>CAXAJV010000011.1:28193787-30593787 GCA_963969225.1 Xylocopa violacea
CTATACAAATCAGATTTGGGATATTACGATTGAATCGGATACTGCTTATCCCCTATAATTTCTTTTTTTCTTTCTCTTCTCTCTTTCTTTCATTACTGTTCATCCGTCTCACCTTAATCGTTCTTCCTTTTCGAACGAAAAGCATTATTGTTAATCGCATGCAACGATACATGCGGTATTGCACGAGAGAAAAACAAACGGAAAGCACGTGTGTGCGCGCGTATTTGAGGCAGTATTCGACTCGAATAATCTCCTTTCAAGACACAACGCTTTATCGAACTTAAAGCATAACCATGTTAGAAATCACGAACAAAAGAAATTAGTACTAACACCTTACACTCTGGAAAGACAACTTTTTTTGTTTTTTCTTTTTTTAACTTTTTTTCTTTTTATCACTTTGCACAATGTGGTTATGCTTCAAGCATATCTTTCTTTCTGACAAAGGTATTCTCATTTTTTTTCTTCCACTTTTTTTTTTCTTTTTTTCTTAAACAATCAAACAATCAAACATATCAAAACTCAGTCTCCATTAAAAACTAAACAAACTGCTTCACCCTAAACTATGTAATCGCGGTTATCGGATCGGTAATCAAGAAATCTGTGCGAGTTCAAATCGTGTGTGTGTGGCAAAGCGACGACCCATAGCTATCTTCTTATTTCATCCGGTATAGAGTCAAGGTTCGGTACCGTTTTAGCACAATGAAAAGATGTGAATGCTTCGATCTTGTTTTTTCTATAATGCGGCATTCGGGATATTTCAAGGCTCATCGCGCTGCCGCTGGAGAAAGATAGCCATAGGCAGTTAGAGGGCTACAGGCAAAGTTTAGATATAGCAGCCCCTGCAAAAATTGATATTCAAATCTACGTTTTTTTTTTTTTTTTTTTTTCATCCTTTTCTATTATATGTAAGTTTTTTTTTTTTATTTTTTTTATTTTTTTCTATATAATTTTAGACCGTCGTGCTCTTTCTTCTTTTTCTTTTCTTTCGTTTTTTTTCCCCCCCTTTCTTTTGACGATACAATCAATTTCGACTTTTTTAATCGACGATGTACGATAATATGTTCTATAACTGTGTTCTGACATAGATGTTAATTCCGATCGTGGCTAATCGGTAAATTTAAACCAATATAATTGAGAACACAGCTCCGTCGAATCGATCTAAATGTTGCATGTTATCCCTCTTCCCCATAATATACACGGTACGTGTACACAAAATTATACGTATAATTGATCGTAACGACTTATATCGGAACGACACACACCTTGGACTATAACTTTAGAGTGTAATGTACACAAATGTCTGAAACAATCTTTCAAAGAAATCCTTCGCATATCAACAATGACTTTTATAATCTGATTCTATCCAATAATAAAGACGACGATATAGATCACCTATTGCTTTTTACCGCAACTTTTTCTCAACTAAAGGAATATTCTCTTGTTATACATATATTCTTCGATACGCGTATGCGTTCAACTGTATCTTTTATGTAGGCTAAATAAAAACTATTGATATTTTATATATACGAATAAATTCTATAGAAGTAGTGCAGTCTTTATTATTGAAGAGGAAATTTAAAATGTATCTTGTGAAATTTACAATACATCAATCAACGTGTATGTGACGCTATCAAAAGCCATTACTATTAGCAAAATATCATATAAGTTTTCAATGACATCGATGCAGCTTAAGCTGTTTCCTTTAAAGAGCTTGAAACTTTTTTTTATAATTTCTTTTTTTCCTTTTTCTTTTTTTACTTTTTAGATGTAGTCATCAATTTATCTAATCTGATTAAAATAAACTACATGGATGAAAATCGATTAAGTATCGGAAATGTACTAACATTCCTGGTGCTCAATCAATATGCAATCTGTGATAACGTTTACTGCAAAGTAGGAAGTACAACTTGTTTGTTTGCTTGTACATGTAGAGTATTGTACACGCTCGTATATCCGTACAATACTATATACGTAGTTTTTAAAAAACTATATCTAATCGTTACGTGTAATTTTATATCTGCTTTCACCTTTTTGTTTCAATACCTCGTTAATCTACTGTTTCAATGCTGGTTATTGCTCGATAGAAACTTACATTGTTATAATAATCAGGGCTTTCTCTGGCAACTTTAAAATCGTCTATATGACGTCATTTCGAGATATGGCAACGGAAATCTTGACGTTTGAGGCTGAGAGGTTTGCTGATTATGAATAGGTGAATACGATGGCTGCTGGAGGAGCGGAGAATTCTGTTGATTTTGTAACGGCGATAGTGACTGGCCAGGAGAGGATGAGTGTAAATTTTGTGGATGAGAGAATGATAGTGCATGCGTGTGTGTGTGATGACAAGAAGAGGTCTGAGAGTTTTGTACATTAGCCTGCGGTAGATTCAAATTGTTTGTAACATTGATGTTATTTAGTATATTGAGACTGTTAGAAACGTTATTGGGGATTGTCAGATTGCTCGGAATACTGAGTGTGTTTGGAATATTTATGCTCGTTTGTAAGTTGGGTGGAAGGGAAAGAGTAGCCGACGTAAGGTAATGTACGCTGAAAGATGGACGGGGGGGCTAGTAAAGCCTCATACCTTCTTCAAATTTGACGATAAGAGGATCGACAGCTGGACTACCGATAAAGCTGCCCGCTTCGCTGCTTCCTCTACCTTGATCAGACTCGGTGCTACTACCATCGTATTTTGTGTCATCTATTGGCAATGAAAAAAACCGATTATTATTATTATTATTATTATTATTATTATTATTATTATTATTATCATAAACGTTTGTCAACGCGTTGCAACAGGGAGCACAGTTTGACGATTCGTGCTGGAAGCATCCTGAATCGTATTTATTTTATTTTTTACCTTGACGATTCATCCATTCCTGGTTCATTGTTTTTGACGTTAAATCAAAATTCTTCACCGGATTAATAGGGTCGCTAGTGACCGTACGAGCATTTTTATGCATAAATGAACAGTGCGGTTTCCTACAGCCTCCGGGCTGTGTTTCCCAGTAGCATGGAATTGATTTGCGATTTTTCTATTCCAACGAACGAAAATAAAATATTAAAAATCTCTCTGAACTACTACAAACTGGTATTTAACGATGTTTATATTTAAGTTATGCTTACTTTTAATTCCATATGCCTAAAGTTACAATGATCGTCGAGGCATTTACCCTGCTGCCAATATACGCACATTGTTTCGCAGCCTAAGGCAGACGGTTCATGTCTGAACGGACAATTGTCACCCTACAAAAATGATCATATAGCGTCGATGAAAACATAGACAATGATACGATAAAGGTATAAACGTCACGATATTACCGTGAACAACGATAGTTGCAGTGCTCAAGCAAAATGTCAATACTGCAACCTACGCCATCGTCAAATCTATTAACTAAGCGCATCGTTCATACAAGCACATAGAGTTAAATATATATATCGTGTTAATAGCAACAAATTGTCTTGGTATGCAATGCGTTGGTATTTAATGTTATTCCACATAGTTCCTCGTGATACGTTGAAGTGATAAAAAAATGTTAAATATCCTTCTGTACTGAATGACAAATGTCAACTTCTATTGCGTATGAAAAATTATCGTCAATAATATAAATTGTTTCGACCTCGAATAACAATATCAATTATGCCGATATCAATTAAAACATTTTGAAATAATTAAGGCAACTTAACTGCCACGGTAAACGTGAAATTTAAGAAACATGGTAAAAAATCTAAATACGTAATGTGATTTTCTAATCATTTGAAAAAGAAGGATATCGTACGGAAAACCTGGCTCCAACATGGCCGATCTAACCTCGCGAATTCAATGGATCAGAAACAATATGGAACAAATCTGTCGAACATTTCGAATCCCGTTGCATCGACTAAATATAACGAACGAGCCCGCGATTATATTGTTAAGAAGAAATACGTACCTTTGTGCACGTTGAATAATAGAAAAAATAACAATCGGTATTCTTATGACTGTGCTCCATTTGCAAGAACTGATAGGAAGATGAGTGATCGTGTTCCTTACTGAAAAGACAAAATGTTTGAACACATCGCGATTAAAGACGATGTACCGTAAGGAAGATGCGAAAAATAAGAAAATAATGCTCGTTACCACTTCGTGCGAAACATGATCGGAACTTATAGTCTACCGTGCTCAACCGCCAATTCGAATGTTATGGAAAATTGATTCGGATGGAAAAGGCTCGCAGGTACCGTGTATTTGTACCGACGAGAATGACATTTTTTCAGCGTGTATCGGTTGTATATTCATTACTTACGTATGGTGGCAATGATTCCTTGAGTGACTTCTTTTTTGTCCCTTCGCTTTGACCCACACACTAAATCGACTCGCACACAGATTCAAGTAAATAGTTCGACCGTGGCACTTGTCGCCCCTTTCGTTGGAGACGCTATTCGCTACAGACACGATGGCGGAAACTTCCGAGGGGATACGAGAATAGACGATCGTTCCGCGCCCCTTTTCAAATTCAAACGTCTAAAATATACGCTAATGGTGACAAATTATCTGATGGTTTACGTTCGAGATTTAAAAAAAGTCCAAAATCAAACTTTATTAGTTTATATATCCGTAGATTTGTAACAGATTTTTATAAATCCCGTTTATCCGAAGAAAATAAATATAAAATATTAAATCGACAAGCCGATCGAGCTGCCTCAAATTTACACATTCAACCATTAAAAAATGTTGTGTACAAAATGACACCTTTATAGTAAATACACTTAACGTTATTAATAATTTACAATTTAAATGCACACTTAAGGTAACAACAATTACAAAGTGTAGCAAAGAGTTTAAAACATATTTTTACAAATAGTATTGCAAATATACATTTTAAATACCCTTAATACATTTTATATAAATATCAGGTATGATATTCTAGAATCGTTATGCGCACCACTGATTTGTAAACTAAATGTGTTTAAACGAATATAAATCCGAATAAACGTACAGCGTTCAAAGTAGGAATTTTGTTTATAACAATTATCATAAGACAGTGGATTTCTAATTGATGAAACAATCATTTCCCAATACTAGTGTAATTTGTTCAAAAATAATGGTATAATCACATCTTAACGTATACGTATAATGTATATATTTTACCAAAATTCAAATCACGTTATACCTTATATCCTCGTCAAGATAACTTAGAATCGGACGTACAACATTAGTTTCTTAGCATATTTTTAAACAGCATATAACTTGTAAAGAAGTACATGTAATGCGTAATAATAATACATGCAAACGTAATCATTGTTTTTCAATAAAATTGTTAACAGGAATCAACGTACGATATTATAAAGCAATTTACAATATAACATATGTATGTACAATATTTAAATAACTAAGTATAAAGAAGTAACGAAAATGCGTTGCAAGTGAAACTTGGGTATTTCATTGTAACATAGATTATAAGTATCTACCGATGTTTAACTTTCATGAGAAAACCTGAACTGTTCGTACTTAACTTCGTTATATATCGAGATTAATGTCGAGATATGCAATTTATATATATATAATTACAAATATACAGTCCATTTCATTATGATAGATATTACATGTCTTCCTGTAACGTAATCTAATGTACAGATTTCTGACCGCGTTCTGTAACATTTTAATGTAATACGATGAAAATGATAAAAAAGACTTTTAAACATACAGAGCCTAAGAAATAACGTTTCGAATAAAAAGAATCTTTCCTCCTTCATTAAAAGAAATTCTAATTTATGATTGCCATTGTATGAAATAATTTTTCTCAACACAATTTGTTTTATAAATATTATAAACGAAAAAAAGGTATTATAATGTCGCGTGTCAACTTCGATTAAGATGCGCTATTAAAACATTTATTAACATTTTTCTCGCAACACAATTATATCGATCTTTTCGAATTTGATAAATGTGTTATACTAGAAAACAGGCTATTTGTTTCCTGAAAACGGAATCGTAAAAAAATATGTCTAATTTGCAGGTTTCATAAATAGAAATGCCTAGAAAAATACCTCATTGTTTTGCGACGGAAGGATTGGCCAGCAACCCACCCTAGAAACGAAATTTACAGTAATGAACGATGATGAAATGTCAAGATATCACAACAGTATATTACGATGAAATTATTAATTCACTATATAGTACATCGTTAGATTGTAATTTTGCTTTAATATAGTCCAATATTATTCGTTTCCACGATAAATTCATAAATATCAATCAATGTATGCCCTTACTTTAATGGTAATACAGGAAGTAACACGATAACATCGATTTCACAGTCTTATTAAAACATTCCCCAGATTATATATTATATAATATATATAATATATTATATTATAATATTACATATACACCTTTATTCTCTTGTTACGCGGTATTTACTGTGCAGTGCAACTACGTTCCTTTTTTTAATTCTCCAAAGTATACTAATTGGCTACTAGGTATTTTTAATCGATTATAAGCAAATAAAAATAAATTTTCATGTGTACATAATCGGGAGAAATTTTGATCTTTTTTTATGTATTTACTTTATTTTACACGATCGTTTTCTAACACTTTTTTGCACGATTACGCACCCACCGTGTAAAAAGAGACTGAATTGTATATGCACACAAAGTGAGACAATTGCTTTGATCATCTTGAATATCCGTTATTTTTCCATCGTTTAACAATAAATAAGTATAGTTATGCTGTTTGCATCGATGCAATATTGAAACAGATTGCCCAAAATCCGTGCATATCGTGTCTCGTCCGAATCCCTCCCTCCGTATCGTGCAACTTTTGTAAAGAAAGTTCCTCCGTATTTCTAATAATAACAATAATATTTAAGGTAATCAAAATTATTGCCCACTCTGTATATTGTAATATATTATAGTCAGTTTCTTCCATACAGCTGCTCTAGTTTATCAAGTAATGTAAACAAATCATTGATTAAATATACACGAACAATTCGACCTTACGAATTTCAAGCTAGACAATCTGCATTAATTATAGACTCGAACAACGCTTCATTCAATATCCAATAATATCTCACGATATCTTATTACATTACGTTATTGTATATTAATCCATTCAGTTAAAAGTTATTTACGAAATCCGTCAAAACATTCATGACCAAAGAAACGAGAAATTAGTAAAAAATTTATATCTAATTCTTTGTTTTCTAGATAACAACCAATGTTATAATCTTTTCCCGCTCCGCACCCCCCCCCCTCTCTCTCTCTCTCTCTCTATCTATCTATCTATCTATCTATCTCTATCTCTATCTCTCTCTGAACATATATGTATTGCAATATTTTGACTAGCATACTACAGTTCATGTTGTGTTACGTATTTTACTATCTTTGCGCAAATACGTATGTATGTACATATACATACGCGTGTGCAAATATTTTAACAACATTTTATATACACATCACTTCTTAATGCACACATTACCCCATAGAGCAAATATGCATATACATACTTAATCAAAACGTTCTTTTCGACAGTTATTTTATTTGTTTGTATTATCAATGAAAATGCTAAACACCGACTACTATTGCCATTATTTATCGCCTTGTACTTGATCATAGTAAGAAAACAGTGTATCTCACATAAGTGCATCTTATGGAACTGAATACTTTCTTAATTATTATACACTGTTATACGAAGAGCTGAACGGCAGTTACTGGCATAATTATGGTAGAAGAAAAGAGTGTACAAAACTTGAAATAAACTTTAATAAGCCGTCATAGTTCGCAACGCTTAGTAATAAGTACATTATTACTATTTTATAAAATGAAAATTAATCTAATGTACCAGATTTGTATAATAATGAAGATTCAAGCACTTTACTGTGATTCAGTTCCCCCCTCCTTTTTTTTTTTCTTTTCTCTTCGTTAAGTTTAAATAATACGAAAACATACGTTAATCCCATCGTGTGAAATTTCATCTTAAGTAATATGAACGTTACTTTAATATTAATAAAATTATTATTACGACTTATTCGAACTACAACATTTGGAACAATCGAAACAACTGGTATGCTATCTCTTTGATGACCAAGTTGCACGAGTACCGCCGCCAGGACCATTTCTAATTATTTGATTTTCAAGCTCTGTTACTGTTCCTTGCAAGATTCTCTTCTCCTTCAAAAGCAACTGTATATCTTCTTGTGCTACACTTAAATGGGATTTTATTACATCGGATTCTTCTTTGATACGCATTAATTTCGCATTTTCTTCTGATAATTTTTCCAAAGCACCGAGGCGACGTCGAAGTTCTTCATTGTCTGATTTTAACTGTTTGCTGGACTGCCTCAAAATGTTTAATTCCGTTTCATAGTTTAGATTTTCGGCTATCTGATTATCACTATTCATTAGTGTTACAAGAGAATTGCTCTTGCTTAATATGTTTACTAGAAAAAGAACAATTTAATTAGATTTATAAAAATAACACACTGCAAAGTGCTTTATAGTAATCAGTAAAACATATAAAAATTTGGTGCTTTTAATGAAAAATTGTTTTCGAGGAAATCAGAAAATTAAATACTCTTTATTTAATAGAGATGGTGAACACAAATAATATATTTTTATTTTCTAAACTATTTGTGATCGATAAGCAGTATTGATGATATACAACATACAATAATATTTCATATTTTATATTGTCATACGTTATTCACTCATGCTGATTCATAAATTGCGTACTTGTTTCTTATTTTTAACAAGCATATGCGATAAGCAGAAATTGGTTTCTCTTCATTTGAAAAAAAATAGAGTAAAACATGCCTAATTAAGTGCAAATCTAAAATTCTATGTAGACATTTTTCTATTAGACAATGTCATCGAAGCAGTAAACTCTACCACTAATTGTCTAATTGTTTCGTGTTAATGCTCACATTAGAAAGGCCATCTGTATGCACAGAACAATTACACATTGTATAATATTAACTTTTAAAAAAGTAAGTAAATTTTTTAATAAATTTGCCACTTGCATGTACCTTAAAAACCTACTTATATTGTATACATAAATTTATGCTATACTATCGTATATTACTAACTATATTTTCTTTTATACAAATTACAAGTGGCTAATGGATAATAGTATTTCAACTTTATCAATATATTACTACTCACCAACTGGTTCAATATGAAAAACTCCGTCTGTATCTCGTACTACCCTAAGTTTCGAAATATTCAAATCTATAGGAATTGGTCCTGGCGAAGTTATATTATTCGGAGGACGATCTTCATTTAATCGCAATGATATATTCTCTAAATATGCCTGCAGTAGAAATTATAAAATTTATACATAGTATATTACACGTCGTAGTTCAATTTGTTGCAATTTGTGCAGTGAAACTAGTAAATGTAAAACTTGATTTACCTGCAAAGGTATCGGCCTAGGTATAATTTCATCCTCGATTAAGTCTGTGAGCCCACTTATGGAGCTCATTGACAAGGCCATTGATACATCGGTAACTTTAACTTCTAATTTGTCTTCAAATAAATCCAATACACTTTGCTTATTATACACATCAATACTGGAAGCATCTACTTCCTGCTCGGTAACATTATTTCGATTCTGATTGCGAGACGTATGCATACTTTTATTAGTCATAGCTTCACTTGCTTGAGATAATTTCCAAGAATCAGATTTACATTTTAAATCATGATCCAAACGGAGTTTAATGCATGATCTACAGTTAGAATCTGCAGGTAATTCAACCCAACCTCTAGATCGTGCACTGAATTTTGTCTAACAAACAAAAAATATTAAAAGATAAATTCATTTAAAGTATGCATATATATATGTGTGTGTGCGTGTGCGTGTGCGCGCGCGCGCATGCCCGCACGCACGAGCACACACATTTATAATTCTACAGTATAACAAAATGTACTTCATCGATTAATTCAGACATATTTTCAAATATTTAAAATTAAACTTTAAATTTCAAATTATACAAAATAAATTACAAAATCTTTGAAGAAAAGATTTCAACTGCAAAGCATTTCAACTGCACGTTAATATGTGCAAAGTGTTAATATTAAATTCTCATTTATACGTGTATATATTATAAATTGGATACAGAAATCTTCCTTTTCTTTTTATATTAACTATTCTTAACTTAACAATTTCAACAAGAAAATACAGACTTCACGCATATAACTTTTGCTATGCTCAATTAAAAATCTACTCTAGTTTTATGTGCGTGTATCGTGTACGTAAGATATATTCGACAATTTAAAAAAAAAGTTCATGTAAATTTTTTAATAATTATAAACTCTCATAAAAATACTCGTTTTTATGATCGCGCTTGAAAGCTTCGCAAACTTCATTCCAGCTAAGCGTTACTTCATACCATGCTACATGAACTTATCACATTTTTTGTACACGTATTATGAAATTAAAAATTAAGAAGCTTTATAAAATCGTTGTTGTAAAATAAAAATATATTCTTTAAAGATCCTTTTTTCTCTTTTTTTTTTAAATAAATAGAAAGTAATAAACTTGCATGTATATGTCACATACTCTACAAATATATCACTCTTGAGTTGTTTCTCAAGAAAAAACTTATTAAATATTTCTCTCTACCGCTTGTGTAATTTCAATTACCAAACTTTATATGTACATTCACATAAGAACCATTAACATGAAAACTATTTCTGTATATTAAATTTGTACAATATAGTGACATAATTAGTGTGAAAGAAATAAACATGCAATACGATGTACATAGTACAAGGCATTTAATATAAATAAATATATGAGTATTTTGCCAATACCTTCCTCTTGACCTGCCACAAGTGCCACATAAAAACATTCACAAGAGAAGGAGAGACGCAGGAGAAGCATGCAAAAAAGTTAAAAGACAAACATTGTATAAATATACATATATAGTATAAAAATGTTTGTAATGTATGTGATATAAAGCTAGAAACAAAATTAAAAGTTCTGTGGCACACAGAAGTATGTAACTAGGAAAGGAATAAAATATTAGTCATCAATACATTCCAAGTAGTAGAACTTTATACAAAAAAAAAAAAAAAAAAAAAAAAAGAAATAAAAGAATTCAAATAATAGATTTATGCATTTAATATATTCAAATTTCACACTCAAAATATCTTTGACAAATTGTAAATTTCAAAGCAGTACTTTCTCTAATTTATATTAATATTATAGAAGTATGTCAAATTTTTGTACAATAATAAAAAGAAAGCACTTTGTACAGTGTGTAAAAAGAGTTCAAACTTTCTAAAGAAATTATTATGAAAAAGGGAGTACTTAAAAGAAGAAAAAAAAAAAAAAAGAAATACGATTTTGACTGCAGCAATGTTTAAAGTAGTTGAATATTTAGATCTATTTAATAGATTAAAAATAGCATATTGTATGTAATCAGCAAACGAAAAGTTTATCGTGTAGACTAATAAAAGTTCATTTTACCTGAAATTCGTCCCATGGAATACACGAACATTCGTCGTTACCGATATTCGAAATTTGAACTTTTATCGATGATGCATATCCACAAGATTGTTGAATAAATTCAACTTTGGATAATTTAAATGTTACCATAGATACCTAAAGAAAATTAATGTTTAAATCAAAGCATCTAAGACTCCTAAATTATATTACGTGTTATTTATTACACGTTATAAAAAATGAACTTACAATATCCTTCCGTTTACATACACTATCCACGGATTTTTCACTCTGAGTATCTGGAGTTTCTTCAACTACCTCGCTAGCTTCTTCCACTGCTGCTACTCTAATCGAGTTATCAACAGAGAACATTGTATCCAATTTTTCTTGCTCTTGAAGACTAATTAAAACGTAATTTTCACTGTCAGAACTGACATCACTTCTTATAGACACAGTGTCGCTGCTACCGTCCTCTGGGGAAGCTTTGAAAGCTGAATCAATAGATGTCATTAAGTTACTGAATCCTTTTTTCATAGAGGAAAGACCAACGTTAAAATTATTAGGAATAAACGGCGTATTTGACGACGAGTCTCCTTTACTATGTTTATGTATAGCTTCAGCAGCGTATCGTAAAGTAGGCAACGCTCTTTCCTCTTCCACACCGATAAATTGTTTGTCATGCGCCGCATTTCCTATTTGTTGATCGTGTTTGTTTGTGCCGTTCTGTTTAAATGTGACAACAGTTTGAGATGGATTAACAGAATGCATAAAATCCATAGACATCATCGACGATACGTCACTTTGTGGCGTTACCATATCATTATTTATGTTTATCTTTTTACTGTTGCTTTCAACTCGTTCTGTGGTTTGCCACGGAATAGACGAACCCGCAATGTCATCCGCTATGCTAGACGAATCTGGCATAACAGATTCCAAATCACCACCAGAATTCTCTTTGCCGGGAGTATGCGATGGCATTACGAATGTTACTTCTACCTGTGGTATTAACGCACCAATAATGAAAGAACTATCAGCATCTACCTTTAATATCCTATTTGAATCGATAGTTAGGTACGTTGCCATTTCTGATAAAACTTCTGACAATCTCAACAAGAATAAATATTGATAATGATTTAATTGGACGCTAACTAAGTTGCTTATGTATGCAAGACCATGAATGTCAGCGGTAGAAGATTGTTTTCCTGTTGAATCTTTTTCCGATGAATTCATCGACACGTAACACCACAATGTTAAAGGAAATGCATCGAGGAACGGTACAGGACGATTTTGACCAACCGCACGAGCACCAAGAAAATCACCCCAAACTGGTTCTAGATTGCAACACCACATGTCTTTAGCCTCAGTCCATAAAAGTTCCCGATGTAATTGTCGAATTAATTCGTTTACAGAATTACTACTGAAATTAGGCGGTGGATGACGAATATTGTCAGTGCCTATAATAAACAAATATAGAATATAGAATATTATGATATGAAACGAAATAAAAGTGTATACGCTTGTATAAAATTATCACCTGCGCAATGTGCAAAAAATTTGTCTGTTAAAACGTGAAAATCATCCGATCTGTTTGGAAAATCAGTACCAAAGAACATCTGACCCATTTGAAAAGCATTTAAGCATTGTGCTAAATCTGCTCTCGAAGATCTTTCTGCGGATCGAACATTCGTTATCGATGCTCTAGAAGTCTGAATGTGCAAAGACTTTGGTCTATCCTTTTGATTAGGATAATCTTGCTGGCTTTCAAAAACAATCTGGAAATAATAATTGTATTGTGACTTAAACAGAACTGAATATTGACAAGTAGAGTAAATATATCATCGCTTACTCTTGGAAGTATAGCTTCGATTTTCACATCAAAATACATTAAGTTAGTGGAAGTATATGTTGCTTGTTTATCCTTATTCATTAGAGAGTGGTATAAATTTAAAGCAAAAGAATTGAACCATAAACAGGAACAAACATCGAAGTTTACTTGGATGGGGTTTAGTTGTACATAAAATTTCGGTGGTGGCACTAATAAATTGCAAAAATATGAGGTTAAAAACTAACTTCTTATCTGTAATGTAAACTAAACAGTAAGAAAAGACCATAACTATTATCTGTTCACCTACATGGAAATGTAATATCTCCAGGATAATAATAATATGTAAACTCAGTATGAAGAATAGTAACATCTTCTGGAAGACAAAACCTGTCTCTGTCACCTAAGCAAAACAAAAATATTTCAATAAAGGATAGAGATGCGAATATATATTCTCCAATTACATACATGCATTACGAATATACTCCATACAAAAATAATAATCCACATAAAATGCAAATAACATATATTGTATGAAGTATAGCAATTCATATATGTATACATATATATAATATGCTCCTTAGAATCTATCAAATGAGCACAACAAATTCTTTTATTGTATGCTTATTTAGAACATAAATACGATCGTAAACTTTTTTTAATGTGGGGAAGGTAACTTTAAATAATACATACGACAAAAAATTTGCTACTCTCAAAAAGCAAATAATATCATAATTATCGTTTAAATGTAACGTGACAACTGCACTTTAGATTAATATTATACATATGTTAATAACTATTCATGTATCTTATGATTACCGTTAAAAATGTTTTGTACCAAGTTGTAAATTAATGCCAGAGTAAGTAGGACACGTATGATATAGTAACAACATAACGCACACGAAGCAACAAAACTTCTTAAATATGAAGCTGCGTTTAAGTAGTATTTCTAATGCACTATTAATGTAAACATACTACAACTATTTATAATCTGTACCTGATGCATGTTTCTTCCTTGTTTGAGCTGTGCAATTATTAAATGAAATAATTATTGAGAAAGATAATTTAACAAAAATAAACCTACTAAAAAAATTTTCGATTCGATCGTCATAAAATTTACACGTACCTGTAACTAATTCTTTTGGTACAGGATTACGAGATGTCGTAGTTACTTTGTATAAAGTGAAATCATCAATTCTTATTATGATGCAAGTAGTCATTAATTTAGCAAGTTGTTCCAAAATATAGTTTTTCACTGGGTTACCACTGGGATGTTGCGACTTTTTTGGCTCGTGACCAGCTGCATTTGCATTTTGTGCTTGACTACCCTTATCAAAACTTTCCCCCGAACCTTTCATATTGTTAGCTAGATAAGAACAAAGGAAACTGTTTTGTTATTGTAAAAAAAATTACACTTCCACTTGTTTATTATCCTCTCCGAAGTGTAACAAACCCGTAACATTTCCTTGACTTCTTGTTAATGGAGAATGCTGCGTTCTACCAGAATCAATAAGATCCATGAACTGACTTCGAAAAGAAGTTAACGATTGTTGTAACCATTGACTGTGAGGTGTAGCATTCTCTTTATACTTAATCCAATGTTTCCTGTCAGCCATTGCTAAATGATACGGATAATAGTCAATTTGAAACCTAATCAATGAAATATGCAATGCTCCGCCATCTTTCAAGTCAGGATGAGAGGACCTACCACCTGGATACATAAATAAATATAATTTACAGCACTATTGCTTATGAAAAATTCCTGCAAAGACATAAATTAAACGATAAATCGTTAAATTAAATGATAAATCTATGTTGCAACAACTATTGACTTCAATCAGATGTTATAACTAAATAAAAAATTATTGTTTTATTCGGAAAATTTTCAAAGCAAAAAAAATACACAAAAAATACACTTGTATTTACTTACTACCAGCGTCATCGCATAAATGCAGATCAATTCTTTGACAAAGAAAATGGTATGATGTTTCTATAACGTCGTGTCTTGCAAAAAATTTAGAGATAAGGGAATTGTGTTGACTTTTCGTTCTCGATTGCTGAGATATTTGTGCTTGATACTCTGGCAATACCTTAAGATATCAAAATACAATCGGATACAATTACTTTCCACTGTTTTCTAATCTTGCGTATACCAAGCATATCCTAAGCGCGCATAACGGATACACTAACCTCTAGTTTTCTAGCTGCCTTTGTCTTACGTTCTAGAATTGTAGCTTTCTCTATCAGACCTCCTAAAGAATCGATAAAGTGAAGTGCTGCTTTTAATTGCGAATCTGTTAAAACCCATAGGAGATCATCTAATATAAGAATCAGTCTAGATCCCATAACAAAGCAATCTAAAATGCAAGCATGTATATTTTCATTTGATATATGGGATATATGGGAAGATAGAAAAATGTAGAATAGGTGAATGGAATAATAAGTACAAAATAAAAAAAAAATAAAACGAATAAAAAAATGTAAATAAAAAACATTTCAAACCTGATAATCTTTTCTTGATTGTAATTCGACATTTTGCTTGATTCGTAAGTAAACGTAACGGCGTAAGGTTCTTGTCTTTAGTACTTTGCGCTTCTATCCTAACTGTCTGCCATTCTAATTCTTTAAAAATAAGTAACTGTCCACGTTCTGAATCTTTTACTCTAGTAGTTCTCAGATCGCAACGTTGCCACGTCGCCGACTTTGACTCGACAATAATGCGATTCATCTATAAGAAAATAATAGTTTTCGAATAAAATGTTGACAATAAAGATAGAGAAACAGATTATATCTATCAATAATACAATAATATTACGTACCAGAACTGAAGCAACGAACGCAGGACTTTTAAATGTAACCGATACAGTGTTAACAGCCACTGTTATACCATCGATTACTTTATGTATAAAAGAATATTTTACAGGGCCAGTGTACGAAGACGGTCCTTGCGATGAAGATAAGTCTCTTAAATCTTCGCATGTTTCTACTTCTATATGAACTTCGTCCAAAGTCTAAAAATATTTGAATCTAATTAAACTTCTACAATATTAGAGATATAAAACGGTTAATTAGAAAAATATGCACGATCTATAATATATATTTATACGTAAGAATAAAACTGTCGGTTACCAAAAATATAGGAACACTTCTTAGCTTGGTCCATTGTATACGAAACGAAACTTTATTACACCAAGCGCTCGTTAATCTAAGCCACGACGGCAACTCCAACAAATCTGTTAAAACTATCTCGTCGAGTTCTAAGTTAGTCAGTTCACCTTCACCTTTAAATGTACTTAAATTTATTTTATCCGCTGATAAATTCTTTGTAAACCTATAAATTGATCAGGAAAATTAAGTTTAAGCTAATGAAAAATACACAGTTCTTTTAATAATTAGTTCAACGCGCTCGTAACTTTGCATACGTGTAACATGTTGAAATATTCAGTATACAGAGTTAAAATAACAAGGTAGAGACGAAGAACTTTCGTTTAAATCACAATTTTAAAACAATCTACGAATTGCGTTAACAATTACGCGTAGAGACAGAAGGGAATTATTGACAATAAAAGTAAAGAATAATGATAAATAACGTTAACGACTAAAGATATTTACAACATTTTCTATCCAGCTTTCCAGCAAGGGTGATGCAATTTTTAATTGTACATTGAACTAAATATGAAAACCGTTTAACAGCCGGACCGTATAAATACCTTGACAAATGTTTTAATAGTTGCTTCTTTATTATCGACACCATTTTTTTTTAATTACTTTCAATTAGTTTCTACGATCCCAAATACATATATGATGCTTCAACATGGTTAATTTGACGCTACACATTTGCGATGAACCAAGTCCCGTGCATATTATACATGCCACGATTGTCTGCGATTTTCGACTCAAGTAGTCGCCAGTAAATGGACTATACTGCCGAGTTTCTAGTTCCTTTCTTCGACTTTCATTTCAGACTTTTTTCTATTTTTTTTTTTATTTATTTTTTTTTTTTTTCTTTTTTTTGCTCAAAGTTTCTAATATCTCTCGTCAACTTTCAGACGAACAAAGTACGTCCCAAGTAATCACGTACACTGAATTGTCACACCATTGTAATAAATAAACTATCAGTTTGTTCCTTAAATCGTAATCGACTCGCGTACCAACATTAATAGGTACGTATCGTCCTGTACACGTTTAGCTAATAATCGACGATGACGTGATTTTGTTTTCGGCTTAATCTTTGAATTGTACAATTGTACAATTTAATACATTTAAAGCAGAAAAGGTGAAAGTAGGTAAACGTTTCACTTGATATTGGCTGGAAAACGTTTCAGCTTATAATGTACGTCAGCAACTACGGAACTAAGCAAAGAACGTATTAGAAAAATAATATCAAGAAAATAATTACTTTAACTAAATGATTCGATTTCGATGAATCGTATTGGTTGGAACAAAGAAAAATAATGTTTACATCACAAGTGACGTCTTGCGGCTCTGACACCCCACGTGGCACTGAACGCAACAAACGAAGAAGCGGTGTCACTCGATAGTTAGCTAACCTACAAAACATATCTTTTATTTCATTTATAAAGGAATATCTCGTTACTTATTTATTTTATTTCCATTAGACTGTTTCATTATCAGTTACAATGACAGAAACAAATCGTACGTATTTACAAAATAATTGATTAAAACTAAGGCGATTAGTTTACTATGAGTAATTAATATTAAATTTTACAGAAAGCATATGTTTAACGTTACCGAAAAGCATAACAAAACAGATTAGTACTTGTGAAAATAGTGAACAATATATCATAAATTTTCTGCAGAATGCATTGCCTTCTACCGATTCACGTGCGATAGCAGATGAATTGAGAAAGGTATTTAAACATATTTAATTTACTTACGAATTTTACGATGTAAAAATACTTGCGATTGTTGTACACAGTCGTTGCTGCTTATTAAACACAAAAGTAAACGGAGCAAGAAGGAAAGATGTCCAGGAAAATTGTTATCTAGTAGAAAACGAATGCAACTTGGATTGCGTAAGATAAACTACAACAGTAACATGAAATATACAGATTTATTACCATTAAATCAGTTGTGGTTAAATTATATGCAACAAGTATTTGGTACTAAGTACTTTACTAATATTCCCAGGGATCCCACTGATCCAAATTGGGAAAGTATGAATCAACAGTTGGTCAAAGCAGATTTTCATGGTGCTAAAATTTCTGTTATTGGATCAAAGTGTCCTGGTTTGATCGGATTAAGCGGCATAGTTATTCAAGATACTAAAAATACTTTTAAAATCTGTGGAAAAGACAATATTATACGAAGTATGCAATTATATATTTCTCTAATTTTGTTCATCATTCGATGGATTGAAATAATTTACGTTTATTTTCAGCAATACCTAAGGATGTGGTTATTATGAATATTTACTTAAACGATATTACATTCGAATTCTTTGGAAAAGATCTTTCGGTAAGACCTACCGAACGAACTATAAAGAAGTTCAAATGGGGACGTGTATATGAATTATAACAAAGTCTGTACAAATGCTCTATATTACAGTTTCCATAAAATGACTACGTATAAAATTAAAAGCAAGTTGGTCTTTTAATATTAACATTATAAAGTTATTCGACATACAATTTTACTTCCATAGATTTTCTTATCTACCTTTTATAAGCAAATATAAATTTTATGTACGAAACTTTCAAATCACTTCATTGCTTTATTTATTTAATACAACTTTGTATGGTATAATGCAAATTTTACAAATACACTGAAAGATGTTGCTTGCGATATGCATAGCAAAATAATACATACAGGAATATAAAATCAATGTAAGATACACATTCACATCATACAGATAATTTATTGAAATAAATTTAATAGCAACAAATATTTCACATTTTATACTGACTTTCAACATTAGAGAGATGTGATTTTGATCATGTATACGTATATTTGTGTAATTAATAATCAATTTCTGTACGTTTATTTCTAAATTTGCTAGCATTTTATTTTAATCCACAATATCCAAACGATGATACAGTTACATTACTATCTGCTTGTAGAACGGTATTAGATACAATTTTCAATCTACAATTTCATACATTACATAATTTCAATGAAAGTGAAGTGATTGATTATTAGGAATGTTACAGATTCTTCTTCGTATCGTCTAATTTTAACACTTTTTATTCAATAAAGTGCAGCTAAAATTACTGCAATTATTAAGTATCAAACGGAAATCAATTGTAATAAACAATACCGTTATTGCAAAGAGCATTATTCAAATATCCGAACGATGTTCAATTGCAGCAATATTATGCTATTACAATTTTCATCAAGTTCCGATTTCCGTTTTATACTTGTATTAATAATGAGAACAATTTATAAGTGCATACCTCTTGTTCGATTTGAGATACATGACAGAAGAAAATGTCACTCGAAATGTCTCGTGCAATAATGAAGCCCTTTTAGGAACATTGAATGTAAGATATGCCAGAAAAAGCTGCTATTTGCTGTTATTTTTTCTAACATACCTTGTACATTGATCCTGATTCATCGGTAGAGCATTTTATACAATGTAAATCATTTAACGAGCAGAAACGTCAACAAACATGATTTTGTCATTTTCTACATATACGTTGAAATTTGACCACTCGCGTTACATAATACTTGTATTATAATTTCATTATACACTAATACAATTATATAATGAACAATACATCCAAAAAGGATTCTATACATTTATCATATAAATCAAATACAGCAAAGGAAAAAGAAAACAAAAAAAAAATAAGGAAACTTGGAATAATACTTCTAAAAATTGAACTTTTTAATAAAATAAACAAAATTATTAATTATTTTATGTTTTACAACACCTTTGAATTTTTTTTACAGGTGTTACTGTACTTTAACATTCACAAAAAAAAAAAAAAAAAAGTATAAGATCGTATAATATTGTAAGCCAGCATAAATAAATTTCAGTACATATATCCATACATCAATATGACGAGATCGTTTAAAGGTTCATTTCCTCGACGAGTCAAATACGTTCTCACGTCTAGTGAGAGTATATCAGAGAGCTATCTTCTTTATCGTTCTTTTTTCATTAGCATGGCGTACGCTATATTATGCTATGCTTCACGTTCTGACTGCCTTGTCAAATGCAAAACTTTTTTATTTATTCATGCCGCAGCAATAGCACACGTAGACACTAAATTTTATAAACAGACGTACGAACGTATTTCATATCTTACTATATTTAAATTTCTAGATACATAGATTACAGACTTCTCAACTTGATTTAGCTTTATTGTTATACTGATGTATTGATATATGCTGTTTTTTTTTCTATTATTATCTTACGATGTATCTTGAAGATCATACATTTGACTGTGTTAACAATGTTTTTATTTAATCCAGATAAATGGATTCCTTTTTATTATTACAAATTATATTTTCACCGCTTTCCATCTCCCATGAACAGGTGTGAACGAATGTTAACTTCGAATACTTATTCTTTTTCTTTACTTAATTTTCTTCTCTTTTTTTTTCTACCAAAAAGGAAGCACTTTTTAATTTCGTGACACATTTATTAAAGTGAAACTTACAACAAGTATTTATTTATTCTTAAGATCGTTCATTTTACGTTAATCTTAAATTAAAATTTTTCAATATTCAAACAAAGGCACGTACGTACACAATACATCGGTGAAGCTATGCCGTGGTTACTTCACGAAGTAACACAAAACGATCAAGATTTAATATGTAAAATGTTTTAACGCAACATGAATTATTAAAATTATCACTATTGCAAATTTGTTCAATTTGTTATATGTTATGTATTTGTGAAATATTTAAGGGTATTCTTTTGTTGTTTCATTTACGGTTTCTTCCATTTCGTTTGTAGGTAATAATCAATACGTACTCTTTGATTATATTAACAGTAAATTAATTTTACTTTATATATGTTACCCATAAACTATAGAAATTCGCGTTTAAATATTTTGTTTAGTTCACTTTAAATTCATTATCTTTATTTATGTTACAATTATTTTGCGGCAACACTTTTCTTTTTAATGACATTGTTTCAGGATTTAATAATAATTGTGAGCTATTGAAATAATCTTGTTCTACCTAGATATTATAGAAAAGTAGATTTTGTTGATCTCTGTTATTAAATGTGTCGCAAATTGTGTTTCACATACCATAAGCCTGGTACGCGGCAGCAGCTGGTGCATAAACGCCTTGTGGAGGTGCACCGTACACACCTTGTGGTGCGTAACCAGGTGCCATCATACCTGGCCCTGCTGTCAACATTAGCTGAGGCTCCGCTATAGAAGTAAAATGCGTACGGTACATTATAAAATAAATAAAACTGAACAACCAGGGGAAACCCTACTAGACATTGTTTAAGAATTGTTTAAATATTAAAACAAAAAGAGTAAATGCTTACGCATAATCATAGGTTTATGTTCTTGATGATCAGTTTCCTCCATACGTCGACTTTCAGCTTCTTCCAGTTTATCAACCTATTGAAAATAAACGAAAGACGAACGATCAAAATCTGAAGCTATTAGTACAATTCGAAAATATTTTTATAGTACGTATCAAGTGATAAGTGCTATATTACCTTTGCAATATATTCTCGTGCAACTTGTATAAGGTACGGCATGGCAAAATGTGTGATATGATGTCTCCACGCAAGTTCTATAATTACGTCTGGATGAAGCAAATCGTAACAATGAAATAGGCATGCTGCGAAACAATCTTTCGACCCCCTTTCTAAGAACCATTCTAATAATTCTTGGGCAACTTCAGGATTACGAGATTCTGCTGCGTATTCCATTGCATCTCTGTTTCATTAATGTAATAATTAAAGCAAAAAATAACACAAATTAATAATACGAAAAATTGTGCAAGCAAGTTTCAAACGGATAATTTTGGTGTAATTTACCTAAACAGTCGGTCTTTTTTACACAGTTCCACTGACTGTTTCCATCTGTTGTTCCCTTTGTACAAATACGCGGCGATTCTTCTAAATTCGATTAACTCATGCTTCTCTAATTGTTGCGCTAGCGCAATATTATCAAAATTATCGAATGCGTCAATTGATGTTCTGAGTCCTTGATAATCTTCCTCATCGATAAGTAGACCATTTAATGCTTCGTTAATTGCCTTATTGTTTAATGCTTGAACTGACCTCAAATACGGTTTTACAAGTTGTAAGTGCCCCGTCCTTTTAAAATATGCGACTGCTCTCGTGTGATCCATACGAGGAGCAAGTACAAGCAATATATCATTCAGAAGTAGGGGTTTATATTCGACGTAAAACTGTATAGCTTTATAATAAAGTTCAACGTTTGCCACTTTAGTAATCACATCTTTAAAGTGACCTTCTCGCCATGCTTCAGTAGGGTGTTGCATCATCGCAAGAACTGCATTGTCGTATTCTTCGTATTTATCGTATAAAAATACAAGCTCTGCCCACAAGTGTGCTTGCTCTGCTGCGCGAAGTACCTGCAGATTTTACAGATAAACATAACATTTATAGAGCTTCCCTATTTTTGTCCGTATTTTTATCCGTAAAAAACAACAGATTTTAAAGAACAAACAGTATACCTTTGGTATATTAACGCGAGACCAGAAAAGTTCAAGATGTTCTCTCATTCGTAGAGGCTTATATTTGCTGTAAAGTATAGCTAATTCAGTAAACATTCCCATGTGTGCTCTCTCAAGACCCAGAGCAGCTTCCAACAAGTTAATAAGTTCTTCAAAATGTCCTCTATCTTGATAATAATTAATTAAATCCTCCAATTCATCAGCATGTACGACTATGTGCAATCCGCACATTTGCGCTAATCTAAATTCTCCGCTATCCACGCAAGCGAAACAAACTTCTTTCCAAGTACGAGTTGAATTCGCTTTGCGGGCACTGTCAACGGCTCCTTGAAATTCTTTTAAATGAACAAGCGTGATGGCTAATCGTGCAAAATTCGATACATTGTTGTACAAAAGTTTTGCAGCGTCGTACATTTTGTCGTCGAAACATCTATCGCCAATCTAAAGAGGAAAGAAGAAACATTATAGAATATAAGTTTCTTAAATAATCACGTGTATAATAAACGTGAACAAATGAGCAAATGAAAACCACCTTCTGTATGTCTGCGTGATTAGGGCCGGAAATAAATTCTTCGAGATCAGCAAGTCTGTTGGTTCTTGCATATGCATAAATTAGCTCGCTTTCAATGAAAGATTCGCGTGCTTTCTTGCGAGCCATTTGCAAATAACGAACCAAATCCTCCCAATGAGATGTTCGATGAGCAGTTTCTACTACATCTACGTACGCTGAAGGATCATCCGCTTTAATAAAACTGTCTATAGCTTCTTTGACCAAACCCTGTTGTAATTGAGCTCTGGCTAATTGAGACCATACTGGTGGTTCGTTACATCTGTAAGAACACGTATCGTTAACGATAAATAAAAAGATAATAAATCTAACCATCATATCTAGTTATGTTGTTCTCAGTCTATTATCTCATACTATTTATTATAGCGCTCACCTTTCAGCGAATTCGTAGGCTCTGTCTAAATTATTAACTTGTTCGATTAAAACTTGAATAGCTGACGTATTGACGTCGAATTTCTTAAAGATGGCGAAAGCTTCTTCGTATAGCTCATTGTTAATAGCGATGTTAGCAATATCTGGAGCATCGTAATTATCCAGTCGATTGATGTATTCCATAACACGTGTACGATCTGCTTTTATCGCCGTTAGAATCAAAAGATTTTGTAAATTACGATGGTCACTAAATACACTGCTGTCAAGTACAATTTTCTCAAGAAGCTCAATTAGTTCGTTGGGCAAATCAGCGGTCATAAACGCTTTGACAGTAACTGATATGTCCTCAGGATCTTGAGTTTCTGACAAAGCTGTTTGCACAACCTACAAACAAGTCTCTTGATAATTTTATAAAAATTTTATACAAAACTATGCGGTTATTAAAAACATAAATATTCTCGTCAGATATGCCTTCGAGAGAGAGAGAGAGAGAGAGCGATTAATTGTTAATTTCAGTATTATCATTTGTTTAACGCGAGAACTAACCTGATCGATCAACTGCCTCTTGTAAGGGTTGCTCTCAAGGAGAACTTCAGCCCAAAGATCTGGATCTCTACGTCTCACTAAATATCTAGCTTCACTTTTGAAAAGGCTATTTTCGTTACATACGCTTATCAGTTCCCGATCACATTGACCACGTTCATACGCAATGCATGCCAAGTGTGGATCGCGTTTCTCACAATATTTTCCTACTACTCTACTGTCATAGAATTGATTCTCCCTATGGAATTGAAATTAATTAATGAAAGATGTAGAAAACAGTATATACTTTTCATTTAATCGAATTAACTTTATAGATCAATTAAATTCATATTGACTTACTTAAGGAATCTTTCTGGATTGTTGTTACTGTCGATGTATATCTTCGCCAGGGCATTATGCGTTGCAGGTTCCACGCAACCTTCGTGTACACGAGATTCCAACCATGGAAGTAGGAGTTTCAAACGATTTCTTTTCTCAACTTCTTCTACAAGTTCATCGGTAGAGAACTGACCGCGCACCACAAGGATTAAATTTTTTATTATGTCTTCCGAACAGTCTACATCTAATAAACCACCCACTACAACCGGTAAACGCGACGGATTTACCTAAAATTGAATTACAGATACAGTAAATAAGAATCTCAAGTTGACAATTATATACTTTTCATTCACAGATAATTATGAGCTGAACGCATATAAAAGTAAAGATATAAAAGTGAGACTTACTTTTTGGACGTAAATTTCTATGTATTTTTGTAAATTATTCCGATACAGGTACAATACAAGATCGTGTACGAAATCAAATCGATCACAAACGATAATCAAAGGTAACTGATCGGATAATTTAGCTTCCTTGAGGAAATTTTTGACACGTTCCGGATTATAACAATTACTTTCTCTACAAATTCGTTCAACTTCTTTAATTTGTCCAGTCTTACAAGCTGCTTGAATATATTTGAAATGTACTTCTTGATCTTGGCTGAAGTTAACAATAGATCCAAGAAAATAAAACAGTCCCTCGTACGATTTAAAGCTTTCAAATAAATCTGAAAAGATTGAATATTATAATGTTAAGCAAGTAATGCAAATAAAACACGAATTTGTCTAACGTAAAGGCTATAAATACCTATTAACGCCTTAGTTGTCAACTGTTCGTGATATTTTGTCGCAATCTGAATGCAAATTTGTAAATTCTGTCTTATATTAGCTGTTAACATTGCCTTCAAACATTCTAAAGAATCCTCAACGGATAATGTCCCAAAAAATCCTACAAGCCAATCAGGAGAAAGTAAATGCGTATGCACCACAGCTCTCTTAATATCGTACAAATCAGTATAATGTTCGAGAGCACGCTGCAATAAACCAGCTTTTTCGCATAACTGCGCAATATGGGCTCTATCGTAATGAGTGAACATTTGGTTTCCTAAAATTGCATCAGCAACTTGCGGCGCAGACATCAAGTTCATTTCCAAAAGTCGCGTTTGTAAAGCTCCTTCGCTCGGCCGATTATTCTTCAAAGCGTCTAATAAAAATGCTGTACATTGCTGAACCATATTTTGTTCCATAAATATATCGACAATTTGATTAATATCAGCTAAAGGTTCGTCATCTTGGACTAACATTTGGGCAAATGCCACACCCTGATCTGGATTGATTCTCATGACATTTCTTAATAAAAATATATAATCAGGGGTATAAGAGACTTTCTTAGCATATAATACAATTTTCTGGAACTGACCAGTTTCCGCAAAACATTGTATAACTTTGTTAGGGACGTTGGCTCTTAAATAGACGCTAAGAGCTAAAGTCGGATCAGCTTGCTTCACCAAGTCACCCAAGTCTTCGCTACATTCTAGTTTGTCTTCTTTCAACCATTTCTCGAGAAGTTGCTTACGACCTTGCACAAGCACCGGACGACACAATTCTAATGATTCATATTTATTTAGTTGCCCTTGATCTAGAAGTATTCCAAAATATTGCAATAAAGGCGATGTTTGTCCTTGCGTAGTTGGTACCTGTTGGAACCGTTGAATAGTTGCAGGAGTTCGGAGTATTCCTTTTGGAGCATTTGCCGCAACTTTGGCTGCCTCTGCGTATTGACCATTTTGGAACAATAAGTTAAATTTTCTGACAAACAAGTCCTCCGCTCCCGACAAGTTATTTCTTACTGCCATTCGCAATGCAAGCTCAGGATTTTGTAATACTCCATTTATGTATGGGATTATGTTTTCTTCGTCGACAGACACAGATAATACTTGACCTTTCCGATTTACTCCTATTATACCACCAGATGCTTCGTGCGGTGCAGTGACAAAAATAGTTTCTCCAGATATCCGATTCATAAATATACATGTAGCAGATTCAATATCGTACATATGTATATAGCCATATTTTGTTATTAAATATATAACATCGTATTTTGAGCTGACTTGCATCGCAACAGGAAAGTCATTTCCAGCTTCTGGCGGGAAAAAAACATCTACCGCCTTCTTTGGAAAAGGATGATTGCCAGCAGGAGGTTGACCTACTTCGATAATGTGGAGTTTCGCACCCTGAACTGTTCTAACAGCAAAACAGAACAAATTACTTGGTTCCGCGTTTCCTTCCATTTTAAATTGGGCAAATGAAGCGGCGTGTCCTTCGATTGGTTGAGAACATTTTCTTTCGACCGAATAAAGTTGCATAGCACCGACCACTCTATTGTGTTGAGCAGAGATGCCAATCAATAAAAGCCACGTTTGCTTCGGATCAGTTCTATAGTTAATTATTTGACAGCCGTTCAATGAAGAATGTCGGTCAAACATTTTATTTGGAGTCGACTCTCCTTCCATAGACCAATGATAAACCGCAGTTTCCGTCACTAATGCTAAAGTGTTTAAAGATATCCATTTCCAGAAAACTACATCTTCTGTCATTGTGTGGGCTTTCATTTTTGACTTCATTTCTATGTTAAAAATCTGTAGAGTTTTCATCGCTGAGAACAAAAATGAAGCATATTGTTAAGTATCTGGTTAACTCATTAATAGCCAACACTGTTAATTTTTAAAAAGAATTTGAAAATTAAATGTCACCGCCTTTCTTCTTTTCATCAAATAATTTCTGCTTTATTGTATGTATTCATCTATCGACTATACAGTATTTCTAATTTAGATTATAATTAGAAACATTAATAATTACCTTTTAAAGCGATTACTTTACTCGCAGGATTCATGATCGCAGAATCTGCAGAAATAGGTCTTCTGATCGGATTTGCAGAATCGTTCATGTCGATGATAACTACCTGTGCGGTATCGCCAACTTTCTCTCGAACACAAATAAATTTATCAGACTCCATAGTGAGTGTATTAAAGCTAACATTGTTAGCGTTAATCCCAACGGCTGTAAGCTATAAAAATTATACAAGACCGTCAAACTTGTTGCCTGAACATATAATACTGTTATACTATGGCACTTTTTATCAGACCCGGATCAACCTAACCAAACTTCTTTTTACTTATATCTTTATTTATATCTAACGTATCGATTTAAAAAATTCAGCGTGTATGTAATATTATAGAATTTATAATTCTTAAGATATTTTTCAAAAAAAGAATCGAAATTTTTCGTACGTGAAAAGTTTGAATTCAGGTTATTAAATGAAAGTTAAATAACTTTATTTTCAAATTGTTACTAAAAGCATATTACGTTTATACGTATTATATTTAAAAATAATCTAACATACATGTGTAATTTATTTATTTTATTAATGGAGAGCCTTAGAATATTTTAAATGTAACGGAAAAATTAATTTTCTAAGATTCGGTAAAATGGAAGAAGAAAAAGCGAAGAGAACTAGATCAGTCTCAGATCAGTTTTATCTAGAATGTAGAACAAAAATACGTATAGAACGATAAATAATTGCAATAATAAAGATATATTTAATGGAAAATCGCAACTCATTATAATGAGAAAAAAAAGTGGAGACGGATAGGTCGAAGTTAATTAAACATTGTCAATAGAAAAATTCAAAGAGCAACGAATATTTTAATTAGAAAACTCATGATACGTAAGGAAGGAAATAAGGGGCGTATATGTCGAGTAGACGTGGCCCTCGTCGATAAAAAAAATCAATTTATTTTTCTCGCCAACATTGCCACATAAAATAATACTATGATTAGTTAACCTCTACATGTTCCGTTAGGAGCGTTACAGCGAAATTCATCAAAATTTATAATGCATGAAAAAACTTGCGATTATATATTATACCTGTCAAAGTAATGTCAATTCGGAATGATTTTAACGGAACTTCCGTTTCGTTGTCAGAGTAATAAGCGGCAGTAAAGAGATTTACCAAGTAGACGTCAGGTGCGTACAATAAAAGTGAGAATATAGTTGACGAAAATTGAAGATGATGATTGAGGACGTGTCGAAATAATAGACACACGTAGAGTAGTAAACGGGTCACTTACCTGGAGATGTTCTTGAAACCTTATGGGTAGTAACTGCGTCATTTTTCTGATGTTTTCCAAAACTTTCCGAGGTTTTTTAGCCGGTGTTGCTTAACCGAAATTATATCGCGGCTGTCTGTCGTTCCTATGTACAACTATGTTTTGGCTGATGGTGCGCTTCTCAACCAGAAAACCTCAGACTAACCATCAGCGCACAAAACCAACTGACGCAAAGTGAATGCCGTCACTACTTGCCGCTGACACCCATCATGGCCGCCAACGACCGCCCCCCTGTCTAAAAATAATTCCTCAAGTACATACATACAAAAGTGTTCCGATCGATTCTATATTCTAGATATTGCCAAACGTTTGTAAACGCATCCAAATAGTGACAATTTATGGGAAGCGTAACAGAACACTAGACGCGATTACAATTATCGCATTGGGATCGGATTTTACTTAAATGTTCGCCACCGCAAGAATACGTACATACAATTCGATTTTGTTGTAAACTTGAACATCACCCCTTCCTTTCCTCAATTCCCACGCCCCACTCTTTGCTATGAATGAAACTGCAACGGCGCACAAAGGTATACGTGTCGTATAGATATATTTTTGTCGTTCATTAATGTTTTTTGTCAATTAAAACAATTCGTATTCGATAAAATTCGTTTAAATTCATTGTCAATTTTATATTAACAATTAAAAAAGATAATACGTTAAAGTTATCCGATTAAAACCGATCTCGTTATTCAACAATGAATTTCATGTTTTACCCTAACGTGTACGCTATATACAAGCGAATCAAGGTTATTGCAACGTTCATTCACAAAACTATTTGTTTTCGTTTCGAGTACACAGGAAATATTCTTATCCCAAACTAATAAAAAGAAATGTATGTACGCAATATATACACAGGGACAATTTTTAATAAATTAAAAATTATTTATTTATAATCATGTGGTCATTGTACAGATATCGTTAACCGTATTAATCGAAGAGGCCAAAGCCCATGTCATCGTCTTCCGATTCGGATTCCTCCTTTGCTGGCTTCTTTTCTTCTGTTTATACAAATTATTAGAAATACAATTAGTAACTTTTCCAGTAATTTTCAAATTAATATTAATATTGTAAGACTTACCTTTCTTTTCTTCAGCCGGAGCAGCAGTACTTCCAGCTGGTGCTGCGTCTGCGCTGGCAGCTACAGCCCCACCAACTGGCATAGACGATAGTTTTTCATGCCCTGCAGAATTAAGATCTTTTTTAGTAAAATTCAGAACTAAGCTATTAAAACGTGTAGTTTTAATCCAGTTAGTTGTATTAAAAAATTCAAATGCTTTTTAACAAGTTTATCGACAACTTCACACAATCTTACACATTTACGTAACAAAAAAGAGGACACATAAGTCATACCTTGAGCAATAAGTTCATCAACGGACTTTCCATTCATTTCCGAGATGACTTTTTTGAGCTTCTCACTATCGGCTTCAATACCAACAGACGACAAAATTTTTTCGATATCATTTTGACTAGGAGAAGCTTTGCCTCCTAGAGCAGCTAAAAGATAAGCGGCCACGTAACGCATTCTGAAACATAAACAGTATTCTCTGATTTCTGTCTAATGTTCGTAAACCACTGTTCATACTGAATAATTGCATTCAGTATGGAAAGTTACCATCACAGTTCTCAGTCGAAAGATGGTGATTTAATAATTCATCATGCATAAGTGAAAATGTTGTACAAAATAATATGCTATAGCAATGCTATAGTGCTATACAAACAAGGTTACATTGCTATACAAATTCGGTTAAAAATAAGATTTGGTAACTGGTTGAATGCTCAAATTTAACGTGGAATAAGAGTTATATTTCCGTATAATGAATATTTTTAATTAATTCCCACTAATCATTTAGATTAAACGAGACTTAAAAATCAAATATGGAAAATAAAAATGTTGTTTTTTTCAATGTGACGGAAAAATTACAATACATGTGATCGGTCTTAAAGCATTTATCGTATCGTAAATAATCTTACACTATAAAATATTATTTTGTAAATATACTACAGTATTTAACACACTAATGTATAACATATTTAAAATACACAATATTATTTGTTACCAGTTAGCTTTAAATACGTATAATTACCTTTAAGTCTTACGACACGAAACGTGGTACACGCTCAAGAATGAAAGTACGTACGTTTCGAAGCGTTGGTAAAAGGTGAAGAACGCAGAAAATTAAATGAATAAGAGAAGAAACGCTTATTCAAGATCTACTGAAGCGCTATCTAATGTACCTTTTGACGATAGTGACTCCGGTACTGTTGTGGTGCCTCTGATGCTAATGCAACGCAGCTGTTCTATTGGTAGAATTCTATCTAGTGACATCATTTTTCATTGGACGACTGGATTTGAACAAGTATCATACATACCTTTCAAGAAACTGCTATAATATATAATACTAATTTATATTTTAATAATATGAGGGAACAGTAATATGAGTGACATATAAAAATAATGAAATTCTTTAAATAATAACTCTACATAAGAATCAAATATTAATCTATATTTCTATTCTGTAAAATTGTCCTTACTATATGTACATAATTTGATTTATAGTAGTATGATAATAATGTAATGAAACATGTTCAAACCATGGGTTGGTAAACGGAATACTAGTCTATCGACATCTTGCTTATCATCGTATGAGTTCTTATGTAAAATTATTATTGACCAAGGTGCAAAAAATCAATTTTAACGTTTTCATTATTTCATTTTTCGCACTTTAACCTCTTTTTATACCAAAGCAGGTTCACGTAGAACTTTATGATAAATGTCGATAAATTAGTGTTCTATTTATCAACATATGTTGCTTCTTATGTTCGACTGTACACGCGTAGTGTGACACGCCATGCCAGAATCGATGAGACTCGGTACCATACACCATAAGTGGTAGACCACTTACAAGTACATGTAGTAATCTTATTAACCCCATTCTTATCTGTTTCAAGTTCTAACTTTGATGTAATTTCAAAACTCAAGCTTTACCTGTAGATGCAGATATGTAAATATAAATTTGCCTCCAGCTCATGGAAGAATTTGAAATCAGACTACTCTTAAACTGTATTAACTATAGTTCATTGATTTATTAGGTACTTATTTACAAGAAAGAGCACTACAATTATTTACTATAAAGTATTCTTAATATAAAGCAGACAACATTAATCTTAATAGTATTTAAAATAAAATTGAAAGTAAACTTTCTAAATTATTAATTAGCTTTCATACCTTTTTTCATGGAGATTTTTATCTCTAGCTCGTGACTTTTAAATTATGTAATGTTAGAAAGAGGTAAGTATACGGAAAAGAAAGCTAAACAATGTCGTGTTTGTTTTCATACGACCTTGAAATGTATAACACTGTATAGTACAATTGATGGCTACACGTGCTATGAGATCATTGACCTTAAAAATACTTTCCACTTTCTACTCAACACGTTCATGCTGACTTGACCTCCTTCGATCTTTTTATTCCATCCTTTCCCTATACTCAAATACACGCAGGCACACATATTAATTAAATTAACTAGTGTTAAATATGTAATCATTCTTGTAGAACGAATCCAACCGCAAAAATTACGGTAAGTACCAAAGGAGCGAATGGTTTAATATAGCTACAAGAAATCTTGCAACGCACCATTAAACAAATACATATTATTTTACATATATAATAAAAACATAACAATAATTATGAGTGTTGGTTGTAATTTTAGTGTACAACAAACGTAATGGATGTAATTTTGTTCTACAATAGCAAACGAATTTAGAACAAGCTTTTAACCAAGGAAAAAGAAGTCGGACTAAATTATGTATTCTCTTTGCCATTTTGATTTCGGCACGATTGCGAGTCATTTCTAAGGTCGACGCTGACATAGCTTAAAACAAGTCGCGTTAAGATTGGTCAAGGTACGGCATCACTCTAGAGTTGATTGCCACCTCGACCCTCACTCCACTACTTTCCCCTCCGCGTTAACAAGATTTCCTATATGTATAGTTGGTCCATGCCCCTACCACCAACCATTCGACCTTTTCTACGTTGGACATTTCAGAACCCTTGGTAATCCCGTCACGACCTCGGCATTGCATATGTTTTGAACCACATAAACAACTCGTTTTGATGTGTGAGCATCCGCACGGTTGTATATTATATATTTGAATGCAGTTTTAATAGCTTTATATTGGATGATCTTTTCCTGTGTTCGAAGAACCATGGATATCAAAAGAAAATATGTACTATATTTAAAAGTGTCAAGGAACATGTTATGTAGTTGCATAAAACCATCGGCATTTAAACGGCAATCTTATCTCTACTCATGCGTTACAACATTAGTGGATTTTATCCTTCGAATGCACTTTAAAGATATCGTTGATTAACTTATTACATAATATTTTTACGTGTCTATTATTATCCTTGTAATAGAAATGTGAGTGTTAATTATTGCATGTACTTGTACTATATTAAATTTCGATTTCAGAGTTTATACGAAGTTTGCGTAATTAAAACTTCAGAAACGTGTGTTTAAAATGCTTTCTAGTGTATGACAAAATTTCGCTAACGGTATTAACGATGCATAGTTAATTTAATACTAATGACGATAAAAATTACAGGATTTTCGTTTAAAAATGTTACAAACGTGTTTCGATGAGTTACACGGTAACAATCAAATGATTTGAAAATGATGGTAAGACCTTTCAAAATTTTTATTTTCCTATTATATTAACTTTAAAGGCAAAAATAGGATATTCTGCCATTGAATTTCAAAGGGACAATAAAGGACTAATTGATGAATGTGAAGAGTTACTATCATAACATACGTGAGTAGTTGGTTACAAATGCTACTAAAAATTAAAATAAACTTTTAACTGTATAATTCAATACATATCGATACATAAACATTGAAAACTTATAAGATGTTTGTGACATTTTTTCTAAAGAAATTAAAAAAAATTTCTTAAATATTTCTTAGGTTTTAGTTTAATGTAGAAATAATTTATCAATTCATAGAATTAACAAAGATATACATTGAAATAGTTAAGAACATTTTTTGGAGTTTTAATAATTATTGTTATGCAGATGTGCGACAGTCAGTATCATTGCCACCGTCACGGTATCATCTATACATATACGACTAATACAATCTGAGAGGTACCAATCCACGCAAAGCGAAGAGTAGCCGTCGTTCTTGCCGCCGCACGCGGCGTCCAATGCCCTGTTCGGAGGTAGTCGTCGTGGTTTCTTCCTGGCACACGTGCACCGCGCGCACTGGGTCATTGCTCTCCTCTATTCGAAAGTAATATCGTTACCGCGTATGTCACTTGTCCCAGGCATGATTACTACGAAATCAAACAAAATTTTGGAGCTTATAACAAATTGCACGCTAATAAAATATTTAAGAAATGGCCTTCATTTTTCAATGACTTATGTAACTATGTACATATATATGTTATTAATTAATATACGTGTCTTTTGCAATTGATTATTGTCGTACAAAATTAAACATTTCAATTTTTGTTAAGTTAGGTTAGGTTGTATAAGACTGGACATACCAATGATTGAATTAATTAAGAAAACACAGGAGGCAAATTGGAGACGATAGGTGAATACATTGTGAAACAATAAATATGCAATTGTATATAATAAGGAAAAAATGAAAGTAATGATACACAGGAAAGTATAATCCAAGTAACGATAAAAGCTAGGGGAAAGAAAGAGAAAGTACACACGGCGAACACCGATTTACTAACATCGTACAATATCGACCGGATTTAACCCCTCATAGATACTGATGCCGGTCTGTTCTTTTACTGTCATTGATGTGAATACTCTTTTTCAATATATTTAAATTTATCTTTTTTCCTTTTGTCAGTGAATTCATTCCCTTGTGTTTTCAAAAATGCATTCATCTATAAGTATTGCAGGTTCTTTCGCAGATATTGCGGCATTGTATATATAATAACATTTTTCTAGTGATATAATATACCGTAAATAATTACATATCAAATTTACTAGCTATATATTTTTATTTAAATTTGGAATTACCTCGATATCTCTAACAGCTTTCATCGAAAACCTTCACGAAAATCTAAGAATTAAGTTTAATTTGACGTAAGGACTGAAAAAAGAAAAGAAAAATAAATCCAGAGCTGAATTCGTATTTTGATTATTCGACTACTGATAATGAATCCGTGATTAACCAAGTTTATCATAATGTGTCGTAGCGTCACGTATTATATACGTGCGTGTAAAATGTGAACACGTCCCTACGGAGCGAAGATATCCACATCTCTGTCTATCGGTGGTCTTCGTCATGCTTATATCGCAGGGTCGATTGAAACCACGACGACTGCCTCCACGTGCTGCGAAAAGCACTTAGTCGCCCTAAATTGTAGGTCGCCGCCGTTGTCGCGATGGTGGGAGCAATCGGAGTGGTGGGACAGGGTCGAGCGTAGCACTTCGGCCATGATCGATGATTTCCGTCGCCATTCGGCACTGTCAGGCGGTAAACATTGCACAGTGCGATTGGCCGTGTCCCGAGGCGGGTCCTTTGGTTTTAGAGTTTGACTTTTTCGTCGGCATTCAGTTGTGAGAAGTGACAAACGAACGCAACATGCGTTAAAAGGAGCTCGTGCACGCACTTTTGTTCATTCGTTTAATTCTTTCAGTTATTTTGTTGATTCGTTAACTTCTAAAGAGGAGATGATGAGCCGAAACGTAGGATTTTTCAGTCGTGAAAGGATGTAATAGAAATCTTACAGGTGAGTGATTTTGACATTTTTACGTCATGTATACTTCAAACCGAAATGAGTTTATAATCGAAATTGAAATATTATAATTGAAATATCAGTATTGAAAATAACATGTAAACTGACTGGTACTTCAATTTGGTCTTCCATCGAAATAATAAAATTAGAAGAAATTTCTAAATAGAATAACATTCAAGTGTTTGGTGTATTTCAACTTTCGTAAAATGATCGCTTTTTTATGAATACGTTAAGATCAAGAATCAACGAGCTAAATTACTTGTTCCTTTTGGTTTTCAAAAACGTAGTTCGAAAAAGAAAAAGTCACAAACACGCCGAAGTCGATAGTTTTCTCTTTGGCCACGAACTTCGGTCGCGCTGGCAGCGTCGTTTTTCGTGATCGATCACTTTTTCCCTGTGCTGAAAGTATCATGACATTAAAGAAAAAAATGACTACAAAGACGATGTATGCATCTCTTTTTCATTGTGAAAAAAAGAAACAAACATCGTAATAGATTCGCTTAGAAGCGGCGATATCTAACCGTGGTTCGTGATGTAACGCAACGTCCTTACTGCGCGGCGAGTTGCACGAGGTCGGTGATCGCTATAAAAAAATGCGGCAAGTACACGTGGAGGCAGCAGCCAGCGGTTTCTACCGCGACGCGACGCGGTATTGCACCACCGCCGACCACGACGGCTGCCTCACGGAAAGGCACGCGCGTGCAGGTTTAACCCAGCCTTAACCTATTCTGAACCGACAGCCTTATGCGAACGTATGTACAATGTCGGATTTTTTCAATAAGCTGCTTTTCAAGTTATTCAATTTTTGTTTTTCTGGTTATTCAAATTTTTATGAAAAAATCTATTGGATTCATTCTACCGAGGAAATTAATTACATATGTATACTTATTTATAGGATACTGTTTGAATCAGTGTCCAATGTTCATAGGATTGTACATTTTCATACATATAATTATTATATTTTGCACATCTCTAAGAAATGATTTCATTCCAAAATCTTTGGAGTTCTTAATGGTAAACAATTGCGTTACACACATACAATGTATTTACAAAATTACGCATTCAAATTTTAGTCAACACTATGTATCTATTGTAATAAATGTGAAGGTAACAACTATTTACGTATACGTATACATAAGTAGAATAATTAGTCATTATTGGACTAATAGTTTTTAATTTAGAATATAGATGTTCAAGTTTTTCCCTGTTAAGTAACTTATACAGATTTTTTGAAATAGCAAAATACTTTGCGAGGCACATTAAAGGCAAACTTGTATAAACGAATAGCAGTGAGGTGTGAATCCACTTATATAAAAATGTAATTAGCAGGTAATTAAAATACATGATCTACCTGATTTTTTTATGTCTACAATTTCATAATTTCTTAAAATCATAGAACAATATTATGTTGATCGTAGCTCATTAAATGTCTCTCATTTTCCTCTAAACAAGACGAGTGAAGAAGTTCCGTGCGTGGTAGGTTCGTAATATACAGTTTATCATAAGCTGGGTAAGATCGGGGACAGGCTGAAATTGTATGGGATGTAAGTGTGTGCGCGTGCGTGTACGCACGGGGCGCCGTACGATTCGTGGGCGTTTTTCCTGGACTTGAAAATGGAAGGGGGGGGGGGGGAGGGAGGCAGGCCGTATTGCTCCAACGTTTCAGAATGGCCTGTAATCAAGACGTTTACACGCAGTTACGTTTACACGTAGAACAACGTTCCTAATGTTTTTTTCCTATTTTCCTCATGTTTATATAATATATATGCCTTACGAAAATAGTTTTTCAAAGTATGTACGAATGAATACTTTCTCATTGCTATTGGTTTACAGGTAAATTAACATGTTTAAGTTTTACCAAAAGCATATATTAGATATTTATTATATTTCGTGAAAGTCTTTTCCTTTAATGTATTTTTAATGATAACTTGTTGTTAGAAATTTTCATATACAAAAATACAAGGCTTTCAAAATATTTTTGTGTGGGACTATTAAGCTTTTACTGGTTTTTAAAGAGTTTCTTTCACATAAATGTGTTTAGTAATGTTTGCATACTCAATGAATTTTGTAAATGTTCAGAATTAAATATAATTTTTTTCTTCAATTACATCATTACGTTTACAGTTTTATTATTTTAATATAAAGAACTTACATGTTCTAAAATTTCATAAAGAATATATTTAATCATATGTCTAATTTAATATGATTTTATAACAATCTATTTTTATCAAACTGTATGTTAACAACATTAAAAACATTGGCGTTAATAATCATTTGCCTCGCTTCATTCCAGATTGATACCTACAGTGGAAAATGGTCAATTACTATCAAATGGAACAACTCTCGAATAGCGCAACCATGTCGACCAGTAACGAAGTATCGACCGGGGAAACATTGAATTCGGTAAAAAGCCTTGTGTGTAGTCCAGATTTAACTGTGTTCACAACACCAACGTGTAATGCCGAAACTCTGTCGGCAAATGCCGAGGAAAGAACATACCAATGTTTGCTGTGCCAAAAAGCCTTTGATCAGAAAAGTTTGTATCAGAGCCATCTACGCTCGCACGGTAAGGAAGGTGAAGATCCTTACCGATGCAACATTTGCGGGAAAACATTTGCGGTACCTGCGCGACTAACTAGACATTACCGTACGCACACTGGTGAAAAACCGTATCAGTGCGAGTACTGCAGTAAATCGTTTTCCGTAAAAGAGAATTTAAGCGTGCACCGTCGTATACATACAAAAGAACGGCCTTATAAGTGTGACGTATGCGAACGAGCATTTGAACACAGTGGCAAATTGCATCGGCATATGCGAATTCACACCGGGGAACGACCGCATAAGTGTACTATCTGCTCGAAAACATTCATTCAGAGCGGGCAGTTGGTAATTCACATGCGTACACATACCGGGGAAAAACCGTACGTCTGTAAAGCCTGCGGCAAAGGATTCACTTGCTCGAAGCAACTGAAAGTACATACACGCACGCACACTGGAGAAAAACCGTACACTTGTGACATTTGTGGCAAATCATTTGGCTACAATCATGTACTGAAATTACATCAGGTTTGTTTATTTTCTTTTAGAAAATATATGTTATTCAACGTAAACATTATTGCCAAATATATATAGAATACAATTTGAAAAAAAGTTAACTTTATTTTGGTTTATGATAATATCGGATATAATGTAGTCTGTGCTTTCAATGTAAATTATAGATTTTGTAATTGTACGATTTCTTTTACTGCCTTATCAAATTTCATATAACGATAACACAGTGAATGTTTCAGGTTGCCCATTACGGTGAAAAGGTGTATAAGTGTACGCTATGTCATGAGACTTTTGGTTCAAAAAAAACAATGGAACTCCACATTAAAACTCATTCAGATTCATCTGTCAATGGTTCTCCTAGGGATTCACCAATTGAACCAGAGATTGAAATTTCACAGGCAAACAGTATAGGCACTGCCAGTGACAAGGAAAACCATAAGACTGAAGAGCCAGGCGACGATACTACTAGTTACAACAACACTCCACAGGATTTTCCATATTATATGTATACTAGAGAGCAGTATTCACAACCACTTGTGGTGCCTAGTGAAGAGAGAACCTTCCAAACAACACCTGTCGCACCTGTTGAACCACCCCACATGATATTCTTGTGCCCAGAAGCTTCTCCAACATACACTAGTTTTGGGATTCAAAATAATGACTTTGTTAGTGATTGTTCATCGCTTCTCAATTTACCAGGAAATGATGCTCGTAGAAGAGTTGAAGCTGCTCTTGAAGCAGTAGAAGAAGAAAGGCAGAGGGAGTACGGAATCAGAGTTGAAAGAGAACCAATTTTAACTCCGCCAAGTAGTAATCCTGTGAGCCCTGTACCTTCGCCGGATCCTCTCGATTTGGCGATTCCAGTACGAGAAACGTTAATTCTTCCCCCAAGAAAACGATGCAAAATGATCTTGGAGTCCATGGAAATCGAGCGGAATGGCCTCATTGCCTCTCAAAGACAAAGCTCTGTTATTCAATTTGCAAAAGCATCATAGTGGAGAATTTGAAAGAAACTGATGATGAACCAGTGATACTTTGATATATCATTAAATACAATCTGAGTTTGGTGGATTAACTAGGTAAATATTCAGAGTAGTGATGGGCTCGATAAATCAATATTGGGAGTTACTCAAAATCTTTGAATGCTTTAAATATTTTAACAAACATTGGAAAATGGACTGTAAGGATTGAAATAGAAAAGAATTTTATTGCAGTGCTGACTATTTCAATATAATTGCAGAGAAAATCAATGTCTTAATATTTTTAAATTGTATAATAATCAAATAAGATTGGACAAATTTAAAAGGAAAATAAGAATTAAGTGCCCATTACTAACTGATTAAAGAGTTTTGTGATGTTGGGATAATGGAATTGCATTACTACAGATTTTTACAGTGGAATCTTACGATCTGAGTTAATTTGGTTTTACATTGAATATTTTCTACTGCCTTTCAAATATACATTTTGAAAGTTTAAAGCAAGCCAGAAATCTTAGTAGAAAATATTCTTTGCAAACCTTAAATGAACGAACAGAACAATGTCCAGTAATTTTACTATATGGAAGAATAATTCAGAACACTTTTCAGTCCAAGAAGAATATGATGATAGAGTGGCCTCATTAATTCATGAATTCGATTGGTTCCGAAAACTGTTACACGTGCCTCAGGGTAAACGTTGTAACGCACTTAGAGCTCGCTGGCGGATCGTTCATCACTTACGAATTACCAAAGATTATAAAGGAAATATCAATTTGTATCCCTGTAAATCCGTTATTTAAAACGTATTTAACAAATTAGTAGTAAACAATGACTTCCGATTTTTTATTTATGTACAAGTTGAAATAATAAGACCAAGCATTGCGTAATTTTTAAAATTAAATTATTTTATTACATAAAAACATTCTGCAGACTTTTATTAAGAAGAAACATTGCTCTGTTTCCTTTACCTTTATCTGGCGAGCTCTATGTAATTTTTGGTATTTCGCGTTATGTGTATGTTAGATATGTGTGCGCGTATGCATGTATGTATATGTATATATTAATAAATTGCGACGGATTAGTGTAAAGGTAATGAAAATCGTGGGTCACTGTGGCGCAACTAGCATCATCACCATAAAAGGCCTTGGAGCGAACGTGATCGAGCCAATCTTTTAATTCGGGTTAAGACTTTACTACTTTGGAAAACCATTAAAAATATACAGACACATAAGTCCACAATTCGTTAATATTTTTTAAATTCTTTAAATCATCCAATATTTAAATTTTGAATCATTGAATTTGAATGAACTTTTTTATATTTTGCACTAATAATGAAGAACAAAAGTTGATGTTTTGAAATTTTTTAAAATTTTGTAAAGAGCAATCGAACGCGTGGATGATTTCCGAAGCCTACGCCACTGTTACCAAAAAATGAATAGCTTTTTCCCATTAATTATTTTTTCGTTCATGTGGTTTAAAATAATGTTACGTATATTATGGTACATTGTAATGTTTTCTATGTCCAATGTTTATGCGAAAATTAACGATTCCAATTTCTTGCCAAACTAACAAGACTGAAATCAGTCTAAAGAACAAATTTTCCTTATTTTTTACATATATATCACAAACTTCCAATAACGTATTAATGCAATACGATAAAAGTGATATTAAAATATATAATTGCTCAATGGCGTTGTCGTTAGTCTTATATGATTTGTGTTTGAACAAAATATTTAAGTAATTCCTTGTAACGATTTATCACTACTATAAAGTGACCGAGAAATATTAATGACGATATGTTCATTCAATCGTATTTCCATAAATAATTATTTCTGGTTCCTCAGACAAAGATGGCGCTAGTTTGTCGTCACACGTCTGTAGTAATTCAATAATTTTTATTTTAATTCTGTTAGATCTATTTTTTCTTTACTTTTTAACAGTCGTATGCAATTTATTAATTATCTTAAGTGTCGGATTCGGTTGATCTGTCTTCGTGTTAATAATTTTGCTTTAGAAGTCTGGCGCGACGAAATTCAAATTTATTTACGTTAATGATCTTTTTAGTGCATCAATTTTTCAATACCAATTGTGTTAAGACCCATTCCAATTCAGCAATCGTATTGTCTAATAATAATTTGTTGTTTACAATTTATAGAAAATTAGGTTCATTTTAAAACAAAAGTTGTTTGTGTAAAAGGTTTTAACATTTGTTGTAAGACAGGTCCAGCAAATGTTTGAAATATCCATTTCATTAAAATTTTCAGACTCAAAAACATAATTGCAAAAGCACACTAACTTCAAGTACAAAAGCGTTAAATCGAATCCATGATTCGATAATCTTAAAGAAGAAAAAAAAAATAAATAAATTAATGTTATATATATTTAATTGCCGATGAGTAGTATTGACCACCTTAAGAGGCTTGGTTTTAGTGAAACAGACTTTACTGGAATATAAACAATTACAATTTCTACTACATAATAGGAAATAAAATACCAAACATTGATAAGAACTCCATTATGCCAGAGTATTGAGGGGAGCTAGGCTCACTGCCAGTACAAGTATGTATCTATATGCATACATGTGAGTTTTATGTTAAATATTAAATTATACCGTCACAATTTATAATTCGAAGCCATCTGTACATTTGGGATCACTCCAGTATGGGATACTGCACATACAGAATGTTTTGTACATTGAAACATAATTTAGTGGAAGATCTCGCAAAGTACATCAAATAATAGGCAGTTATTAGTTACATGCAAATAATGTTAAAAAAGTTTACCATAAATGTGAACAACGTGTAAATTTTAATGCTTTGTTCTGTAATTATATTTGGTGTCTTACTTTTTTTATTGTAATAGTCAATAAAATTAGATACTAGTGTAACACTTGGAAACTTGAGTTTCAAAAAACTGCTGTACTTGACATTTCATTTTCAAAGATGCATCTTGTGAGCACTTTATTTCATTTCATGGATATTTATTTAACAGTTTTCTCTCGTATTTATCAAGCAGTACTGAATTTTAAAGTGTGCTAGATGTATTTTTCGTTTGTATCTACCACTAATTTTCTATCTGTGGTTTGTAGAACAACATGCGTATAGTCTGAGCTATGTTTATATTAATAAGTAATGTAATATTTATATAGAAGCTAATGTATATTATGTTCTTTTCATCGTTTTATAAGTGTAATTCGAACACGTGGCCTATATCTATTTCTTAAATGTATGAAACGTTCGAGACAATTTTTGTTGTTATGTGCGAATTATATTTTCGTTAATCATGTGAATCACGTATGACATGAAATTATGTGCAATCGTATGTTTAAGTTCTTCGAAACGCTTTGTTTTTCTTCTTTCTTGTTTTAATAATTTCACGCGCGACGAAAGTTACTTTTAATTAAAGAAATACTCGCGTGTACTGTTATCAATTTTAATGATCGTTATATCGTAGAATTTAAAGTGCTTCAAATTAGCTTAGAATTTAAATTTGTTCTCTTTAAACCATCGAATGTAGGTCACGTGGTGGTAGTACATAAAAAAGAAAACGAATGCAAATTGTTAAGTATTACGATAATGACGAAAAATAGATTTAAATGTTCAGTGACAACTCTAGTATAATATTATAATTATTTGTTATTACTTATTATTTTTAAGATATACACAAAATACATGCCGGATGGGACGTATTTTGTTCCATTATTTTGGGCATGTGGAACTGATTACATATAAAGAAAGATAAATAATTGTTTTGTAAAAATTCATTATGTACAAAATGATTTCATCGAAAATGGAAAAACATTTTTGTAAGAATCGAAAAATAACGAAAATATTTTTTTCATTTTTCGCGCTTGTATGATCAGTCGATAAGCTGGAAAGGGTGGAAGGGGGAGAAAGAGAGAGAGAGAGAGAGAGAGAGAGAGAGAGTGCAGATAATGGAATACCAATGTTCGTAATAGATTAATGAAATATAAATAGTTTTAAAATGAGCAGCGCGCGTGAAATGAAAAGAATCGACCTAGTTCCAAAAGTGACTTGCTGCAATAATTCTAAATACAATTTTCTAATTACGATTTTACGTCGAAACAACATTATGTTGCTTTTTCTTCTGTCCACCAACAAGAATTTCCAGAAATCAGCCTTTCGACAAGTGACAAGCACTATAATAATCAATTTCCCCGATTTATTTCGCCAAAGTGCGTATGAATAATTTAAACGAAAAATAGTCAACTTCCGATAGGAAACATATTTATTTATTTAATACATATAGCTATATATATATATATATATATATATATATATATATTATTTACGCATGTATTTTTGCCGAATGTCGAAAAAAACTGTCGTGTATTCACCGCATTAAAATATATTCTATCGTAAATATTATTCATGCAATTTTACGTCCAATTTTAAGTAATAAGTTTACACAAATACACAAGAATATGAATTTAATCCGTGCAAACCTCGTAAATTTATTTACCAACGTTAAAAACTGCTATATGATTTATCTATTTTCATATCACAATTAGTTTGAACGTTAAAGAATACCGCGTTAGATATAGTAAAAGTAAAATTTTACATTTTTCTCCATACTTCGCAGACAATAAAGTACATTAGTATTAGAATTATATTTTTAACAATAGCGCGATGCCTTCGCTGATGTGAATGTGTTTGTAATCAATTAATAATTATCAATTAATCAAATTTTTTGCATTCCTTAAAGTTCTGTTTTCACTACCTCTTTTGTCCTGAAATCGTGTGTATTCAGTGTAACAAAAGAAAATAAATATTCGATAAAATTTCACTTTTATATTTGTATATATTCAATTTTTATCGTGCAACATTGAAGAATAAAAAGAGATATATGTGAAAATAAACGCCAATGTAGCGCTAACTGCCGGCCATTGATGAGTGGATGATATAAAATATAAAAATATATATAAGTAGTAGACATATGCATAATACTCTATAAATTATATTATATTTTGCACATGTACTATACAAATATTCATCAAATATTGATATCTACATGCAAAAACAACAAATTTTGTAAATTCGGTGTTTCGATATATTTTTTTGGCAGATAATATAAACTTAACCAACTTAACTGAAGAATCTCTCGTTTTTAATACAAAATTGAAATAAATTACGAATAAATTAACAGTATAATTGAATTAATTGAAATTATTATTAAATTAACCTTGAAACAAATCAATATTAAGTGTCATAAGAGATTCACGATGTATAGTTAATACATATAATTTATTTATTTGCGTTATAAAAGTTATTTTGTATTGTAAAGTTTGTGCGATGGAAGTAAGATTTGAAAAGCTATACGTTTTTTTTTTCATTTATTTTAATTTCAGAAATTACAGGGTATTCATCCTTAAAAGTAAACATGTTCAGAGTGAAAGAGAAATTTAAGTTCTACGATTATAAATTATGCAAGAACTACAGAAAAACTAAGTGGAATAATTTTCATTTTTCAGATCAAGGAAGTATATAAGAGGATGGAATTTGAATATTAAAGTATTAGCGGTATAACCTTACGAGTAGTTACCTGACATTAGTTACTTGCATTAGTTACTAGATAAGAAACTAAGCCTAAGATACAAAAGAATGCACTTTGCTTAAATCACGTTTCTATATGCAATAATTGTTATACTAAAGAAAGTAAGTTTACGAACGATATTTTAGTCAACTTACGTAGCGACAAACTTTTTAAATGAATATCCCCTCCCCCGATGGTCTGCATTTCGATCTCACGAGTCTATCTATCTGACACAATGTAAAACGTTCATGTTCAATGGAGTACGGTGGTAGAACCGATTGTTAGAAGCGTCATTAGAAACGTCGTTTCAATTATCGCACAATATTTATGTGTCAATAAAATTCTCAGAAAACGCAATATACCTAGAAAACTCTCAGCTAAGGAACGAAACACGTTTATTAAGTAAGTAGCTTCGCCTGACTTTTAGACTATGGAACGCCCGCGCGTTTCTCGGGTAACCACAAATAAGATTTGGATATTCTTCCAAAAGTTCTGAGTGAATATTTACTAAAAGCAGTTGTCCGAAACAATTCTTTTCCTTTACATACCACATGCTACTATCACTAATAATTTATTATATATATACTTAATCTTCTTGGACGTATAGTCTGAGAGTATTTCTCATGTATTTTCAATAACTTAATAATTTAGTAAATAGTCTGAACTAATGTAATCATAGTTCAGGTTGTTACAGTTTACACTATTTTATATTTTTGCATGTTTTTAATTCTACATATCGCATTGTTTTATTTTGAACCTATTTATTCATAAACAATAATAATTTTAAGTATGAGTTATACAAAATTATCACATATAAAGGTACAATATACGTATCGAATGTTTTAGATAATAAATGGTTTTTATTTTGCCCGACATAACTGAAAATGGAATGTTTCCCTCCCTGTTTTATGTGTATATAGTGTAATATAGTTTTATTTAATGTTTTAATACTATGATATGTGACAAATATGAATATTAGTACAGGTATAATATTGAAAATAAAAGAAACACTTGAAATAAAAATGAATAATCCGTAATTATGAAATTATTTCAATAATCGTTTCAGTTGCAATGATTATTGCAACATTCATCGTATTAAGAGACATTATTAATTTAAAAAAAAAGTTTCATCAAATGTTGGCATATATCTATGTGTAAGATTCCAAGATCTCTTATATATAGTAATTTTAATAGATTTAATTATATAATACCTTGTCGTACTAAAATAACCATAAGCGACTGTAGTAACACAACGAGATGAGTTATATACGTACATGTGTGTACTTAGAAATTAGTTTAAAAGTTAAAAATATAGTAATGTAAAACCTATGAAGGAAACATTTGAATATTATAATATTAACATTTTGAATTTAATGTCTAACTTGTTTAAAAAGTATTTACATATTAGTAATTTTGTAAATAATATATGTAAATATATAAAAAGAATAATATTGCTATGCAGCGTCATGTATTTCTATTGGTGTTTGTTATTTAATATAATATTGTAATGCATATATCTGATTTAAAATTTGTAATACATTTACTTTATTTACTTCAGATATGAGACGCAAGAGTGAAAGAAACAAAGCAAAAGCAGGGACCCCGGAAAAGGAAGTTGAAAGAGTGCCCCGAAAATCAACACGAAGGCGTGCAAAGCGAACACCTTCAACATCCCCGGAACAGGAGACTGTTGAGGAAATATCAAAAAATGTGAGCAATAAAGAAATAGAGAAGAAGTCTGTGTACCTTCAGAAAAAGGAAGCGGAACAACCAGAAGAAAACGAGAAGGTATTAACTACAGAGACAGAAACTAAGAGTGCATTACAAAAAGATGAAGAGGACAACAGTACTGGATCAGTTTGGAAAGTGTCAAGAGCAGACGCATCACCTGGCGAAATACAAAAACTAAAGTTATCTAGACAACATACAACATCAGAAGGATCATCTGATACTTCTTTAAATAGGAAAAAATCGAACAAGTGGCAGGAAAGTGGTGAGGGAATTGCAGAGGAGGCTGACTCGGCAGACAAGCAACTGGTTTCTTGTACAAGAACACTAAGTAGCACTGAACAGCCGAACGATCCCTCCTCTTCATACCCAGGTCAGGACTCCAACGAAGAGGTAAGTGATAGCAAGGAGATCCTGCCTGAAACCACTTCAGCCAACTTGTCTGACGATAAACCAAACATAGATCAGCAAGGTGAATCAAATGAGGCAAATTTCTCCAACGAAAACGCTGATAGTGAACCCATTAAGCCGAGTAGTACAACCATATTGGTTCCTAGTTCAAATGGTGATCACTCATCCAAGGAGACAGACGTTATACCAAAGGAAGAAAAGTCTGTGGAAGATGCTGGCGAAAAATCAATGGAAGCACTTAGAAAAGATGCTAATGTTGAAAACATACAAAGAGATACAAGTAGCGAAGAGGAGGATGAAAATAAGGGAAACGTTCGTGAAGTAAATTCATCGTCTGAATCCAACGATGAGATTCGTACTAAGGGTAATAGAACTAGCAGAATACAATGTGTCAGTCGTAGAAAACATCGAACTAAATATCGAGACTCGTCTAATTCCGATACACCGGACTCTGAGGATGAACCTTCTATTAAACGAGATCTCGAAATCGACACTTATATGCAAGAAGAGAAAATAAGTACAGAGGACTCTCACGAACAAAAAGACAATTCTGAGTCACCAAAAGCAAGAAATAATTCATTATTAAATAATGTGGAAGTAGAAATAGAACATTGCGAAGGAAACAAACAAAAGTTGGATAGTCTAACTGATAAAACAGAATATTCTGCATCAACAACAACTCAGTCAGTGACTTATAAACCTGTGAAAGTAAATTTAAAAAGATCATTGTAAGCATAAAATCATTCATTGGTAAAAACTTATTGATAATTCTTTGTTCCAATCCTACAAATTTTTATTTCAGTTCCTCAAGAATATTAACAGAGAAGAATGACGTTAAAAAAGATGATAGCGATGTAAACTTGATCAATGAAACGAATGCGCCAAACAAGGTTCGTTATTATGTTTTCTTTTTTCAAGTAATGATCATATAATTTAACCAATATTGTGTATTGGAATATTACATTTATATGTGAAGAGTTAGAATCAATTGCAACAAGATCCTACCGCTGCAAATTTTTGTACAGTGTCAGCCAAGCTATGGTATAAAAGTCTGTTCTTGCAGGAAAATCACGATAATACCGAACAAGATTCAAAATATATTCCGAGGAAACGTCGGTGGGGCACTGCATTATCTACCGATACTGGACCTTCGTTTTCAATTTCTACGGATTCTCTTAAAGTAATTCATTCATTTCTAATACATAAAGAAAAAAATGCTTTCACTTGCTTATATGTAATTTAAATATTTAATCAGTAGAATATTTCATACATATGAGATCGTTTTTAATATAAGAGCAATTGGTGTAGAGAAAAATGTACTCTCTACATTTGTAGAGATGTAGTTATGTACAAATATAGTATAATTTTCTAAACTATACATTATGTATAATAGGTGTTGGTGCCAGGAGCAAGGCCATTATCGATAAACGAGGTTCGTCTCTCGAAGGATGACGATGAAGATAGAGATCGTTATCGAGTGGGTGAAAAGTGGCATAATTCTAGCGAAGGGGTGAACGACAATAAATCTGGTGATGAAAATACCACGCAAAAGAATGGCGCAGCAAAAAAAGGAGATGCAAAAATAGATAATCATATAGGTTTGTCAATACTTTTAGACATTGATAAAGCAATTCTATTCTGTAAAACGTTAAAATGAATTGAAGTATTTGTTTATATCTTATTCGTCTAAGGTAGAATACTTCTTCTTTTTATTTTTTCTTCCAAATATTTCGTATTTACTTAAATTGTGGTTTGTGTAGCAGCGAGGCGTAAGATATCAATTGTAAAAGAAGCTCCACACGTGAAATCTCCGAGTCCACCTGCTACGAAGCCTACGAATATCCTTTTAATTAAAAACTTGGTTCGTCCTTTCACTTTAAATCAAATTAAAGAACTTCTGTCGCGTACCGGGACAATCGTCGAGAATGGATTTTGGATGGATAGAATTAAGTCCAAGTGTTTTGTGGAGGTATGTTAAAATAATTTTGTTTTATATGTTTAATTTTTATACAGTATCACTAGAGTTGGTATGTATTAAGAACTTTGCAAATTGAAACAGAGAAATAGAACGAAAACAATAGTATTAATTGCATTATTTCAGTATGCTAACGAGGATCAGGCATTTGAGACGAGACAAGCACTGCACGGTATATCTTGGCCTGTTTCAAACCCAAAGAGGCTTCAAGTTGAATATGCAACCAAAGATGACATGGAATTGGCGCGGGAATTATCGAAAGATCAATCCATTCCAAGAAAAACAGAACCTCTTGTATCATCCGATTCGTGGCAACAGGAGTGGAATCGCGAGGAAAGAACAAATACAAAGGTATGTCGATATTATCATACTTTGCAATTTACATGTGTAAAAATTAAATGTGTATCAAAATCTAATTGTTAAGTCTCCCTATTTTTATCGACAATTTCTGTTATTTAAAGAGGATAAAGTGGACATAAATAAATTAGAAGGTTTTGTGACTGAAAATAAGTCGAAACGATGGAATACATTTTTTCCGTTTACTGCTTCCTTTGGCAGAAAATATTTCTTGAAGTTAGTCTAATACGTGCATCTAGCTAATTGTGCTTTACGAAATTTGCAGAAACTACTAATATATTAAAATTTTATTGATATCAATAATCCGTTTATAAAATTTATAAACTGTTCTTTTTTTTTTTCTTTAACTCTTAAGAATCTTACACACTTCTTTTGAAATGGTATCGAAACATTATAAAGTGATTTATTTATGTATAAATGAATAGATCATGGACCATTAGATACCAGACTTTGATAACACAATAACTCGGGATTTTAAAAAATGATAGGTAATGGTAGTTCGAGAGTGGGATCTCGGTAAAGAAGACGGCCAACAGCATATTAAGGAAAAAGAACGCGAAAAAAAGGATCACGACAAAAAGAGACGCCAGAGAAGTCGAAGTCCTGCAATGGAAGCACACTTACCAGCTCCAGCTCGTAAATTCAAAAAGAAAGAAGACGAGCCACCACCGGCTAAACTTTTAGATGATCTCTTTAGAAAGACAAAAGCAACACCGTGCATATATTGGTTACCACTTACAAATGAACAGGTATATTAAAGATAAAATACGTTATACTTTGTGGTTACAAATATAAAAGACAAATATTCATTTTTTCCTTTTTTTTAATATCTGTTAATATAGACAATAATGTAGTATTGTCATTTCAGATAGTCGTTAAAGAAGAGATGAGAAGGCAACACATGGCGGAGCATGCGCGCAGATTAGAAGAGATGAGACGCGCGGAAAGAAACAATAGGGATGGTCGTCGTCGTCGCAGTCCGAGAAAATAGTTCTCTGATGTCCCACTATTAATGAAAACGTACCTTTTCCTCTCTAATGCAAAAATTCTAACTTTGGCCACTTACATTTTCACGAACGGTGTTACAGATCACGGAAAAAATGGATCGTTTCCTCTTTTTACATTAGATAGACACCATAACGTATTCTATAAACCTTTACTTTCTCAATCGTTGTACGATGTACGACTTGTAGGTTGTTTTACGATTTTTGTTTTGACATATCGTGTTAGAATTCGCGTTTTATTTCACATGCAAAAAATTTAGTTCCCCGCGTTACTTCTCTCTGTTCTCGTCAATTTTGCATATCAATTTTACATGTATTTAGTTTCATTCACTTGTTGTTTTTCGTTCGTTGGACTAGGAACTGTACAAAATTTGTTGCATGATTAAGAATCGCCCTGATATCTCCAATTCCCTTATCCCAAAAATTTCAGCATTAAACCGTACTTCTTACAGGTCGACATTAACTATCCAACAGAGCGGCGTAACCGTAAAATGAGTACGATAGTGTTTGCATCGTCTAGGAGAGACGCATTACGTTCTGCATTACATCGTAATGTGATATCGCAAAAAACGTGCCCCTGGAATCAGAGGACAACCGAACAAAAAAAAAAAATTAAAAAAATAAAAAATAAAAAAAACTATCCATATAGGAAAAAAAGTCACGAAGCAAATTTACTGCTCGTGAAGCGTTGAAAAATTGTTTGTCTTCTTGCGAGAAAGCAAAACGAAACAAAAAGAAATTACAGTCGGGCCAGTTGTTGGAACTAACGACAAACAAAAAGCCTGAAATGATAACGATGAGAGACTGGTTCATTGACTGGGATAGTCATTCTAAAGCAGCGTCAGAAAATTTTTTTCTGCATCTTCTTTTCCTCTCTGTCGGCAAAGTAGTTCTGACTCGAATTTTGACATATACTACCATAGATTTGGTAGTAAAATGTAAAATTTCGGTGTTTCTCGCTTTCACGTAATGAATTTTGCACAGCCAGAAACACGTTTGTACATAAATTATAATTCAATACGCCGTGATATGACATGTAAAATTATCAATAAATGTAAACCATATTAGATTATATACAAAAGAAGTACATCTGCCGCTTACTTTGTATGATGTCAAACTGTATTTAGAAGATTTACTATTACGCATCCTTTAAATAAGATCGAAGGATTTACGAAAAAAGAAAGCAAAATATACCTGCTTCAAAATGAAAAACGAATTTATTCGTTACGTTTATTTTACCATTACGATTGTATCATCCTTGATTTGAATGCACATTGTTCTACGTAGATTGTTAAAATGTACTTTTAAAGGAACAAGCGTTTCAAGAAGGATAAAATAATGTAACAGAATGATTTGGTAATACCATAATTAATGTGTCTTGGTGCAATCAAGAACTGAATACGTAATGTTTACGTAAACTTATTCGATCTTTATTTATATTAACATTATTAACGCTAATGTTGTAATTGATAAAATTTCACAAAAAAACCGTGAATTACAAGATATGTGCATGTCAGCATCAATTAAAGTATTTCTCGGTCACAATTACTACACCGGTACAAAAAAGGTGAAAATAGACTGAAAATTCCAAGTTCAACGTTTAATTTAACTATCAGTTAGTTTGTATACTGTATATTTTTTTGCAATTAAACAAATCTTATCGACATTATTTGTCAGAAATATCTTCTTTTTTTTTTTTTACGTATATCGTTAGTTCGGTATCTTTCAATTTGTTTTTATTTTTAAAGTATTATGTCAAAAAGTCAAGTATTGAAAAAAGTTTCAGAAGCAATTAACGATTGAAACAATTTTGAGAAATGAACAATTTTACAAGAATAGAATAAAATAAATACAACAAACTATTACATACAATGTGTAACAAAATCATTATAAACAAACTTTGCTGAGAGGCTTGAGAGAATAGTTAATCAGTGTAAAACTGTTATGGATGTAAGAGCAAAAAATGTTGGTTTTTTTATAATAATGGAAAAAGAACGAAACGATCTTTTGGAACTGTACGAAGAATCAGAAAAGATATAATAGTTTTCAACTCTTGAAAAGTATCCTTTTTTTCAGAGCTTATAAATAATAATTTATGCATCATGCCTAAGATTTTAATGAAATTCATCCTTTGTGGTCCACAGTTCTGTTGCGAAAGAATTGTATTAACTTACATTATATTTCATATACACTTATATTTTCTTGCTAATATTGCAAAAATTAGATGATACGTACGCGATTGTTCAGAATACTTGACCAGATACAACTTAAAGAATAAATCCTGGAGCATAGACCGCAAAGGATTTGATCTTACCGAATGTAGTAAAAAATGTATGTATACATTACGATTAAAATTTATAATCCAGGAAGTTTGAGAGACAGTACCTGGCGATACATGACAAAAAGTATTTTTACTTATTTACATAGTTGTAATTAATATCTTTAGTTTTATCAACTTATTGTAAACCGTGTACCTAGCAGCCATACATTATGTCAGGATTGTAGAATTCTTTTTGTAACATGTATACATGTATCTTTATAACTTTGATACACCTACCTCATTATCAATGCATACAGGTGAATTTGTTAACAATGACGAAAATTTTATTTCTTGATTTTTGAGTAGCAAACGTAATTAATGGCCTGAGTTGTATCAATCGGAAATGGCCTCATATAAGTATATATGCACGTCTTTTAACAAGCAAAACAATACACAACGAATTTTGGCAAATATACATTTGGAAATCTTGCATAATAAATAAATATAAATTCTTGCAAATAGTCTATATGGCTACATATGACAAAAATTGTTAAATGTGTGAATTAAATATTGTAGAAACTCAAATATTTTTTTCTTTTTTTTTTTTCTTTCTTGACAGCAATAAATAATAAATACTATTTAGAATATTTAAGACCACAAAATGTTGGAATTTAGGATAAAAATTAAAGAAATTTGATGATAAGCTACTTGCGCACAAAAAAGATATTAATACGCTCATATGTTAACATTTTCTTTTTGTTACTCAAGATCAAGACTGGTATCTCGGTTATCATTCATTCTTATTATTAGTTACTCATACCATGTTCACTTTACTTTGATAGGTATCATTTGATACATTAGTCGACTTTTACGACACTGTAGATTTTCCGCACGAACCAGAAACAAGCAAAGAAACCGATTGATCCTGTTCAATAAGCAGAATATATTATAATTTATTACTATGAAATATTGCAATTCTATTAACAAAAGATAAACAAAGGTTTTACCTGTTAAAACGAAGAATAAGTAAACCATAATACAAGTATAACCAAAATAGAGGAACGTAGATGTAGCATCTTCTATCTCCAGTTTAGTCATGAAAAAGTGTATACAGTAAACTAATAAATAAAATGCGGTAAATCCAGATGTTAGGAAACTGCGCCACCACCAATGATAATCCTGAGCAGAAGGAGAACAATTTGAATGTGCATGTATATTTTGGATTATATTTTTGATCTAACTTATTGTAAAAGTGATGTGTTTACCTCTGCACAAAGATGAAAATAGCAAAGTAAAATTGTTGTTTCTGAACATGTAATTACGAGTATAACGAACACCAAAAAGAGAAAACCGAACATGTAATATACTTGACTCGACCTGAAAAAAATCGACTTAAGTTTAAAACAAAAATCTTTCAGACACTGGAATTTCAAAACGTTTTTTTATCAATACAAACAAATTGTTGAATTAGCTACTAACCTAAATTAAATAAATAACATTCATCAACTTAAAACTACTGATTATATTCTCCACCATAATACTTACCATAATGAGTTAAGTATAAAGAATAACTGTATAAATATACATCCAAAAGGTAGAACTCCACCCATGACTACCCCAGGTATTGGTTGAGTATAAAAACTTTGCTCTGGTATTTGTCTAGGAATTTGATTAGTTCTTACAGGATGCTCCAGAGGCTAAAATAAAATAAATTTCTGTTTTCTTCACAAAATATGACCTTTTGTTTATAAATGAAATGAAAAACGCTTCAAATATTAAGGAAAGAAAGGACCTTGTACTGTAAATGTTCTGCTGATGAAAAGACAAATATTTACCCTCTTTCTGAATCCAAAATAAGCACCGATAAATGTTAGGGGGAGAGACACTCCAAACCAAAGTGCTAAAAGAGCAATGAGAGTGCTAAATGGTACCGCAGCTGAACTATCATTCGCCCAGAATATCAAGTTCATTATGAAGAATAAACTAAATACAATTCTGTAAATAATTAATAAAATTAAACAATATTTTTACATATATAAATTAAAATTATTATACAAATCTTCGTAAAATTTGTTTAAATATTTATACGCTGTACAAAGGGAGACTCGTAAAATTACTATAAGTTATAGCTTTTCTTTAATTAGAATTATGAAAATGTATTACAAGAAAAAGATGAATTGTGTATAGGGGGCAAATAACACGCGCATACGATAATTACGAATTGTTTTACCCTGGGCTCAGCATAGACGTAAGCAGCATGTTTGATTTCCATTTTTCGCCTCCGAAACTTTTGTATATTCTGGCAGAGACATAACCAGCGGTAACTCCAAGGCATACGTATAAAACCATAGCACATGTCATTAAAGCTCCTCTATTTGCAGGGGATAAAAATCCCAAACAAGCAAATGCTGAGGAATACAAGTAAAATGTTTACATTTCCTAGTGCATATATATATACGTTTACAAAATATATAATGAATTAATTGTACTAAATGCTTATAAAAAGTTAAAATACCATCACTTAAGAACTTACCAAGTGTTACTAGTGTCATGCAGAAAACTTGAACACCAGATCCAAGTAGAACTGATAATAACATGCCTTTCCTAGGAGGTCGAAATACATCGCCATGAACCAATTTCCAACCAAATTCTTCGTGTGCGTCTTCTCCTGATTCTATCTGGAAGGAGGCCTGCGTTATTGCAACACAGACATAGGAACATCACAGTTTTACGATGTAAACAGAACTAAACGTTAAGTTACATGTATTTGTTATTTAAGAGCATAATACAGTCAGGTTAATAGTATAAAAAATAAAGTGACTTAAGCAACACATAAATAAAATAATAAACTGAAATACAACAAATTCATTATTTAATCACACTAAAAATGAACAAACGCATAATAATTATTAGCAACATTCCTTTAGTGTACCTGATTATATCTTGCAATATCTTTGTGCAATGTTCGAAGTAGTATCATAGCCACCATACCAGAGAGGAATAAAACAATTATTAATGAGTTAAGAATACTGAACCATTGGATATTCGTGTGCGGCATAGATTCTAAAATATAATCCCATCTGGATGACCATTTGATTGTGTCATTTTTCTAAAATTATAAGTATGTAAAATAAAAAGTAACAATCTATAAGCCATATTTATTTCATTAACTTGAATACGTACTACGTATGTGACAGAATATGTATAAGTGATATCTAATTGTTGACCAAGAGGAAGCGCATCATATGGTATTTCTAATGGTTCTTTGCAGTCACAGTCAGGAGTATTACCATGTTTAATACTGCGTGGTACCACTTTCACAGCTGTTGAAGAAAGTAAGTGTATATTATAATTTAAATAATAAATTATACGTGATGTGAACAGGAAAGGTTCAAATATCTTACATATTATACGTCCACCATTTTCCTTAAACGTAGATCCCCATTCTTCTTTAGCACCGCTATGATAGGTGATCGTAAGGTCAACGTGATTAAATGGGTAATAAGTTTTTGGTTTGTGATATGCTCCCTAAACGAGAAAAAAGTCTTATTACTGTTAGTTCATGCACACATTCTTTACATTTAAGAAACAATAACGAATATTCTTAATTAATATAAACATCGTTTGTCAAACATTATTTCGATAACTCTGTTTTTCTATGTTTAATACAAGAATTCTATTATTTTAAATTTACATTGATACTGCAGGTGTCTAGTTGAAATTTTGGTTCTCGGGAATAGCAACCCATTGGAAAACCAGTACTACAATATTGTCGTTCATCCTCTAATTGGTAACACCATGTCACAGGCATGTTATCTGAAAATAAATGAACATAGTAACACGAAACATAAAATCAAGTTGTTGTATTCATTTTATCGCTAAGATATTACCAACTATCCAATGATGCTGGTAATTAAGTGCCATTCCTTTCTTCAACAATTCCAATTTCTTTTCCGATTCTTTGTCTCCACCTCGATATTTTTTTGTTGCGCATAGTTGTCTACATTTTTCATCTTTCATGAATGTTAGCTATAAAATTGTACGGACAAATTTTTAAATTTCAAATTTTTTGCGGTTCAATTAATAATCCGATAATTCTTTCTGCGAAAAACTAAATGAGACCTGAAATAAGGTAAAAGTTTTATTTTTGCACTATACCTTATAAGGGGATGGCCTTATACGTTCCCCAAATACGACCTGTCCTAAGTTTTCAACAGGACTTTGAGTTCCATCTTCGGAAATACAAAAATCAAAGCTGTGGAAAATTAATTTTGAATATGTTAGTTTTAACTTTTGTGAGATTAAAGAAATATAGTATTATGTACATTACGTACATAAGTAAAAAAAAAAAAAAATATATATATATATATATATATATATGAAGAAATATTATGAAAACTTACTGGTTATATTCATATGGTATTACGTATTTCTCAGTGTTTAAGCGATTTACATACAGTTTAATTTCAGACTGAAAACGACAAATATTGTTTAATAAAAAATGATGAGAAATTTTATAATTAAACTTCTATAAAGTTTTCGTACAAAAAGAATATCTACATAGTGGTCGACGTATATAAAATATTTCTATAAGGAGATGCAAATAATATTTAAAAAAATAAAAAATTATAGAAAATAGATGAGCAATGTAACGTAGCGTCAAAAATAAATGACAGGTTAAACTACGATTCGTATCTAACGCATATCACAAATGATAGAAATTAAATATCTGTGTTTGAGAAACCGAAATAAAGAAAGCGATAAGCCAACGTGATCATAACCAGCTAATGAAATATTCGAAAATAGTTAATACATACTTTACACATATCGGAAGTTTCTCCATCTTTACAATAGTTGACGGGCGCCAAACCCGGCAAATAAAAAGCCGTCGCGCATATCGAACATATAACAAATAACAGCCACAATAAAATTATTCTCGCCATTGTGTATCGTTGTTCGTCCTTACTACCTACTTGTCTACTACAAGTATATGTCAATTGCTATGTGAAAAACATCGGACACTATACTGCCATGATACACGTCATTGATAACAGACGTCGGACACAGATTGGTAACCTTCCTGCGTGGCAGTCCTCTAGCTATTCTAATGAACTTTTCATTTCAAACAGGATTTTCATAGAAACTAATGACAATTACGATTGGCAACGAATTAAATGGTATTTTATTAGCAAAATGATCGATAGAAAAATACTAACCGGTCAGTTTAGGTCAGGTTAGTCGGTTAAATACTGACCAGTAAAATACAAGTAATTAACTTTTTCGTATGAAAAGATCTGTACAAAAATTTCGTAAACAGTACGTTCATAATATTCTTAGAGAAATATGAAATATTCATTTCATTTTTACCGATTAAGACGAAATAGCAATATCATGGTTTTAACTATACAATTCTTACGTTTATATTACAATGTTGCTTGTGGAAGTCTTACAAGTTGATGCTTGCCCTCCTTAAGATTGCGGTGGAGGGTGAGGAGGCGGGGGCGGGGGCGGGGTTGAAACAGAACAAGCTCATTTAAAATACAAAATATGATTAAAATTTTTGTTCAACAATTATTACAAAGGTAGTAGGCATAAACGTCTAAATTTAAAAAGTATTCAACAATTAATTTACTCAGGCCATTATACAACACTGCTACTTGATTAGAAATTCACGTATTTATTAAATAAGAGAACAACTTTCTGATCCAGAAAAAAAAAAAAAAAAGAAACGTGTGTTTATCGTTCTTCGTTACTGTACAAAATGTGAATTCGTTGAAATAATTCCTCAGGAATGTTTCACGCATAAATAACACGCGGCTGATTATTTTTGATGACTTTTGTGCCGTAGTATTTGCATACTTTTCTTTTTTAATAATTCTAGAGTCACGGACTCCAAAATAACATGTGTAAAATAAAAATAATTGTTGAAGTATTCGATTATACACAACAGATAAACGATACAATTTGTTCAGTCTCGTAGATGTGTCCAACACAAGTACCGGAAAAACAACTTTGCTTTCGCTTCTTTCTTACAGTTTATTCAGTTCAATGTTGTTTATTTTCCGAGCAATCAGATGAATTTTTAATCTATCTCGGACGTCTAGTTCGTATTATGCAACAGTAACGCCAACTGTTTGAAGGTAGCTCCTTAGATGATTTGCGTTTGGTTCTGGTATTTGGTCGAGAATATTAAGCAACTGTCTCGGTGATAATCTTGCTAATCCTTGAGCTAAATGCAAACGTACATCGCCGGTAGCTGTTTCGTTACAATATAACGTATGAAAAATGTTGTTTTAATTTCGTCCTTTATGTAATAAGACGAAAAGTGGACGACGAAAATTGAATAAGAAAAAAATGAAATATATTGTCGTGAAATAAAATTTTACTTTTATTATCGTACCTTCTAAAGGGTCCTTGGGGGGATTTTTTGCACAAAGCAGTTGACTGTATCCTACTTGATATCCAGGTGTATCCTCGGTTTCTGGGAATATATCTTCTGGTAACGAAGTCTGATCCTGCGGTAATTCAAAGAATTCTACTAATGTCGCTAATAAAGGAGGATAATACGCATTGTACGGTCTTTCTAGCATTGCCGAACAATCGATTAATAAATTCGAAATTCCGACGGCAGCTATTTTCCTTTCAATATCACCCGAAACCTTTTGCAGATCTGTTATTAACACACGTTCTACGACCATGCCGAACATTCTGTAAACAGAATAATTATCAAGTGTTAACTAATTTAAACCGTGCTTTGCAATCATAGATTTTTAACCCTTTGAGCAGCAAAGAAGGTACAATCGTAAATTCCGGCGAGAAAAAAAAGCACTCATTGCTTAAAGGGTTAACAGACAAGTAACTTACCGATTCTGTATTTGATCTATAATTGTAACTAAACTATTTGCACCGTATTTAATGATATAATACGCGAAAAATACGATTAGACCCTTTACGAATTTCGTCGTTTTCGACGATGTAAGTCTTTGAAATAGCAATACAAAGATTTGCTTCATGTAGGGTTCTAGTACATTCCTGAAAACATTTATGCTTTTATCAGTCGCAATATTAAGAAAAAGTAACGTGAAATTAATTTTATGAGGAAACTTACGGTGCAAAATATTCAATAATACTTTGAAGCAACAAGAAACCTTCGTGATCGTTAGCCTTCGAAGCAATCAATTTCTGAAATACACCCAACAAACCATTTGTTTTTTCCTGTGCAACTATATGGTATGCACCGTGACTAATGAAAGCTCTTAACAACCGATTTAACGGATGAATATTAGCTTGACGTTCGAATAACACCGATGATAATAGACAAGGGAATAAGGCCAAATATGCTTCCGGCATGTCTTGAGTGGTTCGCAATTCCAGAAGTAACGCAAGGATTTGAAAAACGTACGGTAGAAATTCTGAAACGAATTATATCGAGTAAAAAATAGTAATTAATTATCAAATGAACCGTCTTACCCAAAACATCTTGCTGTAAAATTTCTTGGAAAATTGGAAACAGTGCTTCCTCGAACGATGAAACTGCAACTTTGTGTGTTTTACAAACGATCCTGAAATTACATATTTAATTTTGTTATAATGATAAATCCATAATGCTGCAAATTTAAACGTAACAAGAGAAATATGAGACTTATTTTTAATTGTGAAAACCACATGTCACAAAACTATAGTACTTACTTAATTGACAAAGCAAACGTTTCAAAGAGATAGTGGTTAAAGTTGGGGCGACTTGGATTTTTAGATACCATAGCAAGCTTTTCAGTGAGTTTTGGCAAAAGATCTGCTAAAAATGGTACGATTACTTCTTGCAAAGTACCAAAACTTCTCATAATAGCTTTCATTACGTATTCGTTTTCTTCCGAGCCAGGTATATTTAAACAGCTAAATAGACCTTTTAATAAATCTGCTGTCAGTGGTGATAAGTCGTTTCCTTTAACTCTATAAATAAACCGATAACAATAAATAATTATATAATAAACCAATAAACTGAAACAATAAATAATTATAATATCTTCTTACAAAGACAAATTATCAGGTCCTTTCATTGCAAGTATCTTTTCAATCGCACAAGCAGTATATGTGTGAACAACAATATTCGAAGCACTTAAATGCCTAATTAGTTGAGGTAAACTACCTATTATCATTTCTCTTGGCAATACTGATCTGAATGTCATTATGAATTTAATCGCATCAGCTTTAAGCACAGGAAATTCATTGACTGAAACATAGCGCATAAAACAAATTGTCTAATTAAAACACCTTATGAAAATTTAAAGAATAAGTTTTATTTGGCTATCGTAATTTCACGTACCATTTGGTTTGATTAATTCTGGTTGAATGTGTTGCATTGCAAATTGTGGTAGTGGAACGAGTTCGCTACTTTGCGTGACACCATGTTTCTGCGTCTGAGCTTTGCTCGCACTACTGGTGACTAAATAGATTGCAGCATCTTTACTCCGCCAATTTTCAGCTGGTTTATCAGCGTAATTTTGTAACATCACCTGATAAGGAATAAAAGATATAGCGGTATAATATGCATGTTGAATTTATTTTTACGTTTTTATTCACCTACTTGTATATAAGCACCGAAAATTTCCATTATTTTTGCTTCGAAATACTTGGAAAGCACTTTAACTAAATCACAAGCAGCGCGTCTTCTTGTATCGACATCGCTGCCCTCGATATCCCGCCTGATATATTCCTCGGGATTATCCTCAAATAATTCATTATCCGATTCTATTATATAGCAATTTTATTTGTTACAAATTGATATACGTATGAACTGTATACTTTAAGGTTTACTAATTTTAATAAATACCTCTAAATTCCATATTTGGAATTATAACTTTCTCACAAATACTACTCAAAGTAGTTGGATCCTCGAACAAATTTCTATATTGAGCACGATCGGCCACTGTTGCTAAAAATTGCAAAGCATTCGAAACTAACTGGAAAAATACACAAAATTATTAACGTAATTTTATAACGTACAATGCATAACAAATTTACATACAGCATCATATTTCGGTTGCTGTCCCGTAGATGTTAGCAAGTTCCACACAGCGGTTACAAAGTCAGGCAAATATGGTTGAAATTCTTCGTCGTATTTCTGAGCATAAAGACCAATATTGTCGCAGACTTGTGATTTTAACTGCTCAATTACTCCTGCTTCTTCTTCGTCCTATACAGATATGAAACGTTGCAAGAAACAAAAGAATACAGAAAAAATATAATAAATGTATATGTAATAATACAGTGGATCGTAGAGAAGGAACATCGGTGTTTAACAAAATATGAAAATTCCTCATCCACACAGCCATGTTGTCTTCAAAAAATTCTGGTAGATCCTAAAAGTAAAATATATATAGCTCTGGTAAAAAGATATTAAAATTATGGCTATCTTGCGCTCGTTACATGTTTGTCTTACTTGGAAATTAAGGGAATAAAACACTTTGGATAAAATTACCAAAGAACTGTATATAACTTTTAGCGCATCTACATTGTTTGCGTGTACTTGCGTCAAATTCATTGTAGCCTAAAATTAAATAAAAACAATATAAGAGGCAGCCGTGACAAATTGTACTTGAATAGTAAAATTTAGAATAAAATTCTTACAACAAACAGGTCCGTCAAAGGCTTAGCAAATCTATCCAATACAAATTTAATCTCAGTCCATAGGCTCTGGCTCTTGAATTCATATCTGTATCTCTTAAATAGCGAATGCGCAGTATGTAAGACGCCATTGATAACATGAAAATCACCTGTACTAAATTTTTCAACCATTTGGTCTATGAGTTCTGGCCATTTATTTGGAAAATCGTACTTTCCAACTATTGAAACAGCATCGGACAACTGCTTTTGAATAGAATCAGGAGAATGTAACATTAAATTAACAATTAACTTCTTTATAGCTTCTCTATCTTGTGCATGTATACGATCTATAGAATCTTCTTCCTATACATAAAATACAATATATTACAATAGACATAATAAAAAGATCAACAAGAACAATAAGAACAACAACAACAACAACAACAACAACAACAACAACAACAACAACAACAACAATAATAATAATAATAATAGTAGTAGTAATAGAAGCGGTAATAAATAAATAATTTATTCATAGATGACATAAATAGTTACCACTTTCCAATTACGTTTCACATAATTTTTAAACGCAACTGCACCAGCAATTCTTATAGTTATGTTGATTTCAGATTTATCCACAAGATGTAAAAGAAGTAACGGATAATTTTGATTTACTTCAACCGATTCTAAAAACTTTTCAGCTGAAGCATAAAAAATAATTTATTTTATTATTTTTATTTTATAATTGATTATATTGCGATGCATGCAGAATATAAAAAACTTAAGGGTAAAAATTTGTAAACATCTGTTCACTTCTCCGTATATCCAATCGATATATTTATTAAATATGTTTAAAATAATTTTACCAATAGCAAGTGAAACTTTCGTTCCTTAAACGACTGACGAAAAAAATTGAGTAAAGTACTTGTTGACACTGGCATGTCAAATTTTCTCTAAAATTGAATCTATTAAAGTGTAAATCGTATTAAGATTCGTCTAACAAAACGTCCAATTACCAACAGTTTTATAAATAACAATAAATACATGTTCGTGATTATGTAAAAGATTTAACAAATATTCAAGTAAAAACACTTATTAACAGAGGTTATATTCACCTGGTCGTCTAACATTCACGTCTGGGCTAAGTGTATGTTTTAGATATTCACTAAGCGTAAGCAAATTATCATCCGTGAGTTCCATACCGACTTATTTAAAAAATTTCGTATATCACTAATTTGAAAATATATTGAATTCTTCTAAAAGGATCTCGAAACAACGCAGTACACCGGCTTTTGATAAATTCAATTTTCTAACCAATGATCGTTGCCGGTTGGCGCTTTCTACTACAATTCACGCGGGAACAGTTTCCGTTAATATAAAGCTGACTTATACCTATTTTCTACATATACAATTCGTACATATCTCTTGTATTATTTAGTTTTCCAATGTTGACGCGTATGCATGTGCAACGATTTTAATTTCATACACAACGTTCTCTCGTTGTTATTACTAGATACCATGTCATCGTTAACAATTGTAATATAAATAGACGTACGAAGACATAAAAATATATGTTTATCTGTTAACTTATTCTTTTGTAGATTCCTACAACATAATGATTTGATCTTACAATGGTGCTAACTCGTAACTATTTCTAAACTTATTTTGTCTTTATTTCATAATAAATTGTTTTATAATAAAGTAAAATGAAGTTTTAATTTTTATATTTGAATACATTTTGGCGCTGAATCATAAATTTCTTATTCCGAATAGAATTTAGTGCTTTCTTCTTCTGTCGTATCTCCTCTTTGAACTTTTTCAGTATATTCAGTGTAGACATAATCTTTGACAATGTATTATCTTCGTTTTCCCTGTACGTGTAATATGTAAGTCGAATAATGATTAAAAACATGTTTTCTATTGGTATATTGGATACGCTTACGTCATACTCGCCAAAACGGTACTGATTTTTGATACTTCTTCAGTCACTTTACAAGGGTTAGTCAAACCGCATAGTATTTCCAAGTTTGTTAATTTATCTGCAAGTATTGGTAGTTGGTCGTGAATTTTCTTATTCTCCTCCTGGTACCGTTTAATATCTTTCGATAAATTTTCACTCGACTATCATAAAGATATCAAATGTTGTTTATAAATTATTCGCATTATCGGCGGACATATGCAATTTATGTAACGTACGTATTCGATCTGTAGAGGCCAAAAATTATCCGCGTATATCCATCCTATTATATGAAGCTGACCGCTAAAAAGTTGCGAAGTTGTCATTAAAAAATATTGTCATTAAAAAATATTTGATTAAACATAAAAAATTAAACTAAATTAAGAAGAAAGACGTAAAAGAAGTACCATTCTTTTAAGAAATGCGATTTCCTTCTCACTCTAAAATTCTTCAATTTACGTTCTTTAAATCTGACAAATTTGATAGCCGTGCGAATTGTAATCCTAGAATTGGCTTCGGTCTTCTGCAACTGTTGGCATTTCAATTGATCTGCCCAAATAACCATTGATAGACTAAAAAAGTGTAAATTCCAAAAACCTTTCATATCCTTATATTTGTCGATGGTTTCTTTCAACTCCACAAGCTGCCGAGAAACAATGCGAAATTTTTTCCACCAAATTCTTAATTACATACATAACGATCAGAAATGTGTAAACATTTATTGAATGAAAACGAACGAAAGAAGTAATACATTCAACCATATTTTGATATTTCGCAAAATGCTTATTACTTTCTTAATTAAATAATTAATTTCATCTGTTCGATTATCTTTCGATAACTTCTCGCAATTATCTGCTATTTTTTCCATAGATTCGAATATCTTTTCGCTAATGAATTTGTATTCTTCTTATTAAAACACGAAAGATGTTATCGTGAAATATTATTGAAACGATGCAAATCAGTTGTACCAAACTTGTCGAACAATCGAACAACGTTCCTTTGAACTTGATCATTAATTAAAGCGTCTGCGTCATCGGACGAATACCATTTAATGCCACACCAAACTATGCATCGTTCTAAAAATGGGAAACGTGTAATTTGAAATTTTAATTTATGCACATATTATGATAATATGTTAAACATTATTTCGATAAATTGATCGAAAAATTTTATTCCGTTGTCGTACGAAATCGCTTCGCTGATTACGAGTGAACACTGCGTATACGAATCTCTATCTTCCTAATGGTGCGTGTAACGTAATTGACGTTTCAGTGAACGTTTAAAACACTCCGGTATTGTTTCGTAGTCGTCGAGTGGTCGCCGCGCGAAGCGTGTCTACGCAGCTTTCCCGTTACGCCTGTCGTAACAAGTATCTAAGAGAATTTCAATCGGTTCAAGTGGTTGAAATCGATTTGGACATCGAACGCACACGTACGTACGTACTTTGATGTTGCTCGGTTGAAATTCTCGAAACGAAATATTTGGAACTCGCGCAGTGAAAAATCTGGTGACACAAAACGTTTAAACGTTGCATTTCATCCCATCTATGCGTGTATTCGTTTCTTCGATCACGACGCGACACGACACGACACGACACGACACGACACGACAACCTGTGCGATTCTCTACGCACTCGTTTAGTGCTACATTTTTAACTTTATACAAATTACTACACTTTAACAAATATATAGCGCCTTTCGAAAGATTTATCAATTTTCGTTTCAAGTAATCGCGATGTGAATCTCTCGATAAAGTTACCAATGATGATGAAACGTGAATGATCACACTTTGATAACGTTATCGCATTATATCAGCACGAAAAATTACCAACTTACGTATCACCACCGACGTCTCGAGAGGGAAGGAGAGAGAGAGAGAGAGAGAGAGACCGTTGCGAGAAAACGAAGAATTAAAACAGAGATCCTGATCATTTTCGGTTTTTCCGGCTTTGTCCCTATTCACTCGACACATCGCGTTATTTCGAAACGCTAAAACGCTCTAATCTTATATATTTAATTATAATTATGTTACAGTTTTCAAATTATGAAATCTCATCGATATTTACAAAGTAAGGATCTGCTTTCGATGGAGTCAAGTTCATAAAGATAACAATCCTAGGAAACTCTGAACAGTCTGATACCGTCGATCGAATTCGTATATAGCTTTTAATTACGCGATTAAAAAATCTCAAAGTCCTGACACAAACACACAGAGTTATGTCATCCACAAGTTATTTATATAAAAGTCTTATCTCATTGCGCGCGAAAAACGCGCAAACATTAAGTGAGTGCAAAAATTCTATATTGTTTGTTTTAGATAATAAGATAATAAGATACGATTTTAGATACGTATTGTCCATTTTTATACCAAGTTTAACGTTATATCGTGTATACTAAAATTTCAAGTAATTTAAAAGGAAACGTTGCTCAAGAAGGATTTTTAACCGAGGATTTCCTTATACGCATACTATAAGAGTAGACCTCGGTGTTGTCTTTTATGGATATACAGTAGATATAGCGCACTATATGTAGTTACTATTATAATTGTCACATACGCGATGACAGTCGTATTCGCGCAACTTACGGTAGTACGTAGAGTAATTAAAAATACATTCTTTGTTTTACCCTCCAGGTAGTTATAACATTGAGCGTTATAAAATATTTATCAAGTTTATAACTGGATGAGCTGCCACTGTTCGTTGTTCCCAAAATTTAAGAGAAGAAGAAAAACGGAATGCGGAAGGAAGGGCGTGGTTAGAATTATTTAATACGCTCCGCGAAGGCACACCCTCGATCTACCTACGCGTGCTACCCACCTTTTTCTATCACTGTAATTTTCTCATATTTCGCGTATCATCGACCTGTTACTCTCTTCTATCGTGTAAAACCAACCACGCTATACTTAGAGCTTAGAAAATTAGAACTCTTAGGTATTGTTGGTCCATCGATTTTCATCGACGCTAAACTTTTGAAACGAATATTATTTTTACGTTACGATTTTCTACTCTCTCCAAAAAGCGAGTGCATCGTGTACCGGTAATCGACAGGAAAGTGTGATGATCTCAGGGGGTCGACTAGTTTCATAAATTAGGAAACATAATCCCACCGTTTTCATCAAACAATTGTGCACTGTCGTGATGTAGTGAATCACACGGAAAGTATTTTGTGGTCACCGTTTTAACCACATTGATACGAACAGTGATTAAAGTCACTTGAAAATATTACTATACGTCACCCAGTATAATATACTGACTCTCTCTATCCATCCTATTTTAGACGCTTTATAGTCAGTATTTTATTATACGCTTTATGTTTTTGTAGCGTTATCGTGTAATATTAAAATCTCGTTCGGTTAATTTCGTTCATTTTTCGATTTTCAATCATGATGTTGAAACATTTTATTGCAATCGGACGTACTCTTTTTTTAGAAGCTACGCATCTTAGATCAACGTACGCATATCAATCGCTCTCGTTGATACGTCGGACTATCGTCGCACAGCTATCAATCTCTCTCGTTTGTCTACCGCCAAATAATGTAGCGGATAATGGAAAACGGCCGGATGACAAATAGATAACTGCGACGCTAATTACCGATAAGGGACGCCGCTAAATTGAGTGGGAAGCTGGGAAACAAACTGCATTGGATTCGTGGGTATTGGATTTCTCTTAGTACACGATGTGCAATAACAATACGGGTAAATACCACATGATAGAGGTCATTTAAGTTTAAAATAATTTTATACCGAAAATATTTGATATATTTTGGTTTTTTAAAAGAATACATAAAAGTTACTAAGAATTGGTATGTTTTAATTTTTATTATTAAAAATATTGATATAATTAGCAGCAAGGTATTAAAGTAAACTAAAGGAATTTTAATGGAAATGTATAATGGAATGACATTGATTCAATCAATATATATATATATATATATATATAATGGCAAAGGTATGCACTTCGAAAACGTACGATCACGGCATATGTGAGCAGCATATGATTTAGAGGATGCGTTATAGAATAGCACAATCTACAATCTAGACATGCAAATTTTATCTCTCTCTCTCTCCCCCTCTCTCAATATCGATGAACTTTATTTATACTATATTTATTTTTAACAACGAAAGTCGGTAAATTACGACTAATTAAATTAAAAAATTTAATTTTTAATATAATCACTTCTGAACATGTTACATCGATAGGTGTACATGTAATATTAGGCTTTATACTGAAATGTTAAAAACGTAGCAACTTTCAGTTCCAATTAATATGCAATACAGCAAGCACCAGTAAAGATAGCCTTGGTACTCACTTACCGGATGTGGTGCTTACTTTTTTCAACAAAAAAGGCATCAAAATTACACATTGATCGTTTTATTTTTTCTTAAAAATTTCTAGTATTTAATTTTTTTGTGTCCATAGACAAGATTGAAAGTTTTGTTATATTTAAGTAAATGAAAAATATACTCTATTTGTTAAAATGATATAAAATAGATTTTTGAACATAATTTTATAATTATTTTAAATGGTTCGAAAACTAATGCCGTAAAAAATGAATAAAATAGTTTTTTATTCCTCAGAAAGTAAAAAAACCACCTCGCGACATAGGCCAATCAAGATTACAACTATTGGTGATGGCACTGTCGGCAAAACATGTATGCTTATCACATACACAACAAATGAATTCCCTTCAGAGTACGTACCTACTGTGTAAGTATATAATATTAAAAATGTATTAATCACTTTTTACATATGTAAGTAATGTATATAAATAGAATTTATTCTTATATTTTAAATGTTAATGTAAAGTTTTTAATTAATAATACATCGATAGATAAAAAACAAAAATTTGTATGGACTTTTTGATATATAAAAAAAGAAAATTAAACTGTTCATTTTATATATACATTTGAATGGAAAATGGCACCCTCTCAGCAAAGAAGTTAATTATAAAATAAAAAATGTTATATTTTATTAATTTTACACTTATTTTAAAACGAATAATAATATTTATAATTTGTCTTCAGTTTCGATAACTATGCAGGAACGATATATATAGATGGACAAGAATATGATATGACTTTATGGGACACTGCTGGTCAGGAAGACTATGAAAGAATCAGGCCTTTATCTTACCCAAATGTATGTAAATCTATTAATTAATATCATTTTGTCTATATATTATACACTAATGGAATTTACAACAAACATAAGAGTTATAACAATTTGCTGTTTAATTTCATTTTCAGACTGATTGCTTCTTGATCTGCTTTTCAGTGAATTCTCGCACTTCTTATGAAAATGTTGCAAACAAGTGGCAACCAGAAATTAAACATCACTGTCCAAACACGCCCATAATTCTTGTTGGTAAGTGTCCTTAATTATTATTAATTTACTCACAAGAAACATTATTATATCTGCGTGTTACATAAACTATCTGTAACGCAAAATCACTAGATCTTGAAAATCCCTTTATTCCCATTTTTACTAATTAAATAAAATTTTGAAAGCTGATGTTTTATAAAATATTTAATTTCAATTTCTAAATCTTTCTTTACCTTATCGATAGGTACTAAAGGGGATCTTAGAAGTGCGGGAAATGTGGATACAATTACATTTAAAGATTGTAAAAAGATGAAAAAAAAAGTGAAAGCTTATAAATATGTTGAATGTTCCGCATTAAAATGTGAAAATTTAGAAGAAGTTTTCGCCGAAGCGATTCGAGCAGTATTGAAAAAACCATCGAACAAACTTTGTTGTTCATTTTAAAGATTAAATTATAAAATAATATTTATAATTAATTATATAATAGGAAATATTGACTTGTAATAATTTTAATGTTAAAGAAATATATATTGTTTCAAAAACTTTGCAATATTTCTTTACATTTCTTGATATAAAGAAATAAAAATAATACGGCTTAAATAAATTTACACAAAACTGTTCTAATTTTGTAAATATGCTAATGCTTATTACATGATTAAGTGGACTCCATTCTACGTTTATATCATAGATTAATGTTAATCCAAAGAAATATATTTCATTAACATTATTCATTTGGCAAACATTTTGTTCACAAAATGAGGACAAATCTTTTGAAACAGATTCAATAAATATTTCTTGTCCAAATATTCTCATCCTTTTATATTGTAAAAAAGGATAAAGCAAAACTTTAAATAAAAATCAAATAGCCAAAATACATATTTTCTATTATTATTCTTAAATAACTGTCGCTACCCTTTAGACATAAATCTGGCTGAAACAGTAGTGTCCTGGTAAAGTAATGATAATAACATTAATAATCAAAATCAACTTTTTGTTGGGTTGAAAAGATTAATATTATTATTATCATTATTATGATTATTTCGATAGTACTGTTCCAGCCAAGTTGAAAAGGTTAAAATGTTTTGTTATATACATATATTTGTCCTTATTTGTCATATGTGTACATATAGATTGATTGCAATGATTAGTTTACATGTCCAGTTGTCTACACTTCAATGCAGTTACTTGAATACTTGCATAATTTTTTTTTGTACATACAAAATGTAGTATAGAAAAGCAGTCGTGTCTGTAAAAGTTCAACGTCCGAAAGCTCCATCTGAAAGGGGTGTCACTTTCTGCTGTATTATTTTGCCGTAACCACCTCGTCCGCTGTCAAAATCTGACCTATATTCATCTCGTACCTATACAGACACAATTATAAAAAATCAACAAATATTAATGCATATAGAATTAATAGTAATAATTATATTCTTATACAAACTAAGAACACATACTTGTCCACCCGTTTTCCCTCGCCCATATTGTCTTCCTTCGATAAAGCCAGCATCCCAATCTGTTCTAATTATTCTGTCGTCTAAACGTGTTCCATTGATATATCGCATACAATTTTCGGCATCGCTCCTTTGATAATATTCAACAAAACAAAAACCGCAAGGAGTCTTTTTATATTTATCCAAACCCATTATAATCCTTCTGATATCGCCGCATTTTGAAAATAGTTCATATATTTGTTCCTCTGTAGTGTAAAATGATAAATTTCCAACATATAGAGTTGTAGAATTTCTTAAAAGCCTATCCTGTTCAGCTCTTGAGCCCTGAAAACAAATATTATTACTACGTCGAACTAAATTATTATTATTAGTATAGTAGAGTAAATTTATATAACGAAGAATAAACATTTAAGACAGAATAAAATAACATTTGTATTTACTTCTATATTACTATGCATACTAAATATAGTGATATAAATGTTTTTTAAGCACTAAAATGTAAACACTAACTAACCTTAAAATGTTGATCGCGATACGAACTTAATTCAACAGAAGGTGAACTTGATGGATTCAATTTTACTGCCGCCATTTTAAAGACTGGCAACTTGTAAAACTGTCCTTTCTTTAAACAATTTTACCACACTTTCCAAATTAAGATCACTTTATATATTGTATACATATATTCATAATCATATAAGCTCACTTAACTACGCTCGATATTATTGTAACCATAAACATACATGAATGGTGGCGTCATCTCTTCAAACAATGCTCCAACTGATCAGACATCGTTATCAGCAATGCAAACTAAAAGTAGACTACTGAGAGACTGCTGGCGCCATCTCTCCGAAAAGTGCTCAAACCAGTCGCACATCGTTATCGACGGCGAAGTAAACTACCGACAGGCTGGTGGCGCCATCTCTTCGAAAAGCGTCGAAGCTAATTGCCATTTGATTTCAGCATTTACTGAACAGATGGCGCCACTAGTCTGTCGGTAGTTTACTTCGCCGTCGATAACGATGTGCGACCAGTTTCAGCACTTTTCGGAGAGATGGCGCCACCAGTCTGTCGGTAGTTTACTTCTCCGTCGATAACGATGTGCGACCAGTTTCAGCACTTTTCGGAGAGATGGCGCCACCAGTCGGTCGGTAGTTAACTTCGCCGTCGGTAACGATGTGCGACCAGTTTGAGCACTTTTCGGAGAGGTGGCATGCGAGTTCTATTTTTGTTGGATGCCGTTGTAATAGATGTTCTCGAAAAAACAAAACTGTCGCATCTATTAGAAGAAATAACGAATACCTATCTTGAAAAGTTATTCGATATGAACTGTCAAATTAAAAAATGTATCATTCGTTACACAATAATAATGTCTATTTGAAACGTGAACCATAACAATTTTAATGATTAGAAATTAATCTCTACTGTTAGGGGAACACAAATTTATACGTAAAAGTATTCAGTGAGAGATATCAAACTTCGATATTAAATGTCAAATTTACAATTGTATGATGCAAATTTCGCAAAATGACGTCTCTCTTAAGCAAACTATACTAAAGTGCTCTCCATTTTAAAGGAAACAGCTGTAACACATATTATCATAATTATCAAAATCTCGATGTCGTAAAACCTAAGAATTTTAAATCACAATTTTCGTTAAATTAAATTAAAGTTCACAAAATTAACTGCATTTTTGAAATGAACGAAAAATTACAAGCTTCTACTAGTTCGTACAAAGCTGCACTGTTTGATTCGTCAAAAGCTAGTTCTACTTCTGATATTACAGTTAATTGTTGCAAATTGTTCTTGAACTGCTTTAAAATTACTCATAAGAAACAATTGTTGGAAGAAATGATAGATAACGATATCAAGGAATATGAGCATGTTGTTGAAAAGCTTGTTGTAAAACGTATACCTTTTTTTCTACTTTCAGTACCGAAAAACCCTTTAAAATATAAAAATGATTCTGAGATGGAAAGTAATTCCAATAAAAATGTACTGCAATCGCTGGCGACTGACGAATCGATGTCGACACAATCACTATTATATTATTCCGATAAATTTGATCAACAGATGGTGTCCTTGAATACAATTAATAAATACTTACACTTTAATAAAAATGCAATTATATTGGCTAAAAGAAGTAAAAAATGTACATTATCCAAAGATCACCATGCTGAATTAACTGAATTGATGAGCAATATGAGTAATTTACACACAGACTTGGAAAAACACGAAGAACCACCCAGAGATTCTTACTCTTTGAATATACGAAGAAGTAAGGGTTTTGTTTAATTAAAAAGATGTTCTTTAGGGCATTTTTAAATGAAAATAGTAATAAACAAATGCAGAAGGCATATAAGTCACAGAGTTCTATTCCAGAATCATTTTTAAGAAGAACAGCTTTAAATTTCTTTCATAATAAATTTGCTTTGCTTAATAAAGTTTATTCCTTTTCAGATTTTGGAAAAATAGATTCTTCTGAAACAAAGTCAAAAATTAATCAGAAAATTTATGGTTTGAATCAATTGAAACACGTTAATTTAAATGATTTTCAAAGTCATCCTACTTCTAATTTTGGAAAGTCCATAATTCGGTCAATTCAAGAAACGTCTTGTATTAATATAAACCAAAAAAATGCAGAAGATTATGCTCAAATTAATAGAGATTCGCAATGCCATCGGCAAGATTTAATAAATAAATCTAAAGCATTATCTAAGAATATCGCAAACATTGATCTATCAAATGTAATATTAAGATGGAATATTATTGTAAAACATTATAAGTGTAAAACACTTCCTTTTGAAATACCTCAAAAAATGAGTAAATATTTTAATATAAGTTAATAGATTAAATTGTGTAAAATTTAATTTTACACAAAAATGCCTATTTTTCTTATAACATAATTTTGTGTCCCTTAAAACTTACTTCAACGTTGAAATAAAATATCGTAATTATATATTACAATCTAAGGTATGAATATGCCGCCTTGCACAATTTAGTAGTAACGTGGTACAACAGATAGCGTTATAAATGTGATAACAGATTAATACATTGAGTATCCATGCATCTGGTTTATTTAATCCATGGCACAGATGTATCCCGATTCATTCTGATTCGATCGGTGATTACGCTCGGAAGAGCAGTCGACAGTTATGGATTCTGCTTGTCAAAATTTGGAATTTAATGCTAAATACTTGCTTGGTCAGTTAAATATAGCCAGAAAAGAAATTAACAACTTGAGGTACTATTTTCATTTTTTCGATACATTTTATTTTCATAGAATCAAAGAATTGTTTGAAAAGGTATCAACAAGTTCTATTCAAACATGCTGTTTTCTGCATACCTGCACATTCCTAGTACACAAGTACATGCGCGCGCGCGCACATAGTATACCTATGTAAACGTAGTTGCGTTACACACTTATGTGTAAGTGTGAACACATTAAATGCATGAGGACTTCTTTATACTATAATATCCGAGCGAAGTATCTAACGTATCAGGAAATATTTATTAATATTTGTTACTGCTTATAATAGTATTTAGTATTATAATTTTCATTGAAAGTTATTAATATAAAGGATTGTTATTCTTGAACACTATTTACTATGTAATTTTCAAATTTTTACAGACAACAAATAAAAAGTCTTCGGTACGTCCATGAAAAAGATGTTGATACTATAAAGCGTCTTTTAGAATCATTTCGAAATGGGTCATCCATGTCCGAAACAAAAGTTGTAGGATCTGATAATGTAAAACCTGGTACTAGTACGGACAATGATGCTATAAAATTGAAACCGATTGGAGTAATATCCACCTGGTTTCCTAGCAAACGTGGGACACCTAGACAGACAGGAATTTGTGGGAAAGTACCAGGAAAGCTATTGCTATATAATTCCATATTTACTAATCCCGATCATGCACTTGAAGGATTGCAAGACTTCTCTCACATGTGGTAATAAATATGACTCAAAAAAATGTATAATAAATATTGCACTGTGATTCTATTTATTCATTTGTACGATTAACATAAACTATTTCTTTTCCAATAGGGTCCTATTTTATTTTCATAGAAATGATTCAACGCATGTGCACGCTAAAGTTGCACCGCCAAGATTGAATGGTACAAAAACTGGCGTATTCTCTACTCGTTCTCCACATCGACCATGTCCAATTGGTTTAAGTCTAGTAAAGATTACAAACATAGAAAATCATACAATTTATTTCGAAGGAGTGGATATGGTCGACCAATCGCCTGTACTAGATATAAAACCTTATATACCACAATATGATAGTCCATTATTTTTTGAGAAATTAAGTAACAGATCACAAGAACCCCATTTAGACGATGCGTTTGAATGTATAGAAGAAACTGCCAGAAATCAAACATGTGCCACGTTCGATACAAATGTTGGTCTTGGAGACGAAACGAGAAATTTCCTATCAGAATCTTATTATAGGAAAGGTATTAACAAAACGAATCAAGAAACAGATGTCTCTCGAGACGAAGAAATTGCTCTTAGACTACAGGCTGAAGAGTTTCAAAGAAATTCAAATTTTGAAAGTTACGTCGGTATGAGAAATTTTGCCGATTTAAGCGATATCAATTTGCACAACAATAGTGTACTACAACATAACATAGATGTAACAAGTATACACAGGACACCTCATACACTTTCCGACACTTTATCCGATATGAGATCAAGTCTGAATACAACTACAGGGCATAACATACTTGCGTCTCATTTGGAACAACCAGAAAGTTTTGTAGATATAAATCATAGATTACAAAGCATTAATGTAAGTGGTCGTGCTAATGTTGAATCAACATATGTGTCGAGAAGCATGGGATCTGATTATACCGAAACACATGCTTCTCGCTCTAGACTTTTAGACGGCGCTGATGGACCAAATACCGTTTGCGGTACCGACATAGATTTAATTAATAGACGATCGTTAAGTTCGAGAATCGATAATTCCCCTATAAGAATGGGGATACGAGAAGCACCTGATGGAGAAGAAGGATTGGAATCACAAATACTCACTCCTTCACAAGTTTTACCGAATCAGATAATAAGGACAACATCGAACAATAGCTTACCCGATAGTGCAAATACAAATCCGTTAGTTTCCTTTGAATCAAGAAACACTGACAACAGAGAAGCAGAAGCTAATAGTTCTTCCGAAATAAGAATTCCAGAATGGATATCTAGACCACGAACTCCGCTATGTGTGGTATTTAATGATCGAGCATTGATCCAATTGAACGAAATCTTGGGAACTAAAATTAACGATCAAAAGGTAGCCATCGAAAACGTTCTTCGCGAAGACCCCAGATCGGTATATTTAAGACAACGATGGGGTAGTCAGTTTTATACTTTCTTAATTCACGATTTACACATAACTTGTAGATTTGATGATAATAGAGGTATAGTTACAGTTTTCCAAGTCAGACACGCTGGACGTATTTGCGAATGTGGAGAACCCGAATGGCAATGTTTGGGCCATTCTCCACCCACATCTTAAACGTACGCATATGTATACCTGTGTACATAAATGTGTCCGTATACAGGGTGCTTAATTTAATCGTCTGCACGATTTTTTAGTCATTTACGACAATGTAATAAATAAAATTAACAACTAAAATTTAAATCCATATTAAGTAGACGATATACAGCGATAATTTGCATTGTCAATATCATGCTAAATACTTATTTTAAATCTGTTATACTTTCACACTCATTTTTTAATGATCCTTTAATTTCCATAAACAAATATGGATTGTTCAATTTTAAAAACAATGTTACTTTTGATTCACTATGAAAAAAAATATTTTTCTAATGTTTGTTATCTCTGTACATTGTCCATTCGGTAGAGATAAATTTCTGTTAATAATACTTTACATAAATGGCTGAAAAATCATGAATAGCCCTGTATTGTACACCCTGTATATACTGTATTATGAATAATTATACTTTATGCTATATTTTTAAATTCATCAATAATATCATAAGTAAATGAATAAGATAATTCGCGGACTTGTCGAAATTTCCATTGCTTCTCAAATTTTTACAGAACTAGTATTTAATATTTTATTTGCAGATCGCAGAATATTTCATACTTTTTAATTTTTTCATCATTTCAATTTTACATTTTACGGAACGTACAACGATATTTATAACTATCCACGTGTAACTCATTCATAAGTATTAGGAATTGAAAGTACAAAATATTTTGTGACCTGCACGCAAAAAAAAAAAAGGAGGTTTCTTCAGTTACTTTGCAATCAGCATTATCAAATACAATATAATCTCTAAATAAGTTTGGATCATATTTTTAAATTATTTTTTTATATATAAAATATATCGTTTGATAAAACAGGCGTTTTCGATGTTTCTATTTTTTATACTTGTCATTTATTACTAATTTTGTTAATGAAAAAGTCTTTCTCTTCTAAATTTTTCTAACATTTAGTCTTAGATTTTTCGTAAATATATCAATATTTTATTTAAAAGATTTATCTGATTTTTAATGTAATTAACATTTAAAATATCGCATGATACTACGAATCTTGCGAATTCTGCTATGTAAAAATAGATAAATCTTTTATTATTCTGATAATGGAATATTTATTATATATTCTTCTGACTTTTTTGTTATAATTACATTATCACACCTCTGTTGCGATACAAAAGTTCCTATATGTTTAGTCTTGTAAACATTTAAGATGCAAAAGTTACAAATTTTCACACAAAAATAAAATAGTTGAGAAATTTATTTTAATTTTTTGTTCATTAAAATTTTTATCGTGTTTGCGCATGATAATATTAGTTTGTTTTATTACATTAAAAATTGCGTTGGCAAACACATAAAAGGAAACAACTTTATTAATTAATTTTATAAATACGTATAAGATTCAACTATACATTCGTATCGTTGAATCCGCACCCGCAGAAAATACCCATGGTTGAATAGGGTGAAACATCACGTCCAAAATACCAAAGTCATTATAAGACTCATGATTACATAATCTTTTAAGTGGTACAATCAGTGGATTTTGCAACAAATCGCTGAAATATATTATGAAATAAACAGAAATTCTGAACAATGATCTCTAATATAGTTAAAAAATGAAAGTTATCTTACTTGTATACCATTCCATGGGAAACGATCAGACCCCTATCATCAGCTCCAGACGCGAAAAGAGGATATCGCTTATGAAACGAAACACCACGAATACCTGTACCGTGTAAACGTAATGTCTGGTAAGGTTTTGTACTCAAATCAAGATCAAACCAGAGCATTTTGCGATCGTAAGTGCCTACTAAAACATTGTCACCCCCTAAAAATACAAAAAAATAATTAAGCAAAATAACGATAGTATAAATATTTATTTATTGAGTAATATTCAATCTATTTACCTGGATGTATTGCCATTGTTGATATCCATTGTGAGTTTGATAACAACTTTTTAATCATTTCTTGTTTTACCAAATCGTATATCCGTACATTTCGTTGGGTCTAAAATTATTATATTGCAGTTATACATTGGTATTTTTACGTTAAAATTTCTTGTCTCACTCCTTCCCATATAGGATTATTTTTACTTACCGCTACAAATAAATAAGGCCTAATTGGATGAAACAAAACACATTGTATTAAACCTTTCGACCTAGTGAAGGGTAATTGAGATCTCCGTTTTGATAATTGATTTATTAGGACAGATCTATTTTGACCATCAGGCATAACAGTGGCAAAATAATCGCCTTTACCGTGCCACGTCACTTGTTTCACTGTTTTAAAGTGATTTAAAATTACCCTAATACCATTTATCCAATGTTCACCTTCTGCGTGTTCCCATTGAACAGCAGTTTTCACTCGTTCATTTACTGTAACAAAAGGATACATACAATTATTTCAATTCAATCATTTTTTTTTTTTTTTTATTTCGATCATATTTTATAGAGCATTATAAAAGAGCTACATATACGTATATTGTGATACCTATGACATCACTTTGAGGTATTATTTCCAGCAATTGGTTCGTTTTGTTAGTGATCAAGTGATCCCCAACTCCAGGATTTATTAAAAGAACTTTTTTATCTGCAGCTACTGCTATAAGTGATAGAGATTGATTTGGACACCATGCCACAGACCTAATTATCCCACCACATGGTACCGATTTTACACATCTTCCTGTTGCTACTTCCCATACTACAAAATAATAAATATTGTCATAAATATTTTTATAAATTTATGCTGTTTATAATATTGAATAGATTATTTCAAAGTACAGAATGTCTGATGGTATTTTTTGCTTTACTGTACACTAAAGATGGTACTTACTTTTTAAATTCATATCATCACCACCAGAAGCAATGTACTGTCCCATTGGCTCTGCGGTAATACTTCTCACCATATCTAGGTGACCTTTAAATATCATGGACATTGTTGTAGGGAAAGGTTGCAAATCTTTTGGACTTGGTAATTGAGGAACCAAAGCTTCTGGTTCTATCGTTAATCTCATTTTCAGTGCTCTAGGACACAAATACAAATCCAGACACCTCTGGAATCTTTCTTTAATATATTTAGGATATGCAGGAACTTCGCGAAGTGAATTATATTTCTGTGGAATGAAATGTAACTTTCGTTTCCAAGGTGTTGTTTGCAATTTATTCCATTCTTTCAATTCCCTTTTGTCAAATAGATATTCTGGTGGAGGATTATAACTTTCTGCATGTCCGGGTAAATGTCTTTTTGGCGGTGGGATATGTTTATGAATTCTACGCATTTCTTCAGCTTGATCATCCGATTGCCACAACATATAAAATTGCGGTTCATTTTTCTTTTGCTGCTTTTCTTTTTCCAATTCAGCGGAAGATTTTATCCAGCCCATCTTAAGTGCATGAACCAATTTCGATACTTTTTTTGCTTCTAGCTTTGACGGTAAGAAAGAACGTTTGTGTTCAGGAAATTGACGTAATGGAGTTTTCATTACTTCCGACGTGAACCACTCTATCCAAGGCTAAAAAAAAAGAACACAATGAAAACATAATTCATGAATTGTTATTAATACATCGTAGTTATTTGTGAATCCCTGGTTTGACAATAATATTGCCCTTATTGAAAATCAACCGCACACAATTAACAATATAGCCGGTACATGCTATCAATAATGTTATTGATCACGCTATCGATGAGTAAAATGCTATGAAGAGAGTCAACTTAAAAGATATTGAGAAGTGAAAATTAATATTGAAACAAATGAAAAAGACTCACAGCGTATTCATCAAAAGTTACATCAGGAATTTTCCGTTTTTGAATTCTTGTGATTAAATCTATATCTGCTTCACTTAACACAACATCTTGTCCAGTTTGAGGATCTTTAATTGTTCTCCAAAAATCTGGATCCTCCATTCTTTTCAAAAAGTTGTCTAACTGGTCACCCTTTTGAGGTTTAATAATTTTTTTACCATCCCAGTTATACCCAATATGATCATAATCATCATACCATTTCATTGGTATATTTCCTACTGTGTTACGAATATCTTCCTCATCAGAACTATCATATTCATATTCATCTACTTGTTGATTTTCTTTAGTGCCCATCTCTTTAGATTTTTCAACATCTTCATTTGTCTTTAAACTTATTTTATTTTGCACTTTACTTTTTCTTTTAACCTTGGAAACTGATTCATCCGACTTGTCTATTTTATTTGTAAAATATTTGTTCTGATTGTCAATTTTTGGTATAGTGGACACATTCTTATCATTAACATTAGATAACGAAGATTCACTTTTTTTTGCTTTAAGTTTATTATTTTTTGATGTCGAAGCACTTTTAGAATCTTTATGTTTCTTCTGAATGTACTCACTCGTACTTTCATCGTTCCTTTCATCAGAAGAACTATTTTCATCATTACTTTCAGAATAATCTTCGTGTAGACCAAGATCATCAGAATCTGTCTGAAAACTTAATTCATTTTCTTCATCACTGGATGCAAAGACTATTGGATCTATTTCAGCATCTGATTCAGAAACATCTGCATCTTCATCTATTTCCTCATCTGTGCTCTCATCACCGTTATTCATTTCCGTTAATAAAAAATCTTCTGTACCTGAGTCCTAAATAAATTTTCTGTTAATCGTATATATATGTTCATTATCACTTTGAAACATTAACATTGTCATACATATTATACATTTTGTTACAACATACAAACAGACCTAATGTATAAAAATATTTAAAAAATATTGTAACAAACAATTCCCAATGGAATTTTAAGAAAGTTTTAATAATATAGAACATAATTAAAATAATTATTGTTAGAACCTTGTAAACATTTTTATAGGTTAGATTATATCGATGAGCAAGTTCATTACCGATTCTTTTTCAAATGTAGATTTTGCTGAATCCATTTCTTCCTTCTCGACTTCATTGTCATTTTTTACTTTATTTGATTTTCTTTTCAAAGTTTTCTTTTGATTTTTCATTTCACTTTTCGCATGTGTGCATACAACAATGCAGTAAAATACGTTACCACGTGGTCAGCAATCTCAGAACTATGTATCTACACATATACGTGATCTACTATAGATGAATATGAAAATTAACATTGTAATAATATAATAATGCAAATTAAAGTATTGCAACAATGTTACACACAACTTATACCTATTTTGCGTTTAAAAAATGATTCGTTATTATGCAAAAGAAAATGAATTATAATATTGTCTAGCATTGAATCATTAAAATAATATGTAATTTATTTGTTGTTAAAATAGACACTTTTAAAAAAGTATAAAATAAGACACTTTTAATATATATATACTTTTATACATTCTCTTTCCAACATTTATACATTAATATAATATTTGTTAATTTGCTATATCACTATGTTGTATTTTGTTTGTTGAGCGGTATTAGGCGGTGTAGTTGTTGGATGAATATGAACAGGTAAATCCCAAATCATTGTTTCAACATCTAAGGTTAATGGTCCTTGCCAGTTAATACTAGTTTCATTTGGTATTTCTAATAATTTAGAGGTCGTAACGAATTCAAAATGTAATCTCCATTTTAGCATCATTAAATCAGTGGTAAAATCTGGTGTAACGTGTAATGGTATTGGCAATACTAAATGAGAGTACTTCAAACCCATGCACATTTCATGATGTTTGTTGTAACTAACTAAAGTTGGTGTTGTGGCCTTCCCTCGCCTATACTCCTCTGAAATATGTTCCTCTGATTGCAACGCAACGGATACTTGCGCACATGAAACGGTGGCATTCGAAAAATCAAACGTGCCAACTATGTCTTCACCGAGTTTGTAGGAATTTTTGAAAAGGCAAAACCTTACAACACGTCCTCGTCCATTTGTAATATTATAAAAGTTTGGACTACGTCTAGCAGTTAAATTCTAAATATAGAAATAATATATTAATCAATGCTGTTATTTATTCAATAAAAGGTCAGTTTTATGCAAGAAGCAACAAACCTGAAGAGTTTGTAACGCAACATCTAAAGGAGTTTCTCTATGTTGCGTTTCCATGAATGGATTGTTTGGACTTAAATCAACACTATCATTGCAAGCAGTTACTTCAGGTAATTCTGTTAAAGTTACAATATAAAAAATTAATTTTATGAAACGTATAATGTATTATGAAATAAGTTTAAAAAAATTAAATGCACTACCACTTAAAGAAAGTACTCTGAAGGGAATTCTGAGCAATTTTATAGCTGTATTTACACGTTGTGTCCCAATCGTGATTTTATAAGAATATTTTACTGCATGGCCTCTATAAGATGGAGGCGCATCACTTGGAATTATTTCCCGATAAATATCTATAAAATTTAAATAGAGTTGAGAACCCATAATGAAATGAAATTTGTTAGTCTCATGTAGAAGATGTTCATTCTTTCTTGGGAAAAATATTAAGGATTGTTTTTAGAAGGAAACATTTCCACTAGAAAACAGCTGAACATCCTGTATGAACAGTGTAACTATAAACAGGTATCCATAGATAGCCAAATTTTGTACTATTTCATTCCAAGAATGTGAAGCTCAAATTAGATGACATCTTGCACAACTGCAATATACATAATTCACATTAAAACTTACATGTTTTGCTTTCACCGGGAGATAATCTTAGGTCACAAAATAAAATTTTTGGCTTTGTGTTTAAGACAACATGGCCATTATCCTGTTGCCATGGTGCAAATGTTGTATCTGCGATATATTTATTATAAAAAATAATCAGAATGAATTAGAAAATTATATTAATAATAATGAAAGTTAGTTTCCAAATTATTCATATATATCATTGAATCAACTTACTTGCATTAATGGCTGCTAATCTGACTGTGGTATTTAATTTTTCTGAGAATATAATTTTACTATTTGCGGAACATTGACAATGAACCTGTGCACTAGCCCATGCAAGACTCTCGAAGATATCACTAAAATTATTTACAAATTGCATGTAACTTAATTCTTTTAAATAAACAAATTGTTTACAGTACCTGTGACTTTGAGAGATTTGATGAATAGGATTTGGTGGATTACTGAAAGTGACCAAACACTCTATAACCTCTCCAGAAAAGTATACAGGTCCTCTACTTAATTTCGCTGTTATTTCAATCATGATTTTTATTATAAATACAAATGACCGATTTTTTCAAATTTTCTCCATTACTTACTGTTTTCTACAATCTAGGTAATTATAACATATTTATTTTGTAATAAATTAACCTTTTATGTCGTTTATTCGATTGAGTAAGTAATTAAGTAATTCAATTGACCATTTATCTCTATCTCTCTCTCTTTTTCTGTGCATCAATATTTTAAATATTATTTCACATTATTTTTTGCAATTGTATATTACGTAAATGTATATATATTTTACAATTGATACCACAGAAAATTGATCGCCTTTACAGATCTATAGCTCTCGGCGTTAAATGCTCTGTTTACAGCGCCGTAAGTGACATACATTCGAAGTTTATTTTAGACATGAATTTTAATGAGAATGCCCAAGTCTTGAGTAGGAAAATATCTGTGGAATACATGTCAGTTTATATTTCACTGTAAATATTTACATAGTTGTGTAAGCACAATATTGATATTTAAATTTTACTGAACACGAATGTAATTAAACACAATATTGATATTGAATGTATCACAATCGTATTACAAAAATTTGAATTTTTATAAATATCGCAACTTTGTAATCTAAACATTTAAAATTGCATAACCTATATTCTACATATTAAAAATCATTATTACTATGACGGAAGTAACTGGATGTGAAATTCTTAATCAAATTGATAATAAATCTTATACACTTTACGTAGAATGGTTTGATTCACATTTTAAATTAACGTTGTTAGAATCAACAATTTCACCGTTATGTGGTGAGGTTAGTAGGTAAACTGCGGATTTTAAAACTGCGGTATTAAAACTGCGGATTAAAATTATAATTCACTTCAAACAAATTTTTATTTCTGTATAAATTATAATATCTTCCCAATAAAAGCAATTTTAATATTATAGATGGATACCAAAGATATAAATAATTTTTCTAATACATTATCAAAATCATTCGATGAGTATTTTAAACAAACAAAGAAAATACTTTGCGGGAAGGATAAAACAATTAATTTTTTTATTGAAAAGGAAACTCTAACATGGAAGAATAATGTATGGACTTTTGGGATAATTAAATTGCATTCTATTTTAGATATTCAAGTTGTCTGCAATAATCTTCGACAATTATTAAAATTATATCGAAGTGTTCAAGATAGGACCAGCTTATTGGAAGAAGAAAAGCAAAATTTAATGAACGAAAATAAAGAATTAAATTCAAAAGTGGAAAAAATGATTGAAACTAAAACAACTATGGAACGAAATCTGTATAAGAAGTTTATACTTGTTTTAAACTCAAAAAAAATGAAAATTAAAGAATTGGAGAATGAAATAAATAAAAAACAACAGAATATTGAAAACATCGTTTTTGATGCGACTACAGATGAAAGCGAAGGATCTGAAAGAGAAAATCAAGTCATAAAAATTGATCCTCCAATGATATCTACCAAAGTTAGCAAACGGAAATCTTCTGGAAATAATAAACCTATAAGTACAAAGCAAACTAGAAAAATGAATTACAGTGTTGATGATAAAATAACTGATAAACCATCTGGTAGTAGACATTGTGTAAATAGTGAAGTAGATACTTCGCACGAAGAGCAAACCTGCAAAAGCCCCTTTTATTCTAAAAGTAAAAAGTCAAAAAGTAGTTTGAATTTGGTTGAAGAAGCACCGGAGGAAGAACTGTTTTCTCAATGATATGTATATAGATATAGATATATATTTGTGATTTTATATAAAATTATGCATTTTTTAAAACACAAATTGTGCAATTAATAATTGGAAAGTAGTATATACTTTCAATATATGTAAATATTTTTATTGTTAGTTATTAATCGAATAAAATCTATTTTATATAAAATATAAAATGTTATATAAATTTATTAAAGTATGTTACATTACGATAAACAACTATTTAGTCTAAAGATAAAGAAATTTTATTCAATTTGCAAACCTGTTTTGTATGGACATTAATGTCGTGTGTTGTAAGAAAACTGACGATCACTCTGTTCTGTTGATACTCGAGGATGAATTGGTGAAGGTAATGACGGAGAGGGATTAACGAACGGCGCGTGATAATCGTAACGATAATAAGCGAAAGATTCCCATCGAGATGCATGTTGAACATCGAAAGATGTGCTCACAGTAATTGGCGTATTATTATTGTAATAACTTCTATCGGGTATATTCGGAACGTAGCTGTATTGTGGTTCTAAAAGGCTTTGCAGGTGCCGTATGTACGTAATTGCATGCCTAAGCGATTCGATCTTTGAAAGTTTCTTCCCGGGTGGTTTACAAATTGGAAGTTTTGATCGGAGAAGTTCAAAAGCGCGATTCATGTCGCGCATTCTCGTTCGTTCACGATCGCAAGCTGACTTTTTGTAATCTGGAAATGGATTATCGTCTAAATTATACGGAAATCAATTTAATAAAGGACGCATTATGCCTTTTAATAGATAGATATAATATCTAAAAGTAACGAAAATAATTTTGTCTATATATATATGCTAATGTTAACAATTTTATTTAAAACTATATAATATTTAATTGTGAAAGAGGATTTGGAAGATATTGCATATGTGTTTTTACCCTTTTCTGTTTGCGATGATTCTCTTTGGACCGATTTAATGTTAGTTTCGTGAAGGATTTCCAAATGGGGATGAGTGTTGATCACTTCCGGTTCGGGCACTCTTATTACGATTACTCGATCGTTATTTTGCTGACGGTCTTCAAAATTCCCATTCTGCCATGACTTTCTTGTCGATTGTACGTGTCGACGAGATGTACTAGAATCTACTAAAAGTAAAAGTATTTCACATTTATTATGGTATACATAGGATATAGATAGATATGATTCGTAAATGTACCTGATCCATTTCTTATTAACTGTTCCTGCAAATATTGATTGACACTAGATAATTTAGACTGTGAGTTTTCTTCCTGACTTAATATCTCTTGTTGTTGTTGCCGTTGTTGTTTAGAATTTTTATCTAAATCTAATAATATTGGCGAATGTGCGCAATCCTCGTACAGGCTATCATTTTCTGACTGAAAAATGAAAGCAATTTTTTTTAGAAATTTTATTGTACGATTTACTTTATATTTAATGCGAAAACTTTATATTTATTGCGCAGTCGCACTTTATATATGATAAATATGACAGAACCAATTATTTTTTCCACTTCTTATCACTTCTGTACATGTTTCGTTGTATCATATGCGGATATTAAGAATGAACAAAGAAGTAAACGTAAGTATAAGATTATTTCCAGAAATTATGGAAAAATTATGGAACGAGTGATATATTGTTAAAAGAAAATCCAGAACCTACTTCAAATATTAAGATATAGAAAATTTCAATATAACTACATACTACAGTTTTTTCAGCAAAAGTTTTGAAAAGTCTCCCTAAAGTCATCCGCTTTAGTAAGAACGCTTCCAAGTCTTTCATACCTTTCATTAGCAATAATTTATAAAGAGTATTACCTCGTTTTTTGATAATTCGTTACCGTATTCTTCCGAATCCATGCCAAATAATGTTCTTATCGAAAGAAACACCGATTAGGTAGTTTCCGAGACACTTTGACCAAGAAAATGGCAAAGGTACTACCGATCCACCTTCCTCAAGAAACTTTCCTAAGACATATATCACATGCGACTGTCGAACGCGTTTGTCGTCGGATAAGATGTGGATCGGTCACAGACAGTCGTTATTAATGTTAATTTTATCCATTTATTAAGTATTCAGGTGTTCCAACAGTGGTTCTCGGTTTATGTAGAAGCATCGTTAGTTGAATAATCTTCAGCAGACGGATGATCGCAAAATGTTTGACGGAACATGTAGAATCAATCATAAAAATATCAAAACAACTTCGGCTCCTATTTTAAACAAATATGTAATGACCAACCAAATCGCGACACATTGTAACTGTACAATTACAAGGCACTATACAAGTACCAAGAAGAAAAAGGTCTTCGATATTATCGCTTATATATTATACCAGTGTCCGAATGTCATCGCGATCGATGCATATAAATCCATAATTATTTAATTAGAAGAAGTCTATCCTGAAAATTGTGTAATAAGCATTTATTTACAATTTCCAAATAATAAAAGTAAATTTCTTACATTAGAAAGATCACTTATTTAAAACTAAAACTCTCTAACGTAAATCGGAAGAAATGCTTAGACGTGATTACTGGATGCGCTGAAATTATAAAGATTAACAACTTTACTAAGAACATTTTCTATTAATCAATTCTTAAGTTTTGAAGATATTTATTTATATAACATTTTATACTTTATCCAATGACTTATATTTCTTTGTCGTCAAGAGTCATCCGTAAATTAGTTCCAAGTTACATTATATTACATTATATTTTATTTTCTGTTTCTTTATCTTTACGAATGTGAGCTTCTAAATTATTCGCAATATATAAAATATTGTATACATACGTAATAAGACGTAATAAAAGTATATCTTTCTTTTGCTTTCAATCATCCGGTATTTGACTAATATCGCTAAATGTCTATTGCAACGTTTGCAAACCTGTTGATAATTATTCTTGAGAAATATTCTTCCCTTTAACAAGTCGGATGAGAGCTACTGGGATGATTGGAATAAAAGTGGGAATACAAACATCGGAACATAATAGACACCCGCTCGATGGAAATACTAATGAGTCAGGGCATGCAACTATAACGGATTGTGAAGAATAGCGATCATTTTCGAGGATAAGCTGGAAATTGTGGCTTTACAGAATTAAACATTTATGTGGTTTGAAAGAAAACGGACCGGAAATGGGACCAAGGAAATGGTTACATTTTATAATTCTTTGTTAGTTAAGTAAGTTATTGTACAGCTTGCTGTACAGATAGTTTGATCTACTTTTGGTTTGTGTATATGTATAATACTAATAAATCTTTGTATTAAAATTCCTCAAAGTGGTAGAACTTTTGCAAAAATTTCCTAACGCATATCCCTATCCGGAAGAGAAGAAAATAGTCTTGTAAAAATTGTTTGGAAATACTTGATGTATACGAGTGAAATGTAATTAATAGCGCGTAGCATCAAGCTGGAATGCTCCTGAGCGCAGCAACCCTCCATGCAAGACCGAAGAACGGGTCATCAATAATTACTGTTACCTGACAAACAACGAAATACGATAATGAAAAAAATTATATCGACCGTTATGCAGTTTGAAATTTATATGCATTTTTTATAACTTTCCCATCGATAGCACTAAATATTCTGTCAAAATTTTACATTTCCATGCAAATTACATTTTTTAGTCTTTTAAATTATATTGTTTAAATATACACGTGTACATGTACCTATGTGTGTGCGTTCCACAACAATTCGATGTTATTAATAAAGTAGAGGAATATAATATTAATGGGCATTTAGTCACTAGACTACTGATTATTTAAGAATTGTGCATTTTCAAAATATCTTTTATATCAAATATCCAAGTCTTTGTCGTGTAAATGCACAATTGCTTGCGAACACAATTGCATATTGAAAGAACTGATATTAAGGTATAAGATAATTGACATATCGATATATTTGGAAGTTCGATTAATCGAATTTTCAAAGTTTTATAGTACAGCTAAGTTCATATTGAAAATGCAGACACATAAAATGACAAACTATTTATATTTACAAAAATATATAAAAAAACAAATTTTTTATTTTTCTCTGCAGAAGATAACTAATAATAATAATAATAATATTTGTTATAACAGTATAAATCAGTATGTTTTAATTTCTGAGTATTTAAAAATTTCTGTAAGTATTGCTGATCTGTATACATACAGATATGTCTTATATATATGAATATAGACATCAAAATATATAGGATGGGAGAAAAAATATGAACGAGAGATAAATAATAATTTATCCCAAACATATTTAATTCGCAGTAAATGTAACAAATTCTGTCGATACGGTTTAATATTAATTTGGTATCATAATGTATACTTGATCAATTTTCATAAGATGCGACTACACGGCTTTAATACCATAAATTTTTTATTAGTAATAGATGGGATTATTAAACGAATTTGTCGACGGGGTTTATTTGTTAACTTCAAGTGTTAACGAAGTTTCTGGTTGAGTCCAAATATAACCGGTACGTGTCATACTGCAATGCGCATTGTAATATCTACCAGGAGCACGACAATACGACCATCTTGGGCAACGGCACCGAAATTTACTATGAAATTCTTCCTTGCAAACTTCATTCCACCAACAAGTACGCTAGAAACAAAAGATCACTTGTACCTGTTAATAGTAAATATTACGTTTGTTTATACTTTTCGCTTACCTCTGCCAAATAACCTCTTACACTTTGGTCGCTATAATTTCTTTTCTTAATAAGATGTCTAGTGCTTGTAGTGTATACTTCTGCGCATAAAATTAATACCAGTAACACGTGTAACGCCAAGCTTTTCTGCAAAAGAATCCGTGTCAAAGAATCGCATCTTCTTTTTAATTTTGTTAACTTAACTTTGATGAATTTAAAAATCAAGCTACATATATCGATAACGAGGAATAATTAATAGATACAAAGCAATAAAATGAAAACTAGCAACAAGTACAACGAGTACCACAAATATTAACATAACAATGTGACAAATTTACTATTGTTTCTGACAAACAACTCGATTGTTTATCGTACACTTACATTGTCACGCATTTTTACTGATCTTACGTAGACTGTTTATAGAATCACTTTAGGATATCATATAAAAAATATTACGAAAAGTTAATTGCATACATAGTATTTAATACTGTACGTTTTGCACTAGTACTTGAAGTAAAAGAGTATATAGAGACGTGGCGCAGGCGTGTGCTTATTCTTCATCTTCTGAATTCGCGAATCGATCGTTGCTAAAATTTAAATTTATATATTTTTACCAATTTAGTAGAGTGGAATGAAATGTAAATAATTGCAAAACGTCATTTCAACTCGTTTAGCGCTATTAAAACAATTGTGGTCAAATTGATGTTGATGTAAGCAATTTTTCCGTTATTAAAACACACAAATTATCATTAAAACAAATGAAGAATTAGTTGAACATTCAGAAATTGCTGTTTCAAAAGTGTACATCATGACAATTATTTAGTATAGAATACAGCATAAAATGTGGGTAAACGTTCAATCGCGGGCGTACAAGTTGCTTGTTTTGTCATTATACTATTATTTAAAAAATATTTTAAAGTACGTTTGTAAAAAGATGGATCGATTTTTCGAAAACATTAAAACAGTAATAATGCTTGGTTTTATAGATACACACCACGAACAATCGAAAACTTGCCGTGCGTTCATAGGTTTGTTCGAAACGATGTCGAATCGATTCTACGATTCTTGCTAAGCGAATGATCCTGATTACGCTTACCTATTGCATTGCTATCAATTAACAGTTTAATTACGTGCATTATATATCATTATTTTTTATGTATTTTAAAATCCGATTCCTGTTCATTACCAATATGTTACCTTTTACGGAGTGCTACCGTACTACTATATATAATACCAATTCTCAAATGCATACAATCTACCCTCATCTAAGCTATAATAAATTTAGACGAATTAAAACTTTTCCGCTCATTTTAGTTCATAACACCTGTCACTTATGGCGCTACAAAACACCACTTCCAAACACCAAAAAAGACAATCATTAACCAAAAGTTATTATTTATCATTTATTATTTAGCGCTATAATGCCAATCCGCAACATTATCATATCCCTAACATCTCGCCTGTGCATTCTTACGTTTTATTGTGAAACAAAGTTTTGTTGACGATAAATTTATTCCATCTTCTGTACAATAAAAAATTTACACATTCACATGAAAATGTTAAATATAGTAAAATAAAACAAGATTTTAAAGTTGTGGCTGTGCGCATCGAACACCATGTATCAGTTACGATAAAAGTAATCACGTGTTCATTGTTTAACATTAACAAGGACACTGTTTCGAGAAAGATAATAATGAAAAGTGAAAATTGCTGGTTATAGAAAGTAACCTCAACAGTCACGTTTTTCACAATTTTTGTTTACGTAAGTATATTTTTTAACAACAGTGAGACAAATTATTTAAAAGTTATATTAATTAAAATTCATTTCTCTTTTCACACTCTCTTTGGAATTTTAGTGTGTACTACCGAACAAATTTGACATACGAGAAATATAACAATGGAATTATCAAGAGATACCATTGACGGTCTTTTTAACATTTTAAACAAAAACATATTCACAGATGATAATTTTCTACAAATTTTGGAAATGGCTGTTTCCTACATATATGAAAATCCTGCTGAAATAAAGTGTGAGTATCTTTTGGTGCGAATTTTAGTATATTTTGCCAAATATAAATAAGATTAACAAAATTATTTATAGTAATGAAATTTTAGGTGTTATTAAAACATCCGATTCGAAACCAATTTTGACGAAAAAGATCTTGGCTGATGTAGTGTGTTTGCTTGTAGAAGCAACCCGACAGAATATAGACGAAGAAAATTTAAAGAACTTTTTAAATGTTATACACGTAGATGAAACTAGAAGTAAAAAGTTATGCGAAGTGTATTGCCGCAACAAAGCTGCGATACAATCTCAGCTGGAATTGATAGGCAACAATCCACCTCACATCGTCGATATAGATTGGCATTTAGATTATTGCATCAAGGTAATCGACCAATTATCGATAATTTTATATGGAAACGCTTTATTCATCCTTGTTCACGAAAGCGATGTGTTTCAGCTGGACACGTGCAATTCGCTAGGCATTCCTCTTTATCACGTGCGGTTTAGTACTAAGGAATACGAAACGACAAGTCATGTAACATTTTCGTGTACAATACAGCAGTTACAAGAACTGGTATTTAAGCTCAAAGATGCAATCAGATATTCAGAGAGGCTCACTAATGTTTAACTACCTGCTAATTTTGTTGAAATATTATTTTTGTTAAAGTACGTGAGTTTTTATAAATTATAATAGTCAACAATCGATGACATTCCTGTACGTTAAACATCTACACTAATGGTAATTATTATAACGATATCATTTAATAATAAACTTAATTTGTATAAGTGTAGAGGTAAAATGTCATACAAACAACGGATTGTGTAAAGTATAATCAACTATATTTTTATAATTAAAAGAACATCCTCTACTTCACGTAGTTATTATTACTGTATTGATAACGCGCGCGCGCGCACACAAGCATGCGCAGAACACGTACATAAATTTAAAAACAAACGACGATCAACGTTTTTATAAATAAAACATCTCGAAAACTCTGTTTAACCAAACATATTGGTTGAAACGATGCGTTGAAATTTCTTTTGCACAAAAATTATACATTTTTTTCACTCACTCACTCATTCAGGTACACCTTGTATACAAAAGAGTCGCGCGCGCACACAACTAATAACTTATTAAAAATACGTTGCTTTTTGCTCTACAATCAGGCATCTCTCTAAAAATTGCTTTCTCGTATTAGACAAAAAATACTATCGTTACGTTCTTAATCCCTAAAAATATGCGTGTTAAATTATATTAATAATCGATAATTTTTGTATATCTAATACGTGATATAGATTTCTTTGAAACATTATACACTATTTACAAGTAAATGTATCTGAAAAGAAAAAAAGATCGTCCGATATTAAAAATTTATCTATACATATTAACTCTTTCTTTCTTTCCGGCACTTATTTAAATTAATGGTGGACTTTTTATCCATGCTTGTTTATTTTTAATAATTCGGTGCGATGCGACACATCGATAATGTTAACTAATTAAGCTGGAAAGAGAGAAATCACTTATAGCATAATACTTTTTTCTCATTTTCTTTAATTATTTAATAACGATCTTCTCTTGTTCTCGATCTCCTAACATTATTTCATATATAAGATTACTGTGATAAGGCCTCGGATATTTTACTATAGTTGTTTCGTTTTTAAAATGAGGATATGCGAGAAAGTAACCAATCAACAAACAGCATTGTAGCTAAATCTATTTAAAACATTAGATTAATTCTCGAGGCTTTGGTTAGATATCTAGTTAACTAAGAAGATACATTAAGAAACAGAGATAAAATTTGTTCAGTAATATGATAAATACTGTAAATTAACAGGCTGCATGAAATTATTTTATAAAAATTCATTAGATAAATAAAATCTTATTCATTATACGCAGTAGTTTTCTCTGTATAACATTTATACAGCCTTTACATTAGATGTAACTTCCAGTATACTTAGTCATTATTCCACCTTTTTTGTTAAAATGAGGCATATGTTGTACTTTTTATTTACTACAATTTTTGATTGCAAAATAAGAATTTAATACCAGCTATAAACATTTGAAACATGCTATCCTTTCAACATGTTTAATATATTCCGTGCAGCTCAAAAATCGCAGTAATTAAAATGACAACAAACGGCAAAATTTGTCGGAAGTCTGAAAATATGAAGAATTACTATCTAGTAAAATTTTTTGTCTAAAATAAAACATGGAAATACCCGTACATTTCAGTACATAGAGAAACATACAAGTTGAAGTGAATCGATCGATACAATAATTATACCTCCACTTTGTTATTATGAGTTTCAGAGTTATTCTGTTGTTTCTCAGTTTTTTCACATTCTTCACTTTTGGTTTCTTCTTTTTCAACAACTTTCTCTGGTAGTTGCACCGTGTTTACATCATTTTGCTCCTTCTTTTTTTCGGTGAAATCTGTTGCCGTTTCGTCTTTACTTTCACTGGTGAGATCGCCATTAATTTGCGAAGTGGATTTCGTTTCCTCCTTCGTTTTTACATTGTCATTTGCGTTCTCATCCGATTGATTCCTCTCCGAATTCTGCCCTTTCAAGGAATGCAAATTTTGTTCTTTACATTTTACTGATTCCGTTTCTAATCGTTCCTTGCTCTGATCCTGATCTCCCACACCAAGCGGAGAAGCTTCTGGTTTAGTTTTCGGACTAGCGACCGACGTGTTTTTACTCTGTCCGGTACTCGAGATGGGAGACAACGGTGTCGATTTGGAATTGCGAATCGTTTCGGTTGATACCTTTACGGATTCCGCGTTACAAAAACTTCCAGTGTTAGACAAATTAAATGCATTGACATCTTCCTGCGATGTATTCTCTGGAAGAAGTAGAGTATTAGTCTTCAGAGATGTTGTTGGAACCGTTTGCGTTTCAGATTTAACCAAACTGTAAGACGCAGGAGAGATTGCTGTCAAAGAGGTAGTTTTAGGTGACTTAGGTGAAGAATAAGTGGTTGGTGGTATTCTTTGAACTGTTGGGGGTTGCGAGACTGGAGAAAAACCAGTAGTTTGTGGCATATAACTAGATCGTTGATACAATTTGTTAATCGAAGGAGGTAAACTACTGTGGAAGGCACTGGGAGATGAAATTCCTATCGGTGAACGTATTAAAGCATTCGGAAATCTATTCGCGTTTGGAAATGGTGCTGGAAAGTGTGGATAAATTAGTCTAGGATTCATATTTGGTATAAAAGGACTTGTTGAAAGCATATTCACTGGAGAGTTTTTCGGAGATATCGGTGATCCAGTACTTCTACAAATATCTCTTGAGAATGGAGGATTTGGGTAATTCCTTGCACTAGGGGAATACGGGGGTGGTGAAACAATGGGTGAATTAACTGTTGAGACAATTGGAGATAGAGTTTTAGGATCGATCTTCATCATGCTCAAATTTCCATTCTTGGAATTGCTAGACGTATTCGTTGTTGTTGTTGATGTCATTGTCAGTTGTTCTTTTTCTTTGCATTCGTTACCAATTCCATACATTGGTTTCACTCCAGAGGCAGGATTACCCAAATATCTTGGCATATTTCTTTTGTTTAAAATCTTCGCCGGTTTAGATTGAATTGTCTTACTTCTTTCGAAAAGTGTGCTTTGATGTAACTGATTTTGTGCCTCTTTATTTTGATTTTTCACTGCTACGTAATTATTTTTAGAAAGTATTGGATTCCAGCATCTTGGAGGATCACGAAGAGTTTTGTAACCCACAGCCTGACTTTGTTTCTTAGAGTAAGAAAGAACTTTTTGTAAGGAGTGTGATGTTGCTATCGGAGAACTTGTTACCAATGAAGTAGCTCTAAGATTATCCTTTACATTTGAATAAATATTTTTGCTTTCTGTTGTGATTGCATTGTTATTATACGCGTAAACAGGCACAACTGGAATATTTGTATGTTGTTGTTGTTTATCGGTAGTATCAATGGTAATCGATGGGGAACCATTTTTTCTACCAATTTTTAATAAATCTGGAATCTCAGATTTATTTCTTATTTCCGTTTTGTTTTTCTCTTTAGAATTTTCTCCAATTTTAGCACAAATATCATTAATTTTTGAACCAGAAGCTCCAATTTTTGCACAAATTTCGTTCAAATTCGAACCCTTTGTAATCAATTCATTTTTTCGAATCGTTGGTTTAACTAAAGAAATTGGAATAGCATCGGGACAAGGAGGCACTGAATACGTATTGGTTATTTCCAAGTTTGCTTTCGAAGTGGACTCTTTCGAAGAACTCGTACTCGGACTTGGATACATGCTTTTCGAAGAAGAGACGTTTATAGGAGGTACAGTAAGTGCTGTAGGATTTTCTGATGTTGAAGATGTAGGTACTTCACTTTCAGATACTGTAGTCACAGGCAATTTTTCAATCGTCGATGTCGTCAAACTTTTGAGTGAAGTTTTTAACATTTTACTGCTAACTAAATCCTGCACTGTATAGGGAAATGTGGATGTAGACTGACTTATTGTTGCACTTGAGATAGAAACTGGATTGTTTCCGTTAGCAGCAGACACCGATATAGATGTCGAAAGATTCAGAGATGCGAGATTATCATTCATTAACGGTTCCATTTGTGTGTATGGTGATTTTTGAACAAGCGTATTTGCTTGTCCATTCGGTTTTTTAGAAGATTCTGTTGAACTCTGATCTGATACATGCGACATCTTTTCTACATGAACAGAACATCCATCCTGATCAATTAATTGCACATTTTTGTTGTTAATTTCAGTTTCCCTTAATTCAGAGCTAACTGAAGTGCTTGGGCAAGTCGGTAACACAGGTTCTGTGATATTCTGCGATTCGGACACTGATCTCTGCGATATGATTTTCGTGGAACAGGGTATTAATGATTTATTTATTGCAAGTCCGCAATTATTCGTCGTAACTTGTATTTTTGAAGTTTCAGTAGAATTTTTCGATTCTACAGTTTTCGTATTTTCATCAATTTTCACGTCTACCTTTTTAAATGATTGTGGTATGATCTTTCTATCTTTCGAAATCTTCTTTGAAGACATATTACTACTATTAATTTGTCCAATTTTTGGTTGGAACTGTAATTTTACACTTAGAGCATTAATTTTTGACCCTGTATTCACAAGTTTTATCTCATTTCTCGAGTTCTGCTTAGAAATTTCCAATTTGTTTTCCGCAGTAATATTATTGTTATTTTTCGATGTCTCCTTTTGATCTTTGTCTTCAATGTTATTATTTCTAATTTCATTTTCGTTCACGTAGTGTGTCATTCCCTGTAATTGACTATTTTTTTGTAAAATTACTTTATCTTCAACATTATTATTATCCGGTTGGTCTTTCGACTGTTCCTCGTATTTAATGTTCATCAAACTTTCTATTTCCTTTACCGAAGTTTTTGCAGTTTCTGCTTGATTAGAACATCTCTGGTCCTTTAATTCGTTTAATTTTGTAGAAATATCAGTATCGTTAATATTTTGCTTATCCAAAGACTGTTCATTTTCTTTAATAACCTCAGATACATTGTTTCTACTAGCATTTTCTTCGATTATGGAAATATTTATCGTTTGAACACTAGTGATAGGTTCTTCGACTCTTGCACTTTTCTTAAATTGTTGGTCCGTTATATCTGTAATACTCATTATACCGGTTTCAGAGATTTTCAATTGAACTTCTTTCCATTCCCTCTTGGTCAACTTTCCTTCTTTTGATTCAATAGGATCGATTCCAGCATGAAGTAGAGATGTTTTGAAATTGACGTTGTCTTCTGAAAGTTTTATTCGTTTCGGGGAAGATTCAAATATTCTGTAACTTAAATGCAATGGCACTTTCTGAAATAAATACAACAGAATATTTAAAAAATTGAAGCTTTTAAATATAGCAAGCAATATAAACTTTTGATACATACTCGCCTCCAGTGATGAATATACATTACATCCATTAATGTGTAACTACTGCATAGTGGTTCCTCTTTATACATTACATCGACCCTATGCGCATCAGTTAAACCATACTTAGCTCGTATAAGCTTTTGTAAATGAAAAATGGTTACTGCAGCTGGACAACGAAGATACCGCCTCAATAAAGGTTTTACAGCCATTCCTTTGACATCCTTGGATGGACTATAATATTCTAATGATAAACTAAGAGATTCATCTGGAGAATATATATGCGATTCAGTTGGTTCTCCTCTTGCTTCTGGAGATGTAGCTTGAGCATACGCCTCGGGATGTTTTAAATAAAACTCTCTCCTATAACGCATTTCATCTGAAGCGCAAATATTTATATTAATTACCAACATTATGTTGTTTCTAAATTAATCATAGAACTTACTTTGATAACATCCAGGCACCAATTTATACACAATGTCCTGCAAAGTGCGGTCTGGACGAATGTTGAGTAGTGGTTTACTTTTGTGCACCTCTACCTCACATATTGGACAATACTTATTGTTCTCCAAATACTTCACAATACAGCTCCTGCAAACTGTAGTGCGACGTTAATCGCCGCTTACATCAATATACACTGAAATTGTCGCTCAACCCTTTTGAAATGCGATGAAATTTGTATTTATTCACCACAGACAAAAGGATTAAGGAAGCTAACAGAAGAATACACATACACGAATGCAAACACTCTATAATAGTAGTGGCGTCAATGAAATATCCACCGCATAATTTGCATGTCAGCTGGTCGTTGAGTTTGGACAACCTTAAGCGATGCCCTCCACTCTGACCTGACATCCTATAGTAAGAAAACTGGATCAATTATATACATTTAACTTCTAATTAACATAAATACCAGAGCATTGTAAAGATACAGAAGATTAATAATAATAAGCGGATGCAAAATGTTACTAAATAATAACTAAAGAAATTCGTTTCCAACTGGTTTCAAACAATTGGCAGATTGAAAATGCTTTGCCGAAATAATTTTAGAAATTACCATAACTAAGTAATATAGCTAAAATATTAAACTTACGTGGCGAATGACGCGAAAACTGTTCGTTTTATCTAGTAATCGCCATTTGACCAAAGTCAGGAAAGTTGGGTCAAAACTCGAGGCGAAATTTCACGAAATCTCATGAGAACATTCATTTAAAAAACTGACTCAAATTCGTTAGAAATGATTCTCTTTCAAACCGCAGTCCGCTATTTAATTCTACACTTTTTCCAAATTTGAGTCAATCTAGTTTATCACAAAATAGGCCACGATACCAGGATAAACTCTGTGGACGACAGCAAAACAAAATGGTGGATAAACAATCACGCCAATGACATTTCTAAAAACATGAGTTACCTTACAAATTTTCTCTTCGACTATCCTTTAGAAGAGGAACATAAAAGACAAGGAAATAAATAATTAAAATAAGTGGACTGTGAACAAAATTTTATTTAGTACGCAGTGTTTCAAAAGATGTAAGTATTACGAACTATTATAGCAGATTAACGATATCATTTATCGATATGACTGTTTCTAGAAGTATTTTATATGATTTAGAGATGGCATTACTAACGTATACTTCTGGAGAATTCAATTAACGGGATATTTAATTGTTTATAACACTCTTATATTCTCGATGTGACTATAACACAAAGCACGATATAAACCACAATTGATACAACTAAAATCATTTCTGTGGAAATTGAATAAGAAATAGAGGAAGAATGCAAATTGCCCGTAAAGATCGCAAAGATAAAGTAAAGGTTAGGAAATTAAAATTGTACTTTTAAGGGCCAGAATTTAAAATACTTTCTGTACATATATCCGTCTCGACGGATTTGGCGCAGTATGCAGCGTTGATCGCCAAACACAATCGACCAATGAAAAGCGATCTCACTACGGTGAAGTCTCTTCTTATAGGGGCAACTGTTGCCTTATCTTTACTATTAGCCTTATATATACTTACTAAACAAATTTATGATACAACCGACCAATTAAAAATAACTCTATGTACTGCCATTATGTTTCGTTAAATGGGCATTGTCACGCATTTCTGCTAGCGAGACTATGTTACTAGGGTTAGGTTAGAATTTAGATAATGCTAGAATCACTACTCTTGTTTGCTCAGAGTATGTATATACATATATTCAGCAGTACGTGTTTGCACGTGGTAATACTCACTTCAATTTTTTCTATTTAAAGGTTTAATTTTTACCGTTTTTTAAAGTGGCTTCACGTGGCCATACTATTAACGAAAGTTTGTGAATTTATCTGCGGTATACTTTTATTGTTTGCAAATAATGAGATTAACGATGACAAATAATCATTATAGTTCATGTCCTTTTTAATCAAATTTTTAATCATGGAATTCAGAATCAACAATGAACTGTATAGAAATGCGTAACAAGAAAAGGGATTGGTTAATACTTGTAATTAATACTTAGTAGTGGAAATAATTTGTTTGTTTGTTGTTTAGTAATGTTACAATTAATTACACATTTCTGTAAACTCATTGTAAGAAATGCCCATATAAAATCTAAGACTAAAAAGTTAAGCTTTAATCAGCGATTGTATAATATAACAACTATGCAGCAAAAGAAAGAATTAAATAAATTCTCTTCACATTTTAATGCAAAGTTAAAGGTATTTAAAACTCTTACAGATAAAACAAACTAACTATGTATTATATATCATGACTAGAAATGGAATCAAGTTTTATATGTACTCGTAAATCAAAGTTATTCCGAATACAAAAGTTTCATTTTTTATGATTTGAGTGTTAATGTTAACAGATAATGTTGAAAGGGACTAATCTTGGTCAAATATTAAAACGTGCTAGAGATATTGTACGATATGCTCTGTGATTTCATTTGAAAGTATTTAAATTTATTTATTTAGAAACTTCAAGCTATGGATATGTATGTAGTTATGTTTGAATCTGTTTGCAACATACTTGATTGCATCGCTAATCGTGTACTAAGATTGTGTAATGCGTTTACTAAGACTGAATATTTTAACAATAGATTATTGGAAGTGGAGCACCTGGAATTCCAGCAAGTGTATTCCTAGTGACTGATCAACTTAATTATTTATTTAATTCTGGGGAAGGTACTCAGCGCTTAACCCAAGAACATCAATGTAAATTATCTAAATTAACTAATGTATTTCTGACACATATTTCTTGGAAAAATGTTGGAGGACTTCCTGGTATACTATTAACAGCACAAGATAATGGTTTACGGAAGTTAAACATTCATTGTCCCGATGGACTTGACAGTTTTATAGAAATGGTTAAAACATTTACAACCTTAACAAATTTGAAAATTTCTTTTCAATGTGCCAGTACATCTACACCATACGAAGATCATATAATGTCAGTTTCATATGTTCCTTTAACAAAATCTTTAAAAAATGTTGAAGACAATGCCTCGAATTTAACAGATACAAAAATATATAGCACGAATGTAAATGGTAAAAGGATTGTATTAAATGAAACAGAAGAAAAAGTAAGAAAAGAAAAGGAAATAAAGATCAGTCCACATGTAATATGTTATATCTGTAAAATTCATCCAAAACGTGGAAGATTATTAATAGACAAGTGCATAGAATTTGGTATAGGACCTGGACCACTTTTAAATTTATTAAAACAAGGGTCAGATGTTATTAAGAAAGATGGAATAATTGTTCGTAGTAAAGATGTATGTGAACCAGACAAACCTGTAACCACTTTTATAGGTACATCAGTATAACATTTTATTTCTCTCATTGAAAATTATAACTCTGGTGCTTGACAATTTCTTTTTTTAGTTGCAGAATGCCCTACGGAAGAGTATCTGGATTCTTTTGTAAATCATCCTGAATTTTTAAAGTACCAACAAGTAGCAAAATCAACAGAAGAAAAAAATGAAGAAGTACATTGTATATTACATTTTACACCTGAAAAGATTTTCACTAATGAGCAATATCAGAATTGGTTACAAAAATTTCCCCCTGAAACAGAACATATAATTTTAAATGATGAGAATACCTGTATGGGTAGTGAAGCTGTTCATAAAAATCAATATTTATTGAACATGTTACATCCAGAAATTTTTCCTTTATTGAGCAAAGATTGTTTTAAAAATGATAAAGAGGTAAAACATCTCCTGAAGATTTTTAATTAAAACATAATTAAAGGAGAATGATGTACATTCAGTTGGACTAAGAATTTAAGAATTTTACAAGATTAAAATGGCTATAAATTTCAATATTTCAGACCAAAGGTAATGTGCATCGTGCTAGGGCAGCACAAACAATAGATATACGTCCAATTCCAAAGCAACTAACCAAGTGCGAATTTCATAAAGCAGCAGAAACTTACATCGACGCACTTTCCAAAATTCCAAACATGTTAAATGTTCTGCAAGAATTAAAAGTGAATGTTAACAAAAAGTCGGTGGAACTTAATCTAAGTGACATTTCGGATTATCCACGAATTTTGATGTTAGGCACTGGTTGTAGTGTGCCAAATAAAATTAGAAATACAAGTGGCATTCTTATACGGATTAACAAAGATAGTAGCATTTTATTAGATTGTGGCGAAGGTACCCTTGGCCAAATTATTAGGTTTTATGGACTTTCCGAAAGTAACAACATTTTACGTAGCATTAAGGTATATGTATTTATATTTTATAATGTTAAATGCCAGAAAAATTATTGTTAGTATAAGCAAAAAATGTATGTTTTTTAATTTAAATTTGTTATCTGCATCAGTTTATTGTTATTGAAATATGAATGTACCCAACTACTTTTTATAGCCGCCATGCATCCTTTGCTACTTTAACTTTTCAGCTATCATTTAATATAAAAATAACAAATTATTTTCTCTGTTTCAGGGTATTTTTATATCACATATGCACGCAGATCATCACTTGGGACTTATCGGTGTACTGCTATGTAGAAAGCGGGTAACAGATGATACGTTATATTTGCTGACACCGAAAACTATAATACCATGGTTAAACTTCTACAATAATAAATTTGAATCTATCACAAAACAATACGTTTTAATAAACAATTCCGATTTATACCTAAACCATCATAAATTAGCCACAGTATTTGAAAGTACACTTTATAACAAATTGGGTATCAAAGAAATAAATACGATTTTTGTTGCACACTGCAAATTTTCATTTGGTATTGCAATTATTCTAAAAAATAACGAGAAGATTGTTTATAGGTAAGATTGCTAACTAATTGACTAAAAGGAATTATTGACTATAAAAAATAATTTGATGAATTAGTTTCATATGTGATTAATGATTTCGTAAATAATACAATTATGTATTGTTTTAGCGGTGATACTATGTTTTGTACAACTCTTATACAATTAGGACAGGACTGTGATTTATTAATTCATGAAGCAACTATGGAAAGCGGACTTGAAAGCATGGCAAAACGTAAATTCCATTCAACAACTTATGACGCAATAAAGGCTGGAAAATTTATGAACGCAAAATTCACTTTATTAACGCATTTCAGTCAGCGTTATTCAAAGATACCTTGTATTCCAGAAAAAGAAGAAAAAGTTGGAATTGCTTATGACAACATGGAACTAAAATTACCGCAGTTACCGTTGTTACCACTTTTCTATCCATCTATAAAAGTAATGTTTAGTGAATACAATAAAGTAATAGATAACACAGATTAAATAATTTAATACTTTTATTTTTTAATTAAAACACATACCAGAAAATTCATGCAGAAAATTTGTAAAATGTATTTCTAAACAAATTCTTGACATTTTTCCAAGCACAAATTTAAAATGGTTTACTAAGACAATATGAAAAATAAAATGGAAATAAGCGTGCATTAACTTTTTACAGTTGAACAGTTGATATGAAAAACGATGAGTACGAGGAACTGTACCTATTTTTAAAAATCTTATATAATTTTTGAAATTCGAAGAAAAGTTTCTTTGTTCTATCATATCATACAAAATGATTAAATATTTTTAAACAAAATTTTGCAATTACATTTTAGAATAACTAAAAATAATATATTTTTAGGTAAATGATACTGTTAGAGAACAAACTTTAATAAACAAATATTCAATAGCAGAATTTATTGCTTACATAATACATTTAATTTATCCCGTTTTCCTTAGTGCGATAAATAATGTAAATTACAGATAGTTTCGCCGATATAGCGACCTTAATATCAATCTTGTTTATATGTAAAAAAATAGAGAGCAGATAAAAAAGTATGAAAGATTAAAAAGCATATCGAAAAATAATTTTTCCTTTTTTGTAAAGAGAAAAATTTATACTTATAAGTTAATTGATAAGTTACATGCCCATGAAATTATTATTGAAAACGGTATGTATTATACATAAAAAAATTTATGATTTTCTACTGTTTCTTAAGCAGGCTAAAACATGAATTTCTTTGTTGGAATAACTGTAGAAATGTTTTGACCATTACACAGCAAAACGGAATGTGAATTTTTTATGCAGAGAAAGTGTGCCCTCAAATTATACAGATTAATTCGATTATTGCATCGATTTTTTTTTAAAGGCATGTACACTAGATAGCAAGTTTACACTAATTATATATTTGTGCGTTTATGTTAGTAGCGCATAACTGAGTAATCAGAAAGGAAATATATTTATTGTATGGAATGATTACTGTTACCAACTGAAGCACTATGTATATTACTTATTGACAGACCTCGAAATATGCTGTCTAGTGTATGAGATGCTTTAGGAATTCAAATATTAGTATTAGTATTAATATATTAATGTGAAAAGACTAGAAAACTGATTGTTTTTAAACACTTAAACGATCGGTCAAGTTGTTAATATCTTCCTTATTTTATTTCACTTTCCAAAGGTAAATTAAGCAAAGTACATCTTGCTAATTAAATAATTACTTACCAATTATAGCAATAAAAGGAAACAAAATTCGTGGAACATCAAAAATATATTTGCGAGATTCACAGTTATCATGAATAATTATTATTATCAATATATTAATTACAAAGTTGTAGGCGTACTTAAATGCTTAAAAAAGATCTGTTGAAATCGAAGTACATTATTAATGTTCTTATATCAAATGACCAATCGATTAAGTGTTAAATATTGTATGAAAAATAAATAATATCTCAAATAACACATTAAATGAAAGAAGTCTGAAGATAAATTTTACTTTGCACGACCAAGTACTATTCAATTACTTAACAATCAAGAAATAGTAAATCATGCTTCAATCTTTCGTTAAATTATTAGATTACGATGTAATAATCGCTAATTATTCTGCAAACATGCGAATGATCAGTCTTATACGGTATTTCATGAATACAGCGATTCGTAGTTAATAGTATAAAAAATTGGAAAAATTCATTTGACGATGTACTTCTAATTAAGTACTCGGTAGGAGCTCTTCCCGTATTTGTATATATCATATTAGATTACATTCGAAGCTATAAGAGGGCTGTGAATTTCAGCTGTGTTCTTTTAAAACTTTAATCCAACATTTATATCCTTTATAGTTATTTTTTCGTTTCTTCTTCATTACTCGTTCTAAAATAGATACTTAAAAAGTAAAAAAAAAAAAAAACTAAATTCTGTAACAAAATACTTCGTTTAAATGTCTTTCTTTTCCTTTTTCCTTTTTTATTTAAATTTCTTCTACTAAATTTGAATGCTTTTATAAATTAAATATTGCTTCTTTAAATGCATAGGAAGCACTTTAATTAGATAAAATTTCAAAAGAACACAACCTGGATGATCATTTGGTTGATTAGAATTCCCATTTTGTAGCCGACTCGTAATCTGTTTCTCCAAGACGCAATGCTCCGTTTTTTCCAGCAGTGAGATATCTCCCATCGGTATGTTTAATACAAATACGAGAAGGTTCTCGTAACTCTAAGTAAAAACCATCAGAAGATATGTCGGAATCAACGGTTACTCCTTCGCTGTCGGCGTGCCAATATTTTCCATTTTGACCTTTAAATCGGACGATTCCGCGCTCACATCTTTCTACTCTAATAGTTTCGTAAGTAGCTTTATTGCACTCTAATTTCGGACTAGCCGCACTTTTAGGCCCTACAAATCCTTGTTCACAACGTAATACTAAAACAGGTCTGTTCATTAAGTAAAAGTAGTACTTGCTGGCATCTGAATCCAATCCATTTACAGAATCTGCATTTGCATAGAGATGTCCAGAACGCTTTGTTGCCAAAAATTTACCATTATTTGCACGCAGGGCTACTGTGCCATCCTCTGATTGCCATATCAAATCAAATAAAGCATTAGAAGAGCGTTTGTGCTCTGATGCCTGAATTCCTCCTCCTGCTTCAAGGCTCCAGTAACGGTCTTGCATAGTGCGCACGTACCATCTCTTAGTTACGCGATCAAATTCTAGTTGGAAAGTTTCATGCCCAGAAATTTCATCCTGGTTAGCTGTCACATCAACTCCTTGTTTAACAGATACGTATCGTTGATTTAAAGCAGCAACAAACGAAGCTTGTGGTAGTGATTCTTCCAAGGAAAATAATTCATCTCGTGTTACAGTTGTTGATCTTGATTTCAGAACAGCTTTACTTCCAATAGGTGCTAAATATGCTCCATATAGGTCTCTAAGTGCAAGTAATCCGGCATGAAACTCGGCAGCATAAAGGCAATCTCGCGTGCAGGTATCCAGAAGTTTTCCATCGCGGGCCAAATACTTGTTGTTACAAGTGTGTAATGCATAATGACCACCCTCAAATTTAGGATGTTCTTGGCCATCATCTTCCATCGAAGCAGGACGAAACTCTAAAGTAAAGAGTGTATCTTCTCCCCAAGGAACAGGTGCATCTACATGAATTTCATCTTGTGTTGCACTTAAGTGAGCAAATCGTTTTCTTCCAGCAGACTTTAGATTTACCTGAAACAAGTTTACACTGTTTGTAAAAACATCAAGAATTTCATTGACCATCTGTCTCTATAGTCTGCTTCTCCTTTCAAATGTACCTAATACTCAGTTGACTACAGATAATAACTTTGATTACATTTATAATAATGATTTCAAGCAAAACTGTTAATTTTTCACTTTTCAATGTGTAAAAGGATAACTTACTTGAGGTCTAGCAGCAAGATGTACAAGCCAGTATTCTGCTTCACTTGGAGCTTTGGACATGCATTTAAGTTCATCTTGGCTAGAACCTAGGAAATATCCCCTCTGGATATTTTTCAATGCCCATCTTCCACTTCCTAATTTTTTAAAGAAACATTAGGAATCTATGTACTGTCAAACAATCTACTGCATATGATAAGTAAATTATATATCCAATACAAATTTTTAATACCATCAGAAGCTAGTTGTATTTGAAAAGCACAGCCAGGATCGCTAGGATCCTCTGCTTCACAAGTTACATTTCCAAATTGGTCCACTGCTAAATAACGATCTAAATGAGATCGAAGGAAAACTTGTTGTTCACTACCCTCTAGAGTCCACAATTGTTTTTTCTTTAGACTTGAACCATTTGCATTAATTTTAAATCCAAATGTTTCAGCTGTAAGATACTTAAATTTTCCATTTATTAATCCAACCTATAAAAAGTTAAATAAACGTTATAAGAGATCTTTATTTTTTTTAATATTCTATTTTATTAACTTATTATTTTGTTTTATTAATATTTTATTAATTAAATTAAACAAACAGTAATCCTTGAATTTTAAACATTTTTCTAATTTAAAATTCAAAATTTTTTATTTTTTTAACTGATTCCAAGAGAAAAAGAGATACATACATACATATATGTATGCAACTAGACAACTTTCAACAAGTTATTAATGAATGTGTCACATCCGCTACTTTTCGCTAAATAAAGAGTTTCTCTTCATATGTTCGCGACTGTGAATTTGACCGATAATATAAAAATAAGATTTCAATCCATTTGAAAAAAAAAAAAAAAGAAAGAAAGAAAAAAAGTGATAAAAACATATGCCATTTCAACTTTCGCTAAAATATAGTATCGTCGTTATTATTACAAAAACAATAAAGCGTAATATTTTTAATAAATTAAGGTATAACATCTATGATAATAAGGAAGAATATGTATATAATATTAATTTGTTAAAAATAAAATGCATTGAAATTAATAATTACCGTCCATCCTGTTTTTTCGTTTGCGTTTTCGGAGCCAACATTTTCACCGTTAGCCTGCATTATTTCAATTCGTCGTTATTTACAAACACGTGTTGTAAAAATCCTTCGAATTTTTTCTGTAACTAGCGCACGCAAACTATGTATTACTTATGTATTCAAATATACGAAAAAGCAGAAAATAAAATAAAATTAATGCTATAATGAGAAATCAGCAATAAAATACTGTTAAATTTAAATTTTAATTATCAAAAATAGTTACATGGTTGAAAGTATATGTATGTATCTTAAATAATTATTTCCAACAAACTATTTTTTTTTACGTGTATTTAAATATAGTATGTTTTGCATAATAATATATGGTACCAGATACAACAATAACATCATTTTATCTCGGAGTCAGATAGGATTGTGTCCGTATCTACATGTTAACGCATAAGCTTAACCTTTTCAAAGAGAATTCGTGAAATGTAGTTCTTAACTTTGAGCATAGCTTCCTTTCTTCTGATATTTTTTCTTCTAAGGGATATTTTATTTTCAACCCTCAACTTTTGTATGTGTGTGTGGTGAGTCATTTCTACGTGGTTTCCGTCTGGGTGGGGCCAACTTCTCGAATAGGAAAATTTAATAGGATTGCTTTGTCCCTATCGAATTTATTACCGGTGCCAGACAAATTACATTCATTTCAAATTTCTAATTTTTTTTCTTGATCATGAAAAAAGTATGTTATATATTTTTTTTATTTACAAATTCTAATATTTTATCGAATTATTAATTAGCTAAATCTTATTTTATCGAAAAAAATATTTTTTAAATATAAAGCACATTTTCAGTACAAAATAAACGAAGCGAATTTGTACAAAAGAATTTATATAAACAAAATTGATTTCTATTTCCATTGTTTAATGTGTATTTCTTTTTTTTGTTCACTTTTTATGTTAGTACATGTTATATTTGTTTAACAAAAATTGTAATATTTATTATTGACACTTAATCATAAATTAAATAAATAGGAAAATACGAATTATTAGCTGGTACTTTTTAGAAGTTAAATAATTAAGCTTGGACGTATATAATTTTATATTTGAATGTAAAACAATTTTATGAGTTTAGTTATTTACACGAGTACTAAATTATTTGAATATAAAATTGGACAATTAAATCGCAATACAAAATCAATAATATGATAGCAAAGCTCAGGCAGTGACTGCAGCTTCATCTTACTCAGTTTGACAGAATTACCTTTAAGTCATAGTAATCAAGCTAAGGTAACTCAGTCAGTAGTACCATACATGCAACATTGAAGATTTAAATTATATCGAAGATATTAAAGTAAACTAAAAAATATGTGAAGCAAATTAAATTATGCATTTTGTTAAACTTTTTGTTTAACAAATTCTCTAATCTTATTAAAATAACATATTTAAAAATCTTCAAAATAACATTAAAAATACATTTTTATGGTATAGTTAAAATACAGTTTATAACTACTGTGCAAAGTAATTTCGTTAATACAGTCTACGTAAATAAGAATAAGGGGCCGAGTTACACAATATTTATTATTTATCTATAGTTTAAACTTGTACAATTTTGATCAGTAACTATACTATGTAGTAAATATATATGCATATCAAAGTAAAGACAATGGAAATTCTTAAGAAAGCGTTATGCTCTTGTTACCAAGTAGATCTATGTACTTACCGGGCGAAAAGGAAGACAGATAGATATTTGTGTATGTATTTATCTTGAAGAAGCACTAAAAACAGATAGAGAAAAGTACGCAAGGCAAATGCGAGTCACAAGTGACGAATTATATTCGTTACAACAAAGATACCCAGCAACTGACTTGACTCGCTTGTTCTCCTCCGTTTGTGTTAAGGATCCCTCAGGACTCTTCACGCATGCGCAATATCTGATTCGACATAGAATCAGGACTGTACATAAAATACAATAATGTTGGAGATACCGTAAAATATTTCTATTTTTTTATTATCAATCGTATGTATTGCGAAAATTATTTAACATATCAACGTTAATTAATTTAAAAATAATATAATATTATTATGTATACTATTTAGTAAATTGGAATTTTCACACTAGAATTACAACGAATTTGCTGCAGATATCTTGAAATTTGTACGGCACTGTGAAATTCTGCCAGAATATCGCGCGTGCGTCGTTTTAATAGGGGGGTCATGAATGCTAGAGGATATAGGAAGAGGGAAAGGTGGGGAATGCATCGAACTGTCGACTTTCCGGAGGACCGTGAACCACAGATCGACGACCCTACTTCTGTGATTGCTGTTTTTCCAATGACACTTCACGTTTTCTTTACCTTTTCTAATTTTATTCAGTTTTTAAACATTCTCTATTCCAGTATATTTTTAAAATATGCAATGCACACATAGTTATTATGCGGATAATTATGTGATTACTTGCTAGTATCGTCTCGTTAAATGCAATACATATTTTTACTGATCAAATTATAATATTTAATAAGTTATAACAATATAATACTGTATACTAGATTTTTATACGACACCACAAAATCAAGTCTTGTTTGAATAATTATTAACAGTGATATTCTTGTAAATAATTTCAAATATAAGTAAATTATACAAATAAATTTAATAAACTGAAAGAATATAAATAAATAACAGATTGATTAATTCAGAATATAAAAAAATCGTGAATTAACTAAATACATATTTATGTAATTAGGAATTCAATCTTAATTCCTTAGACGGTTTACAGTTAAACGATGTACAGTTAGTTCGTCCTCTTTATGTTGCGATACAGATTATCTGCGATAATTATCTTTTATAAAAACCATTTGAAACTTCATTTAACATAATCTAACGAGAATGCTTAATTAAAAAAAAAATAAATAAATAAACTACTTTAGGTAAAGGTAGATTACTTTTTGGTTACAAATTTTTGAATCACTGTCTGCTTAAAAACATGTATGTATTATCGTGTTCTTCATTCCTTTCTATTTTAGATAGGGTATATGTATTGTATTTCAGAGAATTCAGTTTCCACGCAAACAAAATTAAATGGTATTTCGCTGCATAATCAAAACTTTGTGTCATATTCTAATATGTTGCATTTTCATTTTGCTCTCGATCAATGCGACATTCAATTGTCATTAATTCTTCGAAGTGTTTTGTAAAGTAAAATGCGTTTTATATGTCTATATATATATATATATATATTTATGAAATATGTCAGTTATCAATTTCATAGCAAAAAATAATTGAACGAGATAGACTGCAAATATTACATAACAATCTCAAAATGAAAAAAGACAAAAGTGCAAAATAATTATAATGTGTGGTTAAAAGCGTATCATTGTTAAACAATTTATATAAAGCAATCGGATATTCAGGATTTAAACCTATGTATCTTATTCAGGATATTTGAAACCTTGGAGCGTATCTAATTAGAGGTTTACGCTGATTTAATTCTTCTTATTATAAATCGCGGACGCAGAACAATTATAAATTTCTTTGATTCATGATTGAATTCGAAATGTTAGTCTCATAACTTTGAATTATTAAATTCATTTTACGTTCCATTAAAAAAAAAAAGAATTATCGTGATATAGTATCATATAATATGTACATACGTACATTCATTGTTATTTTATTAAAGGTGTAATACACAATGAAGAATCTTGTGGTAAACGCAATAAGAGATACAATAAATGTATGTATAATTGAATGTATGTAAATAGGAACTGAAAAAACAGATATATAAAGGTATTTAAATATATAAGTACTTAAAAATATATTGACGTAACTTTAATTATATTACGTTTTACATGTTAGTACAATTATTTTAAATGTAATGTAAACAATTGCAATACAATTATGTACATGTAATTATGTTCAATTTGATTCTAACTTTTGGCAATATTAACATCAGGAAATTAAAGTACAATCTTACAGTAGGTTAAAATAAGTAAGTCATTGGTTTTAGAAAAATATGAATTGCGATAGCCTAGATGCATCTATGTAGCAACGTCGTTTGAGAAACTGTGTATCTGACGGAGAGAAAGGAAGAATGAATAAAGAAAAAGAGAAGAGAGAGTTCATTGACCGCCAAAGAGAAGTCAGAAGCGTGACTGTAACCGTGACTGTGATCCTTATCCTGATCGCAACCGTGATCGTAACCATGACCGACTTGGCTTTACAAATCTTTATGACATTTTGTATGTGTTTGCACCGTAAATATATATTTACGCCGTATATACCGTGTATATACTTGTATGCAGAGTTTATTAAAGCAACTGCGATTATCTAAAATAACTCGACACTTGTCGATTGGTTGTACCAAAACGCTAATTTAATTTTCTGAATGAATTGTGCTACATTTGGAGAAACTCGTTAAATGGATGCAATATGATTTTCTATACTTTATACTTTCTGAGATGAAGGGTAGTGATCTCTTTAATTGTTTTAAGGCCAAGGAATCTTTTCTTTCAATGTTATGTTATATAACTGATAAAAAAAAAGCTCAGCATCGTATAGTGTAACCTTGAAATGACCTTGAAACGAATGGGTTTATTTTAACCCGTTTTAAAATTATTAGTAAAAATTTGTCAACGATTAAATACTATAAATACATACAATATTTTCTTTATTTTTAAGATTCAAAATGAGATATTATATTGATTCTTAGTCAAAGTGTCACTTTATCGTAGATCTTTGAATTCATTTTTTTTTTTTATTATGATACATACTTATTATTATACTTTTTTTTATTTATTATGATTAAAACAATTTATTGACCTTGAAGAAGTTCAAGATCACTTTTATATCTAAAAATATTATACTTAAATTTATTGTTTATTGTAAAAGTATCGATTTATTTCATTCATAGTTTCGATGTACTTTATTGCTAATTTCGATAAATGATTACGGTCTTGCATATTCTGAATATTACTCACCATTTCTTTATCGCAAGGAAATAATTAAACTTTATCAACCATAAAAAGAGCAAGATATTTGTAACTTAACCTCAAATTTATTTCAGCTTAGATTGTGTTACTCGTATATTTGAAATTTCAAATTATCAAAGTATCTTTATTTAAATTTTAACAACAAAATAATATTCAAATTATAATTAAAACATATGTTGTTGTGATATTGTGAAGAAACTGACAATATGTTAAAATAAATGTTGCATGTACAAAAATAAAACACTTTGTGTTTTAACATGCAGAGTCTATTTATGAATAAACATAGTATAAAGTATTACATCTAATTAAGATAAAAGCAAAAATAACTTACATATAAAACAACAGTAAATTGATGAGTAATTTGATAAATTGATGAACATTCAAATCAAGTAATATATTCAATTTAAAAATGCTATGCTTTTATAGGAAAATATATTACGTATTTGCAACCATCGTTACCTTGACTTTGAGTATAACAGTTTATCAGGTATATTGCACTATATAAAATGTATCACAGTATTTTATTATGGTATATATACATATGATTAAATTGGAATTTCATTTTATAAAAGTAACTTTAATTAATATGTTATTATATGACTACATTGATATTAACTATTTTAAACAATAATATTATTATTGCATTCAGATATACCTAGTTCAATTCGACAAGACATTATATCAGTCAGGTATATAAAATGCATGGGTTACATTATAATCACTAACATTTTTCATCAAGCAGAATTCATCTAATAATAATGACATTAATAATTAACAACATTTTAAATGTGATATAATATTTATAAAAACTGTTATCAGTCATCGTTTTTGTCAGTCAACACTGGTGTTAGTAAATTTTATTTAGTCAAAAAAATTGTTGAAATCTGTGTCTGATTTCAGTGTAACCCAAAATGCATGTAAGTCATTAAAAAAAAGCAAAAGAATATTAATTCAGACATTTTGATTATACTTTTTCCAGAAGTACCTATAATTTTATGGTGGACTCCTTTTGGAAATGATGGAAAATTGCGGGAATGTGGAAATGATCGGTGCTATTTTACAAGTAACCGATCCTTTCAATATCATAAACATATAAAAGTAATATGCAAATTTTTATATATATACTAAAAATACTATGTAAAAAAACTATAAAAAATTGAAAGATTGGTAGTTATTTACAGTACAAATTCAATTATTATTTTACATTTTCCAATTTTGTTCTGTTTAAGTTACCAGAGATAGAATAGCTACGAAAAACAATATTATTATTAACAAATCGAAATTAGCCATTTTATTATTACAAAATTAATTAGCCAAAATTTATTAAATGTAATGTTATAAATGTATAAATTGTTTATTTTTATTACTAAATGAATTAAAATTCTACTGACGTATATTTTTTTCCATTTTTAGAGTATTCTTTTTTATGGTAGCAATATTCAGATTCATGATTTACCAAGTTGGAAATCCGACGAAATTTCATGGGGTTTACTTCATGAAGAATCTCCAAGAAATAATCCAGTTTTAGTCCATCAGGAAGCTTTGAATCTTTTTACATATTCTTCAACATTTAGCAGATTTAGTGATGTGCCTCTCACTCTTGTGGATTTTCCTGGAATCACAGCATTATTAGGTGCAAATAAATACGAATTTGTTGCACGGTTGAATCTCGGTTTTCACAGTTTTTAAATTTAAATTAACTGAAATAAATTGGAAAATTCTTCAAATAAATAATCTTTTTTTCCTGTGAAAATAGAGTTATTCGAGTATCTGAAAAATAACAACAAATTAATAATTTAATTTAACAGATAGGAAGTATTTTGTATCCACAGAAGAAAAAACTAGATTAATACGTACAAAAAATTTGGCACCTTTGCTTTATGTGCAATCTAATTGTGATACTGCAAGCAATAGAGATATTTACATATCTGAATTAATGAAGTACATACGTGTAGATTCATATGGAAAATGTTTAAATAATGCCCAATTTGAAGAAAGGTAAAACGTTTTTATAGATTTTAAAATTAATTTTACATTCTTATTACTTTTGTAATTAATAAGATTATAATTTAGGTTAAAGAAAAATTACCTTGAAAAATTGAACAGTAAAGATTTTCTTTCATTTATTGCCAATTACAAGTTTACAATAGCTTTTGAAAATGCAGTCTGTGACGATTATATCACTGAAAAATTGTGGAGGCCTCTTATTGTTGGATCTATACCCGTATATTATGGATCACCATCATTTAAAGTATTTAAATAAATTAGTTATAATACAATCATTATTAGAAAATTATTCATACAAAGTTTTTATTATGTTAATTTTATTTTAGGATTGGCTTCCCAATAACATGTCTGCTATTTCAGTACGCGATTTTAAAGATCCAATAAGTTTGGCTAACTTTATACAAAATCTCTCTAACAACGAAACCGAGTATAACAAATACTTATCGCACAAACTAGTTGATGGCTATGAAATAGATAACGAGAAATTAAGAAAAGCTTTAGAAAAAAATAAATTAATTTTTAATGAATTTGGAAGTTATGTTGAAGAATTTGAATGTTTCGTTTGTAAACATGTACAATCACAGAGGGAAACAAAAATGATTGATAAAAAACATTATAATTGTCCATTACCAAAAAATCCCCTAACAAATAAAATTGATCGTTCTAATTGGTGGACAAAACAATGGATTTTAGAGAAATGTACTGCAAAAATCTTAAGTGATTACTTACAGAATAATTTTACAATTAATATGGAAAGTTTTGAAAAAACTAAAATGAAATTCTACAGAGAAAACGAGTGCTATATATAATTTATATGTGTGACAAACAAAGAGATTATTATTTTACATATGTAAAAATATTATTTATGTCGTTTGGTCTAATTACTACCAAAGAAGCAATTATTTTTTAAGAAACAATATAAGAAAGTGCAAAATACTAGTAAACGAAAAATTATTCTTCAATTCGTATGTTTATATCTATCTATGTGTTAGCAAACACGAAATAGTCGACATTAAGTGTTACAAGCATGTTTAACTGTGTCAAATATTGTCTTGTATCGATAGAAACATTCTACATAATAAAATAATGATATTGTACCAAAATAAGTTCTTACTTCAAAATTCTACTTACCAATTTAATTAAAGTGAAACAGAATATAGGAATAAGTTCAGTTGGTAATCTTATTTTGCAAAATAGGAGCAGGTACTTTCATTAAATCACAAAGATGATTTCTTATCGGTCGAAGTTCAGATACTGATTGTTCCCAGTCAGTAACATTTAATTCTGTCAAAATTTCCATCAAATCTTTTTCTGACAAATCCATTTCCTCCCCATAAAGAGTTAAAGCTTCGTATGTTTTTGTGGCAGCTACTTTTCGTATACATTTGTACTTATGACAGAGAAAAATACTTAATTGACAGAATGCTCTTTTTGCAACTGGTCCATGTACCTAAAAATAACTTGTCATTTTTAATTTGTAATATGTGTGTAAATTATTAGTGTATTTTAAAATAATTTAATATATTTTACTTTAAAAATTGTTATGTAATAAATACCTGAAAAAGCTGACAGAAAACATTAATGCTGCTAATTATTAACTTGGTATTAGTTGTATTTTTTATTTCTCGCTTAAGTAGTTTTAAAATTCGTTCTGCAACTTCATTTTCACAATCATCGAGGACAATTTGGACACATCCAGAACTAAGTAAGCGATCCAGAAAAGCTAATATTGATGTAATCATTCGTTCATTTTTGTAATTTTCTTCAAAAATATCTAAAATTTTATAACATATACTTCGAAGATCTGATTCATCTAGTTCTTGCAAATAAGAAAATAAGGAAACACTAGAATATTTAACCTGTAATAAGAAGGGAAAGATTTTATATCAAATATCAGAAGTAAGGTTTTCAATTATCTCTTTTAATATTTACATTAAGAATAAATACATACCAAAGATTCACTCAAACCGCCAACACTAAATATAATTCCCCGTAGAAGGTTCATTGTATAAGGAGGATAAGATAACATTTTAATAAATCTTGGGAAAGTAGCAGATTCCATTCGCCATTCTATATTTTGTTTACACTCATCATGAGGAAAAATGGTTTTTAATTCTTCATGATATGGAATGTTTGGTAAAGGAGGATCATTATGAATAAGAGCACTGAAAACAATACCCGCTTGTGCTCGAATCCCATCAATTCTTTCAACAGCTTGTTGTGCAATTCCACCAATTATATTTGCCATTAAATCTTCATTTAATACAGAAAATAATTTTGCTTGTGACACTAAGTTTGTTAACATCTACAATAATATAAAATTTATCAATTTAAGTAACTATAATACATATATAAATTCAAATAGCACACAATGTTATAAGGATGTGCTTTTACAACATTGGACATAGCTTGAATGTGTTTGAGATTTCTTGAATTATTGAACATCTTTAAAGCATTGATAAGACAGATAATTAATTAAGAGATTGGAAATATATAACGAATCAAAATATTTTTACATGTAAACCCATCATTGCAGCTTCTCGTACCCAAGCTCCTATATCCCCACGGCTATCTATGGTATACTCCTTCAATGTTAATAAATAACAATTATATAAGTCGCAAACATATACACTCCATTTATCTATAAAGCATGAAAATATTATTTATAGATAATACGTAAAGAATTATTTTAATGGACATATTTTTAAAAGCATACACAATGTTACTTTCATAAATTTTGTTTCCATCATTTCTATATATATAATTTTTGTTCAAATCTTGTACTTTTTAAATATTGAAATATAAATTATAATTTGTAGAAGTAACCAACCTGCTTGTTTCACTCCTAAAGTTTTACAAACCATTATTAATGCATGGATAGCCTCTTTTCTACTTTCTGCCCACTTTAAAGTATTTTCTGATATTTGTGTACATTTGATGAGCGTCTCTATTATATCTTTAACTCTTTCACAAATTATAAATAAGGGAAAATAGCCTAAAAAAGATATAGTTAATAATTAATAATTATAATTTAAATAATAATTTAAATATAATTTAAATTTAAATAAACCAATTAACATATAAATGTTCCAAGTATTACAGTGTAGATGAGTTGTAATTAGTAGTATAGTCGGCGGAAATGATTTATTCTTCCATGTAAAATCACCTGCTACTCAATTATACTATCAATTATTGTGTACTTTGAACAAATATTATATTATGTTAAATATAATTATTGGCATATAAGTTTGTTAGTAGACTTTATATATATATTGTACAAACTGTGAAGTAACAAGATTTTCCTTAAATTACCTATAGCTTGTGCAAAACCTATTCGAACAAGCTGGTTATTTGATTGCAAATTGTCAAGATAACGATTAATAACAATATTACGATCCTGACTGTCTATATTTGCATAATACTTTTGGAAAAATTCTGTATGTGCCTCAGCAGCCTTTATCTTTACCGCAGATACTTCATGACCTAAACATTCTTCTAAAAGATTTTGCCAGTCATCTGTAAAAATTATATTTACTTATTATATTAGAATGGAGATGTATAATTGATTTATTTATGAAATGCAAATCGACCTTAAACAATTTCAATAAAAAATTGTTGCTTCGCGTCTTTATGTATCACATGAAAAATAATAAATCTATAGATACTTTATGTAACACTGATTTATTAAAAGGGAAGATTAACTTACAAATAATTTCCATAGAAATTGGAAAATGTACAATAGAACATTTTTTTATGAGTACAGCACATGCTTGTTTCATTAATTCACCTCCTAGACCTTTGAACTGTCCTCTCTTTCTAAAAGTGCTAATTATATTTTTTACATTTTCTATGACCGATGGTTCAATTATATCATCAATTTTTTCATGACAACAATTGTATAGTGCTTCCAAGATTTCTGCAATGGCTAGTACTGCACCATGCCTGATGTTTAGATCGATAGAATTTGTCATATCTAACAAATTTGGTAAAACTGTGTTCTTAATATAATTTGAATCGATTGGAGTTAAGTTAAACAGGGCCTTAGCTGAAAGTTCTCTAATCGCTGTATCCCAATGTGTAACCTTTCTTTGAACTAAATGATCAATTAGAGATTTTGTATACTCTTCATATTGAGCAATTTGTGTACTAATCTTCAAATATGCGTGATTTCTAACACCAACTTCAAAGTAATCAGCAATTGTAAGTATTTCTATTCCATGTGGAAAATTTCCCTGTCTTCCAACATTTTCTTGAAATGCTGCAGAGGCAGCTCTTCTACAATTAATTTCTCTATCAAAGCAAGTGACAACCAATAACATTGCAGCAATTTCTTTCACATATGGTTGAATTATATGTGGATCATACGCTCTGGGAAATGACCAACAAATATAACATGCAGCATCTCTGATTAAGTATCCAATCGATCCATAAGCTCGTGGTTCATCAAACACTAAGGCTTGAAGAACTACCGGTATCACATCGCTTAAGCGATGAGGCAGAAGAAGTCCACGTCTTCCTAATTCTGCTAATGCCAAGCAACCACCATGCCAAGCAGAATCTGACTCACGACCACAAAAAAGATTTAATACAAATCCCACAACGTCATCTGCTAAATCCATTGGTAATCTTGCTGTTATTCTACCAATTCCTTTTGCAGCAGACCATCGTATTGTAATTGCTTTATCTCTAAGACCTTGTATGAGCTGTTCAATTATATCCTCTATTGCCGATGGTATATCCTGGTCATCATAATTTAACGATACACGTTTTGTATCTTCTACAATTTCTATGGTATTAACATCTTTGGTATTGGGTGTTAAGCATATAGGTCTACTGGTTCTTTGATACCTCCATGAAGCCAATTTCATACCCAATAATACCAAACCAATTCTTTGCACAATTTTCATTCCAAATTTTCGAATAAGATCTGCAGGATTTTCATTCAGCTGAAATTGCAAAACTTTATCTAAAATTAATTGAGTGTATGGCTTAACATCTTCTCTTGCGCTGTGTTTCAAAATTGCTGCTATAACTGCTAGTGGACCATGTCTGAGAGGATCATCTTCGGCACATTGCAAACTCCATGTTATTGTTTCTTTCAAATATAATTTTTTAACATCTGATCTTGTTAAAAAATTAGCAATTAAAAAAACTGCAGCGACAGCACAGGCATCCTTTGACAAACAAAATAATTTGCACACTTTTAAAATTCTAACTACTATTGACTGTTCAGAATTAGTAGCGGAAATTTCTAATCGTGAAAGTGGAAATGGTATTTTCGAAATGATAGAAAGCCAAATTAGAAGTACATATCGAGTTTCCCATGTTTCTACATCATTTGGATCTTGTTTTTCCAACATTCGTAAAACAGGAAGGAGATCTCCTACCTATATGGAAGATGAAATTATATATTTAGATTACAGCATATAAAATGATTTAAAGGGGAATAAATAAAAGTATACCTCATGTGGAAGATACGTGACAATATTCTTGTATGTTTTAACGGACATAACAATGAAAATATATTTAAAGGCATTGTGTTGCATATTTTCTGTAGAATTTTCATTTTTGACAATATCAATCAGAGACTGTAGAATGTCGTCCAAATAAGGATCCAACAATTGCCTTTGATCTTGATATTGTGATAGAATGAAATTAAATCGATCTCGGTTTTTCTCAATAAAACTCGAAGAAAGGTCTTCTTTTTTTAGTTCAGTAATTAAAGAAAGTACTTCGTCAATTTCTTTAAAAGCACTAAATCCACAACCAATTATCTCTGAGTCTGGATAATCATTTAACACCATTTTTTTTTCGTTTCTAACGTTTATTGCAGTTCAGGAAAATAATTATAATTAGTTATAATTCATTTCTGTATAATTAGATTTATACATGCAAGTGCAAATATATGAAGAATGTATTCTTTCGAATGATTTTACAGAAAACGATGCCAAATTATGGCGCATGCGTCGCAGTGGCAGTACAATGTATACCTTTTGGTTATGCTTTTGTATAATGTATGTGTAGCTTATCATGATGAATGCACGCGCAAGTTTTACTTACAGTTATATTATTGTACACGATAAAATATTTTTACAAATAATGTCTTAAATAACTTTAAGTGTATTAAAATTTGATTCGAAATTATATAAATTTATAAATTAATAATTAGTAATATTTTTTTGTCATGTCGATAGTAACATTACATATAAGTTCTGTTTATTTTAAGGACGTTAATTCATTTATCAGTCCAAATTAAATACACTTATTGAAAAAAGAAAGATGTACAAACATAAAAAAAAACGAACTATGCAAATTAGGGATGGGATCTCATTAAAGTCTGTAAAAGGGATATACTTGTATACCTATACAAAATAGATTACAAGTACAATAAAAACGAACAAAATGAAATTTGTGGTTACAATTTTATTTCTGTGACACTACGTATATTTCATATTTTCAGAGGGTAATATCTACGTTAACTCGATGACATCTTTTTGTCATTTATTTTTCTAAAAATTTTTTGTTTGTGTTTTATGTTTAATGAATTTCAACCTATTTGTTTTAAAATACTCTTATGTAATATGTTTCAAATTAAAAAACTTTGAAACTAAATGCAATTAATATGGCACGTTAAAAATGATTTAGTTTTTAAACCGGATAAGTTAGAGGTTTGGTCTGTTGAAACTACGAGTGCAAATAGAATTTTTAATTATATTATTTCCAATTTGACAGCCATCTGATACATGAAATCTTATATATGTAGTTAAATAAAGGAAACAAAAACAGTGGGAACATAGTTTTGAAAAATTCTACAAACAATGTCTTTGTACAACATTCAGAATCTATTACTTTTAATGTAAAGTACGCTAAACAATGTTAATGTTTTAGAATTGTGTTCAATAATTGTGAGAAAAGATAAAGGAGGTATAGCGTTAGTTTTTATTTTTTAAAAGACAACATTAAACTTTCATCAATTTTTCTTAGCTTTCAAACATTTTTTATAATTAATTGAATATTTGCACAAAAGTTGTCTTAATTAATTTTGTTAACCAAGTACAATTTTAATACATTATCTTTAAAGTCTATCACTAAATTGTTTCATATGTGTATATATATATAAAGTATAAAGTATAAAAAGTATAAATATGTAATAGTGATATATAACTAACACTTATATGCATTACATGTATTAGATAAAAAAATGTATAAGTTTCTAGTATAATATATTCTAATATATATATAATTATAGATAATTTTAGTTAATGAAATGTTTAATACTACCATTAACATTTGTCACATTCACAATATTTGTTGTACTTATGTATAATACCGATTACAACTATTAAAATTATTTCATTTGCTCTACTACTTTCATAATAAACAAATAAGTTTATTCTAAAATTTTAATGTTTTCTGGAAATTCATGTGATCATCCTAACCTTTTATAATTAACTTAGAAAATAAATCATCATCATACTTGCAACCTTTCTCTTATTTTATGAATTCACGAAACTGTTCTTTTGTATTATAAGATTATTCAATCATTTAATTAAGTGCTATGTATAAAAAATATTTAACATAAAAGAAAAGTCAAGTAATAAGCAAAAATTGTTATCCATGATCAGAAAGTGCTGCCGATGGTACCGTCTCATTCAAGCGGTAGAATCAAGAACTTCTGAAATTCGGAAAAATGGAGGTCGTAGCCCGATCGAAATCGTGGATCCGTCTGGTTTAAGAAGAATTAATTCGCGTAACTTTTATCTAGAATAACAAATTTCTAAGATACTTCCTTGATTCTTTGTAATCTGTTTTCTTCATGAGTGCAAAATCTAAAAAGTAAAGATTCATTTTTATGCAATAAAATGCAGGAGAGACGGTACATCTTTATCGTACGGTTTTCTCAATTCAGTTTTAAATCCATAACTTTTATAGAATTTTTAACTATTCTATTTGTTGTAAAATGTAGTTATTTCTTTTAAAACATATTCCTTATATATAATTCTTTCATTCTTCGAATAATACTCCAATTTTATGTATACATTCATCTCAGTTTGTTTTTTCATAAGAATATTTAATTTTTATGTTTCCATCATAATCAATTGTTATACTGTATAATTTACCGATCTTCATATGTACTTTTCATTTTGTAGTGAGTTTGATATTCAAGTCTTATGTAATTTTATAACATATTACTTCTTGCAGTTCTAAAGTTACATACAACGTTTGTACAAAATGAAATCGATGAAAGCAAAGCCGAAAACTAAAAAGCCAAATGGAAAATTAGGAAAAGTTAAATTTTCAACAAAAGAGGTTACTCCGATAGATCCAGATTTATCACAATTACATCCGCCAGTAGATACAAGTGTTTCAAATTTATATCGCATAAGCAAAGTTCTGGAGAATGGCAGCGATGAAGTTAAATCTATTTTGGCACATGAATGCGACTTGGTATACGAATGTCGTATATGTAGGAGCCTCTTTAGAAGTCTGGTTAATTTTATTTCTCATAAACGTGTTTATTGCAAAAAGAAATTTGATGTTACATTCACTAAGATCTCCTCCAATGGTTACAATACAGTATGTTACATTTTATAATATTTTCATTTAACGATAAGATCATTAATATTTATAATGTGAATAATATAATATGAAGTATTAGAGCAAAGTTTGATCTTTGTATTGAAAGTTAAATTTGTACGGATTAATATTATTTGGAATTTCGTAGTTCCAAACTAATGTAATTATCTTGTATTTTCGCACTACTATTCTCTGAGTTTAAAATATAATTAATCAGGGAGGTACAAGAAAGCAACATTAGCACTTAATCTATTAAACATTTTATCATTTTTTGTATATTGTATCTTATAATGTATTAAAATTTATCACAAGTTGCACTTGCGTACAGTAAATGTATATACTGATGTAACTTTCTTACAAAGATAGACAAAAGATATTCAGAAGATATATATTTTCAAACAAAAAGTGCATACAGAATATTAAATTACCAAAATTTTTATAGAAACTAAATGCACGGTAGAACTTTGAGTTATATATAAAATATATATATAGATTATTATTATAGATTTCTGGAAGTAAATCAGATATACAAAATATAGAAAAAGTATTTGAAGAAGCGTGTGGCAATGATAGGATTTTAAGAAGTCAAGTTTGTAAAGAAGAGCAAAAAAAAGATCTAATCTCAGTTGTTAATATGCTACAAAAGAAACAAGTGAAAAATTTACAAACCAACTTAGACCAACTATATCTGGAGTCTGTACATTCAAATTCATCTGCAGTTTATCAAACTGTTGAATCTGTGGTTTCAGCCAAAAATCATATAGATCTAATGAAAGCACAGGTAGTGTCTCCACAAATAATTATACTATTTGTTAATAAATAATTAAAAGTGTAATTAATTATTATTATTTTAAGTATTTTATTGGTAGACTAACATACTACTTCTATCTTAATTTATCTTATTTAGGTCACAGAGTTAAAAGATACAAAAGACCAGATTGCAGTGTTAGGTCCAAATGGACAAGTTTTACAATCTAGTCAAGAGTTGAATAATATTACAACAATTCAAACTGATAAAAATGAAGAAATTTGTGAAAATGAACTTGTTTGTTCAATATGTATGTTTTAATTATTTTTCTATTACATAGGATGTGTGATGATACAGTTCATTTTATGCTATAATAATATTATTTAATTCTTAGGTAATGCAAAATTTTCAACAAAGAAGACATTAACAGTTCATACGAGGACATTGCATACGTCTCACAGATTGTGTTATCCTTGTCCTTGTTGTTCTAGTACATTTGCAAATACATGGAGTGTTTATAGACACTTGTTTAAAGGTACGTGAAGTTTTATGGTGCTATAACTTATATATTAAGTGCAGTTGCATAAATGTATATTAATATTGGTCTGTTTCTACACTTATATTCCTTTCTCTTACTCAGTATTGAGACAGAGCATACGTGTAGGAATTGAAACATGGTTAACATATGGTTTTCTTTTCTTTATTTTATGAATTGCCTAAGAAAAAATGATTATAATTGTAATAATTTAAAATTAGATTGGGACAAATGTTAAGTTATAATTAAATTGATCTTCATTTAGAATATATTTAACGAAATTCTTAAATATGAAATATACAGTTCATAGAAAATCTAATGAACAAGTGCGTAAACTCAGATCACAAATTCAAGAGAAGGCGTTTATTAAGGATACAACTGTTGCTGAAGATTTGCAAAAGGAAGATGCTAATAAAACTTTCATAAGTAGTGCACTAAGGGTTAATGAAACAAAGGTGTGTTAATTGCTATAATTATATGTCAATTTTTAGTAGAATATTGTTAATTTAAAACATAGAATATCTCGACAGGAATGGATAAATCATCTAGAATCTGACATAGAATTGCAAAGATGTGGAGGTTGTGGAAAAAGGTTTGAAAGAAAGGCAGCTCTATCAGCTCATTCACAATATTGTCACAGGCGTGTTGCAGCATGCGAGAATCAAAAAGATACAACTAAAGTCAAGAAGATGAACAAAGTTTCACCAGATTGTATTTCAAATGAAAATATAATTACTGACACAGAAATTGAAAGAAATAATATCAATATTCAAAATTCTTCCATCTCTACAGCAATTGATAATAGTAATGAAACCTCTATTCGTGTTGAAGCAGTTGCTAGTTTAAGTAAGGCAGACTGGGATAAATTAGAAAATGGTGAATTAGTTCCACAAAGTGAACCTAATGAAAATACTAAGACAGATGTTATAGATGGAATACAAGTAAATGCGGAGAACCAAAATTTTTCTTCTGCAAATGATATCTCTAGTTCCTTAGAGATTGTATTTACTAACATTAATAAACATAAAACTAGCATTGGGAGTAAAAAGCGAAAAAATAAAGATAGTGCAAGAAGATTGACTAATGATACAGGTAAATATAAGAATGTATACAAGACAGGTGTTTTATTTTCGAGAAAATCGAGATTTGTTGACTTTAGTTTCTTAAAATTTGTTTAGTTTAATTGGGTAACACATACTCTACTACGGATTACGAGTATAATCCGTAATATTATAATCGGAGGTTATTTTATATATGAAGATAAATTGAAAATGTAAAATAAAATTATCGACATTCACACTAAATATATTGAGACACACTTGATAAATTTTTAGATTCGAGTTTCTTAAAAGCAAATCTAAAACGAAAAATGTTATTATGTTACATCACTCGTTCTTTGCTATACCCCGTATTTTACAATTGTGAGATTTGAGTTTTTAATTTATTATTTTACTTTGATTCATATGTTGATAATATATATACATCATACACAGAATGTGTACTTTTGCTTTTAGGAAACATTGCGAAGAATATGCCTGTAGACATGAATATGGAGCATGACAAGGAAACAAAAAAATTGGATCATGTATTATTAATGGAAAAAAAAGTAGCTTCAATGGTAAATTTTCAAAAGCTTCAGTGCCTTCCATGTAAACGAAAATTTACTTCAGTCAATAACTTAAGGAGACATGCTGCCATTCACATTGGTTGGAATCGTTATCAATGTAAACTCTGTGACTATAAATGTTTCGTTAAGTGTGATTGTGTGGCACATTGCAATAAAATACACAATGCTCAAAACAATCGGGTGGTTATAGATGAAATGATAACTCAAATTCCAGATGATCAATATAAATGTGATCAAAATATCACATTGAATATAACGGATATAGAACAGAAGATCCAGGAAATTGATGCTTCAAAAGTTGTAGAAGTTAGTATTTCTTCAGAGCATATGGAACCAGAAGTACAAGTAGAAGAAAAAAGTATAAGTACAACAGAAACGGAAATAATTAATACGAAATCAGTAACGGTAGAAGAAGATCTTATTCGTGTAAATGGAGAAACGCGAGAGAGTTTGACTAGTGTTGTAAATGGACAAAATACATTGGAATTAGATCCTGATCTTCGAAGAATGGTGATGGAAGTTATCTTTGGATCTTCTGAAATTAATTCCATAAAACAAACGGAAATTAAGAAAGAATCTGCATTTCCAGAAAATTGTAGTTCGAAAATACAAAATAAAGAAGATTTTGATCTAAAGGATGGTAATACATCACCTATACAAGATAATGTAAAACCACAACGCCCCATTCGTAATAAGATAAAGCCCTTGAATAAAGATTTTATCTACGATTTAAAGGAAGTCACATTTCGTAAAGACTCATTAACTCTGAAGCCTTTTAATAAGCCGTTTGGTAAAAAATCTCCTGTACAGGAAGAAGACACTGTGGAGAAAGATATAGTGCAACCGTCCAAACGTTTCAAATCTATACAGAATGACGAACTGACGATCGTTTGTGAAAACGGTGTTACAGACAAATGCGATATTAAGCTCGATAAAGAATTGAAAACTAGTCTTACCTCCTCTCAGTGCCACAGCCAGTTAGTAAATAACACATTAGATTGAAGTTAATGGAATCTATATTCGATCAGCAAATACATTGCTTAAATCGATGTTATTTACTGTGAAATACAATTTTGTAATTTAATTTCATTTACATATGTAAATTTACATAAAAACATATTTAATGCATACACACAATGTTAAGAAAAGAAAAGATGTAAGGAGATGTAGATAATAATAATTCACACACATATGTATAATATTTAATATTGATTATATTTAAAAAACAAAATCTTATTATTTGTAATGTATTAAGGTTTGTACAAGTTTCTGTGTTTAACACATACTATAGATAGAATGTTGATTAAGGTAATGTTTAAAACAATACATTCGGTTAATATTTCCTGTTTCCTTCCCAGATTAATTTCTACACTAATTGATTTGTTAAAATTGTCATTTATATCCGAATGTTAGAGTGATGTTATTTCTTTTTTTAATTTTTGAAAATGAGGAACATTTTAAATGCTATAATTTCATGGAAATAAAGAATTAATAATAAACAGTTACATCAAGTTTTATAATACGTGTAAATAATTTAGATGCCCACATAATTAATGATAAATTGATTAAGCGATTGACGAGCGCATTATGTACAATGCTTGACTATTATAAGTAATGATAATAATCCAACTCCTACTAATTCTAATATTGTCAGTCAACATTATTTGTCGTTTATCATGTCACGTGATCTCTGTACTAATTATTTAATACAGTGTATTTATCTAATGGCGCGAAAAGTTTCAACAGTACATTTGTCTTCGTTTAAGAAGCTGCCCGCTGATTAGTCGGTAATGCTCCTATCACAGTAACGACGCCGCCATTGGTAGGAGAACTACCGCGACTAGTACCTGTAGTAGATGCGCGGCAAACAGCATCGAGTGACAACGTTTCTTTGCTCGCTTATGTCTCAAAGAATTTGTTAACGCGAATGACGCTGTGTGTAAAATTAGTACAACTCGGTTTTACTATTTCTATGATGATGATAAACAGTGACGTGGTGTGAAGTGCATTATTCGTATTAACCTTCGAATTTTGTGGAATCTTTTGCTGGGAAATCTTAGGTGCGGTGTCGTAAACGTAAGTCATCTGTTCTTTTGCTTCTTTCTTTCTCTATCTTCCGTTAAGGATTACTTTTTTCATTTCTTATTCCATACTCGTTGTAAAAGTTTCATTTAAGTATCTCTTTGAAAAAAAAATTGTTTTAAAATTTATAGAATGACATGTTACCGCTTTTTTATTTTTGTTCCCTTTGTATGTGTACGCACACACGTGTGTATTATGTGAATATCTGAAATACCTACATTTATTACGAAGTAACGAATTATACTCAAAGTGAGTTAATATGAGTCGCAACGTTGCATTTATGAATGTTACCGATGAATTTTAGAAAATTTTAAATCAAAACGATTGGTCTATGAGATAGTATATGTATACGTTGAACTTATAGAAGAGCTAATGTGATAACAAAAATGAGTTGATTAATAATTATAAATGGTTATTGGATACTCATTCAATTCTTTTATCACATTATTCGCACATTTTTTTCTGTACATGCACGTCATTTTTTATTTCTATATAGTTATTTAAACAAAACGATGAATAAAAAATGAAACAAAATGAGATATTTTTCTAAATAAACTTTTTCTAACTGTTTCCCATTGGTTTTACTGTTGCATTTGTTACTTTCTACCTTAGCATGAACTGTATCATTGAAATCTCGATAAGAAGCTTTATTTGACGTTTAGTAGCATATGTGTAATAAAATTCAGGAATGTACTTAAACGTATTAAAAAAAAAAAAAAAAAAAAAATGTATTTATATATACTTCTATTAAACTCGGTGGTTTTGGACTGTTTTATTCTCTTTCGGTAGTACAAAAAGAAATTAATTTGGATTTTGGGATGAAAATTCCGTTGTACGACTTTCCCTTCATGGAGATTCTTTCTTTTTTTTCTTTTTCTCCTCCTTACCCTTCTTCCTTCTCCACGCTCTACATACACACGCGCGCACGCTCGTGTACACGTACACTTTCGTTGCCTCTTGCTTACTCTTGCGTATTCGTTCGAAATTTTGATGTTTCGGATGATCATACAGAAAATTCATTTAAAATCAGCACTTGATTTTGAAAATGAAAAAGATTCGAATGAAAATCACTTTATCGCAATTGTGTTGGTTACTGTTATACTACTCGTGCGCTTTTTAATGAGAATACTCTATATCTTTAGGTTATACTGTTCTTTATCTTAGATCGGTTTATATATATCCCCTGGCCGTTACGAATATTTTTAGAAACTTTTTCGAAAGCAGGACAAAGGATAGAATATAAATAGGTGTTCAGTATTATTGTCAAATGAACTTTTGTAAATACATAGGTATATATATTTTTATCAATATTTATTCCTAAAGTGACAAATGATTTAAGAGACAAGTGTCTGATTGAAAACAGTTAGTTTTGTGGTGAATCGCGTTTCCATAACAACATATAGTACACACTTTACACCACGTCAATGCCCTCGTTGCAGTTCATAGGAATTCGAGTTGGCTTGAATGAAAATATTTTTCTAGTCATTTTCTCGATAATGCCAAGAAGAGAACATAATTGAACTTTTTGCAGTTAAACGATTATAATAGAGTCGTACAAGGATCATTATTATTTAGTGCAATCGTATACGCGATATGATTCAACGAATAGCCTAATATTAAACCAATACCGGACAATGATTAGTTTGATATAGTAATATAGTATCGGTAGACAAGCAGTTCGAATCGTGGCATAAAAGCAAGGTTCTATCACTATTTGTAACGTATTGTACGGTTTGTTAATTTCGACAAAATCAACATTTGCGTTAATATGGTGTGCATTTTGAAATGAAATTTCAAATAAACTAACGGTGTATAAAAAAGTGTACGAATCAGTGCATATTCCGTGAGAAATAATTCATCGTATCGATAGCAACAAGGGACGAAACTAGTGCAGCAAGAGGGAGAGGAAATTAGCCGAGCAGCTCACGAAATAATCAGGAAGCTATTACATCGAGTTACATCGCTGTCCCATTGCAAATGTCCGCTTCAACTTCTTCTCCCTTTGTGGCATGGTTTCGCATATACATATAATAACAACTTGATAACATTTCTTACGATTATATCACAATATTCGTATCAGTTATTTTCTTATCGTTGTTGCACTCTACTCTTTTTAGATTCTACTTTTTCGAAGCAAACTTCGCGCGACGGCGTAAGAAAGTTTAAGGTGAATGCAAAAAAGTAAAAGTGGAAAACAGGAGTTAGCGAGGAAATGAGTACACGTATGATTATTGTATAACATGTTGTTCATGCATGGCATTCAGTTTTCCGTACTTTGCATTACAGTTTCGTATAAAGTAATAGAGTAAAAATATTCTCCATTATATATCGATACTTATGTTTACGCATCTGTACAAGGGAATCTAATGAGCGAAGTATTCAGTTATACGAATGAACGATAATACAACATTGCCATTTAAAATTATCATCTTACAATGAATAAAGTAGTTACGATGCAAGCACAGTGGCCTTGAGCGTCTGAGAATTTGTACACTGAGATTATAACGATTCCTTCCGTGTTAACATAAACGTGTGATGGCGCGATGCGCAAGAAAGATACAACTGTGATACGAACGAGAGAAAAAACTTGGGCGTTGCATGACACTTTACCTACAGCATGCTTCACCACGTGCTTACATTAGTGCAGGACGAATCACTGTGATCTGCTGTACGGAGGACTTGGATTGCTTTAAATGCGATACGACAATCGACAATCCGGTTTCTCCTTCCGTTCAAACATCTTACGATTTATGGTTGAAACGATGCTTCGAACCGAAAAGATTCATAACTCGAGTTCATTTTCAAATCTCATTACCTCACTTTCCGAACTCTAATCGTTAAACTTGTTTTTACGTGCATCTAATTTGTACCAATCTATACCAAATTATTAATGAAAGATGAATACGTGTTATAGAAACTATTACATCACTGTATTAATATTATTTAGAAGCATAGATAGAAATTGCGACGGATAGCTAAATTATATACCTACCTGTTGAACATTACAATGAAGGTTCCTCGAAAATAAAGATATTCCTAGATTCTCGATCACTCTGCCGGGTTTCTTTTATTGTGCTTTGCTATTTCTTGCATGAATATGTTATTCCCGATGAGAGAGAAAGGCGAAAATATTTTTCGTGGCAGAACGCATTACGAACGGAAAAGTGAATTTTTGTTTTCGTTAAATGTTATCTTTAACTGCTGGTCGCCTTAACGTCGTTTAATTTCAGTGGTTCAACAAGTTTGACAACTTTCGACGATGACGCAATAACGTACCCACAAATGTATCGTATCCTTGTTGCATAATGCGTGCAAGTATGCGAGCTTAGAATGCACTTGCACGAGAAATCAAGCGCCGTAACGACCGTAACGATTAATTTGAAATGAAGTCAGTGTCTTTTTACAAATATAGTGTTTCTTGTTGCATCGAAGGCAAACTTGCTACGCACATTTCTGCGTTCAATCTCACAAATCTCCATTTCTATCTTTTTAAAGCGATATCGTACCATCTACATTTACTCGTTACTATGCGAGATACAAATTTGGGAAAAAATTAATCCCTACATTTACCTAAGTAGCGTACAAAGTTTTTTCGTATCATTTTTTAAATTGATTACACTATTTCCAAGTTATACTTTACTATGTCATTATTTTATCTAAAAAATTGATATTGGAAACAATGTATTACTATTAATTGTATTACTTAATAATCTTAATTGTGATTGGCCTTTTTTTTTACGCTAAATTCAAGCACGAATGCAAAAGACCTGCTCTTGATTAATAAGAATTCGTCCTAATTTGACCAATTTTCGCAGCTCTTTGTTTCCCGCCTACGATAATTTCAACGACAAATACGTCTTAATTGAGTAACCGGATCGTCGCAGAAAGACACTCCAGACGACGTGCAACTTCTTCTTTTCCTTGAAATAAATCGTTGAATCGTAGTTAGTGCTCGTAATTATCACTACGAAGTCATTTATGTGTAGAAAAACCATTAATTTAGGAACTATATCAATTTGAATATTAGATAGTGATACTGATGCATCTATGCATTCTTAAAAGTCATATGGCATTCTTTACTAACGAAGGGTCGATCATCTTATTTTATTGGTGTCTTTATTAAAGAATTTGTGAAATGTTTTGAATTTGTGTTCCAGACATTAATTGATATCAATATCAGACATATGATAAAGTTACACCCGATTTGGTATGCTTGGATTTGTCTCAATGCTCGTTATAATATGTGTGCTAATGTAATATTGAATCAATGAATTTTTTATATTAATAATGCAAAATGTAAATGTAAATGCTTTTGTATGTTTTCCCTATGAATTTTAATAAAATTAAAAATTGCACGACTAATTGTTAGCATTTGAGAACACTGAATGGCATTTGCATTGTTCAATTTCAGATACATCTTAGTGAACGAAGCTAAAATGGGTTGTGTTTCGCAGTGTGCCAAGTATTTCCTATGTTTCTTCAATTTCGTTTTCTTCGTAAGTATATGATTCTTTTCAACGTGTTTCGATACATATCGATCGATTAGGATCACTAGAAGAATTAATCGAATACTTAATTATTTGTTTGTTTCCAGGTAGCTGGAGGAGCTGCGTTGGCGCTCGGAGTTTGGCTTTTCGTCGACAGCAATTCTTTTGCTGATCTCATTAGCAAACTTGACCAGTCGGATATTCTGGTAAACTTTCAAGCGAAAGTCTTCCTTTTGAGAAGAAATATGTAAAATGTAAAAATATGAAAAATTCAAACCGCTTCAAACCGTGTCACGTTCGAAACAATTACGAAAACGTAATCAATAATTATCGTATTGTTGATTAAGGAATTTGTTTAATACATTCACGGTTCGCTGATTGCGACACGAAAGCGTTACCAATTAGTTAACTACCGAGGATAGTATGTCCAGCACTTTCTACTAGCAAGCTTTTGTTGTACATGTTTTAATTTTCATTTCGTCACATTTTTATATCTCATGAAACGTAATCAAACTCTAGATTATAAATCAATAGAAGAAATGACCAAAGTCAGAATTTTAAGTTTCAAACATATGTCGACAAACTCACTGTTAATGATAGAAATTGACTGTTCATATAGTTACTTGGATAACATTTTAAAACAAAAAGCGGACCTGTTTCGCTTGAAATAAACTGAGTTATAAATTATTATGGTAGACATAGGGACAAATAATTAACATCAAATCAGTCACAGACTTAAGTTAGATTACTCTTTTATAGAACAAAACGGACGCAGATGTCATCAGGACGATATCATATATTATGATTTTGGTAGGAGCATTGACCTTTTTGGTCAGTTTCCTAGGATATTGCGGAGCAATGTTCGAATCTCGATGTCTCCTTTGTATTGTAAGTGTTTTTGCACCTCGAAAAATAATATATTAGCGGTATTGGATACAACTGCATTTTTAATTCTAGTATGGTGTTCTTATACTCCTGGTTTTGATTCTGGAATGTGTTATAGTAGGTTTGGCTTTTGGACTTAAAGGAGATGTGAGTTTTTTTCCTTTATTGTGCAGACTCTATATACACACGTACGCATGCGTAGCAAACTTTAAATCGAAATAAACACTTATGTTATTTATATTTTTGTTATCTTTTTTTTAGGCAGAGCAGACTACCCGTGATTTTCTCAAGTCTACGATCAAATACTATGCCAGTAACATTGATAAGTCAGAAACTATTACAGTAACATGGGATGGCATTATGACACAGGTCATTAAAAATATTTATGACAGCTTGTACATTGTATTATTTATGTTTATAATTAACAAATATTTAAAGAGATATATGTCATATGTTTAGCTCCACTGTTGTGGTGTAGAAAGTTATTTGGACTTTCAATGGAACACAAATTCCACGTCTAGTGGTAAAATTGTACCTGAAGCATGTTGCATAAAAGAAAATAATACTTTGAAGGACTCACTTTGTCCTATCAGTCCTACTTACAATAATTCTTATTACGAGCAGGTCAGACGATAAATTAGACTACTAAATTTACAACTACATACAATATGTATAATAAATGAAAAGTTGCTAATACTTATGAAAATATTACAGGGTTGTTATAGCGCAATAATGAAGACAATTGAAGAAAATGCGGCTATAATAATCGGCGTTGCAGCTGGATTAGCATTCATCGAAATCCTAGTTATTGTTTTAGCTCTACATTTGGCTTGCTGTTATTGGCGACCACAACACGGTAGGCTTGCACTTCTTATCGATTAAAAGAATATTTTACTTGAACACTGAAAAAATTCAATATTTTATTCGAATATTTTTTTTATAGTAGACGAAAACTAAAAAATTGACTAGCACAAAGACCTTAGAGAAATTAAAAGGAAATCTTTAGATAGTTAATTAAAAATATTCTTTTAGCTTGCATCGACATCTCGTCGAAACAGATGAACTAACAGTGGAAATGTATTTATATTTTCGAGAGTAAGAGTAAGGATGCATATTCACTGTAGCCTTTGCTCTCAGTGAGCAAACAAACGAAGCACATGTTTAAATAATAAGGACCACGAGCCGTTTAATTTGTTCCGTCCGCTTTATATATCGTTTATTAGCTACAATAGTGGTGCAATTAAAAATTGTCGTCTTTGAGTTGGTATAAAATTGGTATAAAAAGAACGATTCTTCAAAAATTTATGACAGTGGATAATCCTCTCGTGGATAAGACAGCTTTAACTGTTAAATTACCATTTTCATTTGATAAGACAAAAGGGCTATGACGACAGCACCGGTAACTTTGTACCTTTTAAAGAATAATTGCAAATGTGATTTTGAGTGATTTTGGATAACAATATTATATTGTATAATTTTAATATTCTGTTATATTCATTTGGTATTATAATACAATATTCTTTTGAAATTATAATCAAATATATTCAAGCCTATTTTCCAAAGAATTGTAATTTTTCCGTTATGTCATTTTTCTAGCAAATGAGCGATATCATATGCATTAAAATAAACAGCTCGATGCATGATCAGTTCCTGCTTGTCAGTGTAAACGTTAACAAGTCGACGTTGCTTTGTTGCCATTCGAGACAAATGCTTAAAACGAATACGCATCCTTCAACAGGTGAGCATTTTATTCTCCAATGTTTTTTTATTCAAACTGTTCACAACATTCTTTTTTAATTTCCTCTTATCTACGTCCTAAGGCATGAAATGTTTAGAATTAGAAAAAGTAGAGAATAATTCCTTATTTTAATAAAATTATCAGTATTACTATAAATATTGAACAAATTGAGAACAATAAATATTGAAATAAAGTCGTTTGAATAAAAGAAATTCTATTATTAAAGTTTATAATCGTTTATTATCGACCACGCTATATACAAAAATATATTTTTACATGTTTGTAAGTTTGTTTATAAGTATAATTATTAATTGACGTTAAACGTAAACATATTCGTACAGTAGATTTTGTATGCTTATATAATACTATAATGGTTTATTAAAACACTGTATTTTTCTAATTGTAACAATTTTTGCGGGAAGTATTCTAATGGTAACGAACTGGAGCAGTTCACGCAATCATTTGTCAGCTCATAACAAAACGCGAACAAAACGTTTTCGTTTGCAGTTTTAACTTGTTGGTGCTGCTGTTGACCATATAAACTAAAAGGGAGTTCTTCGAACCTTCTTGGTTCCCATCTTCAAAGAACTGAATGATTGGCATAAGCTTACTTGAAACTAGCCCAGGACACATGTTAATCGTCTATTCGACTATACCTTATCATTATTTTTAAAGATGTTAATATATAAAATCGGAGACTTTTATTACGTATATAATAATGAAATATTTCGTCATTTTTAAAGCTTGTTCGAACGTAATTGTTTCATTTTTTTTAAAACAAAACATTTAGCACTTTAATTAGTAATTCAAAAAGAAGTTGATCTATTTAATAAAAGATTGTTCAATTTTGAAGACAAATCAATACAAGACCAAATAAACTGAATTTAAGAATAAGATTTTGTACAAAAAGTTACATATGTTTGCGTTGAACTACTTTGTATATATATTTAAAATAATTAACACAAAAAGTACACTCTATTTTATTAAGTTGTATTTACTATATTATACTAATATGTATAGATAACAGATATTATAATCTTCCTGTTTATAAGTCAACTAAAGTGTATATGAAAATTTGTAATGTTTTATAATGTATATTTTACAATGTTTTATATATAATGTACAAGAATCGTGATAAAGATTTTGTATTCTTTGTAAATAAGAAATTCTTTCCTAATTCCTATCAATCAAATGATATTTTACTGATGGAATTTGACGTGTTTTGCAATAGTGGAGGAAAAACTGATGCGGTTTATTCATCAAAACTAAACCCATAGAATTACTATCTAATTTGGTGGTTCTAACATCACTTGATTAAAGATCTATTTACAATGAGATTGCCATTCAAGTTTGTAAAATTTCGTCAGTGTCTGTATACTTCCTTGCGTAAGTAGACCAGCAGGGATACTATCATTGAACTGACTTGGATGGATATATTTGGATTTCAATACTCGTTTGAAGATACAGAGGTATACCTAATAAAATCTGATTTACTTTATCTACTTAAAATCAAAAGATCTTCTCTCAAAAAGGCACTTCAGTGATTTATTGTTTGACAGATGAAGAAAAGTCATCTATTAGATTGACAAGAAAGTATTTTTGGTTTTGTACTGTGAAATAAAACTCATTTTTTATATACAAAGAATAAACTTTAATCAATTATATATTTTCCATTTTGTTCGATGGTCTTTCGCCATCTTTCTGGTAACTTCATGATTCCATGTTCATAGAACTTCTGGTCCTTATTAGCAAAAAACTGAACCAGGTGCGATTTCAGGTCATCGTCGTTAGTGAAAATTTTACCATTCAAAGAATTTTGCAATCTTCGAAATAAATGGTAATCGGATGGCGCCAGATCAGGGCTGTATGGGGGATGCGACATCACTTCCCAATCAAGCTCCAATAATTTCTCATGAGTTGCAAAAGATACGTAAGGTTTTTCATTGTCATAGTAGAACATAATTCTTTTGCGATTTGCCAATTCTGACCGTTTTTCCTTAATTGCTTCAGCCAGTTTCATCAATTGTTGACAGTAAACATCTGAATTGATCGTCCGGTTCTTTGGAAGCATCTCAAAATATACAACACCTTTGTAGTCCCACCAGACTGACAGCATGATCTTTTTCTGCTGTGATTCAGCTTTCGATGTGATTCGTGCTGGTAAATCACGCTTGGACCATGATCGTTTTCGAATGATGTTACTGTAGATGACCCATGTTACATCACCAGTGATGATTCGTTTCAAAAAAGGGTCGAGTTCATTACGCTTGAGATGCATATCGCAAATATTGATTCGTTGTGTTAAATGAATCTCTTTCAATTCACGCGGTACCCAAATATCGAGCTTCTTAACGAGTCCAAGACATTTTAAGTGATTTTCAATTGTTGTGTGTGATACATTTAACCTTTCTGCAATCTCTCGAACAGTTATATGACGATCCCCTTGAATTATGGCTTTGATCTGGTCATCATCAACTTCAGTTGGTCGACCAGAACGTTGGTCATCTTTGAGAGAAAAATCTCCAGAACGGAATTTTTTAAACCAATTTTGACACGTGCGCTCTGTTATGCAATCAACGCCATAAACCTCACATATCTCTTTGTGAGCTTCAGCAGCTTTCTTTCCTTTACGGAAACAAAAAAGTAAAATATGTCGAAAATGTTCGTTTTTGCACTCCATGTTAAAGTTAACCTTAAACTAACAACTACAAACTAAATTACGCACAAATTGTTTGTAACCAAACCTAAATGTGACTGATGTCAAATGTAAAAAGGAAAAATTCATAACGCTGACAAATGTCTTTCAAAACAATCACAACGCTATCTATATGTGAACACCGAAAATACTTTCTTGCCAACTCAATAGAATAAAGGAAATTATTTTCAATATAAAAATTGTATTTGATTTTTTGTAAATAAATACTTAGGTTTACAAAATAAACAGCAAATTAATTTATAACTCTGATATACGAATAGTTTTAAATTATTATTTTCTACTCCAACTGTAAAGTTCTTTTGTTCTGTATTGAAATTAATACCATAGACACTGTTATAATAAAAAGAACGCTTTAGCTATTATAATTATAATGTGTTTCATAACTTAATAAATTGAGAATAATTGCCTGACTATATAAAATTTAATACATAAAAAATTACTATAATGAATGCGGAATATTAGTTGTTTAACACGTGCAATCACTGATGTACTGTATTTAACTTTTCGTTTATGTTGTGAGCCATCAGTGATCGACGTATCATACGTGATAACAAATTTTCCCAAAATCGTGGGCTACTTAAAAAAAGTAATAAAACTGAAATATATCTTTATTACTTTCAAAAGTGGGCGCTATCATACAACAATCCTTTTATGTTATACTCAATTCACAATCGTTTATATATTTCTATTATTATTATTAGTTTTAATAGCGACTCAGACCAAATAAACAAAGTTCGTTAAAATATGCTTCGCGATGAATATGTTAGTTATATCGATAGTCTACCTTTCATTGAAATGAAAAATTGTTACTACATACCAGTTTACAAACAATTTTTCATGTAATTGGATTCTAATATTCTGATTATAATAATACATAAAAGTAAGAGATAAATCAGACCCGCATTCAAACAACTCTCGAGCAACAAAAAAGAAAAGAGCAATAAGTATTGAAAGCTCCAAAAGCTAGGGTTCTATAAATGAAACACAACTGATCTCTTGAGGTACAAATATTCCCGCTCTTGTATTTCGTTCTTCGGTCCACTTTCGGACTTGTTTGCGAGTGACCATAGCTACACGCAAAAATTGTACTTAAACAAACTTGAGATAAATGAAAAATAGATGGAATTTATTGAAAACAAATTGCATTGATTTAATAGATTATCTTTGAATTAAATTTACTTCGTCTATCTTCAAATTTAATATTATACAATGTTTTATAATGTATAAATTCGTATGAACAATGATTTGATTACAATTTCATTTTATAATTAGTAATATACAGTAATGTTAGTTCTTTAATAACACATATTTGTCGTTGGAACAACTCTCCAATAATTCCCCAAAATGGTCCGTTCAAGTAAAGTTATACATTTATAAAACGGACGTAGACCGATTCAATTAATTCAGGTCGACTGATCAGATAAACAAAGAGGGCTCGGAGAGTAAAGCATGTCCTATCGAGGTGTACCACTCATTATTCCCATTGGAGGCATACCTTGGATTCCATATGGTGCTTGTGGAGGACCTTGATATCCAGCCGTGGGAGAATATAATTGCATTGTGGGACTTTGAATCGGCTGTGTTGGTGTTACTTGACCATCAGCTGGTGATGGTACTACATGTGTAGCGCAACGTGGCAGCGTTACACGCTCTGTAACACCGTGGCTGCCTCGAAGGCCTAGAAAACACGCCGATAGATTTGATCGTAGGTCGCGAAGTAAACGCACCAGCAAGACGTTAGCGCACCAACTCCCTTCCTTTCACCGCCCCCACCCCACCTCTCCCTCCCGGGGACCCTGCCCTACCCTTCGAATAGCGCTCGTGGAAGACCCCCCCACCCGAGGGACATCACCAGCACGCGACGCAGCCATCCACTGGACCCCGCAACATCTTGATGAGGGACAAGAATAGAGCCCGGAGAAAACGCCGTTGAAGAACAGTACGGGCCGGACGCAGCAACAAGGAGACGAAGCCACGGCGAAGAGGATGACGTGGCTGCGTGCGACACCCTGAGCCAATTAGAAGATCCTCGCCGATTCCCGATCCCACCCCTCCCCCCTTCCCATCCAAATTCACGGTGTCCAAGTTCGGATCGGTGGTCCCTCACTTCGAGGCCAATCTCCTCCGAGCGTATAGTGTACGTCTTACGATTCCATCTTTTTATAATGCAACTAGGCGTGCGAAATAATGCGGATTTCAGCGAGCGATTTCCGAGTCATTACAGCGTAAGTACCGCAGCTTGTAATCGCGCGCATTTTGTATTTTTGCGGTGTATCCCCTTTGCGACACCCCTCCCCTCGTTTAGCGACCCGTTTATCGTATTTCGTGATTCCCTCCCCAGTAGAATGGAGTGAAAGACAAGGCCGACTTGTGGCCCCGAGACCTTTCTTTTTTGGTATTGTTAGAGCGCCCTTCCTGATCGAGTCTTTCGCACCTTTTGCTGACCTTTTCGAAATTCGCGTCATCGCGTCTCCTTCCCCCTTGTCCTGCGAGTACCAAGGTCATAGATAAGGAAGCCATCGAGATCGGGAATTCACGGCTTGAGATTTCCACCCCCGCAACGTGCAAGTCTGACCCCCTTCTCTTTTGTTCGAGTCCATTGCGTCTTAGCGCGTCAATTGCGCTTCGGTGCTACCCCGGAAGGTAGCTGGCGTCCAATCGTCCCTATGTGCACAATATTGCGAAAGACTTGCCCGCGCGGACCATTTGCGTGCGAAAGCTTATTGTACATCGAGGAATTAATAAAAACCGTTATAATAGATATGAATATTTCATTCATTATATTTTATTATCATTGTAATGTTAACTTTTTGTTATTACGGCATTATCTGCTTACTTGAGATATAACTGGAGGCTCTGAAGGCAGTGTTAAATTGGCTAATAAATCTCTAACAGCTGGAAAGAGAGAACACTCAAATTGATTCGCACCATATTCCGCAAATCTTTTTAATTGTAAGGACGCAGCAGCCATTGCAGAAGCTGGACTAGGATCTCTTTTTTCTGCAAGCTGTGTCAAATTTGTACTAACATCATAAACTAGTGGTAAAACCAGCGATGGTGTTTCTCCTTGATATGGTAATCCAATTCTTGTTATTTGCAACTGTAATACAACAGAAATAAAATTTCAGTGTAATAAATTTAAAATATAACAATTTAAAGTAAGCAATGTTACCTTTCTCTTCTAATAAATACTATTACATGTACGTACAAAAAAAAGAATCTTATTTCTGCAAACTAGTACAGCGGCCATGCCAGTAGGCACAATCGGAGTTCCAGAAGGAGGAATCCTTAAACACCATTGTACGTTCCACTTAAGCTGTTGTTGTTGTGCCAATCCAGGTACTAGTTCCAACTTCATAATTTGTACAAAATCTTTCAAAACATTAAACGGAACATTTAACATTCTACCAAAGCCAGAAAGAGTATTTGGTTTATACGGGGGTGCTGCTGCCCTTGTGTCAAAAAACCTTTCTATAATCTGTAAAGAAAAAAAGACTGTATAAAAATATTAAAACAGATCAAGATTACGATTTTATTTATTAATCCTTAACAGATGTGATTAACAGTTGTATTATGAATTACAGAATGTTATCTGTTGAACTCTTATAAAATGCCATTCTCTGAATATGTGATATGATATAATTATCAGATGATTTATTTAAGTTTATATTTATATAGCTATAGTTTTTAGTAAAATCCTCTGTAAATTTTTGTGCGGAAAAATAATAAGAAGCCTAGAACCACATCACGTCAGTTAAGAATGGTTGAATGAAAATTACTTGTAGCTCTTCAAGTGTCCATTGATCTTTATGTTCTGGAAGAGGTTGCACTTTTATGTGAAGCGACTGTAAATGTTGTGGATTTAAGCAAACTCGACATTGCAGACTTTCTACCTTGAAATGCACAACTCCTGGTTCTGTGCTGTTTATCGCTGTTAACTGTACAGAAAAGTATTTCAAACATAATTCTTCTATAAAGTTTACTTTCAAAATATAATATGCATATTAGACGGTGAAAAAAAGAAAAATACTTACACCATCATCAGTTTGTATAAATCGTTGAAATTGTCTACGCATATAAATGCATCCCAAAAATCTTTCAAGCGGTGACAGCTCAGGTCCGGGGAGTCCAGAAGGGTGTGGAGAAGGACAACAGAGTAATTCCAAAGCTTCATGAGTTAAAAGTGTAGGTACGGCGCCTGCCCATGAACGTTGAGGAAGTACTCTCGAAATATGAGTCCCAACTTTATGATCAGATGCTTGAGGACTATGTAATGCAGCATGTCCTGGACTCTGTGCCGGGCGTGCTGGTGATGGTCTAGAAACATTAGGTGAGCCTGGCCAATTAGATGCTGCTGGAGATGCCATGCTCTGTGAAGATGGAAATGGACTTCCATCTATGTGCCCTAAGTTAACAATCGTAACAGTAACACATTTCAATATACTTCTGTAATGTCCAAGATAAATTAATTAAAATAAATATTTATTTTTAACAATATTTTCTGATAGTGTTTCAGATATTGCAAATTTCATTACAATTCTTACCAGTTTGCATAAAAGATCCTGCTGGAGAATGTCCCACTTGAACATTACTACATGGCCCTGGCGAAGATGTTGGCATTAATCCAGCTGGACTAGGAACATGCATAGGATTTAAAGGACTATTAGCAACTAGTCCAGAGCCTGGAGAAGGATGAGGCAGCATGTTGGGTGTATTTGGTGGTAATAATGGCGGTGAAGCCAAATTGAAGGAAGTAGCCGGACTACTTCCAAAACTTTGATGCTGATTCGTCTAAAAAAAATTAAATTGAAAATTGAAAACAAGTAGTTAAGAAAACGACTTTCTTTATAAATCTACAAAGCTTTAAAGTGAATACAAGAGTTACCTGTGATATATTAGCAGTATGCGGACTAGCTGGAGTGTGAGGATTACTACCAGAAGGTGGAGTAAGAGGTGGGTGATGAAATCTTAATCCATCTCGCTGTTGCGCAGGTGATTGAGGCCCACTTCTGTGATGACTTAGGAAACCTACATTTCCGCCTCCACTACCACCATCGCTGTCCATAGTCACAGGTGATGGAGGATTGTCATCCTCTGATTGAGATCTTCTACGAGAAACTGCACTTTCATCCACATATTTGGACAAGAAGGCCTGTTCATTTATAAAATATGAGAATGTATATCGTAACTTGCCTTGTACCAGACAAATAATGATTTGTAAACTTTATAAAAATAGAAATTTCAATACTATTACCTTGAGGCCTTGCGTTGGAGTAAATTCATCTACAACATAACTTCTATCAAAACGGCTATATGCACCATCTCGTAAACTGACTAATCCACTTCCGCGTAAACGAAGTTCTAAACAGTACATACCCTGATATGCAATTCTGACTAGAGTTACACATTGTGGCATAATAGTGAAAGTTTGTACTGGCACTTGAGGTCTCTAAAAACATATAATGCATACAAACACTGACGTTAAAATTTACAATATAATATTTAAGAGAAAAAAAAGCAAAATAATACATATTATTATGACAAACAAGTGATATTTAAATCGTACCGAATTGTAAACACAAAGCTGTGGAATTGTTGGTAATTTATTAATTGATGTAAGAGGTTGAAGTGTTTCATGAAGAATATGTATAAGTTGGGCTAAATTTCTATGTCTATTCAAATGTGCCTCTAGTTGTTCTTTCATGATTGAATGAGCATTAGTTGTAGTACTAGTTGGACCTGTATGTAGTAATAACACTTCTATAAATCACTGTAAGTTTAATTAATTAATCAATATCGTAAAATACAATTAATATAAATTAAAGAGTGATATTTACTTTTCCCAAAAATCAATTTAAATGCTTTGTCATTGGTACTCCATTCCACTGTAACAGTAGCTCCACGATTAGGACCATAGGTTAGAACCAATTTACTGTAGTTGTACAATTTTATACTAACCATGTTACGTAAATTATACTTTTCTATAATATATAAAAAGTTAAACGAATGATTTAGTTTACAGATATCTACAAAGAAGTTATCTTTTTATAAAATAATAAAATATACCCATTTTGAAATACTCTGCAAAATCGTGAACAATAGAATAAAGATGAACAATTTGGGCCCAATCATTAAGCATTGCGTCTACCGTGCGCGATACGGTGTCTGCTGTTCCCATTTCGTATTGGAAATACACTGGTCTTCGTAATCCTAATGCAAATTATATAGGTCACAAGCACTTACTAACTTAATTAAGTATGAATACTAAACTAGTAGAATTATTTATTAGTAGGTCACCTTGTTCTTTAGGGTGGCTGCTAGATAAAGGGCTACCATAAAATACGAACTCAGCCATCCACGTTTTAGCCATGCCCTTACCCTGTACTCTGATTGAAACACTGAGTAGTCTTTTGAGAAGAGCATACCATGCACAACTAGTGCTGATTGCTGTTGAAGGTGCAGGTAATTGAACCAATTTCAAAACTAATGCTGTGGCATTTGCTTCTACTTGAAGCCCTTGATGGGCTATATCTCTCCTAGTTAATTCTTGTGCTAATGTAACAAATGGTATCCTTTCATCGCAAAGTGCGACTACGTGCGCTAATTCTGGAATAAAATATGCAGGTTGTTTCGATCTTCTATTCTGTAAGGTGGTACTGGTATCAGTTCTTCCACTAGGTCCTGTACTCCTTCGTTTAACACTATTTGCTTCCAGGGTTTCTGTAATGTATATTAAATATAGTTATTTATTCATTTTTCCGTTGAATGATGTAATGTAACAATATTATTATATTATACAGCCTTTCAAAAAGTAAAATTTTATCTATTTCTTTATGCTATCCTTATTTTCTATGGCTAAACGTGGCAATAATGGCAGTTATATCGCCGTATAAGGGCTTAAGGCAATACATAATGTTACAATAAACTAAAACAACTACTTACCGTTATCAACACTGGTAAAGGGGCCATGTGTTATAACAAAAGTATCAAATTCAATTAAACTTTGAACTTTCAGATACATTTTTGGAATTTCTGATTCAATGCTGTCATCATGGGGATCATCCTCTATAGAACTATGTTTTACCACAGCAAGATAGAATGAACATTCAATTTCACACGGTGAAGTTTCCTTTTCCTTAAACGCAACTATTAAAATTACAGTCGGATGTCGATGTAGTTGAACAAACATACGATGTCTACTAATTTTCGACATCGGATGATCAGGATGAAGAAGAACTGGTAAACGTTCGTGAGAAGTTGCCGGAAGATGCTGCAATGTTTTTTCACAGCGTCTTTGTGTTATCCAAAATCTGCAATATATCAAATAAAGTAAAATACGATTTAAACAAAGTAGTAAATTTAAAAAATTCACAATTGAGCTATATTAATAATAATAATTTCTACTTTCAATGTAAACATTATTTTTTAAACTTCTTTCCATTCAATATATTCAAGAATTTGTGAAAAAAATTCCAAATTTTCTTTGATTGATGAGTTGGAGAAAAAGAAAAAATAGAAAAGATGCAAGGAATGACAAAATATTACCTAAGTTCTGATATTAAGGTTGGGAGACGTGAATGATCACTGTTTAAAGCAGCAGTTAATTCAGAAATCAAAGGAACTTCATACTGTGGTACATGACATTGCAACATTCCAGTATGCGTATCGACAGTAACTAATAAATGTTCCGCTCTTAAACAAGGTTGTAAAATTGGAACAGAAAGAATTGCAGGTGAACCAGCTAGGGTACATTCAACATCTTTCAACATTGTCTGCAGCTCTTGTTTCAAATCTAGTAACCTGCTTCTAGTACGCACATATATTGTGTGCACTAATAAACATTCCATTGATAACTGGTCTGATCTAATTGCTCTGTCTGCTATTTCACTTTCCTTACTACCTAAGGATGGAACATGTACTATTGCGAGAGGTCTTGCAGGATCATGTTGATCTACTTGCACTGTCAATTTATATCCCAATTCTGATCGAGGATCCTTATTAGTTAATTCTCTCCAATATGAGACAGAAAGACATTTTCCCGGTGTATATTCATCTACATGAATATGATCATCCAATCTATCTCGTATTAATCGTAACGTTTGAGAATAAAGTACTTCTAATTGTAGTGATTGACAGAAGTAGTGCAAAATATGATAAACTTCGGATAACGGATTCGAACTTTCTGCCAATCTCAATTGGATAACCTTGCAAATAAAATAATTCATATTATGTTAAATAATTAGAACATAATAATTGCAAGTGTATTTGTGAGTATTTTTAAAAATTTTCAGTTGTTCACAAACACCTTAAAAATGATAGTACCTGATGTACGTAACGAGTTTGGCTTGGATGCACCAAAGCTTTTCCATCTCCTGTTTCTCTGTCTGAAACTAAAATCTCTAATTCTAATAATCTCCAAGGTACTGTTGGACCATCGCCCATCACTGTAAGCGACACTGAAAATTCTTGTTCCACAAGGAATGTTACTCTTCCTGTTTCAATTTTTAAGTTCCGCATTTGTGGAAGTAAATTTCCAGTTACCAGTCTATGTTGGATAACTTGATTTAGCCTTTGAAGTGTACTTCTTTTTTCTGCTGGTGTAATTGGATCTGGAGGAACAATTCTTTCCTGTTAAAAGTACATGTATATATATACATAAAAATCGTTTAAAATTCATAGAAATATCTACTAATATACTGACAAATATTAGTAAATTAAAATTACTCTTATACACGCTGGAAGACGACTGTATGTTCCAGTTGTAAGGACTTCCACTGCAGCAGGAATATGGAAATTAGGTAATCTTGCATGTACCAATGTTTCACGGGCCATCCTTGCGAGCATATCAGCTGTGTCGACAAAGAGCAACGATTGTTTGTCCAAAAACGCCATTATATGCTGTAGAGAAAATTTCTTTTAGTGCGATATACGTAAATCAATATTAAAATTGTATTTTAATATAAAAAAAGAATAGTTTTGGATATATACCGCAGATTTATCAACTTTGGACGCACTATTAGCCCACTTAACCAGTGCTAATAAGCGTACATATAACTGTCTTGTTCTTGCTGAAAAATTGTAAATTTCTATTTTGCGTTCCATGTCAGTTTTCCGAGGCAATCTACGAACATATTTTACATTTCATATAGGTATTGAGACTTTACATTAATACTTATATACAAGTAAACTTCTTACAATTCAGCCAAAACGGTAAGTTCATGGTAAGTGCGTTGTATGATAAAATCAATGAGCATACCAAGGGAGATACAACCACCGCGATTACCTTCTTGTGGTACATTGTTGGTTACAGGGGTTTGATGTCCTTCTAAAGGCACTGGAGCCATTTTATATTGTATTACTATTAACAAATCTAAAAGTTAAGGAACTGAAACAATAAATAAAAGAGAACATGTATACGTAAATTCAAATATAAGGAATATATTTAAAAATTTATATACTTAACCTACATATGTTGTAACCCTATGTAACTACAGTATTAACGTTTATCAGTTATTTTATATCAATGAATCTTAATATATTCCATTGAAATGAAAAACTGAGTATTTAAATGTACAAAAATGATAATAAACATTTTTTAATATAATGTACATACAAATAAAAGTAATAAAAATATATTAATTATAAAGAACAAATAGAAAGTAAAGCGCAATGAATGAATTTACTCTTACCACCAATATTTATTTTTCGATCGCATACCCTAGAGTGTATATAATGTAGGTAATAATAAATAGCAATGTATCACCAACACATACAATAGTGAACGTAGTGAGTGAAAATAGCTCCTTTCCAACTACACATGTTACAAACTTTGTAAAATTAGATGGAAAAATTCTGTAATGTTGTGACCCAAAACTTGTTGTAGAATTATATAGCATATAAATAATCTCAAAAAATAATATACACAATTTAATGATGAAATATTTTCTGCTTACTTTTATACCTTTCTTTCTCTTATTCGTTCTGATTAATATGACGTGATGCGATGTCATGAACTGTAGTTTCCATGAATAGTTGCAAGAAATTACATAAATTTATATAATTTCTCGTCTATGTTTGTAATATACTTATAAAAGAAACAACACTCACCGAAAGTGAACATGCACCGAAAGTCTAAAAATAATAATGTATCAATTGGGTAACTGAAGTAGATAAAACATTTGAAACTGAAAGTTGGTAATTTATCATAGTACACGTGTCGTTACAGTTAAGCAGCGTATGGAATTATTTTATACAATTCTAATTTCATTTGTTTGATTGCGTTAAAATTAAATATTTACAAAACATTCTACAGAAATAAATATAAAAAAGAAATGGAAGTATTGAATGAACCTATTCACCAAGAATCAATGATGTAAGTAAATATTAACCTCAATAATTGTAATATATTTGTAATAATGTGGTTGTGATTATAGATTATGTTGTATTTGTGGTCTTGGCATTGAACCAAATCCAGCAAATATGTGTGTGGCATGTTTACGAACTCAAGTTGATGTTACTGAGAATATTCCTAAGCAAGCTACAATTCATTTTTGTAAAGGCTGTGAAAGGTAACATAAGATTATCGTTATCTTATTTATTACAGATAAAATAATTAAGAAGATGAGATAACAAAAATTTCTTACCAATCCGAAAATTAATAGCTAATGAAATGAATTACCAAAGATTAATGATACTCGTATATATTATAAATGTGTAATGATACGAAAATGGTCGATGTTATACTCGATTATCTAAATGTATTGGTCAAAAAAGTGTATTTCAATTTTGGATTAATTATATTTTCAATTTTTTGTAGGTATTTACAGCCACCTGCAGAATGGATTCATGCAGCATTAGAATCTAGAGAATTATTAACATTGTGCTTGAAAAAGTTAAAAGGTTTAAATCGAGTAAAGTTAATTGATGCTGGATTTGTATGGACAGAACCACATTCTATGAGATTAAAGGTATATTTTATTTGATATTTTATTTTTATTAATTTATTACTTTTTGATTATTATATTGCATTTTTAGTTAAAATTAACAGTGCAGGCTGAAGTAATAGGTGGTGCAGTTCTTCAACAAATATTTATAGTTGAATTCACAGTAAATCATCAAATGTGTGATGATTGCCATAGAACAGAAGCAAAAGATTATTGGCGTGCTTTGGTAAGACTTTAGTAAATCAATAATTTTTGTAATTATATTATACGGCTGATTTATAATAATAAACTTGTTTTTTCTATGTACAATTTATTTTTGGTAGGTTCAAGTGCGACAAAAAGCAACAAATAAAAAAACATTTTACTATCTAGAGCAATTAATCTTGAAATATAAAGCACATGAACAAACTTTAGGCATAAAACCTATTCATGGTAACGAATCTCAACTATTTAACCATATAATGTAGAACTTTAATTTTCAAACTACCAATTATATGTTGAATTATGAATTTTCACAGAGGGCTTAGATTTCTTTTTTGCCAACGAAGCAACAGCGCGAAAAATGGTCGATTTTCTTTCAAGTGTTATACCTTGTCGTTATGATCATTCCAAAAAACTGATATCACACGATATTCATAGCAATATCTACAATTATAAATTTACGTATAGGTAAAAATCATAAGCATTAATTGTAATAGGAATATCTTTGATATACTGGCTATGTTTCTCTTTGTCCCCGCAGTGTAGAAATAGTGCCAATATCAAGGGATAGCGTGGTATGCCTTCCAAGGAAATTGAGTCATCAACTGGGCGGAATTAATTGCATATGCTTAGTGTATAAAATTACAAATTTCATACATTTAATAGATGTATCAACTGGACAAAGTACGTGCAGTTTACCAAATTATTAATGTTCATCTATCTGTTATTAATAGCAAATTATTTAATAAAGTTTACTGTACGAAAAATAATAATTTAGTCGCAGAATTAAATGCTACATTATACTGGAGACATGCTTTTAATAGTATTTGTGATCCAAAGCAATTGATAGAATATACTGTAATGGATATTGAACCAATAAAATTTAAGGACAGAAAATTTTTTCCTGGACAGGGAACTATTTCAAATAAGGTAAACATTATGTAATTCTAACTTTTTATTGTCCATGTCATTTAAAAAATTGACTCTAATCTTGTATTTGAAGAAAACTATTGAGAATGTTTATTGTTGCATGCGATGAGGCAACTTTTTGTTACATCTACAAATGTAGAGCAGTGCAGTTAATTATTCCATATTATAAAGGTAAAAATATTCTATTTTCAGCATGTAATAGCAGATGTGTGGCTGGTTAAAAGTTACGATTTAGGTATAAATAATAATTTAATTCATACACGTACTCATCTTGGTCATGTACTAAAACCTGGTGACACCGCTTTGGGGTAAGTGATTAAGATATTAAACTAACGACGTAATGTGATTCGAAAATTAAAAAACATTATTCTTCTGTTTAGTTATGCTCTTAATGATAGTAATATCAACGATGAAAATTTCGAAATACTGAATAAAGATTTAGTACCAGATGTAATTTTGACAAAAAAGAATTATACACATGATAGAGCAGCACGCCGCAAAATGAGAATCTGGAAATTAAAACACATGTTAGAAGATAAAGACAGCATGACGACGGATAACAAGTAAGCTAATTTCTTGTTCAAAAATAAGTACTTTTTGAAATATTTATATATTCTCATTTATCTTTTTAGTGATTACTATGAGTTTTTGGAAGATATTGAAGAAGATCCAGAGATGAGGCAAAACATAAATATTTTCAGAGATCGTATGAAATCAGTTCCAGTAGATGCTAATGACTTATCTGATCCTAATTGTCCGCAAATAACTCTTGAAGAAATGCTTGATGATCTCATGATTACTGACGTCGAAATACCTCAAGTTTTATAATAATAAATTTAATAAAACACACTCTATTAAAAAGGATATATTAAATATATTTCAATACGCTTTACGTGCTCTTTATAAGTTTTATTTCAAATTCTGAACAAAAAATAATTTTTCATCTGTATATAAAGCGTCTCAGTTTTAACGACAAAACTTTATGTCGGAGTTACTATGATACCGGTAAACGTATCTTAAATCAGTTATATTTACATAGTTTGTTTATGCAAGTCGTCAAAATCATTAAAAACAGTATAATACTAGTAACACATTAAGCGCTATGTAGAGTGTATTGTTAATATTTTAATAGCCCACATTATTAATGTTTTGAATTTTTACCACGGAAATACATATTATGAAGTAAACACAGCTTACTGCAGCACACCTACTGGCCGTGACAGATATTATATATTTAAAACTTTGTAGGTGATTGTAATTTGAAGACTAACGTATGTTGTATGCATTAATTTTATAATTGCTTTTATAATTGCTGTGGCTATATAAATATTTTTAACTATTAACAAAAATAAGTACAATTTAAGAACAAACATGACCGATACACGGATCAGTAGAAAGGGCAAGTATCAACACGTAAAGGTATTTGTTCGTGTTAGGTGAGTATATGTATAAAAAAATTTTATTCAAACTTTTTTAAAAATAAGTAACATTTTTCTTTAATGCTCTTTGTTTATTATTAATTAGAGAAATTAAGTTATTCTGTTAATACAAACGTGTATATTAAAATTTTGGCAGATTTGTTGCCTATTGCATCATTATCATTATTTGCATAAAAAACACTGAAATTAAATTATTATTTATTTTTACTTAATATTATTTATATTAGACCCATAAACGATACAGAGATACGCAATAAATCTAAAAATATAATAGAAATTAACAATAGTAAGGAAGTGACAGTACGTGAACGTTCCAATGAGAAATTTTTTAAAAAATTTAAATTTGATAATGTATTTGGACCATCCTCGAGACAGGTACAGTTTTTGATACCAATTAATATATATTTAAGTATAAAAACATTGTTATTACAATCTTTTATTATTAGGTTGATATATATAATATTGTTGTTGGTTCATTAATGGAACAAATTTTGTCTGGATATAATTGCACAGTACTTGCATATGGGCAAACTGGTACGGGAAAGACATTTACAATGGAAGGAATTAATACCGATTCATATTTACATTGGGAAAGTGTAAGATGTTACTTATATAAATTTATTTACTATTATATGGAATTCATAGAAATATATATATATATAAACATAGACATAAACAATATAATAATAATAATTTTCTAAAACAATAAAATATAATAGAAACTAATTTTTCTGTTCCTTTTCTTTTGGATTGTATAAAATATGAGTGTGTAAAATATATTGTGAAGATTCATATGCAACTGTATAATATAGGATTCTTCAGCTGGTATAATACCTCGTTCCTTGAGTCATTTATTTGATAAGTTGCAACTATTGGAAGCACAAGAATATACAGTCAGAGTTAGTTTTCTTGAACTTTATAATGAAGAATTATTTGATCTTCTATCACCTAATGATGATGGATTGAAATTGAAGTACACAAAACTAATTATTTAATCATATTATACTTACATTTTAATAAATTTCCATTTAATACAAATATCTATTAAATAGATTATATGAAGACACATCGAGGAAAGGTGCAATAATTATACATGGATTAGAAGAAGTAACAATACATAATATAAGTGAAGTTTATAAAGTTCTTCAAAAAGGATCACAAAGAAGACAAATTGCTACGACACTAATCAATGCACGATCTAGGTGATTATCTATATTTTTTATTATTGAAGTTAATCTTCATTTCATACAAGATATTTTGTGACATGATTATCATTTACTATATAAAGTATGTTAGTATAAAGGTATCTCTTATACTTTTACTTTCTTACACACAAATTATATTAAATAATAAATAAATAAATAAATATATATATATATTGATACTAATGTATAAAGTGGAAAAAAATGGTTATAGCCGATCTCATACAGTATTTTCAATCACTGTCCATATGAAAGAAACTACTACGGATGGAGATGATGTTTTGAAAACAGGAAAACTAAACTTAGTAGATTTGGCAGGTAGTGAAAATGTTGGAAGATCTGGTGCTGTTGACAAGAGAGTAAGAGAAGCTGGTAGTATCAATCAGTCTTTATTAACCCTCAGCAGAGTTATAACAGCCCTCGTTGAAAAAGCACCTCACATTCCTTATCGGTAAGAAAAATAAGTATTTTGTCTACTTGTTATGAGAAAAGCAATATTATTTATTATACTTTTGTATCTTATGTCCTATAGAGAATCCAAACTTACAAGATTGCTTCAGGAGTCATTGGGTGGCCGCGCGAAAATGTCCATTATTGCCACTATATCCCCTGCTAGTATTAACATCGAAGAAACATTGTCAACGTTAGATTATGCACATCGTGCAAGAAATATTACTAATCGTCCAGAAATAAATCAGAAACTTTCCAAAAAAGAATTTCGTAAACAATATTTGGAAGAAATTGAAAGATTACAGAGAGATTTATTAGCTACGCGCCATAAAACCGGTGTTTATCTTGCAGATGAGAATTACAAAGAGATTCAAGAATTCATTTCTCAACAGATAAAAGAAATAGAGGAGAAAACTAATCATGTAAAAGCACTTGAAATAATTGTGCAAAACAAAAAGGTACATACATTTTTCTTAATTGCTTCTTATTACTCTGCTTCCAATATGTTTTGTACAACTTTTTTTCTTTCTAGAAAATTGTTAATGATATTAAGATGAAAAGCATTGCTCAGAAGAAAGAGTTACATGAAATCAAAATTAAATTAAACAGTGTTGAACGTGCACTTGAATCAACAAATAATAAATTACAGCAGTCCGCACAAGAACTAAATGAGCAAAAATATTTAGTAGAACGGTACAAAAATACAGAACAGTCTTTGTTATCTCAAGCTAACTCTTTATTAAGTGTTGCAAATACAGCAATTGAAGATTCATATAAATTGCATGATAAAATTGCCCACAAAACGTATTTATATTTATAATTCTTTATATCTACATATTATTCTTATTCTTTTATAAATGATATTTTACTTCATGTTTTATAAATAAGATAAAGTAATATTATAATTTTTTTTAAGCGAAATAGAACGAACGCTTGAAAATCTCGGTGAGGAATTTAAGAATAATGTTTCCAAGTATTTGCAAAGTATTGAAAGTGATGTTTTAACATGTGGCAAAAGGTTAAAACAATTTTGTACATCTATAAAAAATGAGCTTGGTAAAAAAAACTTTCATATTCAGTATAAAATTCTTGTATGTACTTTCTTTATTGTTTTTTATTTTTGTTACTCTCATTAGTTATTGTAACCTCTGTTGGCTGCAAAAATATTGACACAGCTCTACAACAAATTTCGTCAAATCTTTCTACTCAATATTTATCTGATACTAATAATAATTTGACAAATTATATAAATGAAAGAGTACGTATTTATTAAATCTTATAAAATTAATATTTTTATTTTTAAATAGTTGTCAAAATTATTGATAGTTCTTAAAAATATTTCCTCAGTTAAATTATCAAAATTGGATACAAAATGAAATGAAAAACACAGTAGGTACAATGGAATGTGAACAGGAATACATAAATGCTGTATCTCTAACATTGTCTCAACATATTAATGATACAATTGATAAAGAATTTGCTAAAATCCTGCAAGCTATAAGAGATGATGTATCTCAAAATTTAAAACAAACATCAACTCTCATAGATAAAATGATAGATTCTGCTTGCAGTTATCAATTTGAAACTTATAATCATGTGACTAAAAATATTGAGATCGTTATGAAACATCTTGAAACAGTTTACGAAAAGCAAGTACTTAGCGAGAAACAACAGTTATTAACAAAAGTATGAAGAATATAATTTTTATTACTCTACTGTATATTTAAATCTTAATATTATTAAACCATTCTCTTATAGATGATGGCAGATGCATTTTCTCAGTTTAACAATTTAAGTAAAAGTTTGGAAGATCACCATTGCACTGTAATTAACAAATGCGATTCCCTTAGTGAAATTTGTAATACTATTAATGATCAAACAGTAAACAATTGTAATGTCAATGCGAAAATGAGAAACAATTTGCAAGCACAGCTGCAAAGAAATATAAAACACATTGAAAATGATGTTATTGTTAGAACAAATCAGGTATTTTTAATATCTCTTAGATTCCCATATAATTCGGAATGCAATGAAGTAAATGTCCTACTTTTTCTTGACCCTCAGGGGAAAGTTTTAACATTAATTTACAAAATATTATATTTATGTTATTAATAGAACGAAGAAGTTGCTAACAAAATTACAGAAGGAGGAAAACATATAATAAGTACATTGCAATCGAATATAAATAAAAGTTATAATGCATTCAAGCGATACAAAAATACTGTTGAATGTAACATTAAGGAATTACAACCACAAGTGGACATGGATAATAATAAAGCTCTGTCGTTAATTAATGTAAATTTAAAGAAAATCTTAAATTTTTTTATTAATAATAAAATTTATTTTAACACGCGAAACAATGTTTCTATAGGATGCACATAGAATAGCGTTGGACATAAGGAATGATCAAGAAGAATTCATAGCAGATACAAAAATTAAAGTTTCTGATGCTTTTCGAGAAATCTCTACAAAATTAGACAATCAAGTGGTAAAATCATGTACGTGGGGTAACAGTGTGATTAAACAATTACAAACAACAAAAGCTGATATTAATAAATTTTTTAACGAAGATTTACAGCATGATATTCCAACAGGTACTTTATTGTTTAGATATTAATGGAAAAAGAATACATTGAACATAATTTGTTTCATAAAATTTTTTAGGCTCAACTCCTGCTAGGAGAGAATTTTCATATCCTCGTCAATTTACTGTAACGTCACCGCATGATCGACTTCTTCAAAGATTTAGGAAAACTAGGAAACTTATTGAAGCGACAACAGAAGTAAGTACAGCTTATTACAAAATAAAATATATTTTCTTGCATAATATATTCTTATTCCCAGCTACACGAACGTATATCATACGTTTTAATTTCTTATACAACAATTATTTATAGGATGATGCATGCCTAATCGAGGAAGAAATATCGAAACCCATTGCTAACTCAACTGTACTATTAAATGATACATCCATAAGTTCTCTATTTGATAATACAGTGCTTACTACGTCTACCTTAAATAATGACACCAATTCGCAGGACATAATAAGTTCATACGTTGAAAATGATACAATCGTGCAACCTCGTGTCCAGCCCAAGATAACTTGTATGAGAGTAGGAATTTACATACTCATATTCTTATTTGTTTAATTCTTTTATGTAATCTTTTATAACCGAGTGTACAATTGAATTTATCACTCATTACGAACGAATGTTTCAGATCAAAAATAAAAATAACGATTTTAATTCAGCACGTACGAAAAAATGCAGAAGCGTCAGAAGTTCACTTTATCATTCATAAATGTTTGCATTGATATAGACGTGCTTGTACACGTGTGGGTATGTTAGTCATTTACAATTTTATTACAGAATAGTGTATAAATATAGATTAAATGTGGTGTAAAAATTGTGTATTATATATTAAAAATGGTTGCTTTCAAAATTTAATTACTTTTGTTTACCGCTCATCGCGCCATCTCTTCGATGGGTTCTGAAACTAGTCGCACTTCGTTATCGACGGCGACATAAACTAACGACTGGCTAGTGCTGCCATCTTCCGGCAAATAGTCAGACTGATCGTCGCGCAGTTTCGGTACTCGTCGAAGAGATTGCGCCACTAGGGTACTTCCCGTCGACAGTGATGTGCGATCAGTTTGAACGCTCGTCGAAGAGATGGCGCCATGAATAATAATTAAACATTTTGCTTATCTATTAGAATAGAAAATACTGTAATATTTATTTTAATAATATAGTTTAAAACATAATAGAAAATATTATACGTAATATCCTGTAGACAGTGTTGTAAAAATGGAAAAATAACAAGAATCTAAAGGAATAGACGTCATTATTATTCCATAGTAAATGTCATATAACAGATAATGATAATAATTTAGATTTCAATTATTTGTCGATATCACAAGTACATTCTATAATCTTTGAATAGCGATCATCCGAAGATGATATTGCGACATTTATCAGTAAATAGGTTTAGGCGAGATAAAGAAAAATGAAAACAATCGGAAATAAGTAAGGTTGATCGCAGTGTCGCGTAGAATGTATATGAGAAATGACGAAAATGTGGTTCAAAGAGTTGATTTTCGGTGCGCTACTTCTAAGCGTTAACGGTCTCGCTAAAGACGTGAAAGGTACGGCAAAGTAATTATAATTTATGTAGCAGTTGGATTTAAATAATATTAAAGATATCGCGAAGAATTCTATTTGATCGATTATTGATAAAGTCCATATACGCATTATGTATAGTTAAAAATTGTTTAAAAGATTAAATTGCGTTCAGGTTGTTCAGCTGATTATTATCCTTTTATTAAATAATAAAATGAATAGTAACGATTTGACTTATTGGCAGATACAGATGTGTCTTTACTTTCGAATGAAATTGAATTATGGACTAGATCCGATTATGAAACGGAACTGTTTTTGGAGATGATCGAGTCTTTGAAAATTCCTACAGAGCTTCAGAACTCTGACTGGAAATCTTTTAAAGCAGAAAAAAGTGCCGCGATATGTACAATATGTCGCGGAACTTTGCAAGCGTATATTAAGTTACGACGCAACGGAGCATCTGAAGAAAATATAAAAAGCAAAATCATCAAGCTATGCGTACTTTTAAATATTCAAACGGAAAGAGTCTGCAGAGGAGTTATCGAATTAAACTTGGTAATACATCTTTAACAGATACAGCTTATCCAAATGTTTGACACAATTAATATATGAAGTTATTATCACTCTTTATTTGTACTTTATAGCCTATCATTCTGTACATAGTAGATTCTAGACCAAACTTGGACGCTGCTACAATTTGTGGTGTTGTCTTAGAATCGAAATTTTGTCCTCTGAATAATTCCGATTTCGAATGGAGTATCGATATCAACAATTCTAATCCAATAATTATCGAGAATGAAACACAAGAACTAATGAAAGTTCTGCAATTATCAGATCTTCATTACGATCCTCTCTATGAACCAAATGGTAACTCGAATTGCGGTGAGCCGGTTTGCTGTCGAGTAGGACAAAATAAAACTGGTGTAACTTCATTAGCTGGCTATTGGGGAGATTATAAATCCTGTGATACTCCTTGGCATGCAATCGTTGATGCTTTTAAACACATAAAAGATACTCATCAGGTATTAACTAATTATATAAACCAGTTAGTACGGTGAAATAACATTTAAATCAATTTCCAGGATATCGATTTTATATATTTTACTGGAGATGTAATAGATCATGGGGTATGGGAGACTTCGAGGGAAGGAAATATACAAAGTCTTGTAAAAATTTATGATAAAATTCATGATACTTTTACCAATACCACGATATATCCGATACTTGGAAATCATGAACCAAATCCTTTAAATCAGTGAGTTATTTAAATTTTTTATGTATAAAAATCTCATTTATATAATTATGAAATCTAGCAAAAAATTGTCTATTACGGATAATTATATAAAATATTTTGGTCGATATAACGTCCATTTATGAGTTTTACGAGTTTACCCTCGCTACACGTACGTTGAACAAAAAAATGCATTTTTAAAATTTGCAATTATTTATGTCCATGTACCGTACGAAGGGGTATTCGTACGGGTATTCGGATTCAGAAATTTAATAACATTTTATTATAATTCTTTTATCATAAAAGATACGTTTTAAGAAAGAATGAACTTTGCACGTTAATCGTACTTTTTAGTCGTATCTGTTGGGCAATCTGCTCATCATTACTTTCATCATATTTTTTACATGCTTTCAAAACACTTTATCTAAATGGTTATCGACACTTAAGTTTTTTTGCGTAATCAGCGGAAGAGAAAACAGTTCCCTTTGCAGTTGTGTTTATTGAGTGTTAATCACTTGATCGTCTTTGCTTACGTATATGCACACACATGCATGCATATCGGAAATATCTATAAATAATCTGAAATCTTTAATCTTAACGATTCAAATTTTTATCGCAAATCATTTGTTACGGACATAAGCGGCAGCGACGAACATTGATTCACCGCTGATAAATCATCAGCTAATTGTGATCTTTCTTGTTTATATACTTAAAAATTGATGGCTAGTCTTACCTTTTACACTCCGTTATCATAATTATTTTTGTTTAATGAATAATAATTGAAAGTACGTTTATAAAGTATTTTATATCTAGCAACTTAATAGTATAATTAATGATTTTCTCTGAATTATGCATATAGATTTGCACCAAAAACTATAACGCAAGATTACTTAACTACAAATTGGCTTTATAACTTAGTGGCAGATTTATGGATTCGTTATGGTTGGCTACCAGAATCTACACGTTCTACTATACTTGAAGGAGGATATTATACTGTTACACCTAGAAAAGGATTTAGAATTATAGCCTTAAATAGTAACGTATGCTATTGTTACAATTGGTACGTAAGACAAATATAATTTTTATATCGTACAATTGAAATTACAAAAATAATGGTAGTATTATAAAGAAATTTTGTTATAATATGAAAAACTTTTCAATAATTCTTAATATAGAATAAAATATTCTATTTTATAGCCTATTTTATAATCTGTTTTTCGTACACACTTTTTCATTCATTTACTTTCTTTTTTTTTTATCAGGTGGCTTTGGTACCATCCAAAAGATCCTGATAATCAACTGCAATGGCTTTTAAATGTTCTTCTCGAAGCAGAAAAGAATAATGAATTTGTGCATATTTTGTCCCATATACCTGCTAATAGCAATAGCTGTTTAAACACATGGAAACGAGAATACTTAAGAATAATTGACAGATTCTCTCATTTAATTAAAGCTGAATTTAATGGACATACTCATAACGATGAGCTAGCGATATTTTATAATTTTGCCGATGAAGGTAAAAATGTTGCCTGGAATGGTGGCAGCATAACCAGTTACACAAGATTGAACCCAAATTATAAGATTTATACAGTAAATTGTAGCAATTATGTAAGTTATTTTTCATTAATTTTTTTAGAATAAGCTTTGTTGTTATATCTGTGAAGTCTTTCCTAATCACTTTAAATTTGAGAAAATAAAGAATGAAAACATGTTGAATAATTTTAATTAAAAGATTGAAATATATACTGTTAAAATAGGTTTTAAAATAAAAGATTAATAAAATTTTTTTTAATACTAAAAGTATACTTAAACTTCTTCTAATAGGCAGTAACTGATTACCAGAATTGGATGTACGATCTCAGTTCTGCCAATAAGGACATCCATACAAGACCAACCTGGTATGAATCATATTCTTTCAAAGCAGAATATGGCCTTTCAGATTTATCTGTTAAATCTTTAAGTAACTGGCTTTCTGTGGCAGTGGAAAATGGAACATTATTAGACAAGTATTACAAGTAAGGCAGAATTAACAATAATTATTAAGACAGAGATAAGTTAAGATTAAAATACAATACCTTCTGGATCATTGTAATTGTTCATTTCGATTACAGGAACTTTTATAAGGAAGCGAAACCTTCATTAGAAGCAGCCTGTGATTTGAATTGTAAGAAAGAATATTTATATCGTATAGTTGTAAAATCAAAAACTAAACTATGCGATAATAGTTTAAAAGTTTAAAGTCGTTATAAGAATTTATACTTAACGCATCATGCATAACCAAAGTAAAGAAAATTCAATTTCGATTTTTATAAACTTTGTATATTTATCATAAGAATTTAACCTAATTAACATTTACAAATTCATAATAATATTAATGAGCTTCACTTTACATGTGGCAATTCTATCCATTGGACTATCGATCTATGAAAAAGTTGCTCTGATGGAATCTTGTCAAATAAACTAGTCTAAAAGCGAAGTACATATAATTAAGTTATAGAATATTTTATAATAAAAGAAAATTCTTTTTCTTACCTGCTTTCTAACATAAATTAAAAGTCTCTCTACATGCTCTGGATTGTTACATTCCATGCAGAAAAATCTTCTCCATAATGCACCAGCTAATATTTTATCGTCTGACATAATCCCTTCATCGTAATCAATTATAGCAGCATTAAACTCGTGTGACAATTGCATTATCTGTTTCTTTTTGTATTTTGCCAGACTTGGCTAATGAGAAAAAATTATAAAGAATGATGGGAAAACCGACAAGTGTTACATGAGATGAACCTCAACTGACAATATTAGATGAAACTTTTTGCATATATATTAAATTACAATAAAATAAAACTAAATGTTAGTATATAAATAATTTATTAACTACTTACACCAAGTTGGTCTGACCTCACGATAACATCGTGCCACATAGCTTCGACAATACTTTTTATAACTTCTTTACCCTTTTCTCCTTCAGCCATAAAGCGTAACATTAACATCCAAACATGTAATTCCGTGATTAAAAACCAAGAGTAAAATGTATCTGGCATACTTAGATCTAATAAAATGAAAAGATCAAATTAATGAAGAAAATAAAAAGATAAAATTATGTGAAATTGTATAAACAAAATTAATTACAAGAATATACCTTTAAAAAATACTGAATAATTAAGACGATCGGGAATATCATCGTACAACTGACAACCTAATCCCATTAATTGCTAAAATATGAAAAATCATTGGCAACTTGTTTATGTAACTATTTAAAGGAATTATAAGGATTATAAATAAAGGATTATAATATCATTATAATATCGTAACGCATAACTGTACTCACATATTTCTTTTTAAACAAATCCCACTTAATCGACCATTTCTCAAATATTCCAACCTTCCTTTTCGGTTGAACTAAATTTCTTGATATATTTTTTGCATGTATAGTTTTACAAAACTGACGACACTGAGTATTCGATAAAAAATGTATGATATTGGTATTGACTAATTTGCGTTCCGTGATGCATTGTAGTTTGATAAACATTGGTACCTTTAATAAAATTAATTAATTAGATATGATTAAAAATGGTTTAGAATGAAAAATGATTTACAAGAATTATAATTATTATTTTAATTGATTCAAAAATTAAAATGAAATAATAAACAATGTATAAATGTATTGTTCACGCAAATACGAAATAAAAATTAACGATGGCTTTATTATTTGGAATATATAAAATAACAAAAATTATCAGCAACTAAAAAAAATTTTTTTACGTAAAAAAGAATGAATTACCAATTGAAACTATACTATTAGGTTATATTAAAACATTTTTATTCTAAATAGAGAGAGAGAGAGAGAGAGAGAGAGAGAGAGAGAGAGAGAGAGAGAGTAACATACCTTTCTACAGATTAACATCCTCGTACAATGCATCTTTCTATTATATAGATTTCAATTTGTTAACTGATCGTAAGAAACATTCAATTTTTTACTTCATAAATAAGAAAACAAATTATGAGCCTTGCTTCGTTTTCAAGTATAAAGACATTTTAGTTTATAACCTCAATACGAACCGCGGCAAAATGTAGAACTACACAATGATATTTTCTACAACTTTACCGATTATGTTTCAGCATTAAAAAATGATTATGTACTTAGAACAAATAGAAAGTCTGTTCTTAATATTGGATACAAGTATAAAGAAAATTTTTATTTTACTTTAAAAAAGGTTGTGTACGTGTCTTCGATATTATTTAATTCCATTTTTAAAAAGTTTTCCCAACAATTTTGTGCGAATGAATGTTGCAACAATTGAAAATGGTATCATTTTTAAAATTCCGCATCATTTTCTTTAAATTTGCAAAAACAGCCTAAAGAAACTTTTCTATAATCCGAAATATTAAATAAAGATTAGAACTGTGATAGATTCACTATGATATAATATATTATATAGAATAAAATATGTATATACCTGTTACGTATCATATACACTGAAGTACATTGTACGTACGATACATTTTTACTAAATTGTTTTAAAATACAATTTTAATATCATTTCACGGACGCAAAAGTTCACGCATGCGTTTCTGTGTTTATTATTTCCTTAGAATTTTTAACTTAACCGATTTAACACATAAGCGATTGTATTAAAGGCAGCAAGTAAATTGTATAAATAAAATATAAATTATACAATAAAAATATAGTTGTAAAAATATACAAAACAGAAATCAAAACAGTTGACAAGATGTACTCGATAAAAACACCTTCCTTAAGAATTGACGAGGCTGATCTTAAATGTAAAAATGGTTGTGGATTTTATGGAAATGCCGAATGGGAAGGTTATTGTAGCAAATGTCATCGAGAGTATTTGCAGAAACAAAGATCACAAACAGAATGTAATGTTTACGGACAGGGATACGAGTTGTACGTCGATTTTACCCAATTTATTTATTACTTATAATACAATAAATTGTTATATTTTACGCAGACTATATTTCTCACGTACACTGTGAAATGATTATAAAAATATTATCTTCTGAAAAATTATGTTTTCTAACAAACATTACATTGTAATAACAAACATCAAATTAGATGGAATGTCTTGCAAATTTAATATTTGTTTTAATAACGTTGTTACTATATTGTATTTAATATTATCAATGTTTCAGTGCATCTTCTAATAAAAATGCAATTAGTACACATCAAAGATACGAGGAGAAAAAAGTACAACAGGAAAAAAAATATAAATTATTAAATATATCTTTTCGTAAGCCAGTTGCAAAAGGTACATTAATTTTATTTAATTAAATTTGAGTTAAAATTTTATCTAATGTACATTAACAAAAAAATTTTAACTTTAAGCTATTGTATTATCATTTTTTTCTTCTTTTTCTTTTCTTTTAAAGTTCAAGGATACCAGGAGTTACTCTACGAGTTGACAAAAGACAATCCTGATCTTGAAAAGGTAAAAGCAGAGAATCGAGATTTAATGGCTACGATTGCTAAAACACCCATTGAAAGAGATGTTAGAAAATGTATGCATTCATTTATGATTGAAATACTTCAGAATAAAGATGTGAAAAGGATAGAAGAACTTTCTGAGATTACACAAAATTTTTATCAAGTGTTTGCTAAACGTTTAGAGAATAGCGTTAAGTACGCAGGTATATTAAAAGACCATTTAAATTAAAATAACAATAGTTGATAACTTTAAATCATTGTTGATCTGTGTAAGTCAAGCATAAATAGATAAGTCATTAAATATCCATAATTATTTTAGATATAACATCAGAAGTTAAAGAAAAATTGTTGGATTATGTAGAAAGATATGCAATGACTTTACTTTATAGAATTCTCTTTTGTCCACCTTTTACAAATGACGAAGAAAAGGACTTAGCAATACAGAAGAGGTTTGTTTTATTTACGAATCAAAGTTAATATCTCATTCGATAATCGAATAAAATATTGTTACAGAATCCGGCAATTGAATTGGGTTAGTGGAAAAAATTTGGAATGTCGTATACACGAGACCAGTTCTGAGGTTAGAGAACTCGTTTATAATTCTATAACAGGTTCGTTCTTAGATAATTTAATTATGTTAATTTGTTTCTTCAACTACCGATTATACAACAATTGTCAACCAGTTATCTAAAAATAGCTTTTTAATTTGTTATAGATTTATTAAATATGGATTCTGCTAAAGCTCCGCAAGAAAAACTTTCTTGTGTTATTTGTTGTTGCCGTAATATATTTTTAATGTTACAACAGTCTGTCGGTGGACCTGCATCTGCGGACGAATTCCTTCCAGCTTTAATTTTCATTGTTCTAAAAGCTAATCCTGCCCGGCTTAAAAGTAATATTAACTTTATTACTAGGTTCTGTAACGCAAGTAGATTGATGACAGGAGAAGGTGGATATTACTTTACAAATTTGGTAAGAAAAATATTATTATTATTACTCCTTTTTTAATACTTTTTTAAATCTAAAAAACTTATAGAAAGAATGTTTTAGTGTTGTGCTGTTTCTTTTATTGAAAATCTAACAGCAGAATCATTGAATATGGATGAGAAAGATTTTAATGCTTATATGTCTGGAGAACGTGTACCTGCTAATACATGGGAATCTGCTTTGATGATATGTGAAGTACATAACAAATTATTCGCATTAGTAATATCAAATTAATAATTAAATGTTTATTCTATGAATTTATTTTAACATTTTTATAGAGTTTGCACTTGATGTGCGAAGATATAACATTGCTTGATGAAATGAAAGCAAAAACTATGGAAATTATGAACGAAGCATTAAATTTGAAAGAAACGATATTACAATTTCAGGAAGATATGAAGACTGAGATAAATGCAGTTCTGGATAGAACTCCATTATTAATTACTCACAGTCAGAGATTACCTACTAATTTAGATTGTGAAGATGTTGAAAGTTACCAGTTACCACCGCCAATTATTCCACAAGTAAGTAATTTTTTTACATTTGTTGCTTAATCCAAAATTCGTACAAGATTTAATCATATACTACTATTAGGTAACAACTCATAATTTTTCTCGAGTTTTGTCGACTGTAACATCTGCGTATTTACTGTATAATCGATCACTTATAACAACAAATTTCAGGTTTGTTCTACTACAGTTAATAATTCGGTACCACAAAACGATGTAAGAACATCTTTAATAGAAGATTGCATAACACCATCTCCTACCTTTGACTTTCCATCTTTCATTGGCGATGACAGTTTTGATATTAGCAAAGCTGAAGATGAAACTAGTCTTATTAGTTTGGATACGCAAAGTGATTTCGATACGCAACAGGAAAGATCTGCAAACGAATTATTAGTATCTACTCATTTAAATTTACCATGTACCTCAGAAACAGAACAGGAAGACTATCATGGATTCACTGTTCAGGGTTCAAATATACCTACGATTCCTTGTAATACTGGAGATTTATCTTCGAATAATGCAGAAATGGACTGTGAAAATTATACAAGTTATTTTCATAATGTATAGAAAAATAATCTAGATAAAATCTTAGTAAAAATACTGCTTCATATAAATAGATTATGCAATATTATTTAAATGAAACATGCTAAGATTAAGGTATAAATTATTTAAATTATTGTTATTCACTGAGCTTGTTACAATAAGATTTATATAGAAAAAGACTTCTATACGTCAATAGGATTTCAATTTAATTACTTGTATAAAAGTTTAATAATTAATGGAAACAGGTACCATGAAAACTGACTGCTAGAATAGTTAAATTATTGAAAAAGTAAAAGAATTAGTTTTTAAAATCTAAAATAATACTTTGTTTAATTCTGATATACATTGTTATTTTTAATATAATACACACCGAAGTTTTAACTTAAAGATAATACTAAATGAAAATAAATTTGTCTAATAAACACTTACTAACTAAATTTAATATGTCCAACGTTTCCAATACAAATATAAGGGAAGTAAATTGTTTTTTCTTTGTAACCTTACATCAAAGATATTGAAGTCTGCTCTCCTTAAATCATCTAAATATTTTTGTAGACAAATTGCTGGCAAAAAGATTAAATTTGCTTTCTTCTCCACTTTATTTTTAAGAGTAATTGTCTGAAAATAGCAAATTTTGTATATAAAATATAAAAGATCAAACATAAATCTACCTTTCTCTTCATTTCTCAATTCATGTGCAACAGAATCTCATGTATCTAAATTGTACATTAAACACATTATTCAACTTTCTAACAGAATGTTTCCTAGTAACAGATGTAATTTCTTAATGCAAATATGAAGCATCGATATGTATGATGTATATTACTTATTTTGAACAGCAATCAAAATAATATAGTATTACTATACAAAAATTCCTTTATTCAATTTATTTTCTAATTGTGGTTCTTCTTAACATATACTTACAGCATCTAAATGTAACTTTCCATAAGAAGCTACATCATATATCACATTTTGCAGATCTAAACTCGACTGACCCTGTAATATAGCCTCGGTAGAAACGCTATGCTTCATTAAAATGTCTTGCGGTAACATATTCACTCTTCTCCTACTATTATGAGGAACTGATCGAACTAAATTAATGATGCCTTGTGCTTTGCCCATATGACTTGCAGCATGATCAGCATTTATATTATTTACATTATGTGCTTGCAACAGAAGATAATAAATAGAGGAACTACTATATTCTGCATATTTTTCTATTGAAGTCATGTCACTAAATGAATCATTGTGAAGTTTCTCAAGCCGTATATCAATCAAACGCTTGAAATAATGTTTAGAGATGGAACACTTCTGCAAAATCTGTAAAGAATCTTCTTAAAAGTAATATAAATTTTTATTAATATAAAATTATCAAAGGATACTAAAATTAAAAAATATGAAACAATCAAAATCATACCCTATGTAATTCTAACATAACAGGACTCCTCGGGGGATTTCCTTTATATGTATCATTTAATGCATCGGTCCAAAATTTTAATCTCATCTCTCCAATTTTATAATCACTTACTTGATCCTTTATTTGTGCCACTTCAACGTTAAATGCACGAATTGCAAATGCAGCTGCTCTGGTTTCATGCGATAACAATAACGTGCATAGAAAATTTTCATAATCATGTTTTCTGAAATACATATTTTCGAATTACAAAAATTTTAACATCAACAAATATTAAAAGTAATAAAATTAAAATTTATCTACAAACAAAGTGATATGTAATTGTAATGACGATGTTAAAAATAAAGTAATGTAAAACAGTAACTGCTGATCATATTATACCTAACTAATTCAGAACAATATGTAGCCGGTGTTTGTTTCGTAGTCGCACTTGAATGCCTTAAGATTGGTAACGATATATTTTGTTTAAAACAAAATACACTTCTATTCATTAACGTTGTTTTTATGATATTAGTAGACATCTTCTGCACAGATAAGTATACGTAATATCTCGAACGAAATGAAATCAACGATATATGATATGTAAACATAAGTAAATAACTGTCAATTATTAATATTTCTTAATTTAATAATCATTTAATATTATATATTAAAGTACATGCATACTGTATTATATAATATTACAAAGTTTCTTACAATTTAGAATATGCTCTATGTTTGAATTTTGCTTGAATTTCGTACGTAACCAAAATGTTTCTAAGTATTTTCTATCATTAGTCGCGTGTACTTTTATTTTTGAATAAAGGATCATCTTAGCTCTACTTGATATACAAATTTGAATAAGGTGCAAAGTTTAATATAAACCTGTGTATTAAGTGTAAAAACAAAGCCAATCGAAATATTAACCTATATAGACAATTTAAATACTATTTAGTCAGTTACCAGTTGATCATTACGTATAATTAAGTTTAATATAAATAATAAAATAAAATATTTAATATTTATATAAAATATTTATATAATACAAAAATATTATACACATTAATCTAAAATTTGTACCAGTTGTTTTGTATCAATTTGTAAAGTTGATAATGTAACGATTCAGTGTATATAATTAAATTTATATACCATATTATTTATATGTTACATTTATTTTTATAATATTATTTAATTATAAATATCCCATAATGCTATATATCCATCTTCTGCAGCTGTAGCCATTATATTTTTATTATTGTATGCACTTATTTGTCTCGTAGAGTAACTGATATCTTGTATAGCTTTTTTATGTTGATCTAAAACAGCTAGTGGTTTCAAGTTTTTCCAAGAAAATATTCTAACTCGACTATCCCACCCTCCAATTGCTATAACTTTGGCATCGGGTCTTATTGTAATTACAGAAGTTCCAGGATTTGTCAGAGTTATTTTACTTTTATCGCATAGTAAATGATTAACTGATAAAGTGAAGATCTAAAAATAAAACATGTTTCTTATCATTATAGTAACAAAATTTTCATGAACTTTAAATGTGAAAAGACATTTATTAAGGATAAATATTTCTCTAATTAAAACTTTTTATGTTCATTCCTTAATTTTTACCTGTATATTATCAGAGGTCCCAGCAATAACTCCTTTCATCAAAGTAGGATCAAACTCTAACGCCATTGGATTTGACTCTACTGTTAGAGAATTCAAAATCTTACTTTGTCGAACATCCCATAAAATTAACTTTCCTCCTTCGTAACCAACTAAAACTAGGCTTTCATTTTGTAATGGTTTGATTACCATTACTTCTCCTAGATTTTTTAAGTCGGAAGTACTTAATTTTAATTCCACGTTAAGACTATTTGTTGATAGTATTCCTATAGTGGATTCTTTAAGTGGTACAAATACTTCACTTTCTGATAATTTCTGAATCCTGTTATAAATGTCTCAAATTATTTTCAATTAAGTTAATAAATATAATAAAATTCTTTATATATTTTATGATAAGTAAAATACATTAAATTTATTGTATAATAATTTTTCATAAAATATGACATTCAATACCTGCAGTAGTGATAAAAATCTATATTAACCGATTTATGTACAATCCATTGAGATTCTGTTTTCTTATACATTTTTAATAAACCACATTTATGTTGTACTAGTAAGTGGTCGATATTTAAACTTAGCAAATTTAAACAAGAATCTTGTCCTGATGTAATTTGACATATTTCTCTGTTTGTCTTTAATAAAAAGTAGTAGTTTTATTAAATTTTATATTACAGATGAAATTTTATTTTATATGGAACGGAATGGAAAATTTTTAAATTGTATAATTACAAATATGAAATAACTTTATTGGAATATGAAAAGCGTTAAAATGTTTTATTTACATTTAAATCCCAAATGTGTATATTGCCTTTAGTGGTACCTGCATAAAGATGTTCTACGTTAGGAGTTATTTGGAAAAGTACACAATGAACACAACCCATATCACCACGAAGAAGATATATTGGATCCGGAGAGGGTATTGCCATTGAATTCAATTTTGTATAAATTCACTACTAGTATTCGTGATGTTAGTAAATACTAATTATAAGAAAGGAATGCTTTCTAAAGTAAAAACATATATTTTACTTTGCGAATGAAAAATACTGACAATTATGTCACATTTATAATTTGACTTGATTTGATAAACAAAACTTATATATGTATGTTTAAATTTTAATTATTTACCCTATAAACAATAGGTTATAAAGCACAAATACTTATTCACTAGAATTGAATCACTTATTTTGAATTATCTAATGTCGACCTGTTTGTTGACCTGCTAATTTTCATGAAAACCGGAGTTACGTTTCAAAATAATTGTAGTATCAAACTGTATGAAAGTATTTTTAAATGTCTTTGGAATATTACAACGGAAATAATGCCAGTAATATGTTGTAGTTTAGTATGTGCGAGTTTGTGTATTCGATTTCGTTACACCATACTCGATTTAAGCTTCGTTGTCAATCGGAAATGTGGGGAATGATAGCGATGATTGGTTGTGCGAATCGCTGGTTTCTAAGAAAGTTTATTATTTAACAATGGGGTACAAATTACTGTTTCACGTAAATTTTTGCCAAAAGATGAAATTCATATAAAGTGTGAAAAACGAGTAAACAGATCGATTGTTCGTCATGAATAAAAATTGACGAACGACGCTTACAGAACTCCTTGTAAATATCTATAACTTAACGATCTCGTTGGAACATTTAGAATGGCTATTACCACCTTTCTCTCTTTTCTCCGTTAATGTGGAAGGAAAGCTAAAGAAACATCCGCAATTTCATCGACACACTCAGCTTCTTTCTTCCCTCGGTTGCTAATATTAGGGATGTTACTCCGAATGTTTTCTTCCCTGTACGCAGCTTTTAATTTTGTTCACTACCTTAAGTAAACGCACACTCTCCGCTTAACTGCACTACTTAAATTATGCAAGGGAACAATATCATAGTTTCTCGTCTAGTTTTTCAAAAATGTTTCTGGAAGATGATGATGCGTGCGCGTGTTGCTTACTCTCTTGTCTTTCTATTTTATTCATCTATTAATTTTCTTTCCCGTCTAATATAAGAGTCAAAATGTCATCATGGTCACCTTCTTCCGTGTGGTCATCGGGTACGTAGATGCGGCGGCGTCTCCAGCATCCCGGGAACGAGATTCATCAACAACTTCAGGATACGAGAAAGGAACGAAGCTCACCACCACCCCCCACAAGCGGGAATCAAACCCGGGCTCTTCGGATCAGCAAGCCGAGATCCCATGTCTGTAACCACAGTGCCCCTCCTTAGAATGGCTATTATCAGTTTAATAATTATCCTGACTGCGTGTTCTTTCAGACTAGTCCCTTTTTCTAATGGTAAGTAACATTCATTGTTATGTTTTGTATATGATTTTAAGCTAGAGGTTATGTTACAGTTTATTTCTGATTAATGTGTCATTTACAAACATTATATGATATCCTAGTAACATAAATAAAATCTTAAATAATCGTAATTGGTTTATAATGACTTTAAATTAATGTTTTATTGGTATTTATTACACATTTTTAAATCTTCAAAGAAGTTTTAATAGCATCGCTCTATGTTATGATCCATTACTTTCTTTTCGTTACGAGACAGTTCTATAAATCTTCGTTTCTTTGTAATAATGTTATTGAAATAATTCTTTTATATTTATAATATGTATTGTATTATTTTTAGGATCACCAACACTTCTCTTTATCACGCAAAAGGATATTAAAATGGCTAATGCCTCGCGTACCAATAAAGTAACCACTATTGTAAAAGATCTTTCGGAAGGTGCGGCGTTAGATTTTTATTTCAAACATAATTTAGTATGTTGGTCTGATAGTGGTTTGGAAATAATTCAGTGCATTCAAACGAATGGCACATATAACAGCGAAAAAACAATTGTAGTAAATTCTAGTTTAATTTCACCCGATGGTTTAGCTTGTGATTGGTATACTGGAAAGTTATATTGGACAGATGAAGAAAAAAATAGAATAGAAGTAACTAGTATCGATGGACATCACAGAAAAGTTCTTTTTTGGACAGATATTTATCAGCCTAGAGCTATTGCGCTTGTACCAATGAAAAGTATACTCTTTTGGACTGATTGGGGTGATGTACCTAAAATTGAAAGAGCAGCTATGAATGGAGATCCATTAACAAGAGAAGTGATTGTTTCTGATGATATATTTTGGCCAAACGGTTTAACGGTAGATTATGAAAACGAGTTGGTTTATTGGGTAGACGGACGACTGAAGTTTATTGCAGTGATGGATTATTATGGGAAAAATAGAAGAAAAGTGATAGAACAAGGATTGGATTATCCTTTCGCAGTGACATTTTTTGATCACAAATTATATTGGACTGACTGGAAAACATGGTGTGTACACTCGTACGATGTTCACCAAAGTCAAGCACATCCTAGGGAATTGCTACATGGAGAATATATACCTATCGATATAGAAGTATGGGATGTTAGAAGGCAACCACAAGGAAGTCATCCTTGTGAAAAGAATAATGGAAATTGTTCACATTTGTGTCTTCTAAGTACAACAGAACCTGGATATAGTTGTGCATGTCCAACAGGTGTTAAATTACTAGATAATTTTACTTGCGCTGAAGGACCGGAAGAATTGTTATTAATAGTCCAAAGAAATGAAATTTGTCGGATTTCCTTAGATTCACCAGATTACACTAACTTTGTACTACCATTATCAGGTACTCTTTAATACTTTCGTTCGTTTTATATTGTTTTCTGTTTCTAAAGATATTTATATGGTCTCTTTTTTCAATAAAATCAGGAATTAAACATGCAATAGCAATAGACTTCGACCCTGTAGAAGAAATGCTCTATTGGACAGATGAAAAAGCTTGCGCGATTCGTAGAGCTTCTCTTGATGGTGCTAATCAAGAAAATATTATAACGACAGAAGTGGAAAATCCAGATGGAATAGCTATCGACTGGTTGGCTCGAAACCTTTATTGGACTGATACCGGAACAGATAGAATTGAAGTAGCGCGATTAAATGGTACAAGTAGAAAAGTATTAATCAATGAGGATTTAATTGAACCTAGAGCAATTGCATTAGCTCCAGAATTAGGATGGATGTTTTGGACAGACTGGAATGAAAAGCGACCGAAAATAGAACGAAGTAATCTCGATGGAACAGAACGTACACTTTTAGTGACTAAAGATATTGTTTGGCCAAATGGAATTGCATTAGATCTTGCGAGATGGAAAATTTATTGGTGTGATGCAAAAACAGATAAAATTGAAGTATGTAATATGGATGGCACAGACAGGAGAGAAGTAATTACTGATAATCTCCCACATCTTTTTGGATTAAGTTTGTTAGGAGATTATCTGTACTGGACTGATTGGCAGAGACGAAGTGTGGACAGAGCACATAAACTTACAGGTGGTGAAAGAGAAGTTATTGTTGATCAAGCTCCGAATGTTATGGGTATAAAGGCAGTGCATTTAGGAAAAGTAAATGGTACAAATCCTTGTGTAAAAAATAATGGTGGTTGTAGTCATTTGTGTTTAAATCGACCAGGAAATAAGTATGTGTGTGCATGTCAAATTGGATATGAGTTAACGAAAGATAAAAAAACTTGTGTTGTACCAGATGCATTTATGTTATTTGCTAGAAAAGAAAATATTGGTAGACTTAGTATTGAAAATGCAAACAATGATAATATTATTCCATTAACTGGTGTTAAAGATGCAAGGTAATATTTATGCTTATAAATTTATTACTGAAAATATATTTGAATATATAAAAAATATATACTTATTACATAAATATGAGTTGTGTTTCAATATATTTTATCTCTCTCCATATTAGCGCCCTAGATTTTAATGTAGCAGACAATCGCGTCTATTGGACAGACGTTAAATTAAAAACAATTACAAGAGCATTTATAAATGGTTCTGATATGGAAAGAGTTGTCGATCTTGGTTTAGAAATACCTGAAGGTTTAGCAATTGACTGGATTGCTCACAATTTGTATTGGAGTGATACAGGAACTCAAAGAATAGAAATGGTTCGATTAGAAGGCTGTAGTCGAAAAGTTCTTGTTTGGAATAATATTATTGAACCTAGATGCCTGGCACTTGATCCTAGTAGAGGGTAAGTATATTAATTGAATTTGTAATATTGAATATTATTAAGTTAAATGTTACATTATATATACATTCTCTGTTATATATAATAAAGTATTAAATGTTGATAAAATAAGTATTTTTTACCATATTAAAAGTTAAATAATTGATATGATTTTATCTAGTCATATGTATTGGACAGAATGGGGAAATTCTGGAAGCATAGAAAGATCACATTTAGATGGTACACATAGCGAAGTAATACTTTCCAATATTGGTAGAGCAAATGGTCTAACAATTGATCACTTTGCACGAAAACTGTATTGGGCAGATTTAAATACTCCGGCTATTGATAGCTTTGATCTACGTACAAGAAAGAGGAATGCAATTATAACGGAAGATATTGTATATCCCTTTAGTATTACTCAGTACAAAGATTACATTTACTGGACAGATTGGAATACAGGTACAAAAAAATGCATAAAAACATTAATTGATAATTGATTGATAACATTGGTAAATTAAGATATTTACTTAATTTTAATAGGTGATATAGAGAAAGCTAATAAGACTACTGGTACAAACAGAATAAAAATACATAATAAGTTAGAATCCGTGACAGATTTGTTAGTCTTCCATGCATCCAGACAAGCAGGATGGAATCCTTGTGCAGTAAAAAATGGAAACTGCACTCACTTGTGTATTGCTTTACCCGGAGAGAATGAAAGTGTATCCAATTCTTCCAAATGCGGATGTCCTACTCATTACAATTTAGCAGAGGACAATAAAACTTGCATTGGTTAGTATATTTAATTTTTTTAAAAGTTCAATTGTGTTTCAAAAAGTATTTCAACCTTAACATATTGTAACATCATTATATAATAACATCTACTTACCTTACTATTTGTACATTTTTACATACCCTGTATATTAACAATTATGGATACTAAATTATAAATTGAATAAAATGTTGTATACAATGTGTATACATTCATTAGTATATTTTAAATATAATAACTTATTGTCTCTTTTACAGCGCCAAAAAATTTCATGATGTACAGTTTGCGTAATGCAATTTTTCGTTTTCTTCCTAACACTAACGACTGTCCAGATGTAGTTCTCCGAATTCAAGGTTTAAAACATGTACGATCCATAGAATTTGATCCTATAACTCAACACATTTACTGGATAGATGGACGTAGTTTATCGATCAGAAGGACGTTAGAAAATAAAACACATTCCAGTATGGTGATCTCTGGAAATTTGGGTCATCCGGTGGATCTTGCTCTAGATCCACTTGGAAGATTGCTATTTTGGTCATGCGCCACAAACGATGCGATTAACGTTACAAAACTCGACAATGGATCTGCTTTAGGTGTTGTAGTCAAAGGTGATGGAGAGAAACCAAGAAACATTGCGATACATTCAGAGAAAAGGTTACTTTTTTGGACAGACATTGGAAGAAAGATGAGAGTAATGTGCAGTAAAATGGATGGAAAAGAAAGAGTTGTAATAGCGACTGACCTTGAACAATTAACGAGCATTGCAGTAGATGCAATTTCAAATGTTGTATATTGGGCACATGGAAATCGGATCGAGAGTGCCGATTTTGATGGACAAAACAGAAAAGTTTTAATTTCTTCCGTTGGACAAGGATCAACTGTCTATTTGTCTGTCTTTTTTGATTTTATTTATTGGTTTGATAGAGAGACATCAACTTTAGAACGCGTTAATAAATTTGGGAATGAAAGAAAAACAATCATGAATAAAGTGTTTACAGATTTGATTACAGTAAATACTCCACAAGAAGATGTAATGAAAATACATGTTTGTAGTCCTTTTCGGGATTATGGAGGATGTTCACATTTTTGTATAGGAACTATTTCTTCCAGGTAATAATACACTTTAAATAGTATAAATACCCGTTATCATTTTTATAAATATAAATAGCATAAAAAGATATATAAAAATATTATCTTCAGATGCTCTTGTCCAAAATATTTGGTTTTATCTGAAGATGAAAAAACTTGTAGAGCCGCGCCTGCTTGCGGAACAGATTACTTTACGTGTGCTGCCCCAAGTTCTGCAGTGGCAAAAGATTGTATACCCGCGACATGGAAATGCGATGGTCAAAGTGATTGTTCGGATGGAAGTGATGAATTAGGTTGTCCAGCTTGTAATCACGATCAGTTTAAGTGTCAAAGTGGACATTGTATTGGTAAGAATTGTATAATATTAAATTACACGAGTCATACATGAAAAATACGAGTCCTACTCTTAGTGTACGTTAGCAGAATATTAACAGATTTTAAACACGAGATATTATTAAATACATTAGATATATCCTGGGTTTGCGATGGAACAGCTCAATGTCACGATGGTCTGGACGAAGCTCATTGTTGTCGTGCAGGTCAATTTCAGTGTATTGGGAACGGTGTTTGTATTTCTGGTTCATCTCTCTGCGATGGTTGGGACGACTGTGCTGATGGGAGCGATGAACTTCCATCGTCATGTACACATGAAAGCAATCCTCGGCTAGAACATAGTTCATTAGAATCTGCGAAAATTGCCTATGTTATTATTGTACCCGTTGGATTGATTGTAGCAATTGCTACAATAGCTTTTGGATTCTACTATTGCAAAAGAAAGTTAATAAATAGTGAAGAACTACCTGACATTTTGCACGACTCAGCCGGAGATCCTTTATCACCGAAACCAATAAGATTAGCGAAACCGATGTTGGCACAAAAGAATTCTAGAAAAGATTTAAAAATCGGAATGGAGACTGTACGAATGTCAATGTTAAATGGAAGCAGTATAGGATCAAGTTACGATCGAAGTCATATTACCGGTAAATTTTTTATCTATCAACTAATATGAAATAATTATGTTAACATACAAGAATTAAATTTTGCTGTTAAAAAAAATATCATCATACGACACTCTGTATGTATATAATTTACCAAACTACGAATGAAAACAGAATAAAATATTTATACATTTTTTAACTAAATAATAAACGTAATTTAAGGGGCATCAAGTTCAACTCGAGGGAGTTCTACTGGTGGAGGTTATCCACAAGAAACTCTAAACCCTCCTCCGAGTCCGGCAACAACAGCTAATTCTACCAGATGTTCAAGCAGCAATGCATCTAGGTATAAACCTTACAGGCATTACAGAAGTATAAACCAGCCTCCACCTCCGACTCCTTGCAGCACAGATGTATGTGATGAATCAGATAGTAATTATCCAGCAAGGTATCGATATGAAAGTGAACCATACCCTCCACCCCCTACTCCAAGATCCGTTTACCAAAGCGATGCCGGAATTAGTTGCCCGCCGTCTCCTAGTTCACGATCTTCTACATATTTTAGTCCACTCCCACCACCTCCTTCTCCTGTTCCTTAAATTTATTAACAATTTCTTTTGTACTTGCTTGCTTTTTAAATATTTTTAAAATTTATTTTTTAATAATGGATTAATAGAAGCTATTGTTTTCCAAATATTTGAAGTTAAATAAGATTAATATTTTAAACAATTTTTATTTATTTATACGAATAAGTAAAATAACAAGAATAGATTTTTATTATTTTACAATCAAATTTTGTATTAAATTGTTAAATTAAATCAGATATTGGACATAAAAAATATTTTCTTCTAAGAAATTTTTAAGGGAAAAAGACTTCCTAATGAGGAGAAATGAAATTTTTATGAAAAAGTTTTTGATGAAAATTAATTTTTTAACAATTAAGATCACATTATCAAATTTGTTTCAACCGTTACTTATATTTAAGCAAGTTGCTCTGTGACTATCTCTGTAAAAAGTATACCATTGTGCCTCTTAACTTTATAATGTACTTGTAAGTGATATTATCATAAAGTATTGTAAATACTGTAATAATGTATAAAGTTGTATATGATGTTTAAGTTGTTTAAAAAAGTGATTCCTTTTTGTATCAATGCTACTTTTAAGGTTGTACTTCTTATACTATAGTCTTATTCCAAATATACATGCATATACAGTTAACAGCTGAGAAGTTGAAGGTGTAAGTTTTATATTTACAACCAAAACATATCAAAATCTATATATTACGAACTAAAATAGTAGGCGTAATAATTGTTAAAGAAATTTTTAATGTTATTTCTAACAGAAACGAAATCAAAATAAGATAAATTGTAACGAACGAATAATCTAAAAACATTTACAATATTTATTCATAGGGAAGAACATTGTTCAAAATTTTTCCCAAGAAAATGTGAAATACTTATTGTGTTTCTTTACATTTTTATTTAACCATCAGTTAGAATGTGAACATTGATAAATTACGATGTATAGCAAATTCACCATCACGACGTATCTTAACACACAATTATTATTTTATATCATCTCAAAATTAATATTTTATTTTATTTAGGATTTTTTTAATACAGAATTACATAGTCATATTGTTATGTCGTTTAACGATCTGCAAAGGAAGATCAATTAAGATACGCATGACGGTAAATGTGCTAAAAATAATTATGTAAACGTAAAGTAATGCTGTTTCTGCAATTTGTAATCGGACTGTGCCATACGATATTTAGAATACATTTCGTAAATGAAATTCAAAGTTCAAAATTATATATTTGTGTGTGTGTGTGTGTGTGTGTGTGTGTGTGTGTGTGTGTGTGTGTGTGTGTGTGTGTGTGTGTGTACATGTATATGTACAATGTATAATATGTCATGTGTGTATGTGTGTGAAAAATCATTTTTACCTCGCACTATCATTACACGAGCCTTGGAGACATACATTCTATTAAATTATTATTCTTGTTTGGCGTAAAAGACTGAAATAATTCTTCTATTTTTTTTAAATTTACAATAAAAATTGTATTATCTTATGTATGTAGCATAATTGTATAAAGAAATAAAAACTTTTGTTACATATTTTATATAATATTTATTATTTCATACGCAGAATAATTCTAAACTGATGTATATAATTATTAATTGCATTTTTCATTAACGTCGCTATGGTTTTTTGCAACTATGATTTACTTTTTTTCTATTTAAGTACAAAAACATAAATGTAATTAAACATGTATATATTTATTAAAATTTATTCACTATTTACACACGCGATATTTGTGTACACAATCGAAGAACGTAGAAATATTAATAAAAATATTAGAATAGAATACTATGTATGTAATTCACTATACAGACACGATATTTACATTAGTCCTTTCTTACTTCTATCTATTATACACATTTTACAGGCTGACGCGCGCCACTATTATAAAAGATTCTTAATGCTATTTTCCCATTTTCTTTTTGTACAAATATACATATGCTTAAATTTCTTTGTTAACATTATAAATAATTGCTTCTCAGACAGGTACAGTTCATTCCTGACAGCAGAGTTATATTTGCTTTAAAGGCACTTGCATCTTCAACATAAATGAATTGATGAATTAAATTAAAAAACTACAAAATACCGAATTCAAATAATTAAAGAGAAATTAAGTTTCACTTATTACTATTGTTTGGATAAATCATAAAAAATAAGTCCTAAAATATTTTGTATTATATTGTATTTAAAATAATAAATATTATCATACTGTACTTTTCAAACCCCACAATGTGTAAATGTACAATGTATAAATGTAAAAACACTTAAATTTTTATACATTTTTCATATATTCAATATATATATATATGTATATATATATGTGTGTACTGCAATATTTGTTATCCATATTAAGGAATTGGCAAAATTTAAGTCACTAATATATCATGTATATTAATCATTTGATAATTTGGTTTGATTAATTATCAATATTAGTAAGATGTAAAAATTATATGTATATATTTTTGATAAAATCTTATTGCTGTCCTACTATAAAAATAAAACTACTTCTGTAGGAAGCGTGAAACGAATATTGTTCATATTAATATGTTGTGTTGTGTTTGAAATACATATGCCCACATGTTAAAAAAATAAAAAAAAAACAAAAAAACGGTTTATTAAAACTAGCATAAATTTGACGTTACTATAAGAAAAAAAATGTGAAAGTATTGTAAATATAATGTCAGGAGAAATTGACTTATTGAATTTCGTAAACAAATTTATGAGTAAGCACGAATTTATAGTTGTTAATAAAAAATTAATTGATTTTCATTAACATTTTCCTGTCATCAAAGAAAATCGATTGCACGCTTATTCAAATTAAACAATGTAAATATGAACAATTAAAAATCAAATGAAAGGCTAATTAATAGCTAACAATGTCAAATTATTGTTATTGTCTTATTGGTTATTATTTTCCATCGTGTTTCAAAGAATAAAATTTTGGCGCGCGCATTCACCTTGATTTAAATCCTCATTTGAAAATGTTTTCTTCATTTTTAACTGTAAAATGCTTTAAAGTAAATGCTTCAGAGTACAAACAAGGATCAAAATCTTAGTTATCTAATACTTTTTTCGTAATCAGTTATATTGACTGATTACATACTTAACAAGGATAACTTTCAATAATAACTGATTGATATTTTTTATACACATAAGTTTTCAAAAGTCTTCAAGTTTTTACAGCACATGTATTATTTTTCTAAGCTAAATTCTTTGCAATAATTGATCAATGAATCAATATCTTGATACATAACAACAATCTTTCAGATCTTTTATTGAATGAATAAAAAACGAACATAACATAGAGTTTAGATTCTCATTGTTTTTCCTTCTAATATCTTTCATATATATTGTATAAAATTAATAATTTTGTGACGTTAAAAACTTTCATAGACAATAAAATTTAAAATTCCTCAAGTGTGCCTTAATTAGATAAACATTTAATAGATAACTCAACATATTCTTTGATTTAACTGAATATTTGAGCTAATGTATTGTCCATTCAGTTGAACAAAATTCTGGTTTTCCATTCCCTCATTTTTTAATAACTGTTAAACTATATATTTCCACTTTTTGTTGCACATATGTTTTCCAGTATGAAAACAGTTTATTGAACTAGGTGGCAGAATGTCAACGGCACCCACATCCAAGGACAGCCATGTCCTGATAATTCTTCAAAACCACCTTATTTTCTTCGTCAAGATAAAGCATGGATATTGAACTGAGCGCGGTAGGTACACAGCAAGCTTTTGGCACCATGCTCGGTTTTGTTGAATAAACTAAGTTTTGGACAATTGCGTGATTCGTTGAATTTAAATGATCTGCTAGTGGAAAAGGGCAATCACCATGACAATAAAAAGCATCATAACCAGGAGGAGCAACAATCCAATCGTTCCAACCAACATCGACAAAATCAACATAAAGAGGATGTCGTCTACAATTCTCACGTCCATCTTTTCGACGATTTTTTCGAAGTGCTGCTCTTCTAGCACGTCGATCCATTATTTGGCTTGCAGAAGACATTTTATACCTAAGTATTGAATACTATTTATAGTACACTGCTTAAATATGTTTTAAAAATACATTTGATTAATCAAATAAGAAAAAAGTAATAATTTACTTTAACAATTCTCTCTAAACATTTAAAAAATTAAAAAATTTTAAATAAAAATTATTAATGAGTATCAAAAAGATCATCATGCCATTTGGTTACTTCTTACTTAAGAAAATATAAGTGTAAAATTGTCTTGTACCTGCCATCATCTGTATAAGTAAATAAGATTGGACGATTAACAATCCATGTATCATTTCGTTCGTTTACGTTTCTTTTTAAACGAACGTGCTCCTGTTTAGTTCCTCGTACATGCACCAGAAGTCCATGATTGTTTTTAGGATCCTTTATCCACCTTTCCACGGCAGGATGAACATCTAAGCTAATTGTGCTATTTTTCCTAGTATTTATTGATTTACTGTCAATTAAACGTAATAATGGAACTTTATGTCCTTTTGCACCAGGACGTAAAATATCATATACAAGTATTCTACACGGTTTTCTGTTAGAATCATCTCGGTTTAAAATAGGTACACGTGAAAGACTTAATTCTGCAGCTTGTAATTTTTCTCCTTTTGGTATGCTGCTCAAGTCGAAAGAAAGACGAAAGCGATTTGGAGATTGAAATTTATGATCCAACTCACTCTCTGTGTAAAAAAAAGAACTATTACAATTTTATTAATATATAAGATTATACATTAAATTATACATTACAATTATATTACTCTCACTTATTACTTTTACGTATAATATTATGCATGAATAATTTTAAAAATATAGAAAATGAAGAACTTTTTAAAATATGCTTACCAATGTGGGAAAAAGAGCGCACTGTGTTAGCAGATCTAGCATGAATCCCTGGTTTAGCAATATCAGCCATACCAATTGTATTTTGTTTGACGAACAATTTTTTTAAAGAATCTGGAACATAAGCTGGACCTTGTGGTTTCGGCCTCTTAGCAAAACCGAGAAGTGATAAAAGGCTAGCTTCAATTCCAGCTATTGCTTGGTCACGTTCACCAATGGAAAAGTGTTTGGTAGTGTCAGAACGTAAATGTGAATGGGTACTTGCTTTGGTAGTTGCCAGCAGCAGAACTGCTGCGACGAAAACCAATCTCAGTGGCAGCAACATGCGCATTGTGATGTCGTTGCTCACGGATGTTGCCTCCCTAACAGTAGAATATACAGAAATTGTGCATACATTATTTGTTAAAAACATTTATAAATTGATTACAAAACAAAATTTCTTATAATTTGATAATACATTTTATATGGTACATATGTGTACACACACACACACGCGCGCGCGCGCGCGTGCGCGCGTGTATTTTATGTACATTTACTATAAATTGTCTTAATTTTATTTTATTACAATCTACAAAATCTTTTATCATCAACAATATAATTAAGTGCAAGCAACATTAATTTTCCAAAACTAAATGTGTTTTTTTTGGAAGATAGCATAGAGTTTAGACTCTCATTGTTTTTTCTCTTAATCTTTTTTTTTTTTGTATATTTTATTGAATAAATATTAAAATGTATGAGCATAAAAAATGTTCAAGAGATGAGTCTAAAAATAATTGTCAGTATGACTTACTATTACAATAAAGTGATAAAATATTAATTTGTTTATGTTTATTTCTCTTTACAACATTATAAAAACAAATGTAATATAATATGATCTTATTATGTATAAAATAATAATGAAAATTTAATCATATCTGTAATTGCATTTATTTTTAAAAATAAGAATTAAACAAGTTTTATTTTGTAAAAGAGTAAAATATATCCATATAAAAAAATACATCATTTTTATATTAAATTAGTGATTCAGTAGTACAGTAATTGTGTTTAAAAATATATGTAGATTTATTAAAGGTTTATTTAGTTACAAGTGGTATGTTTAAATTGCTAATACATCGAATATAAAATGTTTGTATGCTTCAAATAATTTTGAAAGTTAAAGACAAGTTAAAGGTAAGTTTGAGAATAGCTGCATCCTATTAAAAATGAAGATAGATTTAGAAAGGATTAGAAACTAACTAGTGCCAAGCTGTCTACTGCCAAATGATTGTAAGATTAATCTAGTCGCGGATTTTGAATCTATATCTGCACGAGAATCCTGCGCTTATTGATTTAGAGCCGTTTTACACGAAATAGCCAATGAACTACGCAAATTAAAAGCTAGAACTTTCCGCCCTTTTTTATTTTTCTACTCATATTATACATATTCAATAAAATATAGAATGAATCAAATAATACAAATAATAGAAACTATAAACTAATTAGTAAAATAATATTGTTACTACATTTTGTGTATAATACTTCGTCTATTTGTATTTAAATTATTTTGATTATATTTAAAATTAAATTTGCATCAATTGAATGGAAATTATAACATAAAAATTACTATACATATACTATACAGAGATACATAATAATTTCTTCTATACAAAAAAAGTTACAAAAAATTATTATTCAAATACATGTTATTTCAACTGTTCTTTTATATTAAGCATACATATCATATTTCAAGTATATATAAAAGTTATTAGAACTTATATTCAAAAGAATTGTAATCATAGTGACATAATATTAAAAGATATGTACGTATATACTGTGAAAGAAAAATAAAAGCTTCGATATGCGTAAACGAATATACATAATTTCTAATGTACCAAAGGAATGTACGACCACACAAAAATATTCGGTCTGGCACGAAGCTAACTTAAAATTATTGAGTTTGTACTTAGAAAACCACTCCGCTTCTAAGAAACGAAGTCCCTACCTGTTCTCTACGAAAAAGAGTTATTCGACCGTTCAAATCACGTCTTTCTTTTAAATTTCCTACTTAAAAAGAAAAAATTTAAGAAATGCTTAGTGCAGAGATGGCGAACCATTTTTCATGAAGAATTAATACAACTTTTTTATTTTTATTAACAAGTAATTATTCCTGGATTAAAATTGTTATCGATCAAAATTACAATTGCAATGCAATTGATTCATTTAAAACGATAGTGCAACAATTGAATTAACTTAGAAGAAATGAAACAACATTTTTGACATTACATATTTCACGTAAATTATTGCTTATATTAAGGACTTATTGAAAGAGAATTTCAAATAAGAAATAAAGGAATGTAATTTTACAAAATACTAAGACATTTTTGCATTTATGTCCTTGTAAATAAAGCATAAAATATGATATGACACTCCATTAAACAGTGAATTAATTAAATACAATGAAAGTTTAGATATCTTTTAAAATTATTAACAACACATACAGAATTTAAAGGGGTGTATTAAGAGTTAACATAATTCAATTTTTCATAAGACGGAGGTAAAAATTAAATTGTATAAAATTCTGCATTGAACGATCTGAATCATAAGAATAAATTGAACGTAGGAGGGCTTTTCCTTTAAAAGTGATCATAAAATTGCTAACTCGACACTTCCCTCATAAAACAAAATAATTGTTCGTTACTTCTTGTACAAAATGAGCGGGATATTAATCTTTTATATTACATCGAAAACTAACGAAACTTTTGTTCACCATTGAAGTGTTTATTACTTTCAGAAATTCGTAATAAGAACATTTAATACTTTCGCATTTATGAATGAGACATCTCGTGAACAGTTTCCCTCTGTCTCTCTTTCTCTCTCTCTTTTCTTCTCTCTCCCTACTCCCTTCCCGCCTACTTTCTTATAATGAAAAAACATGAAATATTTTATGGAAAATCGGAAAGGTACAAATTAGTTTGTGAGATATCTCGTTCACGCCTGTAAAGGAGTTAACTAAGTAGAAATTCGTATGCAAATAAGATAAATATTTATTTACGAACAAAAATAATTAAATAGTTTTATTCATGTTATTTCTATTAGTCGGGAAAAATGAAAATTTTTAACAAACTTATCGAATGAATAACGTAAAAAGAAGAAACAATTTATCTTGTTACTTTTCTTAAAAAATCAAATACTTGAAAATAAAATATGATTATTGGATAGATATGTAAATATTATATAGAATCATGGTTTACGTTTACAAAGATTAAAATATACAAATTATAATATATGATACTCAATAATAATTTTTTTCATGTATCATTATTTGTCAACCAGTTGAAAGTATGTAAGACACAATTATTACTTATAAAATAAAATCGCGTCAATTACAAAGTAAAGTCGAGATAATACTTATATCCTTGTCTATACACATATCTAATAACAGAGATATTTCACGTAAGTACAATGCAAACATTGCGGGCGAATAATAAGAAGTATTTCTTTCGAGCATTATTTACTGCAATATTTTAATTATAATATAACAGGACTATTAGCATAAAAGAAGCGCAATTTAAAAAATTTTCATACATTTTTCTTTGAGATAGAACTTGGTTCTTTTGTTGAATCACCAGTTGTAACGAATAATAAGAATAGTTATAATCAAACACATAAATTGTAGAAGTCCTGTTTACTTGGAAATTTCAATCAATGAATTAACATGCCTCGTTGAAAAATAATAATTTTAACTATCACTTAAGATAATGAATTCGATGATGTTTATATTTCTGACTACTATGTCCATAAGAAGACATTATCGAACAATTCTAAATCGTTCGATCTGTTTCCGATTTATTTCCGATTTATTTCCGATTTATTTGCAATTTATTTCCGAGGACTGGAAAACAGCAGTAAGTGCAAGTGCTGATATCCTGTTTAACTCAAATATCGCACGGTCGCACCGAAGGAATGCGGCACGGGTAGAGTAAGGATACAAGGTGTCGAGTATACATAAGCAGCACGTCATCGTCTAAAATAATCGGGCCAGCGACAATCAAGCAAACATACACTTTCGAGCCAATGAAAACCGTGTATTTTTCATATACTAAAAAACCTATCAAACTTTAAGTTTATGGCGGTCACACTCACCTGAGCTAATCGTAAGTCCGTCGTTTGAAGGGCCACAACATTTCAATGAGTCCATGTAACCTCACTTGGAAATTATTGTCTTAAAAACCTCGCCCTCGAGTGTCTTTAGCATCGATACATCGATGTTGGAACTCCGTTGCGCTCTGATATTTTCGCACTTGTGTACTCACCAAAGAGAAAGAGAAACTGAGACAAACAAATAACAGACAAAGAGAAAAGTCGCAGAATATGTCTTTGATACTTTCTAAATAGCTCACAAAGAAACATAAATAAAATATTTAGTTTCTAAACACTATGATTCTTTATAAAAATAGAAAAGACGTTGAAGATGACACGCACTAGTGTTGATCTTAACTCGATACGCGGAAATCTTCGAGAAGTCTAAAGGAAGAATACAACCGTAGGATATTGCGGAATGGAGAGGGAGGAAAGACAAAGAGAGCAACAGATATACTATCTCTCAATAGTAGGAGATACAAGTTTAGCGCCGCGTGTGATTAGTTTGTAAACTAAAATTTAAGTATCACACATCGTTTATATTAATTTATTCTATTCGAATATTTAATTTATATGTTCACTAATGTTGAAATTTTAAATTAAATTATTTCATTGTATTCTAACTTTCGTTAGTATTCTCCCATAGTGGTTTCATTTTTCATTGGTCAGCCACATTTGCGTAGTGTCACACAAGAGATTATAATATAAATGCTACTGTTTGAGATTTACTTTATGGGACTAGATACTAGCTAAAGGAGAATTTTCAACGCAAACAATTCAACTAAATAAACTATGTCACTATAGTAGGAAATCTAGAATAGGAGCAACAAATTTGTTCAAATTTCTTTTCTCAGTTTAGTTTAATCTATGCCAACACACTCGAATTTTTATTCTCAACTGCACCGATTCTAATGTCAGTTATATTGTAATGTTCAATGTTTATTGAAATGAAGTTTTCGAATGTTTATAATCATTTATCAATGTTTTAATACTCATCAGGTAATCAACTAAGAAAATTTTAATTTTTACGTGGATCACTTAAATGCGTTTTATTTATTATATGGTTATTAACCTTCGCTTTCTTTGTACGATCAGGTACGCTTGTCTTTTTTCCTATGCACATTATTTATTTTTATATATATTTATGTTGTATATTTTTGTTATTATTAATTATATAGCAGCGGAAAAACTAATTTCCATGCAAGATTTTCGTTGATTAAATTTAATTTTCTTAGAACATAAATTGCTTAAAAAATTTATGTTTAATTAATTTGATTAAAAGATTAAATGTGTTTTTATTTTCTGATATTTTTAAAGTGAAAATGTTATATTTGACTCTTTTTTTCATATAATTATATACGTAGCACTCGATGTATCATTTTCATTACTTGCATTGAACTTCACTAAGATTATTATTAGTAGGTAATGATATATTATCTATTTATATAATTAAATATCACACAGTTATTTTATTTTTAAATAATGAAGTATAAAATACTTTCTTATCAGTACCAATAATTTTATGTACTATTAATTTATTAATTCAGGATTAATTTTAATTTTTTCAAATTTAAAAGTTTGTATTTTAAGCGAAATGTCATTAGTACATAAAAAATATTGTTTATCCATTTATATATGTTTACTTTGTTTGTAAGTTGTCATCATAAATTGATTATATAAGTACATTATGTGTTATTAACACATTTATTATGATACTGAGTATTAAGAGTCTATTAAGGTGACATGTATACTTTCTTATAAAGTAAAAATGCAGCTGTAGAAGAATCTAAGATAAACTCATTTTAACGTTGTTAAGTAACATATGTTTTAAAATAACAAAATTTTCACTCTGTATAACTTTTAGTGAAGGTTATTACTTCCTAAGATGGCTGAATCCAGCGACTTGGATCGGCAAATTGAACAGTTGAAGAAATGTGAAATCATTAAAGAAGCTGAAGTTAAAGCTCTTTGTGCAAAGGCACGTGAAATTCTCATTGAAGAAAGTAATGTTCAAAGAGTTGATTCTCCCGTCACTGTATGTTTCCATAAAAAACTAGAAATTAAAGAAGTATTATTATAATTTATAAAAAGTGTAATTTTTATTTAGGTATGCGGAGATATTCATGGACAATTTTATGACCTGAAGGAACTATTTAAAGTTGGAGGTGATGTTCCAGAAACGAATTATCTGTTTATGGGTGATTTTGTGGACAGGGGGTTTTATAGTGTTGAAACATTCCTTCTACTCTTGGCATTAAAGGTAATTAGAATCTTTTTGTAACACAATGATACTTAAAATGTTTAACAATCTAAATGTATTTATAGGTTCGTTATCCTGATAGGATTACATTAATAAGAGGAAATCACGAGTCTCGGCAAATTACACAAGTTTATGGTTTTTATGATGAATGTCTACGCAAATACGGCAGCATTACAGTTTGGCGATATTGTACTGAAATATTTGATTACTTGTCCCTTTCTGCTATAATTGATGGCAAAATATTCTGCGTTCATGGCGGATTATCTCCAAGTATTCAAACGCTTGATCAAATAAGAACTATAGATAGGAAACAAGAAGTAAGAATTAATGATTTACTACATAAAGAAATATAATTGAAGAATATCTTTAGAAGTACACTTTTCTGTAGGTACCACATGATGGCCCAATGTGTGATTTACTTTGGTCAGATCCTGAAGATACTCAAGGTTGGGGAGTTTCACCACGTGGAGCTGGTTACCTTTTTGGAAGTGATGTGGTAGCACAGTTTAATTCTACGAACGATATTGACATGATTTGTAGAGCGCATCAATTAGTTATGGAAGGATATAAATGGCATTTTAATGAGACTGTTTTGACCGTTTGGTCAGCACCTAATTATTGCTATAGGTATATACATTGTTCCAAAGCATAAGGAATGTGACACAAGTCTTATGTGGTGTTGGAAACATGTTTAGCGAAATGGTATCAGAATAAAAGAAGTAGTAATTTTGCTTGTGATAGTATTATGATGTTGCAGTATTGCTTTAAAATTTGTCGAGTCGACATCTATATTCCTTCAGCTTGCCATCTTTCTAGCACTGCGCAGTAATGCTTGAATATTTATTAATTTATAGCCACATTTGGTTTTACTTTATAAATTACTATTTTTAATAAAATTTTTTATTGATAGATGTGGAAATGTTGCTGCGATATTAGAATTAAATGAGCATCTTCAACGAGATTTCACTATATTTGAAGCAGCGCCACAAGAAAGTCGAGGAATACCTAGTAAAAAACCCCAAGCTGATTACTTTTTATAAAATTAATTTAGTTACAAATGACTGTATACACTAAAATATTTCCAAATGTTCTTTTTTTTATGGATGATGTTGATGAATTTATAATTAAATATTATATTGAAAATATCAATTTGATATAACAATTATGAATATATAAATATATTAATCTTAATGTCTGATTAAATTTTTGCTTGCTTCTATGTTATTTTAATGTAAAATAATAACAGAGCAATATAAGTTAAGTACAAATGTTTAATTTCATTCAAACTTTAAAAAAATAGTATATAAAATTTGCTAAATCAACTTTTTTAATGATTACTTAATTATGTTGTTTTCTGCTACATTTGACATATTTAATACTATATTTAACAATATATTAAATATTATATTTACACTATCTGTGTATAAAGCAAGCATATATCTAGTTATCAATAAATGTACTAATATAAATATTTGTAAGATTATACATAACAACATATTTTTGTAGTGTGACATGATTTCTATATATTGAATCACGAAAATTACACATTGTATGTTAAAATATTATACATAATAATCGAACTATATAGAAGTATTTTAAAATAAAAATCACGAACTATATATTAAATATACCAAATGATGTATTTTTGTACTTTATTTACAATTCTGTAATTAATTGAAAATTTTTAATGTATTTGCACAAATTACCACTTTCAAGTGGAGTATATATTCTTTGAAAACTTAGATATTTCGTTGCTTGTTTTTGTTTCCAAGAATATATGATTAAAAACACTTCTATTAGAGATATTGATTTGTATGAGAATGAATTCTTTTGTTTAATTTTCTATAATCATTTTAAATATTTTACCATATGTACAAACAGTTAATAAATATTATTTAATTTATATCTATGTTTAAAAATAGTATAATTATTGAGAATGCAAAATAATAAAATATAAAATTTTTAAGAATTATTTTTTTTACCTATGTTATAAGAAAAAAAGATTTATAATACGTTCTTTGATTAACTGTTGGTTCCATTTTTCAATTTTATTTTTATGTTTATAACTATCAATTCTGATGTCATTTACAATTACAATTTGCCCTGCGATCAGTAAGAAATTATTGTGCGCCTTTGATTAATCACAATTACGAAATTGAATCTTTTATATCGTATATATATATATCGTACATATATATTTAAAATGTACACATTTACGTACGTGTTTGTATAAACTTACACAGCTCTTGAATTCTGGCAGCTTAGGTGAGACATTGAGACAGTGAGACTAACAAATGCAACTAACCAATAAGAATTGATACCACTAATTCCAATCACTTTCTATTGGATGTTAGATAGTTCCTTTTTATCTAAATGTCTCACCTAATCATTAAACTATAGCGTACATGCGTGTACGCCGTACTACACTATAGTGTACATGCGTATATATTTAATATACGTATATATATATCATAATTGTTTCTTTTGTTGAAACACAAATACCTACTGAAGAAAAGTGAAGTCTAAAATGTTTTAACCGTCTTTGAACGGATATTAAACGTTGATGAAATCAGTTGACAACCCTTATTAGTTAAACTATTATTCAAAATCTTATATTATTCACCGTGTAATGACATAATTTACACATATGTGGTAGTAATTAGTTGTTTATATTAAACTAACCTATCGAATTATGGATATTCCAACACCTTCGAACGTAAATCATGGATTTTCCCACAATACTGATGGATTTTTAAACATATCTATCGAATCCCCAAATCTGGATCCATTGTCAACAAAACGTAGAAGGTGCTTATCCATTTTTTACTTACGTTTACAATCATAACCAATTGTTCACACATTCAATATACATTGCCAGATTTAGAGTAAGAAATTTAATTGTTTTTAATTCATAATGTTTGGGAAGTAGTAATCATATGAAAATTTGTATTAATTATTCAAAGGCAAATATCTGAATAATGAAAGATTTAGTTGAAGTAGATAAATTGATCAAAAATATGTGCTAATAAATTAATACATTATTGTTAATGGATTTATAGCTCTTCACGTACAATAAAGCGTAGGAAATTTGACGATGAGCTTGTTGAGACAACATTTAATTTACAACCTCCAGCTACAAGTACAAAGTCTGCCTCCAGATCTAGGACTGTTTCAATTTCTACCACTCCAATGGAACCTGCAGTTCCCCTACAAAGTGTACCAAGTCCTATTCAGGCTTCTACAAATGTTTCGCAATCAGACAGATGTAACAGGCGAACAAACAGACCAGGAGCATCAAACGCTCCTGGACGAAAGAATAAGAGAAACAAAAATCATTCACATTCCGTGAATGCAACAAAGGATTTGGGAAGATGGAAACCAACTGATGATTTAGCACTAATTACTGGTGTCCAGCAGACAAATGATTTAAGAATGGTATTAATTTTTATTTTACTGTAAATTTTCTCAAAGTATAAAGATTCTTCTAAATTTATAGTAATCTAATGCTATTTTAACCAATTTTTTTAATCTGTTCATATAAAATAGGTTCATAGAGGTACAAAATTCTCTTGCCGTTTTACATTGCAAGAAATACAACAAAGATGGTATGCTTTATTGTATGATAGTGCAGTCTCAAGAGTAGCAGTCCAAGCAATGCGTAATTTACATCCGGAATTAATTGCTACTGTACAAGCAAGAACTTTATATAGTAAAGCAGAGGAAGATCTTTTGGGTACCATAAAATCAGTAAGTATATTGCCCTCGTTATACCAATATCATAAACCTATAAGATGAATTGTAGAAACATGATGATAAATGATAAATTGATAAATTATGGAAACTCATAATTGAATGTGTAATGTACTTAGATAAATATATGTATATCAATGTTGTGACTGTTTCAATTCTAAGATGCTTAATTTGGTGTAAAAAAATTGCAATTTGTTCACGTATAACTAATTTTTAATATTATTAGTTATGCCTTCAATGTTAAATTGATAATTAAGAGTGAGTTTGGTATAGATTGAAGCATAAGGGAAACAGTATGTTTTGATTAAAATTTTAATTAATTAAAAGTGCTTTCTAGAAGTTTTAATATATATAGATTACCTCAAATAATTTTTAAATTTATATAGACTTCTCAACCAACTGTAGAAGTATTTCAAGAACTTCTTGAGGCAAATGCCCATACATTTTATTCTGCTCGAACTGCAAAAGCTTTATTGGCTCATTGGCAGTTAATGAAACAATATCATCTTCTTCCTGATCAAACTGTACAAAGTCTACCACGAGGTGAACATGTTCTTAATTTTTCTGATGCGGAAGAGATGATCAATGACACGGAACTAATTGAGCAGAAAGACGAGTTAGTAGATGCAGAACTTATTGCAGCAGATAGAAGAAATAAGAGAGAGATAAAAGTGTTAGAGAACGAATTGAGTAGATGGCAAGTTTTAGTTGATAGTGTAACAGGAGTCAATCCACCAGACTTTGATAATCAAACTTTGGCAATACTTAGAGGAAGGCTTGTTAGGTATTTAATGAGATCACGAGAGGTAATCTTTTAATTCCTGAACTATTTAAAATTAGTTTAATCAGTTTCAAAACTTCTAACATCTTGTTATTAACTTTATATTGAATTATTGAAATGTTTTACTAGATAACTGTAGGTCGTTCAACAAAAGATCACAATGTGGATGTAGATTTAACATTAGAAGGACCAGCTTGGAAAGTTTCACGCAGGCAAGGAACTATTCGGTTAAGAAATAATGGAGATTTCTTTCTTTCTTCAGAGGGGAAGCGACCAATTTTTGTAGATAGTAGGCCTATTCTTGCAGGAAATAAAATGAAGCTTAATAATAATAGTGTAATTGAGGTATTAATATCATTTTGAATTTTATTATATAAGATAAACTATGAAGCAAAAAGAGTAAAAATATTCTTTAAATAAAATATATAATATTTTCAATATTTTTTTAGATTGCAGGTTTAAGATTTATATTTTTGATAAATCAGGAACTCATTTCTGTTATACGTCAAGAAGTTGTCAAACTGAATTTAAAACCATAGATTTTCTATTTCTTTTATTAACTAATATTCAACACTGCACACACACGGAATAAGTTATGTAACTATCTAATATACACTTATCGTATTAATACTGAATTTTTGTATAAAGTACCTAATCATTTAATTAAAGAACTAATAAATTTTGCTCAATTTTGTATATTGGAAATTTATTTCCTTATTAATATCATTTGTACTTATATATATGATATATTATAGTGTATATTTTCATATTTTGTCGTATTTATATGTTTCAAATTTCTATTATGTTTCATGTGGCATTTTCTTTGGTTTATTCTGTGGTGGAGCTGTGATTCGAAGAAAGGCTCGTATCTTGTCTTTTAAAAGAAACAACACGTTTTCTTTTGACTCTGACTTACCAACTACTATGTACAAATATTACTACGACTAGAATTATTTAAACTTAAACTATTTTATTTCAATTTGCTTATCCTAACTTAACCTAAGATGCACTCTGCGACACTTTTGGCGCTGGTCGCCACAGAATTAAATTTTTTTAATGAAATTCGATTTTTGTTTATTAATGAATATGTCAGCCATTATTTAAGTAAAATATTTTAAAAAGTAATCGTGGTTAAGAATGATAAAAACCCTTTTCTTCTAGTGTATTTTTTGTATACCTATATAAAAAGTTCTATTCCATCTCTAACCCCTTATTGTAAGAGAAACAGGAAGATTCTAATTTAATATTAAATGTAATATATGTATATGTATACATAATATGAATTAGGTGTTTTAATTTGGTGAATTCAATACAATACATATATGATTTTGTCATATATATACAATATATTAAAATTTAAAAAATGGGAACTGTTGTCTCTTGTAATAATTTTGGTAACCTTAAAATGGTCTGCAATTATTACATTTCGACCAGACATAAATCATTTAACAGAATTGCATAAATGTCCAGCATGTTATGGTACTTCTGCGTGCAGTTATATTGATATGGTGGATATTACACCTTACGATTTTTATTCCACGTTTGCCTATCTTTTTGGAGTAAAAAATGTATACTTTGGATTTTTAAAAACAAAGAAGATTGTGTTGAAGAAGTTAGCACAATCTTTTGAATTAGATGAATTGGATCGAACACTGTGCGAAAATAAAAATTTCTCCCATATTTGTACCTTAAATCAAAAAGAAATAGATAATGAAGATAACATTGATTTTCACAAGCTCGTTGAAAATGAGGTCCGTTTGGATTTTGCAAAAGATAACTCTAATCGCTTGAATCTCTGTCCTACTATTCAACATTTAAACAATCTTTTACAACCTATATATCATAATAATAAAAATATTGCCCGAGAAACTCTTGACATTAATATTTGGATATTAACACTTCTTAATCCAGAACCTCTTCTTCTTCAGGTACATGTATATCTATTTATTTAGAATTATTTAGTAGCTATGTGAATTTATGTTTCAGTTACCTAAATCTTTTAATTTCAGAATACATGCATTAATGAGAAAAAAAAATAAAATAAAATTAAAATGCTAAGCATTAAAAAATTAAAAACTAAGGTACATAATATTTTTACTTATAGATATTATCTGCAGAAGAAGATTGGCCAGTACCAAAATATTTTGGTGCTTGTGGTCGAATTGTAATTGAGGAATATGTTGGATTACCATTAATCGTTTATTATAATAAGCCATGGATAAGTAGAGCTAAAATAGCTTCGAGCCTTTTAGATGCTGCTTACAAGTTTACTTACAAAAGTATGGATTTCGGTTTTTATATAACCGATATATCTGCTGATAATATTGTAGTTGATGCAAATAATAATGTAAAATTTGTGGATTTAGAAAATGTAATTGTTGTTGATAAAAATGTTGTTCCTACAGGTAACAAAATCATTAATTCAATAATCTTTAATGATTCTTAACACAAATAAACTGCAGCATATTATCTGCACTTCAATTAATTATTTAGGAATTCTTTAAACCTGCTTTTTTTAGGAAAACCAATTATATGGAATCAGTTACAAGTAAATACAGAAGATTTTAGTTGTTCAGAATGTCTGGCATTTTCTCATGTTGACATCTGTAGTCATAAAACCAGTGATCACAACTATTATGCAATATGCAAGGTTGGTTTTTGCATAGTAATCATTTACTGTCTGCATACTATGACAGAAATAAAAAATGATTATCTAAATAATTCTAATAAAAGAGAATTTCACATCAAGTATAATTTTAATTAAAAAAAAAAAAAAAAAATTATAGTCTTATATTTTACGTTTCCAGACATTGTTAGCATTGGATATAAATAACAGTATACTTCCTGGTGGTCTACTACATGATATACCTAAGGATATATTTAAAAAGTATTTAAATATACAACAGTTAATTAAACAATGTGTCAATCCTCAACCACCATTCGATAGAGTAAAAGCTGGAATACAACTAAAAACATTATTGGATGTCATAGTACAGAAAGAGACATAAATATACAGAAATTAAAACCTTAAAAAGAATTACAATAACGATTGATATTTGTTATTTTATCATAAAAATTTATTACTGGTTTTTTGAAACATGTTTATATTTTCATAAATAAAATAATCGAAAAATGTATAATATAAAAATAACTTTTAATAAAATATGAATATTATAAAAAGACATACGTAAATGTATTTATCATCGTATTATTAAACTCAAGCTTTTATGTAATAAACACAGCTAACAAATGCACAATTCAATTGTCTAATATATATATATATATATATATATATATATATATATATCTTTATAATAATAGAAGACATGTTCTAAACCTAACTTCTTTATCATTTTTACACAATTAATTTAAATAGAAATAATACTATACAGAAAATTAAGTTATTCCACTTATTTAATTACCTTTCAACCGTTTGAAGAAGAATATAAGTAGTAAAGATAGCATCATTTTTTTGTAAGGACGGAGTTGCACTTAAAAAGTAGTTCTTTTTTCTTAAATGGAATTGCATACATTTTTCTATGTTAATTATTTCGATTCTTTATGCACAATGTGAAAGAAATTAATACTTCATAAAATATTTTACATTTGTTTCCTTTCAATACAATAAGTGTAATAATTTATACATTTCATAATGATATACCGTGATTAATAATTAGTTCTTCCAGAATTGATATCCTTTCTTGTAGCCTTTTTATTATATCGTCTTTTTCAACAATATTATTTCTTAAACGTGCTATTGTCGCATCTTTATTTTCATTTAAATCTTGAAGCAATTCGTTCGTCGACGGTCTTTTCTTAGGGTCTTCTTGAACTAATTGACTTACTATATAAGCCTGCATAAAAATTAATCATATTAACCTTCAAGCATACTCTTACAAAAACATTAGTATAGTTTGCTAAGTGCATACCCATTTAGGATAAGTAGCAGTCAAGGCTGTCGGTATTTGTCCACTTTTCAAATTGTCAATTATTTTAATCCTTTCCATTTGAGTTTTCGTAGGTACTAATAATTCTAGCAATACTATACCTAAGCTGTATATATCACTCTGTGAAAAAATCATGTATATATAAATTAATTTGAAATACACACTTCTATGTACACTAAATATTATATTGGAAAGCACCTTTGGATCACATTTTCCTTGTAACTGTTCTGGTGCTGCATACATATGTGTTCCAAGTATAGAATGATGATTTTCTCTCCGTAATGGACAAGCTAATCCAAAATCTCCTAACTGTATTTGAAGTTGACCTGAGGTTGAAATAAATATGTTGCTTGGCTAAAGTGGATACAAAAGTATAGATACTGTTAAGGAATAGAATGAAGATTATTTAATTATTTTATTTTAATTTGTATTGCCTTTTGATGTACCTTTATGTCATGATGCACAATTTCACGAGAATGTATGTAATCTAAACCACAAACAATTTGTGTTAGAATTGCAACGATCATTGCCTGTGGAGTCATCTCCATCCTTTCATCTAGCCACTGTTGAAGTGTTTTTTCACAAAGTGCCATTTGAATATATAACATTGTGTATTTCTCATTCTTTAAAAACGAATGTATTAAAGTTTTTACAGTATTTCTAAAGTAAAAAGACTTACATAAAAATGAAGCGATACAATTGACAACGTCGGAATAATTAGTCCAAGTTCGGCAAGGAGGAACCATAGAAAATTCATGAATTAATTAATAATCCTTCTATTCGTTCAAGAAAACTGAATTTACAGTACACCTTTACCAAGTAAAATAATTTTGTTTTTTTTTATTATACATATTTTAGATAATCAGTTGTGTAAATATGAAAAGTTAATTGACATCATACTATAAAACTTCTAATTTTTGTAGAGTTGGTTCATTTCTGTGAAATATGATCCAATTAGTATATACATACCACTTGAGAAATATATGGCAAAAGTATCCTATTATTACTACATTCTTCATATGAATTACTGTCAGTGTAATTATTTTCTGTTTTGTTATCTTGATATTCGCCATCGCTTCTAAAAGATATACTGTTTGAGGTAGTTCTATTCACATTTTTCTTAACAATATTTTCTCCTAGTAATTGTTCTTCTGTGATAACAGATGATATAATTAATCAATAATATTTCAAAAAAATGATAATGAATTAATAATTGCTAGGTATTGTCGTACATGCCTGATTTACAATTTATCTGTTCTCTGTATTTTAATAACATATCTTGTTTATCACTTTTTCTTGGATCATGACTATTCTTAGTATCAGAAATGCTCTGTTGACTTTGCGTTGTAGAAGCTTGATTTATAGAGTATGACTTATATCTACTTTTCTTTTCATGCTCTATAGAAGTTAATTTGCTCTGTGTATAATTTGAAGATACTAAACTTGGTACAAAATTTGGAGGTAACACTGGTTCGATCCATGCACCTTTATATGATACTATATTAGTATGATTTAATTTGGCAAGGGTTTTTACTTCTTCAAGATGTTGCATTACACTCTCAGTTTGACCGGAACGTACTATTATCTTTTTAATAGCATATTCAATACCATCAAGACGATGTAAAGCTTTAAAGACATTACCAAAGCCTCCAGAAGCAATGAAACTTACTTCTTTAAACTCTCTAACATACCGTGAGCATTGTGCTATTAATGGACTGCAGAAAATAAATATATAAAATTATTTCCTTCTAATTGTATATTGACGAATATAATTTGCAATTAGTCTTACTTAGGAACCTGTAATGTATTTTCACAACCTGTTGTAGTACGTGCAACAGTAAACAAATGATTGAACGCCTGTTGATACTGATGTCTTAATGATTCAAATTCTATCATATTATAGGAACTATCAATTAATTTCAATTCATGAAGTTTATCGCAAATAGCTGAAAATATATATGAAATGACATCATCATCTATTGGACGCTCCTATAATCAATAGGAGGAAAAATTCTTCAGTAGTTTAAAATCAATCAAAGGAATATAACTACATTACCTAAATATAACTTTTTTCTCCAGCGTGGATCACTCTCGTATAACATACAAAGCTGTTGTACAAGTGATTCAATCAAAAGACTTGTAGAAGCTGTAACTATGCTTATAATTTGTCCATTGTTATGATTATTTTCATTATCCAAACGTATTGTTGATCGTGCATTATTACCTAACAATAAACACATATGAATAATAATGTTACATTCTCATATACTACAACTGTCATTTGGTATTTATTTAAAAAATACGCGGTTATATGGTATGGATATACCTCTGTCAAATGTAGTTATGGTGGATAACGTATTCCACGGATTAATTAATGGCATACTTTTATCCTCCATTTTTTAATTTATTAAATTTCATTATCGATATTTGTATTGTTGCAAATTTGTATGCACAATAAAACTATTAAAATTACACCAATGATGACACAGAGAACCTCTTGGATTCTAATACCTCGTATGATCAATACGGTTCAATACGGTACACAAACTAACAGTCAATGCTCTTCCAAATGCTATCTATTGATATCGACAAATATATAATCCAGTAGTAAACAATAAACCATAAACCATAACTGGCAGTCGATCAATAGGAAATGGTTTTATGTATGAATCACTCAATCTTTATCTAGTGATATCATTTTTCATTGGTTGGCCATTTTTATATTGCTATACCCACAATTGCTATACCAACTACCAAAGACTTTCTGTATGTACATACCTTAATGTCAAATTTCGATATTTATTACAGTGCTCAAGAATCGCTTAATTTCCTTATCTCGATTTTTAGTCATTTCCTGCATAAAATAGTTGAACAATGCATGAATGTAAGTCATTCTCTGATTTAAAGGAAATTATGAGTGCATTGTAGTTGAAATTACGAAAATATTTTTGTAATAGATTTCACAATATAAATATTTTTACCGGTCTGTAACCTATTTCTCGTGTTATTCGTTTATATTTATTTGTAACTATTGGCAATGAGCCCAGAAATATATATTTTTAACGTTATATTGCACTAATATCTGGCCACGCTGAAGAAAGGTATACTATATAAATGAAATAACATTTTAATGAATACATACTAAATGAATACATTCAATATTAATCAAGTATTAATATTTTTGTATCATCATATGTCCATTTAAATAGAAAGCTAGTTATTTGCCATATGAATCACTTATTAATGTTGAAAAAATTCAAATATCTTATCTTTACAACTTCTAATAGTAATAATGCCCATAAATTTGTTAATTTCGTCAATTCTATATTTTTCAGGAATAATGTTGAACAGTGTAACAAAACATATTTTACACTGTTGTTTACTACTTATTATTATAATTGCGTTTGAGTTGATCACTGGAGGAATTAGCTGGAACAATAATAAAGAGGACACATTTGATCCATGGGTTGAATATGGATTTTTTGGCGCACTTACGTTATACTTGTTGCGAATACTTACATTTCTCTCTTTTCCTCAAACTTTATTTAACTTTGTGGGATTGACGATATACAATGCATTCTTAGATAAAATTGTTTTGAAAGGTTCACCATTGCTTGCACCATTTATTTGTATTAGAATAGTAACACGCGGAGATTATCCACTACTAGTGAAAGAAAATGTGAATAGAAATTTAAACAGGTGTATAGAGACTGGTTTGGAAAATTTTCAAATTGAAGTAGTTAGCGATAAGCCGATTGGATTATTTCCTCACAGAAGAATTAGAGAAATTGTTGTGCCACCAAATTATTGCACGAGTAGCGGTGCATTGTTCAAGGCTCGTGCTTTACAGTATTGTTTAGAAAATTCAGTGAACGAATTAGCAGATAACGATTGGATTGTTCATCTTGACGAAGAAACTTTACTGACTGAAAATTCTATTCGTGGAATACTCAATTTTGTATTGGATGGAAAACATCAGTTTGGTCAAGGGTTAATAACATATGCAAATGAAGATGTTGTTAATTGGATTACTACTCTAGCAGATAGTTTTAGAGTGGCAGATGACATGGGAAAATTGCGGTTGCAATTTACAATGTTTCATAAACCTTTCTTTAGTATGAAAGGTTCTTATGTTGTCACTCAAGTAATTATTTGTTACATTGGAGTTATAGAGGTGTGCAAGAACTCGAGAACTTGTCCAGCAAAAACAATAATATAACTGTATATATACTATTACTGTTAACATAAAAAACCATGTATAATTTGGCAACCAAACAATTTATAATATATTTAATATTTTTGGATATGAAATTTATTGAGAAATAGAATCCACATCTTTATTCAGTCTAAATATTGAATTTCTATGATTTCGGGATCCCGCACACCTCTGTTATAGATAAATCTTTTTCTTAGTTATATCTAGTGATGGGATAAAGTATGTTGTAAGTAGATTCGAACCTAATCGAATGAGAGGTAGGATCAATCTTGTTATAGATATTCCATTAAATTAAATCAGTTTCTTAAATATAATCGAAATTTTACTAACTAGATTCAAACCTTTTATGAATACTTCAATCAGACTGAATTTTGTTTTTATATTTGCTATTTCACTTATAATAGTTTTTTGCTTACCATATCAATTCAACCAAAGTCTTACTGTGTATTGTATTTACTGTCTACAGTATATTGCGATGTTCTAGCATTATTTCCACTGGACTTGATTTTTTATTATTATAAGTAGTATTTAAATTTCTTCAAGTGAAACTTTTCTTGTTTTGGAATTAATTCCAACTCATGAATATGTATTGAACTTGATCCTGTCTCTAGCTATAATAATTTTACGTGACACTATAAAAATAATTTGATTATTATAGATGGGTGCAGAAAGACAAGTCTCTTTCAATAACGGAGTAGATGGATCCATTGCAGAGGATTGTTTCTTTGCTATGAAAGCATTTACTCAAGGATATACATTTAATTTTGTAGATGGTGAAATGTGGGAAAAATCACCATTTACATTATGGGACTTTATACAACAAAGAAAACGATGGTTACAAGGTATATTACTCGTCGTACATTCCAAAGCTATTCCATTAAATAAGAAGCTGCTTCTAGGCATATCTTGTTACTCATGGGTAACATTGCCACTTTCTACTGCTAATATTATATTAGCTGGAATTTATCCAATTACTTGTCCACCTATTATAGATTTTCTGTGTGCTTTTATTGGTGCAGTAAATATTTACATGTATGTATTTGGTGTAGTTAAATCATTTTCTTTATATCGATTTGGTATTGCTCGATTTATACTTTGCATATGTGGAGCAATATCAACAATTCCTTTTAATTTGATCATTGAAAATGTTGCTGTTATATGGGGTCTGCTTGGGAAGAAACACAAATTTTATGTTGTTAATAAGGAGTACAGACCACTGATCGAATAAAAATGGATTAATGCTATCTTTATAAATGACAATGCATATTTATAAAAGTAACTGTACGCATTTTTAATACCCATAAGTTTAAACAATTAGAAATATCTTTATGTTACAAACAAAAGTTATAAAATGTATGATTTGCACATATATTTAGATTGTGTAAGTAGTAATCCTTAGAGTGCTAAAATATTCAGAAAGCAGTATATGTACATATCTAGAATAATTCAGTGTTCAAATTATACTATTAATTTATTTATTTAAAAAGAAACGCAATTTAAAGTGATCGAAGCAGTTACATTATTTAAATGGTTATAACTTTATTGCTATATTACAATTCATATAAGATTTATTATAACACTCGTTATTTAACATTTTCGTCCCACCATATGCTTGAAAATTATGGAACAAAATCTATAAGCAATTTTGTAAGAACAAACATTACTTTAAAAATGCGTTAATATTGTCTTGTATCATTTATTTCTTTTTGATAAGTATTTGGAGTATATTACTGTAAATAAAAATCATATAATCGCTTTTGGGTAAGATATAAAGTTTATGTAAAATAAATGATATAAGGGGCATAAAGCTTTCACTATTATATCCATGGTATAAAGTATTCACGGTTTAAGGATTTGTACAACTTGACACAGACAATCCAATTTGTAAATATCTATTTATTCCATTTATAATTCGTCAAATTGTTTAATAACGATAAAAAATATAAAAATCAAGTAATAAATGATTTTATAGATTTATTAAACTAGATCTTATATATTAATTCTGATGCTACTAATACTTATATATTTTTAAGGCCGTTTATATAGCAATTTATAATCTCTGTCAATAATTTACTAGAATTTATAATTTTTTATAAAGTATGTTATAATATATTATCCTTTAAGTTACATTGGAGAATCACAAAATACAGTTTATGGAGATTATAGTGGGTCATCCAGTATTATTGTACACGTAATTCATCATTATAACACATTTTTTCAATTTACAACACATGCAACGTACTATTTATAACATAATTTATTTATAACATAAATAAAGAATGAATTTGCATTATAAACATTCCTCATTTTACATTCTTAATTTAAATTTTATTGTGATAATAATTAAATTTCTTTGAATATCTAATATAATAGGCTCTAATGCTATAAATTGAATGTGAGGTAAAATTCACTGTGATATAAGTCTATTTTAATCATAGAACATTTATAACATTTATTTTAAATACCAATACATTAGTGCATTGTGTTTACAATTACAAATAATGATTTATTTACTGAAAATTGTAATACTCGTTAGGAACTTCGTATTAAAATACTTATATATAAAAAAAAAGTTACTAAATTTTTTAAATAAATTGCATTATTAATTAAGTGTATACATAAGTAAAATTAGATTAATTTCTGGTTTTAAATTGGTATATATATATAATAATGTTTAATATTATGAAGGAATTTAAAACATAATGTACGTATATTCCGTTGCAAAAATTCCATAAAAAGAGCAAGTATTCAAAAAATGATAGAGAAATGAATGAATGGAAGAACTAGAAAAGTTACTTGTATTACTTATGGAATGAATGAATTCCTATTATATTTATATTACTATTAATTACTACTATTACTATAGGTTTATTATATTAATTTATTGACTTTTTTATATAAAAAAAATAAAACAAAACAAAAGATATATATATATATATCTTTATGACTACCATGCCTCTGTTGGCAATCGCCAGTACTATTTATCAATTATTCCAGAATGTGCCTGTAGGTAGAAGTCCATAATAAATATTTTAAACAGGGAGTATCTTCTCTTATTATTTTTAGTCTTTGGTAAGGCGTTATAATGCATGTGTATAACAAATTAGTGTAAACCACGTTGCAAGTTGCGGCATCGGAAACATTTACTTGTAGCATAAATGTTACTAATTCTATTAAGGAAAAAGGTGTGCATACTTAGTTAAAGTATTATTATAAATAATATTCTATAGAATGATTTACACGGTACAAAGATGTGTTACATTAATGTGTAAAAAGAATATTAGTTTTGATATTTTCGGGAAAATTAACACCATTTCGATATCATGTGATCACGTATTAACAAAACGTATACTTATGACAAAATTCAGCTTATGGGGCAACCATAACAATACATTACATACTACCAGAGTTCTTTTCGAACAAACTAAGTCTAGTTCGAAAATAGCCGGGAACAAAAGTGAAAAAAATTATGCTGCTGCTAGTCAGTTAAAGAAAAGACCGAAGAAAAGAAAATCCTTATCTACCGATGAAAAACATTATAATGTAAGTAACTGAATCAGAAAGTTTAGAAATGTCAAAGCTTCAGTTTAAAAAATGTAAATAACAAAAGTGCAATTTGTCATCAATCATTATTAATACATATATAAATGATTAGTAATAAAATTAAAATCAAATATTCTATTTTCTAATAGGCATGGAATGTGAAAGCATTGGCTACTTCAGAGGAATATAATTTGGAAGCTTTGGTGGAAGGTCTTCTTCAACAACAATTATATTTACCTAGTACAATAAGCACCACCACTAGTTGTAAGTATATCAGAATTATTATTTAATTAGTCTAAGAGTTTTTATTTATTTACAATTTTACAGTAAGATTATGTACTTTAGTTAGATTTGGTAACATAAAAGCTCTCAAAGAAATTTATAGCTTTCCGAACAATAAGATAAAATGTTAAACTCATTATTTTGATATTGTTTCACACCATCATTAGATTCAGCTAACTTGGTCCTAATACAATGAAATATACTTACGTAGGATATAAGTTAAAATTCTTAATATATCTTATTTTTTAAGGGATGTATTCTTAAAAATATTTTTACTATTATTACATCATAAATTGGACAATTTTGTTTTTTTAGAAACAGTTTAATTTACAATAATAAATAATTTGTACAATCTTTTATCATTCATATGATGTTAATAAATTAAGAAATTTAATAATTAGAATTAATACTTATAAAGTCGAGCATAGCACTGTGAACAATACGTATGCTACAATAAATAAATTATGTAAATTCATTCTATCCACTTTAGACACGTGGTACATGCAATTCTAGATCAATAATCAGCTGAAGCACAATAAATATATGTATTGCGCGTTGAGAAGAAATAAGAATAATGCAAAAGTAATAATTTATAAAACAACAATAACAAGTAATAATAACGTAAATAATTACTGAAATATAACCTCAAACCATTTTACCCTAATCACATTGATCTTCATATTGATACTCACGTCAATCGATACAAGTACGTTATTTACCAATACCAAATATGTATCGCAAGTGGGAGTATCGATACTAAAATATTCGGTCTAGAAAATCGAAACGAAATATCGAATATTTTTGACTCGGTTGGTTGCCCGTGTACCGAAAGGCATCGCGTTAGATTGAAAAGATTTCTCATTTCGGATTTATTGGTACACAGTCTGCAACCTAGAACGGTTGGAAATTGAAATGCTCAGTTACTAGCGTTAATCTGATTTGATTTTGATATCGACATGACTTTATTAATATTACTACTACTAATCCGGCCACAGCCCTGCATTTGCGATAGTATCGCGCAAAGCACTAGAATTGCGGACACTTAATCTTTCTAATATGAAAAGATAACTCGTATATTATACAAGGTATCTGATAATATTTTGTAATCGTCTTTGTGCTAGCTGGATTTTGCAAAAAGCAATACAAGTTAGTAGTCAGAAATTGCAGCGATCTTCTTTCAAAACACAGTAAGCACCTATTTAAAATAGTACATCGTAGTGTCTCTCAGATTTGCTTGAAAAATATTGTTATCGTTTACTTAAAATGAAGGTTATGTAGAAATAATTACATCGATATTACATACTATTGTATTTTTTATACAAATTAGAAACTTTATGCGCAATTGGTAAATTAGACATATTTGAAAATAATGTTGTCGTGGGATCAATTTAACGAAGCCTTCGCACAATTCTTCTCACACTTTTGACCAACTTCTAAAATAATTAATTAATAATTATTAAGTCGTGTGTCATAACGGTATACAGCGCTTAGTGACGAGTTGTTATTTGAGATTTCTATTATACTCACCAACGAAATAACGACCTATTAAATTATTTACTTCAGGGATTACATCCAGATAGTATATTGTAAAATGAATATTTAATTGATTAAATAATTATAAATCCATTAGAGAGAGAGAGAGAGAGAGAGAGAGAGAGAGAGAGAGAGAGAGAGAGAGAGAGAGAGATTTAAAACTTATATAATTACGATTAAAGTAATCCCTCGTACTTATTTTCGAAATTTGTAATTTAAAAGGTTCAATATAAAAATCTATGAATGAGAAAGAAACAATTATGGAGTCGGTACTTCGTTTACCTTCGTCGACACACGAGATAAGAGAATTAATAGAAAAGGTAAAGGATTGGGCGCTTATGCACGGAGTATGTATGAGATCAAAAAAGAATTTTAATAAGAACACTCTACAATTTGCACCATTTATTCTGATACCGTCACCATTTCCAAGAAAAGAATTCCAAAAAGCTTGTCAGATGCAGACTGTATTAAATATACTTATACACAGAGTTGCTCAAGACTACAATTTTTTGAAAGAAACATTAAAAGAAACGATCAAAGTTGACAATTTTACGAAAGAGTTATTCGAAATTTATGAAATTATAAATAACGAAGGAGGATCCGCACAGAAAGTATCTCTTGGTATATTGCGTTCGGATTTAATGCTGAACACAGCTTGTATACAAGAAGATAAAAATAATGAATTTTTACCGTACTGTTGCTGGAAACAAATTGAAATAAACACAATTGCTTCTGGCTTTGGTTGGCTAGGGCCTGCTTTAACTGAATTACATAAATTTGTCTTAATGGAACTTGGTTACCACAAAGAAATAGAAAATCTTCCAGAAAATAATGCACTACAAATAATATGTTCGAGTATGATCGAAGCATGGAAAATATATGGCAATCAAAAGTATGTTTATTTTTTTTTTTTTTTTCTCTAACAATTAAATGCATTTTTTTGTTTGAAATTCATTTATAGAAAAATTAAAATATGTATCTAATTAGGAACGGTCCGGGCGAATGCCTTTTACGTTGGAATCGAACTTAAGTCGTAGCAATATCGATGAGTAATAGGAAAGTGTAAAATATTAGGAGTTTCTAATCAGTATCTATCAGTCATAAAAATTAGCTTCAAAGATTTATATGCATGTATGTATGCGGAAATACTGATATATGATAATGATCGGCGACCAGGAGTAATCAAAATTCCATTCTACCATATGGTTATGACGCTTACTGCCTTTTAGTAATTCTGCAAATTATTTAAATATTTCATATAAATATTTAAAATCATTTTGCACGTATATAGCTAGTGAGAAGTTCGTACGCTGTTTTTACGCTATTTAAGTAAATAGATGTATCAATTATCATTTATAAATGGCGGTCAATTCCGTCTCAAAACTGTTCGCTCGGATCGCGATCGTTCTTTGTAAAGGAAATGATGATATATTTAAGTGTATAATTTTTTACAGTGCAGTAATTTTATTTGTCGTCGAGGACGTTACATATAATATATGTGATCAACGTTTTCACGAATTTGAAATTCGAAAACAAAATCCAAATATCAAGATCATTCGCAGAACTTTAACGCAATTAGTAACCACTGCCAAATTAAATGATGAGAAAGAATTAGTAGTCGATAATTTTATCGTATCTCTAGTGTATTATAGGTGCGGGTATGAACCTGGACAATACCATACAAAAAAAGAATGGGAAATAAGATTATTGATAGAAAGATCATTAGCTATCAAATGTCCCACTATTCAATATCATTTAGCAGGAACTAAAAAAGTTCAGCAGGCTCTTGCCAAGCCAGGTGTAATCAGTAAGTTTTTAAAGAATGAACAAACATGTGCAGAAATCAACAAAATATTTACTGGTAAGGAAATTCATTTTCTACTTCAATAAATGACAATAGGATACAAATTAAAATGTTATTATTTTATATAGAGTTTTATGCGTTAGACTTTGATGAACATGGAGATGCTGCTATAGAAATGGCAATTGCAAATCCACATCGATTTGTGTTAAAGCCTCAGCGGGAAGGAGGTTGCAACAACAAATATGGATCGGATATAAAAAGTTTCTTAGAATCTGTAAAGAATAAAATGGACAGGGTTGCTTGGATTCTTATGACTAAAATTTATCCTCCGATTCACAAGAGTTATATGATTAGACCTGAAGAGGATATGAGTACCGAAGCACAAGAATTGGTTTCTGAATTAGGAATATTTGGTGTTATAATTGCAGATGAAAACAATGTATATATTAACAAGCAGAGTGGTCATATGTTACGGACAAAGTTAGCTACTGCTAATGAGGGTGGTGTTGCAAGTGGATTGGGTGCATGCGACAGTCCATTTCTAATAGATTAAAAGATAAATCTTAATTATACTTTCAACAGTTTTCAATGAGATAACATATTATTGTATAATATATGGGATGAGAGTTCTTTTCAATCTCAACGTATACTAGGGTGGTACATTATCGAATATCGTTACTTGAAATGACATTTGATTAATATATATATAGCATATTTTTTTTAATAATGGTTCGATCAAAAATTTTCTTCATTCCATATATTATTTCACGTAACTTTGATTTCATGTCGTTGTCTTATAATATACGATCGTTATATTACTGCTCGCGAACAATATTTTTTTTTAATTAATATATTCTTTTCAAGTAAATTGAAGATAATTTTTTTCGTTTTTTATTTTTAATTATATTTATGATATAGCACGGTACGTTTGTGCGATATGGGTAATGAAATGTCATTTTCTAAAAACAAAAATTTCATAATATATGGTATGATTGAAATTGAAATATGTATTAGTTCAGACAAATATTTTGTACATATTATGAATTTTTTATGAATTTTATGCATATACATTGTAATAATACCTCAAATATTGTAATCTTTTTACAATTCTTTATATACAAGAAATTTTATGCGTACAAAAAGTTTTACACATAATACCTTTCGAGTATTTTTATATCGATTTTCAATCGCTCTGTTTTTATTTTGTTTTAAAATAAATTTTTGAGATGCATATATAAAAAGAAATGAAATATAAATAAAATATAGTAAATATTATATTTCATATCATATACTCATATATTTTTTTGTGATTTATTTAGATTATTTTTGCAGCATTACCAGATGTTATACATGCAGTAGCAAAGTACGAAGTAGAACATGAACCAAGGGAAATCTTCTTCTTCCGAGAAGGTACTATAGTGATGTGGAATATTTCCGAGCTTGAATCTGTAAATTTATTGCAGTTTTTAAAAAAATATGAACAAAACAGTTACACAAAGTCTATTATACAAACCGAGAGTGAGCTGATGTGCTATACTTATGCGGATAATGGGTAATAATTTATGAAGTTTCACTTTCATTATGTTTATAATTATTTAATTCTATAAATGTAAAAATAACGTTTATTCAATTTTTATTTACTCTTCTCATGTTTTATAGGAAAAGCAGTCATATAATGAATGGTAATATCATGTTGGCTTTAAATGCGACAAATTTAGATAAATACACTTTCTCAAATGCAATGGCACAGTCTGTTAAGTTAGGTATATGGGAAGCATCTTTAGATAATTACATAGATTCCATAGAGTTTGTTACCGAAGATTTAAAGACTGGCAGAAAACTTAAAATGACACAACACGAAGTATTAAGAAAGCAAGGGGAACTATTTGCATTACGGCATTCAATTAATTTAAGTTCAGATTTACTAGATACTCCAGACTTTTATTGGGAGAGAGATGATTTGGAACGCCTTTATCAAGAAACTTGTTCATATTTTAACATTACTAAGCGCACAAGGGTAAGATATAAAAATTCACGTTATTTTTTCTCCATAAATCATAGTAACTTGTAAGTACGTAGCTAATTTTACTCTTTAGGTTATAAACGAAAAATTGAATCATTGCGTGGAGCTTGTGGGAATTTTAGCAACCCATTTAAGTGACCGTCATCACATCCGTTTAGAATGGATGATTATCATTCTTATCATGGTTGAAGTTTGTTTTGAAATATTACATTACATCGATAAGTACTTATCTTAGTAGCGCATATAAAGTAGTTGTATCTATTAATTTGCAAAATAGTTAAATAACAATCATTATTATTTATGTATAATGTGTATTTAATTATGAGAAATATATTTAATTATAAAAGAAATAATTAATTATAAAGAAAATTTAATAATAAAGTACATAAATGTATATTAGAAATAAAATTTTTACCATTACAGTTAATTTTATAAATTTAATTATTTTGTTAACACAAATGCAATGAATATATTACCTGCTACTCGTCGCATGTTTCTTTACTTAATACTATATATCTATATCTCACTTATATTAGATTAGATTATTTTATTCACGCTAATGTTTTATTCCAATTTTAATAATAACCTTCTGATTAATATTATAATAAGACTGCTAGATTTATTTTTTCGCATTTACATAAAATTTAGATAGATAACGAACAACTTCTACAATAGATTGGTAATATTTCTTAGGAATGTAAAATTTAATATTTTTTAAGGCAAATTTTACTCAAGAAATGTTATAAAGGATACTTTCTACTTGTTTATTCTTCAACTTATTCATAGATTATTTCACAGTTTCCTGCCTGCGAGTTTCATTCTCTTATTACTTGGTTTATTTGTAGTAAGTAATTGATTTTCTTACACGCACTTCTGTACACGCATACAGATAATACGCATGCGCGTGTGTATACGATGGAGGAAGAACGGGGCCAAATTGAGAGATTACGTTTCGTTCAATTACATTTTTTATATGCCTTACTTTATTTAGAATTAAACGAATTATCGTTGCTTTACTTGAAATGCATCATTTTTTCTTCGCTAGAATGACCAAAAAATGGCATAGATTTTAAAACAATCCGTAAGTGAATAAGAGTTGGCTCCGTTATATCTTTCTTGTACACTTTATTTATGCTACGTATAAATGATTATAGACTGAATCGCGCGAGATATATCTAAAACTCGCTAGAAGGGAAACGGAAGGAAAACGGTACATTTCACCGGCGTTTCATTTCTTGTTCTTTAATTAATCGAATAGAGATGCTGTGTTACAGGTGAGTCTCTTAGATACATCCCTGTGAATCGTACGCATGACTCGCACCCTTCTGCGCCTGTATCGAAAGAGTACCCGGAGAGCTATACGCTAGTTTCAGCGATAATAGCATTCCACTTGTCGGCTAGCCGATGCCGTGGTAAGTTGCAACTCTGTGCTCGAGTTCGTTCCTCCTCTACGACTACGATATTCTGGAGAATATTTCGAACCGGTAATTTATCATTTTTTATAAATTATCTAGTACCCCGTAACTATGTCAATGCGAAGCGGGTGTTCATTTTTAAATCGAACGTTCCACCTTTAAAAATATCCACGTAAGTATTATTTCGCATGATTTGAAATAATTATAACGTTCAATTACGAAAATTAAAAATACCCGTTAGTTATTATATTAATTATTATTGTATTGTTTTACGTTAAAATCGGCAAATCAGTTATATTAGTAGAAAATAGGAAACATCATATGCTTCGAGGCATAAGTTCGAGCTTCGCTATCGTGTCTACTTTTTGGAAATTATGTACCTTCGAATCGGTTACAGGTTACTACAAGAAATGAACTTTAATTAAGAAATGAATTTTCGATAAGTTGTATACTTTCAATCGGAATTCAAATCGGAACAGATAAAGGATAGAATTGAAATTTCATATATCTCAAGCGGTCAAATAACGATTGACATTGACTAATATATTGTGTATTGGTTAAAGTAATATTAATTACAAAACAGCCTATGAAGAATGATTGCTCGCGTCACAAGCTCCGATTGATCGCCCTTCAACGTAGGACTTTCGCGCTTATTTTTCTTTTCTTTCTTTCCTATCGCGATATCATTGCCACGCGTCAGGAAACTCTCCCCTCTGTTCTACTTTTTCTGTTTCTCTCTTTTTTTTCCGGTGCATACCTAGGCACTATATCGCTGTGCACGATATAACGCAACAACTGTTATTCTACCGTGCGTATGTTTTGCTTTTTCATTATTTCAATGATACATGTATATGTTCGTTTTTAATTTTCTGCAGAAAATTTCTGACGAACTTGCAACAGCTTCTTTTTTTTTTTTTTTTTTTTTCTTCTTCTTTATTTAGAACTTATACGCGTGTATTGAAACGGTGCGTTAAGAAAGTAAGAATCGTTGTAAGTGAACCGTTGAATTATCGATTTAGGTTCAAATATAGTTTCCCTTTAGCTACTTAAATAATACAGCAACAGAAGTGTGTAGCGAGTACTTGTTGCACGTCTATTTTAAGGGAAAGTTTGCTCTTTTGAACTTTGTCTCCTTCGATATTAATTTTTAAGAAAAATTACTGGTATACAGTAATAATAATAGGTTGTATAACTATCGAATATAATATTTATTCTGAAATTTCTTCTTCACCTTAAATTTAGCCTTTTTTTTTCTTTTCTAAGTTTTGTTGGAATGTCTCAGGAATGATTGAAATGTCTTAGAATTGGTGTTAGCGGTTGTATGGTTCATCTCGGGCAATACCATAATGAAAGGAATGTTACAGACGCGAATAACGCAAGTGCGAGCTAAAAAGCTAGCGAATTAAAAGATGGATATCACAGTGAAGGATGCAGGCCGGGGAACCAGATGGGTCTGTCCCAGTGATAGACACTTGGCGTTAAGAGCAAAGTGGGTATATATTAATACTTAAATTCGTCGAACTAAATTTATTTATATATAAATTACATTCAACATATTTTTATTATATTTTTATTATTATCGATTAATAAAATTGGACGATTAGGTTGCGAACGGGTTGGTCTGTAAAAACTGGTTCTCTGGATTCAAAATGGGGTGCTTATTCGAATTGTTATTCAAGCGGCGCAAACCGGTGCGCGCAATCATTTGTACTTACGGAAGAAGAACAAAAAACAATCATACAGGTGTAAATTTATCCGTATTTTATCGTTTTTAATGTTCGCTTAAATTACTTTTAATTACCTTTCTACGTTTGCGAATGTACTAGGTGATTCGGAGAGCCGAGGCTCTGGATTTGTCGGAACAAGAAAGAATTGGCAGGTTGGTAGAGAGATTAGAAAATATGAAGCGCAACGTCTGCATTGTCACTGCAACAAGATTGAACGAAAGGAAAAGTTGTAGCAGCCGATGTTCCAGAACTGCGCATTGCGTGTGTTCTTGCGCTCTTTGCGGTGAAAAATTTGGCACGGTATTAGGCGCGTCGGCAAACCTTTGTAAAGATTGCCGGAAATACATATGTCCAAAATGTGGTATCGAGACCAACGAACTGAACCCGACGCTTTCAAATGTTTCTACGACAAGGGACAAGGCACAAGAGAGAACCGCTATGCAACGAATCGTTAGACGATCAAGCAGCAGTCAAAAACAATATCTTTGTCGAATCTGTGCCGAGACCAGAGAAATGTGGAAGAAAAGCGGTGCTTGGTTTATCAAAGGAATGCCCAAGTACATTTTACCAGAAAGGAAGGTATGTCGAAAATAGTAAAGGAAGAAAGGAGAAGAATTATTAATATGTCGACTGTGTTTTCTTAAAAATCGATAGGAACGGGGATGGTCACGATCTGTTCACAAGACATCCACTTGGACAATTGGCGGTAATAAATCTGTCGAGTCTGCAGAGCCTCAAGATTCTTCTTCCGACGAGGAGACAACACGGCGCTTGGCGTTAGCTCGGCGACAATCAAGTTCATTCTCTAGTTTACAAAGAAATCAGGATAACGTTACCAACAAGACTCATTCTACGTTATCGAACTCTGCCCAGTCGACTAGTAGCACCACCAGATCATCGGGGCAACGATCGAACGGTCTTTCATTGTTAAATAGTCGCGAAGAATGTTCGGATCAACTGGACAAATCTACTCTTTCTATCGCATCTCAATGCAGTCGTCTCTCACCGTCTCCTACAAGTCCTCGTTCACGACTAAATCAAAGATCTAGCAATGATTTTCAGCTCGACCAGCGCGTATCATTCGAAGATGAAGTTATCGAAGAGAAAAAAAGATTAAACGATATTAACGATTTGAACGAGGCCACTCAACAAGTAGAATTCAATTCGTGCGATCAATCAAAAAACTCACAGGTACAATCTCTAAGGTACGTAAAAATGATAAATAAAAGAGTAGAAGTTTAGCTGATATCAGTTGATCCGTTGCAGATCGAATTCAACGACAGTCCCAACGACACCAACGATGACAGTTATATCGGTGGAACAAACTCCAGAACAATTTCAAATGCACAAGAAAAGCACGGACCAGGAAGGAAATCAATCCCGTCTAGAACAGGGGAACCTCTTGTTAAGCCTTTCCAGCAACAATCAGATCGATTCGACGCAACAAATGTTGGAGTACGGTAGGTATGCACGACCTAATTTCTAATAGAATGGAAAAAATTAAAATACAAATGATATTTTCTTTTAAAACAGAAGCAAAACAAAATTATGGAACTCTAGAAGTCTCCTTGCGATACGACCCAGCGGTTCAGTGCCTCCAATGCAAAGTGGAACGAGCACGAGGTTTACAGCCAATGGATATACAGGGCCTCGCCGATCCGTTCTGCAAGCTCAACATATTACCAATAGATACAGTGGCGAGTACGAAACGACTCCGTACAAAGACGGTTCACAAAACACGGGATCCGGAGTTCAACGAGACTCTGAACTTCTACGGAATAACAGAAATCGACGTACGAAGAGTGCCAATTGTTTATAAAAGTAGACGATGATTGTGTCTTCTAAAGAAACGAAGATTAATGTAAAAAATTTAATTTTTGACGATAGATGTGGAACGGCAAGGCATTGCACATCCTGATTCTTCAGGACGATCCAACAGGCCAAGACTTTCTAGGAGAAGCGAAGTTCCCTCTGCACGAGTTACAACCGCGTCAAATGAAACACTATAACGTTCCACTGCAGAATCATTATGCGGTAAGTATATTTGATTATAACTTCAACTTTGGTTTAATATTTGTTCTTAATACTGCACATCAAGGGTAATGCCATTTAGATTTCAGATAGTTTGAATTAGTATATGTTCTGTTGTTTTAGTTCTAGATCAGAGGTACTTGGTCCAAGTACGTCTTTTTGTGCGCACCCAAAGCTCGGTGTTTCACTCGTAATAAATATTCTCGCGCCTTAAATTTTTCGCGACGGTCGACTTTACTTACATTATTGCAGACACTAAGATATAAGAGCTCGACGTTGGCATAGGTCGACAACGAAGAGGCAGCTTGGGGTGTATTTTCCAGTGGACGAGGGCAGATCCAAGTGAGTCTCAGTTACTGTACAAGACGGCGAGCATTGATGGTTACAGTTCACCAAGCTACAAATCTTCTTCCTATGGATAGTAACGGATACTCTGATCCATTTGTCAAGCTGTGCCTTATAGAAAACGAGACGAACAATCATCGGCAACGTGTCTTCGATTATTCAATCGCACGAATCACTGCTAAAAAACTAGTGTCGAAAAAAATCGCTAGTCGTAACGCACAAAGTACAACTATCAAGTGGAAAACCTTAAGTCCAGAATGGAACGAAGAGTTCACTTTTGCTACTCGATTAACAGACCTTGTGAAACTCACGTTATGCCTTACAGTATGGGATAAAGACTTTGGCAAGAGTAACGATTACCTTGGTAATATATTTTCGTTCTCAATTAAATATCTTTCGGTCATCGGATACGTTGTATCATAGAAAAAGTAAGTTTATGAACATTTATAAATAGGAAAACATGTTACTTTTGTTCAGGTGGACTCGAACTAGGTTGTAATAGCAAAGGAGCAAGGTTACGACATTGGGTAGATGCAATCAAATTTCCAGATCATCGCCATCGGGCTTGGCATAATTTAATCGATACTATTTTGCCTACAGAATCGTAATTTATATTTCTACTTTTGTTAATGGTGTCGTTCAAAGTGTTTTAATATGGTCTGTATAATCGATATGCATAATGGTTCGCAATATATATAATTTATTTACACGTGACCTCTACTGTTGCTCAAAAAATGTACTATTCCAGACAGACGTTAATACAAAAATAAAGACATTATATTGCTTGCGAAAAATATATTACTCTACCAATACTTAAAATAAGTTCCAACTATGTGACACGTGTAGCGAATCCGAGCAGCGAATTATGTTAAAAATTGAATAACAATTGATATTGAAGGTATTGTTGAATTAAATGTTACAATTTGAACAAAATTTTATTTTGCTACTAGTGGCGCCATCTCTCGGGGAAACGCTCAAACTGGTCGCGCAGCGTTACCGACAGGTAAGTGAAGTACCGAAGAACTGGTTGCGCCATCTATCCGAAGATCGTTCAAACTAGTCGCAGTATAGTTTCAATGCTCTCCGCATAGATGGCGCCACTTGGCTTTCGGCACTTTACCTGTCTGCCGGTAATGCTGCGCGATCAGTTTGAGCGTTTCCCCGAGAGGTGGCGCCACCAGGTCTACAGCACTTTGCTTACCCGTCGGTAACTTTACTCGACCAGTTTGAGCGTTTCCCCGAGAGGTGGCGCCACCAGTTCTACAGCACTTTGCTTACCCGTCGGTAACTTTACTCGACCAGTTTGAGCGTTTCCCCGAGAGGTGGCGCCACCAGTTCTACAGCACTTTGCTTGCCCGTCGGTAACGCTACGCGACCAGTTTGAGCATTTCCCCGATAGATGGCGTAACCAGTCTGATTTTATTAATTTGAAATGATGGCGCCAACTTTAAATTCACTTCACTGTGTCTTTCATTTTTAAATCTTTAATTACTGGAAATGATGTTACATATCGTGGGAAGCTTAAATTATACCGATTAACTAATCATTTTTTCTTTTCACTATAGGCGTTGAAGAAGGAAAAAGAAAGAATATCGAAACTTTGAACGATCAAATAATTGTTAGGGCCGGTCCAATATATTAATGGGATGTTGGTTTTCCTTGCGATATTATCATGAAATTGTAGAACTAAAGTAAAGGCATGTATTTTCTTAAAATTTTCTTTCTGTTTTAAAAGATGTTTAGAGTATTCTAATAATACACTCTGCATACGACGTGAAACTATACTTAATCAATTTCACTTTCACTAGAGTACTCTTCAGCTTCTTTTAACCATCTAATAAATGGTTTTATCGCAATTCTCACTTCCTTCTTCTGAAATTCGTCTACATCTTTATCATTAGATTCGTACCACTCCAGAATCTTTTCTTCTGACAGTATGTCTTTATCATAAAGCAGGAGTATCAGGTATTGTAAAAATGGTAATAATTCTTGTGTCGTACTTGCTACCTCCTCTATGGCACGCAAGCAATCATCTTGTGCATCTTCTGTTTTAACGTAATTGCGTATAATTGGATAAAAATAAGTTACTATAACTTTCAATTTTTTTTGATAATTTTGATTTGTTCTTTCCGAAAGATCATGGAAAGGTAAACTTAATATGGCTTTAATAACGTTATACGTTACTTCGCTCATAGTAACATTGTATGCGTATCTTGAAGAGTTTATTTCTAAAATTAAGTTGTCACAGTTAAGTTGATCTTGAAAACCTCTTAATAAACTATCAATGACTTCTGATAAGAACATGTTCGTGTCATCTGGGATCGATGAATTACATTCGGAAGCTTCCTCACTACTTGTTGTATCTGTAGAGTAATTGTCGCATTCCATGAGAATATCATGATCGCCAAAGAACTGGAATTCATTATCTGTATCAACAATTTCTGACATTTTTCTTGCAGAAAGTTTATCTCGTGATTCCAAAATAGAATCGATATATTCCATCGAGGTGTCTACAAATGTTTCAGGACACAGTATACATCTATTTATGTTTGTACTTTGTTTAACCAGACAAGAAGAAAATATCACACTGTTTGCGACATTGCAATTATTTTCGATTTTACTATTTGATAAGATATATGAATTCTTAATTGTTACATTAGAACCTATCAAACAGTCACGACCGATAACAGAGTTTGTAACAAAGGTATTGCTTCCAAGTATACTGTTTTGGCATAATATACTATCTTTCTCCAATATGCAACCCTTAGCTAGGATGGCATTTCTGTGTTTGTAAACACTTCTTGGCATAGATATGAAATTCTTTAGAAATGGAATACCGTTCGGCGTAAGTGGAAAGCTATGCTTGTTCAGAATATCTCGGTTGAGAATATGATATGCATTCCACGATACAATTGGCAGGCTATAATCTTCAGGATTCAATTGCTGCCAATAAATCCGAGAATTTAAAATTTCTTCGTTCATCAGAACTCCTCTGATAAAATCTTCCATTGTCTGTTAATATACAAATAAAGTATATATAATTTATATTCATATTTCATATTTATTGTAACCTCTAACAATTACGCGCATGGCTACTACTATGTTTAAATAAAGTAAGTAGAAAAAAAAAACTAAGTAACTTACTTGGAAATCAAAATTGTCAGAGAACAATGGAAGCACAGACGGTGAACACAAGTAAACATGAGTATCCAGAAAACAGGTATTAATTTCAATTTCGCTATTATCCAGGAACCAATTCAATTCCAAGTTCACTTTCTTCTCGTCAGTTTTTAGCTTGCTATAATGTAGTATCTTCTTACTATTTTTATCGGAAACTAGCAAGCATGCTTCTCGTCTTAGCAAAGATTCGTTCATGGAACCAAAGTTTCTTAGCACCATAGTCATCGTCGCGCCTTTATCTTCCTTAACTTTAGCGCAATGATCACTTAAAAGACTCGTAAGATTGGCGTTGATAAACGTATCTCCTCTTATTAGAATAAAATTACCACGTATCGAACCTTTTGTATCGATGTCTCTGAGAGCATCGCCGAGAGATGTGCAGGTATCGGATACAATTAAAGTAACCGATATTTTTAACCACTTCCTCTCTTTTACGTACGTTTTTATCAAATCAACGTAGTTACTACAATAAAGGAATAATTCCTCTATTCTAGATTTGACAAGTGTCTCTACTAAATAATCTAGCAGAGGCACGTCTATTATTGGCATTAATATACTGGGGTACAAATTTTGTACCGGTGTTAAACTAGTTACAAAATCATCTGCAAGTACAACGGCTTGTACAATGTTCTTCTTTCCCATTTTTGTATCCATTCTGTCGTTTTAATTCGATATAATTTTTAAAAATGTTTAGCACATAATACACATCACAGGTTATAAAATACTGATATTTAGTTTATAGTATCTTTGCAAACCTTAAACAGGTTTGATCATTCCATATTTTACTTAATATCGTTTTAAGTACAATAACATGTTCTGATATGCTGATAAATTAATATCTACCCTTCTATCTGTATTTGTATTTGTATTTTGAGGTTCAGTGTTCGATTACAAAATCGATAAACGACAAAAGTTTTACTTTGTAACAGTAACGTCTTGTAACGTTACCGATACCAACCTACGTTTTACGTTGTATTTCTTCACAAGCGTAAAACATTTATTTAAGATTCAGTGCGTCACACGCGACACACTTATTTCAACATGTATCAAAGAGTACAGAAATGATGATGAAAAATAATGCGGAAGCTTATCAATGGATTTCTCGGATGTGTGTAAATGAAAAGTTGGCTGACCAATTGGAATAGATAACACTAAATAAAGCACACTTTTTAATGGACGACTGTGACCTGTGTTTGCGTTAGTGTCATACGAGGCGCCAGTATCCAAAAGACTGTACCATTATGGACGTAAATTTTCATTTATAGAAAATTTGTCTGCCCATACTCGATACTCGATCATTGCAATGTAAACACTCGTTTTCCATTCCATTATTCGCGGGTCACTCACCCCGACATACAGCCTGCACATTTTACCATTTCCATAGTACATACTTACAGTATACCTTAAAACATTTTTCTTTACTAAAAAATGTACGCACGATCAACAATACTATTGATAAACATTTAATTAGCAGTATATACCTACATTATTAATTAATCAGAATATGTTGATTGCTATGCTAAATTGATTGTGACAATGTGCACGTGATTTAAAGTAACGTCTCCATCGGTAATGTTTAAATATTGCACAACTTCTTTGACTTGCGTCTTGTTTGAAAAAATAAATCTAGAAAAGTAGTTTGATAATATTTATAATATTTAGTAACGCACGTGATATAAAAATCATGATAATTTATACCATGTGCTATAAGGTTTATTGATAATTTCATTAAATTCTGAAATGACAAAAATCATTTGGACTACTATCATTTTTGATAATTACGAGATCATATCATCGACGAAAATAGTACAATTTAACGCGACGATGACACGATGCAATAAAGTAAACGATACGTTGTATTTGTTATTACCGTAGAAACCTATGCACCGCTGATAATGGGTTGCAATGTTTAAAGCCATCACTACTTTTTTTTTTATTTCACCGCGTGGCTCCCTCTGTCCTCTTTCATCTTCTTTCATCTCTAAGACTCTTTCCACATCTCTTTCCTTTTAATATCTCCCTTTTTCTTATGAATTTCTCCCTCTCTAAGAGAGGATCGTGGGCGGAAATTAGAATAACCAGTCTAGTCAGTCGTGTTATGGTCGGCGAAGAGTGAGTGTCTGTTTCGTGGCAAGCGAAAATTAGTTTGAAAGATCACCTATTGTATTCTATTTGTATTCTAATGTGCCGAAAAGAAAGTTTCGTTAAGTTTCCTCGACTTAAGGCGGCTTGCAATCTGTAGAATTTCCTCTATTTAATCATTCGCAACTCCTGTTCAAATGGAAAAATCAATGATTGTTTGTGAATTTCGGATACTTTGTTGGTTCCTCTCACGATGATCGATCTTGGATACATCGATTGGATTGCGTCATGACAGGTCTGCGTATATCGAAGACAGCGTACGTAAATTTATATACGCATTTAATTCTTTATGTAAATACACTATCATCGCGCGTGTTATTTTGTTAATTACGACTATTTCAATTGTTCTTTATATCGTTTCGTTTAATCCAATTAGGCGTTTAATCCATTTTACCTATTTCGCATAGCATTTTTAAACATTTCATAACAATCTTCGTCTCCTCGACGAAGGATTTAATTTAATGTGAACACACTGAAATAGTTGAAACTTAATAAAAATCGCAGTTGCGGTAGCAACTTTATACGAAAGCAAACAAATGTAAACATTAAGAGAGATGCAAACTGAAATATAACCGAGATAAGATCCAAAGTATAATGGAACCGTTTCAGTTGACTTGTATATGTATATTCAATGACACAGTGAACGTACGGAATGTCAATGACTTTTATGAATGGTAATGTAATACGTGTACGTTAATGGAAGTTATTAAGGTATTGGTTGCTCGAGTACTATCGCGAATTAATAAATTTTACGTCGGGTAGTAGCGCGCAATTATTTAACAAATTAAATCGATCTTGTTGAATATTATGTTTTTTACGTTTTTTTTTTTTTTTTTTTATGTATTTCACTAAATTATTAAATGTTTGAAAATTAATCTTTAACGAAACTATCGTTACTTACTATATTGAGATGTGTGCTTTTACAGCAGCAACAAAAGAGAGAGAGAGAGAGAGAGAGAGAGAGAGGGAAACCGAAACTGAAAGCTTTATATTCTATTGCGAACAATTTAGACGATGCATTTGTCTGATTTTTACTTGTTTTTACCACGATAATCTTAATTTGTTTGTATCACGCACTACGCAAATGACTTTTGTACGCGAACTGCCTATATATTTACTACGCAACCGAGAGGTGCGATTGGTAGAAGTGCGCGTATCAAATTTTAAATAGCTTAGAAGCTTTCTATTTGCGCGGCACAATTTTCTATTTCCAATCGGTTCGTTCATTCGACAACTGATACTCGTTCTAAATCTTATTAATACTTAAGTATTAGGAAAAAATATTGCAATGAAATCAACTGGTCGATGCGGCGGAATGGGATTCGCCTACCTCGGATTTTTCAATGGGAAAGCATGATCTTTGTTAGAATACGACTGCGTGTAACTTGTCACAAACGTGTGGCTCGTTACTGGATTGTTACTGATTTTGACTGAGAGTTGTCCGTCGTTGTTGAAAGTGGCCGACGTAACGATCGAGTCGACCATTCACGTACATACGCCTGGTCGTTGCATTCATGGCTGCGATCAGTGGTCCAAATGGTGATCGTGGCTCTCGCTTGCGCTGTCTGGGATTATTTCGTCGGCATTCAGAAATTTCGAAAATTCAACATACTACAAAACTCGATAACGAATAATAGTACGAAATTACGTTAAAAAGTGTTACGTTAAAAATCTTTCACGGCTTTAATTAGCGTTAGAAAGCAGTTCTAAATAATAGAAAAGTTTCTCATCTGCAATGTGGCGGAAATTTAGAGACGAAGGAGATTACAAAGAAAAGTAAGAAACAACAAGAGAAACGTTCCATCGACGCGGGTCCGAACTAACAATCTACGATTTTGAAAAATTTAACTCGTGTCCAATTCGTGTCCAATTGGTGAAAAACGTTTGTCCGGGTTGCGAGCGCTCCTTTTGCGTGTTAGCCACACACTGTGGCTAAGCCGTGCGCAGCCTAATGTACGCACAGTGTGCGTCGCACACTCATAAGACCATCTATACGGCCGCGATACAACTACGGATGTAATTACATCGCAAACGAGCCGGAAGTGGAAACGGTCTGACCGGTTTTGCTGGTTAAACGGCTACTTTACACGCTCGATTATTTCAAAGAATTGTTCGAAGGGAATTGTTTCTGCGTTCCCGTTTACGGGAAAATATTTCTCGTCGATATCTTGTGTGTGTGTATATATATATATATATATATAGTTAACGTTTGTACGCGTTTTTTCGTTTTCTTTCTTTTATTTCTTTTTTTTTTTTTTTTTTTTTTTTTGCTGTTCGACGAAAAATTTCGTTGCCCAAAGTAAGTTTTCGAGGTGTACGCGTACGTGTAGGATCATTTGAAAGATGGAGGAGAAGGCTGAAAAGTTAACGAGCGCGAAAACGATTTCAGGTGATGCCTCGGGAGCCCAATCGGGGATATCTGTTGGCCGTGCTGCTGCTATTGGTCGGTCTCCGCAAGGCAGACTGTCTGACGTCCGCTCCCCGATATCCGGTTTGTAAACCGGGTTCCGAATTTTGGTCGGAGGAACGTGCCGCCTGTTGGCCTTGCACTAGATGCGCTCCCAAATTTACTCTGAGTCCCTGCTTGATTTATAAGGATGCAATTTGCGGGCCGCTCTCGGCGCTCGAGCTCGATTGGTCTTTCCTTTCGACGAGGAAACGGCCGGAGACTGGTCAAACTAGTCTCGAGGCGGTCACATCGAAGATGTTGTGGAGGTTTCCAGAATTGGATCAGCAACAGATTAGACCGGAATCGAAGGACTTTGTCGACGAGCAGGAGCGCGATGCCCAGTCGAAATCGTCGATGGACCAGGTACAATGGAGAATTTGTTCAGTTCTACAGCATCGTTGGTTAGTCATAGTCCTGTTTCAACGAATACTTTCGAAAAGAAAAAAAGGAAAAAACAACGGCGCGAAACTTTCAACGATGCAAGGTTATCGATTGGTATCGGTATCGAGTATCAGTAATTAGTATTTAAATATCTGCAAATGAATTTCTAGACATTGGCCCGGCCACGTCCGAGACACGCCGCTATCTCGGAGGAGAGAATCCTGTGGGACTGGCAAACCGTCTCGCTGATCCTTGCCGTTTGTGCCTGTATCCTCTTTTTTCTGGTCGCAGGATGCTCGGCCTTGGTCTACACGAGGCAATGGCGTCGGATGAAGAAAAGCTTCGAGCCTGGTGAATAATCGATTCGTTGATAATAATTTTTCAAGGTTCCGACCCACGTCCTAACTTCAATTCACAACGGTATCGAACGCTATTAATTAATAATAAAATTCGAACGATAGCGTACATACATAGAGTAGTGCAGCAGTATATGCTTGGATGAGATTGAAATCGTTTGGAAGGCAAACAACGTACGTGGTACGGATAAATTGGAATGGTGTGAACTAGGGGTCGTGGAATGTCTCGTTCTGGTATTTTCCGAAGGATCGATACGCGTCCCTTTGAGGGAGGATATAACAAGTCCTTTAAAATGCAAGGCAGATTTTCTTCATTAGAGGGCCGCTCACGACCTCTGCTCACCTTGGCTCGATCTATCACGCCCGGATATGACGTCCCAGTGTGTTCGATGCTTCTCGTTTCTTTCGTGATGCTTCGTTCCGCGTTCTCTTTGTACTCGTTTACCAACACTTATGTCATCCGTGATCGTACACAATTTGCAAAACATGAGCCCAACCTTTCGAGCATATGGAGCGGCCAATTTAAATTCAATAGGAGGGATTGGTTTTAATCGCGATTGGTATGATTGTTCTACACGAGACTCTTCTACTCGTGAACATGATTTCGTAAGAAACTTGTTTTATGTATCACGCGAACCTGCTTTATACGACGCTAAGCAGCAAAGATGAAAGCTGGTTTAATTTAGATCACGATTCGTATAGTAAACATTAGTTTTTTTTTTTTTTTTTTTTTTTTTTCCGCCATCCATTTCGCCAACTCCTAATCTTAGATTCGTATCTGTATCGTTTCTACTGCAATTTACGAATGGTGGTGGTGGTTAAGTGGTAAAACTTTCCGATCGAACTTTTATAGAATGACTCGCGCTACAGAGCCGTTCGAAGGTACAACAGGTAATCGGAAGGCCGTTCAAGTTTTTCGAAACGTTCGAATTACATATTCCGCGTACGAAATCGCGTGACCCAACTACTTTAAATTCTTTACGGTCCGCCCAGTACTGTAAAGTATAAACGGTCAATGTGTGAAAATCGCCGTTACGATGTTTCTTAAACGCTAACGTTGAACGCGCGTTCGAGATCGATCGTTCTTCGACAGCTGTGCGGGTTCGAACGGTGTTACGATCCACAATGAACGTTTGTACGATGTTACTATCCGTATTTGCATAACGAGCGTTACGCAGAACTCATCTACGCCGGAACCACCTCTTTTCCCCTCCGCGCTCTTCGTTCCCCTTTTCACCATCTCTAGCTGCCACCCACGCTTCCTGAAGAGGAGAATAGTAATTTAGCGATGGGATCGATACGTTTGATCGATTCGAAATTTCTTTTTTACACCTCATATATGTCTTTGTGTTTCCATCTTTTCGAAAATTGCCATCATTTGACGCCGCTATCGCAACAGACAAAATTAGAAGTATTTCTGTCTCTCGATGATGTTGCGTGGTGGGAGAACGCGACGAGGACACCCACTCTGTACCACGCAGGAGTCCCACACTTGCGTAGGCTGTGCAACCCTACTCTGTACCACCTACCTTCAAAGCATCAAACAGAAAAACAAAAAGCTATTATTCGTTTATATATTATAAAACTTATTTCCGAATTTTGGGAAGTACGTATTTTAAAGAAATGTTTATTACCAAGCTGACGACGGACAAGTCGTTTATTTTCCAACTGAATAGCTCTACGACCTGGCTCGCCGGGTTTTTCTGTAACAGGAGGCAAACACAGTGACTTCAGACCGGGGCGACGCTATCGTTAGATTCATCCCATGGGGCCTTGGAGAACCAGAACCGCATTCCATAGTCGTTCAACTCGCATTCCATTCTTAGGTAGACGATACTATCGTTTCAACTCGTTCCGTTAAAACGTCAATTAGAAGAAAATTGCAGTTGTCTCTTTTTCTCTCCCTTTCCTTTCTCTCATTTTAACAGTATCGTGTGTATGTTCTTCTCGATAATACACTTGATACACTTGATTAACCGATGTATTGGCGTTGGTTTAGTCGAATTTGATTCGCATCGAAAAACTCTGCCGCGTAGACAGGTATGAATGAAATGATTCATTCTTATCACTATGCATTATATAGCGTCGAACGAGTTAGTCTTCGAACCGACCCGGCAACCGCCGACACTTTTACCTGGAAATGGAGCTGCCGGTTATCCCTAGACTTTCTCTTCCATTCCAATATGATCAGCGTCCATTTCTTGACGTTATATTCCTGTCCATAATATTATTTGTAGTCAACGCAAAATTTCCTCAATGTATTTCCTTCTGCTAAGCCAGTATTCTTTATGACGTAATAAGTAAAATAAAGATTGTTCAACGCTTGCAGTAGATCTAGAAGAAATCTCGGCTCGATTAAATTTAATGGTCAAAGCGGAACTAGCCGAGCTGATTGCCGGAGCACCCATGAACCCGGGTGATCCTGAAACAAGGTGCCAATATCTTGAGAAATTTTTAGGTAAGCGTATCTTTTTTAACCGGTCTGCTTAATCGGTCAGATATCTTTTTACTTCCAAACTAACTTATTCCAATTCCAATTCCGTATTATTTTATTGTGGCAGATCGAAGAAGGGAGACTTCTGTGATGATCGATTGGCCGGATGTCAGTGGGAATGTTTACATAGAAGACGGGGAACCTTCGAAAGGGAAGAAAATGCAAGTTGCTAAAATTCATCGAAACATCGAGACGATTTTAAATCAGGCAAAAAATATCAACGATTCCTAAGAGCGTCTGTGCGAAGCATTTATTTAGTAAGAAAATTGAACTAAAATTCAAATCGACGACTATTTTGTATTTATATTTGTATTTATGATCAGATTGAACGCGGTTGCGCGGGTGAAAAGAGAAACGTCGGGAGGGGTAGACAATCTCTTAGATTCTGGCATTTCGTACGACACTGATGTAACACGAGCTGTCAGAATCCAGGAGACTGTACACAGAGAATCGTATTCGATTATTGATATTAAAAAAATTTGTATTATTTTTTTAATAATTTAATAACCACATCTTTTTATATAATATTTTTTTGTCATTTAAGTAGATGCATACGTATATGTATATGTATAAGAAGGAGAAGAAAGAAGTCCTCGCTCGAAGTCTCGCAGCTCGAACAGAATCGAGCGACGATCGACTTGGCTTGTTCAATTATTTATTTCTTTTTTAGGACAATTCCGTAGACGAGTGCAACGCAACGCACGTTCGACAATCAGACTGATACACGCGTTTTTTATTGTTTTGCATTTTCTATTGCGCTCGTCGCGTAATACTCGTCTGGGTATGCCCGTATTAGTTTTAAAAACCGCCATCCTTGTAATGTAAACGTGCGATTTATGTATCGAAGGGCGAAATAAAATTGCATAAACGGTGAAGTTCTTCTGGCGTGCGAAACAAATAAGTACATGTACAACATAGTTGTTCAAGTTGCTAAATTTAATCGCTTTCAAGTTACAGATACTTGTTTTATGTTATGCGTTATTTGTACGGGGGATGGCATTTTAGGTGTCCCAAAAAAATATTCCTCAGAGAAAGATCATCTTTTGCTTTCTCGCTCGCGTGTATTAAAATTAATTTCATTTTAACGATACCGAAAATATTCCTTTACTTAGTTCTACATCTGTTTCGTTCTAGATCGAAAAATATTACCGCTCCGTATGTACTGTACGTGGGTTTTCGAAGGCAATGAAACGAGCCCACTGTACGATGTGCGACAATTTATTGAATCGATTTTTTTAAACTACTATCGAAGCAATTTTTTGTAGATCGGTGGAATTTATTTCGCAAATGAAGAAAAAAAAGTTGACAATCATTTATTTACATAACAAGACTATGCGTACACGTATATGCAACGTGTATGAACAACGTATGCATGTGATATAACTACTTGCGTGTATTCTCTGCTCGACTTCTTCTCCGAGTTTATTTCGAAACAACGTTTCTAACAAAATAAGTTCAGAATAAGAGAATAAGTACATAAATGCACATTAAAAAAATTGCGCAGTTTGCAGTTTACGATGTAATAAAAAGCGGTGTCATTTAAACGATATGCGAGGAGAGATGCTGCTTTGATATGAATTCAGACTAGTTATTGGGAGAATTTTTTTGCGTCACGCATTTGTACAGACACGATTGAGATAGTCCTTATCACATACGGAACGAAATCCATACCGAAGTATAACGGTGACAGTATCGTTTAGCCTATGATAGTCTTAATTAGAGGTTTTTATTGAGAAAACTACCTTATTTTATGATACATGTCCATGAACATACTTCAAACGGTGTTTTAATTTTTCATCTTCAACAACTTTGCGAATACCTATCAAGTCTTAATATATTAATTAAGTTCAAACGATCCGATATCTAATGACATGTAAAAAATTTGTTTAAGAAACATTTTTAATGATTTAGTTCGATGCGTATCAACAGTTAATGTTTGTATGCGTTGATATCGTTTTAAGAAGCATCGAATGATTCATATTTGTTGCACGACACGCTATCCACCCGAATCGGTGAGCTATCGATTAGGAACGTATTCCCTAAAATATAATTAGACCTCGAGAATACCATCGATGCGTTCTAAAAATATTTTCTCATCGATAAACATTGGCAGCTTTCGATTCAGTACTTTCGATACCTGCTCCCTTCGAATGAGAAAGAAGATTTCGATTTAATTGAAATCTCTCGATTCTCATCAATATTGGTCCTTCTTTTTCTTTTTTTTTTTTTTTCTTTTTTTTTTCTCCCTCGTCGCACGGTAGATGACTCAAAGGAAATAGAATACCCAGTAGATGGCATTGAATAGCATAAAACTGACCGGGAATATAATTCGGGAGTATTTGTCGATAATATTTACATCCTTAATCTTCGGCATGGATACTCGCAATACGGACGCTCCTCTCCGTATCGCATGTAGTACCTGCAATCATTGTATGTTTTTTATCATCTTCAACTTTTTTAATAGATCGAGACTTTGAGATTTCGTTCGTTCAGACTGAAATACACATATGTCGCATATGTCAGCATTTGCTAGTTTTTGAAGTTGTTTAAAAAATACAGACCTTCGAAAGTTATCGTGTTTCCTTTATTTTACGGCGTATCGAGTGTATCGAGAGGTTTTTACCTTGGGTTTGTGCGGTTTAGGCCCCCTGTACCTGAGACCAGGATGCCGTCCGTACGTATTGTAGGCTGCGACTCTAGAAATTCGAAAGCTAGGAGGAAACTTGGCCGGATCGTGTTCTCTTCCAATACCGGGCGTCGAGCTGCTACTGACCAGGCCCGATCTGTTCCTTATGCTAGGTAGAGGCGACATCCTGAGATCTTGAAGCTCTATTATATCCGCTTCCGTTGAACCCGGGAAAGGAGAACTCGCTTTGCTCCCTGCACGATTATTTATCTCTTGGAAGCTATCCCTTTTTTGGGCCGCGAAAACAGACTTTGAAAACGATATAGCACTACCTGATTTCGAGGAAATTACTCTCTTGTCATCCGTGTCTTTCTTCTTCGTCTTCTTTTTGGCTCTAGCACCCCAATAAGTGTAATTGACCGCTGCGTATTCTAACAGAGCGGCGAACACGAAAACGAAACACATTACCAAGTAAATGTCGATAGCCTTTACGTAGCTGATACGTGGCAGGGAGCTACGTACACCCGTTGAAATAGTGGTCATCGTCAGGACTGTCGTTATACCTAAAACAGGACAAGTCGATGATTTTTCAATTAGGGAATTAGAATAATGTAATCGTTGTTTACCGAGAGCTACTCTAGCACTGGTTGCCTCGTGATTGATCCAGAAACTGACCCAGCTGAGCATCACAATGAGGATGCTAGGCAGGTAAGTTTGAAAGACAAAGTATCCGATGTTTCTTTGAAGTTTGAAGCTCAACGATAATCTCTGATATATACCGGTGGCCAGCCTCTCTTTACGGTCGTTCGTTTCGTAACCGATTATCGTGAACTGTGGCAGTTCCGCTTCTTCGACACCACGAACTGGAGTCTCCTTCCAATACATTACAACGTCCAACACCGTGTATCCATCTAACAGGAAACAGTCCTTCTATGTACTAGCAATGAAAAATGTACATTTAAATGTAAACTAAAATTCCAGCTATCGCTCTATTTATCGCGATATTATTATCGCGTATTTAGACGTTCAACACGGAGGGGAAAAACTGGCACGTATAGGAAAACGATACGCTACGAGAGGTAGATTAGACGTGTACTAATATCGATCGTACAGCTCTCAATCTCTACGGTGCAGTTCTGCGAATCGAGCGGATAGTAGTGCAGATCCATCATGCAAGCCAGGGTCGTCGTGAATCTCATGCCATAAGTAACTGATCCGTCCCCGGACAACCGAACGAGTTTATTACGCTCGGTCACGTCGTGTAAGAAACTGTGAACAAATCGACAAATCAACATTTCTCCGTCTTAATCCGAATCTATCTACTTTCACACGGTTACCGCCATTCCAAGATAACGGAAACACCGCGTCTACCTATTTTTGTCGTTGGCGAAAAAAGTATCCGGAACCCAAATCTTTTCCGCGAAATCTCCGCTAAGAGTGAGAACCTCTTCTTCTTGGGAAAATGCAAGTCTCTCGTCTTTCCAGTATTGATTCAAATACATCGTTATCGTGTAATCCTGTGGCAAGATTAACGATATTACTCTCTTCACGTGTACACGTGTGCAATGATGAAATTCAAGAAATTAAAGGTGCATCATTTTACCATGTTTACTTCCGAGATTGCATCGAAACTCGCTATTGTAAGATCCATGCCAACCAATAGGGGTTCTCCTGTTAAATGGAAATAAAATCGATTAATCGACCAAGATTAAGGACATCGTTTTACCACTGCTAAGCGGATTAATTAGAATTCCGACGCGAAGGCAGTGGCCTGTAAACGATTCGCCGCTAGGTCGATAAATCTTTTTCACATCGATTTTGCAATCCTTTAAAAAATTTACCACCAAAATTTGGCCTTAATCGGATATCGTAACCATCGAGGATTCGTGATATAGTTTGCGTTACATTCTCCAATCTATCCGCCACCACTGCATTCTCAAGGCTGGCCCTGGAGTACAACCAACAGTTATTGTATGATAAACATCTGGTAAATCAAATGAATTCTTACCGAGCGACTAGGTGAATCATCTGCAACAGGAGACAGATCTGCTGCAGCCACATTCTGCGATGCATCCCTCGAAATTACGTCAGCAGATAGAAGAGGACGTCATCTCGATCGGTTTTTGCACCTCGACATCGAGCTGCCAGAAACTGAAACAAGAATCGACCTAATTTCCGTCCTTGACCCTTACTGTAGGGTCAGGTGGGGTAATCGGCCTGAAAAATTGCTCGAACAAAAGAAAGTTATTTTCTGTGAAAATTTTATAAAAATTCCTTCTTCCCGTTTCTATTTCCGGAGATCACGATCATCTACAATCATTTCTAAGACATCGCGCATTCTCTGAATCCTATAAAAGAATTCGTATCGTTCAACCGATCGATTGAATCTAACAGCAAAAAGTGATCTAAGGGAATAATATGAAATGATGGTGTACTCGTCGCATTTAGCTGTTGAAACAACGTCGTCGAAGATGCCGGCAACAGGATTATTGGTAGACATTGTCGAGCAGAGAACTTGCCACGAAAAGTAAACGCCTTTACACACTTCCAGAAACAGTTGCCCTTAAAAGGGCACACTTTTCGTTCTCCACCACCGAACGGACAGGTTCGTTCACGAGCACTGTCCAACGTCGACGCTGTTGTTGAGGGTTCGTTTTACGACGCTTCGGATGCTGCGCGCCACTCACCACCACCAAGTTCTTCACTCCCACCATCCAGCTCTCCTCTTCCTATATCACCCTCTACTAACCTCCTTTTCGTCTCTTTGTCTGCGATACCGTCCGTCCTTCTTGTCACGCTGGCCTTATCAGCCCTGCTCTCTTACACTTTCACTGTCTTTCTATTCAACCTTTCCACGACCGTTCCTCTCACTCTCGCGGAAGATTCCATTCTTAGACAATCTTTCGTCGTCCATCCGCATACTCCCATTTATTCCCCTTTTCCTTACGGTTCGTCGAATTCTGAATCGATACGCGATCCGCGCACCCCCTTTTTCATACGTTTCTACTTTACCCAGTCGCTCTACCCCGGATCATCTCAGCCCGCATCCGTATTTCACCGCACCTGTTCTCTCTCTCTCACCTAATTTATCTTTCGCTTCTGTCTCGACGCCGATAACAGGCCTAGCCTCTGTATCTCTCTGGGATACTTGGCATTCCTCGGGTCCCGGAGGCGGTACGGAGGCTGGTGCAAAATGAACCACGCATGTGCAGCCCCGTTTCACCGCGACCTACTGACACAGAGACTCGCGCGTTCTGTGGAGTTTCGATGTTAGAAAAGGACCAGAGCCCATCCCGACATCGACGACGGCCATTAACCTTACGAGATTCCCCCTTTCATCGATCTTCGCTTTGGAACATGTATTTTCGAGATCGTTCGAAAAGATGAAGAGAGTTCGTCTTAACATCCCTAATCCATAAACTTGCATCAACTCGGATGCAATCGATCAACAAAGTTTGTACGCGTATTTTAATCGTATAGCTCAGTTATGATATCTTGCAATCAGGTAGCTCAGGTATCTTGCAATGTCATATAAGTAATTTTTCCTTCGTTTCCTTTCACCTTTGTCTCGTAATGTGCCAGGTCGTCAATGGATCGGGTCAATTGAAAAATTTTAAAGAATTAACGTTCTATCGAATCTTGTATGCACCAATTCTTGTCTATGGTTCCTCCGTAGTTGGTTCCTTTGTGCGTCTGTTGAGTAATATTTTATAGAAAAAAGTTTTCACTTTGTTATAAAGTAGAAATGAATAAACGAGAAAGAGTTTCGTTGTTCGTCGCGGAAGACAGGATTGTTGGAGCTTGCGCATGAGAATGTTTCGCCTTTCAGGGGGGAGATCCACGAGGATCTGTCGGAAGAACCGCGTGTAGATCTTCCTCGCCAGTGCTAGCATTCAGTTCGAGCTTATTTAATTTTCAATCAAAGTTCAAAGTTTTAAGTGACTCGAAAAAGTGCAACGATATGTTAAAGTAAGTACTATTCTTTTTCCTTTCGTTTTTACTAACGAACGAATCGTGCACTTCATATTACATAAATAATAGAAACGCTATTTCGGGAATTGTTTTTAAAGCGATGTAAATACTTTTGATTAAACGATTCTAGAGATATTTTTTATTACTATTGTTATTATTATTAAAATTAAATGATATACATTAAACGTGAAATTAGCTGGTGAAATAAATGATGTTAATGGTAACGAAAGCTGTGCCAAAGATTGACAGTCCGCACCGATTATTTAGATAGTACTCGCAAATACGGCAATATTATTGATGCAGATGAAAAAGCTGAAATTAAAGTGGCTCAATTCTTGTGTCGCACCGTTTCGTTGATAATCACCTTTTTATCATAAAAAAGCTGTAACGATCATCGAACTTGAGAATTTTCGATTAAACATATTAACAATTAAAAAAATACTTGTATATTGTATAACAATGAATTGCTTAAGAAAATTTCAATGTTGAGACATTTGACAAAAAATGTTGGTTTCGATTGCTCTTTTCACGAAAAGGGCACCGGAAGAACTTAAACGGCGATTCTGATGTAACGAGAGAGAATGTTCACTCGAAACAACGAGGGGCATCCTCGTCGGAAGTTGCTGAATCCGCGGCTAAGGAGAGCACTTTTCTACCGCTATTCCCCTCTACTTCTTCTCCCTTTTGCCGCTGCTTCTCACCTTTGACACCGGTTTCCCTGGTGCCTGCCATTTTCTTTTCTTTACAGAGCACGTTTCAATTTTTTATTTTCTTCTACACCTCTAGTACCAAAGTTGTTTAATTTTCATAACAAGTACTTATCACAGAGATTGAGCATACAACAAAAAATTACTTTGCAAAAATCTTCAATGTTGCGATGCACTCGGAGATGCCTTGGCAATCCTTCTTAGTCAAAGTATTTTATTATTATAATTACTATCACTGTCACAGTAATTGCACAATAATAGTCATAGTCAATATTGTTGCTAATTCTTCTTGGCGTTGTCATCGTAATTACCACATTATCCCAAAAGGAAACGAAAATTATTCGTTTTGGCGTTAGTTAAAGAACTGTGTGTACAGGCTGGTAGTCTTTCTGTTAATGTCAACGTGCGAAAATCGGAATTACGCTCTTGATATTACCTCGCCACCTTCAAGGAACTCTTCGAAATCTACATTGACCAGAGGAACCATCAATGACATAGTTTCTCGAAATATCACAATGGTTCTTGAGAATCTTCTAATGAATTACGAGAACAATCAATTACCCACTCATGGGAAAGGTAAAAATGAAATTAATATCTTCTAAAGCTTATTTCGAATGATCATTATTTAAGTTCAGATTAATGATCTGAAATTGTGCAAAAATTAGTCGTCCTCGTTTTTTTCCTACTCACCAAAATAAATTTTTGTTCCTAAATTTTCATTTACGCTTCATCGGATCGCTCCGAACTTATTGGATTAATTTACGGTCAATAATGAAGCTTTTAGAGGATTAGAAAAATGTTCAAAAATGAAAGCATATCTATGCGTATGGAAATAATACATATTCGTTGATTGATATACAAAAATATGATTATAGTTTTCAACTATAATTAACTAATTTAAAGAAAAACGAACAATAATTAGCTCGTATACCGATTGTAATATGGTTATAAAGGAAAAAATCAGAACATTGTGTATGTAACAAGCTTTGACAAGTGTTCGAACGAAAAAGGAAAAGCAGGAGTCGATCCGATACGAATGAAACGCGCGCGTCAAGTTGGACGGTAGCCAACCAAAGGGAAGTATCCTCTCGAAATTGCTTTTATCCCTATCACGCGGTCTTTTTCTGTGATTTTCCTTTGTTTTTTGTCCGCGAGAATAACGAAAAATCATCATTCTTTTCTAGTTTTTGTTTAGACATATTTTCGGTTCTTGCTTTTAACATTCTTCTATTTATCGCAAAAGATATACGTAATGCAAAGGTAATACGAGACATACTTTTCGTATTCGTGACTTCTGTTTAAATTTAATATGTTACGGGACAGGACAATAATTATCTGCTCTGAACAAATATAAATATAAGCAGTTATTCTAATCATACTGGCCTGACATATAAACTTAAAATAGCCTACTTACTGCCGCCGCTACCGTTTATCATTCTACTGCGGCACGCATTTGCGTTGGTCTGACCAATATGGTCAGAATCACTGCTCGCGCCTGTACAAATGTGTGCAACGACTTCGTATCAAGTTATATCGACTAAGAAATATTTCCTATTAGGAACGCCAACGGTGGTTAAAACGAATATTTTAATAAGAAGCATGGGTCCTGTATCAGAACTCGATATGGTAAGTTTATAATAGGATAATAAAATAGTTGAACGATTTTTAATTACTTCTTACAGGATTACTCGATGGATTGTTATTTTCGACAGTCTTGGCGGGATTCTCGTTTAAGTTTTTTGGGCCCAATAAAATCGCTCAGTTTAAGTATCAAAATGTTGGAAAGAATCTGGAGACCGGACACATATTTTTATAATGGAAAACAGAGTTACGTACATACTATCACGGTGCCAAATAAATTATTGAGAATTTCACAAGATGGAGATATCCTTTACTCCATGAGGTCGTTATGAGATTTAGATTTTCTAATTTATACTAGTAATGAAATTAAAAGTTTTATGTAAAGGTAATAATAAATCACGTCAATATTTATAACAGACTTACTATCAAAGCGAAATGTCCAATGGAGCTTAGAAATTTTCCCATGGATCGGCAGTCCTGCCCACTTATTCTTGGAAGCTGTAAATACTGTCGATAAAGTTTTAAGAATTACATATACCAATTCATCAATAAATTGCGAATACTATTTCAACTTTTAATTCTCCCTTTTTCATACTTTTTTTTTAGATGCATATACATCCAGTCAGCTAGTTTATGAATGGCAAGAGGGTTCTTCCGTTGATTTCGTCCCTGGGATGGCTCTCTCCCAATTCGATTTGATGGGTTCACCGTACAGAAATTTAACTTTTGTTCGGCGGGAAGGCGAATTCTCGGTTCTTCAAGTTTCCTTCAACTTACAGCGAAACACTGGCTATTTTATCATTCAAGTAAGTTGTTAGATAAACATGTAGCACAAACGAGATATTACTGTCCTTATAAATTCGTCAGGTTTACGTGCCCTGCGTTCTTATAGTAGTGTTAAGTTGGGTATCTTTTTGGATTCATCGCGAGGCTACCAGCGATCGAGTTGGTTTAGGTAAATCGTTATTTCCAAATATCAAAATATATCAAGGGATGTATACGGGATACGTATTGTTCCAAGATTTAAAAGAATCAATTGTTATAGGTATTACTACGGTTTTAACATTGTCGACCATTAGCCTCGATTCCAGAACCGACTTACCAAAAGTCAGCTACGCCACTGCCCTTGATTGGTTCTTGCTAATGAGTTTTGGATACTGCATCGCTACTCTCTTGGAATTCGCTGGTGTACATTACTTCACAAAAGTATCTCCGACAGTCAGATCATATGGAATTAAAAATGTAACGATTTCTTCATTTATTATTTCTCTACGTTTATATTAGGTTGGGAGCGGAGAAATACCTTTAGACGAAGAAGAATTTGGGGACGAAAGTGAAACTGATTATCAAGATGGTTATTGCAGTATTGTATCGTGCAGTCCTCAAACAATGCATCCAGAAACAATAATAGATGTACATCGCAGACGAAATTCTCTTATATGTGATGTTTATGGTGTCAACGTAAACATAATATGAATTTCATATCTAGAAAACTAGTTAGCTTATCAAATAATAACAACTAATAATTGATCCTTTCGTTGTTGCTGTTGTCGTCGTTAAGAGAGAAAAAAAAAAAAAAAAGTGTATATATAACTATAGAAATAGATTTTCAAGCGAGATATCTTATTTAGGAATCGGTTTCATATGGAAGAGGATCGATGACAGTTTCAGTTACCTCAAAACCATCGACAATGGAAAGACAAACTCAAACTGAAGTGTGGATACCAAAATGGCGGCAGTTCCTTTATTGTCTCGCTGGTGATGAAGCGTTCAGGTACAAAGTTGTACCCCACTTTCTGCCTCGTATCTGTAAAAATTTAATATGGTTAAATTGATTTCTCTCTAATACATCGATCAATAAACATACATTTACTTTTGTTATCATGTTTGCAGGAGACGTAGACAAAGAGAAGCAGCTGGAAATTGTAGAAAGCACGGTGAAAAAATTGCAAGGCATATAAATAGTGTGTCATACATTGATAAAGTAGCGCGTATAGTGTTTCCAGCTTCTTTTGGTTTACTTAATGTATGTTATTGGGTCACTTACGTTACTTATCAAGAAGAATTCAAATGGCAAGATTCACCACTTGGTTCGATTTCTTTATAATCCAATTTATAAGTTAACTAAGAAATAAGAGTATGTATGATACTATGTATGATTTACAGAAGCTACATTAAAATAGTATTTTCCCTAAATTTAAATACAAATATTGTTTTAAAACTAAAAACTAAAATTTTTGTTTACTTTCGAACAACATTCCTTCCTTTGTATTAATAAATAATGTGAATACATGCTTTTCGTTTCTATTAGCATTATAGCATTAAACAAAAGTACATTATTGTTTACATGTCAGTTAGGGACGAAAAGCTTTTTGATTACCGCTTCATTGAAAACACCGCTGAAGGAGTCACAGTGTATATCTACATTAATGTATGGACTATGGCATAGAACCGGCACATTGGGTAATGTAACGTTGTTGCTTGAAATACTGCATTTAGTAATTTTCCCTTTTCTTTATTATATGTAATTTAATCATGATGTTTCGACAAGTAAGTTGAAAAGTTATTGCATAAACGTATAACATAATATCAAGTCGATGTAAAAAATTAAAAATGTCTCACTGTCTCTAGATTATTTCACGAGTAGTTCCAAATATCCGAACAGTTAAAAATGTGCAAATGTGCACTGGTGCCGAGAATACGAAAATCGAAAAAAGTAAGTAAAGTCATTTGATTATTTTAATGACGTATTAACATTTGTCCGAATATAAATCACTATTACATTACAGTTTCTAGTTCCTCGTATGAGAGGTTAGGAATCTAATATAAGTTACTAATTTTCGCCGATTTTCTTTATTCTAAATGCAAAACGTGTTATGTACAACCAAAAGAAAATTTCTAATCTATTGTATCATAAAATATACTTAACAGAAAGATAAGTTATTACGTTATATTAAGCGTTCACATAAATTACTTGTTTCTAGCCTTAAATCAAGTAACGCTATTAGGAAGAGTAGGTATCGAACCCCAAAAAAGGGGCAACGAAGAACACCCTGTTGTTATATTTTCTCTAGCTACACATAGTAATTATAAATACGTGAATGGTATGTAATTCATAATAAATTCATAGTTTATAAGCTAATTAATTATTGAACATTTTACAAAGCATTTGTGATGTTTAACATTTTGTTAAGCTTTCAAACATTCCCATTTTTAGATAGTTTACAAGATATTGCAATTTTCAAAATTACATATTTCTTATTGTTAAAAAGTAATTTTGATGAAACGATTTTGCTATAAAATCTGTAACAAAATATATCCTTTATATTTAAAAGATATATTTGCGTCTAAACCATAATGTATATGGATTATATTAGGTTGTCTGAAAAATTTGTGAACATCAAAGTAAATTAACATGTTCTAGAATATAAAATGACACAATATGAAACTTGTTTACTTGAAAATTTGCACAAGCTTTATAAGCGATTCAATAAAATTCTAGTACACTAAAATCTGGATGTAAAATAGCTATTTTTCGATATACCATGTGTGTACTTTATATTGTAATTTATGTAGACTTTAGTATTATTGATAAAATTTCAGGAGATTTTATACAACGAACAGAGTGGCACAGAATATGCGTTTTTAAACCAAATTTACGCGAGACTGTTGCCAATTATTTGAGAAAAGGTCAAAGAGTGTTAGTTTCTGGAAAAATAAGTTATGGAGAGTTTAAAGATGAAGAGGGCAATACAAAACCAAGTACAGCCATAATAGCAGATGATGTAATCTTTTTCCAATCCACTTAAAACACAAATAAAACAAGTAAATCTATGTTATTTGTCTTGTACAAGTTTTTTCAATAAAACGCGAACAATGTATAAATAATATTAATGAAAAAATGTTTTTATTTTTATATATTTTCTCTAGTAATATTTGTCTCTCTAGTAATATATATGTTACTGAAAATCAGTCAATGTTTGAATATTTATAATAAGTATTATATATCATATGTTTATCGATCTAAAAGATTTCAACGTATCACTACTTGCAATGTCTCGTTTCTAATGAAAAGGAATAATAAAATAATGCTCAAAGTTAGCTTAATAAGTAAATAAATCTCTATTTACACATTACTTATGCATTTGCAATGAGTTATACAATAAACGATTCGTATTTTCCTAAAATTGTACAAGTTTTATTTTATACAGAATCTATAAAGAGAAACAAAATATAACTTTTCTTGGTAAATGAGAGGGATAGTTTTTAAATGCTGGGAAAGAAAAAAGAACTCTTGACAACGTTGGTGCTCTTTAAAACTTCTACACATGTAGGTACATGCGTGGTACACATGTATACGATATATTTCTAAAGATATGCGACAATCCGAATTAAGAATGTAATCAAGTACAATCTGTATTTTCTTTGTTCTTTTAGAATTGTTCAGTTTTAAACTAAAATTGTTCAGTTGCATTTAAACGTATATAAAAAATTACGTTTATATGCAACTCCTGTACGTAACATACATATAGTAGTTGTAAATAGAGTCGTGTGCAATAAACTGTCAAATGTACTTAATTATTTGCCTAGAGCAATACCAAACTTTCGTTACAATCTAAATTGGGATTGTCCTTAAGAACACAATTTGCATATGTGTATTTCAATATATTTATCATTAATATATATATATATTGTTCTCTCATAAAAATTATATACACGAAAGTTTTTTTATGCACTCGTATTTTTTTTTTTTTTTTTACGATAAAAACTTCACGGAGATCACAGTATACAAATAGCCAAATACAACTTTATCCCCCTTCGGTTATATAAATTTTTTGCTCGCTAATGCACTTTTCATTTTCACAAACTTTTATTTATCTCTTCCTTTCTTACTTTCACAGACACTCCCTCATTCACACGTACATATACATACAATGATTCATTTATAACAACATTTTCATATTTTCTGACCTGTTTGTATGTTTGAGTCTTTTGCAAAAATACAATCTTAAGACCAGTTTCTAATCGTACCGGCGCCATCGGTCCCTAATTGCATTCCATTTTTCCATTTTTTTTTTCTTTTTTTCTCTTTTAAAGTTTAGGGTCCGTTGGCGAGGAATGTGAATTTCACAATCGCATCGACAACGAACGTAGAAATTTCGAATATAAATTTCTCTTCAGTAGTAAAAAATATATATATATATATATATAGAGATTTATTTATATATAAATTTATATTCGCAAGTGTCTGTGTGTGTATCGTATGTGTATAGCGTGTGTCTGTCTGTTGTTTTTATATATATATATATATATAACTCTGGCCCCGAATTCCATTAAAATCTTGTATTTTTTTTACTTAATAAAGTTCATTATAATTTTTGTTTCAAATAATTCGTCAACTTATTTACAGATATTTACGATTTAGGGATGCAAACGATCCTTGACGTTGTTTTGACCGTTTCAAAACGATGATCATGATTTTCCATGTATTTTTTTTTTATTTTTGTATATAGAACACTAAACTAAACGCGTATATGTACGTAATTATCGACGATCAGATTGGCACAAACGAGTCGGTGGAACGGGAAACTAGCTTTGGAGTTCCGTCGAATTCGAAAATATTTACAATAGGGACCGCGTTAGTACTGGATCCACTTCAAAAGGGTCGAAGTATATTACATTAGTTTCTTTTTAAACTTATATAGAGTTTCTTCGCAACAATTTTCTTTTGTTCAAATAAAAAAATTTGATCGAGAAGTTGAACCTCTAGTTATAACCTAACTATATTTTACTCCAGGAAATTTACCTTCAAGCTAATGTTTACATCACAGAATAACTTTGGAATAAAATACCTTGATCGTTTCCCGCGCACCGTATTGTACGTTCGTCGATAACACTCTTATAAGCATCTCTAAAGTAGTTCGTTGTAGAAGCGAGAAACGTTTTACACTCGCGCACGTGTATTTAACACGACGGATGGAAAACAAATGGCGGAATATCCGCGAAAGTTCAGCTTCACTGAAGCGTCCTCCACAACTGTAACACGACAATTGGCTCCTGGCTTTCTCTTTTTTCTCTTTCTCTTTCTCTTTCTCTCTATACGCAGAATCGTAGGTAGCCAATTATCTATTTGATAACGTACGAATATTAATGAATTACAATAATCGCTTGATCTTCAAGTCGATTCACATTGTTTCGATTCCGGTAAACTTCGAATTTAAAATTGACGAGCAGTCGAAGAACCGGACATTCACGATTATATCCATGATTATTACAGAGTGTTCGAACACCATCCTTCTCGTCGTTTGTTGTGCAGTTTGATTAGTAAAACTCACACGATATTTCTTTTTATCAGTCTTTTCATTCGGCCCCGAAAGCATAATAATAACAAACGGTTATTATAATATATACGAATCTATCGTCCTCGTAAGTCTTATTATTCGAACGTTGGCTCCGAAAAATGGCGATCTACTCTGTCAACATACTTCATCATATGTAGCTGACAGAGGATCTCTTCGCAACGTTCTGAAACGTAACCGTTTCTAATTCAAGAAACGATGATGGCAAAAGATCCGTCGACTCTGTCAGCGTTAAACACGTACAGTCGAATCAACGCTACGTCTCGCGTCACTTCTTCTCTTCCGACTCCTGGTTGGTTTTAACAAGATTATACGCGTGGCTTCTATATTTTGCAGGTGGGTCGTGAAGAGGTAGTGGTTGTTGCTGCTGCTGCTGCTGCTGCTGTTGTTGTTGTTGTTGATGCTGTTGTTGCTGCTGTTGCTGTTGCTCGCTTGCTGGCTGACTCATACTAGACATCGAGAGGTCTGTTGGCATATCGATTTCCGGCTCGACGCCACTTCCGCCTTCTTCTTCCGGTTCTGACTTTATCCGCATTTGCTGACGCAGCAAAGATATGTTCTTTATGTTCTTCAGCTCCGTTGGGTTTCGCAGAAATCTAAACACAAAGAGGTCGTTCCATTTTTAAATCAGCTATTTTATTTTTTCGTACAAAGTTTGAGATCAATGAAACATTCAGCTCTATATATAAGCTTTTTAGATAAAATTCTTATACGTATGCGATTTAATTTTGCTAATATTAGTGGACTTTTTTCAGTTTCCATAATGGAATTCGAGTTTACCGAGAAACACGTATTCGTCGTTCGATTATTTTAGATTTAAAAAAAAGGGCATCGTATACTTACTGGTAACAGTGTCGTTCTCCTTGGACTTTCCGCAAGATATTCACTCGGTAGTAATATCGAAGGGCTCTACTCATTTTGTCGTAATTCATCGAGAGATGATTCTTTTGGATGCCCCAGAGCCTTGCCAGTCCAGGAGGATCGACGATTTTGAATACACCTGTCTCTCGACTTTTCCACGCGATATAATGCGTGTACCGTTGCGAGGGGTCGTTTAACAGTTGCTGAAGAAAATCCCACAAAAGTCTACCATCTGTGAGAAATAAAAAGCCATTGCTAGATCTGTGAACAACACTTTTTCACAAAGGTGGTTCTTCGTTTAGCGCAATAATCGCGAAACGTGGTTTCGTATAACGCGCGGTTAAGAGATTGCAAAAAATTGCCGTAATCCTCGTCAAACCAGGTAGATAACTTTGAACGTGCAGCAAGAACAGCATTCTCGCATGTGCAATTCAGATAATCCGCACAATTGAATGCACTGGTCATCGGCAGTTACTTAAAACATCTAATTTTGTAGATTCCGAAACTCGAGCACTTACTCGTATTGGGTTCCGGCGAATCGCTCGGGAAGAACTCTCTCGCGGCGTTGCCGGGATTCGTTCTGAAGGCACCGGGCGTCAGAGGCATCATTGGTTGCGTTAACGTGGGACTGGGTTGGTCTTTGACGCAAACTTCGCTTAGCCTTTGCGCTGCAAGGGCGGTTGGCGTTGCTGGTGGGCTTCCAGTGACCGCTTGTTGATTGTCCTCGTCCGAGTCGCTTTTGTAAACCTGACTTTGGGTTCCCTCCGTGTGCCCTGGAGAGCCTGCTTGGCTGTCTACCGACGGTGCCGGGGAGAGCGTCACTGAATTTGCGGACATTAACGAGGCCAAGTTGGCGGTGTACGGGTTCTCCGTCCAGGTTGGGGTCGGAGGGTGCGAATGGGGGCTGAGCGGGTACGCGGAGGGCCTCGTGGGAGTCACCGGACTGCTGGGAAGACACCTTTGAAGCTGGTTGAAGTCTCTAGCTAGCATCGAGAGCACGTTGTGCAACACATCACCCGCGCCTGGGCATCTCTCCCCCAAGTCTGCCTTGGTCAGCAAGCATAGCGCCTTGCCGTTCATTTGGAACATGTCCATGTCGAATTGGGGTAGGTCGAATTCTCGCTCGGCCCATCGGAGGAACGTCGCCACATCCTCGCGGGACCACAGACGTGGATCTGAAGCTGTCGGAGACGTACAATGCGCTCGGTTAGTTTTGCTTTTCTTTCGTCTTCCAATTTGTCGAACGGTCTCTAAACTTTCGGTCAAGTTTTCTAGGTGAGAAAGATTATAGAAAATCTGTACTTTCAACTGACCGTATCGGAGGGGAGCTGATTATTAAGCGCAGCTTACCTAAACTTGCTGGCAAATGCGTCTTGAAGTCGAGAAACGGACTGGGTGGCGGGTGTGTGGGTGGAAAATTCATGGCGGGGCCGTATCGCCAAAGTAGCTCTGTAGGACTAAAAGGCAAAGATATACCGGGTGGCAGCCGAGAGTCCATCCCCGTCATTCCACCCCCGGTCGAAACCGGCGGCAATTGCGGCAGTTGAACCGATGGCAACAATTTCATAACACGTGATGCTTTATGCTCTCTTCTCTCTGAAATCAGAAATATACGGAAACGTATTTTTACTTCACTTTCTTTATTCGCATACACATTTCTCATTTACCGTTCGTACTACGGAAATTTAGCACTTAAAATGGAAAGGAGGGTACAAGGGGAAAATCCTGTGAATCACATACATATGTATACTAAGAAAATTGAATGGGCACGTCGCAACGCGCTATCTGTCAATTCGAAGAAGGAAAATTATTAGCATAGACGGAAGAGGTACGAGAATCGAAGACAGCAGGAAACGCGTATATTTACATAACTTATTCCTATCGATCCACCAGTTTTTCCGTTCCCTCATTTCGCAGCTTCCATTTATAAAATATTACTATTATATTTATATCTGCAGGTTTATACTCCTCCGATTCATTTTAAACACGCGCGTAGCCTATAGGATCAATCGGATAGAAGTATATTTGATGGTGGAAAGAAATAGTTTTTAGCGGAAGAAAAATCACAGGGGAGATGTTGGCACGCGAAGGTCGATGTGCCATTGTTTCGCACCAGGAAATTCTCGTTCGGAAAACGTGCAACGGTGAACCAACGGAGAGACAGAGAAAGAAAATTACCAAGAGAAGAAAGGCAGGAGGGCGATCGTATAAAAGAGTAGGAACGATGGAGGCATGACACTTGACACCTCGGCTATTCCTGCATTCGATCGATTTTTAACTCTAACGTAGCTTGGAATTATTCTTACGAGGTTTATTGATCACATCCGCTACTTGTTATTGTTCCGTTCTTTTCGTCGCAATAGACCATATATCCAGGCGCAAGTTAATAGTTTTTCAACACAGAAATTCCAATCGCCAATTTCTTCTATACGCGAGTGTTATCTTTTATTTTAGAAAAAATAAATAAATAATTTTTTAAATCATACGATTTATCGAGGATCGAAGAAACGAAACGAATGAAATCGTGTAAGAATAGCGCAGCGAAACTCTGTAGACGAAATGTGATCGATCGAGCATCCAGAACGGGCATTTCCGGCTTAGAGGTCGCAGCGAGTCAACGAAAGGAGGAAGTTGTACCGGAAGTGATAATCAACGCAAGAAATTGCCCGAATGATCTTTCGAACAAAAAAGTGCTTCTTCTCCGGCAATTAATAACGAGTTTACCTCGAGTGTCGTTTGCACTATTGAAAATAATTTCAAGTAACAAGATTACGTGGAATAATGCATAAATCTTTGTCAGCTAGGTACATTTACAAATGAAAACGAGGAAGTATAAAAAATTTTGAAACGAAATCGAAACGAAATACGAGCACGTGTACCAGCTGTTTAAGAACATTAAAAAGCAAGAAAAATGTAAACGTAAATATAAACACAAACATACAGAAAAGGAGTATTTCGTCCCATCTCCGTTTTCTTTAATGTCAGAGGTTCGTTATGCCTTATTCATAGACGCTGTTACGTAACTAACGAGAACTCAACGAAACTACTACGATTTGGTTGTGGATTGGTTGCCGATGTTACTGTTATCCTTTGAATTAAAATATAATTATATAACGTATAAACGTTTTTTCCAATGATTTTTTTTTTTTTTTTTTTTTTTTTTGTTACAGAAAAATTACAATTCATTTCCATTTGATCTGTGGCGACAATTTCTGATTATTTCTAAATAGCGTTTGAATGGATCGATGTAAGTTAGATACGATAGAACCTCCTTTATTCGAACATGGTTTATCCGAACGTTCTATTGTATTATTCATGTGATCGTACTATTACGTGGTCGTACATAAATATACGCAGAGTGTTTATTTCTTTCTGTGAAGCAAAGTTGCTCGTAATGATTTTGAGGTTAATTTCTTCAGAATCGTTAACAACTTCGTTTCCGGTTCGTTTTAGTCATACGGATTACTTGTGGAATTGATCGAAAAGAGAAGAAGAAACAAAAAGAGTGGAAAGTATAAAACAACCGTACGGCTCCATTCTTGCTAATAGTGGAAGGCGGAAGATCCTTGAGGAGGACTTGAGATTTATCGCAGAAGGAAGAGTCGATTCTCTTTTCTTCCGGGTACTCGACTACTTCCTCTCTCCTTTTCTCTCTTTCTTTATCTGCCTCGCAGCTTTGAATTTCTGTCGAACTTCATTACGAGGCAATCTACTATTGATAACACATGGATATATCTAACTGATAACAAATTGATTACTACCTGCACAGCAGGAAATTATTGGCTGTTAATTGACTAACTCGAACAAAAAGCTCTTTTACTTAGCTATAAAACAGAGTCGATCAATTTTTAAATAGAAACTTATTTACAAGGAAGAAGAGAAATGGCGACATTAAATGTAGGATAACGGTAAGTGACAAATAAATTATTATCTTAGGAATTGTTTAATTTTGTTTTAAGCTTCAAGAAAGCTTCTGGCCAAGTATAGTTCATTCGGGACTAGTTCTCGTGGCATTCGCCGGGTTCCTCGTACATGTATAGCTCCATTATAGTAACACTTTCTAAAAATTGAGGTTTCAATTGCGAACTTCTTTGTGTAATGGTCGCAGACGCCCTAGTTGTACTGAAAGTTCCCGTATAAGGTTGAAAAGTTCTCACGTGCGGGTGTAATTCGTAAATACAAAAGTCTGCGGCTGTTTGCCCGCGATGTACGTCCTCTTAGCTTCGAAGGACCACGTAAAGAGTTTGACTATTAATTAAAAGTACACAAGTGTTTCTTTCCCTTGTATATCTTATACGTTTTCCAATCATCACTGACAGTATTAGAATGTAAAGCAAATTAAGAAATTAAAATAAAAGTTGATACGAACGTTAACCACGTAAAACGCGACGCTTATCAGAGGATAAGAAGACAGAAAAAACAAAGACCACGTAAAAGCGAAGAACAGAGTATCGATCACGTCATAAAGCTGTTATCAAACTGACTTCCGTGTATGAAACGCGTTAAAAAAGGCTTTCACGTTTAATATTTCGCAATCAGTCACGTCACTGCTGTGCATACATACATTTCCATAAATTCTGTGACGAAAAAAAAAAAAAATAGAAGTAAAAATGTACCTCTTTTAACAGCCCTCTGGTTAAAAAATGTACAGATTTCACGAATTGTTAACGTTTTCATACGATTTCACTACGATTCCGTAATAATTTTTCACGATTTGCTTTAAAGACAAATTTGCTTTAAAGAAATTAAAGATATCGGTTATCACGGTACGGTTACTCTCCGATAATAGTCTCTTCCGCATAGGTATTTTTCTCTGAGCCTGTTGCAATAGATACGCATCTAAATCTGTCTAAAGGATCATCCATGGCGCAGCTAGGAAATTTGTATAATAGGTGATTTACGTTGCGCATGCGCGATAGATCATCGTACACACTGTTGGAGCGTAACGTAAGTGTGTATTGTAGATGAGGTAAATAGAGTGTACCGAGATCGGAGAAAGTCTTCGCTTGGTTATACTGTTCCCTATAGATGCACTGCCGTCGTTATTACGTAATTTTCTTGCACCGTCTTCTGTGTGCTTGGCTTGCGAAACTCTGTTCCGAGTTTTTCGAACAATGCACAGTTCTGAGGGAATTATCCGATTCCCCGAACGTTCGCATTAATACCGAAGGAAAGTTGAACGATAGATTTAAGCCCCGTTCAGATTATTCGAGCTACTTAAATCGAAGGCGCTTGGATTCGAGTAACTTGACTTTAAGTTTAAAGTTTCCATACAAACGCTGAAAAATGACGTTTATGCGAAGTAATGGCCGATTGTTCGCGAATCGGTAGTCCGACGAAGGGAAAAGAAAAGCCGGGTTTCCACGACCTTGAGTTGGTCGGTGAACTCGATGGTCGCGCGTCCGCTTACGTCACGTTCTCGCCAACTCACAAGGAAGTGCTTTCTCGTCCCTCCGCGGGCAGAAAGAAACAGAAAGAGAAACAGAAAAGAGAGATGCGGGCTGAGATAGCAGTCATTGGTGTAGCGCACACAAACAAATCAACGTCCGTCCACTTTACTGGTATAATCCTTCGTCGCTTCGTCGCTTCGTCCAGTTTCGTCCAGTTTCGTCCAGCTTCGTCGACGTCGACGTCGACGTTGGTGTTATCGTTATTGCCAGAGATAAACTACATTATACACTATTTATATATTTTGGGATAAATAGCGTAAAATCTTCGGAAAAGAAGCTTCGAATCCCCGAAATAACGAAATATCGATTTATACACATAAGTTGCACACACAGCAAGTAACGAAGATGTTCTCGTGAACTTTTCGTATCAATCGTGGAATATCGGTAAAATAACGATAACGATTCACTTTGTCCGATCGTGTTTACGCGCGGCATGAAAATTAACGTTCGTGCTCGAAATCCTCCAAATCGGACGATTAGCGAGAATCATTCGAGCCGAATTTATCGCGAAAATGAATGGTGAAAGAGAAAGAGGAAGAAAATAGCGTGCGGGGGAAGAGGTCAGAGAAGGGAGGGTCAGTGACACGTCGTCGAACAGAGGTTTATCAGACGAGCGACCGACCCACGTGGTTAGTGTTCTCCGCCCTCTTTTATACCCTCGCTTGCCGGCCGACTAAAGAAACTGCTTCTGGAAAAAATAAAAAGCACTACTAATGTAAGCGTTATGTGTGCTTCTTGCACTTCCCGTTATCTCGTTCTCCTCTTACTTTACTTTCATTAATTTTCCCGCACAGCTTTCCTCCCCCTTTCCTCTACATACTTGTTTATTATCCGTTATTATTTTAAAACGCATTTCTTATTTATACGCGGTGCTTTTATATTCTCAAAAAAGTCGTAACTTTGAAACATGAGAAAATTAAGCGTCGATAGGTCAAACGATTAAACGTTTGTGTTTCTCGATTTGGATACCTCTGAAAGAAAAGAAAAGAAAAGAAAAGAAGAAAAACAAAAAATATACACAGCGATCTAGACGTTCTTCGAAACGGTTGTGAAACCATCTACCGAAAACACGATCGAAAGACAAAAGAAACGAAATTCAACCCTGTTGACCGTTACATCGTTCCATCCCAAAAGTTGCGCGCCACGGAAGGTGTGGAAACGGTTTTTATCGGCTGGAAAGTACCTCAAAAGTTCAAACTACCTGTTACTCGAGGAGAAGAGAATAAAGGAAGGAGCGATAGATCGAAGGTGAATGAGAATCTCTGCGGAGGTATATACAAAGAGAGCATCGAGGCTTCGGATGCACGTGCGTGCAACTAACGCCGACCGGAAGTCGATAAAAAGGCTGCTTCACCCTCGTCACTCAGCAGCAGCTCCTCCTCATGGGAACCAGCCTCTTTCTTCTCTCTTTAACCTTCCACGCTTCTCGTTCCAGTTCGTTTCTTGTCTCGTCTCCCTCTCCCTCCCTTGGCTCCTTCGCCGCCCTGTGATACCGTCCCTGTACGGTCCACCCTCTTCCCAGGAGAAAAGGTTTCTTTCAAGTGGCCCAGTAAACTTGAAAACCATCCACCAAAGATGCACTTTACTCTCCAAAGGTGTTCCTTTCTCCTACGGGAAGATGTCTCGCCTTCCGAACAACATTTCTTCCCTCGTGGCTTCAGTTTGTTTTCTCTTTTACTTATGCCCTTCTTCTCTTCACTGTACGATACTATTTTCCTTTTTCCTTCTCCTAGCAATTGTTTTGCAATTGGAGCAACTACTGTGTACATAAAACATGATATACAGCAAATGGCAAGAGTTTACATATATCGATCTAATTTCGAACGTAAATCTTATGCTGCAGGGCCTAAAATGAACAAGCCTGTTAACACAGAAAACGGATGTACGTGTTATTACGAGGTAATTTTTATGTACGTTGCAAGAAATAAAAGTTGATTTAGATCACTCGGTTAGGTGTCGTAATCGATGAATTATTCAAAAACCACGTTCTTTTTCGATAAATATTTCGAATTTAAATTATGAATGCGTAGTCTTTTACGATTAATTATGTGCTTGTACAGTCGTTTTATTGCTGAAACAAAGGTCATCGTGTGCAAGTTACGCGTAACTGTGCCGTCTTGTCGAGGCAGTGGAGAGTTTGGCAGGTTATCGAGCGACCGAGAAGACCATGTTTACAAATACGGTACAGAGGAACTATCGCAATAATATCGAGCTAGTAAAACCGACCGAGTACAACGTGGAAAGCTTTATCTTCTTCCCTTAACGAAGGAATTACTCTTTAAAATAAAATTAGAATATCACGTTGTCACTAAAAAGAGATCGATGTTGCTCCAACAAACTCGGTGAACAGTTTTCTAACGCAAACAATGTAAAAGAGTTGAACTTTGTACAATTAATTTCTATAACAGAGATTCCACAGAGATTATGGTTCAAGTGAGAAAGAGTTTTCTCCGGAAGGAGGGAAAAGAACCGATAGAACCAGCGGCTAAGATATTTTAAACATGACTTCCTCCCTCCTCGAGTTTTCCTCGAAAGAGGGGAACCGGATGCCATCTATCGCGACCGTCTGCTTCCTCTTGCTTCCCCCGTGGAATTAACCGAACGAACGAGAAAGAAAGAACATCTCTTCGGGGACCGGTTACCGAGAAACAGAGAAAGGGAGAAGGAAGCAACAGACGCGGCGTAGAAGAGATCGGTAGAGGAGAAGAAGATTGAATTGACCGCTCGTCGAATTCCTCGAGAGAGAGAGAGAAAAGAAAAGGGGAAAAAAAAAGAAGAAAAAGCAAAGACAGCACAAGACGGGAATAAGGGGGGGTGGGGGGAAGAAAAGTTCAAGGTCCGTGCTTCCGGTCTGCATACAGACCGGTTTTCCTTCTTCTGGCGCGAAAAGGACGGAAACCAACGGGGCGGACACATATTTTGAAATGTCTCTTTATTTCCGAGATTTATGTATTTTATTCTCTTTCAAGAATACTTTTTTTTTATTTCAAATTCGTGATACATATAAAAAGGTTTGTCGCTTTTCTACTATATTTGGTCCCCACGTAGAGGTTGGTATGGAGAACATTGGAAATCGATTGCGAGAAGGAATAACAAATATTATTCGAAACATTGTTTACTTTAATATAGTTACATGTATGTAAAGCAACTAGCTATAATTAGAGAGATTCCTACTTAGAATAGTATACGTGTAGCAAACCATTGAGTATCGATTGTGACGAGGTCTATTGTTTTATACTGGTTGCTAATTCTCCGAAAAATCGCATTACGTACTCGCCGGATAACCTAATTATAATAATGGGCATAATTTTAGTTGTAAATGAAACAAAATTCAATGCTCCGTTGATGCTACTATATTCATGATGGTGCCATGATTCCATTCGATTATCAAAAAAACAAAGATGGCTAGCTATGTATAACTTACGATTGTTATGAAAACGTTTTGAAAACGTTAAAAGAATTATATTTGCAAATTATGATAAATTAAGATTAGTTACAAGATCTTTACATTCAGATTTCAGATAGTTGAAAAATAATATTTTCTTCTTTATTATAAGCTACACGAAACAGTATCAAATATAACTTACAATGGAGTTCTTGACTGGTTTCGGAGAGCCTAATTTCAAGGGAACACATTTATATTAAAAGTTGGTTGAAATTAGTAAGAAGGGACATCGTATGTTAAAATGTTTGATGTTTCAAACTCATTCAAGCAACTTAGAAAATTATCTAATTTAAGCATTGAAATTTATGCAAAGATTTTCAGAATTTGTTACATTGCAGCGATCAATTTTTGATAATAATTTGAAAGAATTTTTTATCTGCGATTCGAAACGATAAAACACCCGTAAAGTCGGGAAAAATGAAAGAAAGAGCTGGTGGACATTTGCCGTCGGTTAAACGTCGACACCTCGTCCGCGATCTTAACGATCGATCGAGCCCTCCCTCGAGGTTCTGGAGAATTTTCCATCCCCCTTGCCGCCCTGCGCCACCGTAGAGCTTCCTCCCTCACTTCCTGGTTCCCGGCTCTTCCGGCCGGAATTGCGTTTCGAAAGGCTTTCTTCTCTCGCCCTCCTGCCACCCTCTCCCGCCCACTCCCTCTTCCTTCTACGCCATTTCTCCCCTTTAACCTCTTATCAGCCCCCTTGACTGCGATCGAAAATGGATGTAAAAACCTTTCGACCAAAACCTTCTCTAGCTACCGAGCTTTTTCTCTTGGCATACTTGGAAATTTACCGTTGAAAACTTAAATTATGTAAGCTGTTTGGCCGCCTCTGATAAAAATTTTCGAAAGATTTTAGATAATAATGTTTGAAAGGAGAATGAAGAAATGAGAAATGCGATATAGAATTTTTTCATTTTTCTCAAAAGAAAACGAAGCCCCTGTTTTAAGACCTTTACTTAAGAAAAAAAATTACGCATAGAGATTCGTCATACGTAACAAGAATTACGATTCACCGGTGACAGTAATGATGAGGTTTCTCCGAAGGAAATGGTTATTTGAGGAACTCAAAGTTTTGATACACGCAATCTAACCGCAGAGATTAAGCGAATTCTTACAAAAGCGAATGAGTCGAAGTTCACCATTGCCGCTTCCCGGATCTTCGTCAATGGGGGCACGGATGAACCGGCACCGATAAAGGAGGCGCTTGTCTGGCGCGCGATTAGCGAGAAGCTCAACTTTCGCGTTTTTTCTCTGAAACGGCGGAAAAGAGAGAAACAAAAAAAAAAAAAAAAAAAAAGAGAGAAGCGGTAACGCGGCCGCGCTAAGGAGGAAGGAATTATGCATGATTTTGTTTGAGCTCACGCGTTATGTAAATGATAACGTGCAACTTCCTGAATAACGATCAAGGAGCGTAAGCAACAGCCGCGCGGTGCAACACTTAGGCCAGCCAACGTTCGTGTGCGTCGCGTGTAAGTGGGAGAAAAAGGAGGGGAGGGATATAAATCCTTCACACAGTTGGAAATTGAAGTGTACAGGGGACACCACAAAGGGATTAAGTAAATCTCCTTTTTTTGTTCCTTACTGAAATACAATTCTGCGTACGTGGAATGCGGATGTTTACGCGAGCACAAATTTTTATATACATATACGCGTATGTAACGGATAGCAAATTTTGTTTTGTCATTACGAGATCGTAGAAATGAATGTCGAGAGTGTTTTCTTTCCCAAAGTGTAAATACACTAAGGGTAGGAACGGCTACATGTTTTTCTTGTACACAACAAACAACGCACCTTCTGCGCAATGACTGTATATTTCGACACGTTATATATTCATCCGTAGTTTAGCGATGAATATTGCAAAACTATATTAATACGCGAATTTTAATCATATTACATATTGCTCAATTGAGATCACATGCATGGATCAGATTTAATCGATACACGTTGCGAATATTATCGATAAACTTTTCAACAAATTCTTTAATTATTTCCCCTCCAGCATTTACAACTAATAACTTTTAGCCTCATGTATCCTTTTTATTTTATTTCACCAGAGTTTTTTGTGTTCTGTTAACTAACTGTAACAACGTAAGAAATTACAATTTCTCGAAATATTTTTAGCAATGCATATGTATACATATATAGATGCAAGGGATGTTACAAAAAAGTTTTACATATCACACAGTCAGTTGTAATGCTATCTATACGACAGAGTATATGAACGAAACAAAACGGAGTTAAGCGCAAGTAACGTAATATACGGTGCGAGTTTGTTTACATCGCGCCTAAATTTTGATTGACGTACCTGCTGCCGATAAGACGCACACCATTATAAATTATCGAAGCCCAGTGAATTTCTCATAAAATCGAATAATCTTGGGAAATCCTTAATTGAAGGATGATTAGATTTGAACTGAAAACGAAACTCGTCGATAACGATAATGGAAATAAGTAGCCCAGACGTTTGCTCGGCGTGGTTCCCTATTTTAATACTACTTCCGTAAAACGTAGACTAACGTAGAAACACGAACGATTTAGATTAAGCCAAACAAGTTGACATCGATCATGGGAAACAGATCGTTGATTAAAATGGAAAATACGCTGATACGAATAAACACTCCCATAATTCATCGCGTGGTTTGATAAAAAAATAGAGATCGATCACGATTGATATTTAACCACATCCGTCAAAAATGTCGTTGTTCTGGGATGAGGAAGATATTCGAATTCTACACCGTTAATACTAACAGTAACAGCAATCTAGGTGAATGTTATTCTTTAACTGATAATTTTGTCAAACCGTGATAGGTAGCTTGTCAACTGTGAAGAACAATTCATAACGACGGAAAATCTTGTTTTAAGACAATTGGATTATTTAACTAGTAAATAATATTGTGTAAATGGAAAATTTACGAAGTGGATAATATATTTTAAAAATTATTTCAAACACACATGTACACGCGCAGAAAATCTTGTCGTGTACAGAAACAACGGTACAAGGAAAAGTGGAAGAAAAATAATGACGGAAAGAAGCATCTTAAAACACGAGATAAGTAATCGTTTTTACTTGCGTAGCCATTTAAAAAGTGACGCTTGGAAGAACAACTTTGCAGACTCCATAGTAGATACCGCACACGCGAAAGTTTAGATAAGAAAAGAATAAGAAGATAGTAAGAAAATAAGATCGTTACCTCAACTGCGGTTTGGCCGATAAACCGTCTACTGCGGCGTAATATCAATGCTGGAGATCGTCTAGTGAATAGAAATAAATCTCCTCGGCGGTCATTGGGCAGAAATCCGCGCCCTAATACGTCCCGACTACAGCCTGGCATCCACAGGTATCCTCGAGACACCGTCCACGCGCACGTGTATCTTTTCTTCCGTTACTCTTCTCTATCCCTCTTCCACCCCCTCTTTCTCCCTCTCACTCTCTCTCTCTCTCTCTATGTCTCTCTGTTTGTCCCTTCTCCTTTCTCCCACTTCTTTTCACCGCACCTTCTTGTACGTATTTATTTATACATCCAGTCTAATGTCTCCGGATAATCGTGTAGACTCCGATTTGTCTTCGCACACAAGTCAAATCCGCGATCAGACGGTTAAAGGTTCAGATATCTTAACACAGATATCAGCTTTCGGTATGTGTACGAGAATATAAGTCCAGGGGTATCGAAATATTCATATGTGTACACGTATATCACAGAGCGGCTATCTACGCGGCTAACAATAAGTGTATCACAGTCGGCACCACTCGAATCACTCACCCTCCCTCTCGTTCCCTCTTTATCTCTTTCTTGACGAGTCTTCTCGAGACGAGGTTATATAGATTCGCAAGTGAGCAACAGACGAATCGGGAGGAGGATGCGGAACACGAAACGGATCTCCTTTCACCTCGTACACGACTCGATTCTTCTTACGAATCTTTGAAAGTCACGACAACGAATATACGACAACACCGACTCACCGAATCACAGAGCTGGCGAGCGACTGAGCCGCGAGTCGCGATCTCCGCTGGAAGCTTGCCGCCATACTCCCCACTCCTCTCTCGCGCGTCGTGAGAGTCTCGCGACGTGGGCGCATGCGCGCGGTTCGCTGTGCTGTATAACGCGTTCGACGAACGGAGACAAATGGACCACCGGAACGCGCGACCCGTCGAGTCGAACAAGGACGGACAGACAGCCGGTTACATGGCGCGAACGGAAATAATCGAAGCGTTGTAATCGAGTGGGAAATACCATGGGCACGTTGGTGGGGGTTTTACCGACTTCCTCGTAGCTTCCGCGTAATCGCGATCCTGACGGTCGACGCGGACATGCCTTTTTGCGGATTTGATTGTCTTCGCGAGGTCGAGCCATTTTTCGGGTAAACGGAAGTATAATTCATTTCGACTTTTTCATTTCTTTTTCAATCGCAACGACTAGCTCGCGATTAGCTCGATTCGAGGTTTTCAATTTCCACTTGAATCGTTTAAGACAAACCTTTAACTTTTAACGGTGAGAATCTAAAATTGAACGTCATCAATTTCGTTGTGCTAATTTATACAAAAGGAGGTTACAAAAACATCAATACCGATAGGTTTAATCAAGTTTTTATAACAATTTTGGACGAATGGAATTTTTGAATTGGAAAAACGTTGCGTTCATAAGAGAAAGTTCACAGTTCCTGGATTGCATAAAATCAACGATGCTACCGGGTATAAAGAAATGTTAATATTTTTATATTTGTTGCAGATATTAATGACCGAGTGTTTTATTAAACTCGAAATATCTAAAGAGTATTTAAAGGCTCGACGCGACCGAGAAACGCTGTTGAAAAAATCATACCGTGGACGTGGTGTGATCAGGGGTTATCGAACTGGTAATGAAGTAATTCAAGAAAGGAAATCCGACTTTGGTACTTTTAACCGAAAGAAATTTCGAGTTTCATAATCGAGAAGGTATCAGTCAGCACGACAGAATGTTAAATCATCGAATCCGATGGAGAGTAATCGTATCAAATAATTCTGATAAGCTGATAAGAGATAACAAGTCGATATTCCGACGACCTTCTAAAAAATAGTCTCCTCGTTTCCTTCTTCCGATCAGTTACTTCGGTTCTTATGCAACGTTGCTGTATTTCACGGTAAAAGCAAATACTTGTTATTCAAGTTCGGTTTTTGTTAATCGATGCAATTGATGGTAATAACTTTAAGCGATCTAGGGTTGATACACTTCTCTGCGTAAATACAAATATTTTTTTCTATGAATCATTCCTTTGTACTTTGTTCTGAGACATTTGCGGTGTTTAAGAAGATTAGATTGAGTAGTTTAAAATTGATACGTCACAGTTTCAGTGAAGATAAAATCACTGCACGGTATTTTAGAGACGTTAATCGTCGTTACTTAACGAACAGGTGCATAGGTGCTGCGTTTCTCTCCTTTCTTCTGTTTTCTTCCGTAAGAATCCGCAGGCGAGTTTAAAGAAGGACCGCTTCGAGAACCGATGCAGGTAGCCCACGTTTCTGGACGCCCACAAACCTGTTTTACCTGTTATATCCTGGCTGGCTTATGAGTACCACCGATTCTTATGCTTGATCTTTTCCTTCTGCCTCCTTTTTTCCTTTCTAAAGGACCCTCAAAAAAGAAAAAGTAATGAAAGGAAAAAAGCGAAAGGAAAAAGGGAAACATCGAACGATTCATCAATCAAATCAATCGATTCATCGTTAACCACGGTTTGTGCTAGAGAATGTACATATCGTATCCTGTTTCGTTTGTTGTAAAAGAACTTGAAGAAAAAAAAGAAAAAAATCGTTTCAAAATCCTTGGTTATTTATAAACTTAAGCTGTTTCGATCAAGTATATATGAAACATAAGTCGTAACAATAAGTATACGTAGTGTCGGTAGTTAAAGAACGAATTCGAAAGATTTTGACACATGTTTGAACGGTCAAAGAGGTCAAAGACTAAGATATTCGAACTTTTCCACTGAAAAATATCGTATTGGTAGTTCCTTCGGAACAAGATCCTTTGGAATTCATCCAAGATTTAATAGGTCCCCGATGTGGACTGAAAGGAGCCGGTAACTTTTCAGGATGATCCTTTCTTCGATCGATCAGATGTAAGCGTAAGCAGGGTGGACTCCGAAAGTCCATTGTGGATCATCGTTCTTTGAGGGAAAAAAAGATTTCGACCTCGCGCGGTACCTGTGCCCATGATTAATGTTACGCCTCCTCGGGAACCTTTTTCCTACTTGACAGCCTCCGGAAAATCCGGCCGGACCGACAACATTGCCTCCTAACTACGTGTCACATCTGAAATATTCGTTTATAGTTTTGAAATGCGTTGTTCGTAAAATGTTTGCGTAAAAGACCAACTATTTAATGCAACAGAACAAAACATGACTATACAGTAGCTGCAGAAGCAACGGAATCTTCACCACGAATAGTGGTCACGTAGTGGGGCAATCTCTGAATGCAGAAACCACAGATTCTATGGTAATAGGAAGACAGGCCAAATATGGGGTGCGATAAAGCAACAAGCATCGAGTTTAAAAATACACTTTGTAATAGTTTAAAACTACTGTTATAATGAATAGGGGTACGAAGAAAAAGAAATCGATCTTTTTAAACACACCTTTAGCTCCAGAAGTCGTCTACGGTAATCGAAACCAGAACGATCAGAATTCCACATCTAAGTCTCGCGTGTTGAGAAGAGGAATTTGTTTTGTCGCGGTTACGTCAACGCATCAACCGAAGGAAGAAAGAAAGGGAGATCTTGCAACCTCGAAGAATGCCGTGTAATGATGCTGCACATCCGGGACTACGACTGAAATGACGTCGACTCCCTCTTTTGTTCAAAGGTCCTTTCTCTTTTTTTCCCGCCTCACCTTTTCTCTCGTTCTGCGTCTCATTTTCCCCTTGTCCGCACTTTGTACCTCGTTTATCCATTTTTACTACTTACTCCTTCGTTCCCTTGATTAGTTCCTACTTGCCCGTTTTCACTCCGCTTCTTCTGCCTTTCCGCTTTTAGTTTTGCTTCGATGCCTCGTGAACGATGACTTTTTTCGTTATCCTTTTCGGTTTTTGTCATTACGTTAGCGATATTTCAGGTTAGGATTAAATCGAGGCGAGAGATACAATTGCGTAATCATTTAAGTAGTGCAGAAGGCGAAGGAAAAGTGGAGAGCGAATAAAAATATGGACGATATTGCATCCGTAGATAAGAAAATTAAAAAATTGGGTTCAACGTTTCCTTGGCATTCAGCATTTCCGTGAAGCTGTCGGGGCCTATTAGGGAAAAACTAAATAACTATTATATTACTTGTGTAAATAACGTTTGTAACTCAAATCTTTGCAAACGTCTACAATTTGTAACTCAAAGTATGTCTGTACGCAGCCAGCCACTTTATCTAAAATTACTCGTAAAAATCATTTCTCGGCTGCGTGTGCATTTGGACAAGCAAAAGGTACACCGAATTGTATAATAATCGTATAAACGTAGTAACTTAGTATGTATAATGTTTCGAAATCGTTTCCCTCTCTCTCTCTCTCTCTCTCTCTCCCCCTCGTTCTCCCTCCCTCCCTCTATCGTGGCCTTTCTTTCTGCGGTCTCCCGCGATTTCTAATTGGGCAACGCAATTTCCTTCCTTCGACTCACAGGAGGAATTCCTCGATTGCGTCAACACCAACGTGGATTACTAAACTTCTCTCCCGTCTATCATTTCTATTCGCCGCGTTGCGCGCAAGTAATACACTCTCCTGTACGCACCCCTTCCGGACGTTTACCTTTTCAATCCGATTACGAAGATCTCTACATCTTTTCTAATAATGGTAGATGTTGTACTTTGTAAAAATCATATTTCTCTCCTTTCATGCTCGTTATTGTGCTTCAAACCGTAGCGATGTAAATTATAAAGCAGTTTGTTACTTACTGTTCGAGATCGTTTAGTAGTTTGATAAGGCTACTTTTTTCTTTGTTCTCCAATGTACTTTTCCAGACTTTTTAATTACGAAATGTCCCCGTCTAATTAAAAACCGATGCAGTTTATAACAATTGTCAAGTAATAAGATATTATCGACCTTATGAAACGATAACGAGTTATGCTTTCTTTGTTTCAGATATATTTTCAATTAAAGGAAATTTAACATCGAGGAAAGAAAATTTTTCTTACAGAATGCGACGAATCGATCGAATTGGTTAACAACAGATTTTCGTGCAGCGTGTTTAGTGGTCGAAGAAGTGGAGGGAGACTGATAATTCTCGCAGTAACCGCAATCGATCGAATCCGATTTGGTTGCGGACGCGCGACTAGAATATCTTCGCCTCGTGATTCGAGTGTCCTGCATAATTGAGTGCATTCCTGGACCACGCGGATTCCGCTTTGCGTCGACACGGATTCCGTTTCTCAGCCGATAATCATGCGAGCATTACGCATTCGCGTACCTTCCACAAGTGACCAAGACCAAGCCATCTTTCCTCTCGTGTCGGTGAACGGTCTCCTGGTTATCTCTTAACGTGTAATTATCGATCCGACAACTAATTCTAATTATATCTACCAAGGTATATACAATTTGCGAGAAGAAAAGGAAACAAGACAACAAAAAGAAAGGAAAGGCAACAAAAGTTCGCGACTCGTTCGTTGTACATCCTTTTCTTCGTTCCGTGTATTTTCGTAGGATTCCGTAGGAATCGTGTAGATAACTACATACTCAACTTGTATATTGGCACATTAACAATATGGGCGAACAGGTTGAAACAAACAATCGCGGTAGAACGGTGATTCGAAGGGGTAGGGGTATAAAAGGTGATAGGCGGGGGAAGCAAACTAGAGGCTAGAATCGAGTATTAATAGACTTGGGTAGCTGGAAGCCGGAACTGAAGAGCGCACCTCCTTCTAGTTGAGTCCCTAGTTCGAGTTGTTCGAGCCGAGAAAGAGGGGAATAGAGACAGAGAGAGACTGACAGTCTAGAAGAAAGAGGGACAGGTAGAAAGTGCAATGGAGATACAGACAGAAAGAGAGAGAGAGAGAGAGAGAGAGAGACGTTGGCTTATTTATAAACGCAAGATAAAGCATGGCAGTGCCGTGAGAGGAAGCCGTTTGAGCATGGCTCCCACGCTTCTAGATACGCATTACGTATGCGCCTTAGCCGTTCGACTCCTACATCGTACAAACGCCCAAATGGACAACCATGGAACCATCGTTCTCCGCTAATGCTCACGGTCTATCGTTGTTTCTTATTTCCACGCGGATCTCGGAGCAACCCGAATACGCGCAGTTCCTTAACGATGACGATGCACCGTGTTTCCCTTTCGAATTAGTACAGCCGTTCTGACGAGAGCGCATTCACAATTTTATCATACGCGACCACGAATGCAGCTGAAATAACGATTTTTTGGTAGGTGGGTGGGTGGGTCTAAGTAAACGAACTTGCATTGGTTGCCCGCTTATTTAACGTGCTCCTACGAAAAGTGGGACCCGCGAAAAACTATGCACACACCTAAGGAACGCAGGTTATAGATAATACGTAATAACGCACCGTTCCAACCGGTACTCCGGTTCAAAACTCGTTCCAAACGTGCTTTTCCCGCGTCTATCTAGGATTATGAGATCAACGTACACTGTTTTCCCCGCTCTTTTTTGTCCATGCAAAAGTATTTCCCTGATACGTTTTTTAAGTTCCACTTCCATCGACCGTACGAAACTTCCATTTCCCCTACGCGGTGGCTGTTTGTTTAGAGTAAATCGTCGGGGCAAAAAAGATCAGCGAGATTAAACTCTGTTTCTTTGTTTGACACAAGAGGCGGGAATTTGAAATTCGTTACAGTGCTTGTTGGCAATCGGCCGAGGTTTCGAAGGAGAACCGAGGAAGAAAGTCACAAGCATAGGATTTCCTCGGAATCAGAGGAAGAGGTCGAGCTGACGGATACCCGAGCGAAAATAGAGTCGACCTCGCATAGACGCGTCTCTAGACATGAGGATAGACGCTAGGAATTTGAGTCCCTCCATAACGCGTTCTTGCGAGAATCGATATAAATACAGCGACATACCGAACGATTGGCTTACGTAAAAATGTTACAATTTTCTGCATTTATTTACACGCGTATACGTCACATGAATACGTCATATAACAATCCCAATATACTTAACAATATTATTTCTAGCGCACTCGCACTGTTTGGTCCGCTTCTTTTTGCTCGTACTTATATTTGAATTTGTAGGAAATTACAAACAAGTTGCGTCACAGAAAAAATAATCGTGTCTTTCTAATCGACAAAATTAGGTCGAGATATATGAAAAGAGATTGAAGAACATTTTTTAACGAAACTAGTGTAAACTAATCTTACAGCTTACAAACCAGAGAATATTGCACGCATTTGACGATTTATTTTAGCAATCTTGCTAAAGTGTTAAACTTTACAAAAAAAGCCTTTCGTTACTTTCGTTACACGCGAACAAATGTAAACGCAAAATGAATAATCGTCATCGTTTTAAACCGAAGTTGAAACTGGTATCTAGATTTTCAAAGAGGAAACCTCGGGAAGGTTGGGAACTGGCGAGATGGAGGAAGAAGAGAACGAGCGGAACTGAGGTCCGCGGAGCTTCCTTTCCTTCGGACATGCCTGGCTGCTCCTTCGTCCTATCCCACAGATTACGAACAACTTTGCTCTCTGTCTATCTTCACCAGGCTATCTCTGTCACCTCCGTTTTCTCTGTCCTGAACGCGACGATACAGTAACCACGACAATGCCGATCGCTATTACGACCGTCTCGGCCTCGAAAGTAGGAACTACGTTTGACGCACCTATACGTGTACGTGCGCGCTACCAGCAGGACCATCGCCGACGTGGTTCTCCTTACCAACAGCTTGCAACGTACAATTTATTTCAACCGACTCTTGAGCGAATAGTGTTGTCATTTAGCAACGCATTATTTAAATGCTAACAGAATCTGAACTATGACAGATCGAGAAAGCAATTATTATGCATTGCTCTTATTACGAGCAATTCCAATCCGACTGCAAAATTCCACTCGTCCAAATGATGCACGGGGGCTTCTTAACTGGCTTTAAGATACTACTTGAGATTCTATACATTTTTCGATGTTACGATCAGTCGTTATCCGACTAAATTCCACGGAGGAGAGAAGAAAAACGGAATAGCAATAGCCTCGCGGAAAGAATTATCGCCTCGTTTCCTCTCTCCTTCTAAAGTCTCGTCAGAGCACGTGGCTGACAATGAGTAGAAACGTGTATCGATATATCGGTCGGATATGTGCATGTATTTGCTTGCATACGCATGTTGGGAGTGGAAAAGCTCGATGACCTAACCGAAAGAAAATAACCAGCGAGTCTACCAGCGGTCTTGGTTCTTTTTTACCTTTCGGTTTGAATGAAATTATTTACGCAAATATTGCGACAAGAATTGATCGTTCATCCGTTAGGACGTCGATGCCTATGGTGAACGTACATAATTTCGACATGAAACCGCTCCGAAATAAAATTATCGAGTTGGATTCATCACTGGCTATGCGACCTCCTCTCCTCGAGTTCCTCTATTCTGGGTAATTAGATAACAGTAGGAAACCGCAACGAGTTGCATAATATCGATGTTGCGCAATCGATACCTTCACCTTATGTGCGCCTTACGACGTCTTGCCAAGTGAAAATCACCTAGAGAGAGTGTGTACGCGACGATAGACGGAGAGAGAGAGAGAGAGAGAGAGAGAGAGAGAGAGAGAGAGAGGATAGGAGATTGAGCAATAATAAAAATGATGTTTCGAGGGAATCAAGCTACAGTTTCAATCGCGTCACGCGTGCCTCTGTTTTAAGATATTTAAAAACCTTTATTCGTTGACACGTACCCCCTTCTATGGTTATAGATAAAAAGTGCTGGTTGGAAATCAGAAGGAAAGGGAAAACACGAAAAAGTAAGTAGGGGAAGGAAAAGATTCAAAAAGGTAGACAGGTAGGCAGCAGAGTGTTGCGGCATGCTCGAGCGAGCGTGATAGGTGATGTCATGGTAGGTAAACTGCTCCAGGACACGCTAGGACCCTCTCCACTGAAGAAATCTATCGCAATTGGGCCGAACGATAATACATGCTACCCGTTTATATACTCGAACACCACGCATCGAAGTGTCGGATATCGGATATCGGTCATCGATGACGACCATCGCTTTCGAAACGGCTATCGATCTATAATAATCGTCTCGTAATCGTAACGCGGCGAATCTCTGGGTCGTTGGGAAGGTGTAAAAAATGGGCGGAAGAAACTCGAAGGAGCAACATTTTTTGGAGCGGGAGGGATACTCGAACGCGAGTTCGAAAAGGTTACACACTGCAGCCGTAGCGGTGGAGAAAGTCTGCTTCCGGCTGAAGGCGTTTTAAGGCGTACTCACACGCCGGTAACGCCGCGGCATCGTTTACGCACCGAACACGATTATATAATCGTTTACGTTGAGAGAAGTAATACGGGAGTTATGACAATCTACCTTATGCCGCTAACCCAATTCCCCTGCCGGGTCTGCTGTTCCCTCCTGTCGCTATCCTACCGTCATCGTCGTCGCGCCGAGCTCCAACGTGGTACCTCAACGTCGCCGCTTTGTCATTTGCTACCGTGCAGCCGTGCTATTTAGCTGCTCTAACGAGGAAAAACTAACGATGAAATGCTTTTGTCTCTGCGACAGACTGTGTCACCGCGTTCCAGTACTCTCGTAAACGATTCTATTTCCTGCCGGTATTTCCTTCCTTACGGAAAAGGAACAAGAATGTACGATAATAGCGGAGAATAGAATAACTGTAAGTTTCAACAACTATTCCGAGATAGAACACTCAACTAATTGGATAAACTTTTTTATTTTATTTTATTTTTACACGATACGCCCCGATTTTACCCAAGAATTCTTGCGCCGCGTATGTGTAACTCATGTGCGATGAGTTTATTAGTTTTGTGTGCGTAGATACGCAAATACGGAAATAAGTATCTAGCTCAATTTGTGAAAGACAATGTAAGTTGCGGTGACAACACAAGCCTAGCTTGTGGTAAAGAATTTTACCTTTTACCTTTTACTTGAACCGAAGACTTAAATTCTGCTAAAATATATATTTTATTTACCTTGAATGGTTAATTCGCATTGTTATCGCATTCTTTTTTCTTATAAATATCGTTCGTTTAACGAAATGCTATAAATTCCTGAATTTAATTTGGGAACGTAAAGAACGGGTTGCTAGGTTGCAAGTTAAAGAGCACCAAGAAAGGTCAAGAAACATAAGCAGAGAGGCAATCGTTTTTTCCCCTAACCACGCACGAAAAATTACCGCGAGACTTCCTGCGACGACAAAATCATCGGCCCCGACTATTCAGTAGCCGTAATTAGTTTCGCCAGGCTTTCGGTTCCCACGAGGAACGATTAAATGCTTTAGTAACTCTTTTACTTTGACATCTTTCTTGAAAAAGTTTAATTTCAATCGTTTATAAAAGTTTGCGTAATCATTTTTCGACCTACAGATTCATCCCATAATTTTTCATGAAAGTCCCTGGAGGGATCAACGGTGGTATTTCCTTGTCGTATGTTGCATTTTATACATTCGAGCTAAAATGGCTCATTAATTAGAAAACTTGCGTTATGAATTTATCAACGAATAATCAGATTCAATTGTGCTCGTATTAACGCATCAATCGCATACATTAATAGAAACGAGCAAACTACACATGCATGTACCTGTCCAGTGAACGCGCGCGTGTGTAGGTAGGAGAAAAAAAGACAGATGGACAGATAGATGGATAGATAGATAGAAACAGGGCAAGGTGGTGAGGGAAGAGAGACAGAGAGAGAGAGAGACAGAGAGAGAGAGAGAGAGAGAGAGAGAGAGAGAAGTGGCAAAGCGGTAAGCTGGTAGGCGGACTGGGCTCGCGTTAGAATAATAGCGTTATTAGAACTAGAAACCATGCGACTTCGAAGGCATTCGTGTTATTTGCCTTTCACCACAGCCGTGGCTTAATGCTCTTCAGGGCCGACCTCTTCGGAACCCTCCGCGTTTCTTGTTCGATCTTTTCTTTTAAATCCTCAGCTTCCTCTTAGCTACGAATCTCTATTTTATTCTCAACTATCGTATCCAGTGGTAAAAATTGTTTAGTCGTGATTTCTTTACCAGGATTAATGGAAACATATTTGCGCGCGTTCTGTTCCAGAGATAATGCAATTCTTATTGATATACAAATAGAAATATGTATAAACGTAGAACAGATGCAAAAAGTATATAATCGGATACCTAAAAAGTAATGCATCGTGCGTACGTAAAGATGAAAATCAATGAGCGACAATTTGAAATGGTCCCCGAGTGAGATACTGAAAAGCACACAGCGAACGTCCGTTTTACCCAGCCATTTGCCGAAAGCGAAGGAAATGAAGAAATTGCAGACGAAAAAGGAGTATTTCAGAACACGAATTTTTAGAGTACGTGAGTTCGATTCTAGGCGCGGCATAGAGGAGAGAATCTCGAAGGTAGGTGTGGCAAACGCGGAGAAGGACGAGAAACTCGGCAGGGGTTAGCTGGCTGGGAGGCATTTCATTTCCTCGGCGACTTCCGGCAAACGCGACGCTTCCGCCATATCGGGGCCGCCGCCGCCGCCGCCGCCGCCGCCGCCGCCGCCGCCGCTGCCACTGCCGCCACCAACGCCGACGTCGACGTCGACGTCGCTTCGTCTTCCTGCGCTCCCTGCTTCCGGTTCCGGTTCCAGCCTCTATCCACCCCCCCCCCCCCTCCCCGCCCCCATCCCTTTTTCCTCGACTCACCCGCTTCGTTCTCTTCTCCTCTCGACGGTTCTCTTCCACAATTCCACACAGCCCTTCCGCTTTCTCTCCGCCATTCCCTTTTGCGCTTCCGTTCGTTTCGCAACCCCCGTCGACTTCCGGCGCCCACCATTCTCCACCTTCGCCACACCCCCCGCTCGCTTCACATCCACCAACTTGTTCAGAGATTACTCCTATTTCAGCGCTTGAAATTCTACCAACCTTCGGGCATTACCTCTGGACGATCCTTTATTCCAAATCGTCGCAAGGAGAAGCGACTGAAAATGATCCTCCTACGTAATGTGTTGAAAATGTTCAAACGACCAGTTTTTAAACAATAATGTTACGCCGTTTATTTGTACCAAGTTCAAAGCAGTTGAACTGGTATAATCGCGCAGCTTAGGCGCATATCGAACGCAGGGTGACACAGCGGAAAGTGGGCTTTTGTAAAAGAAGGGAAAGCTGCATGTACCGCATATTGCCGCATGACACAGGTGACGTAGCACAGATCTGCGCCCGACTTGTAGACGGAGCTGTTTCCTGCGTTCCACGTAGGTTGTCGGGTTACATAGTTGACTTCATGCTTGGTATCAGATAGATTGTAAATTTTCGCTCTTTCTTATTGGAAATTTCGTTTATTATATCTTCAAATAATTATCGTAATTGTCATCAAGGAATGCATGAGCTTTGCTCGAAACGCGTTGCGTCTCGCGTACACTACTCTGGTTCACAGCACTTCCGACATGCCACTCCGTAGAGTTCGAAACTTTGAAACATTCAAAACTGAAACAGAAATTATATTTTGCAATGCAAAGTATAGCTAACTAACTCCGAGTTTCTGCCATACTATGTCACTCTGCTGGATTGCATGCGCCTCTTACAGCATAGAAATATGCTCTATTGCTATAGTACCGCGCTGTCTATATCGCGCTGCGTTGCCCTGTGTCCAATGCACGCCCAGGCTTATAATCAATTAGGATGTCCTTGCTCGATTAATATTTGCCGTGGAACTGTACAAGTGTAGATGATTCGTTCCGCTGGAACACGCCGTAAGGCATTCACCGTATATTTCCGTAGTAACATTAATCAATGAAGGTCTTCGTAATTGACTTTGAATGTCCTTGAATGATAAACCGCTGAATTGGCTTCGATATTTTGAGATATATTATCTTTTATCGTTCATTCTATTTTCTTCAGTTTGTAACTTACACATCACGCTTCGTAATCTCTGAATCTGTAGTTTGAACAAAGCGTTAAATATTGAGAAGTAAAACAGTTTGTACCATTTTCTTTGTTTTTTTTTTTTTTTTTTTTTTCTTTGTTTTGTTTCATCCGAATGTAAGAATGCGAAGCACGCAAAGACTGACATCACCGCAGCTTCCGTGCATGATATAACGGTATAGAATTGGTTAGAATTATTAAAGTATAAAATCATTTCTCTCAGTTTAATTTCTGTTTGCGAGGAGATTGCTTCCTTCCTGCATAACACGATCCAATTAGTATTTTCACACTTATTACTATACACTCGTTCTTTTAGTAACATCCTGTTTGGAAGACAATACCATGACTGTACAATCGACAAACACTCAAGGTCAATAATTACGAAAACAATAAGTTTACAATAAGAAGTCGATTTTCAGCTTCCTTGGATTGTCTTCTGAAGGAAACGAAGCATTTTCATTTAATCTAGGCCACTGAAACAATACTTAACATAGTTTAGTGCGCAAGGTGCGACAGTTTTTGCGATGATACATTGTTCTTCTAACGCTTCTCGGAACGCGTAACAAAAATTAATAGTCGATGCAATAGCTGGTGTCTAAAGAAAGAATCTAAAGAAACAGAAAATAAATTCTTCATCATTTTCAAAGGTAAAGGCCCTTAAGCGTTGGTAAAACGGGCAATGATCGGTCGCTTTTAGGGAGGCCCACGTGTGTCGCAGTTGGACAAGAGTAACCTTTCGTATGACCTAAGAACACGAGCCTTCTGGAGGGTCCACGAACGTCATTCCCAAAAGCCACGCAAAACCTGCAGCTCGTAGCTTGTGTAACTCAGCTTCGAGTTACAAATTCAACCGTACTTAACGAAAACAGTCGACCAATTATTTTTTCCAGATAAAAAACTGTTCTGTCTTGCCTCTTTCTGTCGCCATGATTATTCGTTGTCGACATATAGTCGACAGCAGGATACGTGTATAAGAAATTAACATCTTTAACTTAAAAGAAAAGAACCTAACAATTTTATGGCTTTTTACGTAGAATATAAATTGTATTTAGTAGTCGATTCTAACTGTCTGGTTACAAGAGACACCCTGTATAAAGCGAAATGGTAGACTTTAGTCGAAGAATTTGGTAGTAGCAGGTGGAAAGCAAAAAGGACAAGGAAGCCGGTCAAACGCATTAGAGGGTTCCTTCCCTACCTCAGCATTGATACCTCAGAATTCCGCTGGTGTGTTCGACTGTAGTAATTTTCGAGAAAATGATCGCTGTCGTATTTTCTTTGCTCAATCAAAAAAAGTTGAATCAGTTCTTCTTTATAAAATGTCCACTTTACATATTTAGAATACAATATAGTAAAATATATATAGTAAAAATATTTATATAATGTCGAGTCATTGTTTATAAATAAAAAGAAAATTATAAATAGAAAAGACATAACGCAACGTTTCTGCTTTGAATATTATAAAACGTTCAACTGTTTGAATGAAATGCAACGATTGCAGGAGGAACCTGCTGGTCGAACCTGTGCGTCGAAAAGAGGGTGTATAGGTCATCCGACACCCTGCCAGGTCTCCAGGGTGTGTTAAATAGTATCATTCCCATATGGAAGGGCCTGCGCCGCGTCGTAAACCACGCAAGACACCATCTGTGACCGTTTCGACTAGACTCCCCTCGTTTTTCCATCGATCTGCCCTGTTTCCACGAAGACCACCGATCCAGCCGTTGCTTCTGCCTCTCACCCAAACGAAACCTCCGAAATCTCTGAAACCTTCGAAATCTCCGGGAGGTCTTCCCCGAGGGATCGACTGCTCGAGGATTGCGACACACGTGAGAGCTCTACATCTCCGAGAATCACGCTAAGAAAACCAAGATGCACCGTGCATTATACGCCAGCCGCTTCTCTGTATTACAACGTCATGCAACGCCTCGAAGATGAGCTGGTTCTCGACACTTTTACTCCGCTTAACTTTTCGTTGTAATATTTCTATAACGCAGCTGCTTAAGAGAATATTGGTTTTTGATCGATGAAGATATTTTATTTAACAATAATGGATAGAAATACCGTCCCCGAGGAACGTTAGTCCACAAATGTGTGGAATGTACATATAATTCATTAAAAAGGGCGAACAGATAGAAACAGAAGTGTTGATTAGAAAAAAACGAAGAGTAGGAGCGAAGACATCAAACGGGTTCTTTTCGCTCCGCAGAAGAAGAGGAGAGAATTTTTGGCCAAAGAACAGGGCCTCGTGGATGGCGCGTGATAGGCGGAACACAGCAGCGGCGAAAGGATAGTAAAAAAGCATTAGGGAGAAAAGGCAAAATGGATTGAGGGTGGCGCGAGGGGTTGAATTATAAAGATGAAAGCCGTTGTCAATGGGGAGGACCACCGGCACCCTTCTCTTTATCCTCTCTTCCTTTTTCTTCCCACCCTTACCACCCCTTCCACCTCACCCCACAGTTCACCACCCAGTCTCCGTCTCTCTTGTTCTCTCGCGTCTCCTTTCGGTCCGGACGTCCCTTTCATCAGCCACGCTACTGATACACCACGCCGCGAAATCGTTACTGCTTTTACAATCAACCAAGCGCCGTTATCGAAATACATGTTTACGTAATCATTCCGCATCGCATTTAAAAAACTTGCATGAAATCCCTATAAATCTGTATACTATAATTAATTGGGGTAAAGTGTTTCGAAGTGAACGAATGGAGGGAACGATTAAAAATATGGAAAGAGGAAGATAAAGCTTATAGCCACAAGCTAAACCGGAATTGATTCGACCTTGCGAAAGGGAATATGCACCCTCGAGCACGGTTTCCAGCTGCGCCCGAATGACTAATACGCCAAACGTTCGTCGGGGTGCGACCAGATTTTCAAGGGTGGAAACGAGCTGAATCGAATCCGGGATCGAATGTTCGCACCCTTCCACGTTCTCTCCGATTTGTTCCTGCAAACAACTATGAAATTTCCCGCACCTACGTACTTTATTCCAAAAACAAGTTGCAATAATTTAACTTTTACTTTTAACTTTTGTCGTAACTTGGAAAATATTCTGAAAAGATGGAGTCTCAACAACGTGAACGGGAAGGGAATTTGAAAAAAGTGGCAAGAGTTTTCTTTATCAACGGTCCATCGAATCATTTCCAAGATCAAGGTGATTCGTAAAAAATGGCGCAGCAATTTTCAAGGTCGGTTACCAATTCGTCTCGCGTTTTACGATTTCGCCTGGGGTGAGAAAAGTTAACCGGGGGGTGAAATCGCTCGCAGAACGAGTCGTCTGCGCCGCGAATCGGACGAAACGATACGTGAAGTTTGCACGCGTCGGAAGGTTAACGTTGGTATCTCGAAATTTCCCACAAACACTGACCGAGGATCGGAGTCTCGCTGTTCAGTCGGAACAAAGGGGGCGGTTGCTTTACAACGTAATGGCGAGCCGAGTAAAGGGTCAATCGGAGGTAACGAGGAGAGAACGAGCGAGGCGATCGCAACGGATAAAAATTGAGAGGACGAGTAGAGGGAAAGAGAGACATCGGAAGAGAGAAAGAATAACGAGTTAACTCGCTGTTGAGACCGAAAGCGATCAAATAGTCGATTGACAAAAGAACCGAGAACGAAGGAAGGAGAAAGAGACAGGGAGGAGTGAAAAGGGAAGCCAAGAAGATAGGAAGAGAAAGATTAGCTTGTAAGGGGCGAGGAAGAGCGGTTGAAGGAGGATAGGGGCAGAGTGAAAGAGGAAGAGGACGAGGGTCGGGAAGAGAGACTTGTTCCCGAGATATGTGGGAGCCTCTCGATCCGATTGTACACACGGACAGTTTCGAACGACTTTAATTGATTTTACCATTGAAAGGAGAGGTCATGAAACGACTCACAGGATATTCGATCGATACGAGTGGATGGGAATTTTGAGTAACTCGTCGAACAAAAGCGAAGGTGGTGGTAGGGCTCGCTGTATATAATCCAAAGGATCGTTTAATCGCTTTAATCGTTGCCGGCAAGTATGGAATGGAAATTTGCGAACGACTAATTATTCTGTCTGATTTTTCTAATCGATACGAAAGTACGCAGAGAAAGTGGTGCGTATAATTGCGTTGCAAGACCGTTCCCAAAGGGTGACGAGGGGGCGAAGGGAAGGATCGGGCGACCGCGGAGGGGGCTGGACGTTGTTCGTTCCGTTCGTTCCGTTCGTTCGGTTCGTTCGTCGGAAACCGGGGCATCCTGCTAATGCCTTGGTTAGTACTCCAGTTTCCTTTGTGCCACCCTCCTGCGCTACGGATCCACCCCTCCGCGTACGGATACGCACCCCCTGCAGAATGCAATTTAAGTCGGCAGGCCACGCACGACGACGCTTAACCGGCCGGCCACCACGTGCCTAGCCGATCGATGCCTACGAAAATTCGTTCGGGACCGGTCCCCCTTTTTCTCTCCCCCGTTTTTCTGACGTACGCCGGGCTGTATCTCCGCGCGAAAACGGATGCTGCGTCCCTTTCGAACGATTCGAACGCGAAGGGAAACGGATATCACCGTTGCGTTGCGTCGGAGAGAAAACTTTTGCCGAATAAATGTATTTTACGCTTAGCCAGAGGTATTTAGAACGTTGGCTGCGATAATTGTTAAGAGATACGTTCACACCGCGTCGGATTGTTTTACGTACCGCGGCGAGCCACTCTAAATGATGAGGTTTTCGTCGATGTCACCAACTGGATGGCTCGAATTGAAACACATACTGGTGCGCACAGAGAGGTGTACGCACAGTGGGAAGAAGGAGGAGTCGTATTAAAGTATTGCTCAGATGGTTTTTTGTCACGGCGCGCGCGGCGTTTGCTTTGCTTTTACGGTCGCCTGGAACAATGACGAATCCCCGACATCATTGTGTGCTGGCCCTTGCCAGCATCGAGGAAAATGCAGAAAAGGGAAGAAAGCCCAGTAACGAGAGAGAGAGAGAGAGAGAGAGAGAGGAATAGGAAAAGGTACACGTCGTGTGACAATCACTCGCCGCTGATTACACGGGCCATTGTACAAGGACAACGGACTACGCGACGATAAAAGGGTTTCTCTTCTCCTTCTGCCAAGAGAGCGAAATGATTCCGACGAGTCGAAATAGAAAAAAAAAAAAAAAAAAAAAAGGGAGAGCATCGTATGCAATAGAACGAGAGGAGAAGGAAGCCCACTTCTTCGCTAAATGTATTTTAGCGGCCGCGTAACAAACGCCAAGTTTCCTCGCTCAATTACTATCGCACATAATTATCTATATTTTCAAGTGAAGCGTGCCACGTAATTAGAAAAATCCGTACAGCAAACGGGAACACATCCTCGTCTCACCACTAGCTTAGACGATCAGGATGTAGTTATATGCATCTAGCATAAGTTGTATCGAGCGAGGATGTTGACTTCTTCTCTTGTTCGGAAAAAAACCGGAAACGCCTAGAGGCTACGGATCGAGCAGGTAAGACAGGTAAAACAGGTGGGGCTTCCGTTTCGAGATCATTGATCGAGATTGATCCATTGGTCGTATTTTCATTGCAGGAAGCCTCTTAATCACTGCGCCGGCCAACATTTCGCATGCATACCTATTACCTATTTCTAACTTTAATGCTTGAAAAAGGCGGTTACACCGTTTTATTAAAGTTATTACGTTTCCGTTTAACCATTCAAGTAGAATTTAATCTCTACCGATAAATCGTTATACGCGTTATTATTGTACGCACAATATCTTCGCATCGATGCTTTGTTCGAAGATCGCGAACATTGTTTCGAATCGAGACAATTTGTACGATTAGTCTCATCGAGCATAGACCAACACCTACGAAAAGTAGGAAGCAGAAAATGGCGCGCAACCGCGCGAGCAGCTTCGAGGTCATAGGAGAGAAGTGGAAAAGGAAGAGAACGGACAGGAAGAGAAGATCGGTGGTTAAGCCGCTTTTTGCTAAGTGGAGATGAGAAGCCAGGAGAACCGACCCGGTGAACCGAGGTCCCCGAGGACAGAACGGTACCCTGTGCCCTCTTCCTCCTCTTCCACCTTATCCCACCTCCATCAGAGTTCCTTCTCTCGTCGAGCAGGCTACCGAGGACGAACAGTCCGTCCGGCAGCGCCTCGAGCCTCTTTCCCGTAAATTCTTGCTTACGTGTTTTTCATGCACTCTACCCGTGCACGCGTGTTACTTGCACCAGTTACCTGTCCAACGTCTACCGTTTCTTTCGCCAACTCGAAATCGCGCCGACTCGCTGTTCTCCACTAACCAAGGGGTTGCAAACGCCTCTGATAAAACCGGTTTTAATACATTTTCTATAACGCGTGCTGATACGCGAGCTACTACGAGCTGATATAGAGAAATGCATGCGCGACAAACACGAAGACAGATTCGAATACAATCTGTTCTTTTGGCATCGTTAATTTTGTATCGCGTATCAGAAACGAATGCAAGTGCAAGTGAGTATGTACATAGTACGCAGACAAAATTTCCATTTACGTTACACGCGGCTGCCTGACGATTAAATCTCGTTCCGTTGTACCAAGTACCATACCGTATGAAATATCCTCCGTATAATGATCGCGCGAAACATTGGTAGCAATTAAGATTCGATCGTCGAAACGTTTGTACGAGATAATGGAGCAGAAATAACGAAAGAAAGGTGAATACGCACTGGCGAGCGCGCACAAGCGTGCGTGCCGATCGTGAGGTTGATCGAACGGTGTTCGAACGCCTCCTCGATTCCTCTATCGGGTGAAAGCAACGCGTTCTTGGTAATGACTTCGTCATAGCCCCGACTGTACGCCTGTTGTCTGGTAATACTAGTAATACCAAGCAAAGTTACGGGACTACCGATGTACCGCTGTGCTACCGAAAAACATTCCTTGCCTCCTCTTTTGCCGTGCGTTAATTATCGTGTCTGATCCTGCCATCTCTTCTCGGCAACTGGAAATGATCGTAGAAAACTGTGTAGCTTCTTACTTATTAAAAACGAACGAAATTGCCAATTTCGAGCCACGTCCCGGAAGCGATTGTCCATGATTGAAATTCTTATCGCGACGTTTTTCTCACATCTGACATTTCACAGTGATCGTTGGAAAAAAATCTCGCCAGCGAAGGAATTCGAGTCGGAGGGAAGCAAAAAAGATGGACTTTGCCGGAAGTGGCCGAGACTCGATCGCCCTTAGATCGTTACAATGAAGATCTCGTCTTGGTCGTGGAACGATGGAAAGCGAGGGAAAGAGAAAAAATGCAGGTGGCGAAGGTGAAGAGAGAAGCCGAAGAAGAGAGATGAGAGACGAAGGGAGGAAAGAGAAGGGCTATACTGTCACGGGAACGCCACGCGTGATCGAGTTACCTGGACGAACTGGCGTGGTGCAGGTGAGGTTGGTGCACGGCCTGCGGGACAAAGAACCGCAAGAAATACCGATACTACCTTACACTGGGACTGTAAGGCCGCTGTCGCAACCCAAAATCAAAACGTTTACACACCGTCCGTCCCTCGGTCGTCCGGTAGAGCGGCTGTTCGGTAATTTCGGTCGAAAAAACGAAAATCTATAAATCCCAACAATGTATCTCGGGTACCGCGTAAAACGAGTCGAATTCGTTCGAATGGTCGACGATGAAGCGCGCTTTTATCAAAGGCGGACACGCGAGCCCTTCGGAGGACATCGATACGTCGAAGCATAGATACCCCTTATTGGCATTGCCCCATCCTTCCTGTGCGGTTTGCCCGCCGTTACGTTCTCTCTATGCAGTGTATATCATTGCATTTATTATATATTATGGCAAATGCAAGAATGAAGCCGATCATCATCTAGTGACGGTGATCACTTTTTTCAAATCACACCGTCCTTTATTCTCGTACGATTGTTTTCCGCTCCTTATTACCAAGCGTCTCTACCGTAACGGCGAGAGACGACAAAGGAACCCTTAATTTAGTTAGCTCTCGCGAGAAAAACACGGCACCTCGCACCCTTTGTATCCCACTTCCTGTTTTGCAAGGGCGAAATTGCGACAGGGCTGCGCAACATGCGGCGAGCCCTCCATTGTCTCGGCCTCCAACGAGATCCTCGTCGCTTCTTCCCTTTCACGAGACTCAGATTCCGAGCAAATTTCTGGTTATCCGCCGTTTTGCATAAACCAACTCCTTTCTTGATTTACCATACCGCCACTTGCAATTTTAACTACGGAAAGATGCAGGGCAAACGATTCGAAGTAAAATAGACTGCTCCGAACGATCTTAACTAAAATCGTTCCAATTGTCGTTGTCGGTAGAAACTCCTATGCATAAGCTAGTTAATAAACCGGTTTCCCGCTTCGGCACAAGGTGGCAGCTATCGTTTCGCGGTCCATTAAAAATTTTACGCGACCCAATATCGAGAAACTCTAATCTATCCGGTCAACAACGTCGATCTCGATTCTATCGTTCGATGCATATTTAATAATAAATCGTATACGAATATTTGGAACGGGACCCTAATCTATTGTTATCCTGTTATTGTTATATTATATTTCATCTCGAAGATGACGAGGCAGATGAAACGTCGGAAGCAGACGGATACAAGAGAAGAGAGGAGAAGAGACGAGAATTCGTGTATGTATGCCGCGAGGGGAAGAGGGGCGGTGAGGAGGAGAGGGGTGAAGAGGAGGCAAGAGAACGATGGGAAGACACGAAAAGAATGTAACGAGAGTGACCGAGCGAGGACCACGTCGCAAATTGTCTGAATTAATGCTGCAGTAGGGTCGTTTTAACGTGTCGTGATAAAACTCGTCCTATAAGAAATGATTTCCGAACCCGCGAACCGATCGCGTTTCTTCTAAGGCTAGCAAACACGATTCGTCCGTGAAGTCGACCCTCCGAAAGGTTGTACTTGCAAACCTCGAATTTTTCCGACACTCCTGCCGCGCGTTAGAGCCTCGCGCGACGTTCTACAGTGGACAAAACTTCCTCCGTTCGCGTAGATTGACGCAAACCGAGTTGAAATGATCTCAATTAGTGGCTCGGTGTTAGACCGAGTCGGAGAGCGTTCTTCCAGCCGTCGACTTCGACGTCTTTGCCTCGCTAAAGGTTTCGTCATCGAACATCTATGACATTTGCCTTCGATGTTTTCGATTTTATTCGTTTTATTCACCCGCGTAATTACGCGTGATTAATCCACCGGCGATTATAAAAAGTGATCGTTTCTTCTCGAAACTCCGCCGTTCGATCATTTATTACACAAGAGTGTGTTTTGCCCAAGAGGTCTTTGGAAATTAAAAGAAAGAATAATAGGAAGAGGGCAACATAATATCGTCTGTATACTATTCTGTATATTATTCGATACGCGACGATACACCGATATTTGTAATCGGTCGGGTATATACTTGATTGCGTTTTGAAAAATTCGCTGCTTTTCCGGGAATAACGAAGCTGACTCTGTTTGAAACGGGTTAAAGATAGTTCGAAAGGTAACCTCTGGTAATTGCAAGCGAACCACTGCCGAGAAACAGGCAATTAAACGCAATTAGGCGTTAACCTAGTTTTAAAGTTAGCTGCCTCGCGATTTTGATCGCGACCCTATAAAGAATTGAAAATGCATCTCTCCAGATATTCATAGCCGCTACCAAGTCGAATTTCTCACATTTTTGTTCGGAGACAAATCGTATAAGTCGATAAAGGAAGACATTGTTCTCCCTTTCTTCCTTCTCCTTCTTTTCGAAAATGATCGACTTCTGATCGATGAATAAAAATACATTCCTGATGCTGCGAGTTCCCGCGTGTATCTTTTGGTCCAGCCGAAAAGATCGAATTCCACGCCTCTTCGGATCGGTTCGACCTCCGAAGAGATTCTCACGGAACTGCGTTGCAAGCGGGAAAAATATCAGAAGACCGACATAGAGTTTTTGTCACGCGATAATTATATTCGGCGCATATAAGCGTTCACTCGGTGAAAAAACTCGAGACAAAGGCGATATGATTTTCGAACCTGGCTACGACACCGAAAGCGTCGAGTAATCGATAATAAGTTAATGGGCAGGTTCGGGCTCCGCTCGTTTGGTCGGTTGCTCACGAGTAAGGTATTCGATCGAGTCGATGACAACTTCCGGCGGTGGTAACGAGCGGTCGACACGCGATTGCGACTCCGATGCCAAAGTTCCGTGAGGTTTTTCGTCTCCGGCTTGTCTCATCACCGTGCACAGTCCTATCCGTATCCGATCCCTATTGGGAATATTAATAAAGAGTAGATTTTTCATTTCTCTTTTTAGTCGCGTTTCCCTCGTTTCCTTACGACCGTTTTGCTTCCTTCAAGAATCTCGTCGCTCCACATCACCGAAAGCGGTTAGTCTACAACGGCACCGAATGCCGTTCGACAAGACAGTCGAGAAAGAAAAAGAAAACGGTGGAGAAAGAGGAGGACGTTCCGTTATCGTTCTCCTCCACATAACCGTACCTCCAATAGAGGGCGCGATCCCAGATCACCTCTCCTCTGAACGAAGGTCAAATCACTGAACTACCACTACTGAACAGTAGTAGAACTTCCATCTACAGACTTTTCTCTCTTTCGAAACAAATATTTTTTATCCAATTCTTCCAGTCCGAAATCTAGACCGAATCGAAGAACGAAGAACGCCGCAGCGGCAATGCTTTCCCCCATTTTTCTCCTATCGAGTATCGTATATACGTTACGTGTAGACCTCTCGTATAAACGTTAAAGTAAGGTTACTCTATGTATCCGGAAGATGTACAAGAAACCGAGTAAATAGTAAAAGGGGTGAAGAAGATCAAGTTATTTTTCCGGTGACAGCGAAGGCACGGCGATCGAGAAGCTCGAGAGAATGCCTTGATGCTTTAATGCCTCGATGCCACTACGTAACGGCTCCTTGTGACTTCTTTGGCTTCCGAGACAAACGAGGGTCGCCGAAGACCCGGAAGTTCGTTCGACTCGACGCATTAGCTTCTCGTCTGCCATCGTATTAGATGCCTTTTAGGCTCTCAGAAATTCTCAGTCTCTACAGCCTGGATCTAGAGAACGTATTTTCGCTAACGTAAAAAAATTGTTCTCTGCGTTGCGTTTCGGTCTTCTGCGCGCCTTCTTCTGAAATGGAGAGAAAAAGATGGATGTAAGGTACCAAGAAAACGCCTTTAATTTCTTTCCGCGTACGTCTGCGCGAACCAACTATTCTTTTTATCGCGCGTTCGTCTGCGACAGAGGAAACTCGGATACCTTTAACCATCGCGATATCGCGTGACAGTGCAACTTCGAATTGCAAACAACTTGCGTCATCAGCCGGATACTTCCTGACCACCGAATTCCTTAAACGGGTGCGGGGATTCGATGTTGCGTACGATTGAAATTCATCTAACGCGAAACGTAAAGCGACGGATGCTGGCGGCTGCTGGTTGCGGCGGCAAACTAATTCGAGCAGCTGTAGGCATATAAACAAGACGAGTCCAAAGTAAGTACCTGTTACATCGGAAGCCGGTCGAAGGCGCCGTTCGAGACACGTCAGTGTGGGAAGCTGCGTCGGCGTTAGTCGCCTCGCGCTTCGTCACGCTGCGTTACTCTGCACCGTTCTGCCTCGCATTACGTCGACAATTGATCCTAACGCGCTAGACGCCGAGCCAATTAAGAGACCTCTTGTCCGATTACGTCATCTACCAGCGATACCCACCGTCCTCGCGCTTTCTACCGCGGCCTGGCCAATATTTCCTTCCCGACTCGCGTCGAAATCCACCTATACCAGCCGACTATCTCTTAACGATCCCGATCGCTGGCAAAGTAATCGAATTGCGACAAGCCAACATCGTCCTTTGAAAAGAGAAATCTTCGAGATCATTTTCTTCGAATGGTACATTTTCCAGAAAGAAAACGTCGAACCTTCCTCGAAACTACGCACCAAGAAAAATAAAGAAAAGGAGACATTCCATCGATGTTCCTCCCAGGTAGCCGTGACCTCCTCCTACTCCTTTCTCATCGTCAGTACCAGGCTCCGTTATTTTCGCCGTTGACTTCGTCGACACGACGGGGCAGGTCTTTATGTTAGAACTTGTCCTCTTCTCCCTCCACGATCCAACGTCCGACATTATTATTCGATTAACGAAAAGACGCTCGTTTTCCGAGAATCCGTTCAATCGATTAAAGATTACAGATATTATAGATATTCGTAAAAGAATAAAAGTACGATGCGACGCGTGCTTGCTCCAGTACTTACTTGGACGCCATTACGGTGTGCGGGTTAGCGTCCGAGTAGGTGTGTGTGTGTACGTCCGAGATGTGTCTTTGGACAGAAGGAGCACAGGAGGAAGAGAAGAGGAAGAAGCGTGGGGTCGTAGACGAGAAGAAAGAAGGCGAGTCAAGGGAATTCCAACGAGTTCCTTCCTGGTAGCAGCGAGCTTCCCCTCAGCCTCGGTTTCTTCCTGTAAGAAGGCCTTCAGAAGGGGAAGGGGAGCTGGCCTCGTGGGCGACTCTCGCGTTCCTAAACTGCATTCCAACCTGTGTTGCCACGTCTCGTCGTAAGCACGCGGGTACACGCATAGCCGAAGGTGCGTGCGGACACGTGCATCGGCTAACATCATTCGGGTGGGGGCGCATCAAGGGAGTCAACTCCTCGTAAATATTCTAACCAACACCTCCCCGTCCCACCCTATGGTCTTCTCCGTCCGCTTTCCTCGTTACATATATTTTCCTCCGCTTCCCTCCGATATCGCCAAAATCTGCACCTCGATCGTACGTTACGAAGTACCGAAAAGTCGACACGAGTCGCTTACGAGCGTACGTTCTTTCGTTCTGTGGTCTAAGGTGGTGGTCTATCGGGATACTACGGGGGCTTCCGGTCGGCACGAGGTTTTTCTCATATCCTTCGAATAACCTCATCTGATACTTACGGTCAGTGGCAGATACCCACATTTGAGACCTCCGTGTGCACTCGAGCATGTAATGACCACCGTCTCATCCCAAGACAGGAAGAGGAACAGGTTTTTCATTTTTCACTGGCTTATCGCCCCACCTTAACTTCAAGCTCATCGATTCTCTGGATGTCAAGAGTCGGATGAAAAAATAATAATAATAATAATAATAATAGTAGTGGTAGTAATTGTACACAAGAGAAATTGACGTAGAGAAATTGACCAAAAAAGTACCTCTGTCGGATTGATCGACAACGACGATAACTAGCTCGCATACTAATTGTCTTGGCGAGCAAACTAAAAATTGTCAAGACAGTTGGACGAAAAACTGAAGCTGGGTAAGAAACGAATATTGGAATACAAGAGTTCGCCAAGAAAAAAAAAGGCGAACGCGTGTCGTGTACTTATGCGTTGTGATACACGTATATGTCGTATGTAGGAATGCTTATGCGGATACAGCCTTTCTTCATGGCCGTCATTCGACGTCGTCGGTCATCGAACTCACGACAAATTCAAAATAAACGGCCAAGAGGCACCGAAGTATACATGCATATACGACTACCATCAACAATTTCCTTCTTCGCAAAACTTGCTTGCCACTAAAGAAAATGTGTAGCTTTCTTAGCATTCCAAAAAATAGTTTGCGCCAACTGGACCACACGTGGCTCGCGGCAATCGATAGAAATCGATAATTTCAATTTCAATCATCGATCAATTTCATTTTAATATTAATTCTAATAATATTTTGTAACGTTCTTTCTTATACTAATTAGCTTTTGACGGACAAACTCCGTTTCGAGATAAACTAGCATTGTAGTCGAACGTGTTGTCCGAAATGATCGTCGCCAACAGCGTCGTTAGAAGGAATCAAACGGAATCACGAAATCCGAGGTCCTTTCATCCGTGATTGCAGCATAGAAACACGATTCACTAGACTCTTTCGATCCAGAGATGAACCAAAGGTTTTACAAAATCAGGAAATCCGTCTTTTTGCAAAAGTATACGTCACCCGTCTACGAACGAACATTCATTTACATATGGTTTCGTATGGAAATTAGGTTGTAGGGTACGCAAAACCTGTTTGAAATGCTCTGTTAGAACCAATTCTCAATTTCAGGTGCGATCTTCTACACCGGACCGTGTCCGTCTCACTCTTGATCAAGCTCGCAAGCATACGTAACGAAAGAACGGAAATTAAAGCAAGTGATTTTTCTTAAACGCTATCGTAAGACTGAAGAATGTAAAAGAAACGAACGGCGATGGACATCCAAAGTGAATGTTGTTACGTGTCAAACGGAGGTAAGCGGAGGTAAGCGGCTTCAAAAATGTCTTGGGAAGCAACCAACAATTTTCCCACGACTCCTCCCACGACCCGCAGAGATTCTTTTCGAGATCGTTCCTTGCCTTTTCGCCCCTCACCTTCGATGCCCACCATACGAATTGTATTGACCGAGTCTTCTTCTCGGGACACGAGGAGCTCACTCGGTCATGTAACGGGATGCAAGGAAAACGCACTCGTATTCCCTTTGATTCGGTCGCACAATGATGGCTTTCGTCCGAACAATGACCATGCGAGGGTAAGATACGTGCTTTTCGAAGGTATTCGTCCAGGCCGGGGTAGAGAAGTAAGTTCAGGCTACCTGCTGCTCGCCTACAGCCGGATGAAGAGAGACTGCGAAGATAAAAACGTACCAGGAAAAGAAGTCGTGAAACGCGCAGAGGAACGAAGGTGGGGGGACAAGGGCTCGAAATACAAAAAGGTAGACAGAAGAACGAAATGTGCCGGGATCGAGGATCTACGTCAATATACCGGTTACGCGCGCGCGCGAGACCATCATCCCCCTTGGTTGCTCGCGGACGAAAACTTTCTCATGAAAAAGAAGTAGCTCGACGGTGGTCGACTTTGTCGAGAAGAGAAGCGAAAAACGATCCTTCCACGCCCAAGCATCGCTCTTTTTGCCTCTTCTCCCATTTCTTCGCGGAGTCAGAGAGGAAGATGCAGTCCACGAGGGAAGAGAACACGGATGCACGCGGTCGAAGAGAAAAAAGGAGTACGCACGCTCGCGCACGCGGTCGACTAAGACTGGAGAAGGGAGGAAAGAGTAGGCTAGAAAATTAAATTACCAAAGCTGCAAGAATAGTGCAAGATTAGTCCTATTAGTATTTACGAAGAAAATGTCAGCCCGATAAGTGGTTCGCAGGGTTCGCGCTTCTACCGCACCTTCTATTCCCACTTGGGTCGCTTACGTTACTTACGTTGCTTACATAATAAGCGATGAACTCTCGGAGGACTCTTCTCTTCACCCTTCTTCATCCTGTCCCAGTCTCTCCCTTCCTCTCCAGTTGGTACGTCTCGTTTTCTCGCGGCAGCAACAACAACAACGACGACGACGACGACGACGACGACGACGACGACGACGACGACGACGACGACGACGGCGATGGAGGCGATGGAGGCGGCGGCGGCTACGGCACATGAGCGCATCGCGATGGAGGCGCGATCGGGACTTCGCCATCGAGAGTATAAAGGGAAAACGGTCTCGAACGGGAGGGAGTAGAGAACGGAGGTCGATGTTACGACAGAGAATTTCTTCTGGCGATCCTCTTCGTCCCGATAACTGTACGTACCGTCTTCCTCTTATCCACTTGTACGATATCTTTTGCGCAACTTGATTGCCTTAGCTTATGCGACGCACATAACCTATTCCGCAACTATCACGATCCAACTGGCGAATAAATTGAGAAAAAACCCGCGTGATCTGAAAAAATGAGAAAATTCCAAAACTAAGAAAAGAAGAAACATTATTCCCTGTAAAAAAAAGAAGAAAACGGACGCGTTTGAGCGTAGTGTACTTGATTCTTCCTCCATCTCGTTAGTGTTCTCGATGCTGGTGAAAGACGCGAGCGAACCTTTAAGCGGCCGATCCTCATAGATTATTTCATAAGCATTCCCAATACGGAAAAGTTCATCCGCTCTTACCGAGTATGAGCTCAAACGGTTGCGCAAGCGATTCAAAGCGGAGGATTGCTTGCTCGTGCGCTACCTCGTTTCTTTGCTTATTCACACGCATCCGTGTTTAGATTCTTCAGATATTTTTACGCGTGTATTTAAATTTCTATACACCTTTCGAAGCGAAATTCTTTCAATTTTTCTGCAACCAGGCAAGATAAGAACGCAAGGATGATCAAAGGCACTGGAGCAGCTGGATGCGTGCTGCCCTCTCTCGTATTTTGACTCATCTAACGATAGCAGGAGAAGAGAAAGATATATGTATTTATTTTATTCGTTGCTAACTATTCGTAATTGGCAACGATGATATTTGATGTCGCAAACAAAGTCATAGGAAATACTACACGGAAGTGAAAAAAAGTTGAACGAAAAAAATAGTAACAATTTTAATCGATCGCGTGGGTAAGTTTTCTTCGACTCGTTGAGTTTACGTCTTCGATTACGAGAAAAGCAAAAAAGAAGAAGAAGAAGAAGAAGAAGGAGAAGAGGAAAAACAGAAAAAGAGGAAGAAGAGAAAGAATTTGATTAGCTTTCGCAGCTACATACATGTCCGTTATGTAAGTACGATTGAATTAGCATTCGCTTGGTGACCGAATCCAACGAAAAAATGTAAAAAACCGACAAGAATATCGGATCGTAACTCGTTGGTAATCTTTGGCAGGGTCTCGGCGCGGCCGATTGCTAATCGCGCGCCTCCTGAAGAATTCAAGCGGATTTACCTCGATCACGTAGGGGGGCGATTTCAAAAACGGGACACGTTGTCGCGAGCATACTCACGCCCATGCGCGCACCTACGTGATCGGGTTTTATTTTCAGCGTCCTCGTGTACGCGGAAGAATTATTCCCAAAGGGCTTACCGCTTCGCATTATCCCGGAAAAGGTGTGCGTATACACACGGCCGTTAGCATTCCTCTGCAACCGCAACGTTCGATCCGCGAAATCCGATGACAATACGGTATGACGGTAAGAGTCGTCGATTTCGATGTGGACCATGGGTTTGGCCAAAATTCGGACGAACCGGTTCCATGTTTTTCAATCATAGTTACATCAGACGTTACTCAATGCAAAAGAACTTGGCTCGATTGCACCAGCTGCAGAAGCGAGGGAGCCTCCGTACCGTAAAAAGAAATTTTCGATTAGTTTTGTAAAGAAAGTTCGATCGAAATTTGGCGCAAAGTTAGCGCACAAGCGGGAGACTCGCGCGATTACGGGAGGCACGCTTTCCTCGTGACATAATATTATTTAACCGAGAATAATGCGGTGTACGGTGATTGCGTAACGATAGAATTCGCGTGCCGGTAATTCGCGACACGGCTGCGAACGCGAGGCTGGTTCTTTTATTATATAAACCCACGGTTTGTTCGCGAGGTTATATCGCGGGCCTGGGCCTTCCGACGACCGCTGTTGTCGCAGTCGGCACGGTAGCGCCTCCGGGACAGAAAGTTTTCTTCGTGGAACCGGTGACGTTCTCGAAACAACTTCCGCCGAATCGAGTACTGTTGTTGTTGCGCCATTAAAGAACGCGGCGAAACAAGAGGCGAACGCTATGCAGAATACAACGAGTCGAGTCCTCTCTGTAGCATTGATATTCCAGAAAGCCTGCACGCTTCTCGTCGCGGCGCGAGGAGGAAACCTGGAGAACGGCGCGTTACTGCATCGCTAACGCGACTCTTTACAACCTGGTTCTTCCTTCGCGGATCCTCTTGATGCCGCGCGCCGCAACTCGTGATTCGCGATCTCCGATCACCGACTCGACTCCAAAGGTCGCCGTGAAACGCGAGCTTACGTAACTTTTTCACTCTTCTCCTTCACCATTAGCCAGCCCGTTTCTTCCTTGCGATTCTACCAGCAGTCTACCAGCTGAAAATGATTCTACATCGGTTACTTTTCAACGCACACACGCAGTGAGTCAACCTTTTCCTCGAAGTTTTCTCGAAGTTTTAAAAATCCATCGACGGGGAAAAAGTTGAACGTAAAATGATTTAGTAAAATGATGATAATCGTTGAATAGTTTTCAATTTACAGCATCCATAATGGTGATGCAACGCTGTTGGACGAGTTCACGAGAGGCTCCTTTAACCGTGCCTGCAATTATGTTGACGCAACATCGAAAGACAGTCGGATTCGCTTTCTCCCATCTTTCTAGCGTTCGTCGCATCTTTCTTGTCGATTTGACGTAAAGCTAGAAACATTCGTTATCTCGAGAGTGTTGTGAGAGCAAACGTTTAGCAAAAAGCGTAAACGAAAGATAACGCATAATCCGAAGAGTGAACTGGTTAAAGTAGATAAAATTCTACGAATATTATGTAAACGTAGATGGTAATTAAGGAGCAAAGCTTATTGGTGGGTCGGTGGATGGTGGTAAATGCGCGAGGAAAGCAAGATAATCTGATTGGCATACGATCCGAAGTGGAATCAAGCTTAAGCGGTCGATGGTGGATAACAGGGTCCCGGGGCAAAGAAAGAATGCGAAGCGAGTACCGTCTGGGTACAACGCGGTACATAAGCCGAATGGGTTCGTATCGTGTTCCAAGTATTACAAGAGCGATTGCCACGTGTCGAGACTGTCGATTCGAAAAGTTGCGCGCGACGAGCATCCTCGTCCACGTTCGGCCACCGAGTTTTGCCCCTTCCTTCCTCGCTTTTTCCATGGGAACGTTGACTTCGAGGCGTGGCGCCGGAACTCGAGAAACGGCCTAGCCCGACGACCTCCTCGGAAATTACGTGAGCCGACCGACCGTGTTTCATTCACGATCAACCTTGTCGGATGAATCTTGTCGGATCCTCTCGATCGATCGCCTCCTCGTTAACATTCAACTAGATTATCGACGATTCCCGCCACGATGCGTCATCCCCCGAATGCGTTACCCGAATTTCTCTTTCGAACAACGAGAAAAAGCGTTTCTAAAGCGATCGTTGGTACCGAAGCAACCAGTCTCGTGTTCCGTAAGCGAACACTTGCGAGTATATTATTGATCGGCGGCGGCTACGGCGCCAGCGCAAACCAATTCTAAGGGTAAAACAGTAGCATTCCGGTACCCTCGTTCGAGTTTCGTTCAGTGTTCTAGTGTGCCGTTCCGTCATCCATTCGGCGGTGCTACTTTGACACCACTAGAGTGTCGTCGCGCGTGGCTAATATGTCCGGTGGTACGTATATACATGTGTTTCATTTTAGATCCCGTCTTTCTCGCTCCTCTCAGAAATAGAGAGGACCAGACGAAAAGCAGGGCAAGGAGAAACAAAAGAGAGGGAGAGAGGAGAAGGCGAATGATAATGTCGTTATTTTCTTGTCTTATCGATCAAGACAGGGACTATATCGGATTCGCAACATTACCCGAGCAAGTGCACAGAAAATCGGTTAAAAGAGGATTCGAGTTCACTCTGATGGTGTTAGGAGAGAGTGGTCTTGGGAAATCTACCCTGATAAACAGTCTTTTCCTCGGGGATCTTTACAAAGATCGGCGAATCCTCGATGCCGCTGGTTGGTACTAAAACGTGCAGCATGCCTAACAAAATCGCTCGTTACGACGATCATTGTCAATATAGAGACAGTCCTTTCTAGAACGCATCGAGAAAACTACAACGATAGAAAAGAAGACGATGGATATCGAGGAACGTGGGGTCAGGCTGCGTCTAACGATTGTCGACACACCGGGTATAATTTCTTCCAAATTTTCAAAACACGTCACGGAACGTTGATGCGATTAAATGGTGTTGCACTCAGGATTTGGCGACGCGGTTAACTGCGAGGACACTTGGAAAGCGTGTTCAGCTTACATCGACGAACAATTCCGGCAGTACTTCACGGACGAGAGCGGTTTAAATAGGAAGAATATACAAGACAATCGGGTGCATTGTTGTTTATACTTCATACCTCCTTATGGCCACGGGTACGACCACGGGTATCTCTGAGCCTTTATTTGCGTCCAACACGGAACCACGTTTCATCCTCCCTTGTTACTTATTTCCCACAGACTGAGACAACTCGACTTGGAAGTGCTGAAACGATTACATCGCAAGGTGAACGTCGTCCCGGTAATCGCAAAGGCGGATACGTTAACTACCTGCGAAGTGAAACAGTTGAAAGAACGGATCCTCGCTGATATCGAGGAACATGAGATTCAGGTACGTTCGTCCTTTGGCATTTTTTTTTTTGTATATTTTTTCCAATGAATTCTCTCCTTTTCCCCTCTACGATATTGTACGTAGATATACCAGTTTCCGGACTGCGATAGCGACGAGGACGAAGAGTTTAAGCAACAGGACAAGGAGCTGAAAGCGTGCATCCCGTTCGCGGTGGTCGGCAGCTCGACGGTGCTCGAAGTCGCAGGGAAGAAAGTTCGTGGCCGTCAATACCCCTGGGGAGTGGTAGAAGGTAATTGGATGTCGCGTTTCCAAATGTTGCCGATTATTCGTCGACGCTTGATAATTAAATAATTTTCGAAACTTTCGACGGAACACAGTGGAGAACCCGAAGCACAGCGATTTCGTAAAGCTAAGGACAATGTTGATCTCTACGCACATGCAAGATCTGAAGGATGTCACGCAGGACGTGCACTACGAGAATTTCCGGGCGCAATGCATTTCTCAAATTTCACAGCAAGCGATCCGGGAACGGAGGTATTTACGCATGTAAATAAGTATTGTACTTTGCTTTCCTTTTTTACTTGTTCGCCAAAGTTTCTCTGTTAAACGTTAAACGTCGTTATTTCGTCCTCTTTCACCGTGTTCACAGTAAACTGAAAAGAGATTCCGGCCCGCACTTCGAAAATAGTATATCCGACACGGACAGGCTACTCTTGCAGAAGGACGAAGAGGTAACAATTATTATTCAAATTAATGGAATTCTGGGGGTTTCTGATAGGTTTCATTATTGTTTCACAGATACGAAGAATGCAGGACATACTGGCACAAATGCAAGAGAAATTGAAAGCCACGGGACAAGTTAGCCATGGAATTGGTCTTAGGGGTAGAGTCGGTAGTCTCGGGAACGATTTGGACGTTACCGACGTCGAAAAGAAACGCAACAGTATTATAGATGTTTGAACTTTCTTACAACGCGATATTATTATTATTGTATTTAATTACGTTTAGTTCTACGTGTGAACACGCACAAGATTATCGAAGATGTTGAAAGAAACGAGGAAGAATTTACACGTTTGTTAGGTTCGTTGTTAAAGTAACGAAAAGATAGCGCTGTCCACGGTCTCTTCGTCTCGTCATAGATTAAAAGAGACACAACTTCTGTTAAATATTATACAACTTCTTTGTTGTTCTACCTCGTTCTTGAAACGAAAGATACGGTGGAATGGAAGAGACCCGGCAGCGCGTTTGCGAGCCTCTTTTCACTTTTATATGTAGACGTAATTTAGACGTAACTTAGAACACAGTATTTTATATCGCTAGACGTATATTTTGGGCAAAGTCCTGGAAGAATTGTACTTGCGTTGTATCGTACACTCGAGGAGAAGGCCAGAAAAGAAGAAACCGCGTAGCTTTTCTTTTTCTTCGTTAATCGCCTTGTACCGATTACATTTCACCAAAGGGTTGTGCTCTCGATGTGATTGCTATAGAAATAAACGCATTATTTATACATCGAATACGTGTGGGGGTCATATGCATTAACAAGAAAGAGAAAAAGTTTGGAACGAACAAAGGTGATGCGGTTTTATTTGCGGTTAACGGTAATTACAGATACGGAGGATGATCCTAGGACTGATATTTCCGAATGTATTGCAAGACTTCTTGAACGTCATCCCGCGAACCCAAAAATATCGGCGATCTCTGATGAATTTTCTCAGGCACCACTTCCAAAATATCAATATTCCCGTTCGATGCCAGACCGCCAGCCTCTTTCAGTATGTAAGCCATCGGTATACATTCGTACAACAACCGGAGCTACGTGGAAACATTTGAATTACTCGAATTATATTACGTCGTAAATATATACGACGAAGAGTAAGAGGAGTAAGACACATACCTTGCCAGTTGGATGACTCTTAGTCGCCGGATAAAGAAATATACCCCCGTACTTGATCGTCCTGTGTACATCGGCAACCATAGAACCCACATACCTGCCACTATACGCTTTCCCACTCTTCGGGTATTTCTTCGAACGGACGTATTCCTTGATAACTGTATCCCAAGCACCCTCGTGCCCTTCGTTAATGCTGTAATCGGTTACAGCTGTTAATCATATATTCGATCGAAAATAGGATTGATTAAACGTGAACTGGTTCGTTTCGCGATACCTGTATATGTCTCCTCTGGGAGGTACGCGTAAATTTCTCTCGGTCAATACAAACTCTCCGATCGCTGGATCATAGGTAAAACCATTAACTCCTCGACCAATGGAAAGTACGATCATAGTCGCTGATCCGTACAGCGCGTATCCAGCAGCGACTAAATTCTTTCCCGGTTGAAGGGCGTGCGCCACCATCGACTCCTTCGGCTCGTCCAGTTTCTTGTAGATACCAAATATCGAACCGACCGATACCAGACAATCGATATTGGAGGAGCCATCCAAAGGATCGAAGCACACCACGTATTTCCCGCGCTTTTCCGTTTCCACCTCGATCGCGTTTACGTTTTCTTCGCTCACCAGAAGGCAACATTTGAACGAAGACGTCAACATATTCACGAACAGCTCGTTGCTCAGTATATCCAGCTTCTTCACTTCTTCCCCTTGAACGTTTTCTTTCCCGGCTAATCCGTACCTGTTCCCGATCGTTTCGAAGACAAACGACACTTATCGAACTTGTCTTTAATTCATCTCAACCGTTTATAATCGCTTATATACTCACATATTCGCGATACCGGCTTTTCTAACCGCCGAGCTGACCGCCTTCACGGCTGTTTGTATGCTGTTCAGAAGCTGACTTAAATCTCCGGTAGCGGTTGGAATTTTTCGTTGCTCGGCCAACACGAACCTCGTCAGCGTCATGCAATCAGAATCGAAGCCGTTGTTTCTCGAAGCCATGTCTCGAAACGACAAACAACGTTCTTCCGTTCTTGCGAGGAGCACGCGTACCTTCTCAAGTAGACTTCTCGATACTAGCTTATCTCGCCGGAGAATACGGTAATTCTTCCGATCCTGCGACAGAAACAAATTTCAGTATTTTCAGTTTAAATTCACGCAACCCGCCACTACCTCTTTTTTTTACTTCATACCTTTAGCAGATTTTCAAGCGTCGCTAGACTCTCCTTTATTAACCGATTCACGATACTGCCTTCTGCCAGAAGATTTTCAACCAACCGAACACGCTGTCATTATATAATGTAAAACTGGAAACGAGCCTCGACTATGACCATTTATATTCATCGTTATTGCTCCACATACGAACCGATAGTACGCTGATATTTCCAGTCAGAGATTCGCCCAAAGGTTATCTACGAGGCGAATATTCTAAAATTACAGCCGATAATATTATATGCGCAACATACACGCGTATACATGTATTTTCTACTGAAATTCCATTGCTACGTATATATCTAGGTACACATAATGATATTACTAAATAATGATAAAAAAATTTTAAAAAAGTTAATTTCACTCCAAACATTGTGCCTGTTCAGTGTTTTCGATCATTACTTGTAGTTGCGAAAATACATCAATACTTCGACCACTTCGTTATTCGTATACTTTTGCTTTTGTTTTTTCTCTTGGGACAGAATCTGTAACAGAAAGAAGAAACAATTAGACGACGGTCGTAATTTAATGTAGTCATAATATATAGCGCTGCTTTTAGAAATGTGAACACAGGAATTGATTTCAATGAGACGAATTTAAATCTAGCGCCATTAAATTTGTTGACCAACCATTTCAGACTGCTGGCGCCATCTCCGCGAAAAGTGCTGAAACTGGTCGCGCATCGTTACCGACAGCGAAGTAAACTACTGGATGACTGGTGGCGCCATCTCTGTGAGAAGTGCTGAAACTGGTCGCACATGATTACCGACAGCGAAGTAGACTACTTATCGACAGGTGGCGCCATCTCTGTGAGAAGTACTGAAACTAGTTGTCGTGTAGTTTCAGCGCTTCTCGCAGAGATGGCGCCACCTGTCGATAAGTAGTTTACTTCGCTGTCGGTAACGATGTGCGACCAGTTTCAGCACTTTCCCGAGTGATGGCACCACGAGCGTAAAATAAAAGCTTTTCTTGCTTTGTTTTGTTTTGTTTTCTTTTTTTTTTTTTTTCAAATCCTAACATTTATTCTAACAATTTAATTTTCAACATAGAGCAACGTAAGAAGAATTGGGTACATTAAGAATGTGTATTTAGAACGAACTGTTCAATTTCTTCCTCAAATATGGTTCAGCATTTTTGTTTATACACTTCAAATAACAACTGCAACGTATTCGCTTAACGGGTACATGGCTTAAAAATTCTATGACAGTCCGTACAAATTTATAGTTTTATCAATTAGATACAAAGTACCACGTTACATGGAAAACTGAATTTATTAAAAAGCGATACAGTATAGTTGAAGCAATTGAAATATAAAATTTTAATTTAACTCGAACAGGTAAGAGACACGTTTAATAAAATACTCAGAATAACGATACACGAAGAACACTTATAAAAGGAACATAAATAACGATTAATGAAGAAGTAACGAATGATACATAATTAATTATTTATTAAATAACGGTATCCTTTTAATTGATAACCTCAAACAACATTAACACAATCCGAACTGATTCTGATTGACAGATGTTTAACATATATAATATTATGGAAAAATAATTGTTTTGTTAAAGGTAACAAAATGCAAAAATCTATCAGATTAAAACGTGAACTCGAAAGACTTAATCAAAATCCTACCGAAGGCATTTATTGTTATCCAAAGTCTGATAACCTGGAAAACTTTGTTGCGACGATCGTTGGCCCAAGTGGAAGTCCATATAATGGATACATTTTTGAATTATCGATAGACATTTCTGAACAATATCCATTCGAACCTCCGAGGATTACTTTTTGCACACCTATATACCATCCGAACATCGATACCAAAGGCAGGATTTGTATGGATCTTCTAAATATGCCACCTAAAGGCAGTTGGAAACCAACTATCGGTTTGAAAAATCTTTTGGATGCTGTACAGTGTTTGCTAGGAAATCCCAATCCCGATGATCCTTTGATGCCGGACATAGCGCAAGAATATAAATTCAATAGGCTTGAATTTGAAAGAAAAGTGAAACTTTTCATGGAAGGAGCCAAAAATAAAAGTTTATGACCAGTTATAAATATTTTCTTCACGAATGGATAAAAGATTGCATAATACAGAATTATTATCTTTAATTTTTTGTACGTGATATATAGTATTAATTTAATATATTTTTTATAAACTTGATTTTTATATCGACGATACTATTTATTATCACCAAATGTCTTCGTATTCCTCTTTATTTCAAATACAAATATAGATACATATTTAAATAACATTATAAATATTATAAATTTTCTTTTACTTTTTTCTTTTTACCGTGTATCATTTTTTTAAACACAATACGTATTTTTACGTCGCGCAAATCTTTCATTTATACATATGTAGGTACATATTTTATTATATTATTTGTTACATGCTAATACACAACGATGCTTCCGAATACAATACGATTTGAGGCGTGCACGTGGCCATTGAATGATTAATTATATAATTAATAACAAACAAACTTGTTCGTATCATAATTTGTGTAGTCAGCGCCACAGAATTTCATGCTATGTAGATGGGAATCGGTATTCTCACTGGAGCGAAGCGAATTATCGTGTTCATTTATTAAAAACAATGATCCGCAGAACAAGTTACCCATTTGAAATTCACGCCATCATTATAATACACGCTTCTTTAGAATAATAAGACAATTTAAATTCATTTACTTTTAGTTATTTACCAAATAAATGATCACGTGTTATGATGAAACTATCGATGCGTTTAGAACGCCCTCTGAAAAGGAAAACGCGTAGCTGTTTCTTCGATAAATACCGTTGAGCGGGTCTTCTCGTTTCGTCGACGGAAACGTAGATACTAGCCATCAATTTGCGAATCAATAGTTTGCAAATAGAAGTAGAAATATTGTATACATATTGGAAGATGAAGGGAGAAATAATATAGAAAGCGCGAGCCAAAGTAAAAAAGAATTAAGGGATTTTGAAAAATGCAGAATAAAGATTTTTAATTTAATTTTTATGGAATTTCTTTTAGCTTGGAAGGAAACTCCGGAAGTCAAGTAAAGAAAGAAGAAAGCCGCCATTTTGTGCTTGTCGAGGAGGATAAAGACTGTGAATGACGGTTTGATTCAAGCTGAACAATCCTCGTCTAATTATTGTTCCTTTGTTTTTTCTTCGCCATTTGTTCGGCTCTGCCGTCTTAAGCAGCATTGATGATTGGGATTCCGCGTGACGATCGACACAAGATTACGGTTAAAATCCGCAACAATATGAAAAGGAGCTCTAGTCGGGACACTCCACCTCCGCGCGTCAAGAGAAGTAGATCATCGATGGGACGGTACGGATTTTTCATGATATTTTACATTTAAATGCATTTTCTAATGATATCTGCTCGTGAATTGAAAAAATTATGATAAACACGCATGTGTTGCAAATTATCAAAATTTATTGATGCTATGAAAATGCATGTAGTTTGATGGTAGTAGAAAGTCTGAACAGTTAGGAATTCCCCGTTATCAATTTACAGGTACGATGATTCTAGCGATGAACGAATAACTCCTGAAAGAATCCGTCGACGCAGTAGAGGTGCAAGAAGTCCCAGTCCTCCGACGCGTGCGTCTTCTCATGCTCGTTACGTCGAATCCAGTTCTCATAGGGATGATTATTTAAGGGCACCCAGAGAATTGCCTCCGGAACGTCCGTACAGCTACAAAGTGCTTTGCGTCAGTTCAATTCACCCGAAAGCAAGCGACGAAGTGATAAAAGATACTCTTTATAGAGAGTACAAAAAATTTGGAGATTTCTCTATTAGAATTTCTCACGAATTAGATGAACGTGTTGCTTATGTTTGCTTCAGAAGTTCCGAAGATGCCAGAGACGCGAAGCACGCAAAACCAAGGATTATTATGTACGATAAAGTGGCACTCGTCGAACCAGTTTATGAGAGGCCCGATACCTACCGTCGTCCAAGATCTATTACGCCTCCGGATTATGAACGATATTATGCCAGAAGTCCTGGACCAACGGATAGACATAGACCTTTGGAAAGATACGAAAGAGTTTACGGTCCTCCGGTTGGGTTACCTCCACCGCACAGAGAAATGAGACGCGAAGCAATACCTCCTCCTCATCATGAATTTGTTAGACCACCGATTCATCATGGTCCTCCTCATGTTCATCCAGGCCCGCCTCATCATTACGGCCCGCCAAGGCATATGATGATACGACATCCGGTTCATGGATTTGAGCGTGTAGAGAACAAAAAGGATAAATTTCCCAATTATTTACATCATGTTTCTCCAGAAGACGACCCGCTCGCAACAAGAACTCTCTTTGCAGGAAACTTGGAAATCAATATCACAGAAGAAGAATTAAGAAGAATTTTTAGTAAATACGGAATCGTCGATGATATTGACATTAAGAGACCTCCGCCAGGAACAGGAAACGCTTATGCTTTCGTCAGATTCCAAACTTTAGATATGGCGCATAGATGTAAAGTTGAACTATCCGGGCAGTACATAGGAAAATTCCAATGTAAAATTGGTTACGGAAAGGCTACACCTACAACAAGAATTTGGGTAGGCGGTTTAGGACCATGGACCTCTGTACCGCAACTAGAAAGAGAATTCGATCGATTTGGAGCAATAAAAAAGATTGATTATATAAAAGGTGATAGCAACGCTTATATTTTATATGATTCAATTGACGCAGCCCAAGCTGCTGTAAAAGAAATGAGAGGATTTCCATTGGGTGGTCCGGATCGGAGATTGAGAGTTGATTTTGCGGATGTAACACCCGGATTTGGTTTTAAACCAAGACCTTATCCAGAGGAAAGTGGCGAGTTTAGACCAAGACCAGTAGATTATGAACCCTCCTATGACCCTTACGGGCCAGACAGTGATTTTGGCTATGGACCAAGAGGATTTAGAGGTAGGGGGTCTGCCCCGTGGCATGAAAGAAGAGGCGGAGGAAGAGGGGGTTATCGCGGGACCTATCCAGAAAGTTACATGAGAGACGAAGCTGAATGGTCTAGCCGTAGACCACCTCCAGAGTTGGAATACGAAACACCAAGAAGTTTACGTCGTTCCTTGTCAAGAGAACCTGGTGTAGATAGATCGAGATCAAGATCACCTCGTAGAAGACAAATCGATTCAGATTCAGATTCGGAGAATACTCGTAGTGGCATGCTTTCCACCTCTAGAACATTACCCGAAGTTGCAAGAAAATCGATAGCAGTTTGGCAAGGAGCATTAATTTTAAAGAATTCTCTATTTCCAGCAAAATTCCACTTAACCGATGGTGACACAGAAATAATCGAGGCCTTGATGAAAGACGAAGATGGAAAGCATATGTTAAGAATTACGCAGAGATTGCGTTTAGATCAACCGAAGTTAGATGATGTATCAAAAAGAATTCAAACTTCCAGTTCGCATGCTATTTTCCTAGGATTGGCTGGTTCAAGTACAGTTATATCTACGGACGATGCTAACGTGCAAACTAGGCCCTTGCGCAACTTAGTATCATATTTGAAACAAAAAGAAGCGGCTGGTGTTATTTCGTTGCTTAACAAAGATACAGAAGGAACCGGAGTTCTTTACGCGTTCCCACCTTGTACATTCTCTACCGAATTATTAAAGAGAACCTGTCCAAGTCTTAGCGAGGAAGGACTCAAGGAGGATCATCTGGTAATCGTCGTTGTTAAGGGGGGTAGCGCCTAAGTTTTCTTTATAATCGACAATTAAGATACACATGTATATACTGGCTAGGGTGTTTAGAGTACCATTGTGTTAAAAATTGATATATTTACCATTTTTGAAGAGAAATGCTTTATTTGAAATACGTATCATTTTAAAAAGCTTATTACTTAAATAACTATTTTATATGCTTTCTTTCCATAACTAATTACATTTTTTTATTCAGACAGAGTTTTTAAATTTATAGGAATTAAACGATAACAGTTGTAAAATATTGATAAAATTGTGCATCACGTAATATATAGAGAAAACTTTATTATTTCAAAAAAGTAGGACTTTACAAATAAGTCCAATTTATTGAATATTGAAGTAAAGAATATATAAAATGAAAAATTCAGTTTACTACGCTTTAAGAAATATTGAAACAAAACTACTAGAATAAAGGTATATATGAAACAGTATAATTTTTTTAATGAATAATTTTAAAGTAATAGAGAACTTATGAAAATATACTTTCCAAAAGTTCAGTGTATTCATTATATCTTATATGTAATAACTTAAAGAATTATCGTTACAGTACTAATTTTTTTTCACTTTAGTTAATCTTATGTGAATAACTTTCTCATTAATTATGATTATTTAGGAATATTACAAAGGGCACTAGATGCACGAGCCTGTATATGCATAAAAAGAAGTAAAATTATGAATCTGAATTGCTTGAAGAAAAAAAGGTCAAATTGTGTAGAAAAAATTGTATGCAGATTATTTGAAATTTTGATCGAATATAATCAATAATTTCTGTTATAAAATACTTTCAATTATTAAATATGTAACCCTTAATTTTTCATTTTAATTATAAACAGAAGCAATTCAGAATTCACTAAGTTTTAAGGAAACACTTAATTAAGTTATCCTAATTATCACAGATAATTCATAAGAATCATAGATTTAATTTATACTATAATTATACTGTAATCTGGTGCGCACGTAGGCGCGCACACATGCATACACATATACGTAACAGTTCTTTCATATTCAAGCGGAATTTTGTTGAAAACAAATTTTTGTTTTTTTTTCTTCTAATTTCACATTGATCCGTTTTCTGGATATATAGTTTGTAACAAAAACATTAATCTTAATTAAGATTACAGTCGGATATGAAAGGTCTGGTTGAAACTATATTTGATACGGTAATAACTAAGTCTAGTTAATTGTAAAGCTGCATTTTATGATTATGTAGAATTATTTGTGTGATATATACATATAATACTTATATAAGTGAATTGTGCGGACGTGTTCTGAATAGTGAACTAAAGAAAAGTGAATGGACAGCATTCTAAACTAGCTCTGTGCTTTTCTCCCAGTGAAAAAAGACAGATTCTGAAAAGGGACAGTGTTTGGTGATGAATATTTGAAAAGCATAGAAGAAAAAAGCAGAACGTGTACAGTGAAATGTAAGAAAAAAAAGAATCCAAGTGTTTGTGCTTGGCGACCAACACTGTGACGCTCTTTTAAAACATTATTTTAAAAGTGCGTTATAGCATGGCGCAACCAAAGGTGCAGTGGTTTAATAATACAATAGTGTCGGAACAACAAATAGATGACCATTACGCTGAGTCAATGCGTTCATTATTCCTACTTCACCTACCAAAGTTTCAGTGGCATCGAATAAAAATAATGATTGTTGCATTAGGAGATGTAAATAATTTTAACGATTTCAGTGGCATTTAACGATGTAACGACATATTTAATAGAGAAAGGAAATTTTTCGGGGAAAGATATTTGGTTAATTTCAGTGGTATTAAAAGCAAAAAATGACCATTACGTAGGAAACTTTAACGATATTGCTAAAAAAAAAAGAACATACTTGCTGTGACCTGGCATACAATTGCATGGGTAAACACAAGTTTTCTCGTGAAGTTGATCGTGAATTTGGTGGTGTGATTTTCTTTGTTTTGTCAAGAAGATCCTTCTCATCTTGTTCAGATCAGTTGTGCATTTTAGTGTTGTCTGTGGTCTGTGGCCATTTCTGGTTTCTTAGTTTTCGAAAAAATAACAATTATTAAAAAAAGGAAAGAATAGCGTTTACATGTCTTGAATACTACATACAAAAACAGTTGTGATAAATTTAAAAGTGAACAAAACAAATGGTCTGTGTAGTTTTAAAGTGTTTCTTTTTAATTCAAAAGGTTTCGTAAACAAATTTATTAAAATTTAAAAAAAAAGAAAAGATTTGTTTCAGAGCAACCATGACGAAAGGGAAAAAAGGATAGAGAAGAGAACCCATCTACCCCCTCCACTGTATTTGATACATTATACAAATAAACTATTTAAATCGGCAAATACATTTCGAAGCTCAACTTTTTTAATACTGGCAGAAATATATGAAATAAACTGTGCATATTAATCCTTCGTCTATCATTTTGAAAAATAAAAATGGTACTATTTAATGGTGAAAGTGGAGACAATAGTAATTCCATAGCAATTCATAGTATTTTGTCGAGCGGGTAATTTGCAATTTCAGTTTCATTGCTTCCATCATATTTTGGTATACTGTATCTCAACCGTGTTAAATTTTTTATTTCTGGACATCGATGACATTAATATTTTAATATATATTTAATCTGTCAAGTCCATCCTGAGAGTATTTTGCATTTTTATATACATAGGAAAAGTTACTTAATGAATGAAATAAAATGCAAGATAAATCATGCTTTCTTTCTTCTTTTCTTTTCCACATAAAGCCAACTTTGAAAAAGACAATTTCCTAAATATTATAATACAGAATATCATAAATCTTTGTAATACTTCGTCTCGCTTTGCTTTACAAATCTATATTGCTTTTATTGTTGTAATTTTAAATTAAATGAAATTATTCTTAATTGTAACAAAATTATAATACAATTCTTCTAAGAACATCATAATTAATATTTATAAAATTATAATTTTTTTGGGCATCGATAAAGTCTTACTAACCTATATATTCATTAACTCACGAATAATTTTCTAGGTATCCATCGAGTTCATTGCATGCAAATTTTTGTAGTAAAATATAACATGAAATTATAACTATACAAACATAAAAAATTTCCTTCATCTTCTATAATTTTATTGACCTACATATGTAGTATAATCGCCATTTTATAGGTTAATATGTACTTAGTTTTGAAATCGAAGCAATTTTAAATACATTTCCAATATATCTTTCAATTGGAATCGTTCTCATCTTTTTCAAAATTATTTGCTTCCTCAAATGATTTTTAATTTCAATATTTCAATATCTTTATATTACTGACGAATTAGGTGAGATAATAAAGATACCTTAATTCCACTTTTCATGTTATTTTTACAGGAAATGTAAAAGATAGAAAAATAAAAAGTATCTTAAAGTAACATTTTTTAGTGATAAACTTTTAGTCCCACATCAATGAAAACTTAAAATCATATTACACATAGAGTTGAAAAGGGACTCGTGTTAAATGCATATACATATTTATATTACACTTTGCCATGCACAATAAAGAAAAATAGCGAACAAGCACATAAAACATTTTCTGTGTCAAGCTTGTCTTTTCTAAACTGTAATTGGGAAAACAGTTTGAATTGTTGTCTTTATTGTAGCTGAAGATTACAATTGCATTAGTCGTTGCAATTTCTATTAATTTACATTATAAAATCCTTTTCAAAGAATCATTTTATGAAACAACTACATCATTTCATACTGTCACTCTTAAAGCACAAAAGCCAATTATGTTTTATTAACACATAAATACTACGCATAAAAATGTATAAATATCTGGGAAATTGTTTTATGTTCTAAACCATTTAAGACCGACTTGCATATAATAACTACAATAAAAAGTAATAACAGGTATATGTGTGACATAAAAGGAAATATTTAGAGTGCACCATTTAAACTTTCTACATTAGAAACGTGTGCCCTTAAATTTTTTTGTTGACATTTTCAAGTTTTTGGTTGTTTTCACATCCTTTTATACTAAAATATATTGCAAAAGATATGTTTCTTAAAATAATAACATCTTTTTATCATTAGTTTTTGTTAGTCAAATATATTAACAAATTTGAATCAAGGCAGTAATCTTGAGTAAAATGTATTATGAATATTATACTCTCTAAAGTGTCTTATATATTGAACTTAGACAAAAAAAAAAAAAAAAAAAAAAAAGAATTAAAAGAATAGTTATGGATAACCACAGTATAAAGGCAATCGAGAATACTGATTGATGTGTACAATTTAATTGATTACGAAATAATATCTATGTGACCCAGTATGTATATGTATACATACATATACACGCATATGTGTGTACATATGTATACATGTTTACATATCCTCTTATGTGCGTGTATATATGTATATATTCATGTATCCAATTGTTTATTTTCAAGGTTTACGATTTAGGAAAAATATCTAAATAAATATCAATGTTACTCTTTCTCTTATTACTTAAAAAATACAGTTATGGCATCGCAGTATGACTGAATATCTATAAAAATTAGAGTCCCTTTTGGCATTCTTAGTTTAATTGCGATCATTGTAGGGCTTCCCGTTAAGAAAAGGAGCTTATTCTTTCCAGTCTTTCTTAATTTCAAACGACCACTCCCACTTTAGATGTTCATGTTTATCATCGTCAGTAAACAAGGAGCTTACACTATAAGAACCACGTGCCATTACTCCAGCTGGTGCATCCTCTGTTGGAGTAGTATAAGATTGAACTTCTGTTTTCGGTGGATAAGAACCCACCATATGCATCATCTTATCCACTGAAAGAACAATGTGAAAGCAAAAGTTAATAAAAAACATTTTAATAATCACCTGTACAATTGCGAATTTTAAAAGTACCTGTGACACCTAGCGAAGAAAGCATTAAACAAAAATCAAATATTACACTTTAATATTATTTGATTAATATTAAATAAACAAAATTCAAAATTTTACATTAACAATGAAAAAGTTACAATATAATTAATATCTTATATTTAACAAAAATATTACCTGGTACTCCGAGGCGATAAGTTTTTTGAACATATTTTAGACCATGGACAATTTCACGCTGAACAATAAAGTCGATCCTAATTCTGTAGCTAACACCCTCTTTTATTACAAATGTTTGTTTCTTTAATTGAGTGAGATCACCCGTTAAATCTAATTCCATGTCTGGCCGATTTGCCACACATAACGCTAATTTCTTGACTATTACCTTCCTGGGATCATTTGGATCTGTAACATTTTCGAGCATCATTTTTCTTATTTTCCTACATTTTTGACAAATCTATTTGAAACATTTAATCAAATGCGCACCTACAACAACACCTCCAGATTTTGCTTCTCCTAAAAGTGTTTCTTTATATTTGCGTAAACTTTCATCTTCCTTGTCTGTTTCTAGTATTTGTTCTATCGTTTTTTCTGGTGGTGGTTTGTAGTTAGATTCCACTTCTAATTCTTCTTCTACAGAATCAACGTGATCGGTGTTAGGTTCTGACATTTTTGCTGTAATATAAAAGTGCTATGTTAGTGATAATATAGATTTATATAATTGATAAACATTTCTATTACTTTATACTTAATTTTTCATCCTAGACTCTAATGTAGAATAATCTTTACAAATGATTTTCTTATTTAACAAATTACACATCATGCTGAACAATTGTACTAATATGAAAAAAAATGTGAAAATTTGAAAACATAAAATCATAAAGTATGTAATAGAAGTTATGCAAAAATTTGTTGATCAGTTTGACTGATCTATTATAAACGTAATCGAAAATTTGGTTATTAATTTCCATTTGCACTTAACAATTAATATACAATTTCGAAAAGTATCGAACATGACACTATACGTAACGATTTAAATGTCACAAGCAATTTTCAAAATTCGAACATTAATATTAATATACATATTTATGACGTAGACATATGATCGTACAGATATGCTTCATGGAATGGAATATTTTTAGATATTCAAATATCGAAAAATTAATTCTAAATTTCAGCCATCTTACCTTTATGATATTTTCTTTATACTACTAAATGGTTTGAAAATAACATTAAATAGCCATTCCATTAAAAAATAGGGGAATAAAAGCATTGAAACAAGAAAATGACAGAAAGGTAAAAAAATGTTTGGACAGACTTATGAAGCTAAAAAAATTTATAAAAAAGTACATTTTGGTTAGAGGAAATAGAATATTCAGGTTATATACTTACCACGACTATAAAATAATAAAGTAAAGCTTGAGAAATGAAAACTTGCACAGAATTATTGGCAATTTCTTAATCCTGTTTGCCACCCCTTTGTGATTCGCTTCTGAAAGCGGAAGACATGGACAATATGGCGACCCAAAAGGGCGGGTACTTCCTGTTTTAATAGTTTTTTAAGGTTAATTTTTCCTTCCATTTATTTGTTTCCTATTTCACCTTAAAGGAATAATTTCTCTATTTATTTATTTATTCGAAATTTGCCTTTCGTACATGCATATTTGCGTGAACATTGTTTTTGTTCGAATTTATTAGTTATTCAAAAATATAAGTAATTTCTTAAATTTTGTTTTCTTTCTAAATCTACAAATGATGATTTTCCCGCGTTTTTGTATATACGTACGTAGACATTTAATATTATTATGTAAATAATTTATAAAATCGACTCTGCTTAAATTTTTCGAAAATTATATATTATTTTCTTTCTCAGCAATTAAAATAACCTTATCCAAAAGACAATAAATGTTGCCAGTGAAGTTTATTTTTTATAAAAGAGTACATTATAGTTTAAAATAAATAGTACACATACACAACAAATCACTATTTATATACCGTGTACTTTCAGAAACCATAATAAATATTATTATTCAATATAACATACTCTTCATACGACAGTTATGAATGTTGCTTGGCCTTCAAAATGCATTGACAATGTTCTATTAATGCGTTTATACCTCTTTGATTTCTAAAATTTGCCTTACATTTTTGAAGTTTTTCATATAACAATTCTGGGTGTACTTTAGCCAATTCTTTTAAACTGCCTGAAAACACAAGATTAAAGAAAAAGAAAAGTGATTCTTGAGTCTTAATTAGATCATGCTAATAGTAAACTCTTAATTCAAATATCATTACCTAATGCAATATCTTGAAATTCACTTTCCGGATCATCTAAATATATTATGGTTGTAGTATACAGAGTATCTACATGTCCTCTATTAAAACATAAGTCATAATTCACAGGTATTGCGTTCCAAACTTCAGTCAATGCTTCTAATGATATTATTCTAACATCATCGCATCCATCGTCGAGTCTTTTCAAAAGTATAGGATATATTTTATGTATGTCTTCTTCTGCGAGACGATCAAATCGTTTTCTAATACACATTATTAAATACATGGCACGCACAGAATAAAATCTACTTTTCATAGAATTATCATCTGCAAGGCTAATTAAAACAGGAATTATTTTATCAAGAACAAAAGAAATCCCATCACAGTTCGTGGTTTCCTTAATGATAGAATCTTTCTCATATTTGTCTAAAAAAGTGTATAAACAGCATATCGCAGCTGTGCGTATAGCTTGAGCAGTTCTTCCTGCATTCCATACTAAAGCAGGTAGTATACAATCTTCCAGAAATTGATTACAGAAATTTAGATTTATAATTTCATTTAAATGTCCTCGATTAAAGTATTCTGATAGTAAAATAAAATATTTCAATCGTAATTCAGGTTCTGCATCATTTGTCATAGTTTCCTTTAGAATTGGTAAAACAATATCCATATTGTAAAACAAAATACGTTTAATATAATTTAAACATGCAGCAAAAATTTGAGATTCTGGATTATGAATTGACCATGACTTATAATCCGAAAATATTGAAAATAATTGCTTAGTGTACTTGTAATAGAGTTCTTCAACATTATCAAATGAATTAATATTAGCAAGAGTATTTAATAATTGCTGAGCTTCCAATTTTATCAATTTTTCTTGTGCCATAGATAGAACAATGAATATTATTGTAAATAATTCTTCCGTTATAACTTTACAGTCCTAAAAAGTTACTGAACATATTAGTTATAACAAATAATAGAATTATACATGTAAGAGTATCTATGAAACAAACCTCTTTGCATACTGAAATTAAAGAAGTACAACAGCAAAGTATTTGTTTCTGATATGATCCTATTTTACTTTGACAGACATGTGGTTGTTGTAAGAATTGTCCAATAGTTTTTAATAATGGAAGAATCATACAGCGTTCGCTACCTCTTATAATTGCTGAAAATACTTTTAAATGGCCTATGGTTAGAACTTCTTCAAGAGTAGGGATTATCAAATGGCATGAAGTTTTTGGAGGCACAAAATATCCTAAATATTCTGCTGCTTTCTCTATATTTTCTACAACTCTGCTATCCTCATCATTACAAGCACTGTAATAATTCAAAAGCGGACCATCATTTTTCATTTCCAGATTCAAGTTCGAGTGTTTCACCATTAATAGAAATAGTACACTCTAACTGATACTAACTTCATGTAATTTATATCTTACCGGGACATCGGAGATAAGAGTCTTCCAATATGTTGTGTTACTTCTTCTTCTATATTTAAAATGAATACACAAAGTAACTGTGCAGATCTTACTCTTATATCTGCAATCCAATCTCCTAACTCCATGCTAATTCCATTTATTAATTTGCTAAAGGTTTGTTGTGCTATTACACGACAACCTAAATTCGGTCGAATAACTGTGCAAAAAATTTATAACAATAATAATATAAGTAACATTAAAATATAATTTCTTGATTGTACATACCATTAGGATAATGATGACGTTCTTGGGCAAGAAAATCCAATTTATTCTTAAATTTTTCATCATCCTGGTTTTCTTCTATATATAATTGTCCTGCAGCATCCCAAAAATTTGCAGCTTTCTGTCTGATTTCTTCTAATTCATCATGGAGACCTGTTAAAAGCAGTGGAAGAATTTTGTGCCACCAACTATATCTGTCTCTTAATTTCAAAACCCAGCAACCTGCTACTTCAATTACAGCTGCGAAAAATTATTAGAATTTTAAATATATTTAAGATAAAAGAAATTTACAATATAGCGTTAAAATAAATAAAATAAGAAAAAAAAAAAGAAACAATGAAATACCTGCTCTAACAAGTCCATTTTGATCAAACAATCTTTCTGCTAAAGGTGTAGCTACATCTTCTATGGACTTATTATCACCAAATTGGATCAAATCTCCTATCGTTTTAATACAAGCAACTCTAATTCGATAATGTTGGTGTGTAAAATTACTCAAAATTGGTTTGACTAAGTACTGTGATTGTAAATAAAAATGCCCTGGTAAATTTTTTGCAAATTCCGATATACAAACGCAGCTTTCTTTTTTAACAAGTGGATAATTATCTGCTACAGTACATTTTAAGATTTTTGTTAAGTCGTCATTGTATGGAGCCAATAAATTTTCATATTTCGATATTATCATTTTTAACAACGAAATACATTTTAAACGAACTTCTTCTGAAGTTTCAATTTGTTCAGAAGATCCTAATCTTTTAGACAAAATTGGAAGTAAATACGTGATATATTTATCATTTGCCGTTAAATTCATTATAAATAATTTGACAATTTCCAATGTCTTATCACGGCACTCTTCCACAGAATCATTTAAAATTCTTAACAATGGTTTATTTACAATCTCCCACAATTTTAGGATTTCATTTTCGGATTGCTGCAATTCTAATAATTTTCTTATTTCTTTCAAACTATGTACCCGTCGTTTCTTTTCTTCCGATTGTAACATCACACAGATTCTCGTAAATTCATAATCCGTTGTCTCCACAGACATTTTCTCTCTGAAAAAGCTTAAATAACTTCGAAATTTTCAGAAACCTCACAAACTGTTTATGCGATTAGTGTATTACCATAGCAACATTTTTATTGATCTAATTATCTGAATTCGAATGTCTGGTAATTATATATTTACTCGTTGATAATCATACTAAAGTAATATCATTTATGGAGAAAGAGAAATATCCTATTTCTTATCAAATTTAGATTATTATTGTATATGTCTAGATTTACTTATTTTTTATACATGAAATAAACTTGAACGGGTCATGACATACAATGAAAATTTGAATGTCAGAATGTTTTAATGTATTTCACTTTCGATAAACTTATCGATTATTAGTTATATATTAGACGGAAACCTAAATATATGGAAATTGTCAAGTAATATGTACCTAACACAATATGTACCTAAACTATAGACGAGACTAGTACGTTCGTTTTTCTAAAAATAAAATAATAAACAAAATTTAACAAAGATATGTCTTGCACTATGGTCCTCGGATACGGAAATTTTCACAGTATATTTGAAACGCATTACTTTATCGTACTTTTTAATCTTCCAAAGTGACATTTTTAAATAAGTATGACATGGACTCCTTATTGTGAATGCGTCTAATAGCCTCTGCTAGCAAAATACTGATATCGACAGTCTTTATTTTTGGACACTGCATCTTTTGGACATCGTGCGGAACCGTATTTGTGACAACAACCTGAAAGTGGTAATAGTTAGCAGTACAAATGTTAAAAATATTTCTTTCTTCTTGTAAAATTCCAAGGAAGCCCTGAAATTTTGTGACTACATTTACATAATTGTTAAACTGAATGTTAAATATTGTAATACCTCATCAATTGGAGATTCTTCTATTAACCTTGGGGCATCAGAACTTAAAAGTCCATGTGTAGCTAAGACATAAATTTTGTAAGCTCCTCTTTCTTTAAGAACTTCTGCTGCAGCTACATAAGATTGTACATCGTCTATCATATCATCCTGAAACATAACGAAATCTGTAATGCAATATTTTTTTAACTTAATTTTCATATTTAGCTATACATACCACCATAATAGCTATACGTCCACCTACATCCCCTACAACATTAATTGGAGGCTTCTCTTTTGCCGGATGCATTGGGACACCAACTCCAACTTCCATTGTTCGTGAAGCCAATGCAGGAGGAGAATAACGTCCGTCATTCATATCTGATTCTGCTTCTCGTTGTTCTCCATGAATCACAGCTATTCCCAAGCGCAATCTTTCTGCATAACTAGTTGCCTTTTTTGCACTTCCAGGATTTCTCGCAACTATCACTGAATTGTGATAATCCGGTATCTAATTCGATCAAAGGTGAAGTTAAAACATGATAATATGTAGCATTAGTTTTTAATGGCATTTGTATACGCACAGACTCTTGAATGTATTGTAGTAAAAATGGACTGGCGCGCAAATTGTCCACTGGTACATCAAAAAATCCTTGTATCTCTTTCTGATGCAAATCCATTGTAATTATATGAGTTAAACCGCTCTTACAAAGCATCTTTGCTAATAGTTTAGAAACTATACAACCACGTTTACGCATTTTACACTGCTTGGAATAAGGTAAATAAGGAATAACACCAACAATATTTTTTGCAGAAGAAGTTTTGCATGCATATGCCATGATCAATAGCTCCATTATATTGTTATTTACATCCTTCGTTCCAGTTTGTATAATATAAAGATCTTTGCTACGTACAGAGTCCCCGATTTCTACCATAGTTTCACGATTTGATTTGTGATACACAGAACATCCTCCATGTTTAACACCTAATCGACTATATAATAAAACGATGACATTTAAAACAACGAATAACTAAGAATGTATATTCATGGAGACCTACTTAGCAATAAGATTAGCCAATTCTGGATGAGAATTGCCTGCAATGAGTACAATATCCGAAGATACAGGTTTGTCCATGTTAGGAGTACTAAAAACAAATCAAATATAATTAATTTAATTTATGTAATAATTCTTTTTATGCAGAAAACAATGTAGAAAGTATTTTAAAAGTCTTATTAATTGAAATAAATAGAAATTAGAAGTTTTAGTAAATAAATAGTTATAATCATTTAACACAATAGAACAGTCAGTATATATAAATACCTTATAACTTGCAAAGATGTGATAATTGATTAAACATTTATCTTAAACTACGTATTACAAATGTATCTGATACTATAAATTGCGTTATTCTTTATTTATTTACGTACTAGTACTTTTACAATCCTATTAATTAAATACTGTTAACTATTTAGTTCGAGTGCGGAGGTATCAAGCTGAATTCGTCAATTTTCTGTGTATCATTTATGTTAGTTATCAACGATTTACTTACTCCCAGAACAGCTGCTCAATTTCAGAAGTGCCAACTTATTAATAGAAGATTAATATTCCAATGTATACCCACGTCTGTATAAACTGAGCATTTATTCTGTCTCACTGCCATAAATGCATGATGATGGGTAACCAATGAGAAACGATTCTATCTAGATAGATCTAGATAGTACTAATCAGAGCCATTTCTCATTGGACTACACTATCCTACATTTATTTACACCTCCGCCAGTTTAACTTAACCTAACCTAACCTAACGAACCAATTGATTCGTCCACAATCTAATTGTATTTACAATTTATCACACTTGTCAACCTCCAAAGTTATTAATGTGTTTTCTCCAATCTCCATTATTTACATCACAAAGGTAAATAAGTAAATAATAAGGCCGATTATTTTCTATCAACATAAATATTAGCAAATATTGTAATGCTGTACATAAAGGTAATGAACAAATGATTACTTTAATTTTTCTCAATAACATTACATTTTATTTCTACTAATGTATATCTAAAATACCTGTTGAATAATTAACAATATTAATTATTTATCTTTTCTAAAAAATGTATAGCTTTCTGTAATTTGTGTCATGCGTATTGTATAATTTTCTAGCTAAAATGATGCATACTACAAGAGCAGATACTTCTGAACGAAGATTTGAAATACAGTGCAAATTAGAGGCCGAGATCGCTTCCTTAGAAGCATTGAAAGAAGCAGAAGAACGAAATAGAAAATTAACTAGCAATGTTGTAGGAATATTGTCTTCCTTAGAACAACGTCTTGCTACATTACGCCGTACTATACTTCCTGTATATAATGAAACGGGAAATTTACAAGCACAGCAACAAAGTATGTATTGTTTGTTCATATTGTTATAAATTAATATGTAATAATTTTCTGTATATAAAAAATAATTTCTTAGTAAAATATTTTTAGTAAATGATAAGTTGTCTATATGTTGTTGTTTTTACTTAATTACACCACCACCAAGATATTGATAACATAATCTAATATAATCTCCTTTATTTTTCTATATTTACAGATATAGAAATGACATTGAATGCATTAGATCATGCTATTGGATATTATGGAGTATGTCAAGAAGTGGAAGCCACAGTACGAGCTGGTCCAGCAGGATCCGGAGGATTAGAAAGTTTTTTAGAAGCTATGAATCGTCTTTACAATGCCCAGCGTTACTTCCAGAAAAATAATCCTAGCTCGGTAGAATTAGAGAATGTAACAAGTTTATTTGTAGTTGGCTTAGATGCTTTATATGCAGAATTCCATGATATTTTGGCTAGGCAGAGCAAACCGATTCTTCCAATTGTTCTATTGGATTTAATTGGTTCAGATGAAGATACTAGTGGCGAGGATGCTCCACAATCTCTTTGTCAATTACCAGAAAGTGTTCTAGGTGGTTTACTTAAAATTGCAGCATGGCTTGAAGAGAAAGGACACCGCAAACATGTAAAAATCTATGCAACTGTACGTTCTGCTATTGTTTTAAGATCTTTACAGTTATTAAAGGAACACCAGAGGAGTGCTAGTGGTGGCAGTACACATGCGGGAAGCCCTTTACCAGTAAGATGTTTGCTTTACCAGTTAGATATTTGGATACCTTTTTTTGTTCATAATTTAATAGTAATGACACTGTAATTTACAGAAAACCAAATTTGCCAACAGACATTCATTAGGAATTCAAGAAACTAGCGGAAAGAGAGCTTCCAAAAGATTGCAACATGCTTTAGAAAAAAAAGCTAGTAGAATGTTGTTAAAAGCATCTCAAACAACTGGTTTAGGATTGTCTTTAACCGCATCAAGGAAACCACCACCACAGTTATCTGGATATTCTGTAGAAGATACAGCACCAGATGAGCAAGAAATGGAAAATTATTTGCTACTGACTGTTGGTCTTCATAAACTTATGCAAACAGAACGATCGTTAGTTGCTAAAATATTACCTACTAGCTTGCAAGCACAAGTATTAGAAGCTACTGTGCGTGAAGCTATGGATCTTGTAGCTCATGATGGAGAAAGTATAGCAACTCGTGCTAAGAGGTGTATTGTAAGGCGTGATTTTTCCGCAGTATTAGTGATTTTTCCTATTTTAAAACACCTTGGAGAATTAAAGCCAGATTTGGAACGTACTGTTGAAGGTTGCGATTATGCTCTCAGATCGAAATTCACTTCAGTGCTTAATACGCTAAACATAACTGTATGTTATATAACAATACAATTCTAAAATGTAAATTTTATTTAAATTACATATTGCATAATTCAACAATTATAGGGAGCGAAAGCATTAGAGGATTTTGCAGAAAGTGTTCGAAACGAATCTAACTCAATTTTACCGAAAGATGGTACTGTAGCAGAAAGTACAAGTAACGTTCTAGTTTTTCTGGAACAACTAGCAGAATATGCAGATACAGCAGGTGCTGTTTTAAGACGTAGTGCTGATATGGAAGGCATAACTTCTACGAAACAAACGGAAAACATGTACAAAATTGTTGTTGGTACTTATATTAGTTAGTATCATTGTTTCTTTAAATTCAAATCAATTATGCAAACATAGAGTTTACTAATATTTTCGTGTTTCTAGAAAAAGTATTAGCGCAATTGAATTTAGTGCTTGTGAGTAAAAGTGATACTTCATATTCGGATGTTGCGTTGCGAGCTCTGTTTCGTTTAAATAACCATAATCATGTCGTAAACGCTTTGCGCCGCAGTTCTTTAATGGAACTTCTATTACTAGCAGAACCTAGTGCAGAACAAACATATCATGATCTTCTGTTACGTGATAAAACTAATTACGTTTCTGTTACTTTTGCAAAAGCACGCGCCTTTCTTGAGCAACCGTTCGACGAACCAGGTTTGTATATTAGGAATCTTTTCTGAAATTTTACAATGCGGAATCAGAAATTAATTTTTTTAATATTGTTTATTTCGCATATAGCACATGAAATATTCCGCAGTAATGAATTATTTAAAAAGTGAAAAAAAATAATTAGTAATAACAAAAAATATATGAAATTATATTTAATATATCTATAGCAGTTATTGCATTTGTATGTACGAATAATCGTGCAACATACGAGTAAAAACGAAAATGTTGAAAATAAAGATTAATGATTTTTCGTTATTTTCCACAGAACCAGGTGCAAAAGCTTTGAAAGAGAAGTTTTTAGGATTTACGAGAGAATTAGAAGAAGTTGCAAAATGTCAGCGTTCTTATTCTGTACCCGATGCTCGGTTACGTGAAGAATTACGGAAAGAACTTCAACAAGCTATTGTTCCTCTTTACACAAATTTTCACAACAAGTATCGTGGAATATCATTTTCCAAGAATCCGGCTAAATATATAAAATATACTCCTGAACAAATATCTACATTAATTGATACATTTTTCGACACAACGGCATAATGAATAAATAGAAAAATTTAATAAACACCCATTTAATAAAGCATATTTAGTTACAGTATCTATGATATTTTTTTATGGACTGAATCCCCGTTCCCCGGATAGATTGCATAGGTCAGTGGATCTGCGACGATTGAAATAGATCTCGGTCCGGCCCCACTTTATATATATTTATATTATATATATGTAAAAAACAAGTAACGTCCGATTTAGATCCAGCAGCTTATACATGTAAAATGATAATGATAGGAATACAATTTGAACTTTTACCATTTATGTACAATTATTTGCTATAGAATAATTCCTTCTTTTCTGTCTTTCTCTCTTAACTTTCCTATGCACTCTTTTAAACATTCATTCACACGTAATAATTTTCTCTGCCTCCAATATTTTTACCTTTTTAACCATGTTGTGCATATCAACTGTAGCAAATTTGCAACATGAAAATACAATAGAGGCAGAGATAATTGAAATCACACTTGTATCTCCCCCTTTCTAAAACTTACACAATTATCTTATACCATGGTATGTATATAGTAATATCAATCAATTTAGTTAAAGGTGAAAATCATTTCATGTTATATAGAACTGTACATTACACTTATCATAAAAAATGTAACTTTAAACTTATTGTATAATCATTTGATTGCATTTGAAATTATTAGCTACGACAAGTCAAGTTACTTGAGAATAGTATTTCTTAGGAGAGAAAATTATATAAGCAAAAGCAGAAATAAATTTTTAATAGTGTTGATACTTTCAAGTACCTTTTATCCTAATATTTCTACTGCATAAATCCGTTTGTATATCAAGATTCTTTTTAGAACATTTTTTGCTTTTATCTAAAATATATAATGCAATTTTACACAAAATGGTTTACCCCTTCTACTAAATTAATTAGTATCTAATGCGTTCACAAACGCACATACATAATAATGTTTAATTTCTTATAATTCATATGTAATAACTAATATTAATAACACACTCTAATATACTGTACATCATCAGTTCAGTTTTCATTTGGCTTCCTTTCTCTCGTCAGAACATTTAGCTAATGTCCAAAACACTTAAACTGCGTATATTTCCTCCTTTTTCTTTTTATACGCATTATACAAATTGATTTGTGCGCTTTTATGGCAGATGCTTGTAGAGAGATGGACCGTACAACGGAATTTTTTTTTTAGATAGATGTCCTGCTGCAATCAAGTCCGATCGGAGGAGGGATAGTACATTTGCACATGCTCCACCGTCGTTGGACATTTAATATTATAGAAGGAAACATCTGCGCTTTGGTTTCACTTGAAGAACAGGACACAATACTGCACGAATTGCTTCGTCAAATACTGTTTTTAATCCTTTTTGAGTTAGGGCAGAACATTCTAAATATTTGACAGCACCAATCTCTTTTGCCATGGATAAACCCTACATGGTTCAATGTAAAATTTATTTTTATTATGAGTAAAAGTGAAAGTAAATGAAAGATTGTGATTAACTGAACAAATACATGCCTGAGGGTATGTGATAGGTGCCAACTTTTTATCTTTTAATCGTTCAATTGTCTCTTTGTCTTCACGTAAATCTAGTTTAGTCCCTACTAAAATAATTGGAGTAGCTGGACAATGATGACGTACTTCTGGATACCATTTAGCACGGACATTTTCAAAACTGGCCGGGTTAACAAGAGAAAAGCAAATAAGAAAAACATCCGTCTGTGGGTAAGACAGTGGTCTTAATCTGTCATAATCTTCTTGCCCTGCTGTATCCCATAAACCAAGATTTATTGGTTTACCATCCACCATGACATTTGCGGAATAATTGTCAAATACAGTTGGTATATATTCCCCAGGAAACGCATTGGTAGTGTAGCTTATCAGGAGACATGTTTTACCTACTGCACTGTAGAAATTAACCAATTAAAGATAATTAAATTGACTATACATAAATATATTAGAAACTTAATAAATAAAGGGTTAATTATCTGAATGAAACGTTAAGTGAACAATTTTTATGTTATTACATCAAAGCAAATGCAACAGAATAATGAAAATTCAAATTAAATTGGATTAAAGACAAAAGAGGGAAAGGAAAGTTCGGTAAAAATTCGTGACGATAAATCATCTATAAGTAATTGATAATTGCAAAATAAAACATTTAATTTTTTTTATTGATCATCAGTATTGATTAGAAAATGTGGAGGAATACATATTAAAAGGAATAACGGGTGTGGTACTAGCTTTTAAATAGTTCTTGATCAGAAAAAACCAATCGCCAAAGGGGTATTTTGATGATTCGCTAGATCAAGTAATGTAGACTGAAATTAGAGAGAGTAACGAACGTAGTCAAGAAACATTTAATAAATTTCAAAATACTCACCCGTCTCCTACAACAACACATTTAATAGCCTGCATCCTGAAGGTTGGAACCGTTCACAAGTAGAAATATCTACGTAAATTCGCAGGAAGGGAGGCTAGTTCGATTCGACAGAACAGGAAAGATCAAGAGAGACAGACAAGAAGTGGAAATGCGGTGAGTCAGAAAGAGAGCACATAAAGGAAATGGGCGCGAGAGAGATAAATAAGTAGTGTTAAAAGTAAGATAGAAAATGATCATAAAATGGAAGAATGAGTAAATCGAAATAAAAAAGGAGATGACGTGGGTGAAAAATGATTAAGTATACGTGTAAAAATATAAAAATTGAAGTAAAGAAATTTATATTATAACGTCCTTGATGTCCTTGTTTTATAATGGAAAACGCAGTTGGAGGTCTTTCGTTGAATGCAGCACTCCTGACCTCAATATGTGGCCTCAATTATGAGCGTAGACCTAAAGGTTTTATTTACTTTTAATGAATCAAAATGGTGTTTTTACGAACACGAACAATTTTTGAACAAACTCTTTAGCATACGATTGCGTCTACAAACATTATTTTAAAAGTATATGTATTTTGCAAAAGTTCATTTAAACGAAGAATTGGGCATGCATCAAGTAATGATTGAAATATCAGCCAATATAGACTACATACATACATATATGTATAATAAATTTGGAGGGAACTTTTATGAACGCTCATCAACTTAATGCATGCGCATAATTTAAGAGATGCAGGAACCTCTTCCAGTGCTTTTAAAAATCTATGTGATGCACTTATATAAATGATCAACAATTTAAATTATAAGTGTAAATGTTTTTATGGAAATTACTTCTTGTCTTATAATATTTTATTGTGTACAAAATATTTGTCTTTAATTTAGCATTTAGTTTTATGAAACATACAAAATACATAATTACATATGTATTGATGATAAAACAAAATTAATATTTATGTGTTTTAATATTATATAGTATACAATAGTTTTTAGATTAGTTATAGAGAGTAGATTTTATACTGATATACTGATATGCTGAACATATGCTTAGTGCAGCCTAGTACAAAAAATTCTGTGAACAAAAATTTTCATACTATAGATAGATTAAGTAAAAAAGGTGTTTAATATTGAGAATGTTGCACAAAACGGGTGATACTGAATGTATTTTAAAAATGTATTTAATATAAATGTACAAATGACAAAAAAAAATGTATACTTATTCTTTTCAAATCATATATACTTTTATCATTCTTGTAAATTTGCTTTAGACAGTGTAAACTGTCCAAAGTGAATTAAGAAATACGAATACTACTTCTTCCAATTATTGTTATTAATCCATTATCTTGCAGTTCTCTTAAAGCATCTTCAAACATGTCTCTGGTAACCAGCTGAAAAATATAGTGATATCGATTTAAAATTTGTTTTACTTCAAGTATTTGTATTCCATTACATAAGAATCACTTATGTGTATACTTTTACAGACCAATTCAGAAGATTGTCGTAACTCAGCAAAGAGTTTTTGCTGATTAAGTATATGAATTTTATCTTTGTTTTCAATAAGTTTTTGAAGCGCATCACATAATTCCTTCTTCCTTTTTCTAGCTGCTGAAGATATACCTGTAGTTAAAATAGTTATATCTATTTTCCCACTTAAAGGATCAATAGCAGACTGTTTCAAAGCTTCCCTATGTAATCTGTGAAAGGAAAAATGAAAATATTTAGGTATACTTTATAGAAATAATGATATATTACTTTTCAAGATGTCTGGATACAAACTATATGTTGAATAATTTAATGATATAATAGAAAGTATCGAATTGTAAAATAATTTGTGTTAATTACAAACCTCCATGCCTCTTCAACATCATGTAATTCAACAACAGAGCTCAATCGTATTTTAGCATGTGCTTCAGATAGACGTATCAAAGACTCTAGTTGTCTAGGGTATGCTGTTATTTGTCCACGTCCACTTCCAACTCTTCTCATGTCAACATAAGCTTGTATCAACCTTTGTTGGCTTTCTTCGTTGAGAACAGGACGAACATGTTCTTTTGCAAAAACTATATAATCACGAACAATACTTCTGTTTATTTGTTCATCCTCATCTTCATCTGGCGTTTTATAATATAGAGATACCATGTGAGATGCAAGTTTACTGTCATATATATCGTTTTGGGGATCTAATATTAAGAAAATTAAATCAAATCGAGAAAGTAGAGTATGAGGTAGTTTCACATTTTCGACCACCTGAAAAAATATATAATGTAAGGTAATATATGATATACATTTGGTAATAGTATGGTAAAAACTTTAAATATAATGTTATTGATAAAATATACAGTTTTATTTTTATTCCATTGTGATTCACATGGATTAGCAGCTGCAAGTATACTGGTTCTAGCATTTAATTGACAAATAATTCCAGCTTTAGCAATACTCAAAGTTTGTTGTTCCATAACTTCATGTAACACTGATCTTGCACTTTCACTCATTTTATCAAATTCATCAATACAACATATTCCATTATCTGCAAGTCCCAAAGCCCCTGTTTGCAATATCATTTGTCTAGTTTCTGGATCCTTTGTTACATAAGCTGTTAAACCAACTGCGCTGGAACCTAAAATGTTTAATTTAATTTAATTCTATGAATATGTACATATTCTCTTTTGACGAATTATGTTTGTTCTTCCTTCAGTTTACCCTTTCCATTTGTATATTGAGATCGTGGTACCAAATTATAAACATATTGCAACAATTGGGATTTGCTGGTTCCTGGATCACCGCAGAGTAAAATATTAATATCAGGTCGAAAATGTTTGCCATATATAGTAGAAGATTTCCTGGTACCGCCAAATAATTGTAATATAATCCCTTTTTTTACATCATTATTTGCATATATACTAGGCGCAATATGTTTCGCTAATCGTTCATAAATATCCTTCTTCTGTGCGAGCAATTTTATTACTTCCATTCTTTCTGGTGTGAAATTATGATCTTTGCCATCTTCTTGAGTGTACAATCTATGGACATACAATCATCATTGAGTATACAATCTATGATTACAATAAATAATCAATAGATATAGTTGCTTTATTTTTCACCTTTTAGAATCTTGCTTTCTAAAATGAACTACATCAACGTAAGTTTTATAAATGGCATGTAAATTGTGCTCAAAATTGGGCTTATGTGTTGCAGCTCTATAAATTCCAGTAACAGAAACCCTATCTCCTGGCATCACTGCATCTACTAAATTATTATGTGCAAATAATGCAATAGTATGCGGAGTTTGTCCTTGTGGCATTTCGTCTGGAGCTTCTTGCAACTTGATCATTTGTTTATCAGAAAAATGACTTAAATTATGTATTAAAGTAAATGAGTATTTATGAGTGCAATGTGCACATACTGTGGGCTCTTTTGTTTTTCCTTTCTCAATTTCTACTAGTGTTGTAAAGCCACAAACGCTACATTTAAAGTAAGCCTCTCGCATTTGCGGAATTAGTCGTGACACTCTAATTACCATTCCTGGTATTGTAATCAATTGATCTACATCAGAAGGATTCAATTCTCTCATAGTTTTGACCTGAGCTACATTAAAGGGACGAACTTGAATTTGGTGTTCAAGAACTGCTGCTGGAAATTTTTCAAAAAATAACTCATTTGCTGCCATGTCTAGTGTTGGAATCACTTCTTGAGGATATGAAACTAATTGTCGATAAAGATGTTCATCAAATGTTTTCACATGAGCACAGTTGACATTCAAATATGGTTCCTCTAAGGTATGTATCTCTTCTAATTTTTGAAGGTACAAGGGTTCTGATAAATTCATATTTTCTGGCAGTTCATCATTTTCTGCCTCTGGATCAATAAACTGTTGAAAAAATAATTTGAATTGTTCTTTGCATTGATTTATAACAACATTTGTTCCCCAAACAACTAAATGGGGCCCTGCTGTATCACTTTCTGATGTATCATTTTGTAGTTCTGGAATCTGTTTAAACGTACATTATAAATTTATTAATATTGGTATTAACGTTATCATTAATATTAATATAATTGTTTACTATCGTTATTGACTTACTGATTCTTGCAAGGTAAATTGACGCAAACGCTTGTCTGTGTTAATATCAGGTCTATGTCTGATTGGAGTGCCTCGGATTCCACTTCTTGGAGTACGAATTGATCCTAATGAACTTGGTGTACCATAATTAATGGGAGAAGACAATTGCAAACCAGTTTCTGATCCAATAATTTGTCCAGACTGGTCTGTAAAATGATCACCAGAATCAATAGCACTTTCATGTTCAGAAGAAGAGACAATTGTTGAACCTCGGTTCCCATTCTGTCTTGCGCCTGAAGTGCCCCATCTTAATGGTGTTTCTACATTATTATCAACTCCGCTACGGGTTGCATTACCTTACATGGATAATATATAATGTAAATACACAATATATCATGTAAAAATGTATTAGTTTGCAGACAAAATGTATATAAAATAACCGTCAAAATTGATACATACGAGGAGTACCAAAAACAGAAGGAGATCTTGCACCCTGTGTTTGTCTTCTAGGTGTTCTTCCAGGACTGTCTGTACCTGATAATCTCATAGGACTCGACATTATTTTTCACGTATTTTTATAATATTTGCAATGAATGTACAGAGAACATTAAACACTTATTTTCCCGCGCTTGAATCCTTATTGTTGGTGAATAACACTAGGCCACGGAGAAAGAATCCTAAGAAGCGAGACTACGAACAAAATTTTTCCCGTCTTTATAAACATACTGAGTAATTTCGATAGTGGAAACTATCGATAATAATCGATATATCGATCGACTGATATTTCTCTTGCTTTTTGCATACTGAACTGCATACTAAGTAAATATTCGTATCAACAAACATGTACGCCGTAATCTATTGATGTTATATACTTATCCGGATATAGTTAACCTCCAAAAAAAGAAGATATTAATAATCTGAATATTCTTACTTTTAAACGATAAGATTAGATCATTTCGTCTCATTTAATTATATTTAATTTTATAACAATCACTTAAAACGGTTATTTGTTACTTTTGTTTAAAATGAAAAAAATCATTATTAATTTATATTATTGAGATATATTATTTGAAAGAGCAACATATTCGGCATCTGAAATGGTCACATTACAAGATATTAGCGTTCAACTTATGAAGCCAGCAAAGGATCTTGCTGACTGGAAATTTCCATTATCCCAAGTATACTACACTACTAAGTATGTTATACACACAAGAAAATAAAAAAAAATTGTCATATATGTCGTTCCAGATTTTAGAAGAATATTATGCATTATTAGAAGAACCATGTGACATTAACTTTGGAGAAGCAGCACTTGTTCTTCAAAATTCAACTAATGTATACGTTCGAAGAATTGAATGCCTACTTAATGAGACAGAAATTCTGAGACAAACGTTCTTTGGTTATGAGTAATTATTCATTTTAAATTCATTTAAATTCAATGAATTATAGTTACATAGTTATATATATATATATATAGTATTTATTCATTTCTTCATCAGGGAAAATGAAAAGAAATCTGTGTCCAAAGAAAAAAATATTTTTAAAAAGAATTATATTGATTTTGAAAACTTTGTAATCATTGACATAGAAAAAGATATCGGTAAACATATTGATAAAAAAAATCAATATCAAGCACAGAAGAAAGTTAAACTATTAAGTCACCGCTTCACACAATTGGAAAACGGTATAATACAATTATATGTTCCTATTCAAATGTATGATGTTTCAGGAGAAGTAATTGGAAAGAAATATGATTTTCGGTTAGTAGTAATCTATCTGCATTTAATAACCTTTTTCTTTTAGTACCCTGTTCTGTACTTTTAGATGTAACCAAGCTATAAATATAACCGGATTATTGGTAGATGAATTAACACCATATGATTTTACTTGTCTACTTAATTCTCGCCTTCACAAAGGCAGGAATTCTTTATCATTATATTCAGAACCAAAAACGCCTGGTACTGGAACTTCGGGATATCATTCACTTACCTTACCAAATGATGATGACTCTATCATGCATGATACATTTGTAGATGAAGACAATTCTTCACAAATGGGAAACAATTCCCTCGCAAATGAATTAGTAGTTGTAGAGAAAGAAAACGTGTTAAATAATAACACTAATAGAGGTTCACTTATTAAAAATGATATTTTAAGTGAAAGTATTACTAAAAAGAGCATACTTGAAAAGCAACATACTGAACAAAATGCAGTACAAAATATTTGTAATCAGAATTCTTCAATTCAGAATTCCAAAGAAATAACTGAAACCAAAAAGGATTATCAAAATAAAGATTTAGCACAAATGAATCAATTAAAGGAGGATAATCAGAACAATGATAAACGTGCAATAGAATTTGAAATTAGTGATCAAATAACACACTATAAGCAATTAGATCATAGTACTAAAGAAGAACAAATTATTCAACAATATGATTCAGATAATGTACGATGTAAAGAAAATTTATCTGCTATGAGGAAAAGAGGGTACCCTTTGGAAAAGAATTCTACTAATTTTGAAGTTTATGACACTAAATCAATGTAAACATTAATATTTTTATTAGGAATCCAACAATGAAACTATCAGTTTGTTCTGTGGATGACATTAATGAATGTGATTGGAAACCAATGCCGCTTATTCAAGGAATAAAGCAAGTTTTCTCTCATAATTCATCTATCTTAAAACTTCCAAACTACATTTCTTTTTTAGGAACAAAATTCGGTTCGGTCTGTATAAATAATAATCTTTAATTTCTTCTCATTGAATTTTGGATTTTTAATATATATAATTGTTCATATGTTTAGATGTGTGCTTTTATTTATTTTTAGAAAAAAAGGAAATTTAGATCAAAATTGCGTAAACCAGAATGTTTAACAAAACTTGCTTTACGTGAAAACGAATTATGTACAAAAAAAGATGTCATGTTACAAACAAAACAAAAATTTAGACATTTGCAGAAACGTAAGTTGAATAGAAATAAATTATGTTTTAAATTACTATTACAATGTTCTAAAATATACTTAATTTGATAGAGGAATTGAAAGATTTTATGAAAAATTTTGATCAATGTTTCAATGGTGTGGAAACAGAAAATGACAATTCTCGATATGAAGTTGTGACAAATATTGCCATTGATGTATTGGGTTTTCGAGTAACCCATGATCAGGATAATACCATTGAAAATAGTATTGAAGAAACAATGAGTAGAAGTTCTTCATTTACTGATATGTTGCAAAATTCACCTGATACAACTGCAAAATTTCCTGACTCATGCAACAATTGGTGCGAGTTCGGCTCATCTTCGGAAATTAATTTGTCCTATTCTTTGCCAGATTATCAGACGTTAATTGAAGATAAAATGAAAGAGATTTTTAAAGAATCTAATGTTACAACAGAATTAGATCAGACTGTAGCAAAATGGCATGCATCATTACAATCAAAGTTGATAGAGGCTGAAATCAGGCCCGCTTTTCGAATTCATGACTATATGTCTCGTATAATAGGTGTATTGCAAGCATTAGAGGAAAAGAAAGTTAATTTTGATAGCGTTGTTCATGATAAACCTGCTTGCGAAGTGGCTAGGTATTTTCTAGCTTCGTTACAATTGGTATTTTCATTTTGATTAAGATTTACTTATATTTTCGAAATTGAATGCAATAATTTTAACACAATATTTTTGTTTTTTGTAGGCAAATACTTACAATGTGGAAATAAAAACAGAAAATTATGATAATAGCATACAGATAACATTGCTTAATGACAAGGATGATCGCATTAGAGGTTGAAGGAATAAGTGTTGCATTACTACGTTTGTATTTATGTGAACATCGAAATATATATTGAAACTTTTATATTTAATAAATATGGAAGTATTTAATTTTTATATTCATAATATTCATACGCATAAGCATTCATATGTATTCAAGATTTGATTATTTCGATTCTACCGCCATGTTTAATATAAAATTACATAGTTCATCTAATGTAGGTTATCTTTTTTCTTCTATCGGAAAACGTACAAATCACGCATGCGTAGCTACTCTAATATTATTACTTGCCGGCTGAAGTACAAGTTTTCAAGTGTGTTAGTTTACACTGAACCGATTGAGAGATGTGTTTCATTTTTTCGGTCATGTTTATTGTATTCATTACAATGGTTAGCAAATGACTTATTTGTAGAAAAAATACGTTTAATGTTCCGTATTTAAAATATTTAAAGAACTATTTATCTTTTAAAAACATGCTAATCTTAAAAAATGATATTGTATATTTTAGCAAAATATTATTTATACATAAATAAATCAGTACTTTTATTGAAGCATCATTTAGCTTAAAATTTCTGAATGAACAAAAGTTATATATAACAAAAGTTTAGTGTTGTATTAAATTAGTTAATAGTAAGCAATCAGCCAATTCGTATCTGTTTGCTCTCCCCTTCTTTTTAATTTATTTGACGCATAAGGGATATCAGGCCTCTTCAGAGATACATAGTCTTTGGGTAAGTTAAATACGACATGTACATATTTTTTGAAAAACTAATAAATAAATCTTTTTAAAGATTTTGTGTAGGTAACAATCATGGAAAAGAAAACATCTAAGAAATCTACACAATGGATATTGCAACCTTGGAGCCTACTGCTTCTTATTCTGATTCAGTTATTGATACAATTCTTAACATCTATGTATCTTTATACTTATGTGAGCCGTGTGGAAATGGATCTTCTTATTATGCAAAACCAAGATTTTTTAGAAATAGAAAAAGTAGTACGGAGAAAACGAAGTAGTGCATTGCCTGTGACAGAAGATAACAAAGTTTCAGATACATCCAGAGTATATCCTATTAAAGCATAAAGGGACAAAAGGGAAAATAATGAAAGTCCATCTTTGATAGGTTTAACACAAATGGTTCCTTTTTATGGTTCTCAGGATGTATTACTTAATAGAGCAAAAGTGACACCATAGGAAAAAATTCAGGTTTAAAAGTGAGATATATTAATTAGATAATTGTAATGTGAACCTTTTGTAGTTAGGACCAATTAGATTGTTGCAAATATCAAAGAAAAAACTTAAAATACAATACGGGATCATAGGATATCAAGGCTGATTTATTAGTCTTATTTCTATTTATCTGCTTAGGCATGTTTGTTAACAATGCCACTTTTGCTTAATCAAGTAATATCATTAGCCTAAAGGTAAAGAGTATTAAAGAATATTAATCCTTTGAAGTAGAATTTAAAGTAAAAACTAATAGTATAACACAAAGCTTTGTTCTTTATTTTCTGGAAAGTATAAAAAACTATATAGTCATTATTTTCCCTTTGACCTTTTCTATGTATGCCATATAAAGAATTTTACTTTATATCCAGATTATTTTGTATATATTTCATTTTTATATAGATCTGGCAAGAAAAGGATATATTAAAAGAGCCTAAAAAAGTAACTTCATCTCCTATAGCAAAATCTGGTGTGGCATCTTCTTCGAGTACTCCCATGGGACACGATTGGGTATGGTTAAATGCAGACACTCGTGTTCAGGTTAATATTTTGTTTATCCTTTCTTGTCTTAAAAGTTAACAACTATAAAGATATTATGAAATTGTAACTAAAGATATTGTACGTTTTAGCTTGATGCAATTGAAAACTTTTGTCGGTCATCAATGAAATATTGTCCACCAGGATTGCCAGGAGCACCAGGAAGTCCGGGAGCTCCTGGAGAACCAGGTCTTCCTGGATTGCGAGGAATAACTGGTCCAAAAGGATTGCCTGGTTTGATTGGTCCTCCTGGTCCTCGTGGGCCGAAAGGCGATATAGGACCATCTGGTTTCGATGGAAGAGATGGGGTACCAGGAGAACCAGGCCTTGATGGAATTCCTGGACGTAGTGGTTTAGATGGACTACCTGGAATAAATGGTAAACCTGGATTAAATGGATCTCCTGGCCGGCCTGGAAGAAATGGCACAGATGGTATGTATTTAACTTTATGATTCTTAAAACTTTTCATTATTCAATTCAGGTCAACTTTTAAAAATATAGTAATATATTGTTTTTTAGGAAGACCAGGACAGATTGGACCTCAAGGACCACCTGGACCGCGCGGTAATTTAAATCTATTTCAATTTTGTTCACTTTTACAAAGATACGTTAATAATGTGAACAACTTCAGGGGAAATGGGTCCACCCGGTAGACCGGGCTCGCCAGGACAAGATGGTAAACCAGGGATAACAGCCTGGAAGGTTAACATGAATGATTATAATATAAATGATTTATTAATTCCTCCTTCTATCTTGGGTAAATATTGTTCCTAATTTTAAATAATTACATTTTGAAAAATGTATGTTTTGAAATAATATATTATTTATACAATTTTTTAGACGATAGAATGTTACCTGCAACTTCAAATTCTACTGGATTAATTTCTGTTTATGAGGGAACTAATTTGCGATTAAAATGTGCAGCAAGTGGTAAGCCTCAACCTACTGTTCAATGGTTTAGAACTGATGGTGCTGTCATTCCTATAGGGTCTTGGCATGGTAAGATAAAATTGTAATTATTTTAGTAATCTAATACTACTAATAATATTACTAATTTATTAAACAGTGACATCCGTAATTGGTGAAATATTCAATATCAGTGTAATAAACAGAGAACACATGGGGGAATACACTTGTATTGCTGATAACGGCGTACCTCCTCGAGCATTTAAAAGATTTAAACTTCAAGTTAAATGTAAGTATCTTTTGTATACTCTGTGTGTGTACGCGCGCGCGTGTATGTTTTCTAGGTTTTTAGTTAAATGATGAAGATTTATTCTTCAGTTCCTCCTTTTATTCGAATACGCAATCAAATGATTCGCGTGCGCAGTCAGAGCACTGCAGTTTTAGAGTGTGAAGTCGAGGCTTTTCCAGAACCCACTATTTATTGGGAACGCGAAGATGGTCGTCGCCTCAAAATGTCTGACAAATATAGAATAGAAGTTTATGATAAAAAAGATATGTACAAGGTAATGATAGATGAGAGTACTATTTGTCGTGAGTTTACTTCTACCTACTTTTATTTTTAAATGATTTTTTTAGCTCAAAATGCGTCTGAAGATCACAAAGATAACATTAGCGGATCACGGTACCTATCATTGTGTTGTCAAAAATGATATTAATACTACTAAAGGTTCATTCGTAGTTGATGGTTAGATATTAATTATATCTAAATATTTTTTAGCCATTATATATTCCAAACAAAAAAATTAAAATTAACATTCGTACATTTTAGATGATATAAAAATTATGGAAAAGTTAAAGGTAGGAAAACAGCAACACGTTACGTATGGAAAACCAGCACCGCAACATGTTGATGTAGAAGAATTATGTGCGCCACATCAAACTTGTGCTGCTTGTCCTGTTTTAAGATGTACATTTACAGATGTTGCTGAATATTTAAATATTCAGCCACTTAGAAATGTTAATTTTACTGGACTTCCACCACGTTTAGCAGGTAGAATAAATTAATAGTTTTTAGATTTTATTATGGATGTTACGTATTACATAGCTTTTAATATAAAACTTGGCAACTCAATTTAATTCTGCAGATGGCATAATAGAAGCAGTAGGAAAACCTGTTTTAAAGGGTTCTATGGATGATCATTATGGAAGCTGGATGCATGATACATTCAAACTTGATGGTTACCCAGAAAAACTTTGGGTTACACGAAAAAATGAAACTTCTTTTATTTTTGAATATAAATCAAAGGATCATTTTAAAAATGCTAGTTCTTATGCTATTACTTTACCATACCCATTTCAGGTACAAAGTGATATTTTAAAAAGAATGTATTACAATTTTATATTACATTTAATTTCTTTTTAAGGGAAATGGACATGTAGTATATAACAGATCTTTCTTTTACAATCCTATAAACCGATCTTCAATTTTTCGCTTTAATCTACAATCTTTTTCTGATCATATATGCGATAAGGAATTTTCGCGATGTGAATTACATCTTCCAGGTTTATTGGTGAACACAAAGAATTACTTGTATACACCTAATCACAATTTTAATTACGTTGATTTCAACGTTGATGAAAATGGTAATTGTAATTATAATTAATCGTAATTAATTTATAAATATTTCTTTCGATAAGAAGTAATAGATTATTTCTATATTAAATCCTATTAAATTCTATGTTAATCGTTTTAAAAGGGTTATGGGTAATATACGGATTGCCATCAAATAACACAATAGTAATAAAAATGGATCCAACTAACATGAATATTCAACATGCATGGAATATCAGTATTGACAATCATAAATTTGGAGAAATGTTTATTGCTGGAGGAGTTTTGTATGCTGTTCATAGCGTTACAGAAGAAACAATGAAAATAAGGTAAAATTTATTAGGAAAAAGAAAAAATAGGATAATGAAAATAATAACCTTTGATAATTTATTTGTGATATAACGATATATACTTGTAGGTTGGCTTTCGATCTTTATAAAAATATTACAATACCTGTTCATTTATCATTTACAAATCCTTATCATAAAACTACAGCAGTCAGCTACAATCATAAGACAAAAGTAAGTTTTTTACAATTCAAGAGACGAAATGCATAAAATAAAAATTTATGAAGCTTATAATTATATCTTGTTTATTGTCAGGAACTTTATACATGGAACAAAGGTAATCAATTAGCCTATCCAATTAAATATCAAGGCTCCGCAAATGCTACAGCGAAAGAAGAGTTCAGAGGTTCGGAAACCGGAATTTGAAATGAATATCAGTACGACATCAAAAATTGATAAAATGAATAATATATTTTATCCTCGAACTTTTCATTAATGTACTAACAAAGAAGAGACAATAAGAGAAACACGACTTCATTTAATATTGTATTTGAAATTCTTTTGCAACCAATTCCCATTATTTAAAAATGTTAAGGCATGTGCAACTACAAGGACAAAAAATATATGTATTATTTATTTTTTATTTTACAAAGATATTTGTATAACGATATAAAAGTCGCAATTATTCAGTTTTCTTTAAGTGCTCAGTGTTACTGAAACAACTTTTTTATTGGAAAGTACCAATATTACCAATTACCAGTAATTTCTATAACTTTATTATAACAAATATTGTTAATATATACTATTATTTTTTATGTCTAAATATTTCAAATTGTCTCTCCTTCCTTTCTCTTTTTTTTTCTCTCCCTCTATGCAAATCGTTTGTTCAGTACAATTCAGTCAGGTGGCGTATGAGAGATGACACATTTAATTAAATAAAGAAAAAGAAAGTGGACAAAACGAGTAAGAGAGAAAGAAAATGCTTTGACAAGTCTTAACTTAGTACAATTTTCTTAGTTTCTCTCTGATTAAAAGGAGATATTTTGTAGTTTTTAAGTGAAATTTTATCTGCCGAAAAGTAAGTGGCATGATTTAATATTAAAGTGATAAGGAAGAGAAAGGATTCATGAATAGAAAACTGAGAAATATTTTACCTGAAAAGATGGTAAGTACGGTTAAGCAACTTCGACAACTTGATTTATTGAAAGTATAGTGTTAATTCTAACCTCGCAATAATTGAATTAAGCAGAAATTCGCTTGTAGAAAATTTTAAGCAATATTTAAATGCCTACAATGATTTATGTAAGGATCTATTTGTTTCAATTTTTTTCACTCCGTAATATTTCCTAGCATATAAATAACGATAACCTATCCACTACTTTTTTGGAAGCAATCAAATTTTATCCTTTCTATTTCTATTTCTATTCACCTTTTTTTTTTTATTTGTATATTTGAGAAATAGATTTAGTCCTTGAATTCAAGTGTAAGTGTATCAACAATATGTTAGTGAATAATCATTAAGAATTCACTGCCCTTTCTAACATATATACAATGATTACTTTTATATCTGTTTCATGTAATATTTTAGCATTGTAATAAATCTAATTCAAATTTTTAAATAGTTTTAAATTATTAATTTATATTTTAATTACATTATTTCCTATATTGGGTGCTTTGTACAATCAAGACAAATTATGTATTTGCATGATATAGAGATGAAAATAAATTATTATGGATAGTATTTGCTTTCTTTTTTAAACAATTTTTTAACTTATGTTATATATGTATATAAACGGGTATCAAGAATAATGTAATGTCATATGTAGTAATAATATAATATCATACAATGCAACAAACTTTAATAAATTTTAAGTCATTTAAATATTTTAGAAATTATTCATAAGTATAATCCATATTTGTAAGTATAATCCAACATAGAGAGAGAGAGAGAGAGAGAGAGAGAGAATATACAGCTTGGACATAAGATAATCTCTTATAAGACAGCAATATGTTTAGTAATGTTGTACAGAGTGAAGTTTTCATTAATACAAATATTTATAAATAAGTATATCTTTGGTATATTATTCCACAATTATTAATTATTAATTTTCCCAACATATCACTCATTTTCTATATTGACGGCAAAACTGTAAATTTGCTATACCATATATGACAGAAAAGGCAAAACAATTCTTGAGACATTAATGATACTATTAAGGGTAATATTATAATACTTTAGTCTTAGTTGAGTATCATATTACATCAATTTGGCATTATTATAACTTTCTTGCAAAGTTAGGACGATTCAGTGCATTTGGTTGGTATTATGGATTAGATGGATTTATTATAGATTAGATTCTATATAACCAATTTTTTTTGCAGGTTGAAGTGCCATGGAGAAATTTCCACTGAAAGGTACAACATTAACGAACAATACAATTCCTCAAAATCATCAGCATCCGTTAACTACGTACCAGTCAGTTGATACAAAGGTAATACTAAAATAGACAGAAATTTGAAAGAGTGAAAAGTAACGAGAAAAATAGAATAATAATGATAGTGAGAATTTTAAAGAAGTAAAAACTTGGTTTATTGCAGGCAGAAAATTCAGATGATGTGTACTTTGTAGAGGATGTGCGATCGAGAAATCGAACAACTGCACGTGATACTAATTTAAGTAGCGACGACGACATGCTGGAAGTTAGTAATGTAGGTTCTCATCATGGTGAGAACACCGTTCTTTCAGAACATTGTATTCGTATTGATGATGCTTCCTCTCACAGTGAGTAATACTCAGTGTAGCTTTATAATGTGTAATTTCTGAAAAGTGCAAAATTTTCTTCTGTGCTGTTACATTGTATTCAGTTTCAGTCGATTCTGATGACATTCCCGGAATCGGACAATACGATGACTTCCACACAATTGATTGGCAACGTGATATTGCACGAGATAGAATGCGTCATCGATATATTGTGAAGAAGAAACATGATTCTATTTGGGGTTTAATCAAGGGAGCTCATGATGCTTGGTCTGGATGGCTTTGTGTTTTACTAGTTGGTCTCTTTACAGGAGTCGCTGCGGGTATCATAGATATAGGAGCTTCCTGGATGACTGATTTGAAGTTTGGGATATGTCCACAAGCATTTTGGTTAAATAAAGAACAATGTTGTTGGAGTTACAATGAAACAACTTTTGACGGTGGTAACTGTTCTCAGGTATATTTAATTTATTATTTTCTTCTTTTTCTTTTACAATATCCGAATTTGCTTTATATACTTTTCTTTAGTGGAGGACATGGCCAGAAGTATTCAGTCAATCAAAAGATGGTGTAGGACCTTACATGATCTCGTATATGTTTTATATAGCCTGGGCCCTCTTGTTTGCTTCGCTTTCTGCTTCATTAGTAAGAATGTTTGCACCATATGCTTGTGGTTCTGGAATCCCTGAGGTACATATATATAGAAAGAATAGAACACATATAAAGAATATAATTACAATTTTTATATTACATTTAAAATCCTATTTTTTTCAGATAAAAACCATTTTAAGTGGATTTATTATTCGTGGATATTTAGGAAAGTGGACGTTAATAATTAAGTCAGTAGGTTTGATTCTGTCCGTCTCAGCAGGCTTAAACTTAGGCAAAGAAGGACCGATGGTTCACATAGCTTGTTGTATAGGAAATATATTTTCTTATCTTTTTCCAAAGTATGGTAGAAATGAGGCAAAGAAAAGAGAAATTTTATCAGCAGCAGCTGCTGCAGGAGTTTCAGTTGCTTTTGGTGCTCCAATTGGGGGTGTTCTTTTTAGTCTTGAAGAAGTACGTATTAAAAGAAAGACAACTAAAGTACATGGTAATTAAAAACGTTTAATAAAATTCTATAGGTGAGCTATTATTTCCCCTTAAAAACGTTATGGAGATCATTTTTCTGTGCTCTGATAGCTGCTTTCATTTTACGATCTATAAATCCATTTGGAAATGAGCACTCTGTGCTTTTTTATGTCGAATATAATAAACCTTGGATATTTTTCGAGTTAATACCCTTCGTTATGCTTGGAATAATTGGTGTAAGTTTTCTTTTTTTATTTCTACAAACACTTGCCTATAATTAAAAGATTATTAAATTATCATTTTTCTGTCTTTCAATAGGGTGTGATTGCTACTTTGTTCATCAAGGCCAATCTATTTTGGTGTCGATACCGCAAAACTTCAAAATTGGGTCAGTATCCAGTTACGGAAGTTTTAATAGTGACAGTTGCAACTGCTGTTATTGGGTATCCAAATCCGTATACACAAATGAGTACAAGCCAATTAATTTATTTATTATTTAGACAATGCGGGGTGTCAAACGCAGACATTTTATGGTTTGTAAAGATTAAATTTTTTTGTTGATATTCATTGCTAAATATAGTCTAAATTTTTTTATTTCTTTTTGTTCGTATAGTGATTATAATAGAAACTTTACTGCCGTAAAATCAGCTATTGAGGTTGCAGCAGCTGGTCCTGGAGTATATAAGGCAATATGGCTTCTTGTTTTGGCCTTAATTCTAAAACTTGTTATGACAATATTTACATTCGGCATGAAAGTACCTTGCGGATTATTTATTCCATCCCTGTGTTTGGGAGCGATAATGGGCCGTATTGTTGGAATTGGAATGGAGCAACTCGCATATAATTATCCACATATTTGGATATTTAGTGAAGCATGTTCAACTGGTGTTGATTGTATCACTCCCGGATTATACGCGATGGTTGGTGCCGCCGCTGTTCTCGGCGGTGTTACTAGAATGACTGTATCTCTTGTCGTAATAATGTTCGAATTAACTGGAGGAGTACGATATATCGTACCGTTAATGGCAGCTGCCATGGCAAGTAAATGGGTTGGTGATGCTCTTGGGAAGCAAGGCATTTACGATGCTCACATTGGTTTGAACGGATATCCATTTCTGGACAGCAAAGATGAATTTCAGCATACCACTCTTGCTGCTGACGTCATGCAACCCAAGTACATATGTATACATATATATATAAAATTGCATTATTATTACTATTATTTTCATAAAATGTCTAACTTGTCGTACGCCTCTAGGGTTTTTTTTTTCTGTAAATAAGTTTAACATTTTTTAGGCGTAACGAAGCTCTTCATGTGCTTACTCAAGATTCAATGACAGTTGAAGATGTCGAAAATTTATTAAAAGAAACTGAACATAATGGTTTTCCGGTAATAGTATCAAAAGAATCACAGTATCTTGTTGGTTTTGTTTTACGGCGGGATCTGAATCTTGCAATTGCAAATGCTAAACGTATGTCGGAAGAAATTACTGGACAATCGTTGGTTATATTTACGAATGGAAATAACATTCAAAGTCATTCTCCTCCACCTTTGAAGTTGAAAAAAATTCTTGACATGGCTCCAATAACAATTACCGACCAAACGCCTATGGAAACTGTTGTTGATATGTTTAGAAAATTAGGACTAAGACAAACTCTTGTTACACATAATGGGTAATTACTTTTTATATTCCAACAAACTTGTTCCGCGTGTGCATAATACAATAGCATATTTCTTCCCTTTTGTAATTTTCATACTTTTGCAGTCGACTACTAGGAGTTATTACAAAGAAGGACGTATTGAGACACGTAAAGCAACTTGACAACGAAGATCCCAATTCTGTATTGTTTAATTAAAATTTATATGAGAAATGTATGACACACACACATACACATACAGACAGTGTTTTACAATGTATAGTATCAAGCAAAAAAATTAGATACACTATACCAAGAGTATGATTTTTTAATATTTTCATATAACAGTTAATGAGAAATTTGTTTTAATTATTAGTGATTAAGGGTGAAGAAACGAATAAGTAAAACTAAAAACATTTAGCTCATTATACTGCACACAGGTTTTTATATATTTCATTTCAGATGAATTTCGATCTAATTTGTTGCATTTGCATATGCAAGCAAAAAAGTAATTGAAGAGTATAGAGGAAAAACCAATAGAGCAACGTGTAAAAATAAGATAACGATGCATTCTATTGCTTTTATATAAGTAAGTCAAACAAGGCACATTGTAAAATAAAATAACTTCAAGATTTGAAAAATTAAATAAAATGGGAAAACCAATAGAGTCCAATTAAAATAGGGAAATAATCATACAATCCAATGATTTGTAGAAAAAATAATTTCATTATTCTAAAAATTGCTGTAATAAAATGTCCACATACTTTTGAAATGGTACAATCAATAAAAATGATCCAAAGATGTTTTTTTTTCTTTTTTTTTTAGTAAATAGTTCAGAAGAAAAACCAGCACAGTCAATTTGGTTATTTATTTAAATAAATAATTTAAAAACAGCAAATATTTAAAAAACTAACTAACTTTAAAAAATATTTTTACTCGGTTGGCTTTTCCTCTGCGCCATTCAATTCTAATAATGCTTGCTAGACACCTCTTATAATTTTTTACTTTCAATTTTCATGTTTATTAAATGCGTTTATTGTATACAAGTTTAATTGTTACACGATATACTATGTAGAATGTACATAACATCACATTTAAAAATATTTGACATGAATATTATATGCTATATGCAAATTTTGTTAGCTGGTGAACAGATCAATGACAAGGCAAATTTTAACACATGTGAGTGAACATATTATATATATAGAATGTAGAATGGTGCATAGAACATTATGTTAAATATGATGCAACAGATTTAATCGTTAAAAGTTTATCAAAATCCATACTTAAATATAAAAAGTAGACTCAATTTCAGTTTTTATGTCATTGATGTTTCAAACATATTGCATTGTCTTAAATATGTACATAGACGATTATGTTTGATTAAACAAATTAAGTACCAACTAAATTTTTGTAAATGTTGATTGCAAACAAAAAGATCATTTCATGTAATATTTTAAATTCATGGAAAGATAAATATGAAATATCAAGGGATTCTCGTAAACTCACATATGAAATGTTTATATGCATGATCCATGATGTATGGTTCCCAATATACATATGTATATACGCAAACGTAATACGTGATGAATACTCAATGTATGATTGTATGGTATACACATGCGCGTGCCGTGCGCACATAAATACATACTCGCAAACATACACACACATACAAATGTAAAAATAAATATTATTTACAGTAAAATCTTATAAAGAAGTGTACAATGGTAATTTGTTATTTTTAATTAAATTAATTTTCCATTGTTCTTTTCAATAATTAATTGTGGCGGGAAAGATAAATAATTAATGAATGGCAGACAACCGAATCGTCTGTATATTAGGCGTTAATGTCGAGAATACATTTGTGTTTTACAGAAAGAAAGAAACGTATACTTACATCTGAGAATCATACATGTTGCATTTACTCAAAATTGATACCACTTAAATGTTTCATCGGACAAAAGCAACGCTAGAGGACGAATCAATAAGTATTTGAAAGACAGTTTGTAGTTATAGCTATGTGGCCTCAGGAACTAGGACGTTTTCTTCGAAATTTAAAGTCGATCAAAGGAAAAATCATAGGTGAATATTATGAATATGTGTGACAGAGAAACGAAAAGATTGATCAGGGGCAAAAGCATTGAGGTGGAAAAGCATCTCAGAGTGGAAAATGTGTACGATACTTTAAGTAATTTGAAAAATAATAAAATAGAAATGAAAGGGAAAAGGAAAAGTGTTGTTGACTCCGCAAACTGAATTTGGTAATTTCATGCAAGACCCAAGGTAATTTCATATTTATATGAAAATGAGACATTTGGTGAATCGCTAATCAGTCGTGATCCTTTATTGTCAAAAACATACAGATTTCATTGAGCGAAACAAAAACAAGAAAATAGGGCTAGTTGCGAGAGGAAAGCACGGAAGAATCATAGTGTTTGCTAACCACAATATCACCTGCAGGGGTCAGTCGTAGCCTAGAGTGGGGGATAGCGTGGAGGGTGACAAAGAGTATTCGTGCAGGTTGGTGGTTCGCTAGTTTCGCGGTAGCGGTAACGGTAACCTCGATGCGCGTGTGCACGTACGTTTCAATGTGTTAGGTTTAGATAGATTCGCTTATACAGAGAACGGGAGGCCTGAAAGCCGTTTTCCTCGGTCGTTCAATACGCGCGCGCGCGAAACGAATCGACTTCGTCCATAGTATCGTCACAGTTCTCGTCGGAGACGTTCGTGATTTTGCACCCTTGTTTAAGTCACAATTTACCGAACTATATGACGAGGGTGCACTACGGTGTCCTTTCTTACTCTCCTTCGTTTCTACCTTCGTTATCGCCTTTCCCTTTTTCCAGCTTTCTTCTTTTCATCGAACTTTCCGTCTTCTTTCTCTCGTTGTTTCCCTTTGCGTTCGTTTTTCTTGCGTTCGTATTTACATTCGTGCCAGTTTCTATTTGGATCCTGTTCTTCGTATTAATTTTAACATACATTTTTCTCGTGATTCGTACGGGTCCCTTTAGTCGTCGATTTATCCACTTGATTATTTCATACTACTCCTCGCCTCATTCGTCGACACGTTCTTGTTATCTAATTCAAACGCTATTAGGGACACTATTCAAACACCATTAGGGACATTATGCGGAATGCGATCTTGCAACTGGTTTGGATAAAACAGATGGCAAATATGACCCGCGAGTACAATACGATACTGGAGTGACCTGTAAGCAACAGACTGATTTTGTGACACTATCTACTTTGTTATTTCAACTTGTTATTTGGCATCGTTTCATATCGCGATGCGATCAGCTACGGAATTGTGTGTGAGTGATATCGAGGAAACAACATCGCAGGATAGCCCGGATTAGAAATACAACGATCATCGAGACATCAAAGAAAAATCACGCAACGTCTCTCTTTCGAGCATACTCTACTCTCCTCTATTCTTTTTCCTTCTTTCATCCCTTGCCTTCGTCATCTGCTTCTCTCCCACGTATTTTTCAGTCTCTCTCCCTTGATTATCCCCGTTTCCCTCGACTTTCTTACCGCTTGATGGTGAAACGCGTCATCGACGAAAAAAGAAGAACCTATATATTGTACCGCGACACACATTCGAGTTCGCGCTCAGTCAATAACAGCTGCATCCTTTGAAATTTTCAAAGAACTGCAAACAGGCAACATCCACAAATGTGGAAAAGAAGTCGTAATCGAAAAACGCCGCGTAACGATCAAGCGGACGGAATAGCTGCCTTCCAACGTAATACAGTGATGTTACCACGGTTCAAGAGAGAGGAACCAACCGACAGGCAAACAGTATTATGCGTTTCCTACATATTTGTTTACTGCTACTAAGGGAGGAAATTCTCATATACGTACACGTACGGGTAATAATAAATAGCACCAGTAACAATAAATATCGATATTATAATAATTTCTTCAAAATTAAAGGGAAAGGGCAAAAGTAACAAAAGAAAAGAAACGAGACCGGAAAACGGAACAAGATTTGTCTGAGAGAACCGCAATGATGAAAGGTACAAATTTGGGTGAGCCGAGGAACCAAAGATTCCAATGATACCTTCGCAAGGTGGCCGTGAGGGATATAAAGGTTCTCCCAACCCTCCGAGCAACGGCTCCGAGGACAATGGCTTCGCTAATCGACCTCGAGTGGCGGGCCTTTACGCGACGAACCTCTTCAGAGAAGAGCTCGTTCGATTCTCGCCAGGAGAGTCTACTCGATCTCATGGTCCCACGCGAGATATTCTTGAAAGATCGCCACGAGAGATTGGAAGCCAGAGAAGTTTAAATCTCCCTACGGGCATTGGCGAGGAATTCGAACTGTTGGATCGCTCGAGGATCGGGATTTCGAGAACACCTCAACCACCGAGAAGAGGAGAGACTGCTCGTTACGAATCCAGATCCAGATTCGGTGAACCTGCCAGGCGTGGTGATCATTATGGATCGTCGTCTGTCGAAAGGATTCGTTCGCAAGAACACGAGCAAGAGGAAAAACGCGCTGGTCACTCGGCGTCAAATGCTTATCGAGCCGCCCACCAAGAGTATCCACGCTCCGAGCAACCGATATGTATGGCGTCGGATATCAGCAATTCTAAAATACCTGTTTCAGCTGGCGACTTTGTCGGTAGGAGAAGACAAGAAGATAGTTCAGCGTTTGCATCGACTTCTGCCTCGATACTTATTTCACCGGCGAGCGAGACCAGCGAATGTGAAGCGATCTCACCATTGGAAGTGGAAAAATCAGTGCCACCGCCGTACACTGGCCTCAGCCCGCCGGAATATACTAAACGCGAATACGAGAATACCGATACACCTTCGCCAATTTTTCCAAATTACCCGTTGACATTATACGCGGAAGAAACGCGGCATAGACGTTCACGATCGTCCGTCTCGGATGCCGAGATTGAATTATTCACGTCGAGAAACGAAGATCGGTTCGAATTGGTTCACACCGAACCGGAAGGTGCATCAGGCGCCAGCGGGTCGATGCAAACCGCGTCCGAGCATGAAGGGTTGCCTGATCCCGAGGCGGTCGTCGAGAAATTCGCGGACGAGGATGCCTCGAGATCTAGAGACGTCGCTAGACTACGACCTCCGTTGGCTGCAGCTGCTGGTGCTTCGGCCGATTCTGGGACCGGTGATTCCGGAAGTGCGGAGATCCAAGTCGACTCTCTCGGCACACCTCGGGCTACGAATACCGGTGAAATTTTCAACGGAACCGAGAACGACAACGCCGACAGCAAATCGATTATTAAAACGCCCACTGGAAACAATAAGCATACGGTGAAATTGTTCACGAAAGAAAGCCTCGACAGGTTGGAAAACAGAACCGTGCAGCTCGTCAGAGATTATGGCTTTCAGCCGAAGAGGAGAATGTCGGTCGAAGATGGTGCGGTGCTTCCGAACAAATATGAACCTTTCCCAACCGAACTTTATGGTAGGCCTCTCGAGGAAATTGACAATTTCATCTACGACGAGGTAAGCCATTAAACTTTGCGATCTCAATTAGTTTGTGGGCAAAATGTTAAGCTCTAACGAATTTTAACGTCAATGAGAGGAACTAATTGTTGCAAGCGAAACTAAAATCGAGCACCATTAGTTTCAATGTTATGTATTATATATAATATATTAGGCAAATAATTTGTATATTAAAAAGTTTATCGTTTTCTGATTCATACATGATTCACACTTTGTTTTATTTGTTTATTTTTTTTAATTTTATTATTTTTTTTTTTTTTTTTTTAGACATTCTGCGTAGTTTCGAAGAGGTTCCGCAAAAATTATATCCACAGATTTACGGCGACAAATAGTTGGTTCATATTTTCCCCGTGGAATCCTATTAGACGGTTTTGTATTTACCTAAGCACGAATCAGTACTTCGATTACATAGTCATGGCCACGATAATATTAAATTGTGCCTTCCTCGCCATGACGGAAACTATCGAGGAAGCCGAGTAAGCTTTTCCATGATCTGCTCAACGGTTCAGATTAATCGGACTCTATAGGTATATGAACGTGCCCCTTTCTCTTTTTTTAGATATATATTCTTAGCTATATATACGGCCGAAATGGTGATCAAGTCGATAGCCAAGGGATTTGTGCTCAATAAATATACTTACCTGCGAAATCCATGGAATTGGCTGGATTTTGTAGTAATTACCAGTGGCTATGCTACTATAGGGATGGAGGTAGGAAATTTGGCTGGATTGAGAACATTTCGAGTGTTGAGAGCTCTCAAAACCGTTTCAATTTTGCCTGGTAAGAACTTTAAATGGTTTTTCCTTCCCCACCTGTTTAAAATTGTAATACGAACTACTCTGTAAAACTAACACGATCTTATTATCATCGCAATTTTGTATTGCAGTTTTGTATTCGAAACAGTATAGCAAATAATTTTTTATTTGTAAGAAAACAAGGTAATTGAAACTGGAAAAATGATCGTTTACTTGACACTTTTTCAGGCTTAAAAACCATCATCAATGCACTCTTACATAGTTTTAAGCAACTTGCCGAAGTAATGACACTCACCATTTTTTGTCTAATGGTTTTTGCACTTTTCGCTCTACAAGTTTACATGGGCGAACTTCGGAATAAGTGTGTCAAAAATGTGGAACTGAATAATACGCAAATCGATTGGAAAGAGTACGTATTGTTTGGTATTACGTATACCTGAACTTATTGTATGCTATTTGTATGCTATTACATATACATATATATATATATATATATGTATATATATATATATATATATATATATATATGCATGTATCTATACACACTACATGTGTATCAACTTGAAAAATAATAGCTCGTCGACTCTTAAGAGGCATTAACCGATACCTTGCGCGGTCCACAGGTGGACTTGGAACTCATCCAACTGGGCATTCGACGAAGATGAAGAACCAATAATTTGCGGTAACGCGACTGGCGCCAGGTTAGCCAAATTTTTTTTGTCACTCGTGGGTACCCTAACTGTTATCTCGAGTTTAATACGAGAAATCCTACTCTGTAGGCACTGCAACGAGAGCTACATCTGTCTTTGTGTTGGTCCAAATCCAAATCACGGATATACAAATTTCGACAATTTTCTGTGGTCGATGCTCACAACGTTTCAGTTGATTACTTTGGACTACTGGGAAGACGTCTACAATAAGGTAATACAATCTTTTTTCAGCGTGAACGATCAATCCGCTAGCAAATTTTTCATATTATTTTGATACTTAGGTATTGTCGGCGTGCGGACCTATCAGCGTCTCGTTCTTCACGGTGGTCGTGTTTTTTGGCTCATTCTATTTGATTAATCTGATGCTCGCTGTTGTTGCGCTGAGTTACGAGGAGGAAGCTGAAATTACAAATGAGGTATGTGATCACCATATCAATTGTTTATTACTTTAATTACTAATTTTTACTGGCTAGTATTATTGGTACGGTATAGGAACGAAGGAAAGACTTAACCGACCATCGCGAGGACTCGACGTTTAGTTTCGACCCGACAAAGATCAATGTTAAGACGCTTGCCAAAGAAAAACAAAAGAAATTGGATGCGAGAAAAGGTGTTCTTCTAAGTAGCTATACGCGTAAGAAGACACGAAGAAGAAGACGTGGAAGAAGCACCGCAGGCACTGGTTCCGTTTCGTGCGGTCAAGATAAAGGTGGCTCTGTGCCAAGCAGGTATTTCCTCTTGCAGGATAGAGTTCCGAATTGTTTGATTAATGGAGAAATTTCAAAAAATTTTATTAGGAAATAAGCATTTCTTCGATGCCTTGTATTACAATTTTCTTACTTATTAGATCGATAACACCAAGCCCGAGTCCAAGTCCAAGACACTCCAACGTTCGACCGTCTCATTTGCTTTTGCAAAATGTTACCCCGCGAACAGTGGATAATAACGTGATTCATAGACTGGCACCGAACCGTGGAATGCTTCATTCTCGACAAGCAAGTAACAACAGCAATCAGCAATCCTCGTTAGACGACTCAGGGGTTGTTGACGACCATGATGGCGACGATGTCACATCCGTGGAAGAACACGATAGGCGTGATAATAAGGAATCGAAAAGCGATTTGCGAGAAAAAACGCCTACTAACAATAAAATCGATATTAGTGTTGAGGGTAATGCGGATGAAACGAAAAATGACGCAAACACTGGCACGGAAATCGACAATGAACAGGAAAAACAGCAGGCTACTCATTCGGTCGAATACCTTCGAGCGCCTGCAAATATTCCACCTTCTTTAGCTGGTGGAACTACTCGGGAAATTCGAGTATTTAAATGCAATGGCGTGAAAACGAAAAAACAAATGTACACCTTGCCACCAGAATATTTATCGCATATTGTTATTTTAGGTAAAACAATGGGCCTTACTCATTGTTTATGTACATTCAAATAATTACAAAACAAACATTACAACTGTGCTCCTTGTACATTTTAGATGATCTTCCGGATAGAAATTGTGAAAAATGCATCCAGTGCTGCGTAGATTACGAGGGTTGGCTACGATTTCAAAATTGTTTGTACAAGGTAGGTACGCCAAGAAAGTAAAGTAGTGTCAAGAGAGGTGTCTTCGAAAATTAAGTGCAAGTATTTTTAATTTACCTCGGTAATGAGTTTTATGCTCTGCTCTCCTTAGCTGAATTCTTTTAATAGTTTTCAATATCGAAGGAAAATAAAATGAAATAGAACATAAAATATTTAGTAAGGTAAGTAGGGCAGATGCATAAGTATATGCGAATATATATTACTATTAGTTTACGCGTGTACATATCGACGAATAAAATGAATGGATCACAAACAAATGAAACTAAATAAAGCTAAGATTAGCAAACGTGAAAAGAAATTGTCAACTCTCGATTGACCAGTGGCTCGTATCTAGGTAGTGAGAGATCCACTATTCGAGTTGACAATCACACTGTGCATCGTCTTGAATACCGGCTTTTTGGCAATGGAACATCATGGAATGAGCGAGTCGATACGACAGGCGCTCAACATCGGTAATAAAGTGTTTACCAGTATCTTCACCTTCGAATGCTTGCTGAAGCTATTGGCGCTGAGTAAAGATTTCTTTGCCAACGGATGGAACAATTTCGATTTGATAATAGTATCAGCGTCTCTGATAGATCTTACCTTCGAGCTGGTAGACGGTCTTTCTGTGATACGCGGACTAAGGCTTCTGCGAGTGTTAAAACTGGCACAGTCTTGGACAACGATGAAGGTTCTCCTTAGCATTATTATTTCGACGATCGGCGCTCTTGGAAATCTCACCTTAGTCCTGGTGATTGTGATTTACATATTTGCCGTGATCGGTATGCAATTGTTCAGCAAAGACTACACTTTTGATAAGTTTTATCCAGATCCGGTACCACGGTGGAACTTTAACGATTTCTTTCACTCATTCATGATGATATTTCGTATACTTTGTGGGGAATGGATCGAGCCGTTGTGGGATTGCATGCGAGCAGAGGAAGAGGACGGACCCGAGGCTTGTTTTGCGATATTTTTACCAGCACTTGTAATGGGCAATTTTATGGTATTGAATCTCTTTCTTGCTTTATTGCTCAATAGCTTTAACTCGGAAGAATTGAAACAGAAGAAAGAAGAAGTCGGCGACGATTCGAAACTCGCAAGATCGTTCGATCGTATACGTTCGATTATACGTAAAAATAAATGCTCACGTCTAACTGGAGCTGCCGCTAAAGCAAAAGGGAAAGATCCTCGTTTAGAGAAAATAGTGCGGCGTGTTATGGATCGATCAGATAGCGAGACCAAGTATGCTATTCAAGAGACTGTACTCAGCCTTCCAAAAGACAATGTTTATAATAGGTCTTATCAAGAAAGTTTAAATCAACCCGTTTTTACTTATGATCCAATGTACTCTCAATCCCAAGCAGAAGAACAAAAATACAGGCAATGGGAGAAGGAAGAAGAGAAAGACGACACACAATCCGACGAGAACAATTATTCAAACCAAAGGAAAGAAATTGAATCGAACGAAAATAGGGATGCGGAATGTGAAGATTCCGAGACAGCGAAAGATCTTTTATCCTCGAATAAAGCAGCTGCCGAAGAAAAAGTTGCGATGCTACCTCAGAAAGATTTCTTCCCTAGGCACGAGGATCGAGTACCGAAAAAACCTTGGCACGCGCTCGTCAGTTACGTTGACGAACTGACGGTCGGCGGCAGAAGAGATAGTAAAGGAAAATACATCGACGGATTGGATTCATTTCCTGGATTTGGCAGAAAAAATCGACGTAAAGAGCCACAGGATTGTTTTCCACGACAGTGTTATCAAAAGTAAGAGTTTTAAGTACCGCTGAAACTTGGATTTTATTGCTGCCAATAATTGATTTTAATAGCGACACGTTCTACGTGCAGGTGTACCTGCATTGATCGGTGTATCGCGACGGCTATTGGCAAAAAGTGGATCAAAATGCGCACAATGATCCTTTCCGTTGTCGACACACCTGCGTTCGAATGGATGATCCTAGTTTTTATTTTCGCATCTTCCATAACGCTTTGTTTCGAAGATATTTATCTAGATGATAATCCTTTTTTGAAGAAAATTCTCTACTGGACCAATCTTGGGTTCTGCGCGCTTTTCAGTATCGAGATGTTACTCAAGTGGTTAGCTTTGGGTTTCTGCAAATATTTCACCAGTTTTTGGACGATCTTGGATTTTATAATTGTCTTTGTAAGTAAAGTCGCAAATTCGAGAGCTGCATCGATTTTCATCGTATCTATGTGTGTTTACGTTTATGTGCAAGCGAAAGCACACACGTGCGCGCGAGCGCATGCGATATATATAGGATTTTATGTCCAGTATTACTGCATGGATTTTCCGTTTTTATCGATCATAACTATCGTGTTATGATTTCACTGTTTGTCTTATTGACTTCGTTGTTTTTATGCATTTCTTTCTAAATTCTTTATGTGTGTCGCATTGCGGACTCAGGTACGTGCAAAGTTAGTTTTATTGCATCCGATTGTCAGCGACTTATCTTTCACTTTGTCTTCTTTACGTGTCTATTATTTTGGTATTCGTGATATGTCTGCTGTTAGTTATCATGTAACGATTCTAAGTTGATATCTTGCAAACAGATTTCATCAACTTCTAAATCTTTTTGTTCTTTGGTCTTGATGTTAACTCCGTTTTCATTTATTCTTTATTCGAAAGATTGTTCGGAACTTTATAATTAAGTTTTTTATTAGGTGGAAGCTATTGTGAGCTAACATATTTGGGCACAGAACAAATTGCAAGAAATACGCATGCGATAAAATGTTACGAATTTAAAGTAAAAAAGATTTTTACGAATATAATCACTTGTAATATTATCCGCTCGCATGACTTGCTTCTCCTAGCTTCGCTATATCATTGTTGTTTGGCTTAATATTTAAATGAAATAACTATTAAATTGTTACCCATTTACATTGCTCTTCGCTTTTATAATTTGAGTACTGCACAAAGTAGCAGAAGTAGTTTAATATTTACTATTTCTTGGTCGTTTCGATTAGGTAAAACTGCTGCTTACTAGTGTCGTTTGTTCAAACGAGCTGCATGTTACTTTTCGATTGAACTTTGGTTACAATCGCTTTGATGAAAGAGGACTACAAGTCAGCTAGAATTTAACAGTCGTAACTTCATTTTTCTCGAACAGGTATCAACGTTTAGTCTATTGATAGAAGAAAACGAAAACTTGAAAGTGTTAAGATCTCTAAGAACTTTGCGCGCACTGAGACCATTAAGAGCGATATCGAGATGGCAAGGCATGAGGGTAAGGAATTATTGTAGACCATGGCTAGTAGATCATCGGTAGAATTCTTGAAAGCTTAAAATTTAGAAGTATCCGCCGTTTCTTTTTGTCCCTGCTAGATCGTAGTGAACGCGTTGATGTATGCGATACCTAGTATATTCAACGTGCTCCTCGTCTGTCTCGTGTTCTGGCTGATATTTTCTATTATGGGTGTACAATTTTTTGGTGGCAAGTTTTTCAAATGCGTTAACGAATACGGTGAACTATTAGATATATCGGTAAGTAGTGTTGTTCAGTCACAAAAGAGTCACGAGTGGAGTGTCACGATTTTGGTAAAGCGAGAAAGAACATTCGAATTCGATGAACGTTAATCCTTAGATCGTAAACACGAAGGACGATTGTCTGAGGAAGAATTACTCTTGGGAGAACAGTAAAATTACGTTTGATCACGTGGGAATAGCCTACTTAGCTCTGTTCCAAGTAGCCACCTTTGAAGGGTGGATGGAGGTGATGCAAGACGCAGTAGACGCAAGAGGTGTAGACCTTCAGCCGCAAAGAGAAGCGAACATCTATGCATATATCTACTTTGTGATATTTATCGTTTGCGGCTCCTTTTTTACACTAAATCTTTTTATCGGAGTAATTATAGACAACTTTAACATGTTGAAGAAAAAGGTAAGAAAAGTAACCACTACTGATCAAGAAGATATTGTACATTTTTTTTTTCTTTTTAACAATTTACATATTTCATCGAACGCTGAAACATTTTTTTTTCCTCCTCCCTTTTTATTCCCTCCATTCCTATTTTCAGTACGAAGGTGGGGTGCTAGAAATGTTTTTGACCGAAAGTCAAAAGCACTACTACACTGCCATGAAAAAACTTGGCCGTAAAAAGCCGCAAAAAGTGATAAAGCGTCCGATGAATCAATTCCTCGCAATGTTTTACGACCTATCGAATTCACGCAGGTAATCAATTTAAACTTTTACTCGTTTACTTCTATAATATTCTCTCTCTCTCTCTCTCTCTCTCTCTATCCTCTCTCTCTATCCTCTCTCTCTATCCTCCATCTCTCTCTTTCTCTCTCTCTCTATCCTCTCTCTCTCTATCCTCCATCTCTCTCTCTCTCTCTCTATCCTCTCTCTCTCTCTCTCTCTCACTCCCCTTAACAATCTATTCTTAAAACAAAAATACAACAGCCATTTTATGGATCGAATTTTATAAACAACAACCACGATGTTTCCAGATTCGAAATAGCAATTTTCATTTTGATATTTCTCAATATGGTGACAATGGGAATCGAGCATTACGATCAGCCTCACCCAATTTTCTTCGTCCTCGAAGTATCCAACGCATTTTTCACGACCGTTTTCGGTTTAGAAGCAATCGTGAAAATAATAGGACTTCGATATCATTATTTCACGGTGCCATGGAACTTGTTCGATTTCCTCCTTGTGCTGGCCTCGATACTAGGAATATTAATGGAGGATATTATGGTAGACTTTCCGGTGTCCCCAACGCTCCTGCGAGTTGTGAGGGTGTTCAGAATCGGTAGAATTTTAAGGCTCATAAAAGCAGCAAAAGGTATTCGCAAACTGCTTTTCGCTCTGGTGGTTAGTCTTCCGGCGCTGTTCAACATCGGTGCCCTGTTAGCTCTAATTACTTTTATTTATGCCATTATCGGCATGTCAGTCTTTGGTCACGTAAAGAAACAAGGCGCGCTTGATGACATGGTGAGTAAAAGTTATTCAAACGTTGTCATTTACTTCTTTGAAATCACTATTTCTTGTTAATTATCTGTTACACCTGAACACACGATATACGCTAATTCTGTTTTTCCTTTTTGTTCTGTCTCTCCCATCTCCGTCCAATTTTCTGTAGGTGAATTTCGAAACGTTTGGTAGAAGCATGCAATTGTTGTTTCGATTAATGACATCAGCCGGTTGGAACGACGTTTTAGAATCTTTGATGGTGCAACCACCAGACTGCGATCCAACGCCGACTAGTCGGCAGATGAATGGAAACTGTGGATATCCCCTTTTGGCAATAACCTATTTTACTTCCTTCATCATAATTAGCTACATGATCGTTATCAATATGTACATTGCTATTATTCTCGAGAACTTTAATCAGGCCCATCAAGAGGAAGAAATCGGTATCGTCGAAGACGATCTAGAAATGTTTTACATACGGTGGTCCAAGTAAGAATCGCTTTTGTTTCTTTTTACACACACTCGCGCACTCGCACAATACCCATTACGATTACGATTACGATTACAATTACGATAGGTACCGTCCGTTAGAACCAAACGTTAATGCGTGTGATTATAATTGATTCGTAGGTACGATCCGCACGCGACACAGTTCATAAACTTTTCGCAATTAAGCGATTTCATAGCGAGCCTAGATCCACCGCTAGGAATTTCGAAGCCGAACATGGTTGCATTAGTTAGCTTCAATCTTCCTATCGCAAAGGGTAATAAGATTCACTGTCTGGACATTCTTCACGCACTTGTCAAGCACGTTCTCGGACACGTCGAGGAGTCCGAAGATTTTCGGAAGCTACAGGAACAGATGGACATAAAGTTCAAAAAACAATTTCCAACCCGTAAAGAACTTGAAATTGTTTCTTCAACGAGAATGTGGAAACGTCAGGACAAAGCGGCTAGGTTGATTCAGCGTACTATCAGAGAATATATAACGTGAGCAATTGAATTTTCTATTTTGATCTTGAAGATGATTGTCGTCGACGGTGGTTAAAAAATGAATAATGATAATTGTGTCGTGTCGTTATCAGGGCGAAGAAGGAACGTGAAAGGATGGCTCAAGAAGTCGACTCGCAGACGCAAACGTCGAGTCCTGGTGTTGGGAACGAGGGTAGGGGCGGGGGTGGATGGAGTGGCAAAGTATCGGCTTTTCTACATGTTCATAGAGGTAGCCGTGCCAGTAGCCGCAAGTCCTCGAGGGCCAGCGACGCCAGCGATTTCAGCGAGCTCGGTACAGCCTCGGCATGGCTTTTTCCAAACTTGCCTCTGCTGTTGCTCTCCGGCGCCACCGGTACTCACGAGGACCTGCCTCCTCCCGCTCTGACCGTATCCCGTCCCTCGCCGACTACAGAACAGCAATCGTTTACCGGTTCTTCTATTGCTAGCGCTACTTCCTCTGATCTACACACTAGGTTTCCACACTTATTCTCTTATTTGACTTCGATCGTTTATATTTCTTCATCTCTCGATGTTTAAGATGAAACCAAAGGAAAGTAACGATAATAAATGATCACTTGCAGCAGATCAATCGCGGGACCCACTCTCGGCCGGCAAAATGCCGTTGAAAGTTATCCCGACGAGGAAGTCCCCAGTCTTCCTACGAAGCGCAGATCACTTCCGCCGAGCGCTACTACACTCTCTCTGAACACCTTACATCGTGATATAAAGGAAGCGTTTAGCAGACGTTGCGGTAGCCTGCGTAAAAAACACCAACCAGCTCCTGAACCAGCTCCGCTGCCAATCGAATCTACCGATGTAAGCATACTTGTTACGGAACCCAGTCCAGAGAATACAGCACCGCCTTCGAGACCGGCCCTACTTAGACGACAATCCGCCGCCACGGTCGTTCATGTCCTTGTTCATAGAGAGAGTGAAGAATATCGAGATTCACAACCCGACAATGCCAGTTGATTTTAGATCGTTCCGCTCGACATCCTTCCGAATAAAACTCAGTTTAACGAGAGGTTAGGCTAAAAGCCATCAAAATTTGCTTGTTACGATGACATCGAGATGCGAATCTCATCCGACTCGCTTTCCTCTCCCCCTTTCTTTAACGCTGTTGCCTTCATTAACCATTAATTACATTATTTTTCAACACGACTACGTTACTTTGCGGTGCTACTTTAACATTTTCGACCTCCGGTCAGCTTAAATCTTTCTTTCGTTCGAAATGTACATAGTTCAGATAGTTCAATTTACTTAATTCACGTTACTCGAGATTCGAATTCTTCTATCACGATTAAGGATGATTGGACCAATTTAGTGAAATATATTTTAATTCTGATTCCTTGTACGAGCGAAATCATTAATACGATCTACTTGTTGTAAAGAGGGATGAATAATTATTCATAGAAAGAAGAAAAGAATAATACTGCCTCAAATAGCATAGATTTTTCATTTATAATGGTTTTCAAGGGAAAAGTAGAAAGGAAGGAAAGAAATACGGGGAAAGGGGAAAACTATGCACAGATCTTAAGAGTGAAGATCTTCGCGCGGTACGGTGGCGAAGTGACTGGCTTTCTTTACACTCTACAGAGTGAAATCTACACGATTTCATATGATTTTATTCAAAATTATTCGACTAATTATGGTATTTGTAATACGCGAAGAATTAGTGCACGATGGTATTTAACAAAATTCGTCCCGTACTTTTTAAAAAGAAAGGTTTTTCCCTTTTGCACACACCTCGACATCCAAGCTATGAATAGTATACTACACATTTAGCTTTCCATTTGTTCGTTATCTGTGACTAGGGCGGGTTTGAAACAAATTAATTAAGTACAAACAAGGTGTTGCAATTGAAACGAATTGTGAAAATTGTGACGAATATCAAACACACGATACACAGTCTTATAACTTGTTTTTTAACAAAATCACAATAGATTCTAAAATTCAGCATCAATCATCCATACGACGACCAATAGAATAGAAAGTTTACCAATAATTTTTTAACGTTACCGTAAACTAAACTATACCCAAAAAAAGGTGGCCATACTTTATCTGACCTTTTTTATAAACACAATAGCTATTTTACAAAAAATGGTAATACCACGATCATTTTTATATTTCGTTCTAAAATTAGTCATTAGTCTTTTATATCGGTACTATTGCTTCTACTCCTTTCCGTTTCGTTCAATTCCATTTTAGTTAGTTGGATCATAAAAAATACAAGTATGGAAGAATGTAACAATAGGTCATCTGACACTTTTCTCCTTGAGTATTAATGCGTTTAGAATTATGTTTCGCATACGGTACGAAATGTTACGAACATTTCGTTTTTAACAATAGGTATTATATTATATTGTATATGCACACGTGTATATGATAACATAATGTTTCTTTCCGTTCCGTTCTTACTTCTTTTTTATTCTAGATTTGTGCAGTAAAATGATAAAAGAAATGTTTATCATCAAATATTTGACACGGAACTAAGGATTAAGAGATATTTAAACGGAGAAAGGGAGAGAGGTAGAAAAGAAAGAGAAAGAGAAGGAAGTTAAAAAAAGAAAAAATATAAAAAAACAGATTCACGTAGAGAAAGGAACAACGAATTTTGTAGGGATTAGTTAAATTTTTACAGTAACCTTATCGGAATCATCTTTATTTACTTATTCGGTATTTAAATTCAGGAAGAGCAAAAGGATACAAAACATATTAAGTCGAATAACAATAGATTTCCACATTGCCGTTTTCAATTTTCCTTTTCACGAATAACCATGTTGCCATTAACACGCCACGACCTCTCGTCGACCTATAGTGCCTATTGTTAGAAAATGATTGCGAGTTAATATATATGTATACAAAAATATAAATATGTATATTAGATTTTCATATTACAAATATTCCTACGAAGAAATACAGTACGATTAAATTTACGTAAATTTCTTGTTAGAACGTACCACGTACGTTACTTTTAGAGTGTAGCATTTGATGCTTAATGCTTGGTAATTTCTTTTTGCGCGTCGAGTATAAGACATAGCATTGAGGATCGCGAAAAACAAAAAAAGAAAAAAAGAAAGTCGAGAAATAAATTAAATACAGAAACAGATAAAAGAAAACACTATAAAACTAACATTTAGAAAATGATTCAATTCAGAAATGTGATCTTTGTAAAAAGAAGAAAAAAAAAACACACATCGTAAAGCTATGTATCATGTCAATTAAAGGCATAATTATACTGTATGTTATTTATAATTGGCGTGTACACACGCGATACGTCTAGATACTATATGTATAATATTATAAATATTACCAAAACATACGAGACTGGACATACATGCGACTATCTCAAAATTTAAAGATAGTAAAATTCCAAAAAATTGTACAATCACGCTCGGTTATCCTTCGGGAAAATCCGAAGTTATTTAGATTATAACTTTTCTGCGCATTTTTCTGCGTGTCTGCGTGCTGCGTGTGTGCGTGTGAACAAAATTCGATAAAATAATGCCTGCTCAAAACACACATTTAAATACATTATCAGGATGCACTTGCATAACTATAAATTATTATTCGAGTTTCAATTATTTCTTTTAACACTGTAACGTGCTATTGACCATTTAATTCATCACTTGTCCCAGTTGATTTGACGATTTCTCACATTTTTTACAAAACAAAAATGCATTAAAGTGACAATATTGTTCACACAACGTAGTAGAAGTAACATCAAACATCGAATGTTTTATCATTCGACTGAAAACATAGCGTGTAATTACAAACGATTATTTAACAAATAATGTTATACAATACACACCCATTAGTACAGGGTTAATGACAATCGTGATTTCTGAAAGAAAAAAATAGCTTTTTCTCCTGTTCCACATTTTTCGCAATTTACTTTCGAAAAATGGTGGTCTAAATACTTCAAAATAACCGGTCATTTATTCTTAACAATCATTACTCTACTGTTAACGATTAGTAATTCTAATTTATTGCAAAATTGAAACTGTCACGCTATTAGAAATTCACTATAGATAAAAAAAACAAATAGAGATGTGAGAAATATAAAAGGTTAGAGAACGGGGGAAGGGAGACAAAGGAGCAAGCAAACAGACAGAGCAGAAAATACTGTACTAGTGTTATAATGATTTATTAGAAACAAAAAAGATTGCAAAAAAGAGAGCAGTAAAATGTTCCTTTAGATAAAACCTGTAAATAGTATAATGATCCTAACTAGTTTGCAAAAACAACCATTTTGTCATATTAATTTATAAACAAAGGCTCGAGCATTGTTCTTCCATACATATATGTATATGTATATGTGTATATATGTATATATATATATATATATATATATATATATATACACATATATACACACACACACACACACACGCGCCCTCCCCCCGCGCGTATGTACACACATTCCAACATACACCAATATATCAATTCCAGTTAAACTTTTTGTGAATTTCTAATCAATCATTTATTCCATAAATGCATTAATAGTTATTAGAATATGCGTTTCAATTTTGCATATTCACCTCATATTTTTATATTTAAATCATGTAACTTTCTCTTTACAATAGTAACAATGCTCGATGTAGTTCATAAGCTAATACGAGCAAGCAAATACTGAATTTTAAAACACACAGTCTAATCAAATCTGATGTTATAATACAGATGTTAATAACACTAATAAATAAGAGGTGAATAATAAGAGTGTTAATCACGTATGAATGATATTATATAACTATTACTAAAAAAATAAATTATGGAGTTTACCAAAAACTGCATCGCTTTCATATGTTTCAGTTTAAAAGAAAAAGTATTTTGAAAATATTTTATTTCTTCGTCGGTATGTTCTTGTAAATATTTATTTGTTGTTTAAAATTTAGCATACAAGAACAATGAAATATATGTGTACGCATATGTACCAAAGTTATGTACAGAACTATGTTTACTTTTTTTCTATCGGATTTTTGTTTTCTATTTAGTCGAAACTCTGGTACGCTTATTCCATGAGAAGTTGGTACCGTAGCTGCGAGGCTTGGGATTGTTAACATTTGGCTTTTGAATATAGTATTTCCATCCCATTTTATTACAATATTCGATAGCTTCTTCTTTTGTACTAAATGCTACTTCTACATTGGACAAAGGATCTCCGCTACGATTCAAAACATAACACTGGTAATGGTTTCATTAAAATGAGAAATTATATTATATTATATCATATTACGATACTCACGTTGAAGTCCATCCAATAAGGGGATTCTCCCAACGTTCTCGTGTATCAAAATCTAATTGCCAATAATTTATATTATTTGTCCCAGATTGCATAGCACTTTTAGCAGGGCGATAAATACAAACTGTACGTGTTTTTATTTGTTCCATTGGAACTCCTGAGCATACACCAACATTTTCTGTATCTGATATAGTAATTGTAGCTTTCTTTCTAGATTCTCTGGCCAACTCATCTTCTTTAGTTATTACATCAGGCGTGAATTTTTTAAATATTAATGGAGCATCTATAACTTTTATATCTTTATTTGAAGTTGCAAGAAATCTTCTAGATCTAAAAGTAAAAAGAAAACAAATCCTTTTGTTGCTTTTCACAAACATTTTGTAATTATATAGCCTGCAGTTAATTATATGTGATTAACAAATTATATATTGTATCCTTAAAATTTATTTATAAATAAAAGTAAACAAATAAAACTCAGGCCAATATCAAAGGCTGGAACTAACCCACAACATTTAGCAGAATTACTGCCTAAAATTGATAACACCCGAAGTGCCATTTTGTACAATAAAGGTTAAAGTGATACACTCAGTAGGTTATAGTTCCGCTTACTGAAAAAACATCTTGCTTAATGTTAAACAACTTTTGCATATTTACTAATATGTACATACAGATGATATACAATTAACATGTATAATATTTATGCGATAAACATTTACGTCCTGTAAAAGAAACTTTTATAAAACGTACACGTCTTCGATACATCCAAGACACGATCCGCACTCCTAAGAACTGTTGCTAAAAATACATACAATACCATTTCAATATAGGGCAAAAGTTATATTGTCTTATTCCACGTTCTAGTGCAATACGCTGTAGTATTTTTCATTTTTCTTTTTATTTAAATATGTCAAATTACAATATTCGCTTAAAATGTTATTTTTTTTTTATAACGCATTGTTATCGACCGTATGAGGTAAAGTATCGTCTAGTGGCGTCATCTCTCCGAGAAATGCTCAAACTGGTCGCACACCAATATCGACAGAGAAGTGAAGTACTGGCCGCCTAGTGGCGCCATCTTTTCGAGAAATGCCCAAATTGGTCGTACATCGTTATCGACAGAGAAGCGAAGTACTGATCGATTAGTGGCGCCATCTCTGCAAAAAGTCTTTCAACTGTACTGCGACTAGTTTCAGTGCTTTTTTAAAGATAGCGCCACCAGTTATTCATTACTTCACTACCGGTATCGGTAACAATGCACGACAAATTTGAGCATTTCTTAAGCAGATGACACTACTAGTGCATTCATTATTGCAACCTTTCTCACCACTTAAACTAACCTCACTGTTATATGTTAATGAATTGTTGTCATTAGAATAATAATATTATTTTCTAAATATTATAATACTTTATTTTATGGGTTTTCTTATTACTTGTGTCAATTGAATCAATATTAGTTGTTAATTAAAAATTAAGTAATTCATGAGTTTCTTCGCACTGAAGTAATTTCTATTTAATGTTTAATTCTATTTCCCTTTATTTTCCACATTGTCTACATAAAGATATTTTAAAGCAAGAACAAATTCTGTGTGTAATAATGCCTATTGATCAAAGACGAATTAATGGCCCCGAAATATCCGTACCTTACCATATTTATAGTAATTTTAATAACAATGATGATGAAATAAAACATGATTTTAATAAAAGAAGCGATGAAAGAGGCAACAATGAAATGAGAAAAATATGTAAGTTGGTAAATTATATGTTTTTCACATTATTAATAAACATAACAAATATTTCAACAAATTTATAAATTATTAATTAAGTTATTCCTATTTTATCGCATCAAGAGAAATGTAATTACATTTTATTCTTATAGTTTTAAAAACTGGCATCGTAAGTCAAGCGAAGGGGTCTGCCTATATAGAAATGGGAAATACAAAAGTAATTTGTTCCGTATTTGATCCCAGAGAAGTACCTAATAAGAATGGCTATTGCGTACAAGGAGAAATTTATTGTGAATTTAAATTTGCCACCTTTTCTTGTCAGAAGCGAAAAATTCATCAGCAAAATGCAGAAGAAAAACAATATAGTTTAATTTTACAAAGAGCATTGGAACCAGCAGTATGCTTGGTAAATATATCTAGAATTCTAGTTTTAAACACGAGTACACAAAATTATAAATCAATAACTTAGTACAGGGAAGAAATAAATAATATACATACGTAAGATATCTAATTGTTTATAAAATAATTATAAAATTTATAAATCGATACTACTTTTTTAATTCATTAAAGGATAACAATGCTTTAATACAATGTGTAAAAATTGACACAAGCATTCTTTCTTTGTTACATGTTGTTCGTTTAGCATGAATTTCCTAACTTCCAAGTAGATGTGTATGCAATGGTTTTGGATAATGCTGGATCCTCGTTGGCAGCTGCAATTATGGCTGCTAGTACTGCTTTAGCTAATGCAGGCGTTCCTATGTTTGGTTTAGTTACAGCTTCGACCATAGTGAGTAGTGTCATTAAAGAAACTAAATTTGTAAATACAATCATCAATTGATTTGTTTCAATATTAAGTTATTGAACTACTAATTTAACCAAATTATAGGGCATATATGGTGATCATTATCTAATGGATCCTACAGATACAGAAGAAGAAATATGTAATACACGACCAGAGAACCAAGGTGACTTTAACCATGGGGTAATAATGCTAGCTAGTCTTCCACAACATAATCAAATTACTGAAATATTGTTAATTGGAAATGTTGATATAAACTCTATTACAAATGCAACAGAAACATTAACCACAGCTAACAAAGATATTTGTCCTGTACTGCAACAATGTTTAATAAAAACTATTATGAAGCTACATAACTAATGAAAATAAAAATAAAACAATAAACTAGTCGAAGAACAATGTTTTTGTTACAATTAAATATGTATTTTTACATTAAGAACAATTTTTTAACTTTAATGTTTACATATTTCTCATCCCATATTTAATAAGCTAATTCACTGTGTTAAAATATGTATCAAAATGTCACCTAATTTTTACAAAATTATGAACAATTTGCAAGGATACAGATAATTATACAAATATATGAACGAGGGTCACTATCGTTCTAAACGTCATATCTTTCGTTCTTTTTTTACTTTTATTCGTATATCAAACAGCGTTATTTCCTTTCAATCAGAAGACCACAAACGCTTAGCGCGTCAGTTTAGAATAAAATTCGTTTTAAAAACTAATAATAATATATATACACATGTATAAATTAAAGATTAAATTCTAAAATAGCGACTACCTCTTGATCAAGGCACCGCTTTATCAAAAAGATATATTTTTTCAAAGTATTTGATTTTTCCATAAATTATCCTATAAGAATATTTCTGATGAACCTGCTTTTGAAAATTGTTTAATAAAATTTTATTTATAAATTATGTGTATTACACACTTTATTGAAAATAATCTCGAGGAAACTATTTTTTTTTTTTTTTTTTTTTTTAATAAAATTTACGCAGTTTGTCCTGTTAGTTTTAACTATATTTTAACTCGTAAACAATTTTTAATGCCTTAAAAATAGATTTAAAAAAATGACTCTGATTTCCAGAACAAAATAGCGTATCTTTTAGCTGTATCTTTTACCTTACTTTTGTCCATGTAATGCACAAATTTAATACTTATTAGAAAATAAAATCATTGTTTTTTAAAGCTCTTCAAAATTGGATAAATATTATCAAATGCTTCGTATATTTCCTGTCTAACTTTTGCACCTAGACGAATAAAAATAAAAAAAATAATAATAATAATAATAATAATAATTTAATAAATTGTAATTAATTTTACACAGCGAGTAAGTTGTAGTCGTTAAGTTAGATTTTGTATATAACATCTAAACAATATTATATGTATATACTCTTTTATAATTCTTACCTGTTAAGACCACCTTTCCTGAAACGAATATGAGTAAAACAATTCTGGGTTTAACCATTCGATATATTAGTCCAGGAAAGAGTTCCGGTTCATATGAAGAGAACTGTCCATGAGTAAGTACTAAACCTTCTAGTCTAATTGGAAATTTCACATCACAGCTGCCTACCATATTTTGTATTTTGAAGTCGAGAAACTTAGCCTTCATTAAAAATAAATGAAATTAATAGCAATCAATTAAAAATAAATAATACATTTGAAAATATTTACTGACAGGAAAGCCAAGCTTCTGAATAATTCTGGCATATTTTCTTGCAGCTAATCTAGAATCTTCTTCACTTTTAGCTCCAGTGCAAACCATTTTCCCACTACTGAATATTAGAGCAGTAGTTCTTGGTTCCCTTATCCTCATAATAACTGCTGCAAATCTTTTTGGATTATATTCTGCATTCCTTGCATGAAGAGCTATTTTCTTTAAGTCTAACTTGCAGTTTAAATTAACTGTAGAGACAATGTTCCTGTAATATGGATAAAGTGTATTGGGTATCATTCACTGTAGATGAACACACTCACAGTGCAATGAAAAAATATATTTTACTCTCGTGTGACAAAAGTAATTCGCATATGACCACTAAACATCATAAATATCAACAAAAATTGTCTATATTATTGATTACGTTCAGTCTATGTACTGAAGGGTTGAAACGAATTGACAATGTTACTATTGAACCAAATTGATCAATACTATTCATAGTATGCAAAGTGCTCAGAAGAATGATACAGGCTTGTATAATAGATAACAGACTTATTTGTTTCTTTGCTTGAAAACATTTCTATTCACAGTTCAAAAAACCAATAAGCACATACAGTTTAGAGAACTGTGAACACATTAATACCTCACTTACTGAAGTTGTGGCAGTATCCCTGGATCAGCTGAAGCTGGTGTCATAGGTGTCATGGGACCAGGAGTAGATGGACCGATTGATGGGGGAGCTATATGATTAGTACTTTGGACTAACGGTGACATCATATTTTGCTGTAAACGAAAAACAATTCTTTGTTAAAGTAGATTAAATATAGTAACAAATCAATTTCTAGCTTTAATAAATGATTAACATCATTTTATTTCATTTTACCGGTGTTTGTGGTTGCATAAGACTTTGCGGTGTTGCAAATGTAGGTGCTGTTGCATAAGTATGTATGGCACCCTTTGGTGGTGTTCCGATCATGAGCATTCCGCCTGTAATATTTGGACTCATAGCATGCAACTGTTGCAATGGATATTGCTGTTGTGTTTGTTGTTGCTGCTGAGATTGTTGCTGCTGCTGTTGCTGTTGTTGCTGCTGTTGCTGTTGCTGCTGCTGCTGCTGTTGTTGCTGTTGTTGTAGTGCATTAGGCAAAATTTGCTGATCCTCCTCTGGCTGATGCAAAGGAGTACCTATGCTAGGTATGCTGAATCCAGGACTCGGTAGCATTTGATCCATTTTCTCTTGTTTGTTATGAAAAATTCACTGGTAGTAAGCTATTGATATCAATGATATTCAGAATAGTTTATAAATAAATAAACGATTGTTGAAAACTTATGAACTTGCAACAGAGATTTACGACGTTACCAATGCCCATATTTTTAAAACACGTTAAATCAACAGTAACAATTACAGGTTATGTCTTTGAGAAACACAATTTTGAATTACTATGCTCTGACAATTTCTGCAGAAAATAATAGTTATACTTTTTGTATAAAACTAAAGTTATATCTGTGTTTATCTTATTTGTAGTTCTTATACATTATTTTATTTTTGTTTGTTTACAAAATAGCCTGTTTTAAAATTTACCATAGACTCATAAATATTAAGATAGGTTTAACTGTTTTTCATATCGCTATACATACGTCAATTAAAATCATTAAAAACAACTTTCCACTTACTTAATATTTATTTCCTGTATCTTAGATAAATATTAGTATCTCCTAAGTATAAAGAGGATAGTAATATTATAGATTAATCAAACAAATATCAATAAATTCTAGTACATGTATGACAGATTTGAAAAAAATTATAAATAAAAGAAAACTTAAATTACACTACTTCTAAAAATTTCTTAAAAATGTAATAATAATATTAACAATCTTCGATAGTTCTAAACAGTTTCAATAACAAAAATTACTTATTTTATAATAGACTATTTCAAACAAAATTCAATATAAATCATATTAGATTACAGTTATTATAATTAAAAAGTTAGTGTATAAACATAATAATGAAAAATAATTTCTAAATAACTTTCATCAATTTTGTTAGCAATTATCATTGTAAATTATACTTTAGAATCCTGTATAAATATTGGAATTGGTGCAGTTATATGTACCTAAATATTATGTATATATGTAGATAACTACTTATATGTATACATAAATAATCTCGAAATCTGGCGCCTCGACTAAACAAACGCAGTCGACCAATGAAAAATGATACCACTAGAAGTAGATTCCTATTAGATGTCTGCGGATCTATGTTTGTAATAGTTATCACACGATGCACCTTAATTGTGAGGTCATAATTGGTACAATACGTTGTAATATGTTCGTACTTCTATTTACATAAACATAATTTATACATAATTAACTGATAATTGGAGCAAATTTAATTTCTTTATCAAAAACTTTAATCAGAACAAGTTGCAGGTAATTTTCTTAGTCCAGTTTTGAGACTATCTATATCGCGTTGAAGGATATGTTTCTGTTGTATTTTATTATAGAGAATGTTTTCAAGCACAGCGATATCAGTAGTATGCTCAACTTCCGTTTGTAACATATTTTCCTATAATAGAAAATGTAAATTATTAATCTAGACCATGGATGAAATTCATTATTTCGTATATTAACATATATATTATAATAAAATATAGATTGCAAAAAATTGCTGTTTACTTCTGATATTAGAGTCTGTTCTAGAATTTTTCTGAGCTTGAATTTTTCTTTTTCTAGCACTGTTAAGAAGCTTAATTTCTCAGTGTTATTTCTGATTAAATTTTCTAAAATAATTAATCCTTCATTGCATTCTAATTTTACATCTAAAAAGATATAAGAGTAGATATTTTTATTGAGATTTTACTAAGATAATTTGGTCAAATGCAAATTTCTTGTAATTTACTTTTTATATCTTTAGAAAGATTCTTCATGATACCATGTACATCAGTTTTAGTATCATAAATTAATCTTTGTAAAATAGTCTCATAGAGATTCATCAAAGATATCTTTCGACCAAATTTTTGTATCATCTTTTCTTTGATGTCTTTTTCAAGTATTTTATTTTGACTTTCCATATATTTTAAGTCAGATTTTATTCGTTTTAAATGTACTTCGTTTTTTCTGTAATAAATAATAAATATATTTTGCTTACAGATCATTCTATTCTTTTTTATATATCGTACTTGCGTTTTTCTTCCAAATTATATGTTTCATCTTGTAGTTCACCTACTCTAGCGTAGAGATTTGTTAAATCTTTCCTATTAAAAAGTATGTAATTTTTAATATTGGCAGTGTATTCAGCGCCTAATATATGCTGCAATTGATGGAGTTTTAATATGATTGTTACATCAATGTCGTTTAATTTTTGTTGTTTATTTAACTGGAAAATATATCAGAAATTTGATTGTAATGAGCAACTCAGATGTTGCAAAAGCATGAATTACTAAATATACATTACTGTGTTATACTATAGTTATATAAGTAAAATGCACAAAATTTAATTAGGAAATGTAAAATGGTATATCTATATTGTAAACACCTTTGTGAATATTATACTTTTGAAAACAAGATGTTTTAAAAGAAAGAAAATAGTAATAAATATTTTACATTTCTTGTGAAAGATAAAAATCTATTTTTTTCACTTTTACTTTTACATAGTGCATCTTTCATCATATACCCATAATGTATTATGTATTATTTTTACAATACCATAAAAGTTTGTAATTCTTCCTGATTGCTTTTTAAATTATTTTCAGTAATTCTCAAATATTTGGTATCAGTATCCAATTCCTTTTGCAACAATTCTATTTCCTTCTGTTGTTCTTTTATTTGAAATTCACATGCATATCGCTTTTCTCTCATAGAAAATGCCAGATGATATAGTTCTTTATCACATCCTGGTGGACATATATCTTCATCAAATGGGATATATTCAGCTTCAGTATCTATTGTTTCATCTGTCTCCTCAGAACTAGTTTCTGATGATTGTGTAATCGTATCCAATGATCCTAAAAATTATAATTGGGAGACTGAATAAAAACACAAAGTGTTCACTAATTTTATGAAGAACAAAATAAGAAATTTAACACACCATTCTGTTTTTTAATTGCTGTATATTTCTTTTTAAATATTTTTTGAAGAAAATCATAAAATTTATTATCAGTTATAGCTCTTACGAATTCACTTGTAATATCTTTAATCTTTATGTGCAATTTCCGAATTTCCTCTTCTCTTGTGACAATGTTAATATTTGTAGTTTGTATCTATCAAAATATTATATCAATGATCAATATCATATTGTTAATAAATAATTGATTGTTATTCTTATTCTTATGAGAATAATAACCTTCATCATCATTATAGTACGTTCATTTGCCCTTTGATTAACTTTTTCTTCGAGTGAATGTTCCATTGCTTCAGATTCTTTTAAAATGATAAACTCTTTATATAGAGTTAATAAATTTAAATTCATATATGTACTTTGATATACAACATCTAATCTGTATTCTTCTAATTCATCTAATTCATTTTCCAATTGTTTGTAACTAGTATCGATGTATCGTAAAATACAATCTTGTTCATATATTTTTCGCCACATTCGTGAACGTTTCATTTCACGCTCCCATGTAGTTTGAATAGAATCACTCATATTTAGATTTCGTATCAAATCATTGACTGTAGTTGAATGATCTTTAATTTTCATTTTTGAAAAAGAAACGAGACTATAGAGACTTTCTCGTTCTTGTTGAAAGTTTGTTTTATCATCGCAGAATAATACTTCATACTCTATATCAAAATGATCTGTTAATCGATCTACTGTTAATGATTGTCTTTCGCGTTTTACTTGTTCCATCTGTTCTGACATCGATACGTATCTTTCGAGCTGTAATGGCACTATTATAAAAAATAATTTTACACAAGTTTGATTCTAAGTAAGGTGTCTAAACATTCCGAAATTTTGGAGTCAGAAATCCCATCACCTTACTTGGTATAATAAATATGATCAACCACTGACCTCAAGATTATGTTCTGGAAACTCTACGTCAAAATTCAGTTTTGGTGGATACGGTAAAGCTTTAATGCTTTTTAATGGAATTTCCGTATGAAGTCTCTTAAGGAGATCTATTAATTTAATAACTTCATTCTGCATCTTTTGTTTCTTCAATGCAATCGCTTTCAATTTAGTATTGAAGTTTTCTCGCAAATTATGTACCTATAAAAACAATTTTTTTTTTAATTTATGTAACATTAAATTTGATGTTACATAACTATACCTTGCTTCTACAATCTACAAATTGTTTGTATTTCATAGCTGCAGTTTCTTTTTTCTTCATTGTACTAAACGTTGCATTCATTTTCAAATTATATTCACCAATGGTCTCTTTTGCACTTTCAAGGGAAGTTTCGTCTTCTACGCGGTTTTTAATCAAGTTTGGTTTTTTTTCTTGTAATTTTTCCCACTATATATAATATATTTTTAAAGAATATATCTTATTTTCATTATTTTTCTTCATCTTAACTGCCTTACTTCGTTTCGTCGTTTAATCAACCTTTTTTTGTTTTCCTTATACTTTGACAACATTTGGTTAATTTGTAACCCTAATCCACTTGTTAAAGTAATGAAATCTTCAGCTAACAGCCCCTCCAAATATTGTATTTCTTTTTCTTTTGGCTCACATTTTTCTTCAATTTGTTCTTGCACTATTCTACAATTTAGAAATAATACAGATACAAATATTTCTTTTATTGCTGTAAATGAGTAAATTAAAATGCAAAATACTAAATTTATATGAATATTATTAATCAGAAAAAAAACATACAAGACTGTTTTTTCAGATAAGATATTGTCACTTGACTTCTGCTGCAATTCCATGTCTTGGAAAGTAATTCAAAGTTAAAAAAATATAGTAGAAATTTATCAAGAAATAATGATACCTGCCTGTTTCCTGTGGCTTCTCTTCTTGTTTCATCATTTCCATACATTTTGAAATATTATCAATATCTAATTTTAATTCCCTTAAAGAATACACTGCTCTATTTTCATTTCTATTTATAAATTTTTTAAATTTTACCATCTTAATATGAATATAGTTTAATAAACACAATCAATAAATAAATAATACATACAATACACCGTAAACAGCAAATGGCAAACAAGTAATAGATGTAATAAAATGATCCATTAACTTTTTTAATTCTAATTTACCCATTTCCACTTGAAATTCCAATTTTTGTTGTGTTAAAGTTGTGTGTGTTTTTAATTGTTGTTCTAAATCTTCTACTATTCTGGAATCCAATTCAAATTGTGATATTTGTTGCGATCGTACGAGACATTTATTTCTAAATTAATAAGAGAACAATAAAACGATAAAAGTTAATAATAATAATAGTAATAACATATAATGACATATTACGAAATTGTATTATTCTTACATTATAGAAAAAAGGAATACAGACCTTGTAGTAATTTTAACGTATTCTTCAGTTAGATCACGGATAATTTCAAGAATTTGTTTTCTTTTTGTTTCTGCAACTAAAATTATTCTATTCTGTTCTATTCGAGTGATTACTTCTTCTAAACTTGGATAATCAGCATCCTCAATATCTTCAACATTTTTAGGCTACATATAGAATAATTTATAAATGAGAAAAATTATTCAATGATCCAAACAAATCAGCATTTTTAGATTGAATGATTTTCTTAGTAATCACATAACTTACCACAAACAGAGAAGGTATTGGTTTTGGTATTATGTATTTTTTATAAGACACATCATTATTGATTTTAAAAGAAAATATATTTCCATCATGACCACATGTTAATAGCATTGTTTTGTCATAGCTTAATACAATTTTAGACATGTGTCCATTGTAATAATCATGTATTGGTAAAATCCAACAATCTGAAAAATCTAAGGGATCTTTCTCTTTCATCTTAATGACATAAAGCTCTCCATATTGTGTTCCCAAAAATAAATATTTCGTAGTTTCGCTGAAAAATAAAACAATTCATTATATTTGCACAATTTCTTTTTTTAAATTGTCATTAAATGCCCATACAGAAAAAGAAAATTATGTATTTCTACATTTCTTGCATGTTCAATTATTCTACTTGTGATAGGCTTATTGTCTTTTAATTTTCCAGATAATGGACGCGGATACTCGTAAACATATCCAGCATCAAAACCAGCCATAAATATCCATATGTTTCCACTAGTACCATATTGTGCTATTAAAACTTTATTTGGAATTTCTGGAATGTAAATTTCTGGAAGGATCATTTCTTCTTCATCAACATCCACTAAAAAAAGATTACTTGCAATAATGAATCGTTAAATTTACATAAAATTATTGATACATATACAATCAAAATAAATTATTACTAAGAAATGTTTCCTCGTCAATTAAAATATGTGGATTCTCAGCAATTAATTGTTTCAATTCTTTTCTTTTTTCTTCTCTTTTTTCTTCTCTTCTTTCTTCATATTTCTTTTTTATAGTTTCTCTTTCTATCAAAGACTTTACTGATTCAAACTTAAATGATACAGGTTTACACTTAACAAGCTCATAAGAAGTTATTGTATATGATTGAGGCATTACAGGCAACTTTACTTCCACAAGATCTCCTTGTAAACATCCAATTAACAAAGTTGCTTCCTATTAAGATAGAAATGCAATAGTTATATATTAATTATATCATGTAATAGTTAAGTATGATAGTAATCCATTATTATTTTTTAAAATAAAAAATTTTATGTTTACTTCTTGAGAATTCCATGTCATGCAAGTAACAGATGATGGAACTTTTACATAGCCAATAGGTACAATTGTAGGATAATTACTGATAGTATGAATATTAAAGACAAAAATGGTAGCATCATCACTGCCTGTTACCAACAAACTGAAAACAAATTTTATATATTAGTAATAGTACACCTATTTCACTTACATAAAACGTACCTACAGGATGAGTTTAAAGACATGGCAGTGATTGACATCAAGTGTGGTTTCAAAACTTGAATTAGTTTTGTATTATCTTCTCCTACATTATTATCAATAGATGTACCTTGCATTGTTATTGAGATCATCCTAATAATACCACTTTCAAAAGCACATAGTAGTGTTGAGCCTGTTTTTTCAATCTAAACATTTCTGTGAAAGAATATCTGCTTTTAATTACTTAAACTTAAAAAAAGAATACATACCTCACATGAAAGCCAAATCATTTGACATCCAGCATCATAAAACTTATGAATTACGATTAATTTTTTTTCAATGTAATTATAAATATGTAAATTTCCACTTTTATCAAGTGTTGCTACAAAGGGCCCCCAATCTGCCACATCCATATCAACTATAGGGCCAGCGTGACATATAAAAATTTTTTTATGTAAATGTTCCTTTTTGCTAGTACAAAGGTCAAGTAACCATATTCCACCATTTCCATCCTATGGAATAATATGTTTTTAATTATTGGAATTACATTCTTTAAAATAAAATATAATTACCTGGGCATACCAAAATGTTTTCTCTGGTTTATCAACTTCCTGCTTCTGCATACTCATAAGCATTGCATTTACATTTGCTTCTGCAATTTGAAATTCATAAATTGGTTGAATTTCAAGGTATTGTTCTTCATCAGAAAGATTAGCGTGATCTATGGTCTCATAAAACCAAAATCGTATCCATCCATCAGACCCTATGATATTATATATCATAATATGAGTTACCATATGTCCTTTTTTTGCTATTCATTGTATGAATTTCTTTTTTTATTACCAACTGATATAAGTTCTCCATTCATATATTCAAATTGGGTAATATAGCTAGTATGTGCTACTTGTTTATTTTTTCTACATGCTTCAAGTTTAATTAAATTTTCATCCCACAAAAGTATGTTACCCCATTCACAACCAGAGATCACCTCAAGAATTTATTCAAAATTGAAGGCTTAAATTTACTTTTGAGAAAATCAAAATTTTATAATAAAATGTAATTGAACATTTTCTTACAGTTTCATTTGGCATGGGATGAAGTGCTATGATATCAGAAATTTCTGTATTCCCAAATTTTCCGATATCACCCTTAAGCTTTAATCCAGTAAAAGTTTTCGACACTTTCCAAAATTTTATATGTCCTATACCACTAGATGTTAATTGGCCAGGAATATATTTTGAAAAAGTTATATTATATACATTTTGAATGTGAGATTTGCATTGTAAAATAATTTTTGATTCTTTCCAATTCCACAAAGAAATGTAGTGATCAGGTTCACCACCTTGTGATGCTAATAGTGAACCATCTGGGCTACAATTAAAAAGTATAAAGTAACAAGATTATTTATATAATTATATATAAATGTACTGACCTATATGCTAAATGAAAATAACGTTTAGTTGTTCCACCTTTTAATACAATTATAGTTTGCATGAGAGGCCAATTATAAATAGTAATTAAAGGATGTGCTCCATTTGCTCCAACGGCAATATGTTCAAGAACAGGATTTTTCTAAAAAAAAACACGTAAACACATTTTATTTTAAAAAGGTTATTTTTATATGAAATTATTTAATTTCTTAATTTCACTTTCTATAATTTATAATTATAATTTTCTCAGTATAAAATATAAACATTTACCGATATGTGTCCGATACCGGTGTCTTTAGATCCAATTTTAAACCAAACTTTATTCTCTTCTGTATCGAAAAATTGAATCAAATTACCCGCGACAAAGGCAATAGTATTTGCATCGATTACACAGAGATTGAAATACTTTCGACAATCATATCCATAAGAATGACTAATGAAAGTTGAGAAATTATATACGGAAACACAAAAGAAAAAAAGAAAATACAAAGAAGGAAAAGGTATTAATATCTGTTATTAAGGATACAAGAATTCTAAAACATTTCCAACTATAGTTCCATGTTCTGGTTTTTTAGCTATAGATATATGTTTCTCATCTTCCAAATTAAATTCTTCCTTTCCATTTACTTTAAATTTATCTTCGTCTTGTTCATATGCAGAATCTTTCTTATCATTATTTTGCCAATTTGGTTCTTCTTTCGTACTTTCTTTTGGATTTTCATTACTTTCAAATTCAACTTTGCCACTATCCGCCATTTTGTTTCTGTAAACTAATATCACAAGCAATAACAAAAACAAAACAATTATGCTGAAAATCTGAAAATTTCAATGAACCTTAACTTATACGAAATTTTTAATTGTTTTTTTATATCAAGTTGTTGTGATATGTAAATTTTTTCATTGAACTTGTAGATATCAGAACAATTTGGTTTGTAACTCTAAGGAACTTAGGGGCGGTAACAAATGTCACTCGATTCCGCGTATTCTTGTTGATCGCCGGTTGTCAAGAGTATCAATAATCGTAGCATTATATAGTTAGAATAAAAAATCAGGTTAAACATGGCAAGTAATTATTTTTAATTACACATTATCAAATGCTTTTATTTCTCATTGTTATAACAGTGGGAAACATAATTCTTTTTTTTTTCATAATTCGAAAAGGTTACATTTTTATAAAATTTTATTTATCGAATATGCAAAATGTGCTTTGAAGACTTTTAAAATGATGATTAATTTTATGCACAGATCCGTTTTATCCTCATTCAAAATAGAGCAGGAAAAACAAGGTTAGCAAAATGGTACATGAATTTTGATGATGATGAAAAACAGAAACTAATAGAAGAAGTTCATGCAGTGGTAACTGTAAGAGATGCCAAGCATACCAATTTTGTCGAGGTAAGTTTTATTTACATATATTCATGAGTCTCACTTATTATAGTACTATTTATTAAATATAAAATTTTTCATATTTTTAGTTTCGTAACTTCAAGATTGTATACAGAAGATACGCTGGCTTATATTTCTGCATCTGTGTTGATGTTAATGACAATAATCTCTTTTATTTGGAAGCGATACATAATTTTGTGGAAGTATTAAATGAGTACTTTCATAATGTGTGTGAGTTAGACCTTGTATTCAATTTTTATAAGGTAATTTTTAATATATTTAAATATGCACTGTAGAAATTTGACTATCTAAATTAATCAGAATTTTATTCAATTATCTTGCTGCATTGTGAATAATTTAATTTCATATAATAAATATTTTTTCTAGGTGTATACAGTTGTAGATGAAATGTTTTTAGCTGGTGAAATAAGGGAAACTAGTCAAACAAAAGTACTAAAACAACTCATGACGTTAAATTCATTAGAATAAAATTATTTAATGTTATTTATTCTCCATTGATTTTAAATATATTATGGAAATGTAAGAAACAATATATATTATAGACTGTAAACTTTGTTAATTCATTAATTAACTTCTATTACTTTTTTTATGTATTAATTTTGCAGTAATGTTCTGTAAAAGTGTTAAAATAATAAAGAAGAATCTCAAGGAAATAATCTTATAGTAATTTATAATCATTATTCAAATCATTGCATGCAATTAATTTATAAGACTAATAAGTTTATTATGGAATATTATTATTATGAAACATATAATTATACTTTTTATTGCGTATATTCTACATTCATACAAAATAAATGCAATAAAAAACCCTATATATATATTTTTTAAATACTATTGTAATAATTAAAGAATTTATACATATCAAAGCACAACATATACTATTGCCTACTCAAAATTAAATAATTTAGAATATCATATAAGTATTGTTATTCTATAAACACATAGCTATATTTATTTATAGTATTTGATTGTAAGAAAAAACATTCTTCAAAGAAGTTTAAGATTAAAATGTGTAGTACTTTACAACTAATTATTACAATTAAGTTTTCTTTATTGAAATGCTGAAATTATTCGGTAAATGATATTCTAAATAAATGTTCGATATGATTTGTGAAAATTAAATGTATTATGTCATAAGTTAGATAAGTATTACATATGATATACAATGATAAATGTATATCTATATAATTACACAATTATTAATATACAATTTAATATCAAAAAGTTGTAATATATAGAATTTATTACTATTTCAGTATAGCTTTTATTTTTGTATTATTGTTTTATTTTTATAGATGTAACTTTCCTAAATTTTTCTATATATTATATTTTAGAATAAATTTTTTATACAAAAATTCATCTGACTTGAATCGAAATTTGATATACGATTAATCGATAATTTAAGTTATCGAATCGTGTAATGCATATACGCCATCCAAGCGAATATCATTCATACGTGCAATTTTCACGAATATGCCATATCATTTGTATTAAACATATGCATAGATATATTTGTATTTACATTAATAGTAGTGTGTGTAGTATGTGAAAAGTACCCGATTGGATTCGACCAAATATCAAAAAGAAAAAAAAAATTTAATTTAATAACCTATTAAAAAATTAAGTCATTTTTAAAGATGATAATTTCTTTTTAACGTCACTAGCCAACGAAAAAGAATAATAATTGGTCCGATAGGATAAATATTATTTAAATAATATTTCAATGAAATTGATCATACTTATACAATTTATCAATATTTGCAAGTTGAAACTAGATGTTAGTGTAAAACTTCAAGTGTGTGTATGATTTATGTAAAGAAGGAAAATTTTAAATTTAATAAAAAAAACAATAATGATACACAGAAACTTTCTACAGTGGATTTTGGTAGTGATATTCACAATCACTATTATTTATTTAAAAATGAAACTAAATCTCTTGGAGGATCACTACAAATCATTACGTATGCGTTATAATAGATAATTAATTTTATTAACTTGTAGCAGCAAAAGCTTCATCCTTTTAATACTTCATTTTGTTAAAGGTGATGGAATAACATAGGTATCCTATCATACTTCCAGACAATGCCATCGTGCAAGAACAAAACAATATTCAAAATGGAATTGAAGCTAGTGAACATTCTTACGATTCACCTTTTGATGATCTGGTCATTATCTACAACAGGGTACCAAAAACAGCATCCACCAGTTTTGTAGGTTTGGTCTACGATTTGTGCAAACACAACAAATATCACGTTTTACATATTAACGTTTCTAATAACATGCATACTCTTACACTTCCCAATCAGGTAATATATAATTTCTTCCTTTCTTTCCATTTAGTAACTTGTTTTTAATATATGGTAAAATATTATAGATTCAATTTGCAAATAATATAACTGTTTGGAATACAAAAAAGCCAGCATTTTATCATGGTCACATTGCATTCTTAAACTTTGAAAAGTAAGCCAAGACTATATTTATTATAAAAAAAAATAGTTAAATTAAATGGTTAATTAGTGTGTTAAATTATGTTTTTACTTTTAGGTTTGGTGTAAGACAAACACCTCTATACATAAATCTATTACGTAAACCTTTAGATAGATTTGTTTCTTATTACTACTTTTTAAGATATGGAGATAACTTCAGGCCACATTTAATCAGAAAAAAGCATGGGGATACTAAGGTTTGTTTTGAATAATCATAATTTTTATTTATTACATTAATTCATACATGTTTTACAGACTTTTGATGAATGTATTGATGCCGGCCAACCAGATTGCAATCCCGATAACATGTGGTTACAAATACCATTTTTATGTGGTCATGATCCTGCTTGTTGGTAAGATAAGTTGTTATAATCTTTATAATGTAAAATTAATGAATTATTATTATTTGGCAGGGAAATTGGAAATAATTGGGCATTAGAAGAGGCCAAAAGAAATTTGCAAAAACATTATCTTCTTGTAGGAGTGACAGAGGAATTAACAGAATTTATAGAAATATTGCAAATTGTGCTTCCACGTTTTTTTAAGGGAGCCTATAACTCTTTTTTACATAGTAAGGGAAAATAACTACATTTAACTATTTAATTTTTTTTTCACGTAACTGTAGTAATAATTTATATAATTTCAGATAATAAATCTCATTTGCGTCAGACTACACAAAAAATTAATCCACGACCTGAAACTATAGATAAAATCCAAAAATCTGTTGTCTGGAAGATGGAAAATGAATTATATAATTTTGCTTTGATGCATTTTCATGCAGTAAAGAAACGACTCATAAATGCTTCCCCTCAAGATGTAAATCAACGATTTGTATATGAAAAAATACGTCCAAAATAAATTTACTTTTCTAAACGGATAAAATTTTTGGAAACTATTTTTATATTAAATTAAAACAATCTTTAAATTATTATAATAGTAAAATTGTACAAATAATGAAACAATTTATTTAATACTTTATCATATTTTACATCAAGATCTTTAAAGTTTGTTATTTGGTCTTAACGCAAACATATAAACTGGATACAGTCCACGTGGAAATTTATGTTGTATTTCTTCCTTTATGCAAACTAAATTAGATTCCTGGAATATATGATAGAATTCAGAAAGTGGTCGTGTAACTGACGAATCTTTTGTATCAGTTTCTAACTTTTCTGAACTTGTTACATTCTCTTTAATTACTATCACACCATTACATTTTAAGCCCAACCTATAAAAAGGGTTATTTAATAAAAATGAGTAAGCAACTCTAATGGAAAAATTAAATAAGAAGGTATGTACACGTGTACACACAGATATATACATTTTCACTTTTATAAAATTATAGGATGATATTGAAATCTTTTTTAACCATGCTTTATGCGCTTAATGTCAGCCCCCTGTAGTTGCTAGATTAAAAAAAAAACAAAAAATACTTACGAACATTTCTTTAAAAATTCTATTAAGTCATCGTGTTTTAGATGACCCAAAACCCACTGACACCAGATAACATCATATTTCTTCGCAGCAAAGGAGAAGTTTTGCAATCCTTGAAATGTGATTTTATTAATTGCATGATTTTTGTATGGTTAATAAACCAATGGAACATTACCAATAGGATAATAGTTGCCGATTCTTGAAGTGTAATTTTTTAAATACGATTTAGCTGCTTCTAAAAAATTAATATTCTGCTCCACTAAATCAACATGTTTAAAATGATGCAATAACAAATTCTTAGTTATTCTTCCTATGCCTGCACCACAATCTAACGCAAATGTGTTTGACGGTGGATTTCTTAACTGTAATGAAGTAAAATTTAATTATTGCAATATATAATTGGAAAATTAAATGTAAATAATCTAAAACATTATTGATGGTAAAACATACTTCAAACAAGAACCTCAAAAATTTTGTAGAGCCTTTTATGTCAATTTGAGAAATAAATCCAAAACCACCAAGCATTCCATCTATTGTAGGTGGGATATGTTCCCAGTATTTGGCAGCTGCTGTATAAAATTCATGTTCTTCAAGTGCATTTTCTCCTTTTTCCATTTTTGATGATAAATAATATACCCTACTTATCCAAGTTGATTTAATTTATTTCTATTTATATACGTGTAAGAATAACACTTAATAACATAAAAAATTATGGAAAGGACGAATCACATGTTTGAAAGAATAGAAAAAGTAGTATTTATGTTCTCATGAAACGTAAACATTTACAGAAAACGAATTGTTTGGTATTGTACATATGCTTTAAATAATATTTATAAATCAACATTAAAATTGCTGAAAAAGGCTAAATTTTTAAGATTAAATAATATGAACATGAAAAAAATATACTTAACTATCGATATTTAACAAAGTATCGACGTATCGACTATCAAATATCGATATACTGTTTTCTTTATTTAGTTGAAATATCGACAACACATCGATTACTGTATGTAAAAGCTTTTCTACCATTGAAAGACAAAGAATTTAGAAGAAGAAAATGTTACATACAAAGAAATTACAACTTATTCACAGTATAAGAATTTGGACATAAAATTTTGAATTAAGAATTGGATAGCGTATAATTGAAAGACATAGTGTGCATAGGTCATACGTACTCACTGGTCGGTTTGGTTAGGATAAAATCGATGTTAGTCGTTAGCGAGTAGTTCCATTGAGATCATGGCAGAAGTACGACTTTATGATTCAACAATTTGTCGGTTATGTGCAGAAGATAATGGTAATGGGGAATTACTTTACATTGAAGATAGTGATGATCCCGATTTAAGTTCCATGGTCAATCGGTATTTGCCGCTCAAGGTATAAGACTTGGAAACATTAGACTCTAATTTGACTTCCTGCTTTGTACACAAATACCACCCGAATCAAATGTTCGATGTTTCCTTCTAATATTATACATGATCGTTTACTTTTCTGCTGTGTGAAAATTTAGTATGTATACCATTTGTAAAGATTTGTATGATTGTGGAAGAACGCTTTTGTTAGTAAAATGCTTTAAGCAATAATAAATGTTTTGGTTATGTTTATAATTAAGTGTTAGATACTTTTATATTATTGTATACATATTATTTCTTTTATATCGAACTCATCAAAGCTTAAAATTTAATAAGTTTCTTTTCATGTTACAATACAAAACACGCAAAATTTTAATGTTTTCAAACAATTCTTTGTGATGTAAAAATGATATAAATAGTAATTGAAGCGATTATTGATTCATTTGGAGGTTATGTTGTTGCAACAAAAATATTGATTTTAGTTTAAAAAAATAAAGGTAATAATAATACAATATTCTGTTTATAAAGATTCGAGATGATGGCAAGCTACCTCGTACTATTTGCCCTGGTTGTAATATTCAGTTGGAGGCCACGATACAATTTTTTGAACTATTGGTGGATGGTCAAAAGAAAATTCGTGAGATGTGGAAGCATCAGGTAGAACAACAGCGTAAAGCTGGACGAGAACGACTTCGCGCTGAGAAGAATAATAGTGAAATTAGGACAGGCACATTGGATATAGATAATATTTCAAAATATGATGAAGAAGACCAATTTGAGCAACAAATCATAATAAAAAGTATTGTATTTTAGTGCAATCGAAGATTTATTACAAAATTGTTAATTACATTATTTCTTAATAGTAATGCCAGATGGTTCTATGTATGCTGCTGAACATGAAATGAGTTTGCAAATGGAAGGCTTAAATAAACCAAAGCGTAAAAGGGGACGACCACCAAAATCTCACACAGAAAACATATCTATTGTTGGTAAAGATAATGTTTTTATTGTAGATAAAAGTATTTTAAAATTTTTAATTTTAGGAATTATCAAAAGGAGATGTATTAGAAGGAGTTAGTCAAGAAGAAGAAGATAAACATGAAGAAGAAACTGATGACATTGATGGAGATGGTAGACGTCGTAGAAAGCGTAAAGTTCCCAAAAGGTATACTCTGAAAACAGAGACCATTCAGGGTAATTGCTATCATTTTTATAATAGAGAATGGAATTACTTAGATATATGGAAGCAGTTCAAGGCAAGGAATTAGAAAGAATCTATAAAGAAGAAGGAGTAATTGATGAAGAAGATGATGACGAACCTGATAATTTTGAAGACTCTGAAGAACAATTAAATATGTCTGTTCCTGACAGTCAAGAAGGTAACAGATTGTGAAATTCTAAACACTACTATAAGTATTTATTTAACATTTATTTATTAATAATTATTTATGCGTCTTAGAAATAATTGGCCATTTAGAATCTGAAGAAGGAAAAGATCTTGGAGAATTAGTAATAGTGAATCGAGGCAGAGGACGTGGACGGCCAAAATTACGTCGTAGAAGGAATAAATTTACATGTCAATTATGTGGCAGAGGATTTCTTCAGCGCAGTAGATACATTGTGCACAAGTAAATAAAAAGATTTATTTAACACTTTGAGTACTATGTTGTATGTCATGTTTTATGAATTGGAAAGTAAGTTGACACAATGAAATATTTATATAACAGTTGTACATTTGATATGATAAAATTTTAATTTATCTTTAAATATTTCAATGCTTTTAGAATAATATGTGATATCTGCGCATTTCTGGACATTTTTAATACTCAAAGTGTTAACTTTTAATATACTATAATAAAAAGAAATAGTAACATTTGTTTTTCATAATTAGGAGTTTCCACAAAGGTATAAAATATGAGTGTGTCGAATGTAAGAAATTGTTTACAAGCAAAGAAAATTTGGAATTACACCAGAAGACAACTCATCATACTGGAGATAGTGCTAATCAAAATTTTGATTCTATTGTTCAAGATTCAAGCCTTGAATCAAAATGTCATTTATCTGGAGACGATAATAATATTTCTAATGTACTTGATCATGTTTTAGTTGAAGAGCAAGATGTAAACAAATTTTCAACTAATTATGACGATTCCAAAAAAAACATTTCATGTACACATTGTGATAAATTGTTTGAAAACAAAGAAGCTTATAATTTGCATTTGAAAGTAGTTCATGACCGCGATAAATTATTTATTTGCACTATTTGTAATAAAAATTTTACCCAACAAACAGCTTTAAAAAATCATATCTCAATACACGAGGTAAATCAATAAATATTGTAGTAATTTCAAAAATATTAAAGCATTCAAAATAGAAGAAAACAACAACTAATTTATATCATTTTTTAGAGAAATAAGTTGGAAAAAGAATATCCGTGTGATATTTGTGGGAAAGTACTTAATCATCCTAGTTCTGTAGTATATCACAAAGAAGCGGAGCATAATAACGGTCGTAGGTTTGTTTGCAATAAATGCGGAAAGAGTTTTAAACACAAACAATTATTACAACGTCATCAACTTGTACACTCTGACGACCGACCTTATATTTGCAAATCTTGCAATGCTAGTTTTAAAACAAAAGCAAATTTAATTAACCATCAGTCTACACATACTGGCGAAAAAAAGTATTTTTGCGAAATTTGTGGGCAACAATTCGCGCATAAAACTAGTCTCACACTGCATTATAGGTGATTACATAAACAAAAATGATTACAAAATTGAAGTAAATAAGTATTAGTAACAAACCAATAATTAAATAATTTCATGCTTAGGTGGCATACAGGTCACAAACCATATACATGTGAGGTGTGTCATAAAAGTTTTTCACAAAATGGAAATTTACAAGAGCATATGCGAATACATACAGGAGAAAAACCTTATTGTTGTGACTACTGCGGTAGAAAGTTTACCACTTCTTCACAGTTTAAACTCCATGTTAAAAGACACACCGGTGAACGTCCATGGAAGTGTGAATTCTGTGCAAAATGCTTTTTGCACAAAGATACTTGGAAATGTCACGTACGAAGGCATAAGGGAGAACGTCCATTTCAATGTGCACATTGTAATCGTGGTTTTACAGAGCAATGGGCTTTAAAAAAACATCTCCGTCTACACACTGGTAACATTTTCCTTTAATATGTTCATATCTCATTGATATTATGTTCTTTTAGTATATTTTATATTTTTCATTTGTCAGGTGAAAAGCCTTATTCTTGTGATGTTTGCGGAAAAGCATTTGCGGACTGTTCAAATTTAACCAAGCACAAAAAAGTAAGGAATTGCACTTCTTTAACACTTAATTGATACTCAGTTATACACGTAGTACAATGCGAGTTAAATTGACTTGAATCTGTGTATTATTTTTTCCCATCATAATGAAACATGAGAACAAAATAGACATTTTTAGACATATATTTGCAATATACAAACTATAAAAAATTATTTTTACATCGAAAATTTGACTCTATAGTTACACAAACAAATTCATTTAAAGTTCTGGCATATAATCTAACTTGCACTGTAATATAAAGGTTTATATTATAGTGGAGAAATGAATCAATATAGAATTATTATTGAGTTACTTGTAGGTACACAGAGAAACTAAATTCTCTGCTATAAGTGAAATAGAAGGATCTCCAATTGGGGAAGTTTGGCAAATTTTACCAAGTTCTCAAGAATCCGATGAACATTCATTAACTGATCAAATGACTCAGGTTATTACGACAGATGACGCATCTGGGGATGGTATACAACAAATTATATATGTTTCGTACCAAGATCCGGATGATCCTAATCAATCTCGAACTTTACATTTCGGTAAAGGAATACAAATTTGACAAATATTTTCTTTAAATTAATCGATGTCAATAACATCTATCTTATATCTAATTCAGTTGATGCTGGAATGATAAGAAATAAAGAGGACAAAACGAATACGAGTCAGTCGTTATCACAATTAAATGTTGGCAATGATGGAATACTTTCTAACACAACTCATGCTAATGGTAGTAATAACTCAAATGAACGAATAAATGTTGAACTTTCAGAATCTGATCTTCAATTGCAGGTAAAAGTTTTCATCAAATATTATAAGTATTAAATAATTAACTGGTGTATCTCTGTTCTTGCACGGACAGTTCGTATTCGATTTTTAATGCAATAAAAAGAGAAGAGAATTACTAAATAATGGCACTTCATAAAGATTCTATGAAAATTTTATTAAAATTGATTCAGTAATTTCAAATATTCAGATATTATTGTAGATGATAGAAGCATAAAAGAATATTCTATTTACAGATTACAGATGAAGAGGGAAACCCGATTCCTCTTTCAATTCAAGATGCCCGGCAACTATTATCTCAGAGTCAATTTGTTAATCAACTTAGTGATGGCCAAGAAATTAGAGTTCATCCTGGTGTGATACCAGATGAATTAACAGCACCATTAAGCGTGCATGTTAATCAAAATTCCGATATGAAAGACGTACATATTTCCAATACAGTGGAAACAAAAGTAAAAAATGTTTCAACTGTACAAACAGATGCAGAAGCAATTGTGAAGGCACTAGAGGTAATATTTATGCTGTGATAAAGTATTCATTTGAAATCTTTCTGACTAAAAATCTCAGTATTAAAGCAACACATTATTTGGAGAAATATTAAACCTAAAAGATTTTTGTTTTGTTTCTGTCTGAAAACGCAATATGATTCTGATTGTCGCCTTAATAACCTTTCAATAATAACACAGAAATTTTAATAATTACTGAATAGGATGAAGATACGGATGCAAATGCTGTTGCGACGATTAATCAAATGGAAGAATCAGAACAACCGGGAATCGCCGAAAATGAACAAACAATAGAATTCACAACACAAGATGGTCAGAAAGTTCGCTTAGTTACTTCTTATCATGTTGATCCAATGCAACTTGCTTCCGAGTACCTGACTATTGTATAAAATTGAAAATCACAATGGATAACTTTATCTTCTATGAATGATTTTTGTAATCTTGCACATTTGGTTTATTCTAATGTAATTGTACTTTATACTAAATTGTTTTACATATTTTGTTTTCTTTTTAATAATGAACTAAAGATAAAAGATAATTATTAAGCATAAAAACTTCGTTTAAACTAATAATAATCGATGAGATACACACACAAAAGCGCTCATATGTAGAGTATGTATACATGTGTAATAAATATTTAAAACATTTATTATCTTTAATTTCAATATTAAATATGTTTAAAAAAAAGAGTATAATACGAAATTTATTAGTTGTGTAATATATATCACAAATTCAAACATCTTAATTGCACTCAAACATTTAAATTGCATCCATTGATCTCAAAAAACCCAGCACTTCTGCAAAACTGATACAACTGACTTAAATGTTTGTCATTTTCTATTCCGTGATTTTTTGTTAATAGCTCTGTCCGTAAAGATGAACCAATCAAATCTTTATATCCAATTAATTTTGTTCCAATTTCTAAAGTATCTACCCATATTGTATTTCTAAGATGCAAATGTACCTATTTATTCAAACCTATGTAGTATACTTGTAAAAATGACAAAAAAACATAAAAAGTGCATTGAATATACTATACCATTCCAATTACGTAAGAACTGTCCTTGACATTTTCTTTGAACCACTGATACACCATATCAGTTGCATAGTTATTCCAAACATATTCGTCATCATGAGGAGCTATACCGACTAAAAATACCTCCACTACTCCCATAGGATATTTTGTAAATTCCTCTGGCATATATAATAACCTGTATGCCTAACATACAAAAATTACATTACTACAGTATAATGACATATGCACAAATAGATACATTATATATTGGATATTTTTCAAGAATAGTTCTTTCTATACAAGTAACCTTAAAAACGATAAATTTGAAGTTGTATCATCCTTGTGGCAAATGAAGAGTGTAACATGTATTGTTATATTGTTATTTAAATACGTACATTTACTTTATATAAAATCACTCCATTATCAATACATTTTACATCTACCCGCTTTGGACTTTGTGTCTCATTTTCTCTCTCGATATATAAAATTTGCACTCTCTTAAAAGTATCTACTGGTTCTTCTAAACCACATATACATCCTACATCAATTAACTCACATTTCTTTCTGTAACAATAAATATGTAAACGAAACATCGTATTAAAAAATTTTTACGGTATCGTTGTTTCATATATAAAAAACAAAATTTTGATTAATATACTAACTTGTTTCCTGCACAAGAATAGTACTCTTGAATTTTTATAGCAATTTGCAAGTTCTCTATATTAGAAAATTCTATTTCTTCTAGTGTATCTGATTTAATATATGATATAATCCTCGCAGAAAAATGCGTTGCATCATGTATACTCACTACTCTAAACTTTACCTTGTCCTTTCTAAAAAAAAATATCAAGACGTGTTGATTACAATTTTTTGACAAATTTGTAAATTTCTGACTTACATTTGAATATTCGTTAATGGAGCATCAATCATAGAAATTATCCTATGCCTCATCATGCAAAAAGTTTCCTTGTCACAAAATCCCCAAGACTTGATTTGATCACAAATAGGACAATTCTCTTTTTTACTTTCTAAAGCAGCTGCAATAAGCTTAAAAAATTTTCAAAATAAGTTTTGCAATAAATTAGTTCGTACATGTACTCTTTTTTTCTAACTAATTGAATAAATACCTTAACATTTTCTAACATATTTTGAGGAATTTTGATGTTCATGCGTTGCAGTATTTTTATTATATGTAAAAATTGTTTATCACTATCCTCATCTATTAATATAGTTACTTTGCAATTGCAGTTTTCCTTAAACAATTAAATTTTGTTATTGTTTTTTGTTAAACTACATAAATGTTTTCATTACAAAAAACATACCATTTGTAAATTATCTAAAAGTGTAGAAAATCGAAAATTAAATTGAGTCCTAGATTGCAAGGAAACTGAATAATGTATTAACCAAATTACATTTGTAATACTCATATCTGACAAAATATTGTCTGTACATATTAAAATAGGATAGGAACCACTTATACAAGCATCCCAGGCATGTTTGATACCTATATTGAAATATAAAATATTAAATACAATAGCATGGATCAAACTAAGGCATGGATAATTAAACATTGTTATTCATGTACTATATTGTTAAATAGGCATACATTTGTACAAAATGTGCTCCAATTAAATTTGATTGAGTTTTTATACTTATAATATGTATTGTAAGGTATAGTTTTTGTATACCTTGTAAACGAAGAGAGTTCATATTTTCATGAGCTAAACGAGTTTCCTTATGTTCTTTTAAGAAACTATATAATTTTTCAGCCTCTACATTATTTCTACAAATTACTACAGTCCTTGACTTGAGATATTCATTACCTAATAAATCTGTTATAAAATAATTTTAAATTATATTAGAAATGAAAATCTTTAAATAACATAACTTTACCTAAAAGTTTTCCATTTTTTTTTTTTGAATTTATTGCATATATCTTTGGACGCACAGTTTTAAAACTTATAGCTTCTATAAATGATGCTATGCAGATGCATGGATTGTCCATTAAAATGGAAGCAATTTTTTTTAGATGCGCTGTCCAGTGTGTTGCAGTTACTGTAATTTGTAACATCTTACTTTTTAATTCTCTGTTACAAATAACATTATGTTTCTTAAATAGCTTGCTTATCTAAAAAAAAAAAGCACTTATTAGCATACTTTTATGAGGATAAAAATAAAAAATTATGTAAATCAAAGAAATATACAGAATCAAAATATTTATCTAGAATAATGTCACAATCGTCTAAAATTAAATATCGAAGATTTTTAAAATTTAATAATTTTCTATTTTTGTCCATAAAGCGTGTTAAGAATCTTGGTGTAGAGATTAGTATTTGGCATCCATTAAACATTTCAGCCTAAAAATAAAATTTACATTATATTTTTAACTTAATTAAAAAAATATATTAATATACTTATTTTTATACACTTATTTGACAAATTTACTTACTACTAATGACTGTTCTGATTTACCATTTATTGCAGCAACAGATTTTATTGTTCCATAGCTTTGCAAGAATTCGATACACAAGGAATTAACTTCTAGTACTTTAGATGAAGAAGAGCATAGTATTAAAGCAGATGGATTCATTCCTTGGGGAAGCTATTTAAACTTTGTTTATGTATAACTTTGTATAACTTTGTATGTTGTGTAAATAAAATTATTCTAACTAAATTGTTACATTAGAAATTGAAGCTAAAAGTCCACAAATTGCAAATCCATATCCACTAGTTTTGCCTGACTTTGCTGCTGCAATTGCCATCACATCTAATCCCTTTTTGATAGCTGGCCAAATATATGATTGTATTTTCCTTGGATTGGATGATTGTATCAGTGTTTTCCAAGCCTTAGAAATATAATATGAATTATTTTTGCTATTTTAATAAATTTCTGATATATGAACATAAGTACCTTATGTATTTCAACAGGAAATTTTGCATCCAGAATGGAAGTGAAGGTATTATACTGATCCACACCATAAATGAATACATTTTCTTTTATTCTGTTAAACTCATGATGCAAATACTTCTTTTCTGCTTTGAATGTTGTTTTTTTTACACAACTATTAAAGACAAAATTAAATAAAAGTATAATAAAAATAATATTAATTAATTACATTTTCTGACAAACCTTTTCCTTTGTTCTTTAGATTTATCATTGCCATTGAGCATATTTGAAATACTTAAGTAAAATATAGTTTCACCATTAATCACTTCTTTCTTTGACTTTTTATCACTCATAGGATTTTTCATAAACTGTAATACTTCTAGATAAAAATAAATGTAAAGATTATTCTGATTATTTTGTATATAGACAGGACATTAGTGTATATTTAAGTATTCGTTGATCTTTACCTCTTTCCAAGTAAACTGTATAATTATAGAGAACCAAAGCTTCGCTCAAACATATTATATTATCTTTGATATCAAGGTAAAATTCACCATATTGCTTTCCATGTTGATCAGATACTAAATGATCAAAATAGATTACATCAGATGCCCTTATTAATTCTCTTGTAAATTCAATTGCCAATGCACTCCAGTCCTTTGAAATTCTTCATATACATATGAAAGAATTTTATTTAATTGTCAAATATATAGAATATCAAAATGTATCAATCACTGCAGTTTAATTTAAACATACATCAGATTCTCATTGCACATTGATGAATTATATTCTATATTTACAGGTAAAACATTATATAAACCGACTGTAAAAGTTAAATAATCTTCTACAATTGTATCCATTGGGCAAAGATTGAAATCCTCTTTTTGTGTTACAATAGAAATACCATAATCAGGTAAAAAAATATTATATTCATCTTTTAAATTTATAATCCCAGTGATATATCCTCGACACAACCAACCAGGAACATCAATTGTTGCATCCAATTTATTGTGTACTACAACCATCTAAAAAATTAATTATTTTAAACAGAATTTCTACCCGATAACTAGATAAATAAAATAAAATATTGTACTTGTATGCAATTTATCAATGTAAATTTATGCAATAAAAAATGAATTATTACTAATGATTTATAAATTGTAACTTACATCTCCTATTTGTGGTTCCATATCCTTCTCGGCAATACTGTATATTTCTTTTTTGGCTAATAACTTTTTATTGATAAAATCTAATCTTTCATCATAATGTTTCACTTCATAAATTCTTATAATATATGGTGTTAACACATTTGTTATTTTAATTATACTTGCTGTAGCAGGTAACATATTAGCTGCAATTAAATTATTATTTAATGAATGGAATAAATGTTATAATGATTTTAAATATAACACTTATTGCTTTATTCTCAATACATTTTCTGTACAGGAAACAAGATATAATGCAGCCGTATGACTTTTTCGGGAACATAGACCGACGTTATCACAAGAAGATAGCAAAGAACTCTTCAAATTTAATAAAAATATGAATGAAACATGGCACAATTAACTAAATATATAGATATGGCTATTCTAACATAAGTATCTTTTAGTTGAAATTCGTTTAAATGTAGCTTCTTATATTTGTATCAGTGTTGCCAATGGCTTTTCCTTGGGCCGTTTACCTACATGCAGATATCACAGCATACTAAATCAAACCTTTCTTAACAATTTTAATTAATTTTTTTTCCAATCACAATTTTGTATGAGAAATTAAGAATATTCCATTTTTGTTTTTAGCTGTTAATACGTGTTTAATTGTGCACAATTCGATACATATTTTATACATGATCGCACGGAAAAATAAAAAAAATTGTTGATGTGTATGTTTGGTTACTATATAGCAAAATTTCGCATAACAGATTTAAATCAAATTTAAACAGTCAGTCTTCATTACATTTAAGAAGTAAATACATGTTTCTAGTAAATGATATAGGTAACGTATAGTTCAATACTTATTTTCAATTTTCCATAGAAAATGTACAATATATAAATATATTTATAATACAAAATTAATCGTAATAAATATGACTTTTTATGAAAATAGCTAATTTTTACGATATATTTTTAATATGCGTGATTCATTTAATGCAATTAATTTTATCAGTTATAGTTATTAGACTATCGTTTTATTATTGTTATGAATAAAATACTGTATCAAATATTTGTACAAATTGTAATAATTAAAAATTATTAAGTAAATAATGATTTTGTTTTCATATTTAGCAGATTTACAAATATATGTTAATTAAAAAAATAATTAAAATATATTAATGATATAAAAGTGATTATATGTAAACATTAAGTCATGTCAATTCTGAAAGCAAAAGGATATTTATTTTTGGCTTCTTCTCTTTGTGATGGCTTAGAGGACAATAATATAAAGTAAGAGCTGATTTTATGTAAAAACAAGTAATTACCAATGTATAAATATATTTTTGATATTAATGTAGAATTGTTAAACGATTTATTTCAATAGACAAGTGACAACATTACTTTTAAATAAAGAAGCTAATCCAAATACGTTAATACCTACATATGGAGTAACTCCATTCCACTTAGTAATAGGTAATGATTCTGAAGCATTTGCCGAAGAAGTCACTAAATTATTTTTACGCCATGGAGGAAATCCAAATGTGAAGTATGTAATTAAAATTTTGGAAATAATATATTTTTCAAGAAAAATACATCGAAACCAAATATCAATTATAATTTTGTTTAATTTTTTAGATCTGTAGAGGGACTAACTCCAGTTCATGTAGCAGCAGCATGGGGTAGAGTTACAGTATTAGAATTACTTTTAGCAAATGGCGGTGATCCACTTTGTTTGGATGATGAAGGACGCAGTCCATTTCATTATGCATTTGATGGGAAATATTATAAAGCGATTGTTGTACTTGGAAAATATTGTGATAATAATACAAAGGAAGAAAAAGCAACAAATTATAAGATAACTTTTAGTAAGTAAAAATGTACTTGCTCTGTATAATATACCACCTGAATTTACTCATAAATAATTTGTTGTTCAAAACAAGGTATAAAAGTAAAGGTTACACCTGTAATTTAATGAGAAACATCACAAAATTATTATTATTATACATGTGCATGTTAATAAGTAATATAATAAATATTATATATAGATTAGAAAAAATAATTTCAGTAATACGCTTTTCATGAAGTTTTAAAGAAAGTTAAATTCCATTATTTTAAATGGAAAACTTTCTGTATTTTTTTACAAAAGTGAAAAAATTATTAGAATCTGTGAAATAAGTATTAAAGGATAATTATATGTTTTTTTGTAGATAAACTCTTAATAAATAATGGAAATGTAATAGCAGAATATACTACGCCACAAATTTCTGAATTACGAGGTAGTCAAGAAAATATGTTGAATGATAATATAACTAAGAAATATGGAGGTGAAGAATTTACTGACATAGAACATCTACATTCCTTTAACTTGAGTGACAGCAGTATAAATAATGACAATCAATTTGATACAAATGTAGCAGAACTTCAAGTTCGTGAAGAGATGTTTAAGGAAAAATTTTTAGTCAATGAAATAATTAATAAACTTTCGAATTCTTTAAAATCTAATTCCAAAGAACAGGAGAGTAATGAAGACAATGAACTATCTGAAAGAATTCAGTATGATAAAAGTACATCATCTGCAATAAGTAGTGACAACAGCATACTATACAATATGAGAGGTAAATTTGCTTTAAAAATGAATGCAAAGAAACAGTCTGTTACCCCTAAATACAAACGGCAAATTTTCAAACAAAATAATAATGTTAGAATTCCATTAATACCAATGTGTGATACAAATGACATCATCGTAAGTAAATCACCGAACTTTTTAATGAATAATTCAATAGAGAATGAACAAAGATATTCATCTCCCAAAATTCTAAATAAAGAAATGAAATTTCAAACTTTTACACCTTGTATAACGAGAAATCAGTCGTTTCGATCAGAAGAACTTAATTTTGGGAAAGAAATGGCGAGGTCTACTCCCAGGAGGAGAAAACGATTTTACAGACAGTATTCATCCCTTAAAAAACTTAAAAAAAACATTGAATTAGCATCTTCAGAAAACACAAGTCCTGATTCAACAAATTCTTTGTCACCGGATCAAAATTGTGCAAATAAATTAAATTATAAATTTAAAAAAAACTTGGCAATAAGATTGAATGACAATAAATATGATGATGATGACATACCAATAAATTTTAATAAAAATGAACCATGTACTGAAACATGCACATCAAAAGAGGACATAGTAGAACTTAGTAATAACTTTAACAATTTCAATATAGGAAAAACGAATTTTAATAAAAATAATGAAGATTATTTAAAGGAATGTGATTTACAAAACAAATTTGCAGATGAAGAAGTAGAATTAAAAATTAATAGTATTACAAATAGTATTAAAGGAAATTTAAATACCATTCTTACAAGGTAGGTATTAAACTTGATCAAGTGTACAATTCTCCACCTTATTATCTATTTTAGCTTCTACTATTCTCTTTTTAGATGTAATTTAATCACTTTTATTGTACTTTAATATATAATTATATGATGATATATTTCATATTACTTTATATTAATAGTAGACATTTATTTGACAACAATTTTACTATAAACATGTTAACCATCTTTTATTTACTGAATTTTTTTTAACAGTTTTAAATCCGAGTCATACATCAGTGTGCAAGAGGAATATAGACATGAAGATCCAGATGACGGTGTTAGTTTTTTAGAACGTAGAATTTATGCACTTCCACCACAGTAAGATATTGAATGTAATTATGTTCTTATTAATCCTTTCGCTCCAAAGGGCGTATATATACACCCTCGAAGAATGATCATATACGAAGATATACAATGAATCATACGATGATCATATACGATGAATATTCATATACGAAGAGTGTACATATACGCTCTGGAAAAGTGGGCACTCGGGTACGAAGAGCGTACATATACCATATATACTTTTGTTTCATATTATACTTTTGTTAATCGAGTATCTGGCAAACGCTGCATGCCTCAAACAGTTAATTAGTCATCAACGACTAGTCACCAGGAAATAGAACAGCATCAATAAAATATATTGCGTCAACTAATCAGTAATGCGCTCCGTTCACAGCGATCATATTTTGTCACAAACGCGTTGTAGCGAAAAAATTAATAGTGATTGCAATAAAGTATAAATACCATTTTTATTTATTTTTAGCAAAACTGCTGATTGCACATCATCTGATAAATTGTGTAAGATATATTTAAATTACTTTATATACTAATATCTAATCACTTAAATTATAATTGATCAATTTATTTAGGGCCAAATTCATTAAATATATCAGTGAACATATATCCAACGGATGAAGTATTACAGAAAAGACTAATTAATCTAGGTGACAATCCTGGACCAATAACTAATACAACAAGACAGTTGTATTTAAAACGTCTTATTAATTTAGAAAAAGGATCACATAATTCATCATCGTTTGGGATCGATCATTTTAAAATACCATTTAAGATGACACATGGTGAATTGCAGACAAAGCCGTTCCTAATGTACGGAGATTGGATAAATGATTTAGGAAGATACAGAATTATCGAAAAGAAAATCTTTACAGAATTTTCCTTAGTAAGTCCTTCTAGGAATTGGAGAGAAGGATCAAGTAAAACTTGTTTTAATTATTTGCTGTTAGATCCACATATAACTAGGGAGTTACCATTACATGCACACAAATTGCCAGAATCTACGGTGTGGAATACATTTATTTCTGCTATATTTTATGTGGGTAAAGGTAAACAAAATAGACCAACCGCCCACCTTAAAGAAGCTTTTCATGCGTTAATTTCAAATCGACATTCTGAGAATGCAAAGATTAACAAAATTCTAAATATTTGGAATAAAGGATACGGAGTCATTAGTCTATATATTTTTCATAATAGTATTCCAGTGGAAGCTTATACACGTGAAGCTGCTATGATTGATGCTTTGGGAGTACAAAAATTATACAATTGTAAAAGTGGAAATTATTATGGACAAGCAGCAACATGGAATATGAAAGAAAAATGTAACTTTGGGAGATATTTGTTATATCAAGCAATGCAAATCTTTTTATCTGAAGGACAAAGGGAAATATTTCCTGATAATGTATAGAATTCAATTTCATTTTATCTAAAAAACCAAAGCTTGTATATATATATATATATATATATGTATATATGTATATAGAAGAGTGACTTATATATATGCATGTATATTAATTTTTGACAGTTTTAATAACATTTAAATAAGTGCAATGTATGAAATAAACTAAGTAATAAAACAAAGAAAAAAATGTAATAAATTAAAATGTATATGTACAAATTTTTGTTATGTAATTTTATTATTTATTGTAATTTAATATATATTTAAAGGTACAGTTTATAACTACAAATATGGTCTTTCAGGTTCGACCTTTCTAATTCTATTACGCCACTTTTTGGGATACCATCTATGTTTTGTAGTATAGGTCATTTTAGAAAGCTCTTCAATAACCACATCTTGTCTTTTATACTTAAAAGTTTCAGCAATTTCCTTCTCGCCAATACATAAAACAGAATTAGATGAAATCTCTTTTTCCTCTGGTATTGGTAATGAATGTTCATATGGAAATTTACGTTCCGGATGCCAACAAATAATCATATCTTTACTCATTGGTATAACAAGTTCTGAAGGTAATTTAACAGAACTTAAATATCGTTTGCAGGATACGTTTAAAGTACGTGCAACATTTAATGCAGTATTCATCTATTTGAAAATGAGAAAACTTGGTTAATATATATTTACATTAATTGTTTACAAGTAAAAATGTAATAATTGACAACATGTTCGGATCCGCATTTTGAAGGCATAACCTTCAAATACTATAAAAGTTCTATTATTATGAAATACTTATATACCATACTTTGGCTGTATTTTATGTAGTTGTAGACTGCAAAGAAATAATAAATCACTTTAGGAGCAATAGGCGGCGGTCTTGAATATATTAAAGATTACAAGAGACACTTTCATATAATGTATAATATTCCCTGTTTAATTCTCCTTTTCAACAGTACAAAACAAAACCATATAATTTTTCAAGAAACGTAACGCAACGTGCTAGAGTAGGTTATATGTGTATTGGGTTGGAAGAAATTCTTTTGATATTAAAATAAAGCTAAACTTTACATTAAAGCATCGGAAATTGGCGACTTCTTTATATGTCTACTGATGATATTTCACGCCTAGAATCCAAGAACACAAGTTTTATCTTTACGAATCCATCGATTCCAAAAGCTATGCATACATAAATTTAAACACTTTTAGGGAATTTTGCACATTACTTTGATATTATTTTGGCTTTCATTCGTGAGATGGTCAAGAACATGAAAATCATTCGAATGTTTATTGACTAGATGTATGCAAGAGGACACTTTAAATTCGTGCGAGCCAATCAGATTATGAAAAGAATCCAATTGCTGATGTTCTAGCCAATAAAATAGGCAAAAACGCTCACTTGTATATAGACATATCTTTTAAATCAGTAAACTCCTAAAGTTTTAAAGCTTGAATTTTTGTCTTAAAGTAAAGTTTTTCCTTTGTTTTTTTTTTTTTTACCAAAGTACATTCAAATAATATTTAAAAAGTAAAAGAAAAAAATATTATTCATGGATAAAGAAAAGGTATTTACTCTTTAATATATTTTAATTCGTGACTGTTGGCATGGTTACCGCATTACTTTGAATATAAATAAATCGTTATTTCTTGCAGTAACACAAGAACATTTGAATGATTAATTTAATTTAGTTTAAATAAGTTTATTTTCATACGTCTAAAGAAAAGTTAAAAGACAAGAGACTGAACAAAGATTTTGAAATTGCTAAAAATTTTAGAAACAAATACAATAATGGCATCGACATTGCATATACTAGATCCAGATGATAAATTGATGAAAAAATTTCAAAAAACATTACATGATCATTTATTGCATGTAAATAATAGACTTACAGAAGAAATACTCGATCTTGTAAGTAACTGATTTCAATAAATTACCTTCATCCTTCACATATACATTAGAATATTGTTTTTGTTCAGAATTTTTAATATCTTTTTGCTACATTAAACATTCTTAACGTTTAGTTTGTGTATATTATATTTCAAATTGTAGTTTTAAGAACTTAACTTAATTTCGTTATTTTAGGAAGCATCAGTCAAACAAACAGAAAAGGATCTAGAATCACATGCCGTGTATCTCTATGAAACACAACAAGAAGTCGAGCGCCAACATACAACATTACAACAATATGTAGAAACATTGTCAAACATCACCCAATTGAGAGATAAAAGTAATAACAATGTAGAAAGTGCTAAAGAAATTCTGAAACTAAGTTATTCAAAATTAAGAGACGAAAAAAGTAAAAAGGAAAAACTTTCTAAAAAATTGGAAAATTTATTGGAATTTCATTGTTGTTTGTCTAAATGGGAGAAAGAATTAAATGATCATTTAATAATATCTAAACAAATGTCATTACAAGATTCTAATAAAAACAAGATATTGATTAATAAAAAGCAAGAAAGAGATTTTATCTTGTATCGATTAAAAGAAGAAATATGGAAAATTGAGTCAGAGATAGCCTATTTGGATGAGCAATTACAAATTAAAAATGAAGAAAACGAGAATGCCAATAGAATGGTAATTGATGCAAATACAGATTTAGAAACTCTGCATATAGAACATAAAGATTTACATGGGATATGGAACTCTGTGGTAAATAATATTTGTAAAAGAAATAATATTTATGATCAGCTACATTTTGAGCAAATGTAAGTACTTTAAAAATGTACATAATTTTACTTTTACTGTAACACACTTGAATTAATATTTCAAGTAAATCCATCCCAAGAAACATATGTAGTTATATGATTTTATTTTATATTTAGTTAAGTATTTATTTTTTAGAGAAGCACGCAAATTATACGATGGATTATTATCAGAAATACAAAAGTTAAAGAAAGAAACTGAAAAAGAAATGGAAATGAACGAACATCTGACATCTTTATCTTTTCGTATAGAGAATAATATAAAAATTACATCGAAATCAATATCAATATGCAATGAAAAAATTACAAATAGTGAAATAAAATTATTAAATGTTGCAAAAATAAATGAGCAAACGCAACATGATTATAACATTATTTTCGCTGTATGTTAAACATGCTGTACATGATAAATAGTGTTAATTGGTGCTATTAAAAAGTGATATAAATTTCAGAGATATCAGAAATGTTTACATGAAGAAGAGCAAATTACTAAAAAGCTTGAAAATGTTTTTGAAAAGAAAAATAATTTAGAGGGTGCTGTATTCAAAAAGTTGGAAGAGAAGCTGTTATGCAACAAAACAGCACAATATGTGAACGAATTATTAGTAAATACAAAAAATACTGTGCTAGAATATGAAATCTCAGTTGCACGTTTGGAGAATACATATGGAAGCAACCTTTTACAATTGGAAAAATTAAAAAATCGTATTGCAAACCAAGAAGCTGAATTATACGAACTGTCTCAAAAGAATTCTAGAAAAGAAAAACAAATAGATGCATTGCAAAAGGACATAAAGAAACATGATATCATGATACAAAAAGCACAAACAAAGCTTCTAGAGATAAATAAACTTATTGATCAGGTTTTATGTTTTTTTCTTTTTATTAGAAGAGTCAAATGAAAACCTTAGGATCGAGGAGAACCTGTCATGGAAAAAACGGAAAAAATGGAAAAAACATAACTGCTAGTGTAACATTATACTGTTTGTCTGCATTCTGCTTCCATTTGTAGCAAAGCTTTTAATATATAAGATAATGAAAAGGTGTTCTGAAATTTTTATGCACTTTATAGGTTTTCATTTGACGCATCTAGTATTTTTCACAATGAAATTTAATAAGAGAATTAAAAATGTATAACGTCTGTAATAATATAATTTTAGATATTACCAGATATCGGTGGAGAGGAGTTAAGTCCCCAGGATTTGAAAATTATCAGTTTAGAAGGAAATATTAAAAAATTCGAGCAGAATATTAAAAAAACACAGCAATTTTGGATGCGTCAACAAGGTTTTGTCGTTTCATTAAGTGAACAAAGAGAATCACAATTACGAGAATTAAATCTGCTTGAAAAAGAAACTATGATAATGGGACAAAAGAATTTGAAGTTGGAATATGCGTTAGAAACGCTTGCGAAAGAAGAGATGAATTCGAATAAAATTATGGTTCTTCTTGATCAAAAATTATCACGTATAAACGCAAATTTGGTAACGCAAAAAGATTTGAAAAAAGGATTGGAGGATCAAAATTGCATAATAAAAAATGAATGTCTTTTATCCTTTGAAGAATTGGAGTTAGAACTTATAAAACTACAAAGTGATTTTAAAAATCTATGCAATGAAAAAATAATGCTAAAACAAGAACTGAAATCTGCCCAACAAGAAAGTTTATCATGGGAAAAAAAGGTAAATTATACTTGTAATTCGTAAATATTTTTATGTATTTCAGAAAAATCATCACAATATTTATATACTTGTAATTAAGATACAATTAATGCAAGATACAATCAAGAACGTAAAAGAGGAACAAACTGCTGGAGGTATAGCATTGATGAAAAGTGAAATTCACAAAATGGAAATGAGATTGTCTTATTTAAGAAAGATTCAGGAAAAATTAATACGCGATATGGATCTCTGTATTGCAAGAAGAGATATTATAGTTGACAAAATGTTCAGTAAGCTTAAAAGAAATCCAAAAGTAAAGCATAATGAAAAAACTGTAATGCATAAACGTTTGTCTGACCAAAGAACAAAGATCAAACAACTTCTGAAGGTAAGTACTAATTAATGGTTAATAATGCTCAGTTTGTGAACTAATAACAAACTAATATGTTTTATCGTTTACAAAATAGATTAAAAAAGAAACTATCAATATGGTAGAGAAATTAAAAGATCAAATAAGAAGTATTCAGAACAAAACAATCAAGGGCCAAGAGATTTTACAAAACTTACGGAAATGCATTCATAATGTAGAAGATGAAATTAAACAATTAGAACAGTTAAAATATCATGTTCGTTTTTAGTTGTATCGTAACGACTAGGCAGCGCTATATCTCTTCACTGATAAAATTTATCAACTTTTAATTCCGCTTCTCTATTTTTAGAACCTGCACAATTTGATTCTTAAACAAAGGAAAGTGAAACAATTATATGATATTAAGAATGGTGTATATAAAATGATTTATAAAGGTGAAAATGTAATAGAAGAAAATTTACAAAGGGAATACTGTTACAGAGAAAAATTAAAACATGCATTGGAAAGAATTGATCATGATTTTCCCATGCTAAAAATTGGTATAAATAGAATATTACTGTCTCTACAAATTGTTTAAAAAAATCAATGAGTATATAAGATAAGATAATAGTGTGATTATTATATTGTCTCTGAACAAATATATTACACAATGGTTCAAAGTTCTAGTGACTTATAAGGAAACGTTTTATCAAATTATATCTTACATATGTCGTAGCAACTTAATCCAGATAATAAATGTAATCCGAGTATAAAATTATATATTTAAATAAATGCAAGAAGTAAATAATTAAATGAAAATTAAGAAGTTAAAGATATATGATTACAATTTAATAAAACACAGGAGACTTAAATGGTAAGAAATTTTTATTTGCTAGAAATGCCAATGCAATTCACAGCCACGTCATTTAAATCCAGAGTAATCTCTTTTCATCTGTATTATTGATACGAAACATCGCGTAGGTAATATGATTATCGTTACGCGGCCAAAGGTGTTGCATTTTGTAAAGTTCGCCCGAGCCTAAAGCACGTAACAGCTTTTATAGCTGATAGTTTTATAAATTTTGCTTATCTAACGCGGTACGTGTGTGTAATAAGTTATTTTAGTAATATGTATAATAAAAAGCTACTGAACTATTACTTATTAAACTATATTATTAAGTTAGTAGAGTAATTTGATGATAAAGTGTTTTACAAGTAATGAAACAAAGTAACAGTATTATTATTATTATTATTATTTTTTTTTTTTTTAATACTTAACAAATATTTTCGATTGAAATATGATAAAGAGAATACAAATTAACATAACTATTTTTTTCACTTAACAACGAAATGAGTTAATCTTTAACAAACGGGAATACCAATTTCTGATTAAAGTCAGTGCAAATGCTTTTAGGTATTATCAGGAGGATTAAGAAGATGAATTTAGAACGTGTCGGAATTTCACAGCAAACCTTGGTCTCCAATGCTGAAGATGTACCAGCCAAAAGGTTGCCTCAATATGTTGCTGCTATGGCAGCAACTCTTGGATCATTATCAGCTGGGATGACATTAGCATGGACATCTCCTGCTGGCGAGAACGGAATTAATCTAAAATCTACGTATGATATAGAAATTTCTACAGTTGAATTTTCATGGATCAGCTCATTAACTGCAGTGGGTTGTGCAATAATATGTGTACTTATTGGGATTTTTGCTGATCTAATAGGAAGAAAAAGTTCAATGCTTTTAATGGTGGTGCCTTTTACCATAGGTTGGTTGCTTATTATTTTGGCCAACTCTGTGACCATGTTTTATATTGGTAGATTTATGACTGGTCTCAGTGGTGGAGCCTTTTTTGTAGCAGGACCAATCTATATAGCAGAGATAGCCGAAAACGATATACGCGGAGCTCTTGGATCTTATATACAAATACTTACTACTATAGGCATCCTTTTATCATATGTTTTTGGAACCTTCGTTAATATGCGTATACTGTCAATTATATCTGGTATTGTACCACTCATTTTTTTTACAGTTTTTGTATTCATGCCAGAATCACCGATTTATTACTTGAAAAAAGGCGACGTAGAATCTGCTAGAAAAAGTTTGACTAGATTACGCGGTGCTTGTTACAATATAGAAAATGAATTACAAAGTCACAAAAATGCATTGGAAGAAAATAGTAAAAATACGGTCTCGTTTCGGACTGTAATTAAATCTAAAGCTGTTTTAAAAAGTCTTGTAATTGGTTACGGGCTCATGATTTTTCAACAACTAAGTGGCGTTAATGTCGTTATATTTTATACTAATAGTATTTTTCAACAAGCTGGCAGTACTTTAGAATCTGGCTACTCGACTATTATAGTAGGTGCAATGCAAGTATTAGCTGCTTCTACGAGCGGATTAATTGTAGATCGTGCCGGTAGAAGAATTTTACTATTGATGTCAGCAATATTTATGTGTTTAACAACTTGCATTCTTGGAGTTTATTTTTATCTTTCAAGAATTAAAGTAGATGTTAGTTCAATCGGGTGGCTACCGTTGGTCGCTATATGTATTTATATCATAATGTTTAATATGGGTTTTGGGCCTATACCATGGACAATGATGGGTGAAATTTTTTCGCCAGAAGTGAAGGGTGTAGCAGCAAGTAGTGCTGGCTTTTTAAATTGGGTATTAGTTTTCATTGTAACTAAATTTTTTGGCGATCTGTCAACGGCAATCGGTCTTGATGCCACATTTTGGTTATTCGCCGTACTTTGTTTAATTGGAGCTTTCTTTGTATATTTATTAGTTCCAGAGACAAAAGGAAAATCTTTAGAAGCAATTCAAAGAGAATTAAATAGCGGTTTATAGCTATTATTTTCCAAAAAGCTATTTTACTTTGTAAGACTGACTGTAGAGAATAAAATTCATTTATATTGCACGATATTACTAATTTCTGTAATTAATAGCAAGTAGTATATAAAAAAATTATTTCTTGAAACATATGACTCGTACAAAAATATGAAAAAATAGCGCAAAATAGAATTTTCTAAATGTTAATAGATTTATAAATTTGCAAAATGTAAACATTAACATTACTTTTGACGTTTATTAAAGTAAATTTAAATATACAAATGCTTTGTCTTAAATGTATGAATTTTAGTGGAAAATGACTTATATTAGTCATACTACAATAGATTTGAATAGTAAATGTAAAATTGATACATTCAAGAAAAGGTGAACAATATTTAAGCTTAATTAACTATATTTGTATACTACAACAAAATAAACTAAATATTATTGAATTCTTTATTCCCTTTATTTTATTCAAAAAGAAAAAATAATTTAATTTATTATTAGGAACTAGTTGAGATATTGTCGATATGTAATCAGTCGAATTAAAACGATTCGGATTCAGGCATTCAAATGCGATCAGGTGAACTTAGCTATTGGTTTCAGAAATGAACTGTTGAACGTTATATAAAACAAAATTTGTTACATATAACGGAGTTAAACAAGTTTGGGTACTTAGATATAACGAGCTGACTTCCTTCAAATATTCGAGTGCAGGCACGTGTTCGCTTCACCAAATTGTTTCACGAGAATTGCTGCTAACATAAAAAAATCTATCATAAAAATGATATTAAGGTATAAAATTAATCCGATCTAACGTCAATTTCATTATAAGTATTCTATTAATGCATAGAGATTGTGCATTTCGATAAATAAAAATTATGGTAATTTTTGTTATTGAATGGCTCATTATAAACAGCGTTGATCATTTTCCTTATCAACATTTATATATATATAGGCACTGATAATGAATATTTGGGGAATAGGTGATTTAAATCTATCATTTAAATTCAATCAAACATTACTGTATACCGCTATTCCCGCACATTTCATTTACGAAATTTAAATTTATTCTTTTTGGCTCCATCTTTGCAAAAAGCGCTCAAACTAGTTGCACATCGTTACCGGCAGCAAAGTAAACTACTGAATGCCTGGTGGCGTCATCTATTCTAAGCGCGCTGGAGCTTTGCCGCGATCAGTTTGAACACTTCTCGAAGAGATGGCATAACGAGTCATTCGCTGTCGATAACGATGTGCGACTAGTTTGATTACTCCTTACAGAGATGGCGTAACGGGCAGTAGAATAAAATTACAAAAAAGTAATTAAAGTAGATATATATTACTATCTTATGATGTTAAGAATGGAATATTAATTTATAAAATATTCCATTTTTATACTCAACATGTTTTGTGATATATTATACACATTTTATTGAATATTGTATAGTATTTTTAAGAAAATTTTTATATTTTCTAACATGATATGCTTGAAGTTATGTGCATACGGACATTCCACAGCAGCTATACATTACACGAGCGCACACACAAACATAAAGTCATATTGCATTTTCTTTTTTCATTTATATAATACATCTAACTGTTATTCTAATTAATTTACATATTTTTATTACATTTAATGTACACAACAAACGCAATTTTTAAAGCCAGTAAAACTTGTAATATATTTTATTTTGCTTTAAATATTTACTAAAACACATTAAGAAATATTTATTTTAATATATAATACATAATTCTTTATAATTGTATCATGCACTTTATGAATAAATATATATAGTTTTTAAATATTATCATCTTGTTTCTAAAATTATATATACTATTTTATTTAATTTTTTAAATAATATTTTTTCTTTTATTTCTAATATACCTATCTAATTTGTGAAGTAATTAAAATGTTTTAGGTATGCAATATTTGGAAATCAGATAGAAATATGTCAAATACTGTCTTTTACAATTTTAGAAATAAGATAATAATTGCTACACTTTAGTACAAGTTACTTTTACATTATCATTAATGATCATCAAACTCAATAAATGCTATAATAAAACTAGAATAATTAAAAAGCAATACAGCAGTGTTATTATAATGTAACAATGTGACTATTTTTAATACAACTAATTCTTCTTGCAATGTTTAGTAAGAAACATTATTATACTATATCATATTAATAAACTTATTAGCTAAGGAGATCCATTACATCACAAGAAGGCAATTTATTTATTGTTTGATTAGAATTAGAATTTAAATTTGAATTAAGTTCTAACTGATTAAGTGCAACATTTCCTTGATATATAGAATAATTACTGTTATTGCTAGCAGTAACTGTATTAGAAATACAGTTATTCAATTTTTTATTTAATTGTATATTCATCCCTTGTAGATTATGGTGTTGGTACTGATTCGAATTTGGAGATTTCCAGGAATAGACAGATTTTGAATTTGATGCTGAAAGGTTTAACTGATCCAAATTAGATTTCATTAAAGTATCAGTTAAATCTTTCGATAGAGGCTTTGTAGGTTGAACAACTGTTGGTATTAATGGTGTTTGAGACTGCAGTCTTTGGTACAATTGCTGTTGTTCAGTTAATCTATAAACAAATAAGTTTTTATTTACAAAATTCTATTATAAATATATTTTGATACGTATAACTTTATATAAATATAAGATAAGGTGCAATAATCGCTACTTACCGAAATTTATCTTCCATTGTCAATTCATTTTCAATATGCAGAGACTTTGTAAAACTTGTACTTGTATTTGAGGCAGAAACTATAGGAATTGCATTTACATCATCATTAGTTGTATTTATTTTTGTATAAACATTAGAAGTTTGTGAAAGTTCTTCATCTAATTGTCGAGTCTCTCGACGCATGGCATCTATTTGTCTTAAAGCTTCCTTATGCTCTGATGTTACACGATTTATCATTTCAATTACAAGATTTGAAAGAATTTCATACTGTGGTAGACTAAAGTTTTGCTCAATACAGAGTGGCAACAAGAATGGTAAAATTTTTGTTGCTAATATTTCTTTACTTGCTCCCAATTTACTATGATTTAATAACATTCGGTAAATACCTGATAATAAAATAAAGTAATCATTCGTAACTTACTAATTTTAACTAATCTATTTTCTATATTTTATTATTATATTAGTTGAATTCAAAAATTTTGTCAGTTTCTATATTATGTACTACTATGACTTTGTGTTTGTAAATTAATTTTAATAGTAGGCAGAAGTTTATAATAACATTAGATTTATTTAGATCTAGCATTAAATCTAGCAGTAACTATTTAAATCTAACATTAGTATTTCTTTTCAGTGCATAAAACTGACACAAGTTTTGGATTTATTTAATGTAAATACTGTAATGTAATATAATACCAATGATAGCCATAAGAATTGCAGGTTCACTAGAGTGTGGAATTTCTTGTAGAAAAGGTAAAACTTGATCAAAGACAAGCCATCTATCAAAATTAGGTAACATTTTTGCAAGACATAGCAAACAGTTTACTCTAACTCCAAGACTTTTGTTGTTGCTTGCTTTCCCATACAAACAGATCTTTTTCATTCTGGGCAAAATTGCATTTTTTATCACCGGTCCTTCAATCATTGATATAATATTAGGTAAAGCCGACAAACACAATTCTTGTAATTGTTCCCATTCAGATTCTAATGCACGTAACAACATTGGCACTATGTCTGTTTTTATTACTTCTGTGGTACATAATTTTAGTAGTAAATCAGCATGCTGCATTAAAACAAGACTAATCTGTGGTGGATCGTCTAATATCAAAACAGGTTTGATATTTGGTAAAATATATTCTTGAAATTCTTCTACAGAGCTTGTTTCCATTGCATAGATTATACTTGGCAAAACGAATGGGATCATTGGAGGATTAAATAATTCCTTATACAAAGCTGGAAGGACTCTATGCAATATAACTCTATGTGGCAATTGCTTTAAAAGCTGTGGCAGTCCCTTATAAAATTGTGATTTCTGTAAATTATCCCATTGGAAAATTTTATCTAAGTAATTCAAAGTTTTAACACCTATATCCATAAAATATTCAATCTTTACAAACTGATGAGCATCAGGTCTTAATTCAGGATTATGATTTAACATTAATTTAATTGTATGTCGTAGAATCTCTGAAGTTGGAAGTAGTCTATCCGTAATAGTTGAACTTTTGAAATTTTCTAAAAATTGTTTACATTTCAACAAATTATTGTTACATTCATGAAGAGGCACGTTCATCGGAGAATGTAAAATATATGCCACCATTCCCAAAGAGAATATATCACTGGCTGCACTAACGCTGCTTGCTAGAATACATTCTGGTGCTTGATAATCCAAATTTGGTTGCGCCATGAATGGAGCTGAGATATCATACTCTACATATGACCACTGAGGCTGTTTACCTTCTGCACTTTGATTTAAAGCACAGAAATCAAATCCAAAAATTTTCCACGCACCATGACTGTTCACAACAATTGATTCCGGACATAAATTTCTGTGTAATAATTTAACATCTCCATGTAAAAATGTCAGACCTTCGCCAAGCTGTAAAAGTCCATATTTAACTTCAACATCGTGCAACTTGTAATCCTTTAATGTTATTGGTAATGGCTGTGGTAAATTATTATGATTTCCCAAAATATTAGCTAAACTAGCTAATACAGGTTCAGTTGCAAATGCTAAACTGTCTCTTGATTCTTCCAAAGGATGTTGAACTGTTAAAATTTGCGGATGACGCAATTTTGTTAATTGCGCGACACCCCTTTTCAATGTCTCAATGATCAATTCTCTATCATTCCTTGAAAATTTATCCAATATCCGTTTCTCAAATACAAAAATTGCTGCTTCTTGTTTAGTAGACTTTTTATAACCATTATAAATTTTCCACAGTAATGATGGTCCAGCACTTGCTATATGAGCAGTTACTTCAAATTCTCTAGTTACAGGGTTTCCCGGAAGAACATTTGATAATTGCGATAAACCATAAGCAGTGTTCTGAACAGTGTTAGAAATTGTGTTGCTAACAGTATTTCGTAACTTTGCAAGTACATCCATGTTATTTTATAATGTGTCTTAAATATTTATTATTTACAATGCAACAAATGTTCCTTCTATCAATTTTTTTCAATGGCTACACGTTTGATATTTCATTTTTTAACAAACTTAATTTCAGCAAATAAATTTGCTTTTTTACTTTAATCAAAAACTCTCCGAGATTTTCTTTTTCTTTTCACATTTGATTTTCCGCTTTTTGTCTCGTAAACTTTATTATGTTTTAAAACTTGAGCATATTATATTTATATTGTGCACCAACTTTGCATTATTCAAAACACAAGTACCTTGAACATTCAACACGTTACCATACGACAATTCTATTATAACATTGAACAACTCTTAACTTGGTAAATAAAATGCTATACAACAATTTTTGACAGAATGGTTCAATCTTACATATAATATTTTTGTTGGTTATATTTGATTAGTTTTTATCCAATGATTTGTTATCTACCAACCTAAAAGTTATTTAGTAATTGTTATTCAAAATACTTGTCCATTTTTACCGGCCGAGAGATAACGTGCTACCAATAAATTCGTTCGCACATGGTTAATATCGCAGAATTTCGAGTTATTGATAGGAATTACACTTTTTACATTTCTTGATTGGTAACAGTGGTATGAATAAGATCGCGCCCGATGAGAAGTAACACAGGTTGTTCTATCTAGAAGCTTTTTTTCTTATCGGTCACCTATGTGTATGTAATATTACACCAGGCGCCAAAATCTAAGAGATTCGACCGTGCTTGTCAAAATTTATTTAACATTTCTACATATTACGTATTTTGTTATATTATAAACGTAACGCTGTAGAAACGTCTAACACTACGTATAATAGAAATATAGAAATTTGGTATGTACATTTTATATTTCTGTACATAAGGAATATTATAAATGTGAAATGTTTTAAAGAAAGTTATTTGAAGCTGTTATTATGGTTAAACTTAAAGCAGAATGTTAATGGATATAAATATATCGATGATCTCTTATTCAAAGATTAGTTTAATATATTACTGAAAAAAATGAGAAAGCAGTCATGTGTAAGTGCAGACTTTCGGTCGACGTAATCCCTCCATTGATTAAAGTCAATGTTCTGTTAGAATCCCCTACCCAAAGTACGACCTTCGTAGTGGGGTGGATAGACGAGAGAGAATAAGGGTGAAAATACTGGCCGTCGACCTCGATGGTTTAGTTGCCTTATGAATCGCGTTCGAATCGTTCATCCTTACACTTTTCAACGAAAATTATTCGTATCTCACTGTCATTAAAGCTGCTGCATTGTTGTTCGCGTACAATTAATTCATAATTATATTATGTACGATCGCTGTTCTACTTTTTCCCATTGAAAATATCGCGTGAATATTTAAAAAACGAAAGTGACATTAACTTAAGCTTAATTTCTTCCGAGTTACAACATTATATTTGGTAGAAATTAACTTACCATTTTACATTTATTTTTATTTTACATTCATTGTGCATTTTACCGAAATAAAACGGAATCCTAATTTTTCAATACATGGTTTATGTAGAAATATTGAATATAAATTTTCATAAGGCTTAAAAAATATTTGCAATTCTTTGAATATTGTACTCCTTAAAATTTGTTCATAACTCTTCTCTTAATTTTCTTATTAAAATATGTGTTAAATTTTAAATCTAATCGTTCACTTTTTTAGTTAAAAAACGCAAATAAGGAGTTCGCAACGTTAATGTTGCATGCTAATTAATAAATACTACAAGATGTTATATATCTTTCTAAGCTGTGACGATGGATAAATTTCGGGAAAGTAAAGAGTGAAAGTTTACTGTGCAAGTCCTCCGATATCGATTTTTGCAAATTGCAGCAGTGCATTCACTAACAGCATATTTATGTCTCCCCTTGCTTCGAGCCGAGAAAAGTTCTCAAGGAGAATGTTTGCATCGAGATAAACAAGGAAATAGTAAGTGTTTATAATAATTTCGCTATAACCCTAAAAATTAATTATTTGCGATATAAGAAATTATTTCAACTTTTATATCGTATATATATGACCGAGAATATGTATGAGAGACAAAAAATTAAAAAGAAAAAATGTTTTTACATATGACTGCCTATATTATATGCGTGTAATTGCGATTGTTTAGAAATTGAACACGGATGACGAATTGGATATGAGTTTGAAATTTAAATGGCTTTTCTTGGGAATACTAGCTATCATCCCCCTTGAATTCGGTAAATTTCTTTCAATTTTAACGTTTTACGAATATTATAATGAAAATAAATTATACCATATGTATATAATACCTTTGATACAATCTTATAATATTGAATATAATAAACATATATGATCTGTTTTATAAATAATCATAAAAAAAAAATTTAGATGTTACTAGATCAATGATGGAAAATGAGAAAGAATTTACTACGTTGGAAATTGATTCTCCTTCTTCTCATGTTGCCCTTTCGGGAGACCTTACAATATCTATCGTAAAGTCGAATCAAACTTTAAAAAGAACAAAGTACAAATATGAGTTCAAAGAAGAAGACAATGAGGATACGAAATTGTTCAAAAATATATCTAATAAATTTTTTCTACTAAGGTGAGCCAATTTATATTATATATTGCGAGCTATAAAAAATTACTTTTGACGTCTAAAGAAACACTATGTTATCTATAAATGAATGATATGCAAACGATTATATGCTGTATTTGTGATTATTTATATTACTTTTTAGAGTATTGTACCTTCTTGAAGACATATCAGAATTAATTGGTGAAATTCAACTGGAACAATTGCCTTCGGGAAATGAAACCGTTTCAATTACTATTCCCTGTGGGTATTTTACTCGTGGCGGTATTTACGCTTTACGAGTAGAGTATAAGTATAAAAATTCAACAGTGCCTGTTACTACTCTTTACCAGGTTGTCTTTCATTTATTGCGCATAAATTTTCGAAATATTGTTACTTTTTAATATTTTCATTTGCACTTGTATACGTACTTGTTATTGAGTTTTGGTACGGTAATTGCAAACATTTCGTTTACAGACAAGTAAAATATTAGATGTGAAGTGGCCATTACCAACGATCTTTTTGGGATCTCAACAAATTACTACTTATCCCAGTGAACCTGTCAAGGTCATAATAAAATATGACGGAATAAATTGCGCTTCTTCCGATAACGTTCCTGTAGCTGTTTATACTTTGCAATTAATATACTGTGGATCTAGTGCAACTGCCTGTTATCTGCAGAATAGTACTTCTACACAAGTAAATGAACAATCGTTTTGTAGCTTTAACATTTCTATTTACCTTACGTCTTATAAAATATTATTGCTACAATTATTATCGTTCATAAATTTTATATCATCATTTCCAGATATTATATTATGAAGATATAAAGAATGTTTCATCATCAAAAACTATCTTTTTCCGATGTGAATTTTTCGGATTGCCTGGAACTTACGCTGTAAGATTAAGAGCTTCGAATAGAAATCCTACAGCGCCAAATACCAGCGTATATTTTAAGGTAATTAGTTCAAAATAAATCGATAACGATTAGACAACTTCGAACAATAATGAAGCATGTTTTTAATTTCCAAATAACTATAATTATTTTTCATATTAATAAGTAGCACGTGACGCTAGATTCTTATGTATTTTTATTGAACCGCAAGCAGCTCGCTAACTACAGCTCGCGAATAAATCCAGGATTAGAAATGACAATGAAAATATCTATATTCGTAAGTTTCTAATTAATTTATATTCAAATTAAAGGTGAACTGGTCTGAAGAATTTAAGCTTACAGTCCATGCACGGTCAATATATCCTTGCGAAGGGTCAGGAGATATAGCCGTCCTTTTCGAATATCCTTCGTGTCGGCTAGAAGGTGATCGTATTCGTGTTTATGGTCGTCTAAAGGCTGATGTTACTTCCGTTGCTTCACCTTCCAGTCTTCATTATATTACAGAATCTAGATCAATACCTGGCAAACATTCTCTGGCATTTGATTGTGATCTGTTTACAGAAAAATTTGTCGAATATTGTTTTGTCTATGTTAGCAAAGCGATTACAGGTGCTATGGGAGACGTTAAAATATCCTGCATACCTACATTTTCTTTTCAAGGTAGGTTTCTCCTTTTCTTCTCACAAATAATTTATGTATATAATATTAATATTACAAAATACTTTAAAGTTGATAAATGATTATGACTAAATTGAATCGAATTGAATTGAATTATTTAATTAGTAGTATTAGTAGAATTATTTAATTAGTTTATATTAATGTACCTTTGTTAGAAAATGATGCTGCAGGATGGGGGCCTTGGAGTCCTTGGAGCGCCTGCAGTAGTTCATGTTTCGGAGGAATTCGAAATCGATATCGCTTTTGTGATACACCGCCTCCAAAATACGGAACAAAATTTTGTCAAGTAAACATTTCTTCTCAAATTTTTACAATATTTAATTAACATTATTAGTAGAAATATATGGTTAATTTGAAATTCATTTGTAAATTGATATTAAGGAAAAAACATAAATTAATAGAAATTTACAATATCGTATTACAGGGAAAGGCAATAGAAACTGAATTCTGTAGCAACATTTTTTGGGAGGAGTCTAATGGAAATGATTTGCACAATCGAATTGAGAATTCTGAATGTCACGGTGCAATTTTAGCTGCAACAAAACCGGAAATTATAGCTGAAATTGGATCACAATGCCGATGTGGATGTCGTATTGTATTAAAAGAGCAATCTCTCAGAAAAATGCTTGGAGCTAATACTCAAGCTTGTCCTGGTCGATCATTTTGGCTTTTACAGGTAATAATAAGTAAATAATATACTTACTATAGTTGTTGATATAGTGATACAGTGATCGTGTTCAACTGTAATTGTTTTATCGATCGTTTTATGTTTGATTTGATTATGAATTTAAAAGTGAACTGTTCTTTACCCCAAGAGAATTGGGGAACTTAAAGCTGAGAAAATAATATTAAATGCATAAAATTGAATTTGATTTGTCTAGGCCCTGCCGAATTTTGTAATTGGATTACACTTAGATCAATTACAATTTCCATGCCCGGGACAGTATTTTCGGGTTCGAGATGGCAATTCTTTAAATGCAAATCTTTTAATCGATGTTGGTTCTAATAAAATGCAATACACTGCCAAAACACTAATTAGCTCTGAGCAAAATTTATTACTGGAATTTTTTAGCGATGAACTTACAGCATTGGGAGATGCCTGTATTGGTGGATTTCTTGCTCATGCAGCTATACTAGGTAAAAATAAACATTATAAAAGTATATTTTTTACAATAACTCATGATATTTGATAATCGTTAAATAAAATTATACACTTCAGAAATTTTCGAAAAACTAATTTGTTGCTGGAATTTGTAAATAAAGCAAAAATTTCATAAATATTTAAATTATAGATAAGAAATATTTGAAAAGAAATAGGACCACAACCATTGTGCCTTTTGTAACGAGTTCAATGAATATCGGGGAAGAATGGATCTCTTGGAAACCTGCACACTTAGCGACTGCCTTGCTTTTGATACTCATGTTTACAGTTTCTATTTTTCTGATGTTACAATTTGTTATAAAATACAGAAAGTACCGTATCGCTGAAGATGCGAACAGCCTCAGCGATGTTTCTGGTAAGAATAACATTATTCTCCATCAGTTATATTCATTTTGCAAAATATTGTTAATTATTCGGTACAGTTATGTGGATATATGAATAATTAATACTAAACAAACTATCAATGTACCGTTACATAGTTATAATAACTTGTTTCGTAAAGGTGTACAAATAATATTATATCTATTAATTATAATTTATTAATTAAAATTTGTTATTTTAATTAGGGCTAATGCCTGGTCGATCAAAATTTTTGTCTACGAGTACAATTATTTCCGAAGTTATTTCAATGATAGATACGGCCGCAAAAACTTCTCGAAAAGAAATATTGAGTAACACAGATGAACACTATAACAGTAATGAAACCTTAACAGGGTATGAATGACAATATTTTTTTAAATTATTTAAAGTTATAAAAAATGATAAATAATAGAAAAGATAATTTCACGTAAGTAATGCCTCCCACTTCTTCGATATAGGTGTAAAAATGAATCTATAACAAGTTCCAGTACATTAAAATTAAATAGCACAATGGAAAGCTCCTCTGATAAAACAATCACATCAATGAAATCAAATTGTGATAAATTATTATCATCCTCTAGCATCCTTGTTTACAATAAACCAGAAATAAAGTATGCCTACCCTGTAAAGTTAGTTCAACTTGTATTTTACTTGAAACAACACAGATCTAATATTGCAATTTAATTACAGTTTTCACAACATTTAATTATTATTCCTACCACAGGTTACAAACAATAGATTATGATACTTCAGATGAGAAAACCTTAAAAGTGAAAAATGAGAACTTGAAAGATAATAGAAGCAATAGCGTTCCAAAAATTTATCAAGAAAATGAAATTAATTATCCAGAGGAAATGGTAAAAAAGAGTTTATATGCAAAAACTTGTAAGATACAAATAATTTTTATTATTTTATACTTTTTTTTACACACAGAAATCTTTGCCTGAAAGTACGCTTTCGAGTCCATCAACTTTAGCGAGTGGGAAAGAAACAAAAGAAAGAAGAAATCGCGAGAAACTTTTACAAGATCCTGGGTCAGATTTTAGTTTAACAAATCCTGATTCAGAACTGGAATTAGATTACTACGATTATAATGTAGCGAATGCTAGCGCCGTTCCGGGATCTTACTTGGGAATGGACCCTGCTTTTTTGGTCTGGATTCCACCACTTGATACAGAAGATCTTTTGTTAGGGTAATTATATAATAATAACTTTTGCAATGATATTACGAATAATTGATTTAAATTTTACATCATTATGTATTACTAATTATTTGTTAATAGGAGTAAAAGAAATTCTATTTTGGCACTTGAAACTGAAGGTACTGCACTAACACCTTCTGAATATAGAAGAATGCAACTCTCTAGCTTTGAAGATTTTGGATTCGAATTAGAACAAAGGTGAACAGTTGTTGAAATTTAGATTATGAAAATTGAATTAGTAATAATATATAAAAATTTCCAGAACAAGAAAGTTTGAAAAATTACTTCCTGTTCAAAAACTTCTGGAAGATTCTAGTATCAAAGTAAGCATGGAATCTGTAACTAGTATCTTAGAGCATAAGCAATATTGTGTTATTCCAAACAGAAGGTAAGTTACAATAACAGTTGTTTGTATAAATATTACTTAATAAATTGTCAGGAAAATTTTCCCTAAAATTTCCTCAAAATTGTTTCTTTTATTATATTAATATCTTTTGCTTTTAGTAGAGTCCGTATTGGTAAAGATGAAGAATCGAGTGAAGAATCTAATTCTTCTAAAAGTCTTCTTGGAAGCCCTATAAATATGATGAATAATGACGAAAATAATAGAGAAAAATTGAATTATACAACCAACAAAATTTTACAAAAAGATTTTTTAAATACGAAACAGAATTCTAATCTAAAAAAGGTTTCTACGTATCAAGATGAGGATGCAACAAATGTGTCCTGCAAGTATAAGGAACTAATAGAATGTACTCAATCATTTACAAGTATAAAGGACGCAGTAAACATTCCGATGACAGAATTAGCAGGAAGCCCTTTAAAAAATAATGCTCAAGTTCGAAAATTAAGTAACAAAGACATTGATAGTTCATTAAGTATTCCAAATCCAGATTACGGTATGGAAACATATTGCGTAAAACAAGCATCTTTTTATGATCAGAACATTAAATTCGTTGACGATGACGACGATGAATACATCGATTAGAAATTGTAGAAAACTATCCTTTACAGCTTCTATCGTGATTTATCTTGTATCATATTGTATGTGCATAAATTTTTATTATAATGTTCTCTTTTATAGTATTTAATATCATAATAGAATGCAATTATTTTAACATTATTTTTTAATATATTATATTTATGTTTTTTGTTACAACTAGAAAGAATGTTAAACTTTTAATGAATACTATTAACCAATCTATACTATCATTATCTATAAATTGAATATTGGAAACTTATTTTCTTTATAAACAAATTAATTTTCATCTTAGACATACGAAATTTAAACTTTGTTTCTTTTCTTTTTAATTTTTAAATTGTATTTATATATACATAAGAAGTATGTTTAAATATTTGTACAAAGATATCAGATTCATCTGTGTGAAATCGAAACATATGACTATGACATTGTACAAACAAAAGTATAAAGTTTACTATATCTTTAGCATTTAACAAAAATATTTTCTATTGCACATGGAATTTGCACATGCAATAATAACAATTAATTTTTAACTTTTTAAATCAGATTTTAAATATTTTTAAAATTGTTAACATAAGTTTAATGTGACTATGTTGCAATTGTACATAATTCTTAATACTTAATTACTAGCATAGTACAAATTATATGACATAGTACAAGTACTCTAAAGATTAATGTCTAATACATATATATTTGTACAATATAAAAAGCATCTAAATATATATAAAGTAATATAAATTAGAATTACTATAACCTTCATACATAAATAAATCCATATGTCTTTAATACGTGTATTAATAATATGTGTATGTCACAAGCCAAATGAGCATACCCAAACATGTATATTTACATTTGAGAGAAAGGCTATGTATACTAATACCACAGTATATAGTAGCGAAGATGGAGTGCGCATGCGCGAAAATAGGCACCCGTCTCGCAACGTCATATGAACTCTCACTTGCTCTTTCTTTTTTGCTCTCTTTTTATGTCTCCCCAACTTATTTTCACATCCAATTAATTTAAATTTAATAAAAATAATAGATATATTATTTCTAATACACTGAAAAATAAGTAAAAAAAGCAAAAGTCGAAAAAATATAAAGTACATATAATATAAATCTGTCATAATATAAATATTATGCTATAAATATATTTATCACTATAAAAATAGAACATAAATGTTATATAGGATAAACAACAAGAAAAGCAAAATCTCTGATCTCTCAAAACCTTTGGAAGCGTTTGAACAGCTTTCAAGCAGCTCTCAATACATACTGAATTCCCTCCAATTTCAGCTTCAGGTTTAGTTAGATATTTGATCGTCTTTTTGAAAGAGAGCAAGAAATAAAGAGCAAGTGAGAGAGAGTTCATATGACGTTGCGAGACGGATACCTATTTTCGCGCATTCCTTCTTGGGCTTCATGAAATCGGGAGAGTTTCGCTACTGTATACTGTGCTAATACCTACGTTTCTATATTGTGGCATAGTTGGTTAATTATGATAACATCAATAAAAAATTTTCACAGTAACATTTAAAGTACAGAGTAATTTAAACTGAACACTGTAATAATTTGTATTTAAACATATAAAGCTGGCATGGAGTCCAATACTATACAAGATACGATCGCTAATGTGCGAGAAAAATTTAAAGATGTTCGAAAATTGTTGGATGACCACGAAAAATTTAGTACGGAGACGAAACCGTATAAAATAAAGTATCAAGCTATCGATGTATTGAAATCAATGGAAATGGACTTGATTAAGATTCTAGCAGATATGCCAGAAGAGGAAAAAGGTGAAGAGATCATAATGCTCGCAGTGATACATTTAAATCTTGGTTTACTATATGCTGATACAGAAGAATTACAAATGGGCGAAGAACAATTTATGAAATGTCTAAAATTACTTGAAAACAAAGAGCTAGAACCAGAAGCTGTTTTGCCAGTATTAAGCACTCTGAATCAGTTAGGTCTTATATGGTCTCAATGGAACCAACCCACAAAGGCAAAAGAATTTTTGGACCAGGCAGAGAAAATTTATAATGACTTTATAGATACCAACAATCCATGTAGAGATCCCATTAACATGGCCCAGAATTTTGGTATTGAACAAGTCAAAGATGAATTGAGTCCTAAGGAAGTATTAGAGAAAGTTCATACTTTAACATTATATTATTTAGCTCAAGTATACAGTTCTTTGAAAGACCATCGCCAGTCTGCAATATATTGTCATATGACTTTGCGCAGACAGTTAGGTGATAATGACATTATGCAAGACTTAGATTGTATTGATTGGGCGTTAAACGCAGCAACATTGTCACAATACTTTATGTCAAATGATGGTTTTTCTCAAGCAAGACATCATTTGGCAGCTGCATCTTACATATTGCAAAGGTATGAAAATATTCTTAAAAAGAAAAATGCGACTGATGGGGAAATTGAAGCACTTACAGCTGAGTGGGAAAATTTTAGGCACAGAAGTGCAGATGTTGCCAGATGTTGGGCCAAATATGGAATCTTACTCATGAGTTTATCGAAACAAAGACTTCTAGAAAAAAATGAATCAGAAGAAGAAAATGATCAATCGAAACTAAATAACAAGGATCCTTCAAAATCAACAATAATTGAAAGTCTAAAGTTTGATGTTCTAGAAAAAGATATAGAGCCAATTGCAGTTCAAATAACAGACAAATATTTACTAGATTCTACCGATTCCAGAATAGTTTTCTTTAATGTTCTGAAATGGTTGGAGCAAGCTAAAGCATATTATACTTTAGAGAATCATGCATCTGATCATATACTGATCGTGCAAGATATTTCTCAGGCATACAAATATCTGTCGTTCTTTACAGAAACTGAAACTGAACAGCTATGTTTGCATCAAAGAAGAAAGACTATTCTAGAAAATGTTTTGAAAGAATTAAATCCACAGTATTATCAATCTGCTTGCCGACAAATTTGGTTTGAACTAGGAGAAATATACTCTGATATGCGTGACATATGGTATGATCGTGCTCGATCGTCTGATAAAAAACCTGTGCTGCACACTTTAAAACAAAGTAATCGCTTAGCTATGAGTGCTATAAAAAATTTTCAAGCGTTTCTTGATTCCATTCAGACTCGCAATTGTAATTCTGAAATAGAGCAATTTCCCAACGAAGTAATGCAGCCAGCTTTATTTTCTTATTTTCATCTTGGTAGATTGTACAATAAGATAATAACATCTGACAAAGCAGTGCAATTGAAAAATGCACAGAATAGTATTAACGCATATAAATTTGTAATTGATTATTGCGAGAAATATCCCAAAGCAGCCGAGGTGATGAAAATTGAATTAAGCCTTTGCAAAGAATTGGTGAGCGTGTTACCGATCAAAATAAATATGCTCCGTGAACAAATGATGGACCGATAAAGTTTTATTTTACTGTTGCACATAACTTACCAAGTATCATCTGAAAATGTCATAAATTGATTTTCAGGCATATATAAGGCATTTAAATTCATATAATTAACTATATTTTCTTTTTTTTTCATATCTGTAACGTTTTACTGTATAATTTAGCTTTTATAATTGTATTTTTGTTGTAATAGCAATTAGGATGATTATATTATAGACTGCTATGTATTATAGATGTATAATGTTTATCATATGTGTATTTTATTTTTTTCAAAATAATTGTATTATATTTTTTTAATCATAAATAAAAGAGTTCAATTATTTAATGCTATTACAGTTTCTTAAAATATAAATGTTTTATCTGTTTAATTTAAACTATTAAAATAAAAGGTATGTATTAAACAATTAATACTTTATAAGGTAATTTTATATTTATTTCGTACAATAAAAAATCACTTTTTTTCCTTTTTATTGGCTGTTACAGCCTTCACGTCTTTTTTAACTTTCTTCTTTAATCTATAAAAAGCATCTGTCCTCAATTTATTTCTGATCTGTCTTGCTTTTCTTAGCTTAAAACGATCAAAATCACTAAGCTGTAAACGCTGGAATAGATGAGAAACATGTTATTTAGTATTCAAAATGTAACTACTTTTCTGTTGTCAAAGATTATAAAAATAAAATAAAGGTCTTAATAAACTCTTACATAAAAAGATCTTTATATATTCCAACTTACTTTTTTCTTAGCTTCAACTTTTCTTGCCCACATGGTTTGTTTCCAAAGATCATTGATGTTTGCTGCTTCCCATGCTTTTCGTACAACATGGGTGGATCCAGTGTATGGGAAACGTATACGGAACTTAGTTAAATGAAGTTCATTTAACCTCATTTCACAACGTGGAACATTTGAAGCTGGACCATCTACCAAAACCTATGTACATATAATTAATACTTAATACAATGCTTCATAAGTTCAGGATACATAATAATTGAATATTCTGATATCAGTTAGAGTACACTGGCATCAATTAAATATCAGCCGGCAATTCCTATCAAAATACTGGATCATCATTGTTATACTATTCATCTATATAGTAACAAAATTATAAAATTATGCAACAATTAATGGTAAAAAATATCTAATGAAAGCAGTAATATATTTAAAAGATTATTTTACCCGATTTTGATCAATGATGTCCACAATAGCAACAAGTTTACCCTCGTAAGGTCCATCGCTCACATAAGCGATGCGACCAGATTCTACGAATCTCTGGAATGGCTGTTTAACAAAAAGAAAATCTAATTATACTTTTATAATAATAAATGAATATTGTGTTACAGCTAATTTGTTGTTTGTATACACATATCTAATAGTTTGCAACACATAAACGCACCTACCATGTGGTTGAAAATTGTGATAAGTACAAGGTTATATCGAATAATATTTTACATCTTTTATACATTATTAAAAATAAATTAAGTAGGTTAGATTACGTAAAAAGTTTCTATGAAATACTTCTTCGTGAGAATGATGAATGAAATTTTTACAGGATACAATAAATTCTAAGTATAATATTGCTAAGTATAAATCTACACTTCACTTACCATGGTTTACCGGAAGCGAAAGACCAATACAATCTATAACCGGATGAAGCACTAACGGCACCAACTGTTAAAAGTAAATTATTTCTATTTTAGAATTCAGTGAAAAATTTGTTTTAAGTTCATAGATTTACAGATAAATTAGAATAATCATTATTAGATACATCTTCTTTAAAAAGTAATGAACTACATGTGCAAATCATTAGTTATTCAATCATATGTTATTAAATAAAAAAAGTATTGAGTATTTCGTATATTTTATATGGAGTTATTTTATATAAAAATTTACAAGTGAATGGTACTAGTAAATGAAGCAATACTCTTTTTAATTCAATAATAATCTTTAAATTATCAAAATTGATAAAATTTAGTAGCATGCTTGATATTCTGCATTTTATATCAACATACAGCGTACTTATTATCTATTCAGATGAAAACACAGATCGATCAATAGGAAATGATATTACTAAATGCAACAACCTTCTATTGAATAATTGTACATCTGTGTTTGTTTGCATTAGTATTTGTTGAAAGATTTAAATGTGTGAATAATATGAAATAAATAATGTTGTAAACGTCACTTGCATAGTGGAAACAGCGCACCTATTGGCACTATAAAGAATTAAACGCATTTCAAACTTTGTAGTTTGAATTGTAACGATAATTTAGTAACTGTTTGCGAGAAACGACACAACAGTATTCCAACTGTGATACAAATAACAATTCTTCGAAGAAATAAAGATACGTATGATTTAAATAGTAGCAATCATGAACGATACAAGGGTTGCAAAGAAGGAAAAGTGTCAGCAAATACAAGTATTTGTTCGCGTTAGGTGAATAAGGATATTTTAATCCTCTTCTTATTCTGATAAACACTTCTATTATTTATTTATATTTGATGTTTTCTTTCATTAGACCCATAAATGATGCAGAAAGAAACAATAAATCTAAAAACATAGTAGAAATTCTCAATAGTAAGGAAATAATAGTACATGAACGTCCAAATGATAAGTTTTCTAAAAAATTTAAATTTGATAATGTGTTTGGATCGTCTTCAAAACAGGTATAGTTTTTAATATTAATAAATACGTAGTTAAGTAAAGAGGATACTTTATTGTATAATTTCTAATTAATAGATTGATGTATACAATGTGATTGTTAATCCATTATTGGAACAAGTTTTGGATGGATATACATGCACAGTGTTTGCATATGGACAGACCGGTACAGGGAAGACATTTACTATGGAAGGAATTAATACTGATCCAAACTTTCATTGGCAAACTGTAAGATATTTCTTGTATAAATTTATTTATATAATGTAAAACTTTTACATGAATATATGTATGCGAACACACATAAAAAATAACAAATAAGGTCACAATAAAATGTGTTAACTTCAGAAATGGTACTTATTAGTTATATTATTGTGTTGAAAATTCTTTGAAGTAAATATTATTTGTTCATTTTATATAAATGGGTATTATGTAATTGTATGTATGCAATTAAATGTGCAATTGTAGGATTCGTCTGCTGGTTTAATACCACGCTCTTTGAGCCATTTATTTGATAAGTTGCAAATGCTGGAAATACAGGAATACTCGGTTAGAGTAAGTTTTCTGGAACTCTATAATGAAGAACTATTTGATCTTCTATCACCTAGTAGCGGCGATGGATCAAAAATAAGGTACACGAGGCAAATTATTTTATTGTACTATACTTACATTTTCACAAATCTTTATATTTAATATAACTTTGAACAGATTATATGAAGATGCATCGAAGAAAGGTGCCGTAATTGTACATGGATTAGAAGAAATGACAATTCATGACGTAAGTGAAATTTATAAAGTTCTTGAAAGGGGATCACAAAGAAGACAAACAGCTGCAACATTGATGAATACACAGTCTAGGTCATTATCCCTATCCTTTATTATTGAAGTGCCATCTATTGTCCTTTTTAATAATTATTTTAAGTAATTATGCACATATTTTTCTATATGAGGAAATTCTATCTTTATCATTTGGATTACATTATCAAGAATATCTTTCTTAATATCGTATCGATTTCAATATATAAAGTGATGAAAATTATTTTAGCCGATCTCATACTGTATTTTCAATCACTGTTCACATGAAAGAAAATACTATTGATGGTGATGAAGTTCTGAAAACGGGAAAATTAAACTTGGTAGACTTGGCAGGTAGTGAAAATGTTGGAAGATCTGGTGCTGCTGACCGAAGAGCAAGAGAAGCCGGTAATATCAATCAGTCTTTATTGACCCTCAGTAGGGTTATAACAGCCCTTGTTGAAAAAGCACCTCACATACCTTATAGGTAAGAAAAATAAGTATTCTATGTATTTGTTACAATAAAAGCAATATTACTTATTATATTTTTATATCTTACGCCATGTAGGGAATCTAAACTTACAAGATTGCTCCAAGAGTCATTAGGTGGCCGCACGAAAACGTCTATTATTGCAACTATATCTCCTGCTAGTATTAACATTGAGGAAATATTGTCAACGTTAGATTATGCACATCGTGCAAAAAATATTACTAATCGTCCAGAAGTAAATCAAAAACTCTCCAAGAGAGAGTTTCTTCAACAGTATTCTGAAGAAATTGAAAGATTACAAAGAGATTTGTTAGCTACGCGCCAAAGAACTGGTGTTTATCTTGCAGATGAAAATTACAAAGAATTGCAAGAATTAATTTCTCAACAGACAAGAGAAATAGAAGAAAAGACTAATCATATAAAGGCACTTGAAAAAGTTATGCAAGACAAAGAGGTGCATATATTTTTATTATGTGTTCTTTAATTTGATCATATTATTAGTTTTTTTCTTTTTTTAGAAAATATTTAACGATATTAAGATGAAAGATATAATTCAAAAGAAAGAATTACGTGAAGTCCAAATCAAACTAAATAATGTTGCAAACGCACTTAAATCGACAAATAATCAATTACAACAGTCCGCACGAGAACGAGATGAGCAAAAACATTTAGCTGAGAAGTATAAGAATACAGAACAGTCTTTACTGTCTCAAGCTCAAGCTTTGTTAAGTGTAGCAGATGTAGCAACTGAAGATTCATTTAAATTACATGACAAAATTGATCGTAAAAGGTACCTATATTTATAAAATAAATAATGAATAACCCTTATAAAATTCTATATTTATTATCAGTTACACTTCTTTTTTTTCTTTTTTTTTAGTGAAACAGAGCGAACATTTCAAAATCTGGGTGAAAAATTTCGAAATAATGTTTCTGAATATTTGCAAGGTATTGAAAACGATGTCTCGATGTGTAGTCAGAAGTTAAAGCAATTTTGTACATCCATGAAAAATGAGCTTGGTAACAAAAAATTTCACATATATAAAATTCTTTTATTTTGTTTAAAGTTGGATGCGCGCCACACCTCACAGAATTATTATATACTTTTATTTCTGTTCTCTCCATTAGCTGTGGTAACATCTGCTAGCTGTGAAAATATTGATGTAGCTATACACCAAATTTCATCAAGTCTTCCTGATCAACACTTATCCGATGCTAATACTTTAACAAAAAAAATAAATACATCTGTATGTGCTTGTTGATCCCTTTGAAGTTAATGTTTTTATTTTTAAGCAATTTTTAAAATTGCCTTAATATTTTTAAAAAATATTTCAGTATTTAAATTATCAAAATTGGATACAAAATGAAATGAAAGATGCAATAGATATAATAGAATTGGAACAAAGATTTATAAATGACATATCTCAAACATTGGCCCAACATATTGATGATATAATTGATAATGAAATTGTTAAGAACCTGCAATTTATAAGAGACAATATATCTGAAAAATTAAAACAAACTTCAACTCTTATAGATGAAATAATAGATTCTGCTTGCAGTTATCAATTTGAAAATTACAATTATGTGACTAAAAATATTGAGGTCATTATGAAAAATGTTGAATCGGTTTGTAAAAAGCAAGTGTTTAGTGAGAAGCAACATTTACTAACAAAGGTATGAAGAATATAATTTTATTACTCTACTATATATTTAAATTTTTAAATTATTAAACCATTCTTCTATAGACGATGGCAGACGCATTTTCTCAGTTTAGCGATTTAAATACAAGCTTGGAAGATCACCATTGCATTGTAATTGACAAATGTGATTCCCTTAGTGAAATTTGTAATGCGATTAACGATCAAACAGTAAATAGTTGTAATGTAAATGTGAAAATAAGAAACGATTTGCAAGAACAGATGCAACGAAATATAAAACAAACTGAAAATGATGTTATTGTTAGAACAAAACAGGTAATTTTAATATATGACTTAGGAAGTTCAATGAGGAAAGTTTTAGTATTTATAACGTGTACTAATTTTATTAACAGAATGACGTAGTTGCAAACAGAATTAAAGATGAAGGGAAATATTTAATGAATACATTACAGTCGAATACAAATAAAAGTTGTGATATATTGAAACAATACAAGAATACTGTTGAGTGTAACATTAAGGAATTGCAACCGAAAGTGGATGTGGATAAGAATAAAACTTTGTCGTTGATCAATGTAAATTTACAAAAAAAATTAATTAATTTTTTGTTGATGTAATGAAATATTTAAAACTTATTTTAATATGTAAAATAAACTTATTTTAATATTGTTTTTGTAGGATCCTCATGGAGTAGTGTTAAGTGTAAGTAAAAATCAAGCAAAATTGATGGAAGATATAAAGATTAATGTTTCTGAAGCTTCACGAGAAATATCAACGAAATTAGATAATCAAATAGTGGAATGCTGTCTGTGGAGTGACAATATTGTTGAACAATTGGAAACAATAGAAGATGAAATCGATAAATTTTTTAATGAAGATATACAGCACGACATTCCAACAGGTATATTTCAATATTTAAAAATTAATGGAAAAGGAAGACACTAAATTACGTAATTCTTTTTATAATGTTTCTAGGTACGACACCTGCTAGGAAAGAATTTTCATATCCTCGTCAATTTATAGCAACGTCACCACACGAACGACTAGTTCAACGATTTCGAGAAACTAAAAAACTTGTCGAAGCGATAGAAGGTGTAAGTATGCATATTATTATAAAGTATATGTTTTTGTCACGTTTTTCATACATTAATATTTATAGGACGACGCAGATATGAGTGACGAAATGAGAATAAAACAAATTGCTAATTCAACAGCACTATCTGATATTACACTTGCAACTTCTGCATTTGACAATACAATACTTGCTACTTCTACCATAAGTAATGAGTTTTTGTCAAAGCACAGCAATTCGCAGAACTCTGTAGATTCTCAGGTTGAAAATATTACACTAACACTGGATGCTTCTTCAATATTTGTGCAATCCCATGTTTAATTTGATGCATCTGTTTGCACAAGGGTGAGGATTTAATTATTTAAAACTTTATTTCTTTAACTGCAGTGTCTTCTGTAAAAAATTCGTTGAGGGTTATATTGATCACAGACTTTTTAAGCATTTTACTTTTTTCTGACACGATTTAAATTAATAATTTTTTTAAAACACGAATTAAATATACACAAAACACAGATTTAATTGTTCAAAAATAAAACTTTTTTTAACATTCATATTACGTTCAAAAACATTATAGGGAAAAATAAAATAATAAATTTTACCCCATCCCTCATTTCTTTTGCTACTTACAATTAAAACTTCCGATTCGGTTTTTTTGAGTGAACTTGCTGTTGCTGAGTACAATTCTTTTATGCATTTCCTGTATTTGTTTATTATTAATTTTAAAGCTTCTTAATTTACACTCATATTAAGTATGCAACAAGTGCAGTCGAATCACAATTTTTTCATTGACTACTTCATCGTACATATCTATTAGTATTCATCTATTTCGAGATGATATAGTAGACCACTATTTTCAAAATTACGTAGCGACGCGAACTGTGTGTAACGATCAGTTTGTGTAAAGGATATGCTTTCTTTTTACAAAAGTAAAATAATTTAATTGTTTGAAACATGGACACGTAATTCTAAGTATTATAAAGTATTTAAATTCTTTAGTAAAAAATAAAATATCTGAGTACGTCATCGTTTAAAATGATTTAAAAGCAAAGTTAAACTATATTCACTGATTAAATAGTACAGCTACAAAAGATGATCTATTCTTTCGAAATATTACCTCTTGACTTCGGGTTTGTCTTCGATGGTACTACTGGTCTTACTCTAACAGGTATCGCCTTTGAGATATTTGTAGGTGGTTTAATCATCGAGGTACAAGTAATTGTTGTATCGAGCGGTTCCAATTTTGGAGAAATGCATGCTTGTTGTTCCTTTGCAAGCCTTTTTGATTCCACTAAATTTCTAACATTAAAAAATACATAACATTTCAAGATACATAAGAATTACTGTTTTTAGGAAACATAAGTTTAAATGTGATATACTAAGTAATAAAATAAAGTCATACCTATTTGTTGTATTAGAATCGATCGTAATGTTTACTTTATTTCCACTATATTTTCCGCTTGTTGCAGCTTTTGGTTCTACGTCAGAATGTTTTGTCGGCTTGGTATTAAAATTAGCGGATGAAGGAATGTAGAAGCTACTGCGTCGAATTTGGGATTTTGAATTATCTTTCTGAATTTTTATATTTGTTCGTGTTACAGATTTAGAAAGCGTTGGTTCAATACAGCGTCGAACTTTTGGTGTTTTAATTGCGTTTTGCGTAATCACTTTTACTTGCGATTGTTGCTCAGGCATGAAATGACTGAACCTGGTCGAAGGCTTAATGTTAGTAACAGTATTCGATCGAGTTCTTCTGTAAGGGCTGATAACGATAGCTGGCACTATATTATCCGGTGCTGATTTCACGGATATAGCATCATTATCTAAAAATTTGTTAATAATTGATAGATAAATTATATTTGAATCGCGTTAAGTAGCAGAGAATTAATATACTAAAACATGAAAATTCACCATGCAATTGAGTATCATATATTTACCTTGATTAGGTGATATGTTTTTTGAAATCGTTGAATTTTTAACGACCAACATTTTAAGAGCCTTTTCTAAACGTTGCTGTGCTTCCAATATACATTCAGTTAGAATTTCGGAATTTTCAATTTGGCTGTGTAGGGAAACAGGCTCTAAAGAATTGCATATTTCGGTGATTGGGGTGGGAGAACTTGTGAGTTTTGGAGGTGATGGTCGTGGTTCACCATCCAAACTTACAGTTTCAACATCCCATGTTTTTTGACGTTGTAAAACAGATTTGCTCGTCGATATAGGAGATGGCGTATGGTTTATAGACAAATCGAAAGTTGCATCCTTACTTTGGCTCTCAAGTGTACACTAACATTGTGAAATCAAGTTAATTGACAAAGATGTTAAGATCATAATTTAAATACTCACCTTTAAATCGATGCTGTCTGTAGAACGATGTATTTCCGGTTGCGTATAACTTCGTGTAACACCAACTTCTGTTTTCAAAATTTTTGATTCACGAAATTGATTATTGTTGTGCGAAACGTTTAGATATATATCCGTATTACGATTTACATCTGGTTCGCATATTATCGTATCGAACAATTTATATGATACATCGTGCAAAAGCTGAGTAACATCTTTTGATAAACGGGGTAATAGATTACTACCAGTTTCTTCCACCTTTTGTATTGAAACATTGTCCTAAAAAAATGTTAAACTACTTTAGGAGATTGTTCATGAACACTAAACACAAATTGAATTTCGAAGAGAAATTGTTTTCTTTACGTACGGTACTTTTGCCAGGTCCGGTGCCACTAATGCTCCAAAAGGATGCTTCTTTGATATGATCAGGATTAGGACACTGACATGTGATTCCTTCCAATTCTAAAACTGCTTTCATACTTGAAACATCACATTCTATTGTAATCGTAAGAATTCCCTGCTCAGATTTGTTCTCGGCATCATTTTCATGCTTTCTTTGAATTTGTGGATCATTATGCTTTTCAAACGAGAGCAGTTTAAATCCAACCGCTTGTAATAAACTGGCTAACGTTGGCACATCTGGTTTTGTTCGATGTCGAACTTTGCACACTTCCTCGTTATTTGAATCATCGTGTGCATGCACTCTATTCAGCCATTTAAGTATCCATAGATAAAATTTTCGTGATGCATTAGATTGAGAAACATTTTGATTGGTTTGAATGCACGTACTAATATCCATCTTCGAGAACCCGTAGTAAACTGAAGCAAACAGAGGCGAACTGTTCCCGGCTTTGTTTTCAAACTTTTTTTTTGCTGGTAACAGAAATTGTAGGTAATGAACTCGTATATTAGTATTATGAAACGATAGATTCTACCATTCTATTGATTCTAACATTCAAAGTACCACTCAAGAAAATGGAAACTTTGACATATATGTTTAATTTGAAACAAAGTCATATTGTACTAAATGCGTTCTTCGTAATGTATATTTGAAAATGACTTGGAATTTGGTGGAATATGGAAAGTAATAGATTATAAATATAAATAAAGTGTAATCTACATATATATGGAACCGATGTTATATAAATGCTTGCAGTATTTATACAAATATTATAGTATTTATTCATGAATTTCTAAATTGATTGTTACTATAATATAGTAAAAAATATAAAAACTGTCCTATAGTTTATTGTTTTATTTGCATAACTAACTGATATACATATGGTTTCATACTGTATGCTTTCGTACCATTGGAGTGTCACTCGCAGTGTTACCGATTCAGTACAGAATGATTGTAATTCAAAATTAAATGTAAGAGTGCCAATATAGCCTTGATTTGTTTGCTACAAGCACACATGTACAATAAAAATGTGAAAATCAATAAATTATGAATTATTACAATGTAAAAGTCGTATAGTAATGGCACGATTAAATTGTAACCTTACAAAATTGTAACCTGGGCGTGGTATTTGGAAGGTGTTTTGCAAGGGTGGAAGAATTGGCGAATCAAAAAAGAGGCATTGTAGCGAGTATAGGACTACAGATTCCCGCTGCAACTAAATTTGTGTGCTGTTTTGGACAGTGACAGACATAATATATACATAAAAAATAAAATAATACAAGTTTTTTAGAAGTACAAAAATAAGTTACTTGAAATTTGCATATTATGGATACAGCGATTCATTTAACTAATCTTTTCCTCATAACCGTATCCTTCAATAATTATTTTGTAAGTCCTCTATATTCATGTATTAACGTTTGTCTAAACGTTCTACCTTCAAGTAGAGTCGATGCTAATGTTACAATCACATTCCGAGGGTTTCAACGCGATCCATTAACATTCAGTATGGGTAGCATTAACATACCGTGCGGTTGCGTCAAATGAAATTCGTGTTTTTTTTTCGCTTCATTATTGCAATTGCACACGCCGGGAAAACAGTTGTCGCTAAGAGAAGGGTAATTTTACGAAAATGTCGATAAGAGTAGATCGCACGCAACATTTTTGGATGTGTTCGTAGTATCATTTATAGATCGTATACAGTATTGCATAATTGCTGGATTATGCGTAATCTACTACAATGGAAAGTTTAAAAAAGTTACAATTTTTCTTTTTCGTTATTGTTAAAATATTTACAGATTACAATGAAGATTTCCCCAATTATTCTTCACATTTTCGTAGTCATTTATTAAGAAATCGAAGTCAAAATAATCGCTGAACAAAGGAATTTAAAAGGGGAAATAATTAGTCTAATTACATATTGCGTTGTACCACTTTGGAGTAGCAAAACATGTGATATGCCTAATTTCCATTTCGCCTTTTTTCTAATTCGATTCGGCCCGAAGGTAATTAAATGTAACTAAAAATTCGGAGAAAGTCAGAAGGGCAGAGCGAGAGAGAGAGAGAGAGAGAGAGAGAAAGAGGACGAGCGAAAGTAAGGAAGCATCGTATATGTACGTTGTTGCGAGTATGTTATGCGAGTTCCCGTGTTTCTATAAGGATAAGTATTAGCTGATTACGTATTAAATGAAAAGGCATTGCGACCAGAGATGTATGTATGCATATATGGATATGATAGATATGGCTGCGCGTATCAATTGTAGAATTGGAAAATGTCGACAGGCGGCACCACACTCGCTATTGCAGGCAACATTGCAGTCGCGCACGTGTATCCGTTGAGTGAACGACGCCACGCGGTCAGAGCCGGTTTTTCGTATGTGTGCGTGTGTTTCTTCCCTCTTCTTTGCCGTTTTTACACGCGTATTAGACGTGTGCAGCTCTCTCGGTATGCTTGCTTCGCTCAGTACTTTTTCGGCTGTTAACGAGAAAGTATCTCACGAAGAATAGTTTGTTTGTGTGCGGGGAATACGGGACACGCGGCATGCCGGATAAAGTCGCACCGGCCGAGAGGCTGGTTGTAAGGACCGCGAAAACCGCCGACAACGACAACGAGGCGGTGAAACTGAAAAAGGAACTCGGCCTGTTGGACGGTGTGGCGATTATTGTCGGAATTATTGTTGGCGCCGGGATATTCGTTTCACCAAAGGGTGTACTGAAGAACAGTGGTAGCGTTGGCCTGGCTTTGATCGTCTGGATCTTTTCTGGCCTTCTGTCTCTGATCGGCGCATTATGCTACGCGGAACTGGGTAAGTATTAAATATCAACCACATGTTTCGGACGGTAGATAACACGAACATTTAATTTAGAATTTCCATGCAGTCAGTCGCGTTACGCTTGCATCATGATCTACGTGGGCGGGTGATCGGTAAATCACTGCCAATAAGCGAATGTTACATCGTGGAAGAAGAATAAAATGTAAAATGTTTCTTTCTGATTAGAACGGAATTTTTGTAGAAGAAAAATATAATTATTGGTAGTTAAATGCGAAGTGTAGAGCTGAACTTACCTTTCGTTCAATCATGAAGGGCACTGTGAGCTATCGGTTATGCATAGCATTTATATTGTTGACATAAAGTGTACGCTGTTTCTGGTATGGAATTATTATTTCGTAATGTGTAACGTACTTATTGATTATAAATTATATCGTAACATTTTATATGCAAGTAACCTGGTGAAAAAATTGTAGTGCATGCATTAAAGGTTTAACAATGAATCTATCGTTATTTTATTATATTTCTCAAAATGATTGTTTTTTTTTATGACTGCGAGAAAGAGGCAGTGTACCTTTTGTTATCAATGCTACCGTGTTCTAATTTTATTATTCATGTACTTGCAATGCTAAGCGTCTGTGTACAGACCTTTCAACTCTTGCATCACATTTTCTTTGAGTGAAGTGACTTAAGGAAATGGTCTAGGAAAGTTACGCTTTAGTATATTTATGAAATTATTTTTATTATGGTATGGTAAAGATAAATTGAAGCCATTTAGTATTGTTGTTATATGTATATAAATTGCTTAAATGCTAAAAAATTACATACAATAAAATATATTTAAATCCTTCCAATATCTGGAATACAATTATAACCAGTTCTTTTGTTGCTATCGATTCTTAAATGATTTTTAACGTCATTTTACTGTTGAACAACTTAAGCAATCTATCGAATCTATAATGATCAATAATTCTTGATAAAAAATTGTTTTTTATGTTTTCTAAATTGTTGAATAAAAATACAAATACAATATGCCCATATGTTTCAAGTGACGCGTGTAGAGTGACGCAAGTATAGTTACGTACTTACATGTATGTACGACATTTAGATGTTTTCGATATGTATCGATAGATCGATGTAAAGGTAGTTTGAACAAATTGAATAGTATGAACGGGAAGGCAATTGTGTACGTGCATATATACGAGTTTGACAGTCGTACAACTTTGTTATTGAGCGTTAAAGATTACTTTACGTTCTTCTTTACGTAGGAGAAATGTATATCAAGGTCCATCGACTCATTACTTAGGAATTAAATGTACGTGTACTTGGTCCATTTTCAGTCTTTGTTTTCTAGAAAACAAAACATTACTTAAAGACGTATTGTTCTTACTTTAATACTATTTGTAGCATTTACGTTTATTTAGTTTTACAGTGGTTTTATTTGCTCGCTTATATTGTAGAAATAAATTCTTCATATTAATTCCGGAATAATCTGATAATCTTAATAAATTAAAATATAAATTGTACTCGATTGACGATAAATTTCTAATTAAATAAAAAAATCTTTATCTTTCTGGAAATACATTAGACTTGGACAACGCATAATCTATTGAACTTTGCTTGTTTAGCTAAACTTTGAGGACATCGTTGCGTGACAATCGAGGAACACGTGCAGTTATTGTTACCAGTTTCCAAGCGTTTTATCAATTACGGTCGTTCTAATTATGCTTGTGGTTCATCGTTCTACAGACTTTAACGTACATTATGTTACATAAAATAAATACTCTGTACAAAATATTCTATAGTACGTAGATGTAACTTAGATGCTGTGAAGTTGTTCGAAGTGGTCATCTTCGGCTCGAATACCGCCTCCGAAGTTCGAAGAAGCCTCCGAACGCTTTTCATAGATTTTTTTGTATCCTTCATCTACGCGATGTAAGATATAATAGCTTAAAACACTTTTATTATTCGTTCTATATTTATTCAAAATTACAGAAGCTAAAACTGTTGTTCATTGTAAGTCCAGCTTGACTCAGCTTGACCAGCTAACCGCTTGATCGCATCGTTGAGTGATGTGAACAAATTTTGAAAAGCATAAAAAAAAAAAAAAAAAAAAAAAAAAACGATCAAAAATCGAAACGATCGAAAAGTACAGAATCGAGTTTTCAGAAGGAAAACAATGCGATAATTTCAGTTCGTGATGAATCAGTTCGGTGACTTGGTATTTGTAGAAATCAGAATGTTGATGCATGTTATTGATGCATGTTTTATCGCTGTCCCTCGGAAAGTACAGTGAAACTGTTTGAGGCCCACTCTCGGACAGCGCGTGGAAATATTCGTTGGAAACGTACAGTTTGCCAAATTGTATTCAATTATATGTATGTGCCTTAAAGAAATATAGTAGCGCAGACTCGTTTAAAAGTAATTTGGCACAGTTGATCATGTTACGTTCATAGATACTGCGGAAGAGGATTCTAAAAATGTTTGAATGTTCTCATCGTCAGTGAAAATGTACATATTAAAAGTATGTTATACGGTATAGAAAGTTGTATTTAATACCAGTTAATACTACTATATGGATTTTATTGTCGAACAAGAAAGTGATAATAAAGTAATTAGTCTTTACTAAAACATGATTAAATGTTGTATTTGCGTTTACTCGATGTCATTTATTTTGTTGCGATAACAAAGAATAGAACAAGAGAGGCGTAAGCAATTTTCAATCATCGAAATTTGTCTACGTAGTAATCCAATAACATCATACAAATTTTATCTCCGTTTCCGCTGATACTCACGGACGCGTGATGCTGTTCTTGAGAGGAATAATTTAACTTAATTGAAATATGACATGGCACGCGACCAGTATGACCTGATCCCTGAACTCTAAAAAAAGTGGTCAATGATACTTCATTAAATTACCAACGCGATTAATTGTAACGTAATTCAGTTGATTTCGTTGAATCGTTACATCTTCGCTGAAATCCCTGCTCATTGCTGCTGACATAACATTGCAACCTACGAATCTTTAAATGTTCCGTTGACCGAATAAGTACTATTTAGTACATATTTCTGACACATTTTGAAACCATGTACTGTTAACAACTCAGGTTGAACTCACGTGGGTTTTTTTTACTCAATTCAGATGATAAATAAATAAACAGATGAATGTATTTATAATGAAAAATTGGCCATTTAGAAATCGACGTTCTACATTCATGAAATAAATTCTCCTTCAGAAGCCGTTATTTAAACTGTAGTGAAAGGATTTTCAGCCACAAAAGAAACCAGAGCGGTGAATATATGGTCTATTCATGCTCTATATACGGGTACAAGTGCCTTTGTATTCATAAGCTTTTGTACTACTTAAAAGAGAAATAACTACTACCTGTTTATTGTCGGTCTACATACTATATGGCTAATTTTCTATGTGTATAGTAATTAATTTTCTCGTTTGTCCAATTTTTCCCTCCAGAATTATATATGATCCAGAATGAACATTTTATTTGTCTTTAAATAAGTACGTATTAATTTTTAGGTACCATGATTCCAAAATCTGGAGGCGATTATGCTTACATTAGCGACGCTTTTGGACCCCTACCGGCGTTCCTGTACCTCTGGGTCGCATTGTTCATCCTGGTCCCAACTGGGAATGCGATTACAGCTTTAACATTCGCACAATACATCCTGCAACCAGTTTGGCCCGGTTGTGTGCCTCCATACGCAGCGGTTCGACTGCTAGCTGCTGTTATTACATGTAAGAAAATTTTCGTCAATCCCTCGAATTGCTTGGTTCGCTGGTTTGCATGGACAAAGTAAAAAACGACACTGCATGTGGCTTGTATGCATATACGTTTATACGTCGTCGTACTGGCATCGACGTGGAAACCGGTTAAGTGTATCACATTTTTTAATAAACAGAGAATAGATTTTAAAATAAATGTAGCACAGATATAATTAGTTTGTACTTACCGACGACTAGTTATACTTTTGGCCTTTATTGCTCCAAAATATTTTAGCGAGGTTCTCGGTTTTTCATTCTCACATAGCTGGAGAAAACTATTTTAGCAGATACGTAAATTGAATACGTATATAATTAGCTGTTTAGTTGCTGCATTCTATAGATAATGTTTCCAGTTGCCATCATTGAGTTTATTTACATATTTTTTCAAATGGATATAAACTCAGTAACACAATGCACATGTCGCAGTATGTATTATTACACCATCGTGTAGGCCGTTCGTAAGCAAAAATAATACCAAAAAATCAAGAATAACAAATTTGTCTACTATATCGATCATAAATTAATCTTAAAGGGCAAAGAATTTATGGATACAGTTATCTGTCTTATAAATTCATCCCCAAGATCCTTCCAAAAATATATAAAATGATTTTTATTTTGTTAAACAAAATACAATAATTTCTTTGATCAATTCAAAGACTAATAAGTCGATATTATCTGTTTCTTTTTAAATTAATCGTTATACGACAAGAGGACACATAAGAATTGTATATTATATTTTTGATATTTTTAATCTTCAGAAAATCAATTAACTTTGTCGCTTCTTCAGATTCGACTTACAAGATAACATGTACAAATATATCGAATTGTTTGAGCTACTCTATCTATTGTTTGTTTTCTATAATCAGTAGTATTTTTAACGCATTATCAGCGTATTATGTTGCCGTTTAAAAGCAGGACGGTACGTTAATTTGAATATCTTTCTAACTGCTGGAAGTAAGTTAGTCACAAAAGTTTTGGTACACGATCTAAATTTATAATATTTAAAGAATATAGGGATTTAAATCATTCTAACGATGTTAGCTTATTTGTTTGTTTAAATTGGACGGATATCGAGAAAGCGGTGACAGTTGATAAAATTCATCAAATTCATCAAATTGTTTACAGGTTTATTGACCGCCATCAATTGTTATAATGTGAAATGGGCGACCAGGGTGCAAGATATTTTCACAGGAACGAAGATCTTTGCCCTGGTAATCATTATGGTAGCTGGACTATGGTGGCTCTGCACGGGTCACACTGAAAATTTCCACCATCCCATGGATGGAACCAATACTCAACCCGGTTATGTTGCTTTGGCCGTTTATTCCGGCCTATTTTCTTATTCTGGATGGAATTATTTGAATTTCGTCACCGAAGAATTAAAAGATCCTTACAAGTAATTTATCACTATTTGCATAATAACTTTTTACATCGGGACCACAGGTGAAAAACATGATAAATCCATTCTTGTTGATTTTCGGATTTTTATGCTACCAGTAAACTGAATGTTTATGCATTCGTGGCAAAATTAAGTTGCGCAAAAGAGTCACAAAGAATAGGTTCATGATATTTTTCCTCTGTGATCTTCATTTCATAATATTCGTTTCTGCGATTCACTCGATATATTTGTTTCTTTCTCGATAAAAAGAAAACTTTGTATATACGCAGTAACTACAAACAGTATTGGCCATATTTTCTAAAAGGGAATTTTTCTCTCAGCATTTTACATTTTTATATTACATAATGCAATAGTGTACCAATACCTTTTGTGACCATTCTAAGTTAACAATTAATTTTTGTGTATTCTGCCTATCGTTCCCAGTGTAACAAAACACTGAAGAAATACCAAAGAGTTATGAAACGTGAAAGAAATCGATGAATTTAATATTTTAATATCATCGCAAACAAAGACTTTTGTACAGTTTAAAGAGTTATGTTTCAAACGGGGTAAAGATGGTCCAACGGTGAATGATCTTTATATTTAAACGCGGTTTATATTTAAAACATGTACGAAGTTTTCGCATTTTTGCGAGTCAATGCTTCGATATATAGTTGCCTCGTATCGTAATATTCTGTATCCATGTAACAATAGCTAAATTAAATGCTGATAAGTGTAATGAACGTAGACACACACACACACACACACACACACATATACGTGTACAACATTTAATTAACATTTTTACAGGAATCTTCCAAAGGCAATTTGCATATCGTTGCCGCTAGTGACCGTGATTTATGTGCTAGCGAATATCGCTTACTTCGTGGTGTTGACACAAGATGAAATTCTTGCGTCGAATGCTGTTGCTGTCGTAAGTTTTTATTTTCTTTTTTTTTTCTTAATTTATTTTTTGAATGGTTGAAAAGAATCGATTCTTCGAAAGCACTGTTGTTCGAAATCTGATGTGATACTTAGAATATTCTTATCTATAACATGTGCTGTTTTCAAGAACAGAGAACAGTTGTGAATGATAATGATAAAAACAGATATTTGATGGATTATTGTATCCTTTCGTAGATAGGATTTAATATTTTTTCATTCTGCCTGTAAAAAGAAATAGACACTTTACGCATTTCTAGAATGAACGCAACGAAGTTCTTAACTTCGACAAATCCTTTTCTCCTGTAACTCTATCGCTGCAAACTAAACGCTCTATATCAAATGCAAAAATTGTATCGCATTTAATTTAAATATGCACCATATGCACATCTGTTTAAGAAAAGTTAATTTGCGTTGAAACATTTGCCGAACGCCTCCCACCTAACACGTGCTTGCGAGCAAAAATTTATTGACGTGATAGATATATCATTAAAACGATGGATATAATGAAATATTAAAGTTCCACGTGCGTTATCTAGTGCAAAATATGAACAGTAAAATGTTTGATCTGCCAATATTTGTCGGAATGCTAAAAAATATCCATAGAGCAGATAAGAAGCTAGATACGTTGTAAAAGTATTGTAGAAGATCATAAAACTCAATACAAAGAACGGTATTAATCTCTGAATCAAATGTACAAATTCTCTCGATAATTCTGGTGCTTTACGTGATATTAACACAGACAGATAATTGAATAATTTTAAGTGATGAATATAGTGGGTGTCACGCGAAACATCAGAACGTTCTATGTACTTTCTTTATTATTTCTGCAAAAAATGAATACAATTTTGTCATTCTTGATTTTCACTCTTCTTTTGTCTTCTACAATCGCTCCTTTCACTTCGCCTCATCTCTTAATATATTCTGTAGAGACAAGAAGACAGAAAGTTTTCAAACAAGTTCGATTGGTGTAACGTCGGATGGCGTTTGCGAGTTGAGTATAATTTCTTGATTTTTACATTTCTATTATGTTACAGACTTTCGGCGATAAATTGTTGGGCGTGATGTCTTGGATAATGCCATTATTCGTGGCCTGCTCAACCTTCGGGGCATTGAACGGAGCAATTTTCGCATCAGCTCGTCTCTTTTTTGTAGGAGCTCGTAATGGACATCTGCCTACCGCTATTGCCCTCATCAATGTACGAAATTTAACGCCTATGCCATCGCTCATCTTCCTCGTAAGTTATTTATCTCATACCCATAATTTATTATTTACGTTCATTGCTGTCCACTCTTTGTTTCGTTTGCTTTCAAAAGTACCTGAAAGTGACTCAACGTTGTGAAACGACTGTACGTGACAATCGTTTGAATTATGTTGAACAGTATCAGTTTTTCCAGAGAAACTTGCTACTTAAATTGGTTTAAACAGTTGAAACAAAGAGGAGGGAACGAAAGAGCCTCATATTTTTGGAAATGAATAAAAGATAAAGCAAGTTGTTTTTAAAGCTTACTCTCCATTTTATTTTTACGCCGATCAGATTAAAAAAGAAAAACAAAATTCCTTCTGTTTAAACCTGAGAAGTTTGTGTACACGCTCCTAGCTTCAGTATTAGTAATATACACGACAAAAGATAAGATTGTTATTGATTGGCATATGTGGATCAAGTTAACAAACGTTACAGTTCAATTATCACGAGCAATATTTGTCTATATTATAACAAGTTAATTCTTTTTCTGTTTTAAGTGTTAGGTGATATTAATTATAATTTGTTTGCTCAAGTAATCGGAGGAAGATTAAGACATTGTATAAACTAATGAATCGAAGCTTATGATAACAATCCTAACGATATCGCTAATCTACATGTTCTTCATAAAATATCTTGTACTTTTGTTTATTTTTGTACAATTATTATACGTAGTAGATAAAATAATAAGAGAATACAAATTGAAATGTTTGAACAATTGAAGGGATAATTATATTAATTTACGACTGCTACTTAAGAGCAGCAAATTGAACCTTTCATTTTGTTAACTGTCCCTTTGATCATCGATTATGACAGTCCTTTGAATGATGCGTGTGTGTGTGCGTGTGTGTACACGCGCGAGCGTGTACGCGTATATAAATGGGTGCGTGCGTATGTGTGTATATGATTCAAGTTAGTTATTCAAATTTTGAATTAAACACACCGGGACATCGTAATTAAAATATTCTAGTTACATTTAGATCGTTAATGTAACTAAATTTTTTTACCATCATTAAAACCTCCTTCCGGTGCTATTAGAGTATATTAGATATGTAAACGTAATACTATTTGGTAAATGGAAATCGATAAAATGCAGAGGTTTAATTTTTTTTCTCACTGTTGTGCTCGCAAACTGTATGGTTCAAGCGTTAAATTATAATTTCCGTTTCTAGTGCATTATCACCCTGGCACTTCTGATCATAGAGGATGTCTACGTGCTAATCAATTATGTCAGCTTCGTTGAAGCACTATTCACCACGCTCTCGGTATCTGGTCTCCTCTGGCTTCGCTACAAAAGTCCCGATCGCGAAAGGCCAATAAAGGTATGTAGATCTTTTATACCGTAAGAGAAAATTACATTGCCTGATAATAAAAAAAGAACAAAGCCATAAAACATTGTTTCATAAAGAAACAATTTCTACTCGAATTATATTAGCTTCTGGATAATGATGGTTGCGATAATAAAATGAATGCCACATTTGGATAAGGTTTTTTGTATGTATCATAGGGAGACATCGTTATCGATTCTTATCTCTTACAAAATACCTCTCATCTTAACATCACTTTGTGTTTGATAAAAATCCATGGAAAATGGAACAAATGTGTTAATGCTATAAAGTGAGAAAATGAATTATGGGCATAGTGTATTTTAATTAAGTAAACTGTTCATCGTCAACAATTTTTGCAGTTCTATTAAAAGTTTCTTATCTACCCCACAGCAGATAAAAATATATTTTCATGTTTAACACAAAGGAAATCTTTAGATAAAAAACTTATTCGTGAATAAAAATTGAAAATTATTCTATTTCAAAGTAAGCTACTAAGAAATATTATCTAAAGTAAAGTATCAACAAATTAATTTTTTGCGATCCTATTTCAGGTCTCGATTATATTACCAATTATATTTTTCATAATTTGTGCTTTCTTGGTGACATTTCCTTGCTATGTGTCGCCATGGGAAGTTGGTATTGGAGTGATAATCATCTTATCAGGTATACCTATGTATTGGATATTTATACGCTGGCAAAAGAAACCTAAATGGCTTGTAAGATCGTCTCGTAAGTATTCACTGTTTATTGCAGCTTTTGCGTTTATTTTTAGTCACTAATGTTAAACCAAATATGTTCATTCTACTTGGATGATAAAAATATATTGATTGTTATATTTATTTTCTCAATACTGCTATCGCTTACTATGACAGGAAGTAAAAGGAATTTTTTTCAGATAATTTCAACATGATGTGCGCAAAATTATTCATGTGCGTGCAAGAGGAAAAAAGCGATTGATGACCAAGTGCTCTTCTTTACCATAATGTATAGTTTTATATGCAAATGTGTACAGTATGAATGTGTGCTACGTTAAATATGTCGATTTGTTCATTTATAAACTCTAGTGATAAGTTTTAACAACGGTTTCGTTCCAAACAAGAAATGTTTAAAGAACAATAAGTAATCATATAGTTTCAAACACAACTAGGTGCAACATTCCAATGAAATTTACACATTATTCTTCACAGAATATATAAATGGACGAATCGTTTAATTATATTTAAAAAGTGTATTTTTATACACGTGTGCGCGACAATCCGTGGTTTTCATCGACATCACATTGATTATGTCAACTAATAGACTCATCAATTATATGCAATAATATTTGATATTAATCTACACCCGTAACAATTATATAGTATAATTGCAAGGCATTAGGCTCACAAATTTGTTCATTAAAACTTTCGTTGATAACATTCTAGATAATGTGTGTGTTTAAAGACACTGCAGACTGTTCTGTAAGACTGCAGAAGGTGTTCGTCTCATAACCGTACCCGAAAACTGCTTTTATGCATTCGTCGATATTAATTTCTATTACACGAAACATTCATCAATGCACACAAACCTATTTAGATTATAATCATACTTCGTCTTAGAAAGATTAAACTAATATACACGTCAAGTGTACATGCATAATAATTGTAATATAAATAATGCAACCGCATACGTTTAAAATATTTAATTGTACATACATAGAAAACGAAATATTACAAATTATTTATCTGTTCGGCAGGTAAACGTACTGTTCGCGTCGTCGATAAAGCAGTAGTCAATAACTATTACTGTACATCCATTTTGTTCGTTAGTCTTTGCTGATGATGTCTTTATTTATAAATTATTTATAAAATACTAGAAAATATGGTCTACTATTGTGCTCGGAAAATATACTTTGTAGTGGATATCAGATTATGGCAGAAAACATTTGTACGATAGAATGTGTTTTTTTTTTTTTTTTTTTTATGAATGTATGTTTCTGTTGTATGACATCTCTGGTCATATTATGCATTTAAAAGGTAGAAAAAATTTTTTTTAAAGAAGATATTTTATATTGCGTATTACTGCATCGAATACTTCGCGTCATAATTTAATTTAGAAAATAAGTAATCTGTAAGATACGAAGACCGGAAGAATATGTAATTTTCTGCGCATCAAGTTATACCTTTGTGGGAACAGCAATTTTTTGAAATATTTTCAAATTTCTATACGCTACAAGCAATTAACTAGAATGACGGTAAATGTGTTCAAAAAGTGACTGATGACGTGCCTTACATGTCATGCATGCATAATAAAAACTATAATAGAAATTTTCTAAAACAACTAGAGTCATATTTGTAACACGTACAGATTGATATACAGATATGCTTTCTTAATAATATTTAATACTGTTAAATGGCTCGTTATTAATTTGAGGAGAGTTCATATTTTAATATCTTAAATAGGTGAAGAAATATATAATTATGTTTGAATCTTATTGTTTCTTTTACTATGTTAAATTAATTTAGCACTAATTAATTTAACATAGTAGAAGTATTAAATTAATTAATAGCTTCCCCAAAAATTTGACATAAACTGTAATTGTGAATCCATTTTATACAGGCATTTTCTTCATTTCTCTAACTCTCAGAGTGACATACTGTGTTGTACAAATACTGCGTTATGCAAGGAATTATCATACTTGGAGTTTAAGATTAAATTATAAAATATGTACACACAGTATTCAATATGGAATAAAGTGTATTAACTACTTATACACATACAATCTTGTTCCTTTGATACAGATAGGTACAAACAACATAAAGTAGGCATAAAATATTTTAAATGTACATTCAGTTTATAACACAAAATTTCGATCATTATTATTACTATAACATTTAATTTCATGATATTGTATACAATATCGCAACATTGTACTAAAGTAGCTATATTACATGTCATTATTTGTTAACTATTATTTTTCAAATACACACAGTTCATTGTACTATACAAGAATATAACTTAATAGAATTTATAATGACTGTTACATATAGTATTAATAAGTAATACTTATGGCAGTTAGATTAGTCAAACAATAAATCATTTATTTTGTATTGTAGTTTTTTAAATTCGTCTTCAAATAATTGCATAATGATAACAAATAAATGCTTGTTGAAATTGAAAAAAAAAAATGTTGATGACTTCAAGTCATATATGAAAATGTAGATATGTATAAAGTATTTACCGAAGTATGGTATACTTAAAATGATGATGATTCTTCGTACAAGTTGAAAATGTCCAATAAAATTTCCCCGTACAGGTTTCCGTTTTTAAGACAAATATGCGGAAAGCGGAACCATGTTTGAGCAAATCTCATTCTATATTTCCGACTTGCTTTTGTATAATTCACTCGTACCAGGCTTGTACTACGATTTCAAAAATATTATATGCCTTCAAACGTTAAAAAATATATAATATACAAATAAATAATTGATACAAGCAAATAAACTTTCAATCTCAAAATTTGTTCTCGTAGCATGTAAGTAATAGTAGCATCAAAATAACAAGACAGATTTACACATTCAGTATATGTACACTGTACATTATAATTTTTATGGAGTGCGATATGTATATAATTTCACTACTTACGTTGTTAAGACTTGATAATTTAACATAATATTTTTACGTATATGATAGTTTTAATTTGTATTATTTATAACAAATATGTTTAATCTCTCACTTTTAACTGTCATGATACGCAAGCATTTCATTTTACAATGTCTAACATTTCATCTAATTGTATCACTGTAAATAAATGTCAGAACTTGAGGTATCACCTTGTGGCTTCGCCCACAGTATACTATTTATTTGTTATATTAACAATAGTGTAGTAACAATTTCTCTTTGGAACTTGTTGCACTTGTTTATGGAAATCACTTTTTTACATTCAGTCTCCAACATTAATTTTTTCTTGCAATATCTGATAGTAACAAGCCTGAAAAACAAGCATACTGATTGAATTTAAAGCGCTTACAATGAGTACATGTTTTGTGAATAAAAAATGTATCTAACCTTAAGGGTAGTGAACATAATTCCAAGTTCTCCATTTTGTAAGTAGGGTTCCATGAAATCTTCTATAAAGTGTATTTCACTACCCAGTTGCAACACACTCGCACGGACAACAACGAAACAGAAGACAGGGAACAATTCATCCATTGTCCATAAATATTCAGTACCCAAATGTTTCTGAACTGCCTATTGTAAAAAGAGTACGATATCGTAAACAAATAATTATGTTAGAGTAGAAAAAGCTAACTTACTTGTGTCATTTGTTCAAATGTATTTCTAACCACCAGTAGCTTTTCTAATGGAGAGAATGTAGTTTTTAGTTGCTGTAAGGTTTCTATTGCCTCGCTAAAGTATGGTTCGTTTTGATACGGTAATCCGTTCTCATTTAAATTCATTACGTTTGCATTGTTCCAAAATTTTCTGAAATTTCGTAATCAGATTGCAATCATTCGACATAAGTATTGAGCTGAATGTAAAATGTAATTGCTCAAAAACTTTTACTTTGTGCCTTAAATATAATACTTACTGGTCAATGTCTAAGAAAGCCATGAGAGTTATGTGGGGTTGTTTGTTCCATTTCATTAGTCTTTCCCAGTAGGCATCGTCTTCTTTTTTATTGTGCAAGGCATATAGTACAAAAAGTGCTGAATGCACACGGGGCAGCAATATTGGATGAAGTATTGCTGCAGCACTTATAACTTGACTGACAGGGAAAATTTAAGTAACAAAATATGATGTTATTGTTAATATGGAGAATATATTAAGCGGTTTATTGTTTAAAATGTAAAACATACCCTTCCCCTTCATTTTCTGTTTCCAACACGTATTCTTTTCCACCTTGTGGTAATATTGGAAATAGTAAGGTAACTACTTCATGTATTCTAGAAGTAATACTATGAAGTTCGGATACAGCATGGCTAAGTAATAAAGGGTGAACTCTTACGCCGCCGTAAGTAGCTGTATATACAGTGGCAACCTCTGTTAAAAGTTCTCCTAATGGATGATGAGGACTTTCAAATGCTTTCACCAAATATTTATGAATTTCACTATAACTTTGAATAGTAAGTTTGTCTTTTCCATAACAAAGAATTTTATCTAAGTCATCGATTATTTCGTTACTATTTTCTTTGTTAGTAGAAGTATTAGTTGTCAACAATTTTTTTCGTTGTAAAGCTTTTTGGTGTGATTTAGTTATTATGCTCGCAATATTTTGCCAAGCGCGTTGCGTTTCCGTAAATTTATCCGTTATACCTGTAATTTTTGAGCCTGGTTCAGGTACACCAAGTTTCTGATAACATTGTCTAAATATAGCCTTCCATTTTTGATCCGCTGATACGCACAATTTGCCGAAAGAACTGTCAGAAAAACGATATTCATTAATATTTACTATGCGAGTGATTTTTTGCAGGATACTTTGAAAGTGTAACAGAAGAGTGTACGATTTCGCTGTAAATTTTTATGTTAATTTCAGCAGCTATTAATTAATAAATTAGCACTTACGTTGGTTTTGAATTGGCTTGTGTATTTCCATTACTTTTATTCATATGCAATGTTGCAATAACTTTCACTCCTTCGTTCCATGCGCCATTCATATTGCCTTCTAATCGTTCACCACTTGTAAATGTTAATGTACCTTTGCCATAAAAAATGCCAGCTGATTTAAATTCACCTTCATAATGAGTACCATCTTCAAATACCATGACTCCATAGCCCTTTAATAAGAAATATTTTGTTTTTGTCTTTTCAATTAAATCTACATTCATATGAAAATTAAAAAAAGAAGACTTTTAGTTATCTACCGTTAAAACATCTTGCATAAAGACACCCTCATAATAAATGCCATCTAATGTTACTATTAAACCACAACCATGTTTCATACCATTGCTCCACGATCCTAAGTATTTTTCACCTGAAACATCATAGCATTTTAAATCCTATTGTCTTATGTTTCGGTTCTAATCATGTTATAAATACCTGTCATAATATCATCCATAATTCCATAACCCTGCTTAACACCTGCAGCCCATTCTCCGATGTAAACAGATGCTACAGATGCCATAAAATGACCTTCCTTTTTAACACCGTGACCATGCGGTAATCCATCTTTGAAATATCCCTCATAAAAGTCTCCGTTATTATACCTAAAATATTTTGTTTCAGCTTTAAATTTATATGTATTGTGTGTACACAATTTAATAACTAAATTTAACAAAATTTGAAAACTAACTTCATTGTTCCATATCCATTTTGTTGACCATCCTTCCACTGTCCTTCATACACACCCTGTGATGGAATTTCCATTTTACCAGTACCATGAATAACACCTCTGTGAAATTGACCAGCATATTTACGTCCATCAGACCATTCTAATTTTCCAGAACCGTGTGGCTTACCATGTGACCACCGACCTATATAATAAAGTAGAAAACATTCTTTTTCTTGTATTATATATGTATATATTTAAATTTTATAGCTGAACTATTTTTTTTATTATATGTATTCTTTTGTATCTAATTTCTTTCTACATTTTTAATTAGCATTATTCAATTGGAATACGTATTACGTATTTATACACATAATAAAAGCGAGAAAAATATACGAGTTTCACATAAAACAGAATTTATTTTCTTAGGCGGTAAATGGTATTAAAAAAAATTGTTTAAATTTAAATATTTTATTTTCTTACTCGTGGCGCCATCTCTTCGAAAAGTGCTCAAACTGGTCGCACACCGTTATCGACAGAGAAGTAAACTACTGAGCGACTAGTGACGCCATCTCTTCGGAAAGTGGAGAAACTAGTTGTCGATCAGTTTCAACATTTGTCCGATAGATGGCGCCACCGACCAACCAATAGTTTAATTCGCTGTCGATAACAGTGTGCGAACAGTTTGAACACTTTTCGAAGAGATGGCACCACGGGTATAGCGAAACACCAACGCGACGATTGACTGTAGTGGTAAGTAGTGTGTGCATGAACACTTGTGAATTAAGTTCCATTTTTTTTCCATTAAATATCCCTGTATGTACATAAATTATGGAGAATTTAAAATATTGCAAATAATGGACATAAATTTGCATTATAATTTCCAAATACGAAAAATGATATAAACTCTGTGATATATATGTGCATCATTAGTTAGGTTATACCACATAAATTGATGTACATAATAATAATAGATATGATAGGTTATTCCACATAAAACGACATAAACGGGTTTAGTGTTTCAGTCAGTGCGTAAATATTGTCATTTTATATGCAATGTCCTAATATGGTATTTTTGTTAATGACTTACGAACCAGTGTACTTTGCATCTTTGAAAACACTATGCTTTGTAAAAGTGTATGAGCTAGAACGTACTACAGGAGGTAGACGTCCAATAACTCTTTGTAGACTACATTTGATGGTATTTTGTAAAGCATTAAGCCATTCATTGCGCTCAGAAGGTGTTGGAGTATATAAAACAAATGCATCTTCCGGGGCTACCACTGATATAGCGTTCTAGAACATAAATGTACAGGATATAAAACCTTATAATGCGTCATTTTGTATATTACAATAAATCTTCTTTTAATATTCGAAAGTAACAATCAGTTTGGCATATCAAGAATAATCTTTAATGTTTGTGAGGTTTACAGCACGGTGTAATCTAAAAGAAGATTTACTGTATTTGATTATTGTAATTAATTCTAGTTAACATACTTGTACTGTTTCAGAGTCTGGTAAAACCTCTACCCATAGAGTTTGGAGTGGATGTACCATATGAAAAGTACCAGTAACATGAATAAATATATCGGTTAACAAAACAAACCAATGCGTTGAAAATCTTCCAGAATTAAGTATTGACAAAGGATGCGCTCGTGACTCTCTGATAAGTCTCCGATCAGGAGATCTTAACAGTTCACCCAGTTTGCCAGAACTTTCCCAGAATAGTTTAGTCGTTTCAGCTTCCTTTTGTCTTTTCTCTTGTTCGTCGCATAACTGTTCCCACTTTATTAAAGCATCCTGAAGGCGTTCAACGCCCATTCTTGCACCATTACATTTTATCAAATTTAAAACCATGTTTTTATATCTGCACAGAAATAGTATTATGATATGACACGAAGTAATTTGTAGCATTTATTCTAAGTGAATTCTCAAAATCATTTTAATAGTAAAAATCAATGAAAACTGAAGTTTTATTGCGTTTCATTCGCACATATATATTTACCTATTTAATTTACGCAGTGGGTACTGCAATGCCATAGTAATAATAATTTCATCATTAACTTTTTTAACTTCATTACCTTTCAATTTATCTATAAATAAATTTGTTATTACTTGTGGCACTTCGATTATTTTTGCAATATATGTAAATCCACTCAACGAAATGATATCACACACTGCATTCAAGTAATACTTGTAAACAGTGATATATTCTTCGACATTAGCGATAAACGTTACTTCATATGCCTCGCCAATATGATTAAAATAATCCCATAAACTAATAATATTTAATACATTGAAACTTAATAATTCAATATAACATCTGCATAATGTTTCGTAAACGTTTGATTCTTGCATAGCACCTCCTTTCTTTTGGAATGGCTTAATTAAATTTTGATACACAATCAGTATTTCCTCCAAGAAGATTTGATCGCTTACCAAATCCTCAGAAATATCTACTTCAGCTTCGTTTATTACAGAACAGCAACTATATTCTCCAGAACTAAAAATTTGCTGAGGACTATGTTCATTGCTTGTTTCTATATCAAGTTGGAACATTTCACCAGCTTTACTGAAACCATATTAATAGCTTTTTTAAACAAATGGGATTGTTCTATTGAGCTAAACGAAGCAAAGTTCATTCCAATTAAAATGTAACTATGCCCTTTTTGCGACTTAAAATATTTTAATCGTTATTTGAGTTGAAAGTATTAAATTAATATTATGCTGTAACCTACTTTCTTATTTATACATTTTCTCTTAACTAAATTACTTACCTTGACTGACCAATAAAATATAAACCATGATGCATCATAATTAAACTATGGAAACTACCAGCTGCCACATCTTTGGCTCTTTCGTTTTGAGATAGCTTTGTAGTGAACAATCGAGGTGCACTTTGATACGTGTTTGATTCTAATGTCACTTGTTTGTGATTATTTCTCCCCCAAGCAAAGACTCTTCCATCTAATGTCAAGGCTAGTACATGAAATGCACCACATGAAACTTTTCTTAACCCAGTATTACTGAGTTTTGCTACTAAAATGGGTCGCGAACGTTTAATAATATCTCCTGTCCCCAGCTGTCCGTATTGAACATCACCCCAAGTCCACAGTTCAGTAGACAGAATATTGGTACCAGTACGGGTTAACGTATTGATCCTTTCGTTTAATCCTTGTTGGGATAGTTCATGCTCCGATGAACCAGTACTCGATGACCAAGGGAATTCTTCGTATCGTAAACTCAGTGCCAAGCTAGTAGTATTAGGCTTAGTAGATTCTTCACCTAACTTTTCTAAATGTTCGCTACTATCATCTTTGAATTCATTTATATCTGAACTTCCACTCATATGCCTGGATAATGTTACAACTTTACCCCCCACATTTTTCACTCCTTCATATACCAAATTAGCTACATTAGACACATTTTGTTTTATTAGTCTACTTGGTTTTTCAATGTTTTCCAAAGGTATATCCTCTTTAACACTTCCGTAAGATGAAACCCAAGATAACTGTTTGGTTAAGAACTGTCTTGCAGCTTCTGTATTTATAAAAATAACATTCTTCTTTTCTTCCTTTTCAGAATCCATAGTATTATTGGAACGAAGTTCTCCATTTTCTATTATCCCTGTAATTTGTTCCTTTTTACTACCTTCTGCAAGTGAAGTGGCATCATTTTCTTTACTGACAAGAGAGAGAGCACTAATAGAATTGGTTAAATGATCGTCGCTGAATTGTTGCCCGTGCAGTCCGGTAGGGCAAGTATCCGATGAAGTTACACTTGTAGGACTTAACAGTATAGTGTTGAGACACTGCGGACACGAATTAACAAATACCTCTTCCTCCAATTCATTTTCACTGTCAGTATCATCTTTTAGAGGTTTTGTCAATTTTCTAACAGCAACTACATTAAAGTTTGAACCACATGCGATAGCGGATACGGTTCTGCCTTCAAAAAATTTAACTCTTTTAGGCTCTGTGCTATTAATATCAATTTGCGATTGACTTCCACTAGCCCAAAGTTGTCCAGTTTCTGTTACAAACAATGCTGTTTGATCGCTAACAGCGACCGATTTTACTTTGACAATCTCATTTTCTTGTTTATATCTGGAACAGTACAAATCGCTATTAGCTTTTAAATAAACATCTAAATTCGAATGACACATATTTTGGTTCGAACAACGTTCAGGATTAATCACTTAACTGAACTGCTTGAAATTATTCGAGCGTTTTAATTGGAGTATGCGATATCTAATTTTGTCACCGGAAAGAGTGAGGAGAAGATGTTGGAAACATATATTAAGGCATAATAGGTTCAACAATTGAGAACTGTATCTCTCAATACCTTACAACTCTTCTTTGAAATATTTTCTTATATGACAATTAAAAGTAACCGAGTAAGATGAACGTCCCGTATTGATTTTAAATAAGAATGTATTTATTTGAACCACCGGAAGCGAATATTTCGCGTGTTGCCGTTTGATGTACATTTGAAGCAAGTAAAAGTTACATAAAACGTACCCGTGACTGCAACATTTGACCTCTTCCTTTAGAATTATTGTATCTACCACGCTCATATTTTCAGGATTTACTTTCAGAACATGTCCATTATTATCTACGATAAATAAATAATCTGAATTGGATGCTATGTCGATCACATCATACTGAGCCCTTTTGAAAACTATCGTCGGTGGACTGTTTGCCGAAAATGACACCTCTCCGTAATATAAATTGTTAGTAGTAGTTGCTACGAAAATGTGATCTTTAATTGTAACTAGTCTACAAATAATGCCATTCGGTTTGTCGCCAAAAGTATACGACAGCTTATCGGCACCCCTCCATAAATGCATATATTTCTCCATTTTGTGGGATGTTTGACAGATAAACTGATGTGCATAACCTAGAGGTATCTTATTCTATAAGATGGTAGTTTTAGTGAACAATGCTTTCGTCATGTAATCCGTGACTGAATTTCTTTCACTGAACTATCCTGCAAGAGTACTGGAGGAAATTTACATATTGGCATGATTAAACTAATGTATTACAGTCTCAAGTATCGGTACGAGTTCTGCAACACAGCAGTAACTGATACTCTGTGATTTGTAATACCTCATATCAGCTGTCATATGATCACTTTATTGTAGTGCAAGGGAGGGGATAGATTCATACCGTAAAGTGTCATTTTCAGTAGAATGTCGAAGACAGGGTTAGTGGATAAATAACGTTGCGTAAATCGCAAAGTTGAGAAATTAATATCGAGCTATGACTGGTACACGAAATTCGTCCAATGATTATTTTCGCTAAATATATACGCGCCTAAAAACTCGATTATCGTTAATCAAGACTGAATGAACTGCGGACCAATCAGGAGCACCCACGACCGAAGCTCCGATGTTTGTTGTAACGTCTGCTAGAATGGCAACGATAAAATTGATTTTGACTTTATTCATAAATTTAACAGCATGCGTGATTATAACTGTAGCAGGGTAAGCGAAAAATCTACGTTTATCTCTAATAAAAGTGATTCATTCAGCATATTACTAATATTTGCCGCGTAACAACATTATAACCTCTTGTTTTGTAAACCATTGACCATGTCATCAATATGAAAAGTTCATTAAACTTTTTGATGAATTTTTTTGAATATTAATGAATGAACAAATTTTTAAGTATGCATGTCAGGTGTCTTTTATTTTTTACTTTTTTCTCATTATTTGTATAATATTTGTTCACGAATAATGTTGCAATTCAGTTGTTCGGTGCAAAGTACCTGTAAGATTTAATTGATTTTGTTAGAAATAAAATTATATTTTTGTAGGAGGGACTTTTATGCCATTTTAGGCGTACCACAAACGGCAAGCCAGCATGTGATAAAAAAGGCATACAGAAAATTGGCGAAAGAATTACATCCTGACAAGAACAAGGATGATCTAAATGCATCCCAGAAATTTCAAGATCTAGGCGCTGCTTATGAGGTTCTATCGGATAACGAAAAGAGAGAAATGTACGATAGATGTGGGGAGGAGTGTTTGAAAAAGGATGGTATGATGAACAATGCAGATCCGTTCGCTAGTTTTTTCGGTGATTTCGGCTTTCATTTTGGTGGAGAATCTCATAATCAACACGAAACGCCTAAAGGATCTAACGTTGTAGTGGACTTAATAGTTACTTTAGAAGAGTTGTACAGTGGAAATTTCATAGAGGTCAGATTCTTGTATTTATTATACGAACGTGAAAAATTCTATGTTTCAATCCCTTGACAGTATAGTTACAAGTACAGTATGCAAAATTATGCGTTATCTCTTTATAGATAACAAGAAATAAGCCAGTTATGAAGACAGTGAAAGGAACAAGGAAATGTAATTGTAGGCAAGAATTTGTTACTCGTAATTTAGGAAGTGGAAGATATCAAATGATACAGCAGCAGGTGTGTTCAGAATGTCCAAATGTTAAATTTGTTGCCGAGGAACGGGTATTAGAAGTCGAAGTCGAACCTGGTATGGTGGATGGACAAGAAACTATATTTACAGCAGAAGGTGAACCACATTTGGATGGAGAGCCTGGAGATTTAATTTTAAAAATACGAACGCAGCCGCATCCAGTTTTTGAAAGAATTGGCAATGATTTGTATACGAATGTTACTATATCTATGCAGGATGCGCTGATAGGCTTTAAAATAGAAATAGAGCATTTAGATGGTCACAAAGTGACAATTTTGAGAGACAAGGTGACTAAACCAGGTGCCCGTATTAGGAAAAAAGGAGAGGGAATGCCTTATTATGAGAATAATAATCGTTACGGTACTTTATACGTTACATTTGATATTGTATTCCCTGAGACAGACTTTACAGAGACACAAAAAGAAGGTAAATTGTTTGAGTGTATCTATATTTCCTCGCTTCTGTTTAGACAGGTATGGCTGTATTTATAATGAATTTATTTGTTAATTTTTTTACTTTCGTTTCAGAAATAAAAAATCTACTTCAACAGCAACCTGTAAATCGAGTTTATAATGGAATAAGAGGAAATTAGGAATTTTTCAGTGCAATGTATGTACAAAGTAACGCTAAAGCGTGCGTACAACTGAGGTGCATGTGCTGACTCTGTGTGTTTCTATACCGAGTGGTGTTTTCGCTTCCTCGAAATGTGGATACCAACAGGTTTGGTAGCCAGTTGTTAGGTCAGTTGAGAGTGGATACATGTAGCGTAACATAGTAACCATTGCGAGTACACGTACTTCCGTTCGGATTATTAAAAGAGACTGGTCATGTATATTACCGATTACTTCTATGAATGTCAGCAGTGGTTAAACACTTTATTTAACGAAATAAGTTATTTTAAGTTCAATACGCGTGGGTGATGTATGAATGTCTTATACGAGCAAGTTTTGCATTTAAATAATATGAATAAAACTCACCGACCATGTTTTTAAATATTGGATTTAGTGTCCGCATACAAACAATTAACAAAGTATTGTATTACGAGTTTTCTATCGATATTATTTGCAATAAAATGTACAACGTAATCCGTCATCGATAATGAGTAAGTATTACTGAATTATTTAACTGGCACATTTCAGATTTTTATTAAAAATTTGTTGTATTGAATTACATGTTATTTCGTACATTACAAAGGTTCGTTCGACGCCTTTGCGTATACTCCGTATACAAAAATTAAAGTACAATTCTTTCATCGGACCCTATATTAGTTTTTCACAAAAAGGAGGCCGCAAACAATTAATACAGTTTTATGTGTCTACCTTAGCTTCAATGTGTTTACATTCGTAGGTCTTGTTAATTTATGCTTATCCCAAATTTTACGTATCTATCCCAAGGATGCTGTTGATCCACATTACAATTAAATTAAGAATTCGTGCAAAATATTTCACCATGAACTAGGAATTGTAACTTTTGTGTTTAAAGTTCGTTTAATATCAATCTTTATTTCACATAGCTTTATCATAACTAAAGATCATTTGCGTTTTATAAAACTCATTACTGCCCAAGCGAAAAATGTACATACGCATGTGTAATTGTAAATATTTTTAAACGAATTATTATATCGTGCTGAATCTTAAACTAGAAGTTATTAGACCGATAATTTAACTTGTCCACTTTTATCCACGTAATTTGATAAGCGAAACTTTCGTGTCTTTCATAGAAGTTTTATAGCAATTTCTTTTATCCGGATATTTTCGATTCCATAGTCGATACATCTATAAAGATAATTTCTAAATATTTCATTGAACACTTTTACGTTTCTATTAGATCAGATAACAGCGATTCCGCTGTACTTGCGTAAAATTTTTATAAATCATTAAATTATAGATTTTTACAATTCTGAAAATTACAATTGTACATTCGCATTATTTTTCTCTTCAGACGATGATTTATCTGTGGATTAATCATTCAAGAAATTGTTGATTACTCCTAAGGTTCGGCAACCCACAGTACAAAGTTGGTGAACAGGTTAGCGATGTTATAATCATGTGGTTATTATCATGTGGTAAAAATTGTATAGCTTTTTAATTTTAGTTAAATTAACACGAATTTGTACGCTTGCGTCTTGAATGATTATTTTACAGACGGTTATTCGTTCGAAGGGGGGAAAGGATGAATATATTCAGCGTTGTTTTCCTTAAATTGAGAGAAATTAATTTAAAGAAATAAACCTTGCGAAGAACAATTAAAAGACTAGCAATTAAAGTGAATCGAAGTAAGTTACAGAAGGTCTAACTCTGTACGTACCTCAATAATTAAATATATTAATCGGTAATGATGGAAAGTCTATGAGCCGTGTGACTCGTCTTATGCCTAATTGAAAAATATTAATATTACAACTTTCCTTTCAGTTCAAAGCTTCAGTTCACAGCATATTTGATAAATGAAATGTCTCTTTAAATTTAGCTCATTCCGAGGAGAGATTTTTTAACTTAAAAAAATAGTATTGTTATTATATGTACATATATACAGCTGTGGACTGTAAATTGTGGTACAAATGGAGAGCGATGGAGATTCTATGTCTTAAAATGAGATCATAGCACTCTGACGTGAAAATTCTTATCGTCTCTTATTTTGAGCTATAAAATTTTTTTTATTCTACTTACACCACGATTGCTTTGTACGTAGATTACGTATCCGACGACAGACCGAAATCCATATACATACATACACACACGTGCGCACAATTAAATAATTAACGCTAGCGTTATACTTAGTTGACTTTTCGTTTGTTAAGCATGAGACTGTTGCGAGTCATGCAACATTTTTTAAAGCAAGTATCTTATCACAGTGTGATCCGTCTCGCGTCATTGGTATACCGTATCGTGACGAATTTCATTTGAGAGTACCAAAACTCCGATAATGGTAATTTTTCGAAACGATTCAAAAGGGAAATGAGGATGAAAAATTGGGTAAAAAGAGTGCTACGACGAGGCAGATCAAGCTAGAAACAGTAGCAGTAGAGTCTCATGTTGAACTCATCGACGCAGCTACTCTGTTTACCGTACGCATTCAATCTGCTAACAGAACCCACTAACTTGTTACGCTTGTCCTCGTTCCTGTTCCGTACCGTGCCCTCGAATATGGCATCGCCGGGTTCAGTCTGAACCGTGATCGTGTAATCTACAAGCTGGCTCCCCTTACCCTCGTTTTTCCACGCCTTCGCCGCTTTGATCTCTTTCAGCTTCAACTTGGCGCACTGTACGAACTTCTTCAGCATTTCGTTCAGCTCTGACACCAAAAAGGCTGCTTTGTCCTGCAGGCTATTGTCGTCGAGAGGAACATCGTAACTGTTATGGCACATGCACCAGTGGCTGGCTATGGCTGCCATGGTGCACGTTCGGTAGTCAGGAATCGGTAGAAACCAACTGATCCCACGTGGCAGGTTGTTATCCCTAGGCATTGCCTTGGTGCGGCTCTTCAGACGTGATTCCTCCAGATTCTCCGAACGCATAAGATCCGCGAGGGTCTCGTGCAGATCAAAGGCCGTCGTTAGGCTTCGCGTGTTTCTCCTCAAATTCGCCCAGGCCACTTGGTACTTGTCCCTCCACCAGCGGGGCAATACGATGAACACAAACGGAAGACTATCCTCCATCCTACCTTGATACGTCTGACGAAACTCGCCCCATCTCATCCCATGGTCGCTCATCACTATCAACGCTGTTTGGTTGAGCAACTGCTCCGTATACAGATAGGTGATCAGATTGTAATAGGATTGATCACCCAACTGAGGGTACGTGAAGTAATCGTGGGTCAAGCTTGCTTGCCAGATCATCGCGAAGTACGGGTCCACGACGAACTGCGAGGCTATCTTCTTGGCGTAACTCAGCAAGTTATCGTACGTTTTCCTGGTCCCTACGCAGAGGTTGGCGTTTAATTTGTGCGTGTTGCCGATGTCCTTCTCTGACGCGATGCAGAACGGTCTCAAATAGTAGTCGGTTGGCTGGACACGGAAGCCACGCTTCAAATAGTTGAAGGTTGTCATGCTGCAGGCGTCTTCGGCGAAAGCTGTTCGATAGCCAGACGCGCTGAAGTTCTTCCATATGAACGGACACTCGTCGAACGTCTTGTCCTTGCTCTGCCAGCACAGGTCGTGCAGTTCAGCCTCGGACAGACCGCTTAGAACAGGCACTAAATTAGGGTAAGTGTTGTCAGCCACCTTTGTGTAACCCAACATCTCCACCGCCTCCAAGTTCTGCAACGCGTGGACAGTCTTCGGCATCATTCGATGGAAATTCAGCCGGGAGACCGAGTCTAGACCGATTATTAACACGCTCAGGTGATCACTAGTGGGGCTGGCTACTCTGGCTTTCGCGCATTTCTGCTCCACCGAATGAAAACGAGGCACGAACGCATGGTAATCCTTGTATATCACTTCGTCGTTGCGCGAACATTCGACTTTCACGAATTCGGTGTTTACGACCGCAGAATTCTTGAACTTGAAACATTCATTATCGTATCTATAAAGGAAATATTTGAGTGAACGACAACAATACGAGCTTAATTAAAAATCAATCTGTTTCGAATTGAAAGATAATTGTAGATACTGATCCAAGGTATGAGTAATTAGTTTTACTGACGTGATAATATTATCTTCGTTTTTCATTCGCCAGAACGGACGCCAGCAGCAATCGATTTCCTCCGTATTGTTGTAAAAATGCTTGATCGCCTTTGGATTTATATGCAATGCCGTGTCGTTGGAATCTACCAGAGGTAGATGATCTCCGTGCTCGCAGACGAGCGGTTTTTCCTTTTGAATGAACCGCTCGATCGCTGAATCGAAAGGATCCATCGCTGGGATTCGGCAGCCTTTGTTGTGGACCACGAAACCGGAATTGGCTATCGACGCGAAGAAAGGCTTTAATTCCACGTAATTTTCTGAAACAACGTTTAGAGTCGAAAATAATTGAAATCAGTCGTAATAAAACAAGTCAATTTTCACCGCGTTTCAAGGATTTCCCTCCAAATCTTTCATCTTCTCTGCCCGATCATGTTTTAGTAAAATTACCTTGTAAAGTATCGTTGATAGCGATTCCATATCGCAATACTCGAAATTGATCCGTACTGTATGTGTTTATCACAATTAACGATACAAACAAAAACACGAGAAGTCCTATCAACCATCTTCGTAGACGCAGTCGACTTTTATGTAATTTGCTATCGAGCTCGAAATTAAAAGTGCTTCGCTCATCGTCTAGCACTTTTTTGCCGCCACGAAACACTACCTGGACACAATGAATACCATTTCAGAGCAAATATTAAACGATTTTATAAAAAAATTTTCCTACAAAAAACTTTCAGAACTTTAAATAAATTTTCGAGAAAAGAGTCTCGACTTCGACGCAAAGTTTGATTCCCGTTGTGTGTCAGACGTATAGTCAATAGTGTTATTTATATTTTAATTGGGGATTTGACATGAAACACTTGAACATGTGTTTTCAATACTATCTATTCATTTCTTTTTATTGGGCCATTGGTAGTAGATACTGTATCGCGTATTCGTTACTCTCTCCACATGTTTATGTAGTTCCAGAACAAATTTTATTTCAGTATTATTGCCAACGAACGGATCGATTCTGTTATATATTGTTGAGTACCATGGCCAATAAGTATTGGCAGGAAAATAGTTATCGGTCGTGGTAGACCAGACGACCGATAACGGTAGGCAGTCAGTTGGTAGCGAGTCCTCTCGGATAGCGGTCGTGATACCGATTATAACGACAATTGTTAATAATTAATTCATTAAACTATTTAAAACAGTTATAAGTTAATCTTATTTCCGTGTTATAATAATTTACTTCTTAATCGATTGTACAAAAGATAATCAATACAGCTAGAGTATTGATGTACGTATAGAGAACGTATATGTATTTTAGACGTAGTATTCGACAGATTCCCACCTGATAATTTTAAAACTAAAAATAAAAACTTTTACTTCGCTACAATTCGTAACAATGGGAACAACTTAAAATGTAACAAAAATATTTATTTAGAGAAAGAATGTAAAGAAACTTCTGTACTAGAGAGTAGAACGGATTTGATCGTATCAAATGTTTTTGTTTTGCTTTTAGAGATGCGTGGAAAAATGTTGTTTACGGTACTAGTAATTAAGCGGTGGTGATTAAGTGTACAAGACCGCTTAAAATATATAATTTAAATTACCCAAACTACATTCTTACTCCCGGTGAGGTAGAGGGTGTTTCCGAATTATATTTTTTATGATAATTTGACATCTGTTACGATATTCATCTGTATAAAATTCTCTGTTGGCCCTTCAAAAAGAAGAAAGAATAAAAAATGCACTAAATCGATAAACTCTTCATCTAATCAAGATACGAGATAATGAAGTATGGTGGCATATTGTTTGGCCTCCTTCTGTCATTTTCGCGTTGAAAGTGCGTTAATAATATCACCTTATAAATCTATAGCATCAGACGAATAAACATATTACTCTGTGTTCCATTTACTTACCTCGTCTTGGGAGTTATTACACATGCCAGACGAACCTTCCTTGTTCACCAGTTTTGAGTGATTGAAAGGTATCGCGAGTACAAACGTATGCATCGTCCAGTGGTGAAATGTTATCGCGATCGAAATATTCTTCGTTGCTATCGGTATTCCATTCTGATAAACTCAAATGATAAACTCAAATGATTTACGGCCAAATCTTGCCGTGGGATTATAGTATTTGGAAATGACGGAATTTGCATAAGATTACTTTTTCAGTGTTCGTGGCTCTACTGGCAATTAATGATTTTCAAATAGAACATAGTAACCGAGAGAACGGCTACTTAGTCTCGAACAAGATACTGTAAATACGATCTAAAGAAAAGCGTTTGACTTACCGGTGGCTCCTTTCAAACCCGCTTCCCTCCCTATTACCGTATCACCCTCTATCGAAACGATCTCAATTTCAGGCATCGTTGAGCGATAATTCGCCAAACACTTTAGCGCGTATTACTCAAATACCACGGATTCATTTTTTGGATTACGTTTCTCAACTGATTCAACGACCCTTTGGAAGCAGCTGCGACCGCATTGTCGCCTCCTCACCTGGAAGACGTGTTTCCTTAGGGGTTTCAAGTGGTTTTTCCTCTGGATGGAATACAAAAAACACCAGGCCGTTATTATTAGTGCCCCGGATCAATTGAATTCTCACGTTCCTGATATTGGCCATTGTCCACAGGGATCAAGTGTTCTCCCGAATACTTTTGTGGAGTATTCGCCTGACAAGTTATTAATCAAGTCTAGAACTACATGGTATCCATGGATTTTTCTACGAAGAAAGGTTACGGTGATGATTCGTCCGTTGGCCGAATTCGTTGATCGCACCTCTCCTTCAATTTGACACAGTTTAACGTAATGAACGGCTCAATTCGATGTCGTCTAACGTCAGGAAGGTTTCAATTCGGTGTACTTAAATGCAACGAAGCTGACCTTTTGATGCATTTTAATGGGAGGGTAATCTCAGCCGAGTGTCTAGCTGCTTTCGTCTCATCCTCGACAGCTGTGTATCTCCGTGATCCCCGAAAACAGGTCAGATGTGACGCATCTCCGCGCGACGTGTCCCTTCCATCGTCCGCGTTTCCTTTCGTTCTCGATCCCCTAGTACCAGAAAACCGCCCTAGTGCCGCGGTTAACAGCGATCTCTTGGCGTGGTGCCCACCGAACCGCGTAAACGTGACAGTCGAACACCATCGAAATCGAATCGAAGAACCCTGCAATCATCACTGCGGTGTCACGTCGTTGCGGCTGTTCACTTTTGCGACCCGTTAATTATTCGACAACGCAACACCTCGGCCCTCGTGCTCGACCCCGAGCACCAGTCGAACAGAACGATTCGATGATGGGCCCTGGTGGTTAGACCGGTGGTACGCACTGGTGGATCGGTCCAGCCCAGGGAACGGAGGATAGAGTCATCGGAGGGTGTGCAGCCTTCTCTTCCTCATGGTTTCCACGTGGCCACGCGGGGACCGGTCAGTTCCGAGTCCCGGAAGATAACCGTTCGAATAGCGACGAGGCGTTGCCGCGGATGGGATTCTCTAGCGGAATGCATGCAGAAGGCCGTCAGCAGCGCGGAAACGAGAGGAGGAGAGACGAGGATCTGGTCGATAGACGAGCGCGCGCGCGCTCTCCACCACCTCCGTATGACGCGCGCGGGGGAGTTAAGTACAATCGGCCTTTTCCTCTCGCTCGTGGTCCAGCAGCTTAATCGACGACTTCGGCTTCGAGGTACGGGAAGGTGAACATTCGCCCATTTCGGGATGGTTGAAATCCAATTGCGCTGAAAGAGGGACGCGCAGTTATTATTACGGGGTGTTCCGTTCGTCCGTTTTATGGAACAACGTGCTGTATCGAGCACGTGCGATGAAATTTCTTCGGTACAGAGGGATCGACCAAACGAAACGTTAAACAAATAATCTAAATTAAGTATCTAAACATCCCTGTGCATTGTCTTATCTTGTTACTGCTACATAAAAAACTGATATCGTTCTTCGGTCATTCTGAAAGTATATGAAACGTAATTTATCGCATTTTTTGGAGTTTGAAGGCGATCGACGTACAAAAAATGGATGACCAATGGGAAAACAGTAATACATTGGTTTTTCGTGATAACGTTAATCTTCTGTTGTCACTATGATGCATCCTACTTCTTGTAATCTTCCATAGTCTTATATAATTATGTATATAATTAAAAAGCGGGAGAACCTGTGAACAATTCGCGAAGTCAAAATCAAAAACTTATCCATCTGTCGCACCCATTTTAATAACAGATTAATTGACACGCGAGTTTTCTCAATATTTCAATTTATATTTGATAAATTTTCGTATATTATGAACACAGAATAGATTTAATTTACTCAGGTTACAATCGATGCTTTAAATATTTTAAATGATATATGAACGCGATGTGGAACTTTGATATTTTATATTTTCTTTACAATTCTCATGCATATATTAGAATCACATTAATTTACCTTTAATTATTTTGAATCATTAGTATTATCTCAGGAGATCCTTAACAGTTGCGTTATTGTCGTTTAACTATTTTGTTGGTTAATATTAATTGATAGATCGGTTTTTGAAGTGAAAGTTGTTCAAAATGTTGACAAATCTGTTCTGCAATTTCAACTCTTCATTCAATGTAAATAACTTATTAGATATCTAAATAAACGTTACAAATTTTATGTATAAATTCTATTTTATTATCCGCCGCGCCATCTCTCCGAGAAGTGCTCAAACTGGTCGCGCATCGTTATCGACGGTGTAGCGAACTACTGATCGACTGCTGGCGCCATCTATCGGAGAAACATTGAAACTAATCGGCAACCAGTTTCAGCATTTCCCGAGGAGATGGCGTTACTAGTCGATCAGTAGTTCGCTACACCATCGATAACGATGCGCGACCAGTTTGAGCACTTCTCGGAGAGATGGCGCCACTACCATTCGGTACTCTACTCCCCCTGTCGGTAACGATGCGCGACCAGTTTCAACACTTCTCGCAGAGATGTCGCTACGTGTAATAAAATAAAGAAAAAAAATTTTAATATATATATTTAATTTGATAACATAATTTTAAAACGTGGGAAATTTATCTGCCACTCTACAATGAAAGTCTGCATCGTTGACAACAGTTCATAGGTGGCTGCGGTTAATCGCAGTGGCAATTAATAGTACCTAATAATAAATCTAATTATATAGAAAGAAGATAATTGAAACAAGAAGAGAATTTTATACGGTGAATTTTGATCCAAAGGTGTTTTGTGTTCAGTTTAACGTCGGAGAGAATTGAATTCAACATTTCGGACAATTCAGGCCAATGTTCACTTTTCGTCTATCCGCGCGATGGTGTTTCGTATCTTGGAAGCAGGTCGAAGAATTAGATTCGATCCGGCCGATTCCGGTGGCGTTCGATTCCATTCTTACTGGACGAGACAACGTATTAATCCAATGTAAAAACGGATTCACTCTCCGGTGTTGTCTTGACGGAGGATAGTTTCGAGTCCGGAATGAATCGCGAATGGATGGAGAGAGAATCGGAAAGAGGGAAAAAAGAGGGGCTGACCGGCTTGACGCGACGGCGGAAAGGAGGCGAGTTGGAGCGAGGAGGGACAGGACCGGTGGAATGGCCTGAACTGGACAACACGTGGACTACCTACTTTTATATCGCTCGGGAAATAATGGGATTCCCATCATGAAGTGGATTTCCCTCGGGAGCCAGTGGACATCGATGCACACGTCAAGAGATCGTACACCACCGCTCCCGCCGTATCCTATCGGTCTCCTGCAGCTGACCGACGTTCATCGTGCTGGTCCACCCTCGCTCGTTCACCTGTCCGATCCGACCCCACCTACCCCACCGTGTCACAATCCGACGCGACGGCTTCATTTTCAAGCAGTCGGAGATATACGTTAAGACCTTCTCGAAACGATTTTAATTCGAAAAATCGCTCCGCTTTCGAAATCGTCTCGCGCGTTCGTCCGAGGCGCGAGACCCGAGTTAAGTTCGGACGCCTCAGTTTTATCAAAGCGACGCGAACGTCCAATTTCTACGGCAATGTTTATGTAACCACCGTTCGCAGCATCCGACTTGGTTCCAATCATTAGAGTTCTCGCGAAACTTCACCCGCCTCCGTTCGCGATACCCGGTAGTCGAAACTCCGCCGTGGTGGGGGGGGGGGGGGGGTTGAGGCGAACTCAAAACGGCCTCGTATCGGTTGCGGAGCTTCGAGTATCGACACCCGCCGTTCCGGCATCGATCGCGGCGAAAGAAAAAGGCGGAGTTCTCCGGGCGCTCGGTGCAACTTGATAAAGGATTCCATCGGGTGCCGGGGCGTAAGGAGCGGGCAGTATAAAATAAATATGTGCGACGGCCAGCGGTGTTTCCTCCTTCCACTTCTCTTCATCACCACCTCCGGCTCGTCCGCCTCCTCCGCTGGCTCAGAGGGGAGAACGGCTCGCCTCAGCGTAGCGGGGCTCGGAACTCGCGCGTGTTGCCGGGTAATTGATTTCTTTGATAGCGGCTGCACGAAAGGAACATTGTAGATGCCTCGGCTGCTGGGCGGAGGGGATGCTAGCCAGCTCTAGCGCGATCTACCATCCCCCGGATCAATGGATACCTATCTCTGCGCCGGACAAGCCCCTCCAACTCGGCGTCTTCCCTCTTGGAGGATGACCAATAACAAACACCGGGCACTTCTCTCTCTCTAATGGAGTTTTTACCGATAAAAAATTCACCCGGCTTTCTTCTTTTGCCCGGGGAGAACCTGGTCGCTTTGCTTCCTCCGCTTGGACACTGGCCGGGTCCCATACCACCCCTCCCCCACCCCCAACCCCAGCTGCCATCCTACGACGTCCGCCTCCCGTTTTCTAGGGGATACTTACACGCCGACACCTTTGCTCCGTTCCGATGTCTCGCTGAGAGTGGCCCGCTGGCGTTGTACGCGACCCGTTCAAACGACTCGAGCATGGGGGGGTTATAGAGGATGGGTGTGGGTTCGTCGCCTTGCTCCGCAACGCCGCGCGACTTTTAGGACGACACGAGTCCGATTTTTTATGCGTTTCGCGCGGACAGATGCAAGCAAACGCAGTAAACGAAACTGGGAAAAAGTTTCTGGTTTCGTTATAGGCCATACGCGAATACAGCGATCCGTTCAACAGACGAGATAGCTCGCGATCCTCGCGAAGATGCGATGGATTGGTTGGCTTAGTTCGCGGAGCAGCGAGTTGGTGGTGCTGACGGCATGTATCGATTGTCTCGCGATATAATACCAGCCACGCACATATATGAAACCACCGCGGCCGCGCAACCCCCTTGTCGCGGGGATGGACCCGTGTGTGTCCAACAACGCCGCGTCTTTTCCACCGTGTTTTATTCAGGCTGGTGCCCCACCAGTTGATACGTCCCGACCTGACGAGGGGTAGGTAAGTTCTGGCGGCGCCAGTTTTTCGGACCCGAGCTTTCACCCCTCGTTTGCGCGTTTCCCCTACCACCGATGTTCCTTCCTTCCGATCCTTTTGTCTTCGGGGACGGCAAATTGGCCGCGAGTCTTTTGGATATTTTATTATTTCGAGTATTTCGGGCAGGACCGATCGTTTCGTGGATTTCGAATTTGCCGGATTCGAAGGTACGCGTGCGTTTTGGGCGCGTCGAGGATCAACGGTTAACTGACACAAGGAGGACAGAGGTTTTAATTAGAAATATCAGCGAGAAGGCGAAACGGTCGTTGAGAAACGAGGTAAATAGAATTGTTTCCGAGGAAACACAAATTTGTTTGTGACGGAATGGTCGTGGTTGACGAACAACTGGAGAAGCTAAGGAGAGTCGAAGAGCGCGATCCGTCGGGCAGCCATCGAGCCGTGGTAGGTCCGGCTTTGTCGAGGCAGTCCGCGCTCGAAGGAGGTCGACAAGCGAGTAGCGTCGGCGCTGCCCTTGCAAGCTTCCTCGTGTATTGATCCTCATAATTCGGGGGGTTGAAGGGAGGCGGCGGGGGTGGCTGGTAGGGAGGGTTGAAGAGGGTTGAGAGACGGCTGGCGGGGCCGAGCCCCACCTCGACGGCCGAGAGAAACGTATGCGTCGGGGGTGGCTGAAACGGCGGAAGAAAGGAAGGAGCAAGGAAAACCGGAGTAGGGTGACTCCGACCAATAATAATCCGGCCGCGTTATGATAATATCATATCATAGCGTGGCTCATATCGAGCCATTTTATGATTGGAGCCTGGTATCATCCAATGAGCTCGCTCGACCAGCCTCGTTCATATTCATACTCGCTGGCCCCCTCCGGCACCCCGTCGTGGATGGGAACTTGCATCTCGAGGCTCGAGGTATAATATATCGCATCACGCGTTCACAGGTGGAGCTAGAAGCGGGTGGACCAATTTTTCTGATGTATCGTTTACCGTTGCAGTCGGTTAATTTTTTGATCGATCGGGAGTGGAAAAAACAATAGACAAATCGTACGAAAATTTTGACAGGAACGTGTTTGTTTCATTTTATTTTTAAAATATCTAATCGACAACGTGGGAAATGAAAATAAAATGAACATCGCGAGGCTCAAGAGAACGCGGTATCTATGGATGTGCTTCCGAATCGACCACCCCTCGACTTAAAGCTAACAGTCCCCGATGTTTAGGTATCCGAATCGATCTAACGTTACAACTCTGTCACGCGATTCTGCCACGTGGTTAAATAAAATCTTTCCCAGATGAATTCCCACATTTTTGTCTCTCATTTTACCTCCAAAAGAGATTTCGATGGCTTAGAAAATATACATTTCTCGATACAACTATCATTTGTTTTTTGCAACGCTTACGATAAAATGATTAATTTTATTACGAGTTCTATTTATCGATGCTATATATCTCAGATACCGACTTCCGCCAAGTAAAGTTCGATATTATTTCCAGAACGCCAAATACTTTGGCGCGAAATCGTAAAGCATTCATAGTACTCTCTCTCTCTCTCTCTCTCTCGTTCACACTCTTCGTCCTTGTCCTATCAAATACTCTGTTCAGCGAACGCGAACGCACCCCTGCAACAATTCAAGCCCGGCCAAAGACACCCCGATGCATGTATTCTAGAGCGGGCCGGGGGCTGGCGTTCTCCTTTTCCCATCGATATTTCTTCCACCCCACGATAAAATTCAACCTTTCAGCCGGCCAGTGTTTTACGGCCAATAGGAGGCCGGCAAGAGAATCGCAATACACGTAGCTATGGCGTTTTATTGCCGCTGGAAATGGCCCCGTATATAGCTTTCCGAGTATGCTATCGGAGGTTATTGATCCCCGCGTCCGTCAAGGAGTCCCCTGGTCTTCCATCCGCACCGTCGTCCTCCGCTTCCCTCTCTACCCTCTAGCCAACCGCCCGCGTATCCCGTCGAAGAAACTGTTCCGCGATCATCTCGCCTCGGCTGGCTGCATATTTCAACGAGATTCAGCTGTTTGGTCAGTCGCAGGTGGAAACAGCGTTTGGTTCGGCGCTCTGCTGGTCTCTGGTTGCTCGAGAGAAAACGCAGGTGGACAGAAGCGTGGTACGCGGGGGTGGAGTGCGCGTGCGCCTCTCTCTCCGAAGCCCAGGACGTTTCTTGTCTCGTTCGCGGGTAAAAATTCAATATTAATAACGAGGCGGGCTGAAGAAACGTCCGCAATGCGCCAACGCCATAAACTCGGTCCACGTTCTCAGTTTCGCGGAATCATACGGACCGGCCAATGGCTGCGCGGCGCGAGGGGGATAGCGGGGCTGGATGAGACCGATATGATGGATTTATGGATCTAATAAAAAGCACACGCGGGATTGGCCCTCGCGGAATATGACGGGCGGGGCTGCCGACACCCCGTTGAACGCAGCCACAACCGAGTCACCCCCTCGTCCGGTTTCCTACCTCTTGCGCGACCGCGAGAAGGGGAATGCCCTCGCTGGTGGGGATGCAATCCTGATGTATTTCGCCTTCTCCACCCTTCTGGCATCCTTCCTTGCCACTCTCTTCGCCTGGGTACAGGTGAGATTCGAGACGGGGGATGAGATCCCGCTTTTGCCGTGGCAAATGGACTCGACGGTTTGGGCCAGTTTGCACCCTCCTTCGATGACTCTCCGCGCGTGGTTCGGGAGTTTCTTTTCGACTCGATAGCTTTTTCCAAAACGTCGAAAACGTACATTTTTCGATCGAAAACTATTTCAATCGATGCGTCATCGACGCATCCGACATCGACCATGATTTTTAAGCATTTCTTAAGTATTAGTTTATTAATAATCATTTCATCAAGCGAAACGCACTATTGGCGATAGTACCAGTGATAGTACCAGTATACATTTGGGAATGTATTTCCAAGTAAATTGCTAAAGAAATCCAGAATCACGTTGCTAGATGTTCAGGATGAGTACCTTTCATTTAGATCGTAATCACCAGTCAGAATTAACGATCTCTCGGTGCGCTTATACGTAGAAAGGCAATATCCCCTTTGTAGCCCTTCTCCCCCTTTTTATTTCGTTTCGCGCGGAACTTCGCAGAAGCGAGACCCGTTGTATCCTAAACTTTCTCCTTCTTCGTCGAATTTGATCGTTGCTGGGAGCTGATGGCCATTCTATATCGATTTTTCCTCCTCTACCGTGCTTCGTGTCCGCTTATTTTCTATCACTCCTCGCTTTTTCCCTCTGCTTTCCCTCCACCTCTCCGTCTTTTTTTTTTTTTGGCGGCAACGATGTATTTGTATCGACGATGTTTCGTTAAAGCACTCGTTCCACTCTTCCTTTCGCGTCGTGCTGAAATAAATAAAAAATATTAAATACGATTGGCCATTATCGGATGGTGATGCAATCTATTTACACGCATTTATTAATATCAGATCTTATATGATTCCAGTTACATTCGAGGAGGAAAAAGGAAGGAATGAAGGGCGTCCGCGGACTGATCTCGTTCGGCGCCTCAGCCAGTGAAGTCTTGGAGCAAAAACCCGGCCGATTAAAACCTACCCGAGAAGAACTTCCCCTTATCTACGAGGACGGGGACCTCCGAGCAAACTTGGCCTACCCTTTGTCCCGATTTGAAGGTGGAATTGTGAGTTACTCGAGCGTGGATATAGAAAGATAGACAAACGATGCCGGCTCGTCCGGCGATGAGGGTAGCAGACTAACTGGGGATGCTTCCCATCCAAGACTGGGGGGGGGGGTGAGGCTTGCGCAGATAAATAATATGTCCGTCCCAGTCACCAGGGGGATAATTAATTCGTATAATATGCCGCAGTTAAGTCGGTCATCCGTTTCCTTCTATCTCTCTCCCGCTCTTCTTTGCGAGGGAGAATTTGCCATTTACACACCCTCCACCCGTTGCTTCGTTGCTCGAAGATCGCAACGATACAGACAAGCTACCGTAGCAGTCAGAGAACGCCAGAACAGTTCTATTTCGAGAGCCGAGCTCGAAAACGAAACCGAAATCAAACGATTTTGTTTTATTTATGAGAAAATGACGGTGATCTGTTTTCTTCGAGTACCATATATTATATTATTTTGCTTAGAATTACTCTTTTTGTTAACGATTATCGTGCCGAGGCAGATTGGGTTGGACTCGGAAAAATCAAAATAATCCCCCATCAGGCGAAGTCAGCCTCGAAATTCCCTCGGAACTCGTCGTATCTCGCTTATTTATCAAGCTGGTCCTCCACGACAACGGGTAGGATAAATCTTTAAAAACGGTCCGCGTTCGCCGAGGGCGTCGGCGGGCATAACTCACCCCTATCTGAAAATACATAGGTAACTCTCCGGTTTAGAAGTAAACTGTTTACAGCGTGTTTCTCGGTCCGCGGACCAGCCATCTCCCTTTCCTTCACCCTCTCTCTTTTTCTCCGCTGGTTTCTCCTTTCCTCTTTCTAGCCGGAGAAAGGGTGAACTCCACGTGGCGTTGTGTGTCAAGGGTGGCCAGGGGAGGAGAGCGGGTGTGGAGATGGGGTGTGAGCCGTTTCAGGCCGCGTTATCTAAACGTGTTGAGTTTTCGTCGAGGTGCGGGGTGGGCGGATGGAAACGGCTCGCTACGGCATTGCTCGAGTCGTTTATTCTTCATAGCCGACCTCTTACGAACCAACGCGAACAACCGTAAGCGAGGACGAGATCCGGATGTATCCATAGAGAGAATTAACTCGCGTTAACTTGGTGACTTTGATAAAAGCTTGCTTAAAAAATGCAATATCGATTTGATAAATATGATCGGAAAGATCGCATAAATCCCATAAATCCCATCTCCGGATCAGATCCACGCCGGCTCGCAGGCTGGTAGGGGTTGTTTCACGACGATGAGAGTAGGTGGGCGCCCGGGCGGGGTGGCTAGAGCGGAGGAGCGGCTCTTTAATGGCCGGATCTCGGAAATTGTGCGCACATATATCTGCTGGCAGATTTATGAAAGTGCTTTTCTTCTGAAGTGGGGAAAGCTGCTGCGTCGCCGCGGCTGCCGCTGTTGCTGCCCCTGGCTTTGGGGTTGCAATGGCGGTGGAGAAAGAGGAAACTCTCTCCTCGTCGCTTCGTGGTGGCTGCTGGTGGTGGTCCCAAGCGTAGTAGAGGGGAAAACGTACGTTCTCTCTACATCCTTCTGTATCACTCGAAGCTGCGCCTTGCTCTCTCTCCTGCCGGCTCTGCCACCACTTCAAGTCTCGCCCCCCTCGTCCACCCTCGACCAATCCACCCCCGGCCCTGAAGACTCTCTGACTCTTTCTTTCTCCTCCTCCGCCGGCCCGGAGAGCTTACGTCCCTCTCCTCCTTTCGGCTCCGTTTCCCACTCCGGGGCCAGGCTCTGTCTCACATCGGTGTAATTTTCCAGTGGGAGATTTATGCGACATTAAGGTGTGCGTTGTATACCTTACCGCCACGCCGCCTTCCGCTGCGCGCTGATTTATCGAAATATTTGCCGAACGATACTGCCGCCGTTATTCTCGCGAGGGGGCTGCATTACGGGGGTGTCTTCCCTCCCCGATTCTTCCACGACGAGAAACCGGCTCGTGACTCTGTTCGTGATTCCGTAGTCTCGTAATTTCGCGATCACGCGCCCCACGATTTTATAGTTGCCCGTACTTATACCTAATCCGAGAGGGTAACGAGACCGCTGTCTTTCGAAGTAAGATTTTTGCGACTCTGAATCGTGTTACGAAACGGTAAGCGTTATCAATAACAATAACGACAAACGCGTCGCAGTGTCGTATGAAATCGTGCCGAAAATAATTTCGATCGAGCTCATCCGCCACCCTCTCTCTCTCTCTCTCTCTCTCTCTCTCTCTATCCACTTTCCCTTCTGCGCTCTACAGCGGGAAAAAGTCGACGCGGATCAAAATCACCGCTCGCGAACGGAGGCCGCGCGGAAATAAAAATGGCAATCGCAGTTTGATTTCCGGCGTTGCCCCACCCCAACCGTTGATGCCTCTCGGCAGTTCACCCGGCTTCCGGGGGAGTTGCTCGTTTGAATGCATCACGATCACGAAACGGTGTAAGTATAAAACAAAGCCGGGAGAGTCGGCACGCTTCAACCCTCGGACGGTTTCCAGGGATGTGCGCGCTTTAGGGTGCCCTCCTTCGCTTGATTTCCCGATGCCGCGTATAAATTGATACGCCAACGGTGGGGTGGGACTCGCGTAAACCGCGCTTCCCTTTTTAAACGGACGGATATTCCGCGGGAGATGCGGCCGCGTTCCCTGGGGCGCCGCTTAATTTCCTCCCATTAAAGACCGACTCCTCTCTGGACTCCAGTCAATGGTAGTTTTTCAAGTGAAAGGTGATGCGTGTAAACTTGTGTTCGTTTAGAGAGGAAAACGGTGAGCAAATGGATCCGTGGATCCAAAATTCATTGCGCTTCCGCAAGAAAGAGGATCGCTCGACAATGGACAATTCTAAGGGGCGGGTAGACAAAGGAAGACAAAACACCGATTTGCCAGGGCATTAGAAACTGATCGTAGACGGCGAAGATCATTCGGTGAGCGCAGAATTTACCGGAGCAGAAGTAACAGCTGGTGTGCTTGTGACAGCAGCCCTCTATCCCCCGATCCGAGACCCTGTAGCCTCGCGTTTTCACTACAACTCACCCTCCTCTGAATCTTCCAGACGTTCTACTGTACTTGACGTTTGCAATCTTGCTGAACACTTGGAAAATTATAAATTCCGACAGAATCCTCGCTTAGGTACTTGCGATACTTTCTTAGATGAGAAGGCAAGACTTTGTAAAAGATCTACGACGATTAAATTCAATTAATTTCTGTAACACAATTAGTTGTAATTAATTGTAAAGAAACGGATCGTCCGTTATTGCATGGCTGTATGAAATGGGTGGAGCAATGGGGTTATGAAACCGAATATGAACGGTTCGAGAGTGGAATGTTATTGGTCCGTTGGTCCGTCAGATGGAACCAACCCTTAGCGGTGAAATATCATATCTCTCCGATGATACGCCCTCGCGGTATGCTCCACCCCGAGGGACAATAATTTAAGAGCACTAGGGTTGGTCGCAACCGCCCTTGCCCGCAAAAAAGGGGGAAAAAATGAAGATCCGTAGCACGATGACGTGACCATTAAAGAAGTCATGTATTCTGATTAAATTATTAATCGAAATTCTACGAAATAGCGTTCTATATAAAGTATATGAAATTTATAGTGCAACGTGTAATAAAAATTTCGTTAAACACGGACGCATCATAATTGAACGAAGAGCAGGAGAATGAGCAAAATCTTGACGTCACCCAGAGAGAAATCTTTGGAAGTCTTGGAGGCCGCTAGGAATGCCAACCCTCCAGCCTCATTAACATCTTGCGTTTCCATCAACCCTCAACCCTTTCCACCCCGTGGTTCAAGGAGGCCGTCTTCATTCGTGCCGACTTCCTTTCATAACTTTATGTACGAAATATGTTTCTACGTGCTAGGTGTTTTCTTGATATTTCATTCATGTGTTTGCCATTTATTTTCGTCTTCGAAGTGCTTCGATCTTCAATCTTCGCATTAACCTTTTTTCCGATTCGTAATTTATTCGAATCTCAAGCTATTTTTCGTTATCGCGAATGCTATTTAAATAAACGAAACGTTTTCTGCTGCTGTTATTTTCGTTTCCAGATCGAGAAATAAATATTTGATTCGATAGTTTGTAGAAAGGAACAAGGATTTTAATCTGTAGGTTCGCTGCTCCTCCTTTCAGGGAACTCGAGGATTTTATAATAGATGAGGACCGTGCCGCCGATGCTCAGAGACCCATCTTCAATATTCAAAGATGTGGCTTCGATATTCAAATTGATGAAAGCTTGAAGCTTGGGAGAACACGGCCTGGGAATGTATCGAGGAAAAACGTGTTTAATGTTTTTTGCTCTACGTTTCGTTCTGTGAAAATATTTTTACCTAAATAATTATTTAATTTAATTTTAAGGATTAAGGTCCGATCTCAGCAGACGAGTAACTTTGGTATTATCTCAGCTAGGTGTTAATTAATCCATAGTATTTAGAAACCATTAATCAAAGAGTGCGTTTCGCTCTAATTTCACATCTAGCGTACATTGGGAAAAGGCAGAGCAAAATTCGTATTTTGTTTCGAGGCGAGGGCCCTCGAAAACCCCAAAAGCGTTCGCAAGAAGAAGGTTAAAAATAAAAAAAAGAATTGAAGTGGCGGAACACAGGTCCACGTAATTCGACTGTTTTGCGTATCCGTTGACCGAGAGCACACAAAGTGGAGTGCGCCCGCTCGTTTCGAAGGGTGGCAGGGTGGAATCAAGTCGAGTACCAGCGCTGAAACCAGTCTCGGCTGTTTACGTTGGGGAAATCTTACTAAAGAATGGTACGGAAAACTGCCGGGCAAGAAGACCGGCTCGCATCTCATAACGGGGCCGTTTCCTTCGCTTTTTCTTCTCTCTGTTCCGGGTTAGAAACGTGGGAGGGGAAAACCGAGGGTCGATGTGGGTGGTAATTATGCTGCCGCTGTCCCCGGATAATATAAAGTGTCCCCTCGTAACGTGCCTTCTTTGTAATCTTGCATAATTTATTTTCCTCTATTGTTCCCTCTCTTCGTCTTGAACTTCGTCTTTTTTTTCTTCTCCTTCTACCGCTGCCAAGGGAGCGGGGCTTAATTCGTCAAAGAAAATTTGGCGCCAGGAATTCGTTTTCTACGCTGTCGGTTTTTAGACGATGCACGAAGCGATGCGCGTGATTCGTCTCTGTTCGAAAATCGAAGTTTTGGTTCCGCCTGAGCTACTCGTGGATGGCTGACGGTATACCCTCGACTAGGAATTTTCATGAAATCTTCAGTCTTTGGGAAATCAAAGAAGGTTTGCTTCAACGTTATATTTCTCTCGGATTTTCGTTTCGCGATCTCGCGATAACGACTTAACACCTTTTTTACTTAACGTCTATTTTCACGATCACCAATGGATTATTCGAGCAAGGTACACGTCTCGATTGTCAAAGATCAAAGGGTTTTTGTCATTCGTTTGAATAAACGAACAGCCGGTTTCCTAAAGAAGAGCCGAAAGAAGAGCAAAACGAATGAAATCAATCGCGAGTGATAAACCGAAAGCAGTGGTACGCCGAGCGATTCGTGTTCGGAAAATCCGTCTTCCATCTTGGAGCGGGCAATCCGGGCGATCAGCGGGACTCGTGTCTGAAAAACGCCGGCCGGTTTATACAGAGCAGTAGAGCAGACAATGCACACGAGGCAGGCGACCGGTCGCTATCCGCCTATTTGATGTTAGTACAACAGCGGCGCCGTGTTTGCGTTGAGGCCCATATTGATTGCCACCCCTGTCGCCACCCCTCACCACTGTGCTACACCACCGTCGCCCCCCGTACCCCGTCGTGTGTGCCCGTTTCACCGCTCTCTGTGCAGCCTAGAGAGAGCTACTACCTTCCGCGTACATACACGCGTTTGGTCGGGGTGCAGGTATACCAGCAACTAGTTACTACTACGTCAGCCGGCGATATTAACAGCGACAGCATCGTTGTCAGCCGCAGCGCTGCCGGCCGCGGATTAACATAAAGCTAACGTTACTCTCCCGGTCTCACGCAGCCCTCGAACCGAGTTGTCTCATCACCGAGCTAATGCCACCACCGGAGAACCCTTTCACAGGCTGGCTCTCGACGATTCGTTAGCGAATTTTCGCACAAAGCCTCATTGAAGAAGCGCATCCGCAGCGCTGCGGATACCTTTCGATAGCAGGCTATAGAAATTTCGATGGGTGTCGCGACTCGATTCGCTTTGCGTTATTCACGAGACGCTGTCAAAATCTAAGATCAAAATCGCCCGATAGATTCGCTACGATATTCCTAAAACTTTCCACGCGGCTAGCTCATTGTATCAGGGGGAAAACAGCCGCGACTAACTTCTTTCCCGGCGATTCCGTGGAGACTGGGTACCGATGTGGTTAATAGGATATGAAAGTCGGTGGAAACAACGGGGAAAGCAACGCGACACGCGGGATTTGCGCGCTGCGTAGGGACGGCTGTCCAGAATTTTCGCCGGGCAGACAGAGGGTAACGGGTGCCCGGTTAACAGGGCTCTCGCTGTGAAAGGAAAGTTAAATCCCTTTACAGTTTATACGACAGACGCGCGGCTGTTTCCAACTTAGCTGTTTTAGGGTCATAAAGCTTGCCCGGGCATGCAGAGGAGCGCGCATTTATAACTAACGTAACGCGCCACCGTTTAGCGAAATAATTAAAAGATACGAGCGAACGGCGCGCGTCCCGAATGCCAACCCTTTCTGACGCTTCGCAACCGACAAGCCTCTTTCGTAGGTACGTTCGAACGAGCTACGGCTAAATGATCGCGAATAACACGGAAGTATATACAGAAGGAAATGAACTCTAGAAAGAAGAGCGATTAGAAAATGAAAGCATAAAAATTGATGCGGCTTTCGGTCGATCGATTATGGCCGCCGTAAGAGTAATCTCGTTAACGAATCAATTGCCTCCGAGTACAACTCTTCAGTCGGCCCTCTTTCCCGCTCGTTCGACGCGAGAAACCGTTTCAACGAGCTCGCAACGAACTTGAAGAGGGGCCCGAACGAACGCGATTAGATACACGTTGCAAATAGAAATGTTGCTTTGTCACCTTAGTATCCTACCGTATACGTCTCCGTAACATCGGCAATCGGAATACGTCGGCACGGTGGAACAGAAGAACGGAGGCTGGATCGGTTGAACGACCCTGTCGAAAATGCCACCGGTTCTCTCATCGGCGTTCTCCCCATAAGTATAAGAGAGTAATAAGAGAGGTCCTAACGAAACGAATGCCATAAGGTCTGCCGCTCGGTCCCCGTAGCGGCGAAGAAAATGATGCGTGGGTGACAAATCAGTCGATTGAGCCGCGATACCCTCAGCCGGACCGGGCAGCGGTTGAGGCAGGAAAGGGGGGGCCGTCGGATGGCTAGCATCGGATTCTATCTTCACGTATTGATCAACGCCTCGCCACCCTCTACGGGGTGAAGCCCCGATCGCCACCCCCGCAGCTGCCGGCCGCAGCATAGGCCACTGGACCGACCGCCGGACTTGCTTGCGCGTGTGCGTGCCCATATAAACGCGCCTCATCTTCGTCCTTTCTCCCTCTGTGGCTCTGTCTGTGCGCGTGTGCGTGTGTGCGTCCGTGCGGCACCCGCACCCATCTACTAGCCACCAACACCGTACACCCAGTACGGACAGCAGGGTTACTCCGTGCTACCGGCGGCCGACGATTCTCCAGTCTTCCGAGAGTTCTTTTGTCGGCCAACCAGAGGATGGGGATGCCCTTACGCGTAACGGTTCCCTTTTTATGGAGGAATAACCGAACTGTCTCGATGAATGGAGACTGCTCGAGAACGCTGGGCGAGGGGTGTCGCGAAGGGGTGTCGAGGAGAGTCGTGTTTTTTGCGACGCTGGAGCTACGCCGAGGTGGGAGAAGCCTTTGCGAGGATGCTTGAGAAATTCGAATTGTGTCGCGAATTGGTTCCGATGGTATGCGTCTGGAGAATGATTTCGATTGGTTGTTTGTGGTACTAGCCTCTTGGAACCGGAAATGTTCCACGGAGACGGTCCTTCTGGAAACGATAAAAATGAAATCGAAAATTGAATTGAAATGGGGAAAAAAAGGACGAGAGGTAGAAACGTTTAAATGCAAAATACTCTTGGAAGCCTCAGCAGGCGGAAATATCGAAAAACCGTTATCGTGACGAAATGGTTAAAAACAGCCGTTTGTCGTTACAATGTAACGAGTATTTCGTTCGAACTGCAGTCCTGGGTCTCTGTGTTGCGATCAGATTGAAGCACGGCTGTGTTTATGTGAGAGCATACAAACGTGACCACCGCTATTGCTTTTTCCTTTGTTAATTACGCCGCGGCGTTTAGTTACGCCGCTCGGTTAAACCGATTATCGTGGAAATGTTATTGTCGTTTCGCAATTGTTGCTACGGGACGGGTTGTTCCTCAAAATTGACCGCAAAATATTTTTCAACCCCCCCCTCCCCCCCCCCCGCCCTCTCATCTCTCGACCGATGCTACCGATTAACGTTATATTCCTGCGTAATCGGACCAACGTTAATCGTTTTTCACGCAGATTTGCTATTTAAAATTTCTCTACTTTCACAGGATGTCTGCACAGTGACGAAGAGCGTACATTGGATGTGAAATGTTTTAGCGAAGAACAAGTAGAATTAATTTTTTTATCGGACTACACAAGATATACTGAAGTTGAGCGCAATCGAAGGCATTTACAAGATAATTAGACATTTCCCGCTACATATTGCAGGAAACGAATTAATTAACTATGGAATCACCGTTCAAACTTTTTCGTTGTTCGTTCTCACGTAGCAAACAGGGGGACGCTTGTTTTCCGTTCGGAATCTCGGGACAAACGACTCGCTCGGAGGTGCAAGGTTGATCGTGAATGCTGACCGGCCTTTTTGCTCACCGTAAATTAGATTAGTTTCGAAGTTTACGGGTCGAGACTTGCAGAGGAGCGGTTGTAAGGTCGAATGGAGAAAGATTAAGAAGGAATTGCTGACAAATGAGTTACGTGTGAGGACACCTTAATAGGATTCGTCTTGGTAACTTGGTTGAAAGCGATGAGAAACATTTGCAATCGCTTGTAGAATTTCGAAACGGTGAAAGACCTGTTGTCGAACGTACTTGTTTAACCTCTAGGTTTAATGGAACAATTATTTTCTATGCAGAGATTATTTTTTCCGAATCAATGGTTTTTGTAAAGTTACGATTTTCATTTGCTTTACCCGGTACATAAAACTACGGTCTACCTTTCCAGTTTGACACCATACATCTCTGGGAGACAATCTAACGACGATAACTTCGAACACCCCAGCAAAACTTAGTTACAAGGCACAAACAAAAGACAGACGAAGATACCCCGCAGTACGATTAAATAATCGGTCGGAGTTGCTCAAAGGGTGTCCCATCGCAATAACGGCATTCCATATCATCCCTCTTGTCTGCTTCATGTGCCGGGCTTTTTCCGCGCCGAGGCCTTCATTACCGGGTAAAAAGATCGTCCGTGTCCCCGATCGAATTTCAGAAGAGCGGCTACGCGAAATTCCGCAGATTTCGTGGTCGTCGGACATAACCCTGTAAGCGAGGGCCAGGCTAGTGGGTGGAGGCGACACGGTTCAGACGGTAAGCGGGAAAAGTGGAGTAGTGAAGGAGAAGAAGAAGAAGAAGAAGAAGATGAAGAAACACATGGAAGTGTGGAGAAGAGAAGAGAAGAGAAGAGAAGAGAAGAGAAGAGAAGAGAGGAGAGGAGAGAAAAAGAGATGGTGGAGGCTACTCTCCGTTTCCTAATTCCTCCGAGTCCTCAATAAGTTGGCTGGTTGGTGTCTGGGTTGGGTTGACGGTTGGGTGGTGGGCAGTGGCCGGTGCGGGTTATTGGATGGCCGCCTCGCACTTGTCACGAGCGTGTGGCTGTCGCAGAAGACGGGTTCCATGGAGGGGGTTGCACGTGGTGGCTGGGTGTGGAGGACTTGGAAGGGCTGCGGGAAGGCATCATAGGCATTCCGTAAGACATACAGCCTTCTCCGTGGACGCTCGAACGGAACAGAGGGGTGCTGGTCACTGAGGGTGACCACCGCGTCAATACATGGGGTCGGAAAAAGGGGTTGCGCTTGCGCGGACCCCCATACACATTCTGGCATACTTGCTGACCGAACAGTTTCACAAATCATCGGTATGTTACCGAATGTATCTCTCGCTGTCAGACTCTGCGTCCGATCGATCGATCTCGGCTGGGAGGGAAAGCGCGATAGATTTTCACCGCTGTCAGAAGAACCGACCGCTCTTCGCTTGATGATTAGCGGCTTTTTTTCCTCTGCGAACGGTACAGTTTTCGTACTGACGCGTTCAACTTTCCAATGCCAATTATTGGAAGAACGATGGAGTGCACAAAATTGATCGCAGAAGAAATGGAGTTTTGCATTCAACCTTCTTTCATCTCTAAACTTAATTCCTCCAACGGTGACGCTTGAACTGATCGATCCTTTTTATCTCCTCATCCATAAATACAAGCAGGCGTGGTAAAAGAGGGCGCAATATCGTCGTGGTAATGTTTCTTCATTAGCACCGAGCAATCTTCTTTATGGCAACAAATCTTATGGCTTCGTGCCGTTCCTCTACGGCCCCTTTTCCACGACAGCCATCTTGCAAACACCGAAGGAACGTCTTTCGCCATCCTCTCGAACGATTTTCCTCTTCTCCTGCGATATACGATGCGAACCGACCAGTGTTTCTTTCGCAGGCCAACGTCTTCATTTTTCACCGATACTCTCACGTCCTTCCTTGCAGTTCCACGGTCAGCCATTACGGAACTTAGCAGTCGTTAAACCGGGCATTGGATTATTTACCCCGCTTATGGAGGTTTCAACTTGTCTCGAGGTTGGCGACGATGCGAAAGTGCTTGTGCTTTTTCGAGTCTACTCCTTTAACTGAGAATTATTGTTTGACGAAGTAGAACGATAAGAAACGCGGCCATTTTTGCTGCTGAAATGAAGATCGTTTCTCAATTATGGACTCAGCTTCAATTCTTCGATTGAACATTGTTACAAGTTCCTAAATCGCAACGTCGGCGTATCGAGCTGAATCCAAAACTTACTCGACTTAACTCGTCAACCAACCGAGATACGCGTCACAACTTGCGATATAATTAGGTTCGCTGACTAGGTTTGTCCTCCGGTCATCTTACGTCCATTTAACTCCTTTAATTTAGCGGAGGAACCCGTTACAGCTAACACTAATGCTGGACGGCCAGGCGGGTGAGGTAACATAATGAAGGTTCATGGAGTTTCTTCGTTCAGCTCGTAGCGTCCGCCTCTTTTCCGTGCCTCGCAAGGTTAACGTCTAATCGAATTATACGTACCAGCCACATTCAACCTCGTACGAATCGCCCCTAACTCGCTGTAACCGGACGGTACCCATAACAAAGATCATCTTCTAACTTTGTTCGTCTACCTTGACTTTTATGCTCCCTGGGGATTCAGGACTAGAGCCGAACAATTTGATCGCGGTTGTATTTCGCGTTACGAGGTCACCAGACGTACGATCAATTGGACATTAAGCCCGTGGAAACGAGGAAAACTTTCAGTTAGAAAACGGGTCTTCTAAGGAAATAATATAGACACATTCAGTTTCAGCTTAGGTTTGAAAATACTAAGAGCAAGACTCCCTTAAAACGACGCATGTGCGAACGAAAATTCGCGTCATACGCACCACAGGCGTTTTCTAATACGCGTATCGAGACAGATGTGGCGTATGAGTCTCGATTGCAGGGGGAGCGGCTGGTGACAAGATTTCCGGGGACGGGTAACCCCCGTCCGATATTCGGTCGCCCCTTTCGAGGCCAGTATTAACTACATTTATACGCGTTGTCTCAAATTAACCCCTGACTCTCTCATTCATTTTACTCGCATCCCTCTTTCTATATCCGTATCTATCGTGCCGAATGCTGCCAGTAATATTCACTGCATGCCTATTACCATTAGAATGCCCTGGCGAGATAGTAGGGTCCTATGGTTTCGCTATCGTTCTGGATAAGTAGATTCAACGGCTGTTCGTTTCATCACGCGAACGTCCTTCTACCACGATGAATCTTTTATACTTTTTTACGAAGCACTTATTCCAGACTAACTAATTTCATGGACGCGAACCTATTTTTCAAATTATTGTGCCGATTTTATCGTGAATTGAGTTTTTAAGCTAAAGACACTTAAACTTGGCGAAGTATCTTCGCTGTTCATCGAGTGATCATACAAATTGCATCGCCCCGTTCAATCCACTATTCATCCGTCTCGTCATCCATTCTAAATAATCCCCCCAAAAAACAAGCTGTCCATGGATCGTCTTCCCGTTTCGTTCGTCTCGAAGCGCCTCGTCACGGGCTGGATCCACGCGTGTGTACGGGAGAGGGTTCGGGGAAAGGACTCGTTGGCCGCTTAATGTATTCAAATCGCATGCCTCCGTCCCCGTTCGTCGGGGCGTCGATATATTAAATGGAAAGATTGCAAATTTCCCGACATAAAGTGGCCAGCGTAACTCTAATGGAGCCAGGGGTGAGAGGGTGCTAGCGAACGGGGGCGACAAGGAAGACCGGCGAAAGAGAAAAGCGCAAGGTGGCGGAGAAAAAGCGGGGTCAATCTGAGGCTAATCAAATCATGCAGGATCCGTCGCCATAGGGGGGAGGGCAGCCCGTCCACTTTGTTATATTGCCAGCGAGTGTTACGACGCGGGAGCAGATTGCTCGGCCGCGCTTTATTAATTCCATCGGCGACCACGGGGCGCCGGAACGTCAAATCTGTCTGGTCATGTGACTAATACGACGTTGGGACGCGGTGTAATCACGGACGATACGCGCAGCCGCTAATCGGGTCATCGTTTCTCTCTACTGTTCACCCGAACACCCCGCGCTGCGAGCCAAAAAGGGAGACTGGGACAATCTGCACGTTTTTGGGGTGCGCTGCGCTGTGCCGAGTCCAGTCGTACCTTTTCGTTGGGGCGTCTTTTGGCTCGTTCAGAGGGCAATCGTGCCGAGGGGGACAGGTGCGTTGTTGGCTGTTGCTTTTGGCGATCTTAGGAGGTGTTTGAGATTTCCAAATAGCCCATTGAAGCGGGACAGCATATCTTTCACTTTCGTAGAGTACACAAGAGAACAAGAGTATCGAAAGCAACGAGAAGTATAATAGTTAATTTTTGCGTTTTCTAGAAACACAAGTGCGAATTCAGCATAAATGCACACGTCTCTTGTGCTTTGAATTCGTATAATCGCCATTAGCGCAAATGCATTTGTCTCCAACCGGTCGATCGATCTCATCTATCCATCCAGCAGTACTAGCACGGTAGTGATGAATCAGGCTGTTCTTCCATGATTGATTCTGTCCATCAATTGTTACTTTGTAAAAAGCAATCGCACCGCAAACTCGCAGCAGCGCGAGTAATAATTTACAAGTAATCAATTCTCGAATTTCTACTGTAAAAGTATTCTAGGATATATATATATATATATTTCAAATATTATGCCTGATAGTATATTGTCGTTCACGAGAAATCAATTACGTGTAATTTTTATTACGTGCCGCACTGGTAATTGACCCATACTACTAGCGCACGCGTACGCGAAGATTTTTCAAAGTCGTCTTTTTTTTCGTCAACATAAGCTTCAAACGCAATTTTGTTATTCCCGAATCGCCTTATTATAATCTGAGAAATCGTTTCTCAAATTTCTTACCAGTGGGTGCCAAACATTCCCTCTTCTTCCCCCTTAACGCAACGCTCGTACACTGACACAGCGTTGTGCGTTTGTCAATTTTTGGCAACCGTTCAAAGCGTTAATAAACCTCGCGCTACTGCGAGATCGTCTTCGTGCACATCTGCAAGAACGTGGTTGGCTCGCTGAAGATAAGCAAAGCTCGTTGTGCCGTTGCATATTGATTGACGGTGCTCGGGATGAGAAGGCTGGGCGGCGAAGAACAGGGTGAAACGGAGAACGAAGCAGTCGCCTCGTCGCTCCGGGAGGTAGAAGGTGTAATGAAGCACCGCGCAGACACACCGCCATGAATATTCATAATCTAATACCTGAGCTGAACCGAGTCGAGGCGGGGCGAAGTCTCATCATCTAGGCCTCCTGCTATATTAGACATCGCCGGGGGGTGGAAAGACGATTTCACGACCGCGAGGAAACCCTCGCGAACCCTTTGCGCTTTGTCTTATATTAATCCATGCTTTACAGCTTCGCTTCGCACAAATGAACACCGCATTAAAGAAAACGCGATGGGTTACATTTTTAGATTTCCATAGAAGAGCAATTTGAAAGTTTACAGCGCACTGGAGTGATTTACCGGCAACGATAGATTCAATAAAACGTTACATCCACTTGTAAAGTGTACTTTTGTTACGAACTGGAGACGACCGGCCTTTTTTTTTTTTTTTGAACATTTCGACGATACGTTGGTGCGTACTCGAAATTGAAATTATCACAACAACATCCATCGATTTTTGAAGTAGTCCGAATAATTGACGGCTCGGTGGAAAGGTGTATCGCACATCTACGGTTTTTTGCCGAAACATCATTTCTCGAAAACATTTATCGATCAGTTGCTCAACCTCTGCGCTCGAGTACATTTCCCAAATACGTTCGAGTGTTCGGTCCTTTTTAGAGCGAACGATCACACGACCCGTAGCAGTAAAAAGCAACGTCAAAAAGTGTCTCCGATAAAGCCACCTCCCACCAGTTCTGTCCGCGGGTTGGCTGCGTCGCGGAGCGTCTCGATTCGTCGTTTGCATATGAAAAAAGTTGTAAGCCGCGCGTACTAGATCACTTCTTAACTCGGTTCGATAGTCACCAGGCTGCCGGTGGTACAGCGGCGCTCCATCAGGCCAATATCCGCGCGATATTGCCGTTTTATGATAATGTTATCAGCGCCAGGCTCCCGATGAGCTAGCGCGATACCAACACAACCGTGGCTGCATCGTCGCACACAGACGCGCGTACAAACGCGTACCGCCGCGGGAGCGGTACACGTATGTGTACGCAGCCTGGTTTCATCAAACCGGGGATTTAGTAATCTGCCGAGATTTATGAACGCCGGTTCATCCCTTCGTTCCGCCCGGTATCGTTCCTGCTGATTGTGTCGCGTTCATCCCTCCACCGACGCCTCTCGCATCCGCCACCTCGACGCTCGTCTTCGACGATTCCGTATGAAATGGAAGCGTGGCTGTGTTCGATCCTCTCAGATTTTTATCGTGGCTGCCGCGTAATCGAGTCTTGCCGATGTCACTTGTTACTGTTTTCCGGGTGTGTCACGAGTCGGGCATCGGTTGCTCGAGATTTCTTGTCGTTCGTAGGATTTCAAGGAGAGTGTTCGTTAAGATATTTTTAATTGTACGCGAAGAAGCATTCCACGGTAGTTGAGGAAAGACCGATTGCTCGATCTCTCGTTACCACGGCCGACATAATCCACATTCAACCCCGGCCAAAAACCAAAGAGGTCTCGAGCTCGGAAAGCTCGTGCTCCGTTGCTGCGGGTAAACATAAATAGAGAATAAAGTTTAGGCGGCATTCAGCTGCGTCTTCGGGCTTATAAAGTATTCGCAAAGGAGAGCGAGGGAAGGGTTGGATGTGGCGTGGAAGGGTTGCGACGAAGGGAGTGCTCGAAGGAGGACAACGCGCCGCGGCCGCAGAAGCGCGACAAGGATCCCCAGGCTGCGAGGGATTTTAGTTTGTTCAAGTAAATTATATTCAGCATGGTGGATGTGTCACCCTCTCTCTTGCATCCCTCTTCAACCCCCTGATTTTCGGTTGCGTTCCTGTCGACGCAGACGCGAGATACATACCCGCCCGCAACCACCCCCTTCTAGCCGCCAGGCCCTCCCTTTCCACCCGGTGGCGTTTCTCCTCCTTGCCTATCATGAATTATTAATTAATTGTTTCAACTAACGGCGTAATTTATTATTCAGCTCTCGCGACGGCAGCCGCGCCGATTCCGCGGGGCAATATCGGGGAAACGCGAATGGAAAATGGCTTCCGGCTGGTTGGATTTATGGCGCCGCGTACTTTGGACTGGCTCGAGTGCCGTTTCCCTGGGGATCATTGCGTATGTAAAGGTATATATTAAGGAAGAGCTGGCTGGCTGGCTGGCTGGCTCGCTCGCTCGCTCGCTCGCTCGCTCGCTAAGGGGAATGGGTTGAAGGAGTTGTTGCATTGTTTGCTGTTTCGGCATTATATATCCTATACCAGTGGGTTTACGTACGGAGTAACGAGTATTCCTCTCTGACTTCGTTTTATTAATTCTATAAGTGTACGGTGATATATACTTTTTTCAATCAATTCTCAACTATTTCAAGAAATTAGAAATTAGATACACAAACTCGGAACTCCTAACGAATAGACGAATTAATACTTTCCTCGAAGAAAAAAGGGGTTAGAGAAACAATCTATTCGTTCCCCACTTTGCGCCTCTAAGAACCATAATTATTTGGGCGCACGAAACGGGTTTCACCTGTTCGCAGCCGCGAGCCGATCGTGACGCTTGCTTGAGCAAATTAATATTTACCTTCCGTGGCACCCCAATCTACGAAGGTATCGAGCTCTCACTCGCTTATTAATGGATATCCCACCCCATCCGGTATATCCCGCTCCCTGGTTACCTCTCTCTTCGAAGCTCGGTAGACACGCAACCCGTAAACTTTGATAACCGAGCAGCCAATTTCCGGTTGCGGTTCGCCGACTGGTTACTTCGCGTATACCACTCATCGGTGTGTTCGCTCTAATCCAGATTGACGTATGCTAATTTGCGTGGCAATCTGTTTCGTGACATTCGACGTGACAGTTCCACTACGGTACGGTGTACCGTTGTCTTTTCTTTGAGCGTTCGATCTGCGTGGACGATACGAGCAGATAGTTCGAATTACGCCATTGTTAAACGTTACGTTAAACGTTGCAATATTTTTTTCCCACCCGATCGTACATTAACAATCCGGGGAGCGGTAATAAATGTTTGAAATGTGCGATCAGAGATGGAAACGGCTCGAAGGCAGGAAGGCCACTTTCACCGTGGCAAAACGTTCGCGTGACGGCCACCATCGGGTCCGCTGATTGTTTGAACAAAGCAGCATGATGAGCACCGAGAGTCCCGTGTTAGCGGTTCACGTGACGCCGGCCATTACGTTCGAACCACTTAATTATAATATCGCTCAGAATTAAACTGTGCTCGGCGCGGGCACGTACTTGTACCGCAATTATTGCCAGGCCCACCGACCCCTCCGTCCACGGCCTCTCGTTTCGTGGTTATTACACGCAAAAGCAGCCTGAGTTCGGTTTTCGATTTGAAGACACGTGATTCATTCGGAATGAAACGGCACGGCGGGCCGATAAATCGGGAATCGATGCCGACGAGGATGAGCCCAGGCGAACAGGTTATATCAGACTCGTTAAAAAGTGATTTATCGACCGGCGGGCCCTTCGATTCTCAATGGCGGCGAAGTTGAGGGAAATGAAATGTTCGGCTACGTTCCGACAGGTAGAATTAAGGAGATATTGAATGTCAACCGAAGTAATGGTAGTAGGTAATGGAGGGGTACGAAAGACGTTCGATCGTCGTGTATCTACGGCGAGGGGGATGAAAAGATCTTCGCTGAAGTTCGGCTCGCTTCTGAACACGGCGTTACACCGAAGCAAGAAATTGCAGAAACCTTCTGGATGTTTCATTGAAATGTGAAATTTATGTTATATTATCATTTTTAGCGCAAGATGTACCATCTATAGACAGTTTCGGTGAGAAAGTCACCACCAATCATTCTTATCCTCGGCGATCATTTTTATGTCATCGACGGAAACAGAGAAAATCCCACGTTCTTTATGGGGCGACAGGATGTCGTGGACCAAATGGAAGCCGGATGATCCACAGATAACAGGCTGACAGTGGGCATGAGAAAAATTAGCGATGTACGCCTGTAATCCCATTCAATGGGAGGAGGACGTATCGAATGGTCGGTCCACGTGACAGGAAGCGTGTCGAGAATTATGCTACATCCCCGACTGCGCCGCGCCAATAGATCATTAAGTTGTACCACGGTCCTGTATTATGACAAGACACCCGTTACGCAGGGGTTCAGTCGGCTGACAGAGGGGCGGGAGGGAGGGGGCCGCTCGCTTTTCCACGTCGTCACTCCTTTTCAAAGAAGCCACCTTTTTCATCCGCCGACTGGGACCGTTTAGCACGGGGCTTTTAGCATTTCGCAGACCTTTAATTTCCCTTTTGCAGATTCCGCCTGTTCCTCTTGTTCCTCTATCGTCCCGTTTCACTTTCGCGCCTGGCGTGATTATGCAAGAATAATCTTTTTCTTCTTTAGATTAAAGTGGTTTTTTCGCTCGATCGACCGTTAGATCAGCTATTAATCTTTTTTTGCAATTTTTTGCCATTGATTCGGTATTCCGTGAAAGGAGACACAGGTCTTCCATTTCCTGTTACTAGTAAATTTGTCAAAAAGTCGCACGTAGTTAAAAGTTTCTAGTCTACGTTCAGACACGAACGAAGAACAAGAAGACGGAGGAAAGCGCTTCCAGCCCATCGTCATGATGGATGATGCGCGCGATGACCGTTCACGCGTAAGGTAAACGCGTGTTATGCAGATTAGGGGTGTTGAGGATCAGATATACAGGGCATTTAATAATGCTGTTCCTGTCAAAACACGCGCCGTAGCCAACTGAGGGTATAATGCAGATAAATTGCTCCATGGAGAACGGGTCGAGCAGGGGGGGCGACGAAACAAGGGGGAAGAAGGGAAAGGGAGACGAAAAGTCGGTTAAGGAAGGACGGAGACCACGATCGTGAGGCTATTATTTGTTGCCATCAGCGAGTCGCATAGGGGTGTTTTAATATGGAACCGATGCTCACACCAAAGATTTACGCGTAACTGTGCAAACAGCGGGTGGTCCCTAGCTGTGGATCCGTAAAATTACCCACCGATAGATGATATGGTGTCGCGAATCGATTCCGATCGTTTAGCGCTGTCTGCCATCGTGTCTGAGATTTAAGTAAATAGAATGGAAAAATATTTAAAAATCGTACGACTACGATAATATCTCAAAAAACTTCGCAAACATTGTCCTTTGAAGCATCTTTATTACGACATCAGCGTTGGTCCGTTCAAATATTCCCATCGACAGTTCCACTTAACCGTTACCCGACAATTCAATCAAAACAAGGAAAACAAAACAAAAAAAAAAAAAAAAACGAAACAAAGAGAAAAGAAGAGATGGATGGAAAATTCAAAAAACAACGTAACTCAATCTCTCTGAAAACGATCGTCCACGCAGCGAAACGTTTAACCAAGCGTTCCCGTTTTTGCTAAAAAATCCCGCGTAGTTGTGGGTGGAGGCCAGGCGGATGGGGGAGGGTGGCGTCGGAAAGGTGGGTTCAATGCGTTCATCTATTTTTCATTCCGATCGGTCCGGTACCGGCTGGTCCATCGGTGACAATCGGTGATCACAGCTTTTCAGATGGCCTGGAAAAAGTTCGAATCGGCTGGACGAAGAATTGCGCGGCGCACCAAAAATATTCAATGGACAAAAAAAAAAAAAAAAGAGGTAAAAAAGAAAGGAAGAGCTGGTGATTACACGCTCGCATCATTGTGACCGGGTTCGATCTTTACAAATTTTCCGAAACAATGGCCGAGCCACGGAGACCCGTGGATTTCCACTTTCGCGTCAGTTTTGACCAAATATTTGCCGAACGGAATGGAAGTCGCATGGCCAACCGGTACTGGCATTGATCGATCCTTTATTTGGCCCTCTTTTCACGTTTACTGCCTCCCTCTCTTCCACTCCTCTTATTACCGGTCTTCCATATTGAAAAACACGGAACTGTATCGATGGGATAATGCAATCATTTTCGAATCGATTCGTATCGGAATCTAAACTCGAGATGACCAATTTCGTGGGGCAATAAAATGTGGTGGCTAGATAAAAAGTTTGCTAAAATTTCCTTTTTGCTGGACGCGATCCAATTACTATGTGGTCTAAAACAATTGTAGAGACCGAGTGGGATAATTTACTGTTCGAAATCTGTCTGCTCGCAATCAGTTTCAAAGCTCGAATCGCGAACTTTGGCGTTTCATGTGACAAGTTCGAAGTCTGGAATCTGTCTCTCCAAACTGTGAATTTCGAAATCCAAAGCGATATGCCAGGTTTATAGGCTGAATCGGATCGTCGACCGTTTGCGTCGAGCAATGAGCATTTAGAACTTTGATGTCAATCATCAACGACAGTTGCGAAGCTCCGATTCAAAGATATAAAATTAAATCGGCACTTATTTTCCCAGCATACGGTTACTGGTTTTTGGAACCGTTTTACGATCACGCCACTCAGACGGGAGACGTCGTTCCTACGGAAGTTGAGGCACCGAGATCGTCGAGCGGAATGCGTAATCAGCCAGGATTGCATTAGTACAGCTAATTAGTCGGGCACAATGCTCTGATAATATTATAGACCGGCGACAAGCAAAATTCAACTACTCGGTTATTCATGTCGCACTCCAGTCATGCTCGACACGCTCGGATAAACAGCGGCCCCGGTAACCAGGGCCAAGATTGGCGAATAAGGGCGAATTGTCGAGTCGTTAGCTAGTTTTCCGTGTTCCCAATGCCGTGAAAAGCTGCTTCTGTTCTTTCGCCGGGGGACCAGCCACGGTACTCGCGGCATTGTTCCTGGCCGCCGTTCTTCGAGCACGCATCTCGACTTCGGATTTTGTTCCCCCCGTTTCCGTCGAACAAGTTACCGGCTCCCTTTTGCCCGCCAGTTTTAGCGAACATCACCGTGTTGAATTTCAATTCGGGCTCGCACACGATTTCCCAACGTTCTAGCCTATTTTTCGAGCTCTCTATTTATTGTAATTCCTTTGGTAGAAAGTTGACTAAGTATCCTTGAATTTTTTCAGACCTCGAGTATACGAAACGCTCGAAAGTTTCAGCGTTCACAAAAAATAGTTCCGTCATACGTAGTAGGTAGTTTTGGGGAAACGCCTCGTATTTAAGGCGTATTTAAAGGAGCATCGAACTTTCCGGGTGATACTTGAATCGATAGGTACGTCGCGAACGATCGATTCCCTTGGAAATATCCAACGCGGAAAATCGAACGGCCGTAAGCTGTACCGTGGCCATACACGTGGACACGGAAAAATGGAAACGGCCAGGGACGATGTGGCTGGTCGTGGAGAAGGGATTTTTCATTAGGGCAACCTAAGCCCCCGATGCGAAAGGATTAATAGAAGTTATAAAGTAGAGCCCGAAGAGGTGGAGGAACATTACGTGACCTGACTCCGATCGAGTCTTTCTTCAGGTTATATTGCAGGTTCCCGTCGTTTCTCATTCACCCCCACGGCTCATGCGCATCACATCTGACCAATAGAATCGCGTGGTCCATCTCTGCCGCTGACCAAACCCCTTGACTCGTACCACTCTTGCCCCCGAGATACATTCCCCGCGAAGAAAAAAGAAAGTTTGAGAACGGCCATCCCCCTCCCCCTCCCCCTCCCGACGTCTATCCACCACCCCCGCGTCGCGAACTCGAGTGTGTATTTTCCAGGGGAAACCTCATCAACTCCATCCAAACTCCATTTCTAAGAACGGAATTGGAAAGCCGTGGAATTCATTGGATCCATCGCTTGGCGACACACGGTTAAGGGAGCGCGAGGCGGCGGTAAAGGGTGGAAAAGTGTTACCTCGCTGAATACATCTTTTTCGTATTTAACCTTACAGAAGGGATCCATCAAGGAACGCGTACTGTTTTCTTTTTATTTCGCATTCAAAATTTCACGCTCTCCTCGTACGTAGACGCGAACGAGTAACTCCGCATTCGTACACAGGGGCGGCAGCAACCATTTTCCAACTCTGTGGAGACCGGTCTCAAAATCGCATCCAATATGTCCATCTTTTAGCGCGACGTGGACGCGGGGCCGGCCGCCGCGCAAACAGATCAATGCTCCGCGTTCCAATATAAACAGTATTATTGAAACAAAGCGGGCGGGAGGTGTAGCTGGACGAAGTTTGCTGGCGCGAGGGGTTCGTTGCGGGGGCACCAGGGCTACCGAGGAGGATGAGGGTTGATGTTTCTGCCGGGCTGCGGAGAATGAACGAGGGGAGAAGAGTTATGTTGCCGCGATATTGTACTGCGCGGCACGAGCGAACCTCCAAGGGCGGCGAGGGAGAGGGGCGGATGGGTGGAAACGGGGTGAAGGGGTGCCGGTGGTGGTGGAGGCGGTTGGCTTCCTGTTCCGTTCCCCGCTTCCTTTCGACCCCGCGCCAGCAAACGGTTCGATCCTTTCCCCAGACGGCCTCGCGAAAACTCCGCTGCCTATGTTGTATTATGTGTCAGAGACCAGGGCTCCTCGATACACGTACACGCGCGAGTCGTCGTAAGTTACCGTATCGGTGTTTCGCCACTTGACGACCAAGGAATAGGGCGCTCGGTCGCAAAGTACCGTCTAGCTGCCATTTTTCCAACTTTTTTTTGATTTTGGAAGCATCTTACTTTTGTAGCGTGCGATAATTCGCGATATACGAATTTGGTATTGATTGTACATTTTTTTCCGAATCCAAATGACCCTCTTGTCGAACCAAACGTTGCGCGAGTATCGAACGAGCGTGAAACTGATCGGCGAGAGAAAAGAAAGATCAACGGACCAATTATTCCCGAAACAGACATCTCCGAATTGGCCTGATCAAAGTGAAAGTTTTCCAGTCCATCTGGGATCAGAATGGATAGGACGGTGCAGCACGGAGCAGCCAGTCAACCAGGGTGGCTGTTGGGTCGTGGGTGGCTGGCTGGACGCAGTCAGCTCGGTGTGAAATTAGCGCAGATGTCGCGGTGACGGCTCATGGTGCAGCTTCTCTGTTCATTTTCCAGGAGACTGGATCGGAAAGGGGACGCAATTCCTGCGAGTCTGAATTTTCAGTCGCCGGTATTAAATGGTCGTTGACCCAATTAATCCTGGCTGAGGAGTTGACCAAGGAAATGTAAATCGGTCGTATTATTATTGTTAATCCATAAGACGCAGTTCCGTTGATTTCGCTAATGGGATACCGCATCAAACGAGAAATAATCGCAAACTTATCGCGTTTCTTTCGTCCTTTCTCACGAGTTGAAATATATGTGGAAGTATTTATATTAGAGTAGAAAAATATTGACACGTCGATATTATATTTGGAGTTCTGCTCCCCCCCCCCATCCTATTGAAACAAAGGTATCAAAGGGTTGAGCAAATATTAATAAGTCGGTCGGAAGACGATAGGGTTGCTGCGTCGATCATCGGTATTATGTCAGCCTAGGATACAATGTAAATACTGATCCGTTGGATGCTATTTTCTAAGATTTCATCTGAAGATTTCAAACGATAGATAATAAATGATACTGTTTTAAATAATACCAAGAAAAAGATCGGTCACGGCATTAAATTTTGATCGGAGTACTCTTTTTTTAAACCATCGCTAGAAAAGAGATCGATAACGGTGATCGGCTCCCCTCGAACACAAAATCTAGTACCGAACTGACGCGAGACTTCAATTTACCGAGGCGCGCATAAAGTTACGCTTGATCTTCTAATGGCAAGCATACTTTTAAAAAAGCAAACGACACCGCGCATGGAGGAGACGCACGGTCCACCATTGTGACGAAGTCATCTCTTTTTGAGCCAGCGATATCACGTTCCTTGATCGCGTCTACTCGAGGCTGGCCTCCGAGGGTTCGACCCTCGATGCTGAGCTCCGCATCTTCCCGACTCCGCCTTGACTGCCGCTTTGATCAGGCCACAACCCCAAACACCCACTATTATGGACAATCAATCCAAAAAATGGAGCCAGGCCACCCCAAAAGCTGACCACCGCGCCATGATTATGGGACCCTCCGCAGTAGACCCTCACCGGGATGATCGGCAGAGATCACCTCTCGCTGACGGAACGTTTACTCTCCTAAGTAAACCGGTTAACGATTTCCCTTTGTACGGCTGGTTTCTTGCTGGCAAAAGGGGAACCATTTTTTATGCCGCTTCTCCGCTTTTTATCCGTACTTTCATCCGTTTGGTAGTCGGGTCGCTTTAATTCTTCTAGTATCGTACTGAATTTAAATTAAATTAGTATCGTTGATAAAAATGAAAAGAATCAACTCTATATCCCCGATACGTAGGAGGAACCCCGAGTGTACAGCTGAAACGGAAAGAACCCCAGAACGATTGTTATTGCAAAAGCGGCGCGGCCGTCTTCCGTTCGCGTTGTAACAAGAATGACCGCATTATTCAGGACGCGTTTGAAGCAACATGGCAACGTAGGGGTGCGGGTCCGGGGCGAGGGGCGAGCAATCTCCTTGCCGCGTCTCTGCAGCCAACAATCCGCGTCGATAAATAAAGGATTGGCTGCTCCTCGGTCAATATTGATTTTTAAATTGACCGCCGAGCGAATCCGCGCACTCCCACCGCCGTCCTCGAACCGTCACCCACCGCCACCCGTTGGTCCGCCGGGTCTGGCCGGTAAAATCTATCCTCGATCAGGAGGGTGTACACGTATTTGTACGCGTTTGTTTCTGTCTCGCTCTCTTTGCCTCTCGGATCCTTGCCTGTCCTCCCTTTCTCTGGCGGTGCCGGTTCATTTTTCCGTCTCCCTCTGGCATTCTCTCCGCTGATGGTACATACACGTAGCAACGCGCGCGAGGGGTCCGTGATAGCGCGCGCGGGCGTACACTCGCGTGTACACATTCGTGGATAGAAATTCAGTCGGGCATCGGTCGCCGGTATACACGGAATTTGATTATAAATAAATGCGAGCTGCAGCGGAGCTTCAGCCAACCATCTCGCACGGTATACACGATGGGGTGGCGAATCCAACGGGGTTCGGGGGGCGGGGGGTTGGACGGGTGGTAGCGGTGGTCCACTCCGTTGCATCCATAATGCAGAGACACGGTATGTTTGCGTACCCTTAAACATCCCCCGTGTGTGTTCCCGGATACTTGATGCTCGGTTTGTCCGCAGGAATCGGCTTGGGCACCCTTCGAAATTCTGCGATCGGTGCTCTCTCTCTCTCTCTCTCTCTCTCTCTCTCTCCCTCTGTCTAGCCACGCTTTCCTCTCCTCCTATTGTCGCCGCTTTTTCGTCGAACTTGCGTGGTTCGCGGTGACGGTCGGCGGAGATTTCGTTTTGAATTTTCAACGGGTCGCGTGTTCGGGGATTTCTCTATTCTTCTTGGCCTCGATACTTTGGGAGCGCGCGTGATGAGCGGCGAGATTTTCAAAGTATATCGAGCCACGCATGTTTCTCAACATCGAAATAATGTTTTTAACGAATGAAAGTACACAGAAGCGTCGTGCATTTCCATCCCAATCAAAGGAAACAGCGTAACGACATACAGATCGATAAATATCGAGCGATAGTTGTTACGCGCGAACAAGTCAATCGAACCAATCGATTCGCACATTTTTGTCTACATGCCGCGCGTACTTTGTCGAACTCGATACCTCTCGCAAATCCCTTGAAATTCTCATCCAAACTGCGTGCTCGTTTATCGGGCGCAAAGCGGCGAGGGGGACGTGATCAGCAGCGGGTCGGCGGTTATCAAACGATTCGCGGTGGCAGCTTTTAATATCGGAATTGACTTTGGTGTCGCGAAGTTTCCCCCTTGGAAATTTCCGCCTGGGGATAGGGCAACCCGATTATCGCGGGCATTCACCGAGAGATGGCGCGAAGGGGACCGCACGTGGGGCGATTAAAGATTCTTTGATGTTCTCTAAAATGTTCCCGTTGAAAGGCGACCGTGTCCCGAGCAATTCCGGCAGGTGAGCCGGCCCGTAGATTTCTCGCACGCAGGGCGGGGAATGGATCCTACGGCTCATTTAATTGTGGGAATCCGAACCTTACGGGGAAACTTCTGAAGCCGCTTAATAACTTGGCAAATCCTTATGTACATCCTCCACTGTTGCCCCGGGATCCGCGCAAATTGAAATTAAGACACCGCATCCGGTCAGCCGAAGTGTCGACAAAATTCCCTGGAATTCGGCATCGTTCTTAGCGATCCCCCGAAACTCTTATTTCTTGCTGACAAAAATTGGTAACGAGGCTACCAGTGCGGACAAGTGGATTCCGCCTGTCCCTTGTCAGACGACCTACGCCAGCTAACGTGTACCATTTATTCTACTAAATGAATAAATCGTAATAATTTATTAACGTTAATGAAATCGAACTTGTTCCTATGCGCGCGTCGATCCGAAGTCGATAATCGCTAACAAATTGGATCATAGTCGTTCGTACATCGAACGATATGGCGAGCGATGCGGCGAGCGATCGGTTCTCGTAGCGTCGAGAAAGCGTTTGAAACGCGAGACTCGTCATCGGTCCAGTTTTCAGATAACGCAGCATTGTTGCGGCCCTGCTGTGGAGGCTAGAGAGAAAGAGGGACGGGGGGTAGGTTCAGCGGAGGATACGTCGAGGAGGTGCAGGAAGAGGGTCGAGGAGGAGCAGACGGCGGCCGAGGAGGTAGAGAAGAGGGCGAGGAAGAGAGAATAAGAGCACGTATACATCGAAGGGTGGCAGGGAAACTGAGGGGGTGAGAATAGCACGCGCACACAGAAATTCATCCCTGAGAATCGAGGCTGTGTGTCCACTAGTATGGCGGCTGCCCGCTCAATGCACCCTCCACCCTGGTGCTGACCGACGCCGGGCGTCGCGGCGGCCGGCCCCTACACGCCCGTTGCCATAGGAACGCGCTGTCATTAAAGCATCGCCTTATCATAACCGACGCGCGGCCTTTCTCTCCCTCCCTCCCTCCCTCTCTCTCTCTCTCTCTCATTCCCCTCTCTCGTTCTCTTTCTCTCTCTCTCTTTCTCTCTCTGTCTCTCTCTCTCTCTGTCTCTCTGCTCCCCACCCTGCCGCCGCCATCTTTACACCCTCTCGGCCCTCTCCCTGGACACCAGGCCTGGGAGAGCCCGCTAGTCTGCCATCCTCACCACCCTCGCTACCTCCGGGACCCTTCGTTCTCGCGCATTACAACCCTCTCTCTCTCTCTCTCCGATCCCCAGCCTCCTCTCGCCACCCGCGCCTCTTTCACCCTTCCGTGTGTGTGCTTACTTGCGGCCGGTGGTCACGTGCGTGGCGATGACGAAGGAGGGGAGTTCTTGCTCGCGTCCTTCGCCCACGTATAGACGCGTTTACTCGTATACCGTAACGTATGTATGTACGTACGTAGCCCTTTGCTGCGAGGAGCCATTTTAGCTGCCACCGTCGTCGCGAGGATTAGTCGTCTTTGATGAGTTTCCGGGGTTGGGACGACGCGCCACGGCTTCTTTAGCCGGTTGGATGTCTATCGGATGGCCGAGCGTAAGAGGTTTGCTCTTCAGAATGGAATGCATGTGGTTTTTGCGATCTCTCTTTCAACGGAAATACGGGAATAAACGAATTGTTCGTTTCCTGCATATTCGAAATTGGTATTCGTGCATTTCCAACTAACCGGAGACGCATCTCTACCGATTTCTCGTCGTTCCCTTGAATTGTCTTTGTCGACGCAAACTCGCATCATTCCGGATGATTGAGTATTCTCATCGAAAATACATAAGTAACGGGCACGTAAGCAATCTCCGAACACGTATTGAAATTCATCGGCGCGCGGAGAACCGTGCCCTCCATTCAACGCCCGTAACATTAACCGCTCGAGCAAAGGGTGTCCCGGTCTGCCGGAACCGCGAGCCGGAAGTCGAGTGCGTTTCTGTGTATCTCATTAATTTTATTCCATATAATATGGGGCCGTGTCACTGATTAATGGAACCGAGTCGCAGCTTCAGAAGTACAATCGTGTAGCCAGGGCGGTTGAACGAGTAACCAGAATCTTTGATTTATCGCGCCAATATCGCGCGAATAATCGCGATCCGCGGACCGAACCGCACTGTGACATTAAGAATAATTAATTGATGTCAGGCGAGCGCTGCGAGCACTTTTTTCCATTCCTCGCTTAACCGAGACGTTGGAGGGTTTTGATTTCAGAAAATTCTCAAGGGTTGCTTTATCGTTAAGAAGTTTAGCCATGCCGATAGAGCGGTAATGATTTTTATTTCTTTGTACGTTAAGTGCCAAATATTTTTTAGAAGTTATGCACGCATCGTGAACCTGGTTACGACCATTCCGACGCAATTGCAGCATCCTCGCGTGCTTCTACGGTAGCAGGAGCGAGCGTGTGGTGTCGCTCCAGAACGTATTTGTCCACGCGATGGTCTTACCCTTTGCTCCGAAACTCCGACCCCGAGACCACACTTTCTCTCTCTCTCTCTCTCTCTCTCTCTCTCTCCCCCTCCCCCTCCCCCTTTCTCTTTCTCTCCCTCTCCCTTTCCCCTCTTAATTCTCTGCTCCTCTGGTTGCGACGCCCGGAAGGCTCGCGCGGCCCTCTACGAAATAACGAGTCTCATTAATCCAATTAACCAGTAAATAATGGGATAGCATTTTCGTATTTACGAGAGAATAGTCGACCCTGGACCGTAATGGAGTTTTGAGCTGACTATCAATATATTCTTGCCGGCCGCGGGAGAACAAAGTGCGGGTCACTCGCTCACTTAGTTAACCCCCTCCCCCCTCGGACGGCACGGAGGGTTGCAGCCCCGGGGACATCAATTTCGTTTCCTTCTTGGCCCGGGCAAATCTGATTTTCGGATCGGCCTCTTTTCGACGCGATTCCCAGGTAGTCGGCCAGCTTCGAGGTGAGAGACGAAAACGGATCGTATGCGGGGTGAGTCGCCCGAGGCATCGAACCGATTAGTCAAGATGCTCGAATTGAAACAGCGTATCTCATACATACGTACTCAACTTGAAATATCTGCGCGGTTTTCAAATAAAATTGAAGATTCTTAGCTTAACCGTACCTTGGATCGAGGCACGATTCTATTGTGCAAAGTAAATATCAATCTGTGCGAGTGCTAAAGAGACTAACTCACGTAACTGAAAGGGGAAAAAGGAGGACGAGAAAAGTGCACGCTTCGGTGTTCTTTAATGAAAATTGTTTACACCGTTAACAGCGATCTTCAGGAAGGGATTGGTCCCGCGGCGGATGGAGGCAGGAGCCCAAGTTGGCAGCACATGCGGCGCACGTTTTTCCGTTAGATCTGGGTAGAGTTAAGGATATCCATTCGCGCCGGCAATAGAAATTACAGCGGACCACGTAGCCGGGCTTGCTCTCATGATTTGCATATTCGTTTGAAACAATATCCCCGAGCGGGGCCGTCTCTGCGACAGGCCGACCTCGACAGAGAGGTGTTCGACTGTTTCAATTAAAATAAGCATACGCCAGTGGCACAGGCAGCCCCCCTGCGCCTCGGCGCCCACCCATTTGCTGGGAAACGACGGGAAAAGAAGATACCCTCGGCTCCTGGTAGGTATATTGCTCACCACTGGCGAGGACTGAATGCGAAAGCAGCCGGTGAAAAGTCGGGAATATTAATGTTTTTTTTTTCTACCCTCACTCCGAAGCGTCTCGCGCGGTTCTTGATCGGGAAATGATTCGTTCACGGTGGATTGAATTAAGGCGATAAGTAGAATAGTAATCGGTGGGTACGGCGAAACATCGGTACGAATAGTCGATCTACCTGCCGTCTCGATTATTTTAAACAAACAATTTCGAATATTATATTTATTCGGATGGAATGAAACACGATTTCCCGACGACGAGTCGCAATGGTACTTTAGCATTACGTCGAAAATAATTTGCGACGAAATAAATACGATTCCAGGTCCGGATATACAAGTGGGAACGTATCTACGCGGGCAGCAAGAAGGGGGATACGATTTCCCTCGGAATCTAAGGGAGGTATATACATATACATATATATCTACGTTTCACCGAGAAGGGGTGAGCGGTGAGAGGGGTACAGCGGGGTGGTGGTGGCAGTCAGCTAATATTTTTAGACACCACCAACCCCTAGCCGGCTCCTCGATGCTCACCTCGCCACCCCTGCCACCCCTAGCACGTGTATATATATATATAAGATCCTTTAAATGGGAAATCGAAACGTTTCGGAGATAACTCTCCTCGGGTGAGAATGTATTCAAAATGGCTGCCACAACGGCTCGAAGCGTTATAGATGGGAAGGAGATGGCGGGTTTACCCCTCTATGATGATACGAAACATATTCCACCCTTAAGATCCCGGAGGCTGCTCCCCCACGCCGGCTATAAAATAAAATTCATCGTCCTTGTCCCTCCGCTCGACTATTCTCGGTCGAACTCGAAGATGGCGGGCCGGAATACTGGCTTTCACAAGTTCCCTCGCGGGGCGAGGGCGGTGGATGGTAGTGGTAAGAATGAAGTAAGGTTTGCAAAAGAGAAATTGCTGGCGAAATGGTTGGAAGCGTTTTTGTTCCTGTGCCGCGTTGCATTTAGATGAACGTCAACGAATTCCCGAAACGATTCGTTTGCGGGTGTCTGGAAATTTCGGTACACGTGTAATTTTTGTAGAAAAAGTATCGATTCGACCACCGAGTACAGTATCGATCGTACAGAATGCATTCGTGATTATCGTGGAACGTTCTTGAATTATTCTGCATCGTCGAACGACCGCAACGCCGTCGAACGTCAATTTTCGAAAATTCTCTCGCTTCGCGACTCTGGAAAATTTATTGGCAACGCGGATGCAAAATCGCGCAACACCAGCCATGATGGCCCGTCTATTCCAGATAACGCGACTGTCGAACGAACTGATGCCTACTTCGGCCCGGTGATGCATCGATTTCGCCGAGAGATCCTCTCCTGCCCTCGTCCTCGATACAAAGTCGAGCACGGGAGCCGTTCCTGGGCGAGGAAGACTCACGGTTCGCTTATGCGCGAAGAAAGGAACACGCGAGTGGTAGCTGGGCCATCGTACCCCCAACCCCTCATACATCACGCTGACACTCGTCTAACTACGTCTCTCCAGATTTATCGCGTTTACCAACCGTGCCTAATATCGCGCAACGTTTCCACGGCGCTTCGTTCGAAGGGCTGTTTTCCACCCGGCGCCCTCCACCCACGCCGGTGTCATTGTAGATCGTGTCGGAATGCAAGGAGCCGGAGGGTTATAAGCTCCCTTCCATTATTACCCCCCCCCCCCCCCCCCCGCGAACAGGTCTCTCTTTCGCGATGCGCCAACGTTGCATCTCAAAGCTGACTATTTTTCTGTCTTTTACAATTTATCTGTTTCTTGAGAAGCAGTTCAATTCTCTTGGGTCTTTCAAAGGGTAAAATTGTGAAGACGTTGTTCCACGATGCAAAGGGTGGTACACATGCATGCACAGTATTCGGACCATAAATATGGCCTAGGCCGCTAATCCGTTTAACATTTCCCCTAATTCAAAACGAGATCGATCGAATCACGACACGTCCCGGAGACAGGTCCATTTATCCAGAAAATAATCCGCCGATAGCATCGTCGAGTCCTATATCGGTAAACGGTCGACGTTGTCCTCGGCGCAGATTAAAGATATTTATGAGATGACGATTACGTTTTTATCCGGTACGATCGGTATCGAAAGGGGTGGCTCCGGCAGACGTTTTCACGACAAGCCGAGCGGGAAATGCTGCCCGTCACCGCGCGTTCATTTGTCTGCCCGTTGGCTGCTGCCTAGGACAGGAAGCGTGGTTGGACAGCAAGGAAACAGTTAGAAACATGACACGGGCCACTGTTATTAATCGTCGCCACCCTCCGGGGTGATCGCAGACGATGCATTTCGTCCTGCGTGTCGTGTTACTTAATACTGGTCCTAGTTTCCGGATAGTTGAATTTTCAATCTAAATTTAAACCCATTCGCGTCGGTGATCCTCAGTCTTATCTATTATAAGTAGTATTCTAAAAGTAATTTTGCAACTATCCTTTGCGTTCTATACGTGAACAACATCCTGCTGAACATAATTCTCTCCTCGCGAACATCACCCTCTCTTGAATCGTCTAATCACGGTTTATCGAGTTACAGGATAAGGACAAGAACTACCCCTTCGTTCCACGCTGCACACCCGTGGCCAACACGAATGGCAACAAGGCAGACGGAGGAAACGTTTCGTGAAAACGCGATAGGCGGCCTTCGGCAGACGCTCAGGGCTTTCCCGTGGGAGCAGATACGCATGTTAATGCAACAGCATGCTCGTTATAATAATCTGCTGGCGGAATGCACGTAGCCTGGTCGCAGGTTGTCGATGGGTGCCACCGTCGCCGCTATCTCTTGCATGGGATCGGGTCCGATGGGGGCGCGAGACTGTTCCGTAAGCCGGTTATCTAAATACCGTAAATAACAACAAGCCCTCGTAGCTGGGCAAAGCAGCCCTAGAAGAGCGTCACCCCTTTGCGCGTCCCTGCGCGTTGCTTGTAACGCGCGCTTTCGCGTGAAACATGGAACGACCTTAACCGTTCCTACGAGATGGACAAAGCAGGGAGCGCAGGGAGATACCGAAATTGCTATGATATAGCGCAATGCGTAGATAACGTTAAAAAAATTAATCCTATATCTTACTCATATCTCGGTGTTTCCATTCTCTTTTTTTTTTTTTTTATCTCTTTTATTTCACGTTTAACAGCTTCTGCTCCCCCTGTTTCAGCCGAGAGACGTCGTTATCTCAACTACGAGTTCACACGGGCGCGTTAGAATTATTGTGGTGGGAGGCTCTTTCCCAGGCTCAAAGGATTTTGGGTTATTACTCACTGTCAAAAATCAAAGCTCGGGATACGCGGGGATTTAGGTGGTTACCTGATATTAGATTACAGAGCTTTGTACCGTACACTCAAAGGGACGTTCTTGCGATCCTCGAAGCTCTATCTCTACTCGCAAAATCGTTCGGAATGCTCTAAAAAAAAAAAAAAAAAAAAAAAAATAGCAAATCTCGCGATTCTTTGTTCCCGCAAGAATGGTCCGGCCTCTCGTTGGCATCGCGCGTAACAAACCCAGAACGACTTCGGAACGCCTGACTCGGTGATCCGATAAACTGATAGATATCCGCCCGGTACCACTATAATTAACGCTGACCCGGGCACGACCCGCCGGCAATTTCAACGACCGGCCCGATACGACGATCATAATAATCGCGGGTAAATCTTTCTGGCTTGTCAATCAGCCGACTGACACACCGGAGTCCTGGCCCTGCTCGGGGCTTTGCGTGTCCCGCGCTGGATCGTTGCACGCCAACCCAGAGCAGCCAGCCACGTCGATGCTCGATCATTAGGCACGTCCATGTTTCCTCTTTGCGCGCGAATGCGGTCCTCGCGTGCGATAGATCGATGCCCGTGGCGCGCGAGAGATCGGCCAGGCCATGCCAGATGGACATCGGGACTCGTTACCTTTCGATGCCCCTAATTATTTCGAATTGCGTACCAGCCGGCTTCGGGGGCCCCAGAGGTCATCCCGTAGCCTTTCATTTGCTATGCGCGATCAGGGTGCTCCGTGGAAATGGGAAAAATTGTTTCGTTGCCGTTCGAACGCGGACGCTGCTCGAGCGTGACGCAGAGGGTTGGAATATAGAAGGAAGTAACTCGAGTTTCTCACTGGCCATCTTTAGGGTTGCTGCCTCTGCAAATATTGTACAACTCGTTAACAAACACGCAACAAAAGCAATTATTCGGGCGAAGGGTGAACAATCGGTGTCGTGATCGGCAAAATAAAAGAAACGAGAAAAAGAAAGAGGCATTGCGTCGTATTTATACACGATGGTATACAGTTCGCGCGATTTTTATCGGCAGGAAGACGCGGCTAAGGAACCTGAACGAAAGTCAAAGTCCATCGGAGCGTGGAACCCCGATGCACCTGTTTGATCTGCGCTGATTAGTTTCATTTTTACGGCGGCCGCCTGGTGCACGTCCCGCGCGCGTTTCCTACACGCCGGGAATCGGCCGAAATTGCGTAATTTCACGCATGCAAGCTACGGCGCAACGATATCGCAGATTAAACTGTTTAGAAACACGTGTAAGGGGTTGTCGATCGGCATCGCGCGTGAAACGTAACCCAAACCCTGGGATACTGCGCCCCGGTAATCTTGCATCTAGCGTCGAGTGCAGTACGACACAGGAACCACGGGGTGGAAATGTCCACTAAAATTTTTTCGATCCGTTTTCCAGTTAAACGACACCGACATTCTGGCCATCCGTACCAGACAGTGTTTTTCGAATTTTTTTTCAGCATCGACCCTACGTAAGGGGAAAGCTTTTGGTGATAAAGAAAGAAACACATTCTCGCCACAGTATGTGTCTATATCAATTATGATTCTAGTCGAATATTTCTCGGAACAATTCGGCCTGTCGACGAAACGTCCGTTCCCTATCGATCGAGAATACTTTCGGCTGTGATTCACCGTGGTCCGAGGAAAGTTCACGGTCCTCCAGAAAATTGAAGAGCAGCCGGGGCGACTCGTGGGTGAAATCACAATTATATCGGTCGGCTCATATATATATATATCGACGGTGAATAGGACAGTGAAGTGGGATACAATGTGCATGAAACTTTATTGTTCCCCTGAAAGCGCCGGTCAGTTTGGTCCATCTGCTGACCCAGCGACCACTGGCACACGTACCAGCGGCGTCATCAACTGCATCGGCATCGTTTACAACGCGTTCTGATGCGAGCAGACTAGTATTCCCAAGGACCCATTCGACGCTGAGCTTTCTTGTCGAGAAACGACTGCTACGTATGCATTTCTTCGCGGGATGGAAACTATTATTCGCTGATCGATAAGTTCGTCACGAGTACGCACGAATAGAAAAATAAAACAGAGAGATATTAAATTTTAAGGGACAAACTCGACCCCTCCCCCCCTCCCCCTTAGTTAAAATTCCATTCGCTCCCTCGCTACTTCGCAAAATAACATTAACAATTCCCCGAGACGAGTATCCCGAATCGCAGCCTGGTCGAAACAATAATTACTTAACAGTCGGGGTTCCATAGGGTGTCGATGGGTGCAAGAAATCGGTCTTACCGATCACAAAAGTCAATCAGCCTCGAGGGAGGATCATTAAATTCGAAATGTAAATCGCGAGGGGCGGCGGCAAGTGGACGCTAATATGCGCCAGATCCATTAATCATAAGCCCGGGGATACGCGGGTTCGCGCGACCCCTCGTCTTGTCTGGCGGGGGTTGGAAACAGGTTAACGTTAGACACACCCAGCCGCTCGTTGAGGGACAGCCGGCATTGTTCATGGGCGCTGCCGCTGCTACCCTAAATATTAACAACGAGCGAACAGGGGTCAGTACAACCCTCGAAAGCTTTTTCCCGGGGCTGCTCCCTTTCAGTTGTTCCTCTTCGTGCTCGCGGACATCCCCGTGCGGGACGGCGCCGACTCTGTTGGCCTTTATGAGAACGTTGGAATGCGAAAACTTTAATCTTCCATCGAGTGAAATTTTTCACGGTCGTTCCGATGATTTGTTTAAACGTTGCCGAAACTTTATTCGTTCGCGCAATGTATTCCGAGGAAGCGGAATGCTCGCGAGGAAAAAGTTTTAAATTTAATCTCTATATAAATGGTAAAGCTCGTTTCGACAGCGAGCTGGCAGGTAAGAAAAACGTCCGCGGAGCAAGCTACGGAAAGACGAACTCCTCGCGAGACGACAGGTAGCGCGCGCGCGCGCGCGCGCGCGTACGTGAGCCGATAGCGATCAGCTATCGGGACAAGTGGTGAAACTGCTGCAATATGAAAGGCGACATCCCTAAATGGAGCAGTCGGTTGTGAAGGCAATATGTACCGCTCATGTGGCACGCGATTGTGCTCACAATGTGTTCCCATATACGGTCCTCTACATGTGTTCCGGTCAGTGGTTCTTCTCCCTCTGGTCCAGGCTGCCTTTTCCGGCTGTCGGGAGCTGCATTCCTTATTCGATGCGCCTCTGTGTCCACGTGCACGGTGCTCACCTGTCGGCCCCGGAGAGAAACGCGGCTCTCCGACGCCGATAAAATATCGCCAATCCCTCGTTGCTGCAACTACAGCTGTCGGGAATAACAACCAGCCAGTGAACGATAGCGGAGAGGACACGAAAAAGTAGAAGACCAACGGGGGGACACTCTAAAATTCTACCTCTTAACGATTGTCGTCGGGGTAAATGCGAGCTCTAAGACGCTGTTGCGTATCGCCAGTATCATAGGCGGAGCGGGACATAAAAGGATTCAGGAACGCTGAATCTTTTTCTTAAATATCAAATACCTTTCTATCGAATTTCAACATTTTCTGAATCGTTCTATAGAATCGGAGTATGTTCCTTTGTTCCATGTATATCCATCGCGGTATCCATTTCCAAGCTGTAACGATCCGGGTATATATGCATTATAATGCAGTTTGCACAAGAACGAAAACGTTGCAACGCTTCTACCTACTGCCACGAATTACGTGGATATTCCGTTTCCTGGTCAGCGAAGCCAAGAACAGTAAATGCAAATGCGATGGCTTCCCGCGTGGTTAATATTAATGAATGAATTTTCTCTTCGCGCCTTCGGCCGCCGCGTCCTTAAATGTGCTCTTTGAAATATCGCGAACAGGGAATTTGATGCGGAAATTATTGCAGCCCCGCGCATAATTTTCGCATTAGTGCAGCTCACGCGTGTAACGAGAATTCCTTAAATTTGTTGGCCAGTTTCAATTGTTCTTTTTAATTGCTCGTTATGGCTGCTGCTGCTGCTGCTCGGGGTACCGTGTTTCTCAGAAACTGTCGCCATTTTGCAAACATACGCGATCCAGTTTCTTATCTATAGCGAGTATTGCGCCATAGGATAAGTTCGCTGGTACGTTCCTAAAGTTCAATTAAAAGGAAGGGTGAAAGAAATTTGATGAAAAAAGAATGGGGAGGTTGCTACGGATAGATATTATATGCTACAAATAAAGCAGAACGAGGTGTCGTCGCTTTCGCCATAACGCAAGTTTGGAGCATTAGCATCGTTACGTCCCCGTCACAGCTCGTCCAAAGCTCATCTACATGTTTCTTCCTACGGCTCAGGGTTTATCGCAGTATGCTAATTCCCGGCGGAAAGATGCAGCCGCGTTAAAGCGATCGCGCGAATAAGATATACCGTGCAGATATCTCCGGTATAATCCGTGGTATTAGTAAGCGTCCCCGTGACACTAGCATATTCTGCCGGGCCACTCCATTTGCACCCGGACCCCTATCTCGACGTCCTTCCAGTTCAATATAATACCCAGTAATTCCCCCGGGGAAACGATTCCAGCGTGAATCCCGGCCCCGAGGAACTCGCCTTTACCCCGGATCGGATTCAACCCCCGTAAAATAACGGGCCGCGGATACATTTTGACAATTCTATTACGATTATTCCGTTCTCCTGACCGACAGCTGCTCCACGCGTCTAACTCTACCACGTAGGTGGCAGCTACTCCTCCTGTTTTATCGTTTAATCGGACGATTGGATATGAACGACACGTTAATCGAGATGAACGAGGTACGACCTGGATCGATTCGCTGCTGAATGTTGAGTCGGTTGATCGGTCTAAAACTCTGCCGAAATTTCATAACCCTTGCCGTGTATACGTGCGAACACTTCTTTCTAAGAAGAGAAAATTGCGTACGTTTAATTTTAATCGCTCGGAAGGTTTATAGATTTTTAGAAACGCTGAAACTACTCGAAAGTCTCCGGCGAGGAAATGGTGCAAAGTGGTAGGAGAGGTGGGGGCGAAAAAGGCGAAAGCAGGACGATAAATCAGTACGGGAGTTTTCCGGCACCGATGACAAACACAATAAGTCCCAATTTCGGTCATTTATATACGCTACGCCCGGGATAATATGACGCCGGATCCTTTGTGCACACAGGATCAACCATCGGGGGGAAGGGTATCTCCTCACCTCGATGGATACACACACGAGTGACGTCACTTACAAGGATATAAATCAAAGCGAAGGACCAAGCGTCCCGGGCACGGCGCCGGCGTCCCCCAGGGAACCGGAGGTCCTCTTTTGACTCTGACTGGAATTCCGCGGACAGGGACTACCTAAGGGTTGGTCCACGCGCGTCGCTCAGGGTAGGAGGGTTCGAAAAGGGACTTGAAACGAGAGGGGCAAGGTTTTGCACTATTGCGGCGAATCGAGGAAGATAGAACCGGTGCCGCACGTTTGCAGGGGGAAAGGATTTTTCAGCGACAAAAGACATTCCCTGGCGGACGTGTCACTGCGATTTCCGTAAAGTCGATGTGAAATTTACGGCCGTTTAAAGGACTCGGTACGCGATGTATATAGAATTTTTGTTAACTTCGCGATTTGGCAAATTTCCGACATTCCTCGAAAGACACGGGAAGCACAACGAACGACGACAATAGGACCGCTCGGCTGAGTCGAAAAAAGTGCAGAGCCAAGACGGAGGGAGTCCGAATTGATCCTCAAAGAAACATCCCATGAAATTTCACGATTAATTTCCTGATTAAAAGAACCAAAGCGTTCCGAGGCTGCTAGGGAGCGAGTGCGCGTAATCGGCGATGAAACACTTCGCTGAATCCATCCCCTCCACCGCGCGTACCGCGAACGAATTAAAGCGGGCCCATTATCTTATGATAATTCGCGCGACGGGGTTGAAATTAATCGAGTAACTACAATTTCATAATGGGTATCCCTTGGCCTCCGGCAGGGTTGTGCCACGGAGGGGAGATCTCGTCCCTTTTGTCTCTCCCCTCTCCGCGCCGCCCCAGCCCCTCACCCCCAATCCGGAAAACGGTCCCTCCGTCGCGCCCGTATAACTGGAATGACATAATTGAATAATATAACGCGCAGCCACCCTTCCCAGAGCAGAAACTGGAACCGCATCGAGCTGAACCGAACTGAGTAATGGTGGTGCGAGTCGAGGACTCATGGGACCTCTCGTCACGCATATTTCATTACGCGATCCGGCAACCCTGCAACCCCTACGACCACGTCCGTCCCGTTACACCTCTCGCTAACCCCCCCCTGTCTCGCTCGTCCAGCATCGACGCTCGAATCGAGTCCGGAAATCAGTGAACTTAATTAAAGCGCGTCGAGTGACGGTTCTGTTTCTTTCGGAAAAAAATCTTCCCAACTGGTGGCGCCTTTTTCGAAATCGAGTTTCGAGGTTACGTTCGATTCGTGGAAATTGGGGGGAACTTACGGAGCTAGTCGAGCCGAATTCACCAAGTGTCCGAAAGCCTCACGCCTTCTTCCTCGCGCCACCCTCCGCGTGGCAGCCCGTTCAATCTCGATATGATTACGTTCGCACGAACGAGAAAAAGATTGCCGCGAAAGTGCACTGATTATCCGCCGACTGATCGCTGATAAGGTGAGGAGTGATTCTTAAGTGAATCGTCAAATCGTTTTCACCGCTCCCCGAGCCGTAGGGTGCACGGGCACATGTATCGCATGCCGTGCAAACACCCCTTCCTGACGCCGTAACGCTCTGCCTCCCCGTTTCTCCCAGGGGGTGTTACCACTGCGCGTTCCCTTTTCATTTTTTAGCCTCTGTCCCTGTCCCACCTTTTGGTCAAATCGCCGCCATCCCCGTCCCTCCTGAAAGGAAAAGTCGTCGTTCTGTTTATCCAGCTGGCGCATTTAAATTTCTCTAATCTTTAACGTGGCGTAAAATTATATGCAAAAATCCCCATAAAATATGTAAGTCCCCTTAATGCACCGAGAAATTGTCGCGTTACGTAGCCGGCCCTCTGGGATTATTATAGCTCGCTCCAGAGCCGTTCCAGATCCGAGGGGTGCACGCAACCCCTTTGGGAGTTCGATGCGGCACGGATTTTTTTCTCGATCAACTTAATCTTGTCTCGCGGTGGATTCTCGAAGTTGCAGAAAAGATGGACCGATTCAAATGATTTCGACTTTATCGTATTTGGTTGAAATGTAACAATTATTTTATTAAGTTGCATTCTCGCGAAGAACGCGATACGATATTAAATGTCGGAACGATGCGATTAATTTGTATATCGTTATAGAGTTATTGGAAGAAGAATGAGGGACACGCGAAAGAGTAAAAGAAACGAGAAAGAAGCGAGCAGATGCAAAAAAATTTCACTTTTAATTGGACGCTCGAATATTCTTAATATTTCATCCGTCATTGGCTCGTTTAGAGAGAAGAGAAGACCAGTTGTTCAGGGTTGGAAGGGTACGCGATCCTTTCTTGCACCGATTCGTCATAGAATGTTATACCTGGAATTTACACGTTGAAAGGACAACGTGGCGAGATGTGTGGTCCAGTAATTAACAGTGTGGGGCCCGCCGCGTGGTATTCGCTCGTGGATTTATATACTTGGCCCGTCATTCTTGTTACTTCTTTCCTACTTCTTTCTGAACTTCGTTCGTTCTTTTCGGTGTACACTCGCCAACACGAAACGTCATACGATCTTGCAAATTTTATTCCACGAAAGATGTATGTTTTCTTGTGTAAAAAAAAGTTAAACTACACCGAAAAGCGTCCCGTGTAACGGTACAATTGTTAAATAACATTTCTTATCGATGTTATAAGGTACGTATTAGACGTGCTCTGGCGGCAGGGGTCAGGACGCAAAGCAATTTGTAGGTAGCAGCCAGCAGCAGGTTGTCAGGTGTCGATGGGGGGCCGATTGTCAGCGGGGGTTCCTCTACCTAACAGTAGTAAGGCTACCGTCGCTTATTCGACGGCCCCCTGCGATCTTACACGGACCCTCATCCTTTCATCCTCGGCTTTTGGCTATTTTATCTTCATTTCACGCAAGATCGTTGACCTTTCGCACCTTAGGGCTCGATACGAGACGTTTTCACGGAAGATCGTCACCTTTCTCTCGCATCACATACGTCGAGTCGCCTATCTATCGAGTTTCCGGTGCCGCGGTGATTTCTCATCCGTTGCAACGCGTTGGTCGTTCTTCCGGTCGTTAAAACGGAGGGGAGGGGTAGCGGAGGCCAGCCTGTGCAATTTGCAGAGACATTATACGAGTTGATTAAAATAATAATGCCGGAGTGGCACAGTCGACGAGCGGCAGACCGGGTCCGAACGGATCGGCTTATGAATATTGATCCCCGTCCGGTGTTCGGTAATAAACATATCGCGCGGCATCGTTTTTCCATTCGCATCACAATGGAGTCGGCCAGCGCAGCGTAATAATGTCACCGATGGCCACGGATTATCGTAATCGAATTATTTCACGTCCGCTTTTTCGCGGCTCTTGTCTCTTTTTCCCCCTCCCCTTCCCTGTCCCTCCATCCGCGCTGATTGAATATTTATGATCCTCATAAGTCCGCGGCTAATTACGCGGTCCGAGGCACGATGGACGCCGCGCTGAAAATGAGTTTCGGGTTGTCTTTCGATCGTCGACCGACCGTTATGAATCACGATAGAGTCGCTGGGAACGCAGATGGTCCAGCATTTTTTCCTTTCGAAGGAACTGTCGCACTTTGTCAATTTATCCTTATATATTTTGCAGTGTGAACTTTAAACCGTACTTGTCGCACGAACGAGTATGATCGGAGAGCGCGATCACCGATTCAGCCAATAAAACGGCGAACGGTCGAATGCTTAAGGAACAGCTTTCGTACCGTCGTATTGACGCGAATTATCACGGACAAAGAGCGTAAAAGGGGATGAGAGTCCGCCCCGGTGGAAAACGGTGGAAACGGGAAAACCGGGCTCGAAGGGCGGAAGCGGCGGTGGAGAAGAAGGAGGAGACTTGTCTCATTTTACTTTACAAGAGGGATTTAAAAACGAGGCACCGTTTGACAGCTATTGCCGGTCGCTCGTCTCCCTGGGACTCCGAATTAAATTTAAAATATACAATAAACAGGGAAACAATCAATAATCGTGTCCCTCCGTCGCGTCGACTGATATGTCGGTAATTAAAAGTCGCACGGAGGCCCGGCGTCGCCTGGAGATCCCGGAAACGGGCGGGGTTTAGCTTAAATTGTGAATAATGACGCAGTCTTATTGGGCGATGCCGTTAAAATCGTTACCTGAGATCCGTGTCTACTCGTGGCGAATACGTTAGCTCGCGCCGTTTGTCTCTTTCTTTTTTCTTTCCCTTTTTCTCCTGGCCATCATTGCGCCGCTTCGTGCTCTGTTTTCGAAATTCTTTAGCGCCTTCTGGCGTAATTTCATTTACCGTGGACGCGGCCACGGCGAGTTATAAGTTAACGAGGTTCTCGGCGGAGCTTCCTTCGTTCCCTCCTCATCGTCCCGTGGAAAGTAATTTGAAATTTCGAAAAGCACCGCTCTCCGCCGTTCAATATGGAACGCGTCCTCCGTAAAAATAATTATCGAGCGAGTCTCTCGCGAGCAGTTTGGGTGGTCGTCCCCGAAGCTCGCACACGGGAGTAGCGTACGCGCAATAAGCAATTGAACAAGTTCGCGTCTCCGATCGAAGAAGAAACGCGGTCTCGGCAGGAAAGTAACAAATTTCCAACAAACACGAAACGACTCTTGGCAAGTTTTTTCACGCGAACGCTACGTTCGGTCCCGGGGAAGCCTTGGTGTTCACTTATCGGATCGATGGATCACCGATCGATCCGAGGGATCCGTTCTTACCGATCGATAAATAACGAGCCCGCGCATGTGTTGCTGGCGTAGACTTATTTAATAATTTATATTATGCGCGTGCACATAAATCGAACGGGTCGGCGAAGAAAGCCATGATATATGGGATAATTTGACGTATAGCGAGGCCACCGATCGTACCGGCCATGTACGGCCGAATGACCGACTGTAAATTACTGGCACGTCGCGTAAAAACAACGGGGCTGGCTGTCCCGGCCTCCCTTGACCGACGTCGACGTCCATCGGCGTCGATGCCTCATCGACACTCGAATCCCCATTAACTGCTGCCTGACGCCGGACGCTGCTGAATCGAGTTCGTCCCGCAAGATATTCGCGGTCACGATGATTCAACGCGTCCCGATTGACCTTTGTCTTCTTTATCGCGTAGAAAAAACCGTGGAGTCGCGAACCAACTTGGTCCCCGAGCGGTACCATTTTCTCCTTTTATTTGGGACATTTCAATGAACGAGCCTACGTTAACGGGGCTAACAGAACCAGCTATACGGTGGTTAATTAGGTGCTTAACTTTTAAAGGGATCGCGTGATCGGTCCCGTGCTCGAATTCGAGTCGTTTGTATTTAATGGCTCGTTTTCACGTGACAATTAATCGCGAGTTTCGACTTCGCCGCGACACGAAACGGTAACTTTTGTCATAACCGATCGGACGATGCGATGCACGGTACGCCGAATATCGTGCATGCCTTTTGAAGATGTCAAAAATACCCGTCGATTCCGTGTGAAACTTTTTGCCACCGGATGGGACCACCTTGGAGATGAAGCTGTCCTCCCTTTGCTGAACCTAACCCCTCTGACCCTCGTTTTTCGCGTCCGGTGATGCTCGCTGGGCTGTTTTGCACAATTCTCACGCGCGCGATCATCAGAATCGGGGACATTGCAGAAAGAAACCGCCGTCAAATCCAAAGCGGGAACTGAACGGATTGCAGGAATCGCAATAAAATGAGCACGGGGGCCTCCTGAAAATTAGGGGCGGCAAAAACCGTTGACGTTGGAATCGTTACCAGCCGCGGCAAGACGTGATCAACCGACGACAGGTCAGATGTAAATTGCCCGTTCGAGCCATCTTTACGTCGTAGCTGATAACAGTCGATACTTGAATACACCGTCCAAGTGTTCGATTTTAGAACGTCTCGTTCGAAGCGATCTACTTTCCCTTCTCGCCTGTATGAATATTGAATAAAATTCAATTCGATCGAAATTAATTAGCGATTAGATCGATGAAAACGACGAACGAGGGTCGAATAAAAAGAGCATCGATATTTCGCCATCCATCTCCGAGCAATTCCCGTATTTGTCCAACTGATTTCCAGTAAAGTGGACGAGAACGAGTCAGGGTTCGAATAAGGAACGGACGTAAGAAGCGTGGTTGGTCGATTAGGTGGCCGAAAACAGTCGGTACAATCACTCGAGCACGCCAGAAAGCGTGGAGATTTTCATTTGGCGCGGGGCTGGCGCTCGGTTCGGAAGCCGGAGCCACCCACGGCGCCTCGCCAGGAACGATGGAGGATTTCTCTTGATCATTTCGATCGCGCCGGCTCGCCTTTATGTGTATATTATGTATTTATTATGGCTGCCTACCAGGAACCGAGCGACAAAACCGTAGGAGCTCGGCCTTTTGCTTGGTCCGCGGTCCTCGTTCCACGTACCGTCCCTCCCCACCCCCCCTCTTCCCAACCCTTCTTGGCTCATTAATTGACACCGTGATGCTCGTCCCGCCGATCATGGTGGTCCAGCTGCCTTTAACGAAACGTCGATTCCCTCGAAACCCCGCGAAGACGACCACGCGGAGAAAAATAAATGAACGGAGTCAGAAAAGTCCGCGGTGCAAGTTTTCATCGCGATCGACGAGTCGGTCTGGGGGGGGGGGGGGTTGGGGCGGGCTCCCCAAGGCGTCTAGTAGCTTCTACGATTCGAACGAAAACTGGTTTATTCTCCGTTCTCGACTTAATCGAGTTTAGAAAAAAAAAAATATTGTTCGGTGTCGGAGAGGGCAGGTATCCTTTACAGCTGCGTACCTGCGATACGCTCGAACCCATCGCTACCGATCATAGCCAGTAGTGTGGACTAGTGGTCGAATTTCGTTGGTCCGATGTTCCGAAACGATCCTCGCCGACGAAATTCCCTGTCGCTGCGCATCACGTACGGCGCCCATTGCTCCGACCGTGCGTTTTCATGCGGTGCCCGGTTTATAAGGTAATCTGTAAGCCGCGGACAATCTGTGACACCGTGTGGAACTGGGCCGACGTTCATAACGCATTTACATTCCTTTCAATGTCGCGCCACGTCCACTGGAGGCCACCGCGCGGATTGGTATTCCGTGACCGCTCTCTTCGATTTATCGGACGCCCCTATAACTACCATAAGTTCCACGCACGGAATAGGATAGTGGACGTGGTGTTTGTTGCTTGGGAAAAATTCGACTAGCCGGCACGATTGGCTCACCTGGTGATCGTTGCCTAAGGAAATGCTTCACGGTTATTTATGGAACTGGCGTTCGAATTTTAGGAAGTGTTAAGTAGCCACTAACAGTCCGTGGCCTGTTAAAGGCTCTATAAACGTGGACTGGGAGTGGACGTGAGACGTATATCGACGTACATCCACGCTAGGCGTCCCACAAACTTTTGCCAACGCAAGCGTTCCCAGCTGGAGATCTTCGTCGATCGATAAACTTCAACTTTTCTAATTATTCGATTCGAGGGAATTTCGCAAGATAGCGCAGAATTTCACGTCGCGCGCTCGCCGTAAATATCCTCGCCGGCGATACGATGACGGTGTCTCAAAAACCGTGTCCGCGTTTCGATTCGAGGCAGCGCGCCGATCGTTAAAAAACCGGCGAACACGGAACGAACATACAAAATTTCTACGATATCGGGCTGGGACCGTAAATTAAGAGGAGAACAGGAGAAAATAAAGGAAAACGTGCGGATGAGGATCGGGGCTCGCGTAAGTATTCAAAGATCGATCGAAACTCGACCTGGTTCTCGGAAGAGTTGCTCCCGTCCGATTGTTATTCCGCTCGTAGCCGATGTAATAATAAATTATGATTCTCTTTTGAAATAGGTGGGTGCCAGGCGGATTCCTAACGGGGCCAGGGGGAGCCCATATTTACGATTATAATGTCCGCATAGCATTATTTCGATCTGGGAAACGCGAGCATGACGGAATGCCAGCGGCCCGTCATGTTGCCGCATAACAATACTCGCGATACGCCATTGCCATTGTTATTCGAATCAGATATGAATATGATTCACGTGATTCGATCCGTTCGATCCGTATGTATGATCGATACCGAGCGAATGTGCCGCATTTCTTTTTCCATTTCCTTTTTCTCTCACCACCGGTTACACATTCGGAAACACATTGAAATCTCTCCGAGTGAACTCACCGCGCGCTCCGAAACTCCGTCCTCGTCTGTATAAGTTACTCGAATTCAATTATTCCACATTAGAGCGACCGTGGACGGTTCGCATTGTAAAAGGTGTCGGGCTGCTCGTTAAAAAAGTACTTTTCTTTCTGATTGTTTGGTGTAACTCTGTAAGATCCTCGCGAAAAGAGAAAATCGAGTTTACGTTTCTTCGGGGACTCGGGAAGTCCAGTTAATTGCAATTAACACTAGTTACACCTTAGTTGGCCAAGTTAAGTTACACTTTGCTCTTGGAGATCTAACATCGCAGTTTGTTATCAAGCAATTAGGTACGATTTGTCGCCGAGATCAAAAGCGTTGATCGTTTAAGTACCGACCACCAATTTTCTTATATCGATATCCATCGAATACGTGGTGAAGAAATATTCTATTGTACATCGAGATTTATCATCCCCCTTACCAGCCAAAGTCACAAATGTCTCTCTCTGTTCTCGACCTGGTACCATACGCTCGATAATGTTCATCTCGAAAAGCAGCGCATTTCAGGTACGCGCAATGCATAAACCTTGGCAATTTATCGAACTGCCTGTTCACGAGTTTGTCAGAAGGTGGCTCGATGCGTCCGCGCGTATTATCGCATACTTACCTTGAGTTATTATGGAAAATCGCTTCCGTATTCCGCGTCACGTCAGTCCGATGAATCGTCGTGGACGCGTACGAGCTATGGAATAAATAGCTCGTTCTTTAAAGCTCGAACGTGACAATTCGAGTGCACTCGGAGGTATAGATACCGCAGGGAGGGCCCGGCTCGTTCTCCAGGGGCTATACCGCGCGACGACGTCGACGACGACGACGACGACGACGACGACGACGACGACGACGTTTGCTCGCTTGGCCACTTGACGATTCCGCTCGCGGACCTAAGACGCGTGACCTGGACGGTTCCCACGCAGGACACGGAACACCATCGCAACCGACTGACGTGTCACATACGTACATACGTGATCATGTTCTAATGCATCGCGCGATCCTAGGAAATTACAATTAGGTGACTAGATGACCGAGCAACCACGTTGATCGAGGTTCATCCCTGAATTTTCATCTGTGGGGTAGCTGCGAAAGAAATAGCGAAATATTCCTCTCCCTGTAGTTTGCGCCTGTTAATCCGATACACTTGTCTCGATGCGCGTTTCAATGTTCGCCTTTCAACGTTTTGGAACTCTTCGATCTGGCGGTTCTGTTTATCACTGCGCGAGGAGGATTGAAATGCGAGGAAAATGGAAAGTACGAAGCTCGAAATTCAGATTGATAATGGGTATCGTGCACACTTGGGTCGATTGAAAATTCCACGGAGGCATCGATTCATTTCAATGAAGTAAAGACATACGAAGCTCTTTAGGACCAATGGAAGCCGCCGGGCAGAATATTAAACGAACCGCACCATGTTCCCACTTAAATTTTAATATTTAAACCGGACACCGTCGTCAAAATACTTCTTTTGTAAGTTCCAGTCATGTATTCGGACGTAAGAAAAGCAGCAGCGATATCATCTAAGAGGCATAAACAGAGAAAGTCATGTAAATGGAAGCAGAATGGATTGAAACAAAACTGTAGGCGCATCCAGAGTAGCTATACGAGTTGAATATTACCGAATGTAACACTGTTGCGCGGAATATTTAATGCCCGAAAACAGGTGGCCGTCGCTTTGCAAGAAAACGGAGAAACGAAAGAAAAAAAATGATGAAACCTTTTATAGTTGACAGATATATTCCAAGCGTCAGCATTTTTTTCCCCTACGTATTCCTTGTAGTCCACAATAATTTCCCTACGCGCGGACGTTTCCCTTTTCTCGAAAGGGTACACGGAGACATTGAATACCTCGCCTGGAAGAGCTTCCAGCTTCTTCGAGAGTGACCAAAATTTCAGACAGAGAATCCTCGGACTGTCGTCCATGCAGATCCGTCGATCGTTAGAGGCAAGTTTATCCTGGACTCCTCGGGGATCGTTTCTTGCATCCCCGTCAGCTTGGACGAAGGGGACGGCTCCGGAGTTTTGCACATAAATCTGGTCTACCTACGGTGCTCTGGCTCCTCCTGGGACTTGGTTTCAGGGCAGTACGGAAAAGGACTCCAGGAAGACTTCTCTTTAGGAGATTGCTGGGTACTCGTTATACTTGTCGTCGAGGAATTTCGCTTTGAACTCTGCTTCAACGCGCTCGTTTATGGAACGTTACGAGAGAACGCATCACAGTTTTCGATTTTTACATTTTTCCACGCTTGTTTGGTACGTATCGTTAGAAATTAATCTCCCATCGTCGATCAATAGCTGATTATTTTGATCGATCTGAACTCTCTAACAAGATCGAATTTGGAGGTGTATTTTTAGTACTTGACGTTATTTCGTTTATTCGGAGGTTCGCTTCCGAATGCGGGTAACGTTAAAATTTTAGAACGGATTAAATGGTAAAGGTAAAAGTCCTAATCGATGATACTGTCCATACGACTCGTGTGTCAACGAGCATCGGGACCGAAATCAATAAATTTTCAAAATGCGCTCGAGAGTGTGCTCGAGTATAAACTCAGCTATGATCCGATTGGAGAATTTTAGTATAAATTGGCTGAAAATTGCGGAAATGGCTAACGTCCTGCGAAACCCGCCTTTTTACGCGAAACGCATAAAAACGTGGAGGCAGTCCGTTGTCTCGCCGAGAGATGGCAGTTGGTAACACATCTTTGGTGGTGTAACATTTTACGAAAAAATATTTCGCAAATTGTAATCGAAAGCTTGTTAGTTGAACAGTTGAGTCAATTTTTAAAGCATGTTCGTAGAAAAAATTACGCGTTACGATTGATTCGTACCTTCACGGGGAACCGAATCAATCGTTTGGCCCTCTGCAAAATTGAATGTATATATTTAAAAATGGCGAGAAAGGAAGTTAACAATACTTTGTGACTTCTAATTAAAACAGTGGAATCGGTTGGCGCAAAAATAAGCGAATGATTCATGCGTGGTGTACCATTGTAATTTCAACCAAAAATGTTCCGAATGCAAATTTCCATGTTGCTCTTGCTTAACAGAATTAAATCGGAACGGTTACTGCTTATGAGATCACTTGCAATTAGTTACGCACTCTGGCCCAACAAAGGCTGTTACGAAACTGTAATTACGAATACGATATCAACGTCCTATGATCAGAAACGAGTAACAGTTTCGCATTATCGTCGTTAAAGTATGCAAATAATGCTTGGCTTTGCGTCGAATCTTCGTAGTTGACGTTTTCGATAAATGAGTTGTCCAACCGATACATATTGTGTATCAAAATCCGTGTACACTTCCGTGTGAGAAAAAGAAAAAAAAAGCAAAAGGAAAACCGCATAAAATAAAAAATGCACACGATTGGTTGTAACGTCCCTCTCTCCCCCAGATTTTTTAATCAACCGAACCGGTTCGGCCCAATTCGCTGGTCAAAACCATGAACTCGCGCTACCCTGGCACGATCTATATATACGCACCTGCGCCAGACAAATTAACCGGCAGCGGACGCGGATTAGGACAAAGGAATTTCATCTTCGCAGGCTGTTCATAATCTCGGTGAAAGTTAGCGCGCGAGGTGTGTGTGTCATAGGCGTCGCGGGTTCCTCGAGGCGCGAGTTGGCGGCGGCGGACCTGCCTCTTAATAAATGACCACGGTAAGTGCACAGACGACGCGCACTAATAATTATAGCTTTGTTCCATCGCGTACGCGAGCAGCCATCCGGCGATGCAAATTAACCCGGGTGGCCATTATCGATGGACCTCCGGTTCGCTTCTCCCCCTTTCTTCGACAAACCTGGGGGAGTTCATTTTGATCGTCGTGGACGAGGTTCGCGATGCGACGAGCACATCAGCTGTTTTTCAACTTTTACGTACCTCCAATGGTCTCCAAAGTACCTTCGGTCGACTTACGCGCGTTCAATGACGAACCGATGAGGCTTCTAGTTGCTTGTTAAATATAGGGGTTGTGGAAGTGGATGGTTTTAATTTAGAGCACGGAATTTTGGCAGTGTTGAACGTTAGTTCGTAATTACGAGGAATTTCGACAGTGCTCGGTGTTACGGTTGTATCGGAAGGTTTGTTATTATGAATCGTGCTGCACTGGTATTCTGGTCTCTCTGATTTACCGAGCACGTATGTTGGATGATTATTTATTTCCGTGTTAGAGTGCAGTAGGATTCGTTCTTTCGAAACGGCAACGAAGGCGGCAACGAAGGCGGCAATGATCGAAAATTTCCAACGATAATATTCCATATCTACCTCGTTCGAGAACGAGACCCACCGATAGGGTGTCCGTTTGAAAACGAGAGAAAAACGAAGAGGGATGGGTTTGGACAGGAATGTCGGACGGGGCTTTAAGGCTTAATACGTAAATCCGGAAGATCAGGCCGGCAGCCGCAGGAATAGTTCCTTACAAGTCCAAGCCGGAGACGGGCAGGTACCACGGAACTCTTCGTGTTTAACGATAGGGTCGGCGTTAAATCGTGGCCATCCGTTTCGCCGACGTGTCTGGCGTGTATCTCATAAATCGGCCGGTCGACGAATGTAATTTGACGTGACAAATGGCAGATGTATCGATAGCGGAGGGGAGGAGGTCTGAAAACACGCTGGCCCCGTGTTCTTTATCGAGCCAGAGACGAGGATGGCTTGACCTGATCAGCTTCGCGTTCGAGTTATTAGTGGAAACGTGATCTGTCCGCTTCGGGTGGTAACTCGTGCCTTTTTGCTACGTTCACTGTACGAGCACTCGTTGTACACGCGCAACTACGCGCGAAAGCTTGCTTGTTATCATTTATCGCGACTCGACTGCGACGTTCTTCCAATTGAAAAGCACTATTTTTTACGCCCAGACACCGGCAGCTACGCACAGGCACATTGGCTCGTAGCTAATATTAGTGTGTCATTTGTAAAGTTTCTCTCGTGATCAATTAAGGATCGTATCAGACTTCTGCTTTTAGCTTCGACGCGAGGCGAGCTTAGTCGACTTCTTTTTCTAATTGAGTCGGAATATCTAAATGACAGCGTCGGTGGAACTGGAAAATAATTACCAGCGTGTCTTCCTCTCGATCGTTTCCCTATTTTTATCGTAACGCCGAAATCGTTAAATTATTCTTTACGTTTTTGTTTCGTTTTCTCTCGTTTCTTTTGCTTTTTTTTTTTTTTTTTTGCAACGAGAATTTAACTTCGATCGGAATCAATGAGAACGCACCGTGTGTCTAATCGGTTTTGGAGCAACCAACGAGCGGACCGATCCGCGCAGAAAAAAGAACCGTCGAGGAAGGTGAATCAAAGGCTCGCTGACGAATCGATGATGACTGCGCGCATATCCGTTGTTCGGCGTCCTTGAAGAGGAACCGTTCCTCCAGGTGTCGGTCACGGATGATCCCAGCTACTCGGTCCTTGTAACGAGCGGATCGAACTCGCGAAAGAAGCCCATATTGCCGTCAAAACAGCCACTGGACCGGCGAACCCTTCGTTTTTTAGCCGCCGCCGCCGCCGCCGCTGCTGCTTTATCGAAAAGACTCATCAACGTGCTCAAAGATGTGCGATCGGAGACGCGGAGATTTCTTCTGTTGCTGGAGGATCGATTGTAGGTATCGAAATTGCTTTTGCGTCACTACTCGAGCTTTTTGAACGAGATCGAACAAATAAGAGACGTCGTTTCAAGGCGGAATGAGACGAACGAACATCGAACGAACGGGACAATTCGTAATTCGTATCGCAGCTGGAACAGGTTGACCGAACCGTTGCAGTATCGATGCGTATCAGGCATGATTAGCATGACAATGCTACATTGTGGCCTCTATCACAGCCAGCCGTAATTAATAAAATATTATGAACATCCGATGCGTTACGAGAACGACGTCTGGTCAGGTGAGTCTATAGATTCGGGGGCGTCGGAAACCGGAAACATGGATATCATGGCGCGATAGGCTTCGTCGCACTCGATTCAATACCAGCGCTATTCAATAACATCGGTTAATACGCCCGTGGGTGTATGAAACCACGCGTAACTTGAGCGGGGCTCGGTATTACCAGTTTTTTGAACGAGCAATCGATAACAGCGGACTGAAATACGACGATATCGATATCCCGTCGTGATTGAAATTGGTTCTATGTCGTTAACAATCCCGTAAACGCAATAACACGATTATTTTGCAATCTCGCGGATCTCGATGTCGGATTCACACCGGTAACGCTCTCTTGCCCGACAAAGGGCACATCGGCGTGGTCGAAGGTGGAAGGTCTCGGGCCCTGGTCGAGCGCGGCCGAACCCGAAGAAGAGTGCTCGAGGGATTAGGCTCGTCCGAGTAAACGCACGATTGGCAGTCGATGCCGTCGAAGCAGCGGTCTTCGAGCGGGATACTTGTGGGTCGGCTCGGTGGATTCGAGAGGTTCCGGTTCATCGGATCGCCGATTGCCGAGGGCGACTGTTGCACATCGGGGGGTTGGCGAGGTGGTGGAGTCGGGAGGGTTACGCGGGGTAAGTAAAACTCGATGCCTGTTAACCGTGGACGGGCAGAGAGCAGCGCCAGGAGATCGCTTCCGCTCCACGAAGCGCACTAGAACACTCCGCGGCTACGTCTCTTCCGTTGATTCGTTAATCGTCCGCATTGTTCACGGTGAGCTGACTGACGCGAGGTCAAGTGCCGGGAAAAAAATTCGAGCTTGCCACGGGTCTCCTTTCCCTGCTGGATGACTGACGTTTCGAGCAACGTCCTCGAACGACGCACGGAGGATCGCATGCTGAAAATCGTGGACAGCCGCGTGGAAATTGCTCGGCCTGCCTTGCTTCGGTGGCTGTGCCCCCCCGTTTTCTTCTTTTTTTCTTCTCGCGGACCTCTGGGGTATGCAAAAGAGGTCGCCTATGAGACTCGTGACGAGCGCGATGCGAGATTCTCGTGCACCGGTTGGATCCCTGACAAGTTAATGACGCCGCGGAAAGGGATAAGCATCGCGGATACTCGGTCAACTCGGGTGACGGTAGGTGTAGGAATCAATGTCACGCAGGATGCGTTAGACACCTGGTATAGCGCGAGCTGAATAATCGAACACGCTTTTCGAGTAATAATAATACCCGTATTCGGGAACGTGTAAAATTATACTCTCGATCGTTCTAATTCTACTTTCACCCCTCCTACCCCCGTGCTATTTTCGATTAGACGTTCGATCAGAATTCGCGGCGTCCGATTAACTAGACATAAATTCAGCCGGCAGAAGGAATTTTCGTCGACAAACAGAGACGTTTCTCTCCTCAACCCCTTTGGTAGCGGAGGCCTCGGGCAATCGCATCGGCGAGATTCGTCCGAGGTGAAACGAGACGTTGGCCAATTCGGAAAAGACCGAGACGAGACAAGAGCGACGAAGGCTCCACAAATCTTCTGGGTCGGCCAAAAAACCTGCGAAGAAATTAAAAGCGCCAACCCCCGGCGAAACTTTCCGCCGGATACTTCCGCGCGTTCCATTCCCAGCCTCCCCGTCCGTCTCTTTCTTTCGTCTCTCCGGGTCCCGACGTCTCCGCGACCCTTTGATTCACTGTGTGTGCCCGAACAACCGAATCCCGACAACAAAGCCAGGCGAACGCAGACGGCCGCAAAAGACACTCACCGCTACGCTATATAAAGTCGTTCACCCCGATTCAGATAATCTAGTGTCTGCGCGCGGCCCTCGGCCAATCCGGGAGTGATCCGTGATTGTATTAATATCACAACACGCCCCGGGTACGTATTTATACGTCCTTTATCTTACTCGCGCGGTCGTCGCGAGCTCCATCGTCGCGGCAAAGGAACATCGCTTACCCGCGTCCGATTCGATCGGTAATCGGTCGACTCTGTTCGAAAAATTGTCGAACTGGCGCGAAATGGCGCGCAGCCATGATTGATACACAAATAGCATACGTTCCGATCAGCATAATGGGAAGGCCAGAGGTATAGATTTGTCGGGCAGGTCACGAATCCCGATTGTTGGAGTAAGATAAAAGTTCTTAGCAAGAACTTCCAAGTTAAATGTGTCAGCGCGGAACTGTCTTTACGACACGAACGCGACTAGGTACTTGATGTCGAGCCAAGTCGCTCGCGCATCTTTCTTTCGATTAGCAAGTTTACCGGGAATGCCCTGCTGGTGTTGACGAGGCTGTGCACAAGTTCGAATTCCTTCTTCGCGTCGATAGAACTAATCCGAACCCGGACACCTTTGAACGTTCCAGTGAATGTGGGTCGAACGCATGTGTCCGAGTTATAGTTGTTCACCGCTGTTCGAAGGAGAGAGTGGTGGAAATAAAAATTGTTTCCTACGAATAGGATTCCCGTACCCTAACGGCACGGTTAAATTTTAGAACCGCTTTCGCTCGAACCGTGCCAAGCATAAATGTCACGTCGAACGTATCTAGAATCTTATGAAAGTGTCTCGCGTGTGATTTTATTTCATCCTTATTAAAGGGATGCCACTTCTAATGGGATGTATTTCTAATCTGACATTTGGGCTCGCCGTTATCGACGGCCCAACCAGAATTAATGTTGCCCCGGTGACTTTTCTCCATCGCGCGGAAGACCTTTCGTATCGAACGACAACTCGCGAACCTTTCCTTCGTATCTCTGCCACCGATATCGTCCACGAGGCAGAGGGGTGGTGGAAGAAACCCGAAAATTCGGATAAATTATGCGAGGGTTACAAGAATATAAGCACGTATCGGGGTTTAAGGTTAAATCGTTTCGAAAGAGGAACAACCAGCAGGAAGGTTGTTTCCGTCAACGGGGAGCAATCGAATCGAATCTCGCAAGGGATGTTCATTTCACCGAAATTCTGTCCATGTTTGGCCGGGGCAGGCAGAAGAAAGCCGCGGAAAGGCAGCGTCGGCCGCATATCGCGGGCTCCGATTGGCTAATTGGGAAACCCAATAGTTCTAAATTAATCGGTATCATTAATAGCACGCGAGCTGCAAGCGGCGTGCGAGGAAGCGAGACGGAGGGAGAAAGAGAGGGGGACGGTGCGAGGGATAGAAAGAGGTGTTCGAACGGGGGAGGAAGGAGGGGGGGGGAGGTGGTGGTGCGCGCGAGGAGAGAGGGTGGCCATCTAGAAAGAGTGAGGAATCGAAGCCGGGAGAAGAAACGTTTAAGAAGTCGACCCGGCATTCCGAGAGCGAGAGAGCAGCCCTCTCTGTCGAGCGATCTAAATTTATCCTAAACGATGGATGAACAATGGTTACATAAATAGAACAATATGCGTAGCAGCCGCGAAGCCGAGTGAGCGGAATTCGTTCAAAAGTCACCTCGTCTCCGCTCTTTCGGCTGCTGCTTTCTTCTCTCGCCTCTCTTCTCTTCTCCGACTGTTAGAGCGGTTTCACACCGGGCCAGTTGGATGGCCGCGGCGCGGTTTTCGAAACTTGGCCGGAAACGAGCGCGGCGATATTTCGCGGGGGCGGCTGGTTCCGTCGCGCGGCATTCCATCGCCCCTGGCGATCGTCCGCTTCAAATCGCGCGGGTGCCAGCGAACGCGTTGTTCTTTCAATCTCGAACGAGACGGCGGAGTTCGAGTTCGTATTCCTAGCGAGCAAAGTCTCGAACTCGATTTACGTCCATAACTTTCGTCTTTCGTGCTCTTCGATACACTTTCCGTTAGCTTCGTACCAAGTTACGGCGGATATACTTACAAGTCCGGTTGTTCGAATCGTATTTCAGTCCCGTCGGTGTGAAACCGCTCTTAGCGTCTCCTCTTCTCGCTTTTCCCCTCCTCGTTTCGTCTTTCGTCGCCCCTTTTCGCTTTCTGGCGCAGCGCGGGGGAAAAAAACGCGGCTCGCTCGCTCGAAAACCGCGCGCACGTTGACGGAGCACACGCGAAATGCACCGCGACGCTCACGAGCTAAGTGGTATTCTCTCGGTTACGCCTCGACTAGCCCGAAACGTCGTTTCGCACCGACCAACTTGTCGACTACCAACTCAATTTCGTTCTTCGGCGAATATCGAGTTTAACGTTGCAGTCGCCGATAGGATCGTTGCGTGCTTTTTTTACCGTTGTCGATTAATAACCACTCCGAATGGAACGCGGATTAATTCTGGGGGAAATCGAACGACTCGACGCGTACGTTCGCCAGGAAACATTCGCGGGTGTGTTGGTACTATTCTGGGCGAGGGACGCGCGCTTGTAAACAGAAAAGTTTATTGCGCGACTAGCCCACACGGAATTTGATGGATCTCGGGAACCATTCCGGTCGCTTGACGATCGATTCTGCGGCGCGTCGATGAAAAATGAAACCCGCCACGTCGAACAATAACCAGTCGACCAGTCGAGTGCCCGGCTGTTCCACGATCTTCCCTGGATCCCGCGACTATTATTGGACCTGATTTATCGTGTATTTGCACAGGCGGAATTTCATAGTTTCCTAGGATCAAGACTGGAATCGCGATTCCGGGATCCGTTTCAAAAATACATATCGCTTCGCACGTCCGACCAGGGTTGATGATGCTCGTGGAAAGCGTTCGAACGCGATCGCGACTTGCTGAAATCTGCGCGTCTACGTGTCGAAGAGAAGCGTTCGAAACACGGGCGCACGGCGATGGCGTTCTTATTAAGAAAGTAGGAAGTCTATGAGCGACCGATCGAATTTCTACTTACTTTCTTACCGGTGTATTTCATCTCACTGTCTGCCAAGTGTTATGCTCGGCCACCGTGCCAAATACCTACGTTCCATCTATCTTTTCGCTGGCAGACCGTACACGGATTCCCATTATTTTTATCTGGTCATTCACAGTCCCTTTTCAAAATCGAATTTCACCTGTCTAATTATAAAAACTCGATCAGGTTGCTCGACGATTCAAATTAGAATAACAATAAAATAAACCTTTAGCTCTTTCGTCGTACCATTTCCTAAATTTCTATGGCTTGAATACCGCGATCCGTTCGATCGATAATTAATACGAATAGCATACACCCATCCGAGCCTCGGAACCAATTTCAACCGTGAATTATGAACCACGCTGAATCGTATACTTTCAAAAAGACCGCAACAAAAGTGGAGCCCCACCTCTCGTTATTATTATTCTTTTTTGCTTCGATCCTTTTTTCTTTTTTTTCAACCGAGTTATCGGTACGATTCAAGGCAAATAATAAATCGCGGCAAGCCGAATGAGAATATTCGATAAAGAAGAGATCGATCCTCCGTCAGTCTCCGCTTTTTTCTCGCCGGTGTTACAAATTCCTTTGTTCCGCGGAGGTGTATCAGCCTCCGAGGGGCTCCGTTCTGAATTCGTTGGGAGGTCCGTTTCACGCGTTTCACGGCCCCCTCATTTATTACTCGGCCCGGTCCAATAAGCAAATCACGTCACGGCCTGTTATACCTGCGGGCTCATCGCGGAAATGACGTTGGCAGCTTTTCAGCGATTCCCGAGGAACCACGGGGAATGCATACCACTTCCTTCCCAAGGGGGGACAAAGAGAAGCCCAAGCACCGTGGCCATTGAAAATAAAAAAAAAAAAAAAAAAAAAATAAAAAAAGTAATAATACGCGGCCAAGATAGGATTTCTGTTCGATGCGTGTCGCCGTTTTGTTGGTCGGATAAATTTCTAGGTTCAATTCGGGGAGGATTCGATTTCGAGTACTTGGAAAAAATGCGAGGTGTTTGCTACTTAATCGGGGCACGGTACGTATAGATGTTATTTTCGGAATATTTGATAGCGAGGGAGAGACAAAAATCACGAGCTCTCTGAAACATTAGAGTTTCCCTCGAGAGGAATACTTTACCGCGTTGACAGAGGACGCGGGCTGGTCTCAGAAGCCGGGGGTTGAAAGTGAAAGTCGGATTCGGTTTATTTCAACAGGGGAAACGTGTCGCACCGGCACGAGTAATCCATGACTCTCTGATCCGTTCGACGCGACGGAAAGTTGCAAAAATTGTTTATAAAATTCAGGCTGCGGTCATTGAAACCACGCAAAGACAGCGTATTTTTTCGCGCGGATCGAACGGTAATGGTAAAGGCGGATTTAATGGTAAACCAAAGGACAAACGTGACGGTTACCTCGATTCACGGTACAACCGTGGGCGGTTTTGAGATGGACGGGCGCGAACGATCATTCCCGAGGACTGATCATCGCGTTAAATCCTGATTCGCCCCGAGGCACGGGGGAGTAATCAGAACGGTGGAGCAGTTAAATAGCATCGCAACCACGACCGAATTGTTAGCACGTGAAACATGCAAACGGGCAGGTTGCTACGGGCCACGAAATCCGTTCGCAAGAGTCTACCCAGCCGGGGTATTACGCGCGTTTTCCTGCGCGTTGTCGCACACCAGCCGCCCAATCTGAAGTGTCGTTTGTCTTCCCGCGTTGCTCCATCGTTTCGCTCGCTGCCCAACGTCGCATCGGCTCCGATAGAATCTTCATTCAGCTTCCCTCTATTTTTCCAATTCCGTCGAACCATTTTAAGCGAGCCATTTTTCGCTCGCAAATATTTCACGCATCTTTCTGCGATACCGCTCGCGAGACATCGAGACTTGGCGAAGGTTACGTCGCTGGATTGATTCGCGAAACGAGAAGTTTCGAGTTCGAAATAGTCCAGCCCTCTCGTGTTTGGTAAGAACATCAAACAACGTCGCGGATCGAACGCGGGCCGAACATTAACAACTATTTTTATTGGCGGTGTACAGAGCGCATTCCAAAATACAGGCCGTGTTGTTTGCGTCGAGAGCAGATGTGTTCCGGGGCCGCGTTGATAACGGTTTAACGCAGAGAAACGCAGAGAGGGACCGGATGGATGGGATCCGACGGGGGTTGAAGCGCGTGGCGCGAGAGGGTGGGGCTTGCAAGCACGCGGTTTGCAAGCTTTGTAAACGATAGTCGACCGATCAATCGGCACCGTCAAATTGTAGCAGCCGATTCTGATTAGATTTCCAATTGTTGACGTTATTCGATGCCGGCCGACTTGGCTGATTGCGTCTGATTATTCCTGTACGCGCCGGTTTCGTGCTGCTGTAGACCGTTTCCCGGCTGTAATCAAATCAACCGTGCTGCTTTGTTTGGCGAATCCTCGTCGCGTCGATCGGTGCCTCTTTGTGGACGAGAAAGTCGCGAAAAAGACCTTGAACCGATCGATTACTATAACCGCTTCGAAATATACGGAGCCGATATCTTTTCCGGCGCGACACAGTCGAGAAAATCACGCGCTTAAGCTTAACCAAGGAAAGGTGGAATTAAACAGGTTATTATGCAAAGGAGTTCGCGTAGGAGAATCACGAAACGTGATCACGCGGCACGGAATCTCGTTTATCCTCAGCGCCCCTTATAAGAGCGCGTTCAACGGCTATCGTTACGATTTTTCCACGGTTCCTGGAAAACGGCTAGGTATATACGCACCGAGCGTGCATCACGGAGCGGGAAAAGGTGTAAAGCAAGCGGAGGTAGACAGATCTCAGCACTTATCGGTCTACGAGATACCCATTAACGAAACTAAAAGCCTCCCCATATATCTCGCTCTTCTCTTTCTCGCAGCTCCCCCCGTGGCCCTTCTCTATCCTCCCTACCCCTTTCCCGGTGCAACCCTCATTTTCCACGGCGCCTCTATCCTTGAGGTAGACACATCACCGTTCGCTGTTTGTCCGAGGCTTTTGTTTTACTTGCTCGATATATATATTGGCCCTTTACCCGAACGCTCCCCTCGATTTCTCCCCTTTGGTCGACGTTCGGGGTGCCGTGCCGTGGATCTTCTGCTCCGCGATCGCAACTGACCCTCCCCTCTCTCTTTCGTCCATTTTTTCGCATCGATAACTAATTTACTAACGAAATTTTTTCAAAATTTCTTCGAAAAGATGCGAAATATCGTTACGTTTCTCCGTCGAAAGTCGAAATTCGAAAGTCGAAATATCCACGTCCGCGTACACGCGCACGAGTCGAGCCAGGCTTATAATCAGCAGCACGTTTATGCTCGAAGGGATGCAGCGCGGTTCGACTATTTTACGGTGAACGGCGAGATCGTTAAAAGCACCGGTTGTAACTCGACCGATGTTCGACCGATTTCCATTCTTCGGGAAAATCGTGAACCATCCCGTGGTTCGACTCGAACTCCCGAAGGGAAAACAAATATCGAAAACCAATAAACGATAAGCTGCTAATTGGGAGTCGAGACGGCGCCGGTACGGTCGACGTGACGTTGCTCGACGTCCATCGATTTGAGTCTCGCCATAAACCCTCTATAATAATCGAACGGGTCGTTAACGAAAACGCACCTTTCCCGAACGTAAAAACGGCCCGGGTAGATAAGTTTTCTTTTCTCCTTCGACGCCCACGGTGTGATTGTTTGCTTGGTATTTTAGCAAAGAATATCTTACCAGTTGCTTCCTCACACCTTTTGACACTCTTGTAAGGGGGTTGTTTGATGTGTAGTCAGGCTTAGGTAGAAAATTTCCGTCTTAGATCGGAATGGGGGAGCCTGGACCCGGTGAAGATGTATAAATCTCGAACCGTTGCGAAGATTCGATTTGCCGTTTTTATTATAAGTAGAACTCGCGTAGAAACTTTGGAAACTTTCTCGATTCGTTTGATCGCTTTCGAGACGTTATAAACAAGAGAGGTACAACGTCGTAGACGGTATCTCTGACATAGGACCGAGCGTGTAAGCGCCAGATTTAGAGGGTCGGCCACGAAATTAAGAGACGCAGCCACACGCCGCGTCGCAATATGTCTGGCGGCTAAGCCGCGACAAATTTTTCATAGGTACTCGCCCGTAAGTTATATTTATGACTCGTCCTTAAGGGGAACGCGTGGCCGCCGTCAGACGTTAATGAGCGCCGGGAAGCGCCGTGACGCCGCGCCGTTCTCCGCTCCTCCTCGCTGATGATGAATGCTTCCAGAAATCTCCGCCGCGCGTCCAGCCGAGATGGAGATATATAAACGGTCGAGAAGAGGGCTGGAATGAAACCGGAAAGTTATATATACGAACCGAGTATTCGTAGAGAAAATTCTGAGCAGCGAAAAAAAGAAAAAAGAAAAAAGAAAAAAAATTGCGAAATCTCTGAAGCGACACACGTCCGTTAAAAGGGCTGCTCGTATCGTTCCCATTCGCGTCGAAATAGGTACGAAAGGGGCGAGGGTCAACGAGCACGGGTCACTTGGTACACTTGTATTCTAGTTTCGAAATAGACGTTAAGGGACCGTTGGAAAAACGAAACAGTAATATCGGGGCGGAATCAGCGAGTCGAGTGGCATTCTCTGCGACGGACGATGCGATCCGGCGTTTCCGATTATCAGATCCATCGCGTTTTACAGGCTTCGTGCGTGGATCAGTCGGCCCGACCGAGAGCATGTGCCTTCGCGATACTTTATCTACGGACATGAAGAGGTACTCGAGAATCGTTTTCAGAGTAATTGAAATGGCACTCGAGTCGAGCCGCTCGCTCCGATATATGAACGGAACAGAGGTCTCTTTCGAGGCCGCCTCTATCTCACCCTCTATCTCGCTGCTAATATGTTGACGTTTTTTCGCGCTGACACGTGTCGATCTTTTTAAACATTCACCGATGATCGTCGGATCCTCGTAAATTAAAGTCGCGGCGAAGTGATCCTTGAAGCGAGGGTTCGAGCGAACTGGGTTCGAGGGGTGTTTCATTTTACACTGGTGTCGCTCAGAAATTGAAGAGAATAATCGAACCGACGAGCGTAATCAAAATTGACCCGCGGACCAAAACGAACGTTATAATGAAACACTCGTAAGGAAACGAGATGTTTCTAACGCGAAAGACCGACTCGGAGCAAGGGAGATTTTATCGAGGAAGCTCTTCGGATCGGTCGCTTTTTTTTTTTTTTTCCTCGCGCTAGGGGACCACTACTGTATCGGAGCTGATCATAAAAGATTCAGGCACCGATGTCCGGTAACGAGATTTCCGACGGTGGTATAGCGCGGGGAATCGACACAGAAAGCGAAGAAAGCGCGATCATCCTCGAGTCTGTCGCGGTACGTGTTCAAAACCGTGTCCAAGTGGTGTGTAGCCGCCGCCGCCATCCCCTCGAGCGAGGCCATCAATGATTCAGCGTGGAGATGCGCGGCGGCACGACGGGACCGTCGATAAACTTCTAATTTTCATGAATTTATCGGGGCCGCGACTGGCTTTTACATCGCCAGACAGATTTGCATACAGCGAGAATTTCTCTTACGATTCTCGCCCTCGGATCGGACCGGCGGCAATTGGAACGCCACTTTCACTTACCGGGGGACCTGAACGCGCGCTCGATCAATTCCATGAACCGAACACCGTACACCGTAATCTTACCGCCGACCACGGAATCCAACTGAAAATAAGATCAGCCGACATGATCGATGAAGAGACAAAGAGGGCAGAGAGCGGTGGGTACGAGCGACGAAGAGAATGACGATTCGACGATACAGAGTACGCATCCCGAATGGCGGCGGCTGGTAGGGGGTGAAGCGGAGGAAGAACACAAACACGTAGCCGCGATACAGAGGGCGAGCGCCGGTGAGAGCGTAACCGGCCTGATAACATCTCTAATCACGACGAGGCCGGCCCAATCAGCTCTAATCCTGGCCTCTGTATCCATCCAGGAAGGCTGTATAGTCGACGGGTTCCGGGAAACCGTTGCTCACTCACGGCGCCCACCACCCACTACTCGCTCCCACCCTCCCCACCCCTCAGGGAAACTTGCGAGCCGTATAGAACATCGCGTACAATTCGTGGCTATGGAGGCTCCAGGCACCCGGGGATGCAGTTGTGCACCGACCACGGCGTCATACACTGCCACGCAGCCGCTGATACCCGTCGCCCGTTCGAAATTACACGTATTGATGTATACAGATTGCGAACGGTTACACGGACGACGGTTTCCTGTCCCGTTTATGTTTCGGGCGTGTTGGACCGATCGAAACCGGTTATCTGGCTCCTCTGAAGCCCCGCGCGCGTTGTTTCGCCCCTCTGAATCCGGAGCCCGTGTCGCTTTTCTTCGACCGGCCGGTTGCGAATCGAAACCGATCGACGACGCATCTCCCAGCGTCGCACCAACGGTAACTACGGGACAAGATCCGTTTACCGATCTTTTCTCTTTCGCTTTACGAAGCTCAAGCGTTTAGCCAACGAGTCGTCGCATTCTAGACGAAATCAAACACGTTCCATTGCTCGTTGCTCGCTAAGTTGTCGCCAAACAGCAAATCCAACGAACAGCATTGCACCCCGAATCAGTTTTCCCTTACAATTTCATCCTCTCGATACACTCGAGTGTCTTCTTTGCATTCTCCTCTGCGCGAAGCATTCGAAGAGGTCCATCGGCCAGTCTGCAAACTGTCCATCTCCGTATTTACCGTTTGATGCGTGAATTGATTCGTCCGGGTGTGCGGAGAGTGACAGGGGGTCAGAGCCGGGCACCTCGAGGACTCGAAAATCGAAGGCCTATCCCCTGGAGGAACCGAGGACCGTCCCCAGCCATGGTCAGACGTTCGTGTACACGAACATGTGGGCTCGCCATCATCATCATCAGTGTTCCGCGATATTCCGAGCAGCCCCTTTTTGCTCTCATCAACTCCTGCCACGGCTACCAATCGCCTCCTACGCGAATTAGAACGATCGATGGCGATGCGCGATCGCTGCAGGGGATTGAAACATCTGCGAAAGACGCTCGTTTACCCTTTCCGAGTAATTGAGCGACGACCAGTGTTCTCCTTTCCGAGGTGACTCTATAGAACTCTTCGACACTTTTGTTTCGGGGGTCTGATTTCGAGTGCCGACGAACGAATCGATAATATCCCTTACGCACCCTTCTATTGGTTCGCCATCCAGAATTCTACGCCAGTGGCAAATTTCGATCGTCGATTTACATTTGCAAGCACGTAATAATCAAGTAACTCGTTAAATTGCACGCCAAGATGTTAAGCGTAGCGGCAAAGGGATTTCCGTAAAACCACGAACGGATAAGGGTAGGAGGAGGGTTCGCCATCGGTCTCAAGACGAAACATTTCTCCGTTAACGAACATCGGACGAATTTCAGACAGAAAGCACTTCATTTGCCGAGCGTATCGTTGCTGTTTGCCAGAGAAGACCATCTGGCGATTCCCTGACACCCACGGATACTTCATGAAAACCACCCTGTCCGAGTCTAATGACGTATAACGCGTCCTACGTCCATTGACCATACTTACGTCCATTCTCTCTACTTGGCCAACTAGGGTCAAGCGTTCGCTTCGCTGAGCTCAGAGCTCGTCAGGGTTCCCGCGTATCGTTCACCCTCGACCTTAATAACGCAATTACCTTTATTGCTGAACTTTAGAGAAGCGCATATGTCGACCGAGTTTCGCGTACCCTACCCTTCGATGGGAAAGCTCGAGATTGATTTGCTTCCTGAGAAAATTTTCATCGTAACGCGTCTCTGTAACATCTCGTTCCAAAAACTGATACATCGAGTAAAAATAAATCGCGTACGGAGAGAAGAGGATGCGTGTACGATTCCGCGGTCGATCGTTTCCAAGTCTTTCCATGACGAATGGAAAGTCGAAGAATTTCCAACGGCAGACGACCGTGAGGCATCGAGAAATCAAGGCCGTCTATTTTGCACGATCGCGCGTGCAAGATGCACCGTACCGTTACTCGATCTGCACGTTTGTCACGTGGCCATAAGAACTTTAACATTTGCGATAGTTATCGTCGCTGGCCGTGAATCGAATAACGTGCACACGGTTTGCAGAATTATCGGCATATTACGCGGCGCATGACGGCAATCCCAATGGAAGAAAAAATTCCCCCGATTTCCGACCGGCCGATTCTCATTCCGCGTGGGCAGATGTACACGCTACTCGAAATGAATCATGTCGCCGATGGAAAATATGATTCGACGCGCGGCGCATAATTAAACACGCGCATCTCTTTCTCCGTCGACTTTCTACCGTTCTTCCTCGACATTTTTGCTGTTGCAACGCGAACCGGGAAAATCGTCGAGCGTCGGGAAATCGATTTCTTCGTTTGCAAAAAATGAAATTCAGTTCGCATCGTAGAGTGGAAAAAGCAAGAGAACCGTCCGACGGACTGTTCGTCCTCGACGAGTTAAACCGTGGAACCCTAACGCTATTACAATCAATGATAGTATCCTTAGATTGGTTTCGTGGGAGTTGGCCAACACGCGACGGAGCGTTCGTGGAACGAAACGGCGAGATGAGAGCGGAGAGACCGGCAGGACCACGTGTTTTTAATAATTGATAATCTACGCAACAGTTTGTGAGAATCCGTGGCTCCTGGAACTCCGTTGCATAAACGTGCTCTTCTTTTCTCGTCGACATCTGTTCATCGAGATAATCATCGAGAAGCATCGAACGTAACGCGAACATTAGGGTCAAACGAAATTCGACCATCGGTCCAACGAACGCGCATCGGCGACGCGTTATCCCGGAAAAAGGTTCAACTCGCGTAAAAACGCTGCGGTGGCAAGCTAATTCCGCGAGAGGCGCCGTACGAACGGGGAAGAGGAGGCTCTCCGCGCGTTTTTCAGGATCGAGGGGTCGAAAGGCGCGCACGCGAAGTCGAGGGTCGCGAGAGGGTGTTCGAGGTTGCAGGGTTATTTCGTAGCCCGCGTTGGCCGGCTACGAGTAATCGGTTTAATAGACGGTCGATCGAGAAAGTTAAAACCGGCTCCGCGGAAAATGGCCAGCGTTAATCTCCTTTTCGGGCTTCCGCCTTCGAATGAGATTTCTGCGAGACGCTCGACGTACGAGCGGACAGATTTACATCCGCGCGTGTGTGTGTGTGTGTGTGCGTGCGTATAGTCCGCACGCATCTGCGATGGGTTTAGGACGCGGAGGGAACGCTTCCGCAGCCATTAGCCGCGCATTTGCAAAGCCCTCTACAACACGATTCATACATTTTCGTGGAGGATGAAAAAACAGCCTCGAACTACGGATCTCGGACGCTCGAATCAGTCCTCGCCAGGGTGCGGCCAGGATGGTCCCTAAGTCGACGTCCCTTAGACCGGGGTACACGCGTGGCTTACTGTTCGAATACCTACACCGATCGCAGTTACACCAGTTACACTGTACCAGCGAACGGATCGATCAAAAGCAGTCATCCTTCCCGTAAGAATTCCGTCTTTGTTCCCTCGATGCATGCAGCGCAACAAGCAACCACCCAGAGGACGTCGACAGCGATACGTGGAACTAATTCCAGGCATTTACCGCAAGCTTGCTTCTCGCGGGGATCACAGCAACCCTTCTCAGCAACGGAGATAGACACATAGGCTGTGTGCAACGCAACACGCAGATCGGGCCGAGGAGTCGCGCACCAGGATTTCAGGCCACTTTGCGTTCTTTTACACGGACACAGGTACACGCGCGGGCACATGCATGCACGCGTACACAACGATTCTGTCCCTGCGGGGACGACGGCCCCTGGAGGGGACGCTAGTGTGAGAAATCGATGAACGCGATCGAGAGGTAGCCGCGAGAGGTAAAACAAAATCGCAGACAATTCTTCGGCGTGTTGCGCCCCTCCGTCCCACCCTCCCTACCCCCCTCTTTCTGCTTTATTTCTGTCCAGGTTTCTTTCTTCCCTTCTCTTCGTGGGCTCCAGGGTGATGGAGGTGGATAAGCTGTGGGAGGAAACGGGCGTATCCCCTCTCTAACCGATCTATACGTACGCTCAGTACCGGACATATACAGGGTGTTTTTATTTTCAACCAGGCTGCTCTCTAATTTCGCAACAATTTAGAATCCTCGAACGGACGAGGGTGTAGGGGGCGGTTCTTTAATCGTAGGATTACCCTCCCTCGTTTGCTGACCGGTTAAACTGCCCTCTGAATTCAGCGGAATAACTTTCGATTTATTCCACTTATTATCTCAGCTTTTCATATTTTCCTTTCGCATATCAAATTCTACATGTTATTTCTAAACTGTCGGCTAATTCTTATAATCGACGAGTTCTTCCGTTCGTAGTAAAAAGAGACGATTCCTCTGTTGCTCGCCACTGTACGGATGTATAGATTGTCGGTGAAACGTTATTAATACGCGCGATAGGGAAACCAGTGTCTGTGATAAGGAAATACTTGAATGTCCAGCGTTTAACAAACGAGAATAAAGTCAGCGCGTAACACGCAACCAAAGGCTGAATTATTGTATGGTTGGTCTACATGCACCGACAGCATAAAAAGGAAATAAGAAACGGTCTCATACTTTTAGCCTCTAGTGTATGTATGTTTCTATACCTGCGCACCGCGGAGCCCTCGATACCCTCCCCCGCGCTCGGCCTCTTCGCGTTCCTCCGCAGACTCCGGCCGCCTTCGTTGGCTCCTAATTAAACATCCAGCTCGCTCGAATCCCCGAGTCGACTTGGCCGTCGATGTTCCGATATTAGTCCCCACCCTTCCACCCTTCGCTACTCACCCCATTCTCGACTCGACTGCCCAGTCCCCGCGTCTCCTGGAAATCCCTCGCTACCTCCGCGTGCACCAAGTAAGCAACGCTCTCTTTCTCTCTTTCTCTCTGCGCCTTATAAATAGATTTCGAGAGAAAAAAGGAGAAAGAGGAAGAGAGATGAGATCGATAGTCTCCGACGACGGATATCTTGCGAGGGGGTGGATTTTCTACTCCTTTCAGCGAGGTCTACAACGTGAACCGTAAAACCCGCGAAATATCATTTATATTACGATCCGAATCTCCTTCATCCGACGTTCTTCGAACTGACGGTTACGACGCGTCTTTCCAATTAATATACCGGGTATCAACGATCTCGTCTGGAGCGCGGAACGTCATCAGCGTCACGGCGACGACGCGAGTCTCCGAATTACCTTTCGGCGTTCGCGTGATATTTTCTCGGCCATTTCTGCCCCCCGCATACGTAACATTCCCGATGCTGGCCGCGGTGCTGACCGCGCTCTACGTGGCCGAAACTCCTCCGAGCGGCGCAAGGACACGCGTGCAATACCAGCGTGCACCACGGCCAGCATTCTCCGGTACACGCGGGAGATAGCGAGCCAGCGGAACTGTCCAGGCTCCCGCACCCGGATCCGGGGTTAGCAGTAACAGCAACAGCAACAGCAGCACGCGGAGCATCTCAAACACGATCTTGTATTCCAGACCTGGCAGCGCCTACGAGCGAGAGAATAGTCATTAACTAAATAACGGCCTGATCCCCGGCATCCTGCCACTGCCTCCGCTTCTGCCTCCGTTCTCTTCCTCTCTTCCTCTGTCTTAACAGGCCATCCCACCCCGAGCACCCCTCTCCCTCCAGCCACCCCGCGCGGTCCCACCACCGCGAGGGCGGAGGAGAAAAAGAGCCAACCAGCCGGGAAGCCACCCACCACTCGCTGCAGCTGGATGTTATCAGTCGGTGAACGTTTTACAGCCAATGCGATGCCTTTGCAGCTCTCTTCGATGACTTTTTTATTGAGCCTGAATCGATACACGCGTTCCTCCCTTCTCCGCGGATCCTTCAGATTTCGGTACGGGGAAAGATCGCGGTACGCTTGTCTTCTCGGGGAAATGAAATTATTTAAATGAAAAAAAAAAACTTTGCTTTCAATTTCCATTAAAGATATTTAAGCGAGAAATTGCAGGAAACACCAAACGGTTGCGACATTACTTAACTCTATTACGTAGTCCTTAGCATGATATCGTTTTCGAGAGCGCAGTCTCTCGAAAACGTTACCAAGGGCCCAGGTCCACCACGTGGAGGTGACTACGCAGGGACCCATCCCTATTTCCCTAATCCCATCCACCCTCCATTACAAATTTACAATCTCGTTACAGAAGGTACCGAGATCTGACTCTACTTGAATTAAAGAAACCGAAATCCATAGTACAGTTTCCAACATCTGTCAGATATTTAGAAATTGCAGTATGGACGTTGCGAAGGGGACGACGAGAAATGCCATTGTCTTACCCGAAGAGAAATTTGTAAAGTGACTCTACTAGCACTTTCGAGAAGCGAAAGTGTCTCGCAAAGGGTTCTACGATACGATACTCTAAATTCTATCACTCTATTGTAAAAAGAAACTAAACTAAAGTTAAGAAAAGAAACTGAGTTGAAGCAAAAATGAAGATAAAATACGCGACGCGACCGAAAAGAGCATTCTAACCCCTTGCTTCCACTTTAGCCATTAGGCGAACCGAATCCGACGCGAATCGCGAATCGCGAGCAAGTTTCATGCCACGTCTTACGTAGAAACAATCGCAACCGCGCTCTCCCCGACTGTGAGTGAGATGTCCATCTGAACCCCAGCGAGGCCCAACTCTAGGATTGCTCTGCGACAGAGATCGAACCGAAGTAGACCGCCCCGAACCGACTTACAGCAGGCCAAAGACCCCAGCGGCACGGGGTAGGAGCTACTCGATCCGACTCTATCGTGAGCGCGTCCACGGCTGAACCCGTGGAAATCCAGGTGGGCACGACAAACACGCATCGGTTTGATCGAGTCCCGACTGTTTCCATGCGTGACGATTAAAATCTAAATCTCGAGCGGAAGAGAAAAAGAAGGAAAGGGAAAAAAAGGAAAGAGAAAAAAAGAGGAAATCTACGTGAAGCGATCTTAGGAAGCACGAAATTAGAGCGCTCGAGAGAACAATTAAAAGTTCTGTCTTGATAAACGAGGGGTGAAAGAAAAAGGGGTGGTTAATTCTCTCTCCGGATAAGAAAACGTATTTCTTTACAATATGATTACAATTAAATTACAAGATGTACAATATACGAGTACTTATGACTAATAAACGCACGCATCCAGCGGCGATCCAGCGGCGATCCAGCGGCGATCCAGCGGCGAACAGAGAGATTAAAATAAATCAAAATAAAAAACATCAAACGTCAAACTATCAAACATCAAACCAGCAAACGTCGAACCATCAAACATTAAACCAGCAAACGTCGAACCATCAAACATCAAACAATCAAACGACCCTCCATCGAAGAGACACCATAGAGGGATAGAAGTAACCATGTATAATTAATAATAAAAGTGAGGGAAGTCGGGATAAAAAGGGATGATTATCTTATTAAAATTACATTACATGAACGTACAAATATGATCACAATAATTAACTTAAACTAAAGTATACGCAGTCCAATTTAAAGTTCCAAGTCCTGAAAAGGACGGTACTAACTCGATACTAAAGGTACCAGCGATTAAATTATTCTAATCTCTCGCGAAGTTAATAAAATAATAAAAAATTGATTAAAAGTGAATCTGTGAAATCTTTGTACAAGTAAAAAATTTTTTCTATCTCTATCAGAAGCTACGAACCACGATCTTTTCACTAGCTTGGTACTTCTAGCGTCAAGTTTACAATTATACTTATGTCTACGCGCGTAGTCCTTAGCATGATATCGTTTTCGAGAGACCGGTTTCCCGAAAACGTTACCAAGTATCCAGGTCCACCAACGAGGAGGTGACTACGCAGGGACCCATCCCTATTTCCCTAATCCCATCCACCCTCCATTACATATATGTGTTCTCGGTACAGAAGGTACCGAAAACTGACTCTACTTGAATTCGATGTACGCGAAATCCACGGTACATTTTCTAAAATCTATCGGATGTTTAGAAATTGTAACGTGGATTTTACGAAACGCGAAAGGGAAGAAGGGAATGGAAGTATATATCACGTTCTTATCCAGAGAGTGACTCATGAAGTGACTCAATCGACACTTCAGCAGATTTAAAGCGTTTCGCAAAACGGATTACGGTACTTCTCGAGAAACGAAATTAAAGTGGAAATTGAAGTTGAACAAACATGTGATAAATCATAAAAAGAAGTGAAAAGTGAAAATAACATTCGCGACGTGACCAAAGCTACTCTGCGTACTCACGTGGATCTACGTATTCACGTGGATCTTGCTAACTAAATGTTTCCGGCGCTGTCCACTTTCCAAACCACGGTCTTTTCGACCCATGGAGCTACTCATGGCAGCGACTTACGTCTAACATCAAGTTAGCGTGCTCACTACTTGCTTGCCACGTGCGGTGCATGCAAGCGAGTACGCAGAGTAATAAAACTATTACTAATTAAATTATTACTGATAAATGTCAGTAGCGAGCAAATGAGAAATGAAATATAAGCGACAATAATTAGATTCTATTTCGATAAAACGGCGATTTTGGGGTAATATTCTATGGTTTCGCTCTGGATAAGACAATGTATATACTTCCTTACAATTTCATTACAATTACTATTATCTAATTACAGTTACTACTACTATTTATGACTAATAATATACGCATCCAGCGGCGATCCAGCGGCGATCCAACGGCGATCCAGCGGCGATCCAACGGCGAATGTAGAAGAGAATGTTTAAATTATTTATTGAAATCATAGCAATTTTATTATAGTAATCATAAAAATTGGATAGCATAAAGGAAATAGAAAGGATTAGGGGTATTATTCTAGACGAAGTTGGTACAGCCGTGGAAATTCGACCCAGAACCATTGAATATGTGACAAGAACGGAGAAAATACGTCAAATTTCAAGATTCTCCTAATAGTCACTCTCGATTATATTTTCCCATAGCCTATTTGCGTGAAGCAATTGGGAAGAATCTTGGATAACGTGAAAACGTGAAAATGGAAACATTTTGACGTAAAACTCCAACGCTGTATCCACCGAAAATATCATTTTCTCATATCCAAATTTAATGAGAACAATGAAGCCACTTTAAGACTACGGAATAGAATATTTTGTTGTTGAAATCATTTATTGAAATCAAGAGTCATCCTCCGATCAAGAAAAGATTCCACACAGACAGAGAGAGGGGGAGAGAGAGAGAGAGAGAGAGAGAAAGAGATCTGAGAGAGAGTCTGAGAGAGAACACCATAGATTATGCCGGATTGTTCAAATAAGTACCAACGTTGCATATATTTTTTTAATCACTAAAGAATCAATCATAATCCAGCAACACTTGCTCTCAGTTGCAATATTCAATATAACTCATGAGAGAGATAAAGAGAGACAGAATACCATAGATTATGCCAGATTTTTTAAACAAGTACCACCGTCGCATATATTTTTTAATCACTAAAGGATCAATCATAATCCAACTACACTTGCTCTCAGTAGCAATACTCAATATAACTCGTGAGAGAGATAAAGAGAGACAGAACACCATAGATTATGCCGGATTGTTTAAACAATTACCACCATCGCATATATTTTTTAATCACTAAAGGATCAATCATAATCCAACTACACTTGCTCTCAGTAGCAATACTCAATATAACTCGTGAGAGAGATAAAGAGAGACAGAACACCATAGATTATGCCAGATTGTTTAAACAATTACCACCGTCGCATATATTTTTTAATCACTAAAGGATCAATCATAATCCAACTACACATGCTCTCAGTTGCAATATTCAATATAACTCGTGTACCGATTACTGAACAGATTATTAATGCCAATCGAACTGATTAGCATGAAGATAATTATGGAAAGGAAATAAAAATGGAATACAATTAAATTACATTAATAGAGAATATATAATAAATTATATCATCGACATCCCATGGCGATCCAGCGGCGATCCAGCGGCGATCCAGCGGCGATCCAGCGGCGAACGCAAAAATTAACTTAAACTATATCTTATTTTCTAATTAAACTATCTACATAAGCTTAAATCTAGGTGCGTAGTCCTTAGCATGATATCGTTTTCGAGAGACCGGTCTCTCGAAAACGATACCAAGGGCCCAGGTCCACCACGTGGAGGTGACTACGCAGGGACCCAGCATTTTAATTTTAATTCCATTCAAATTCTGCACCGAGGTGCCAAAGTTTAATTACAATTATTTCTAATTATCATATTTAATTACTATTTTAATTATAAATTTAAATGACGCGATTTAAAAGCAAATTAAAAGTGTCTCGCTATATAAAATTTAACTACGTAAAAAGAGATTCAATTATAATTTATTCATTAATAATTACATACTTTAAACCAGCGGTACGCAAATTATGGATCTCATTAAGTCCGAAAATGTCGAACAAAAAAGATTTAATTATTATTAACTCGAAAAATATACATAAAATATATTTTAATTATTGAATTTTAATCAAGTTTTATTCATATGACGCGTAGGGGGGCACATGTGGGCCATCAAAGCCCACCCCCGCGTCAGATACATCTTAAAACTACCACTAATTCCACCACCATCTACTTAAATATTCAAGTTTTCGCACTTACTACTTCGTAGACGCACGTCGTTGACACCATCTTCCTCCAAGGCGCCTCCACCAAAATTCGTCATGGTCCAGTGACTCCCACGCAATCTCCAAAAATCCATCAGCCATCCACCAATCGGTCCAAAGTAACCACCAGGTACTTCTACGCACTCGACAGGAACACCCCCTCCTCCCCTCACCCCCTTGACCACCCCACACCACCCCCAAGCCATCCCCAACACTCGAAGATCCGTCTGTCACGACAATCAGGCAGCAAAAGAATTTTTACTGCGGTCGTGGCGTCTTTATATAGCTACCAACCCCTATAATTCTCGGAAAGTCACGGTTGATCGCGCACCGAACATAAAGTAGTTTTTCGACAATATTCGCTTATATTTTATCAATTTTCAAATTATTTTTTTAAATTTACGATCTCCACAATTTGTTACAATAATATACGTATTTATTTTTTTATTTTAACAACAAATTACACGCGTAATTGCATTCTTCTAGGGTAATTATCAAATAATCGTGAAATATTATAATCGAAAGTATATTTTTGAGTTGAATTCTCATCAAACCTGAATCGATATCTAATATACCCAACTCCCTTACACTGACGCAATTAAATATATATTAAATTTAATATTTTGTAATGTCATATTCATTTAAATTTTCGCGTAACCTTTACGCGTGCTGCCAGAACTGACTAAATGCATCAACTGTACTATGATTATTGCACTACTGTGGCATTGTATTAGAGAAGACTTAACACTGGAACTAGCGGCAACCAAAGAATTTTAATTTCATTCGAAGAAAATAAAATGTTATTTCGATAAAAGAGAATGTACTACAAACAGGAAGCAAAAATAGGTAGATCACAAATAAAATTATAAATAAAAAGCAAAGAACAGATAAATCAATAAAATAATATAAAATTACAATTTTGGTAGTTCTGGTGTTAAATTTATAGATACGCTTAAATCTACGCGCGTAGTCCTTAGCATGATATCGTTTTGGAGAGTCTGGTCTCTCTAAAACGTTACCAAGTACCCAGGTCCACCAACGGGGAGGTGACTACGCAAGGACCCAGCCCTATGGCCCTAATCCCATCCACCCTCCATTACAAATACCTGTTCTCGGTACGGAAGGTACCGAGGACTGACTCTACTTGAATTTAATACACGCGAGATCCATAATACATTTTCTAAAATCTATCAGATATTTGGAAATTGCAGTATGGACTTTTCGAAAGGGTTAACGAGAAATGCGGTTGTCTTACCCGAAGAGAAATATCTAAAGTGACTCTACTACACTTTCGAGAAGCGAAAGTGTCTCGCAAAGGGTTCTACGGTACGATACTCTAAATTCTATCACTCTATTGTAAAAAGAAACTAAACTAAAGTTAAGAAAAGAAACTGAGTTGAAGCAATGAAGACAAAATTCGCGACGCGACCGAAAAGAGCATTCTAACCCCGTGCTTCCACTTTAGCCATTAGGCGAATCGAACCCGACGCGAATCGCGAATCGCGAGCAAGTTTCATGTCACGTCTTACGTAGAAACAATCGCAACCGCGCTCTCCCCGACTGTGAGTGAGATGTCCATCTGAACCCCAACGTGGCCGAACGCGAGGATTGCTCTGCGACAGAGACGAACCTCGTGGAACCGCCCGAATCCGTCTTACAAAGGTCAGACCCCAGCGCCACGGGTTGGGAACCACTCAGCCCGCTCCATCGTGAGCGCGTCCACGGTTGAACCCTTGAAGATCCAGGTGGGCACGACAAACACGCATCGGTTTGATTGAGTCCCGATTGTCTCCCTGCGTGACGATTAAAATCTAATCTCGAGCGAATAGGTGAAGGGAATAGGTGTAGGGAATACGCGAAGGAAATACGTGAAGCGAATACGTGAAGCGAATCTTAGGAAGCACGAAATTAGAGCGCTCGAGAGAACAATTAAAAGTTCTGTCTTGATAAACGGGGGGTGAAAGAAAAAGGGGTGGTTAATTCTCTCTCCGGATAAGAAAACGTATTTCTTTACAAATAGGATTACAATTAAATTACAGAGATGTACAATATACAAGTACTTATGACTAATAAACGCACGCATCCCACGGCGATCCAGCGGCGATCCAACGGCGATCCAGCGGCGATCCAGCGGCGAAAGGAGGGATTAAAATAAATCGGAATAAACCAGAAATTAACCAAATATCAAACCATCGAACATTGAACAATCAAACAACCCTCCATCGATGGTAATAAATTATATCATATCCAACGGCGATCCAGCGGCGATCCAGCGGCGATCCAGCGGCGAACGCAAAAATTAACTTAAACTATGTCTTATTCTCTAATTAGACTATCTATATACGCTTAAATCTACGTGCGTAGTCCTTAGCTTGATATCGTTTTCGAGAGACCGGTCTCTCGAAAACGTTACCAAGGGCCCAGGTCCACCACGTGGAGGTGACTACGCAGGGACCCATCCCTATTTCCCTAATCCCATCCACCCTCCACTAGATAATTATGATCTCGTTACAGAAGGTACCGAGATCTGACTCTACTTGAATTAAAGAAACCGAAATCCATAGTACAGTTTCCAACATCTGTCAGATATTTAGAAATTGCAGTATGGACGTTGCGAAGGGGACGACGAGAAATGCCATTGTCTTACCCGAAGAGAAATTTGTAAAGCGACTCTACTAACACTTTCGAGAAGCGAAAGCGTCTCGCAAAGGGTTCTACGGTATACGATACTCTAAATTCTATCACTCTATTGTAAAAAGGAAACTAAACTAAACTAAAGTTAAGAAAAGAAACTAAGTTGAAGCAAAAATGAAGGTAAAATACGCGACGCGACCGAAAAGAGCATTCTAACCCCGTGCTTCCACTTTAGTCACTAGGCGAACCGAATCCGACGCGAATCGCGAATCGCGAGCAAGTTTCATGCCACGTCTTACGTAGAAACAATCGCAACCGCGCTCTCCCCGACTGTGAGTGAGATGTCCATCTGAACCCCAGCGAGGCCCAACTCTAGGATTGCTCTGCGACAGAGATCGAACCGAAGTAGACCGCCCCGAACCGACTTACAGCAGGCCAAAGACCCCAGCGGCACGGGGTAGGAGCTACTCGATCCGACTCCATCGTGAGCGCGTCCACGGCTGAACCCGTGGAAATCCAGGTGGGCACGACAAACACGCATCGGTTTGATTGAGTCCCGACTGTTTCCATGCGTGACGATTAAAATCTAAATCTCGAGCGGAAGAGAAAAAGAAGGAAAGGGGAAAAAAAGGAAAGAGAAAAAAAAAGGAAATCTACGTGAAGCGATCTTAGGAAGCACGAAATTAGAGCGCTCGAGAGAACAATTAAAAGTTCTGTCTTGATAAACGAGGGGTGAAAGAAAAAGGGGTGGTTAATTCTCTCTCCGGATAAGAAAACGTATTTCTTTACAATATGATTACAATTAAATTACAAGATGTACAATATACGAGTACTTATGACTAATAAACGCACGCATCCAGCGGCGATCCAGCGGCGATCCAGCGGCGATCCAGCGGCGAACAGAGAGATTAAAATAAATCAAAATAAAAAATATCAAACGTCAAACTATCAAACATCAAACCAGCAAACGTCAAACTATCAAACATTAAACCAGCAAACGTCGAACCATCAAACGTGAAACAAGCAAACGTCGAACCATCAAACATCAAACCATCAAACATCAAACAATCAAACGACCCTCCATCGAAGAGACACCATAGAGGGATAGAAGTAACCATGTATAATTAATAATAAAAGTGAGGGAAGTCGGGATAAAAGGGGATAATTATCTTATTAAAATTACATTACATGAATGTACATATTGGATCGCAATATGTAACTTAAACTAAACTATTCGTAGTCCAATTGGAAGACTCGATACTAGAAGTACCAGTGCTTAAATTATTTTAGTCTCTCGCAAAGTTAATGAAATAATAAAAAATTGTTAAAAGTGAATCTATGGAATCTTTGTACAAATGAAAAATCTATCTATCTCTATCGGATCTTTTCACTAACTTGGTACTTCTAGCGTCAAGTTTACAATTATACTTATTTCTACGCGCGTAGTCCTTAGCTTGATATCGTTTTCGGGAGACCGGTCTCTCGAAAACGTTACCAAGGGCCCAGGTCCACCACGTGGAGGTGACTACGCAGGGACCCATCCCTATTTCCCTAATCCCATCCACCCTCCATTACATATATGTGTTCTCGGTACAGAAGGTACCGAAAACTGACTCTACTTGAATTCGATGTACGCGAAATCCACGGTACATTTTCTAAAATCTATCGGATGTTTAGAAATTGTAACGTGGATTTTACGAAACGCGAAAGGGAAGAAGGGAATGGAAGTATATATCACGTTCTTATCCAGAGAGTGACTCATGAAGTGACTCAATCGACACTTCAACAGATTTAAAGCGTTTCGCAAAACGGATTACGGTACTTCTCGAGAAACGAAATTAAAGTGGAAATTGAAGTTGAACAAACATGTGATAAATCATAAAAAGAAGTGAAAAGTGAAAATAACATTCGCGACGTGACCAAAGCTACTCTGCGTACTCACGTGGATCTACGTATTCACGTGGATCTTGCTAACTAAATGTTTCCGGCGCTGTCCACTTTCCAAACCACGGTCTTTTCGACCCATGGAGCTACTCATGGCAGCGACTTACGTCTAACATCAAGTTAGCGTGCTCACTACTTGCTTGCCACGTGCGATGCATGCAAGCGAGTACGCAGAGCAATCAAACTATTACTAATAAAACTATTACTCATTAACATCAGACGCTAACTGATTTATATATATATATACGCGTCAATAATTAGATTCTATATTCTATATGATTAGATTCTATATGATTGTGTTTCGCTCTTGATAAGAAAGTGTATATATTTCCTTACAATTCGATTACAATTGTTATTACAATTACTATTACCTAATTATAATTACTACTATTACTATAATTACTATTATCTATGACTAATAATATACGCATCCAGCGGCGATCTCATGGCGTTCCAGCGGCGAAGGTAGAAATTAATGTTGAAATTATTTATTGAAATCGTAGCAATTTTATTATAACAGTCATAGAAATTTGATAACTTAAAGGAAATGGAAAGGATTAGTTGAAATTCGCCTCGGAACCATTAAGTTTTTGAAAAGAACGGACAAAATACGTCAAACCTCAAGATTCTCTGAATAGTCGTCCTCGATTATAATTTCGTATAGCCTATTTGCGTGAAGCAATTGGAAAGAATCTTAGAAAACGTGTAAACGAAAATTTTTTAACGTAAAACAATACCATCGCGATGCCCCCAACGTTTTATTCATCGAGAATACCATTTTCTCATTTCCAAATATAAAGAGAATAATGAAACCACTTTGCGACAACAGAATAAACAAATATGCAAGCGTTGATCAAGCTGACATTGATTTCAAATGAGATCATGCCAATACAGATTATTTTTTTAAGGCGATCCCATGAATATCGGTGAATAAAGAAATATTTATTGTAATAGACGTAACCAAAGACGTCCCAACGAATTGAAAATGTAGAATAAAGCACAGATTAAGCGAATTTCCAACTATCGAACAACCCTCTGTCGAGAACAAACTCCATAGAGAGACAGAAATTACCACAAACTATGCAGGATTGTCTTAGACAAGCACCTGAATTTCGACGAACGTGTTTTTACGAATAGAAAATTAATGATTTTATCGTTGGCAACAAAGAAATGCGAGATATCGGTTTCGAAACAACCCTCCTACGACTTGTCGAATAATTTATTAATACCCAACGAACTGAGATACCATTCGCACAAACTGATTAAGATGAGAATAATTACACTCGGTTGTGATAAGAGGGAGGTGTCAGGATAAAAGGGGAATCTTTACATTATTATAAATTTACATTACATGAATGTACAAGTATGATCGCAAAAACTAACTTAAACTAAACTATTTGCAGTCCAATTCAAAGTTTCAAAGTCCTGAAAAGGACTTGGAAAATTTAAATTGTATTGCAAAAGACTCGATACTAAAAGTCCCAGTGATTGAATTATTCTAATCTCTTGCAAAGTTAATAAAATAATAGAATGAACTAGCATCAGGAAAAATTTTTAAAAGTGAATCTATGAAATCTTTGTACAAGAGAAAAATCTATCTCTATTAGAAGTTAAAAATCACAAACTGTTAGCTGCATTTGGTACTTTTAGTATCGAGTTTACAATACGTGCGTAGTTCTTAGCTTGATATCGTTTTCGAGAGGGCAATCTCTCTAAAACGTTACCAAGGGCCCAGGTCTACCCCGTGGAGGTGACTACGCAGGGACCCATCCCTTTCAAATGTTATTCTACTATTTTTAAATGAAAAAAAGATAGCAGCACGTTGCATCGGTGCTACAGATTACGCAGATTATTACGTATGTAGTTAATTTATTATTTATATCGGGATCAAAAGTCAAAGGTATGCGAGCACACGCGTAAAAATTAAAACATGGATACGCAGTTTTGGGATTAATTAAAAGAGATAATATCGATTGGTAAATGACGCGAAATAAAGGAATTTATATTTATTTTATTATCTGTTTAATGAGGAATAAGCAATATTTGTCTCGATAAATATCAGCTAATAACTATCGTTACGATATTTTGATTGTAAATAAAGAATAAATAGATAGAGTGACGAATTTTAATTCTCTAATATTCAACTATGGTTCTATAAAAACGATGAACCATTCAAAGTATATATAGCAATACGTAACGAAGGTATCTCTCGATTCTCTTTGATTTAAAGTAATTTCGCGATATGTAATTTCTATGAATTATTTAGATATTTTAAACCGCGGAAAAGAATCGTAATTAAATTCGTAGCGCATTTATGTATATATAATGCGCGAAAGTAGGGCACGTATGGAGGTAGCACTTAGTCAAGAGTGCTAACAGATTGCCCTTGTGATCGTTCAAATCGTAGAACGAACGTATTTGTTCCCATCACCATAACAAAATTGTTTATATAACGACTCACCGGCCAGTAGACAGGTGACGTCATCAGCAATCAGCATACTCTCCGTCATCCTTCACCAGCACCCACTGCATAGACCACCGCCATCGCGAAGATCAGTAATCGCAGCATGGTCCTCCACCAGCAGCCATGGTCCTCCACCAGCAGCCATGGTCCTCCACCAGCAGCCATGGTCCTCCACCAGCAGCCATGGTCCTCCACCAGCAGCCATGGTCCTCCACCAGCAGCCATGGTCCTCCACCAGCAGCCATGGTCCTCCACCAGCAGCCATGGTCCTCCACCAGCAGCCATGGTCTTCCACCAGCAGCCATGGTCCTCCGCAGAGTCCAACACCAGTGGTCCGCGTCATCTCCAGAGGTTCCGTTCACATCCGATCAGTTCAACAACCGCGCGAGCACTGAAGATTCCGATTATCAGCAGCGACCTTGATGCGGCTGACTGACCATCCCCACCACAACACAGGTGTATTTACATGTTACAATTTCTTATAACATACTAATCTCCGCATATAAGATTTTAATACATGCTTCTAATTATATATTTTAGTAGTACATACGATTGTACATATATTCCATGTAAATGGAAGGTATATATATACTCTTATGACATAATTATCCGTAGAAAATGATCGAATTAATAGTAATTATCGTGTATTCTTTTAACGATATATTGCTATTATATTTGACCTAATTTTAGTAAAAAGTAAACAAATATCAAGTATGTTTGACTTATTTAATACTGAAGTAAGTATACGTATAATAAAATATGCCTCGATACGTAAGAATATTTAGTTTTCGTATGCGTTTTACCATTGTATTGTCCAGATGAGCTATGTACATCGATTCTACTGCACGTAGTTGCTACTATTACGTTTAGTATTAATTATAAATTATTTTGTGTCGAGTAGGTGACGCTGCGAGTGGCAGTAAAATGGCACGGAACCTCTAAAACGTCCGACCTTTCGAGGACAAAAGTGAGTCATCTGTTCTATGCTGCATCGGTAATCAAATATCCATATTCAGATCTCTCAGATTAGCAGCTACGTTTTATAATCAATCAAATGATCACATTAAAAAGTATTTCAGTTCTGGAACTATTTTCAATAGAAGCTGCAGGCATTATAGGAATGGACGAACAATAAATGAAAATGGATTCATGGGTGACCTTCGCGAACAATATTCATAGGCTTCTTCCCGATTGTTCGACTGTTATGCTGTTCGACTTTTAATGCATTTCGCTACTGTTCTCCGGTTTTTAAACCCTAACGGTACACGAGTCGACTGTAACCAAGTATAACGCAAGTATAACGCAAGTAGCTCTGTCCGGTTTCTTCGGGCCGCACTCCTTCGACAGCGATGCGTCTTCCGCCTTTATGTCGGATTTATGAGGAGGCAAATGGAAGAAAAACACGAGCGGCGCGTGTTTACTGTCGACGCGTGCAAGCCCGCGTACATTTCCGCCGCGTTTTCTTCCCTGCCGCCATTCTACGCCACTTTTCACGTTGCTCCCGCAGACCGTCGAGACCCGCGACACGTAGGGGTATAACGCTGGGAAACTATAGAATCCTCTGCGCTGGTCGCGTTCTTTCCATGCACTCCGCCATTTCGCCGACAGACGTTATCCGGCGAGATGTTCGAGGGGTTGTCGCGAAGATGACCTGGCGGTCTTCAAAGTGCTTTAAAGTATGGCCAGGGGAAACGAGCAAAAACTACTGCGATACTTTTGGATGGAGGCGCGTGTCGTGGATGTAAGAGGACGGAGAAACGATGAAACGACCAGGTTCCCTCGCAAAATGTTACCAAGCTTATTTGCGACGCGAGGAACGTCTTACTGCCAGTCTAATTGCGTTTCCTGGACGAGTAGTTCTGCTGTTTTGCGGGTGCGCGAGTTAACCGGTTAATTGATCTCCGTCAGGTATCCGATTTAAGGGCTTAGTTAATCGGTTAACCGGTTTAGTTGGTTAACAGGTGCTGCTGGTTGAACGGATAACCACGCGATACTGGTACTATGTGTCAACTCGCCACGGAGCTGAGCTCGAAGTTGTATCGCGATCTCAAAGGAGCGAACGGCGGCGAACTGGATGCGAACAGATCTATCTTTGGCATTTCGAATATTTTACGAGGGAGCGATGAAACGGCTGGAATAAAAATGCGACGGATCGATAATTATTTTACTACTCCGTTCGGCAATCCGTATCGCCTGAACGTTGCTGCAAATTCGTCAGCGCGGTGATCGATTTTGCAATAAAAAAGGAAAACAAAAAAACGTAGGAGGAAAAAATTGTGGCAATTTTGCTATCAGCTCTATCAGCTCTACGGCGGGCGGTCGTGTTCGCAGCTGGGCCGATCTGGTTCGGCTCAATCTCCTAAACAATTACGTCATTCCACGAGATTGCGTCCCGTCCATAGCTACTGCATGCATGCATATTGGGCTGGGCTACGCGGGTAGGAACGCGACGAAACAAATGGCGTGCCGTGGAAAATGCGAGGCAAATCAGACAATTTCACGGCAGATAATCCAGGATGGATTCGCGGCCGGCGAGTATGCGCGTACACGTGCACGCGGAACGACGTCGCCGTCGACGGCGACGGCCAGGAGTCATTTGGGTGATGTAGAGAGATCGAACGTTCCTCGGGAGCCGGCCTGGCTGTTGCCTGGTTCGGCTGCCTGTCTGGGGGTAGCTCAGCGAGAGGGGAAGCGGGAAAAGGGCGCGGATTCACGAAGCGTTATGATTTGTGTCCCCGTTCAGACTTCCGTCAATAATTTTACGGCGAATTAAACCCTCGAAACCCGCTCCTCTTCAGGCTTCGATGTAATTCCGGGAAAAACGAGAACGGGTCCGACGCGAAAACACTTTCAGCTCGCCGAAGGGCTCCGCGTCCCTTCGTACTCCGTGGAAATTCTCGTATCTTCGACGAGCGTTGGCGGCTGTGCTCGATTGACTTTTTCAGAAAAATGTTTACGAATATACTTATTCATTTTTGGAGGAAAAACGTTGAAGCGGGCCAAAGCGATCAGCGCGTAAAACACCGCGTCAAGGGCAGCGGCGGTGAAGCAAACTGGCGAGGAAAAAGAGACAGAAGGATTTGCAAAACGCAACGTCCTCGGCAGCGTCGTCGACTGGATCGAGTGAGCCAGTCGACTGTGAAAACGGCGTGCATCCGTATGAAATCTGGCTGGTAACGGTGGGCAAAAAAAAATAAAAAAAAAAAAAAAACGCGAAGATAAAAAACCAACGAAAGGAGCGCAGAGGCGATCGAGGCGCGAAGAAACGAGACAGAAACGAATGCCACGAAGAACGAGATAGTCGATTATCTAGAACGCGTGTACACGCGTTCTAGAAGCGAATCGCCGAAATCGCGCTGAACGATCGTCATACTTCACGAACTAACGTACCGACTGACAAGCGGCCGTTTAAGCGTTAAGGGAGCCCGGCTGGTCGGTTTCAGACGACGCGTGTTAAGCGTCCGCGCGGTTCTCTATAGATAGCCGCGGAACAATTTCCGCTAGCGTCTCTCGATCATAAGGGGAGGAAGGTAGAGCAAAGAAAGGAAGGAGGGAAGAAAGGAAGGGTGGTGGCTGCGCGAATGAAGCCGAGAACGGTCGCAAGAACGGAACGGAACGGAACGAGACTCGCGGCGGGAGGGTGGTACACTTCGTCTACTCTGAATCCGGCCACGTGCATTGTTTCGCGCTAATTTTGGAGCCTGTTGTCGCTTTGTGCAACGGTTCTATAGGCGGATCGGGAGTGGATCCGAACGCTATCTTTCCTCGTCCGCAGGCACTCGTTCGTGCTGCGTGCGCGCACACGCGACGCGGTAAATAAAAGAAAAAAAGGGCGAGATCGAAAGGGCCTCGCGGACCTCGCCGATGAACAGGCCGGGATTTACGGCCTCGTTGAAGCGGTCTGGATTGTTTCGACGTTTATAGAGTAGCTCCGCGCGCCGCTTAGCCCCCGTATATACCCGTTGTTCCGATCGCTGCGCTACTTTCGGAGGATCGCGAGCGTACACGATCGCGCGCGGCAAACGACACGCTTGTCGCTGGAATGCTTTCGCGCGCGATTTTTCTTTTTTCACTTTTTTTTTTTTTTTTTTTCTTCGTTCTTTTTACTTTTTCGTTTAAAGCATTCGGTTAGTCGTCGGCGTGTAGCGAAACAAGGTGGAAACGCGAAATTTGCGAGAGAGTTTGACGGACCGATCCGCGGGCCGGTCGTCCGATATTATATTTACCGAGAACGGGGAGATAAATCGGTCGACGCGAAACTTGTCAGCGGGCAATAAACGCCGCGGGAGCCAGATCGAAAATCAAATTTACGCACCCACAGCCGTGTACCAATCCGCGATGAAAGAGCGGTTGGCGAACGCCGAGGCAGCAAACTCGGGACAACCCCGACGTTCCCATGTCGGTAACATTGTTTCGCAAGGACCGTATAGGCGAACGCATAAATAAGTCAGCGTCGAATCGGCGTGGCAATTCCGCGTCCACGGTCTGCAGGGAGGCGATCCTCGGGAATATCAAGGAAAAACCATATCGAAGCGAGACGGGAAAGAGGAAAAGAAGAACTGGTGGACCGGCCCCCAGAAGCTGAGGGGGCTCCCAGAGCGGAGAGCGAACGTGAATTATCCGCGCTCGTTACATATTCCTTTTTATGTGTCCCGCGCCATAAACAGCGAAGGTGAAAGCGCGCAGGGGAGGAGGCTGGGCGAGGAGCAGTTTTTGCATGGCCTCTCCCACGAGGGTCATCACTCGCACTTCGGGGCTAGTCGGTGTCCAGTTGTCCACCCTCACGGCCATTCGATCCGGCCTGACAACTGATATTGCGTGATCTATGGCCCCGAGCATTGCACGCCTGGGACGGAACGGTCTTCCTTCGAACTTTCCACCCTTCGCAGCGGCGGCCGGAGGGACGGACAGGGGGGGGTGGGGGTGAAACCAGCCGGGTAGACCGGCAACAAAGTAATAGATGTCCCCGGCCCGGCGCAGTGTCCACTTCGTCAATAAAAAATCACGGCATAATAGAAAAAGAACTCGCGCCACGACCCGCTACCCTCGAGACGTATCGCTTGGTGCTATCGCCAAGTCGAGTCGTCTCTCTTCGGCTGCCGTGCTGTTGAAATATTTATAGAGACCGCCTCGCTGCCACTTTAAGGCTCCGCGGATTAACTGGAATCGAGTTTTCTCTCCCGGCTTGGGTGTGTTTGGGATCCGTCCACCAGCTAGCTTCTCCGTCATATTTCGTTCGCCCTCGGTTTCGACGGTCATCGATTTTATCGACTCTCCGCGCTCGTACTCCGCAGCTTTCGGAATAATTGCAAAAAAAAGAGAAAACAAAAGGGGGGAAAAAGCGGCGTTCAGCTGAAACACATTTTTCGCGAAAATTCTTACGCGACGCCGTAGAAATCCCACGGCGGCAAGAATTCAGGATCGGGGCAAACTCGTTTTCGTTTAAGAAGGAAAGTGTAGTCGGGTTTAGGAGGTGGTCAGAAAGCCGTGAAGGAACGTGGGCGAGGCAGTGTTCCGCTGGGACCCACAGACCACGATACATATTATATTACATACGATGGGCCAGCAATGAAAACTAAGTGCATATGAGAATCCATGGGGTTGTAAGACCGTGGGGCTGACGCAGGTAGAGAGAGAGAGAGGAGAGGAAGGCGCGGCCCCGATATCGGGCCGCGAAATCGAAAAAGTCAAAGTCCTTATTTCACGATCAGAACGATTCGAAGGGCGAGTCCCGGTTTCAACTTTTTATGAGCCACGACTATAAAGACGTCGCCGTTAATTTCTTCACGGTGAATTATGGACGGCATTTACTTTCGAATGATTCCGACTTTACGTTTACAAATGTATCCGCGAGACGCGGCACCTTACGAGCGAGACGTGTCCAAACAGCGGAAACAAAGGAATCACCGTTTTTGCTCGCGGTTAATCCTTTCACGACCGGTCTACCTCCTCGGGAAGAGAATCTTCCCTCTTTTCTTCGAAATATAGCTTTCGAACCTCATTGCAACCCTCATTTACGAATTCGGAAGAATATCCGATTACGCACCCTCGAAATAAAAACTGTAAAACTGGGACATTTGACTATCTACCATTTGCATCGGGAGCTTAAGCGTCGGAAAAATAAAATTATAAAAGAAGAGAGGAGAGGAAAGGAGAAATAAAAGAGTGGACGACAGCGAGAAGTAACGACGTCCGCAAGCAAAACGATAGAAAAGTTGATCACTTCCGGCCCGGCAGTGAAATTCTAACCAAGCCCAGCTAGAACCTTCCAGATTTTAAAGCGTCCGTCAAATTTATTCGAGGGCCTGTTAAATGGTCGGTGTAAATAAATTAAGCCAGATCGGTAGGGCAGTCCGGTCTGTGGGACAGATGAAACGTTGAATTTTTCATGCCCGATAAGATCTTACAGGCGCATCCTCATAAATGTCCACGACGAATTTAGATGGGGAAGACGGGGTGCGTGGTTTCGCACATCGGAACGTCGACGCCTTATGGCGTGTTCATGGCATATGCAGTTATGGGGGTACGAGCTGTAGGAAGCGGTCTGAACACGGGACTTAACCTTTATGGAAATTTCGGCTCGCTCCTTTCGACTAGATAACTTATAGGCTACCTTTCGATCACCCGATGAGTTATAGTAAACGCTGTTCCGGATTGCAACTCTGTGTAAACAATCAGGTAGAATCAACGAACAACGATGGAACTCGATAACAATCGTTTCACATTTTCCTCCGTCGCAAACGAAACAATGCCTCTAGGAACACGAAAAGTTTTCACCCCCGCCCGAGTAGCAGGGAAAATTCCAGTATCAGCCACCATCCCATGACTCAGGGGATCGCTTCGACCGATAAAGCACTTACGAATTACGCACCAGATTGGTCTGACGTTTATCTGCGCCGCGGTTCCCGAGGCAGAGAAACAAAATATCGCGTTCGCGATAAACCGTGCGGTAGGCTTCGTCCCGCGGTGTCCGCCGCTACCCTCGGAACAAAACTAGTTCGCACGTGTTAAGGATCAGGGAGATAATTCGGTCCAAGTGGGGCGAGCGAGATGCACAAATTCTAGCGACCGAAGAAGAAATTACGTACGTAAGTACGAGCGAGCGGGCAGAAAGTTCAGCGCTAATGACAGTTAGGTAAACACCGTTGCACCACGACCGTTCCACTCGATAACCCGGTAAACGAAACGTCGTAAGGGCGGATCGAGTCTTCGCAAAACATATACCCCGGTTTAATACCGGATCCAGCTCGGATCTGAACCATTTACAAGATTCGATGGAACTTTACAGCGGACATCTCTCTCCGTTGAACCCCTTTGGAAGCCCACGCATTAACTATACTCGTACAAGTCTTTGGCCGTGGATTCGACCGTGGACTTGGAACATTAACCGCTTTCCAGCCCGATCACGGCCAACCGGTGTGGAACACGCTCGGTGCCCTATTGGTCCTTGCCCGTTCGACTCCTTCGACGCGCAACTACCGAACTTCCTCAAGTCGAAATTCTCTTCAGACATCCACCTTGCCGGCGTCTGCCAATAAAAGCTCCGGCCCTGCGGAGTGTGTCCGGCGCAACTCGGTGATCTCCAACTATCCAGCGGGATTACCAACTATTCTCGAAGACGGGGCCATCGGGGATTAGAGCCATCTCTCTCTCTCTCTCTCTCTCTCTCTTCTCTACTCTATTCCTCTTCCCCTGCACCCGTGCAGAGGCAAGGTTTCGAGCTGGCTCACCGTCGACGACGCCCGCACCCAGCTAGCCAATATCAATTATAAGAGAAGACAAGAGCCCCGCAATCACCACCGGCCAGACCTTAACGGATCAAAGGTCTTCCGGCTCGCGGTTCTGCGGGATCACCAGTTTTTAGATAAGAAATGCTTCAATTAAGAGAGCCCCTCGTCGCCGCCGCGCAACGCTATTGCTCCGGGATTAGTCGAATATAAATCTAGAGAGTGGCGCGGGGACCCGGGATGATAGCGGTCGCGGAAACGCGTTTCAAGGAAATGGTGTATCGCGGTGGATTAGGGCCGAGGCGACCAGAGCAATTTTCCAACAACGCTGCGCAAAAGGGAATAGTTTATAGGTTTAATTGATGTCGCGATTATTTGCCCTCGGATTTATTCTAAGCCTCCTGAGAACGTTTTCATCGAGTGCGACGCGTACGGTTCCACCCCAGTCCCTCACCCTTTTCATACGCGTGTGTCCCTTCGGCCCTGCGTATCCCCGACAAGCCTCGTCTGAGGCTCTCGATATTCGAACATAAAAATCAACTTTGTCCCGACACGCCATAGGGGATTCGCGTTCCTCTTCGCACGCGAACGCGTCCATCGACGACGCCCATGAAATATTAAACGATAAAACAGCCGTTTCCCCAGAAAATTGCTGCGAAGAAACGGGATACGTTAGGAAACTGGGCGGCGATTAACTCTACCAAATATGACGAACCGGTGACCCGTAACGCTTCAACGGAAACTAACAGTCGCCGCGCTCGTCTCGGAATTCCTACGCACGGTAGCCTCGGTTCGGCCGGTATTATTATCTTCTTTCAGCGTGCGTTACCGCGTAATTGGCCGCGTGCATTAATGCGTCCGAGGCAGCGCGGACACGCGTCGCATTTGAAATTTCCCGCCGTTACCGTGTGAATTTTTAATACGCCGGTCGGTTCAACGAACGACCGCGGCCGCCCGATCGATTCGTCCCGAGAAATGATTGGCGAGCTTTAAATTGTCCCATAAATATAACCGATGCATCAATAATGCAACGGCGCTATCAATATATGGACAGAGCGGGACGGGCAGGAGGAGAGGTTATGTATCAAAGTAATGGCGGTCTGGCTGGGCGGATCGTTGGGGATCACGCCGTTTCCGGGGGTATGCGGGGCCCCATATTGCGGCCGGAATGTTTCATCAAATATTTAGGCGACACCGTGCTGCTATCAAATACGCTTCAAAATTCATGTCGATTGCCGCGCCATGCCCGCCGCCGATTGAAAAGCGTTGCGCTCGCGGATATTGCGCTGGACGGACGCTAATGATTCAACGATTGCTCTTCTTTCTCGACTCCGCGAAGGAATTCGAGTGGGCGCGGGACAAAAGTTCTGCGACGACTTGACCCAGTTTCAACACCGTCGAGACTCGGCGGCGCGTCCGGGAGTGGCCAGCAGTCCCCTCGGCAAAGGGAGGATGCTCGTCTAGGCCTGGCCTCGGGCTCGTCATACTCTCACGGCGCTAAACGATCGCGGTGCTTAACGAGTCGCGATGCAAATGCCGCGAATTGCCAACCCAGGACACGCGTCCACGGCGCGGCGATCGGTGGATATTGAATTCGAAATTCCCCGATTATCGGTGCTCTATTTGTTCTACTATCTGGCAGCGAGGCACGTAGCCGCGATCGGCTTTCCGCCACTGAAATATGTCGTTTGCGGTGACGTGAAGGTACGCGACGAGTGCGTCGCATATGTAATCCCTGCTTAGAGTCGGCATTACGGTAATATACGGCGCATTAACCAAGTTTCTGCCTTCGACTCGCTCGGCCGCCCTTTCTCTTCGCCCTCTCTACCGCACGACCGACACCACCTCGCATGGTACCTCGTATAAGCCACCGAGCGCAGCCCCCTCAGCCCCTCTCCCGTCTAACGTCGATGAGCTTCACGTGTTCGTTTCGTCAGGTGTTTTCAGGCTTCTCACCGGATACGTTTCTGTAAAATGAAAAAGAGTATTCTTGTCGTGCGAGACCGGTGTCTGACGCGCGCGCGTTCACCACATCGAATTCCGCTTCCTGGCGGCCGACCGGCGAGGTTCCCAGGCCGATTCTGCCGACCAATCCGAAAATTATCCCTCGCGATGGGAATCCAGTCCCAGTTTCTTGCCCAGAATTTTTGACACGCGCGCGCAACGCTTCGAGGTGTCCCGCGCGATTCCTCTCATTCCCGGGAATATTTCGTATCGCATGATCGATAAGCTGCTCGATCGCGTTCTTGTCGAAAAATAGCTGAGTAGAAAAACTTGTTCTTGTCACCGATCGGGCTTCGTGACACCTGTTAGCGCGCGCGAAATTTGATCGATCGACGGACGAGAATGTCGTCGATGGCTCGCCCGTAAGTCTCCGTGGGGAAGAGTCGGGCAAAAAGAGCACATTTGATAAACAGTTATGGTATGGTTCCATATACAGGGAATACACGGCAGACACCCGGATCGTAATACGATGTGGCTGGTCCGCGTAGAACCATCGAATACACGGTTTCCCTCTCAGAATTGACGAGTGCCTGGTTCTATCGCGTCTTTGATACCGGTATTTCCCGAAATACCGTTTCCCATCGACATACCGTTTTACAGCGTCGGCCCTCGCGTATCTACCACGGTTTACCATTTACCGCTCCGATAATTCTTCCCAATTTTCCACTCTATCCTCCTTTATAACTACTCGAGTAGGGGCGATGGAAAGTAGAAGAGTAAAAATAAGCGAAGAGAAGCGTCGCGTCGCGCAGCGGGTAACGAGAAATCATTCTTCACCTGTCCGCATCGTTCGCGGCGAGGGGAACCGAGACGATATAATTTCGGTATTCAAAGCGCTCCTTCATAGTTCAGCCTAATAGGCGGCACGTGAACGGGAAGCAAACGAAATTCCCACAGCGAGCGGCGGCAGTCATCGTCGATCGCGCGCATAATCGCGTATTATTTTTCCGAAAATCTGACTCGGAGCCAGACAGCCGAGGGAAGAGAGCCGGCGCGTCCTTTGCTCGCATTCCGATCCTTTCACATGCGTGGAAACCCTCCGCCGCCAGTTGCCCGCGGGACATGTCTCGGGGAGGAGAGCCTGCACGCTTAACGTCAATATATTAGGCGCCTGACGCGATACCAGAGAGACGTTCAGCGTCGTTGAAACGAATGTGACGTTTCCCCCCCCAGGCCACTCTCGGATGCGTGTATGAACGTTCGTGGAAGGCATTTACATGAACGTACGCGGACGATTTGAATTATTGCCGCCGTCCGCTGCCGATCGTCCGTGACGTTTGGTCGAGTTGCCTCCGCGTCGATCATCGATCGAGGAAAGGTGAGAAAGAGTTCCACTTATCGAGTTGCTCGCGTTATCGCGTCAAACGAGCGTGAGCGCGTTTAAAAATTGACGCACGAAGCGTCTGTGTCAGCAACGTGCTGGCAACAAGCTACTCTCCGTACGTTGTTACAAAAGAAATGAGGCTCATCAGATGTGAATTCCGTGATAATTACGGATTCCCTTAATCCCATCATGCTCAATCTTTACCTGGAATCACGCATGATGGCATGTGAGCATATGCAACAATTGCGTCGTGCGTCGACTGGATTAGAATCCCCGGGTCATTGTGATTCCTCGATTCCTCGATTGGAGAGGAATCGTAATGACGGGTCGTGCGCGGTTTTCGTTTTTTCACTGTAAACACCAGGAACAGCGCTACGTGTTTCGTTAGTCGAACATGCGACGCTCCGAGCTGCGTAAACGATCAAATTACGATGACACGTTGTGACGTCTCGCGTCGAATCGGAAAACTCGAACAGTTTTCTCGTGCGTTACGCTCGCGGTCTTCCATTTGCTAAATCATTCCATTAACCGCTCGAAAATATTCCCCCCGTCCCCCGCCGAGTGGCCAAGTATGGCCGACTTTAATGACCGTGCTTAAGGGATGAGATGGACGAACGGGTCATTTCGCGAGGACATTTATAAATGACATACCAGCTACGACCGGCGCTATAACCCGACTTGGCTACCGCCCTGTTCCGCCCGGGGGTGGAAGCGGCGGGGTGTTGCGACGCCAACGAGAGCGAAGAGGGATAGAGGGCGGCGAGGGACGTGGACGGATCTGAATCGGCCAGGGAAACTCTGAGGATAGTGGTTTTAGATACATACCCGTGTACATAGTTGGTGCACACAGCCGCGGCCATGCACATTCGGAGGTTGCTTGGTAATGGCTTCGGTTTATTAATGACCGGTCAGCTGAGTTAGCAACCAGCGTGTATTCCACGCGAGCCGCCGCCACCCCTATAACGCACGCCCACCACCCGCGCACCCAAAAGCGCCGATAGGGATCAGAGTTTGCTCGATTCAACAAGCTGCTCGCTCTTTTTCCACACGGGAATTATTCTTTGTCACTTTTCGCTATTTACCGCGAATGATTTAGCCTACCGTCCGAGAGAGGTCTGCACACCCTCGGGTTGCTCCTCGTGGGCAAAGAAAAAACGACCATCGCCACCGTCCGCCCGGGTGATTTCTCTCGGGTGATTAATGATTATGAGTCGAGTATATTAGATCCTTACTATGTAGCCCCTCCGAAGTACCCAGCCTCCACGACCACAAATTACCCGGCAATGTCTTGATTGCGCCAAGAAATATAGAACGGCAGCCATTATTCGCTTTATTTTTCCCTTTTCGAAGCCCGCGCCACCGTCGACGACTTCGATGGTCGACGCGTTCTACTACGTAATTGCACCCGTCGATGTCCATCATCGAGTCTCGCTATTCTCGCATAACGCCCATCGCCCGTGACGTAAACGAAAATACCGAATACACGACGAAACCGTTTCAGAGTGCGCGAGGCGTACTTGCTCGTTGCGGGTGGATAGGAGGTAGGGAATAAAATTAAATTGGACGGTCAGCATCAAGCTCCAGACCAATAAATCAGTCGTTCACCGGCACTGCACGATCACGACACCCTGAGACTTCCGTCAAAATTCGCGGCACACGTGTCGCGGAGCTGGCTGCGTCGCATTTACAGGGAAAATCGTCTGCACGGATAAGTGACGCGATATGGCAGCTTGATCAGGTCGGGCGCATCGCGCATATTCATGGGCCACGTCTTTCTAATGAAGCTGGAATACACCGCAGGCAAGAGGGGAGATTTCTATCGAGCGATAGGATTGATGTCGCCGTGAGAATTTCAGATGAATAACCTTGCATTGTGACGGCACAATGACACCACGATCGTTTGCCAGCGAGGGCTTACCGTTATGCTGCTCCGCCGCGTCCCGCATAGCAATTCTTCTTCTTCTTCTTCTTCTTCTTCTTCTTCTTCTTCTTCTTCTTCTTCTTCTTCTTCTTCTTCCCTTGGGTTCTTGCGCTTCTTCTTCGGCTTCTTTTTCCCCTCTCCGTTTCTGCAATTTCATTTGAATAACCAATCGCACCTCGGTCGGTTTGTTTATCAACGATTTCATCGAGATCGATCCCTCTCCCGTCCTTCTTCTCTCGATAATACGAGTTTCACTCGTATCGCTACGCGTACAACATCTTTCGGTGAGTCGAGCATAGTCTCGTTAAAATTACCGGTGACTTGTTCCCGGAGAATTCGCACGGATCGACCGCGCCGGGAATGATCCAAGACACGATTCGCGGCCACTTTCAGGTCGCATCTCTTTAACAGAGGCGTCTTCCATTGTCCTAGCCCGAGGCGACGGGCTAATTAGGAATTATTTACCGTCGACGAAGTGTTTGCGCGCGGTTCGCGGTCTGCCCGCACGTTCGTCCGCCTGGGCTCGCGTTTTAATTTGTACGCGAAGGGCGTGGACTGGAATGAAAAGCGGAAGGAGCATCGGGCCCGCGCGTATGCTGGAAACGACTCCGTTCGATCACGTAGCTATTGCTCGTTCTCGGTGCCCGTCGTAAATATAAAAGCGGCGCCAGATACAGTAAATTTCGCGGTAGCGCAGCGGCGCGGCGTTGTTTCGTGGCTTAAAACGCGGCTCCGATCGGCTCTAAGTCGTTCTCATTTTATCGCGAAACTCTGAACGTTCGGAACCGAACCTTAGCCAGGATTGCGTTAACGTTCCACGTTTATAATAAGTTTCCCTGTTCTCGGCTACGAATGGAATGCATTCTGGAAAGTTTCCTCTCGGAAGCCGGTAGCATCGCCCTACGTAGCACGCGCGAAGAATGGAACCCAGACGCAGACTATTTGAGCACAAGGAATGAAATCTACAGTGCGGTAAATTAAAGTGCTCTGTTTTAATGCTGTTATAAGAATTACTGCCCCCGGGCCTGCCTCTTAAATCTTGCCCGGCTACCTTTCCCCGGTTACTTCTTATTCCGTTCTCCACCACCCCACGCCGACTCCCTTTGTCGTGGATTCTTCTGTCTGCCGTTATAATTGCATTAACACGATGCACCGGTGCCCGGAGAGCGGGCAGAAATTCTACGCGATTCTAAATCGCGAATTTTCCATTCTCGAACGTCCGCGCGCGATCTCCGCGAGATCGAGGGAAAGAGAGGCTCGAGCGCGTTTATCTGGCCTCTGATCGAAGGTCGAAAAACGTCGTGGTGGTGATCACGAGGGAAACGAACGAGTTCCTCGGTTGGTAGCTCGTTCCACGCGAGATTCATCCGAGAAACGGTGGACGAACGTAGTGCGAAGCCGTCAGTCGGGACATAAATAAAGCGAAATTTAAGGGCGCGGAGGCAGCCAGCCAGACGGGCAGGTAGCGCGCGGGAACGGGGCTGAAGTGTATAATTACCGTTGCGCAAGTTGCCGTAGTTCTGTTCAGTTCGGTTCCAGTCTGCGCGCTTGAATTATAAGTTGCGAAGGAAGACACGAATTAGGCGCGGGACCCCGGTTCTGCGGACCAAGGTGGAACGTTTCGGGATAATCTGCGTATTAATTTCGCCTGCCAACGCGGCCCCGTCACGTCTATCAGTTATCGTCCAATTACCCCGTCTGGATCAGCTTTTTTTCACGGGTTGGCGAACCTACGTTTAATTGCAACGCTTCCAATCGCGGTCCGTCATTGACGAGTGAAACATTTTTACCCCCCCCCCTCCCGCACCTTTGTGGTTGGTTAAAAAAAAAAAGCGAAAAAAAGACGCGAAGAGAACGAGCATGTATTCTTACGTTTGGAAACAATTACGTGGAGCGTAGAGGGTAAACCGAGAACCGCCGTGACACGCCTGTTTCTCTCGGTCATCGATCTTGACCCTCTCGGGGGTAGCTAACCGGTGAACTTTCAGAGGAAACTACCCCTTATTCTCGCGCGGTCAACTTGGAGAACTATGACGGGCGTCCGTTCCGTCGCGGCGGCGTCCACCGCGGCAACAACAACCGCGGTACCTGGCCGCGTGTAACCGTCGAAGAAGCGAGAGGAGAGCCGTGTCCCACGGAGTAGGGGCAGAGCTGCTAAGTGACTAATTAATCGGCGATACCCTTTCACCGCGGTGTTATTAATGCCCCTGAAAGTAATACACGCGCGTGGTAGACCATTAAAACGCCAGGGAGGCGAATTTACAAGTCGCGAGGCGCTTAGTTTACGACGACGCGGTTAGGCCGTGGTAGCTCGAAGGCGTTGGCAACGATCCCTGTTTTCTTGTCGCGCCTGCCCGCGGCCCGCTTGACACGTTCGACCTGGGCCTGGAACACAAGGCCACGGTCCTGGATTCTTTCGCGGTGAGGATTTCACGCTACGTTTACGGATGCCAGATTACGCATTCCAGCTACCGACGCCCCGGCACCGGGTCATCGATTACCAGTTACCTGGCTTATCGATATCGACCTCTTAACTATTCCAGCCTCGTTATCGCCGTTCGATTCTAACTTTAAATCGTCGAACACCGTTTCGGGAACAGGTGCCTCGCGCTCGATTATTCTCTGTTACACACGCGTTTCCAATTTCTCGAAGCGTCGACTCGTCCCTCCAGGTCCCTAAGATCCGTTCGTCGAGTCGCGAACTGTCCGACGGCGAATCCACGATGCAAAACCGAGACGCGGAAAAGGCGAAAAGGAAGAAGCGAAGCTCGTTACACGTCGACGGAACAATTCCACGGACGTCGTTAACGAATGCACGGAAGAAAGCACCTGCCACCCTCGCCCGACTTCGAATCTTTCCCGGCTGACCGGTGATGCATGACGGGTCGGCGGAGGATTTATGCCCGCGTCGCGCGCCCGCCAACGGTCCATTTATTCGATATCGGAATATGGAAATATTACCCCGCTGATGTCTCGAGTTACTCCGTGGGACCCTTACTCACCTTGAATCCGTAATACTCCCCATGGGCGATGCCCGCATATCCGTTCCGACTGCTACCGACTCCCTTCCTCCGCACCCCTTACCCTCCCCAGCCCGTCCACGCTCCTAATATTCGTTTCTATCAACCGCGAACAAGTTTATATTCGCAAACGGGAAGTGTCACTTTATAACTTCCACCGGAAACACCGTTGCTCCCGGCCCCCTTCCAACGTTTCCCCGAAAATGCTCGTCGATAAGCGAACTCGCGCGTATCCTTATACGATTCGATGCGTGCCGCGCGTGCATTTCTTCGGATTGCGGGTTAAATCGAAAGATACAGCGCGTCAGTCGGCGTTCATCGAAATTTTTATCGCGAATTTTTATCTCGAACAAATGCAAACGACGAATCGTCGTACGCGAGATTCGAGTCGAGTTCCGAGGTTCGTATCGAATAGTAGCTCGAGCAATGTCGCCGTTGTATAATTTCGTACAAGAGCATTAATTTCAATGTACATTTACGTATTGTGTATATCGAAAACGGGCAGCCTTCTCGCCGGAATATGAAATGAAGTTTGGAGCGAGGCGCGCGGTATACGGGCTGTGCGACCTAATCGGGCCGAGAGGAACGCACGTGGAATTCCGCTCTCACTCCATATTTTTCAACGAGCCTGCCTGTCGGTCACCGTGACCGCTCCGCTACCACCGGTCTCTGCATGGAAATTCTCGGCCTCGCACTACTATTCAAATGTCCCGCTCCGTCGCCGCGGTAATTTCCTAATTGGACGAGGCGTTCCGCGGTGTTGAAAGCGCGCAGAAGTCTTCTCGTCTTACTTTCGGTTGCGATTTCTGAAGGAAAAAAGGAAACGAGGGGAACAATGTTCGGAAATTGGAATAAAATCCTGGTAGGTAGAACGTGATCGCGTCTGGCGAAATATTCGATCGCTCGGGTTCGAAACTCACGCGTCCCGTCTGATACGGATCAGCCGGGTACGGGACGTGATTCGCCGGTGTGTACGTGACGCGAGCCGTGCACGGAGATGGTGGTTTGCCGGAATATGGCACGTGAAACATCGGATTCTGAGTTTATGCGCGCCAGTTCCCGCGCCTGCTTGAGAATAACAATTTTCATGTCTCGCGAGCCGTCCCGGCTCCATCGTACGCTTCTGCGATATGAATGCTCCGGGTCGGACGCCTCGTTTCTGACGAAAGATCGCCAATTTCGATCGCGACGACCTTAAAAATCTCACGAAAAACTACCTCGCGCTACCTACCGACATTTATTCGCGTTTAAACGCGTTTCGTCGTGTATATCATTTCTAATGTATTCCCGTTTCCGCAATTTACGATTCACCATAGAGCCCTGTTTTACATTTACCAATCGTTACGTCCGTTTCATCGCGTGCACGCGCGTGCAAACGTTCGCATCGAAAATTTCGTGGAAATCGCAAACAAGTTTGCTTATTAACGAACCATCGAGCGATGGAAACGTTCCGTTGGACGGCCGATGGATCGTGCGGGGATCGAGAGTCGAACGGCGGAGGCTAGGCCGATCGGCCGAGCGGAAATATATGATCGAGATTCGAAAGGGCCAATAAAAGCGGAGGAGGCAGCGGCGAGGTGGAATCCCCCTTGGACGTTATGCCCATAAATGAAATAAAATGATATTTTTCCTCGATAAGAAGCGTTGGGAGGCAGAGGAAAGCCGCTTTATTCAAGGGCGAACAAACACGTCGCGGACGTTGGTCAGACGCTTGGACGTGGCATGAACGGGGGAGCTGGTCCCGGAGATGGGGGATCTCCGAGCACTCCATCAAGTCAAAGGTGATTTTGCCCCGGAGCCGGTCGTACGTCACTCCTACGCTTTTATAGCTTATATCGTGCAGCTACGATTCGGAAAAGTATCGTTTCAACGTTTGATCGTGGACGATACGTCATCTCGCGCTTCGAAAGCTGGTCGACCGGCTAATTGGAGCGACCGATAGTTCGAACGTGCTGAACCTATGCGATAGTCGCGGGAAATATCTACATAATTTCCGAATAAAACCGCCCTTCCGGCGAGTGGTCGGTATTATTGCACGCGTCGGGTTACAGCCAACGTAGACTCCGACCGGATTTTATTCGACGACCAAGCGCACGCAGCAAGTATAACGTCGGGCTTCTAACGAGAGACTAATTTAATCTGAGCATCTGGTCCTTCCGTGCGACGATACAAGTCGTAGATAATTGGAGCGCGCGTACGGGCGCGAACAATAATTATGCGGCAAGAATTGGAGGACACGTTACGGTTCCAATCTCGCGGTGATATCTCCAAACTGTGCGCCGCATTGTAATAAAGATTCCATTCCTACGGGCAAAGTGACGCTAATATTTTTCTGTCACACCTGTGGCTTATTTCTTCGACGGTTCCCGTGAATCATCCTGCTTAAGCGCGAGCTTATCGGTATCATCGACTGTTAAGGGAATTTTTCTCCCGCGGTAATATGGTAAATCCTTTTTGAATCGGAAGAGAAATATTTTTTGACGAGAATAAGTTTCATATCGAGATCCGCTCCCCCATTATCGAAAAATTCAATGGCCACTTTTCAATACGCGATCCACGGTCACGCGGAACGATAAATAATTATTTATCGTCGACCGATAAGGATTTCGGTCTGTCGCAGGGTAGGTACCAGCCACTGGGATTCTCCGATCCCACTGGCGGTCATAGATTTCTCGCGAGGCAGACGCCCAGCCGAATTATTATCATCGTCATCCCTGCGGATCGTCGCGAAAGCGGAAGGTATCATATCTTCCGCGCGACGTGACCAAGCCCCATCCATTATTCTTTATCTCGTCGAGATATAAAAGAAATGCATTACTTATATCAAGATTGCTGGCCATTCCTTTTGCGCGAGATTCCTTCTTACGGGGCCGCCGCTTTCCGCTTGACCAATACCGCTTTATCAATCCTCGACGATTCCATATCTTGGACAGTTTCGTACAGAAAGTCGCGATGCGAGGTTATTTCCGCGAAAAATATTTAACCGTTCGATCGTCTTCGATCTTTCGTTTCATTTATTTTCGCGATCGTAACGCGATATCGGCTTTAAAAACCGATAACCGAGCCAACAATGATTTCGGCTCCGTGGCGTCCGGTTCGAGCCGTCCGTATCTACTGGCGTCGTTTCTTATTGAACGACCGCGGCGAACAGTTCGTGAAACTAGCCTGAGGCCGCTTGCCAATCAACGGGGCACTTAGCAACGAAGAAAAATAATGGGGATCCCCCACAGAAAATAATACCCAATCTCGGACAGGCAGCCAAGCCTTATCGTTCACCGACACCGGATTTTGACACTCGTCGAAGGAAGTGTTGCTTCCTGGGCGTCCCTTTATTGTTGTTAATGAAGAACGTGTCGATCTAATGCAGAAACCATGTCCGCAATCATTGCCCGGTTTGTTTCAACTGCTTGACCCCGTTGATCGTGCGTCTGTTTCCGTAGCCTTCCCTCCGCGGTTCCGCGAAACTCTGCGTCCACTCTTCGTCCGAGTGCTTCCACCAGGAGGCACGCTCGGATAGGTCGATTTCACGGTAAATCTTATCGTGGTGCAGGATGTCGATCAGAAGCGAATCGATGAATTCGTACTCCAAACACACTTAACGTTACCCTGGCCGGTGTTTTGTAAATCGTGCATCGATTTCCATAGTCTGAGACATTACACGGTCCCACTACTGGTTACACCGCGACTATTTAGCACCAACCCGTTACGTAAAGCGCAATGACTCACTCTATGGCTTCCTGCACCTGTTCCTCGGTTACAACTCTTCTGGCCTCGAAACACGGAATTTCTAAAGAGGTAACATTGATATGGCAACCGAAGGAAATAGGAAAGGAGACTACCGATGCCGGGCGTAAAGTAAATATCGTTGTTCCAAGCCGTTCAGCGTGATTATTAATCAGCCAGGCTTTTTCAACGTATTTCGAAAGTCGACGCCGTGAAATGCGTCGTATCCGGAAAGAGGGAGCGTTTCGAACGCGAACCGTGCAAAGAAACCCGACGGTTCTTCCAGTCGATTATCATAATCGGTACCGCGAAGCGAATGTGTTATACCATTCGACAAAGATTTCTCTCGTGTCCGTAAACGTTCGCGTTAAATCGATCTGCATCGTCATAATTATGCAACGGACGGGGCGGGTCGGATAAGCGGAAGCGAATTAAACCGTGGAACCAATTACGCGGAGACCCACCGCTTTTTATCCTCGATCGATCGCGACGCGCCTATATGGTGCTGATAATCATCGAAGAAGATCGGAATCTGTTGTCTCCGCTCGATACATCGAACGCGTTCGGTTTTGTTAACTCGTGTAAACGCGTTCGTTGCGAAACCTCGAACGGCTCAATTAATTTCAACAAGCCTTCGATTCACGAGCAGACCGAGGATACGATTGAAGTCGTTCTCACCACCGTACTCACCCCCTTGTCGAAAAGACTGGAATCCTCGAGGTAGACGGCGTGGCCACGTGCACGCCTCCATAGGCCACGTATACACGCTCGAGCCAGCTGTACCTCGCCGCGACCAGCACCGGTATTAATAATATTCAAGGTGGAAATTAGCGTCCGGACCGTAAAAACCGCGGGCGAGAGGCACGTGTCGGCCGAAAAGAGAGAGAGAGAGAGAGAGAGAGAAAAAGGAAAAACGCGGTCTGACGAGGCGCGCGCGCAGGTGATGCGGGCTTGCCCGCGGGGGTGTTAAATGAGACTCGCAGAGAGGTCAGTCAGGTGCAGGAATATGAATTAGAGAGTTCGATTCGCGGAGGAACGCGCGCGTGTGCACGTGCCCACCCGCGCGCGAGCTTTATCGCGCCGCGGGGCACAGCTGCTTTTATCCGCTGCTCTTCCAGCTAGTTTATCGCCGCGTTTTCAGCCGAGATAGCGAGCCGGCCCACCGGAAGTGGAATTTTAATTCGCTGCCAGTGTAAAGGAGCTGCAAACGCTGATACCTGGGAGGTGGCGTTTTTTCTTTTTTTTCTTTTTTTTTTTTTTCTTCCTTTCTTTACGGCTGATGCTTATGCGCGTGCACACGCTGCGCGTCGTGAATCGTGGCGCATTTTTAGTGGGGGAGATTTTACGGCCCCGTGAAAGACAAAATAATCGAGTAACAGTTCGTTTGTCAAGCTTCCTTTCCTCCTTTGTGCCCGGTTGCTTCCGAGCAATGTACTTTCGCAGCTTATAGTGAACACGGTTATGCAAAGCGTCCGTCAGGTGCGCGCGTTCTCCGTTGATTTTCAAAGTCATTTCTCTGGAGAACGAAGACGCTATTTATGCGAGCCGCGCGCACTCGTGTCACAATTTAGAGACCACGTTTTATACGCTTTGACAGCGTTCACTTTCGCACCGTTCTTGGCAGCGATTACGATCAAGCACGGTTGCAATCGGTTCTGCGCGAGGATGAAACCGGGTGTGGCTTTGATGATGGTATATATGGTAATGCGCGAAGAGAGTGAGAGTCCTATTCTACTTCCTTACATCTTGCTGGCGATGTTTCAATTAATCAGTATTCCTGTCATTATTATTATTATTATCATTAATAAAGATACCTTTAGAGATATTTTTCGATTCTTCAAGCTGGTATCTGATAGCGATCTCACTTACAGAAAAATGGTTACACAATGCACTTATAAAGCTACCCGCATTATTCAGAATACCGTGTATGAGAAGACTTTGTAAAACAAATTTTTACGCCGGGAAAGTGAATAGGTTAACACGTAGCCGGACAAAGAGACTGGGAACTTCAACTATCGCATATCAATTCATTAGCGATACGCCTCGATAAAATGTAATTATCAGAATCGCACCACTTTTAACGTCAGAACTTGTATCTATCTACATCGACACTCTACGTTCTGCTGCAAGACTAGCTTTCGCCCGCTACTGATATCGATCAGTAGAGGAAAAAAATCCGAAGAATGTCCATTTCTCGTCGGATCGATAGAGGCCGCGGGTCGCGACACGGCGTCGTTCGAACGTGCGTCGCAATAAAAGCCAAACAATATTCACACTCGGTCTTCTATCACCGGAACAACCCCTCAAAGCAAATACGCGTGCACGAACGAGAGAAGGGACAGAGAGAAACGGAGAGGGAGAGAGAGGGAGAGAGAGACAAAGCAAGAAAAAGAGAAAAAAGTGGGGAAGGGGGGAAAAAGAGCGAATTCCCAGCAACCCGCCGGTAAATATCGAACCCACACCCAGGCGCTTGCGTCCGCAACTGGCCGCGCGTAATCGTAAAAAACCGTAGCGTATCGGGCGACTATATACGTGGATATAAAAATCGAGCTGTCAGGTGCGTGCACGTCCACAGTGGATTTGTTAAGGTGCAGCAGGTTCATAAATGGCTGCCCCGCCTCATCCGCTGACCTGTCGCCTGTGCGGCGCAAACATCGCCGGCCGGAAGCGGCCGATTTGCCCTCTTTTAACGAAACGCCCGCTCCGACCTCGATCCCGCGTGTATAATATCGCGGCCACGTGAACCGCATCGAGCCACGGGCGCATTAAGCGCAATTATGCCGAAGGAATACAGGCACTAACGCGACTACGGCTTTCGTTAAGCCCAGACCAAAGCCGCTTTAGGATCTTGGCGACGAGTACAGGTTCTTCTAAGCGAGCCAGCGCGCTCGACGCGCGTGCACCAGCCTCCTCGAGCAGCTGCGATCGACTGGAAAAGTGTACGTGTGCGAGGCAGCGTCGAATATTACTGAAAGATCGCAACGTATGAAAATGATTGGCCCCGAATCACTTCGCTTGTCCACGACTTGTTTACGGTTCCTTCGATTGCTTCTTGATTTGAGACGCTCCTACCTCGGACCAGTCGAAATCCGGCCGACTTGTAGGTGAAACGCGCGCAAACAAAAATCGTACATAAGCACGCGCGTGTCACGGCGTACCAGTTTCCCTTCGTTAGCGGTAACAGGAGACGCAAATTAATTGCGAACGAGGCAACAAGGATTCTGGATGCGCGTGAAAAGTGTAGAGACAGGGGGCGCGGAGCCCGTCCCATTATCAGCGGTTCACGCGATTGTTCCGAGATGCACGGCCAGCTCCTTTCCACGGTTTCCGTCATACGTGGAACCGTCGGAAGTGGCGGGTATAATAAAATCGTGACACGTATCGTGCGTGCCTGCAAAAACATATTTTTCATCGCGTTCCAGGAAGTTCGCTTATTAAGGTGGCTCTCGGCGTATCTCTCGCTTACGCGGAGGGCCGCGAGATCCGCCAGACACCTCTCTCGAGGCTTAACCGTCGCGTAAAACGTGCGACGAATCGCCGGCCCGACAAATGAGGCAATAAATTCCCTCGGATATAACCGAAAGTTCCGCGGATCGCACCGTGTCGCGTCTTTCCACGAAACTTTCCGCGACTCGCGGGGCAAACGCCGAAATCCATCCCGGAAAATTGCCTCTCACCCCGGCGTGCTTTTTCATCGCCGATAATCTCAACCCTCCCGATGGAGATTACGAGATTCGCGAGGAATTGTTCTTTCCTGCGAGTAAAATCGGACCAAGTTTCGGCGTTTGCGTCGTCATAGTTAATAAATGCGGGAACGTATCTACGAACGTGGTTGCAATTGATTGGATCCGACGCAGGATGTCAATACGAGTGGCACAACTCGATAGAAGCCAACTACTCTGAAGAATAAAATTTTCTTGCCGGAGGCTAGTGTTTCGTGAATATCGAGCTGGAAATTTTGTCGAATATACGTGTGTTTATATCATGGCCACGCAACTGTGGTTAATTCGCTTCTACACCGCTTGATTTAATTTTGAGACCAGCATCAGAGAAGATAACACGGGAATCCCATTTGCGTAATCTCGCAATATCACAGCTGCTCTATTTTGATGTTCAATAATTCTCTAATTTAATAAACAATCTCGTATACGTTTCGTGAAACGTTCACTGCACGGTTGGCCACAAATTTTCGCCATTTTCCACGTTTGTCGCTACGCAGCAGACTTGTCGTCTTACTATTTTTTTTTTTCGTTTGGTGAGAGAAATCTTAGGCTCTCTGTACGGGACGCGAATTAAATCTGAAGAACGAGACATGGCGATTAATTGGCACGCGGTTATACGACCATGCTCACCTGGATTTCGGAGGGACCACGCCTCGCGCCGGTTTTCAACGCGTTCGCCAGGCCCTCGACGCCATTAATGCGGCGTTCGCGGCGCGTGTACGCGCGCAGGAAGTTACTTATCTCGGCTCGATGCTGCCACCCCGGTGATATATTACTTAAGAGTCTTATGCTAATACGCACAAAAGTATTATGTTAATGACGTGCCTGTAATCACACACCGATTGTCGCTACCCTTCCTACTTTTTCTTCCATTTGACGTTGCCTCGATACTTCATTCGACGAAAGACCGAGAAACTTCATTTCCTGCAACCATTAACTTGATTTGCAGTAAATAATGTCAGTTTGCTATTTGAAATAGTATTTTAGTGAATCGTTGTACGGTTGGTACACGCGAGAGCAATGATTTTTACCCTACAGGCCATCCAATGAAAAATGTTGACAGTGGATGGAACCACTTCCACTTGGACAGACTAGTAGAATCGGAATTACTGCTCTCTCGCGTGCAATTTTAACGCGTAGGAACTACGTACATCTGAAAATCCTGAAAATCGCATCGGCGAAATAAATAAAAATGGCGTTCCGTGGTGATACGTAGGCACATCTGAAAATTTGGTATACATGAAAAATGACGGTGTCAATCGAGGTTATAGCTAAACACGAGGTAGTGGGTCGTAAGCGGTGCCGTTTTAAAAACACCATCGAACGGTCGGTAGAAATGAGTAATTTCCATGAAACGACCGTGGCCACGGTACTTCTTGCGGTCGTTTCCTGTTCCCAGGCTCGATAAAAAACGTTTTCTTACCGCGAACGTTTTCACGAGTCGCAGGCATTCCCTGCTCGGATCTACCGAACGTAAATTACTGTTTAATTAAATGGCAAATAATATTGAAAGAAAACGGGCTTAAATTACAAAATCTTTACGACGAATGGATAACGAGGTAATCGAATACCATCGAGCCGTCGTTGAGAATTTCGATTAAAGAGCGCAAATACCGATCGAATAGTCTTTTTTATCGATCCGCTGCTTCGAGTGTTATTAATTAAATAAATTGTACCCCACCTTGAACGCTTGTTTCCACCAGCTGGTCCCTGACCTTAACGACCATATTTCACCGGGCCTCATTTATGGTGACCTAACATTTCCACGAATCTCATCCTTCGTCTTTCAACCAGTTTTGGGACAACGATTCTCGGAATCATTTCATTCAGTTTCTTGGAGTCGCCGTGCACCGTGGAAAGTAGAATCACCGATCTCCGGATAGAAATCTTATCGTTCCTCCGCTTCGAACTACACCAGAGATCTCTATGGAGAAGCGTTCGAGCTCTTAAATTTAATAATTGCACGGTGCAACGGTAATACCATTTGTTCCAATTGTCTAATGTAGGTACATTCTCTTGGCACCAAAATCGGTCGTTCCGTTCATTACACACGAGTTTATCGCCACTCCCGGCGTACACACATCGTGCGTTTGTATGAAAAAAAAAAAAAGGAATGCTTTTACAGCGTGTAAATCGTTTCCCGTGTTAAGTGCAGGAGAAAGGATAGGAATATAAAACTAGGAATAAAAAAAAAAAAAAAAATACAGAAAAAAATGGTACCCTTCCGTTGCGTTAAATAGTCGAACTTTGTTCGAAGACTCCAAAATAATTTGAAATATCAGTCGACGATAAGCAAAATTAGTAGACGGGACGTTTTAGCTAAAGAGAGCAAAGTACCTACCGTGGAGAGATCGTAACCCCGATGTCTCATATTTCTATCCTATCGCATATTCCTTACCTTCTTCTCTAATATCTATCTGAAACCAGCCAGTTTTCCAAGACGTGGGCGCAGGTCCCGCTATAAATCGACTTTCATGGAATTCCTCGTAATACAAGACCGAATCGATTTTACGCCGCACCGCGAAAGGATGATGCGCGGCCAATTTTATTGGGTTCATATTTCCAGCCTTTTATGACGAAAACGAAACCTCGCGAGCGAGACGTTTATAGGAACGCTTTTTTCCCGATGCTTTATAGGTTTTCTCCGAAGAGGAAGCTGAGATTTGGACAGGGAACAACATCAGAAACGTCCACTTTAGCGACACTACTCGAACCGCGATTCAGATTCAGATTTTGGACGCGAGAATCGCGAAGATCGCCGAAACGTATCTGGTCAACGCTTCCGCGTGGCTTTCACATTTTGCAATAGGCAACGCAGGTTGCAGTAATGGCACCTGGAACAATAACGGGCCGGTTTAACGCCATAGAGTTGTTCCGTCGAGCGGGGATCCGCATGCATTAGCTACAGTGAGAACTACCTAACTCGAGAGCTAGATGAGAGGATCGGTTTCGATGGTATCGGCCTCTGCCACCCGTGGCTTCTTCTTCCGCTCTGGAACCAAGTCGACGCCCCCTCCTGCCCCCACTGCCATCGTTAAATTAGCCACGATGCTGGAGCGTTGAGCAACTTGAGGCCAATGATGACGCCGATCGCTTGCGAGCACTCTTTCTAATCGACCTATTGTTTCGCCTTGCACGCTGAAACTTAATTTATTATTATTAAATCTGAATTTAACAACAGTCGTTATCTGAAATTAGTAAAAGTAGTTCACCTTCTATTTGACTATACACATGAAGGCTTTGTCATTTTCGCGTAGCGACGATCACGTGGAATCGTTAACGACCGGTGTCCGAACGGGGGTATCAGTGACTCTCGTGCGAGATCCTTCGAGATGCTCCGCATAATACCGGCATTTATAACAACGGCGTATCTACCCCTTCCGCGCGCAGCGTAACCATCGCGGCCCCTCTTATCGTGGCACGAATGTATAATAAGCAGCGTCACAACCCTTGTGCGTTCACGTGTTTGATCTATGATCTTCCGGCGATCGTATCGCGCCACGATGGACGTGGAAGGATGACCCAAGCCAGGGTGGGGGTGCAACGAAATTCGCTTTAGAAATCCTTCCGAGTTACCTGTTTCATCAACTGGATTTCGTATCTCAGAGAAATCATAAACGTTCCGAGGCGTTCGAACACTATAAGCGTGCATAAGGCTGTCAAGGCGGTCGCAATTACTGCTTCGTAATTTTTATAGTCGAGTTTGTTGCATGAAATTACATATAGAATATTCAATAACGTGTTAAATGTACTAAAAAGAATTATTTAAAAAAAAAAACAAGAAATAACATGTATTTTATATAATATGTAATATAATATACCTTATTATTTACTATTTTTATGTATACAAAATGTATATCATTATATATTTTCAATCGTATAAACATATTAACGCTCGTAATCACGTATTTTGCACTTTCCGCGGTGTTATTACGTTACTACGCGTCCTACTATTACCGTCAGATCATCGCGTGTTTATTAGTTCGACACTGTTGTCAGATTCTGATCGGTTTCTGACGGTGTCCTGCTCGCTGACAGGCTTTGGTTAGGATCTGCCGACATCTTGCGCTAAAACCCTGTACTACTAGGCTCAGCTTATTGCGAAATTAAAGAAATTAGAGACTCTCAACCTGCGCGACGCTATTCTTTACGAGACCCTAAAATAATCGAAGGAGACGATTATAATTCGCACGATGAAGCATAGATGCGTAGAACTGCACTGATTTGCCATTGCGTGTTTCATTTTATTCGTTTGAAGAAGATATATGGGTAATTTTTGGGTTTAAGAAAGAGGCAGTAGATCCCCAGAATGATATCGTGACCTCGAGGATTCCCGTGGAGGTAAACCCGTATGGGAAAGTTGCGCGCGCAGCCTTTTGCCATAAGATAAAGGAGGATAGCTATATCAGTCCGTACCGTTACCGCCGAAGCGATACATTCAAACAGGATATTCTTATTTTTTTTAATTAACTTTGAAATACGCAATCGTAAATTCACGTTTCATAGTCGTTTAAGTAAAATGAAGTGGCGCGTGCATTTTCAATAAAGCCAAACCGAAAAAATTCCAATAAATATGCAGCTGCGTTGAACAAAACAAACTAACCTCGATCTTGCATATGCTCTTCGCCTATTTGTCAAATTTATTGCATACGCGAAATTTACTTAACATTTTGAACTTAACAAGGCTTCTTAACCCTATTTTCATTAGTTAACGATAGCTATTCAACGACGATTGTTTCTCTATATGCATTTATTAAGCTTCGTAAAGCGTCGTGCTCCCGGTTCGTCGTTTCGACGTTTCGAGTAAATTTCTGGCGAGAATTATGTTCCAGCGATATCGTTGCTCACCGAACCGAGTTTGTTCGGTTAATAACAAACGTTTATTCAAGGCCCGCGTGGCCGCGATTCATCAGAACCCCCCATTGTATACAAAACGTCATAACACGGTGTTCCCGGTGAATTAATGGTCGTTCCTTTCATTTCACGCGCGTCTGGAGAGTATCATAGCTCCTTCTTTCACGAATTCTTCAGATTTTTTTCTCGTTTCGAGTGAAAAATATGCTACACCAGCAATTATGCTATCTTGCATTCAAATTATAGGGTAAATGCATTTAATACAACGCGTAAACAGAATACTCTGCTCTCCTCGGTGCTACTATAATTTTCACGTACAATTATAATTCCTTCGAAGGGCTGAATTCGATTTAACCACCGGTTATGATACCTCGAAATCGTTCATGGGCGATCGAGGTTCATCCCTGTGTTTTTCTGCTTTCGCGTATAGTAATGATCAGGTGTCCCGTCGTTTTCTGATTCGTCTAACACGCGCGTCAAAAGGAACGTTAATATCACGCTGTCACACGATTCGGAACAACTCGACGGGCTTTCTATAAATTGCTCCAATTATCTATACAGATTTCGATCTTTTTCATTTTGTACCAGTCTCCGGTACATCCTTTATACAGGGTGTAATGTAAGACGAGATTCGTTTGTACAATTTCTACTTGTACGTTTCATTGCACGGTTACCCATCATTCGTACAGATGATGCAATACCTGGAAGGTTGGTGGAAACGAAAACCCACGATCCGTTATCGAGTTGCTTGCACCGCACAAGCTTCGCAGACCCCGTAGCTCAATATTCGATAAACAAACCTAATTAACGATTCCGCAGAACCGGTCGGAATTTCTCAATTTCAGGAAACAGCACGAAACCGTCGGGGCAATTGGCAATAAACTGGGGCGGCGGAGTAACGCGATGCCAGGCCCACGCTGGGGGTTGAAACGATATCTAACGGCGACACACGCGACGCGTAGGTACGTAGCCGCGCGGATCCATTGCAGAAGAAACCATACGTGAAGGCTGGTCGCGAGGGTGAATTGGTCCGCGGACGGGGGTTACAGAGTGGACAGAAGAGGCGACGGCGGAGGAGGAAGAGGGCATCTGGCTCCTTACAATTAAACGAAGCCTCGGAAGCCCTCGAAACCGAGCCGTCGAGCAGTCAACAGCTGCGCATCTGAATACTAATTTGAAAATGTTTACACACCCGCGCGCTGCAGCCGGCACCCACGCTCCGCGCCGTGGCGGCGGCAGAAGGAACGAATCGGAGGAACTTGCCCTCTGGGACAGGATTGTGCCGGTGGTCTTCCTTTCTTCTCGTGTTGGATAGTCGTGTAAACGAACGTGTAGCGATTCACGTTCGCACGGTACTTTATGAGAGTAACTTGACCGATCTCGACGACACGTTAGTTTTTTGTTCCCCCGCTTTTGTTGCGAACAAAACAAAACACACTTAAGCCTCTCGAACGTTCGTACGACGTTGCTACACCCATTAAAAAGCAGCTACTGCTCGTCTCGCGCAGCCTGACCCCCTCGCCTGGCATTTCACCCCCGAAAGATTTCGCGTTAATCATTCATCGGTCCGTTCTAAAAGCGTTCGACTCGAAATCCCAGTGTCCCAGCCGCGGGCTGGCACCCTCATCTCCATACCGATTTCACGGTTGTCACGGTTGTCCCCGGTGAAACGGTCGGCCAAATATTTATGAAGATGTAACCGTTATTTTGATAAGCGGCCTCGAATTGATATCGGGTACCCTTTTCTCGAGCCGGCTCGAGGAGGGACCTCGAAAGTGCGAATATAAACGCGTCCACGCGGCTCCCCCGGGGGACCCAGCCAAGATCTCGCTGCTGTTTCAATATTGGGGTGGCACCGCGTGGATACGAGCCGATCAAACACGGGGACGCGTCAGTCACGGTCCCCGGAACGTATTCCAAATAAAGTTATCGCGTAATGATCATTTTTTTGCGAACGCTTGCGACGCGTACGACAGGGATACAAATTGCGAGACGGAGGGGTAAACGGTTCGTGGTCGTTAAAAAATCCGTCCCAGGAGGCCCGTAAAAATCACACGAAGGGATTAACCAGAAATCGACGGATTTAAAGAAGTTGGAAGGAATGGGGGACAGAGAAAATGACATGCATTTTCATAAATTTCGGACGGCTTAATACTTTATGCATGCAGGATCGCGGATTTGTCTCGGTAAGCTGAGAATGTCCACGTGCGAAGGTCCTGCAGAGGATCGCGTACGCCACCCTTTTTCGATCCAGCCACCAGAAACGGTAAGCGTGGGGTGACGGCCACGTGTGCGTCAAGGGTGCGCCAACCCTCGATTGGGCGCAAGGTGCCTCTACGCTCATTGTGCACTGACATTCGCCACGGTGTTTTATTAAAGTTACGGAGCAATCACGTTCTCGGATTGCTCATCGAGTTTCGAACCTAGCACGAGCGCTAACAATAACAATCGAGGGATCGATGGGTTGTTTTACGAAAAAATCTGTAAAATGATAAATCGAGTAAGGCTGAGTTGCGTCCTCGAATGGGCCGTAGAAAGTATCGGGTTTTAATCCTCGATGGGAGGCTATCGCTTTCAAATTCAGATGTCGAAGGAACGACCGCGATACGTTTCATTCGAGCGCAGCTTCGATTCGACCCTAGCCCATTTCGGCCCTCCACCCTGCGCGCGCGAAAACATATGTACTCCGTGAATATGAACACTCGTACGGGAACGCGAAACGTTTCAATGCACCCGATCCACCGGGTGTTCATTCTCGAGATCGTTCCGCTACAGGCGCGTGGACGCAACCCTTAAGGTAAATCGTGAATTCTATTGCCGCTCGCGATGAAAACGGCTGGAAAGCGGTAAAGGTTCTCGTTCACCGAATGAAACAGAGGAACGAGAAATCAGCGATATTCCTGCCGATAAAAAGTATCCCGGCTAAGCCTTTGAAAGCTCGCGGCGATAACGCCAGGGACCGCGGCTGGATTGATCGCCGTCCACCACTTTCTCTGCAGCTCTGTATTTATGTTTTTTACCGCTCGAGGGTGGAAACGGCGTCGGCGTTACTTTTCAACGGTACCGTTTCGCGCGTTCACCGTGTTCCCTCTTAGGACAGATTTCATTCCGGGAAGATAAAGCCCGGTACACGGAGATGATTAGTCGGCGCGCGAGAGAGAAATGCCGAGTACACGGTCTATATCGACCCGTATATGCTTTATCCGGTGCAATGGCAATCGGCCGGCTCCTCCGTTCGCCGCTGTTCATGTAAACAGTTAATCTAAATCCCGAGCAAGCAGCGATGTAATGTTATGCGGCGCGCAAGACTCATTATACTTGTAAACCAGTCCGAGCCCCGACCACAGCCCAACGCACACACACGCACAACACCGGGCATCTGCGCGGGCGTGCGCGCGCGTATTCGAACGAGAACGCGTCTCATAGCTTCGCACGGCCCCGAGCCGATAGTTTGAGCGGCTCTCGGGAAATCGTCAGGCGTTTCAGATGGATTTTGAGCCACTTTCGAGTCGCGCGTGTCCGAGGTGCTTAATTCGAGGAGGACACGATTCGAATGCTGCTGGCTCGCGACGGGTTAACCCGCGGACGGGTGAAACGTCGGACATTTTGAAACGCGCGTCGCTATTTTTAGGCGATTATGCAAGATCGCGTGGTGAAACGTGTTCCTTTTTTTCGTTCGAAAAATCGCGCGCGCGCAACACTTTTCACAGCCCGATCCCCACTTGTGCGCCGCGCTTCCTTCCTCCTCTTTTTCCTCCCGTTTTCGCCGCCCCGTTCCGCGCCAGCTCGGAGAACAATGCCCGAGATCCGACGCGGATAAATCGATTTTTACGCGACATAACTTTCATACCGCCCGCCCTCGCCCACTGCCGCGTCGTTCCACCTCTTCCGTTCGCCCTTCCTCGAAACTGGTACGGAACGTGCTACCGGTACCACCAGCCGGCTCCCGAGGCGTGAACCCCGTGGATGAAGTTATGTTACGTTTCCATACGGGATTAGCAAAGCTAATTCGTTCTTCAACCGGCCGCGACGCCTCGCGGGAACGGAAGACGACGCCCTGCCCTGGCTGCCCGTCGATGCAACATTTTACTGTCGCTCGATACCATTACCTACGGGAACGCGAGAAATCTTGCATTTAACCATCTATATTTATAAGATCTGTATCGCGCGGCGCATCAAGATGCTCCGCTCTTTGACCCGGGAAATTATAATACATCTGGCCGAGAGTTATGCGTCCTCCTGCCCGCGAGCCTTTCGAGATCCAACAGCGCGCGTTCATCGGGCCACGTTCATTCCTTTAATACGACCATTTGCATAATTGCCAGGGGGGCCTGGGGGCAGCCAGGGATGTTTATTTTCTTCGTTCACCAGGAAATTTAATAAGCCGTGCAATCGTGTTGCGAGCAGTTCGGTGAAATCGTTAAATCGCTATAGAAATCGCGTCCCCTCTTCTTCCCGGAGCATGCTAATGCCGCCGACGGTTTCGCAAAATCTCGATAACGAAACGGAAACGGTGCCGTTTGCTATTTCACGTGTTAGTTAATTCGAGGATGCGCGACGATACACCCAATATTTACCGCCTACTCTTTTCCTTTAGCCGCGCGACTCTCAATTTCGCCTCCGCGACTGAAGACCAGGTTCTCGTGGGCAAATTTCGGAGCAATTACAGAAGCTACTCGGAACTCTAATCAGATACGCGGAAAGGAAGCGTACGCGACGAAAAGAAATTCGTCCGCGGTCGGAAAATAAGTCGGTCCCGGTCGAGGTTCGCGTATCACGATATTATCAATTCAACGCGTTGCATATGGTTGTCGGTAGCCCGCATCTTCTCGCGGGGATGTATAATATCCGCTGTTGAATACATATATGCATGAATAGACAGACACACGCGGATTTGAATACGTTAATATACGGCAGGGGCGCGTGCACGCGCGCGCGTCGTTGTTTCCCAGAAGTATTCGGTCGTTCTGTGTTTCTAGCAAATTGAATGTACAGGGTGTTTCAGAACTACAAATTTAACTGTTTACGGTCGAAAGGCAATTCCCGCCAGCATGCTTTTGCTAACAACCGCCATTACCGTGGGTTTAAATTGTGGATTTTGGGACGTCAATAAAGAGAGCGCTCGTTTGGCTTGTTGACCCGAAATTGTTCGCGAGAAAATGCGTTTAGCATCGTAAGAAATGACTTTTTAAACGGGAGCCACGCGCCCGGTGAAATACAGCGCGTGGCGTGTAACGTTCGCCAGGGTTTTACAGTCGTTCGAGCCGATGCGATATTATAAAAGAAACGAAAAAAAAAAAAAAAAAAAAAAACAAAAAAAAAAAGAAAAAAAACACGCGTTTCGAGAATAAAAGTTTGCTTTCGTTTTATCGATCCGAATTTATATCGCACGAGATGGTAAGACTGATTCAACCGGTACGAAACGTGGCACTTTTATTCCCAAAGTGCTGCATTTACATTCGATCGCTCGTTTTTTATTATATCGGTGCAAACAACGACTGTTAACGAGAACGGCCTCTATATTTTTTGTTTAGCTACAGAATCGAGTTTCAGTTTTCAAACGCGACACTTTTCGTTTCGTTGTACAATTGGAAAGGATATCGAACCGCGACAAAAAGTTAATTTCGCAACACCTTTTCAGCGCGTTACTTGGGAAATTCTTGAAAAATCACGATAGTAAGTAGTAGTAACTCGAGGCGTTCGTTGCATTCTATATCGCGATTCGATACAGGATCGTAATCCATTGACGCGCGCGCGGATAATTAGCTTTCAGACGAGTTCAACTGTTATTGCTGTTTGCTTATGGTTAACTGTTATTGTCCTGTCTTTCCACATTTTGTTCGAGTTTGTAGACGCGGCGCGGCATTTAAACTCGACACAAAAAGCAATCGTATTGATTACAATGTGGCATACGAAATCGAGGGGATGGCCGGCCGGCGGACGCGGTACCAGAGATATTTTAATGATCCGCGTAATGATTATAGTGCGCCCGATAGACACCGACTGCATTGTTATAATGCAAATGCCGCTGTTTGTTGCTCGAATCGGAAAAGTTGCAACCGGTGTTTTTGGGATTTGTTTGCTGGTAACTGGCGTTGTCGATGCCCTCATGAATATTATCGCGAATAACGTTGCTTCGCCAAAATCTTCCACCCTCCCTTTTATTTCTTTTTTTTCTTTTCATTTTTTTCTCGAAAGCGCGAATCGTTTCTACGTTTCGCGTGGGCTGCGACGATGGTAGACGAAACGCAGCATGTGGCTCGCGGTAAATTTCTAATATCTTAACAGTGGTCGCGTGTTCTTCCGGCGCGTCTTTTGAACGCGGCCAGATGTCTATTGTAACTCAATGTTCACCCTCGGCTGGAACAGCTGTTCGAGTGGCGCCGTTTCCATCGGACACTCGGTATATTTCACGGACGACACGAATTAGGAAACGGCGCAACTAACGCGGCCATCAATTACTATTAGCATTACTTATTTTTGGAAAGTCACATATGGTCGGCAGAGGGTGACATCATCTCTTCTTTTTCCCCGTCTCGTGCGCCGCCCCGGCGCTTCGCGTCGCCTTCTCTCTTTTTTTAATACTTTTAATATGTCCGCGACGCCTGCCCTTACCAAGGTTCTTCTTCGTCGTTTCAACGATCCTCCGTGCTCTCCGTTTCGAACGACGAAACGAATCCGAATAAAATAACGCGTTGAACGCGAATCGTGGAGTAAATAAATTTATCGTGCGAACAATTAGCGACATAGCTTTATATGGGTGAAGTTGGCAGAGATTTAACCGTTTTCAGTTAGAAAACTTGGACCACGCCGCTCCTGCCAGTTACAAAACACAGCAGTGGCCTTGTTATGCACGCAGCTGTCACTTTGTTTCTCTCTTGTTTTGCAACAACGCATCGGTGACACGGCGCGGTTCGTGATTCGTCGCGTTGCGGTCGCCAACGCATTTTGCATCGCGGTAACTTGACAAGCGGCACGGTCGAATAGTCTAAATTGCGTTCGGTCCGCGATTTCTACTCGTTTCTAATTCGCCACGCGCGAATCTACGCGTGGATGCGTCTTTCGAGCAACGTTCGATGATTTATTTATTCGTACATAGAGATTCGATCGCGATCGAGTTTTCTATTCCTTCGGGAGCATCTCCTTAGGCGTACATTGGTCGCGACCTCGGGCGACCTTGCCCTTAATTCCCGGTTTCACCGGGAAAGTGACCATTTCCTCGCTGCTCGATCGATAATACCCTACCCCAACCTACCCCCGCTTACTTTTCTACATTCCAGTCGATTCTGCCACGATCGTGATATTCTGTATCAGATTACGTCTTAATTCAATTAAGTGGACTCGAGGAAGCTAGCTAATTGCGTTATCGTGCGCTCAGGCGAATCAATTCATAAGTCGATTAATAACCCAGGAAACGAACGCTTTCTCTATTCGCTTATAGTTATTATTTACCGTAGAGAAAGGAAACAGGACGGTTTACCGCGATGTTCGAAAGTCGAACGCGTTCTTCATCCCCCGGCTCGGCCCACATGGAAGTCTCCCTTCTATCCCCTCCTACGCCGACCGCCTACCCTTTCCGGGTGTTCTTCGCTACCAGCCAAGCCCTGTTAACCCAGGGTCGCAACCCTGACGTGTTCAGCGCGGGGTGATGAACTCCAGACCTGGGGTTACCTTATTTACACTCACCCGTATCGTTGGCTCGGCTCACCCCTGTCGCACACGGCCATGTCACTTGGCTTTTTCACGAGACTTCGACACGAGCCACTCGCGTGCCGTCTGGAACGTCGCGTCTCGGATTCCTCGACGCTTAACGTCGCATCGAAAGGGTTAAGGGAAGGCTGGTCCACGTACGCGTGGATTAGAAAATGATATTAAAAATAAAATCGCTATAGAATAGGTATAGTTTCCCAGGTATTGGGGTAGATTTTCTGGAAAACGATAGAACGTTGGAAACCGAGACGACGTAGACGTCTGTTGTAGACGTCTGTAGACGTCGACGATAGGGTACGATGAGAATGACGAGGTCGAGACGCATAGACGAGATAGAAGAGGGGCGCGCTGGCAAGGCGGGACAAGGGATTGGCTTTAATCTAGCGAGATTTAATACGAGCGACAAATTTTGTCGGGGAATTAATTGAGCGCCGCCGCGCAGGCGGGATTGGCGCCGCTCAGATTATTGTATACCGCTTTAACGAGCCGGGATTTGACGTAACGTTCCCTGGAGCAACCCCTTGGCCGGGTTCTGCGCAGTCATCGTCGATTCACGATCGTTCAATTCACGATTGCCTCGCCGGATAGCGGCCGCGGAGTTGGCTCTAATTGCTGGATTAAAATTAACATCGCGGAACTGGACCTGGCCAACGGAGGCCCCGCTCTCGGTGTTCACCATTTAGCGAGCATTCAGCGGACGCCCCGCCGCTATTTTGAGTAGGAACGTTAACCTGTTAATCGTTGCGTCGCTCGGCTAAGGGTTCCTCGAATAATCGATCGCGCCGTAGGCGATTAGACTTTCGCCCCGAAAACGAACGAAAACGGACGTAAATCCATAGAGGAAATCGTTGCGAGAGAGGCCGCCAGGCGACGGCCGATAATCGAATCCAATCTTCCGTAAAATGGGGTAACGGCGATATTTTTGAATCGAATAAAGGGAGAATGATTAGGAACGGCCGCGGAGGTTGCGGAGGGCTGTGAAAGAGAACGGCGCGGGCGCGTATAATGGCCGACGATAATCCTGTCGCGCGGATTAATTCGCAAATATTTCAATCTCGCGACATAAAGGGATGTAAATTACATTTTTGGTCGAACGCCCCCGGAGGGTGGACGGTACAACAGTTTCAACCTGGCGTTGAGAGGGAGTAGCGTTGCGGGAGGAGACGGGGACGCAGGAGGGGTGCGATGCTCTCGTCGGGCGCGAGAACCGGGATAATCGTTTTATTAACCAAATAAAATCGATGATTGAATGAGGATAATCGCGTTCGCGGACCCTCCCTTCCGCTTCGAGCCCCGGGAGAATTCGCCTTATTGACACAGATGTCACCATCGGATCGTTTTATCGTAGTTAGCGAGCGCAAGGTTTTTCGGGATCCAATTTTTGTCCGCGTCGCGAGCCTCACACCCCCCTTGCGAACCCCTCACCATCGACGAGATGGAGATGGCAAACTCGCTGGCTGTCCGTTCCACGGTTTGCAGCTTTCAAATTTCCGATTATTTCGGCTCCGCTCGTTTCTCTCCGCTCGACGATTCATCGTAACCGGATAAACGGAACAACAAGAATCCGCGTCAAATTTAATATCGTCTGCGAACGATATTCGGAGAAAATAAATATTACGTCTCGCGTAATCATTTATCCGGCAGGACGCGGCGACTATTTCACTGTTCCGCATTTATATGGAGTAAGCGCAGATCTCGCTGTACCACGTACCGTACCCGTTCCTCTGCACGTGGAAACGTACGTTCCCGTCGGTTTTCGTGATTTACGATATCTTCGTACGTAACGATCGATACGTCTTTCACGGATGTCGTTAACGTTTCCTGAGAGAGGAGACCCGTAAAGCCGGCCCACGACGAGTCGACAATGAGAACGAGACTTATTGATCTATGACGTGCACGCGTCGCAGCCGGACCAGCTGAAACGACGGAAACTCCGGGGGCTGACTTTCACAAATTTTCGGAAAAGCTTTACACGGATCAAGAGCTTCCTGCCCGCGCCCCCCGCCCGTCCACCCACGTTCGATAAATGTGCTCCGCTTTTAGAACGGAACGCTCAACGTCGTGTGCGGTAAGCTCCCGACATTAGCGTTTCAATGTTTCGGAAACTGATCGAGGGAAAGCGTGGTTTCCCGATTCGGATCGTTGCTCCGTTCCCACTTATCGCTGGCCCAAAGACGTATCGACGTACTCCTCAAAAATCGCAACGATAACGAAGCGACGCGTCACCCACCCCCTCGATTATTCTCGAAAGACCGCCAACGTCGAGTATACGATAATAGCGGCGCTATTTGCGAGTCGCGTGCCCTTCTACGTACAAAACTACCTACGACGGGGCGCAGTTATGAGTATAGAAAAGGGCGCGAACGTCGGAGGGGTGCACGATGCGCACGTGACCCTCGGCAGCCCTCGTGTTTTGACAGCGCGCCGACACGAAGCTTCCGGCCTCCGCGCGGAAACAGCGACTTCCGAAAAGATTTATCGCGATGCCACGTGAACAGGGGATGATAGGGGATCATAATTGTCCTTGAACTTGTGTATCTCCTTGGAAAACGAAACGACAACGTTTAGAAATGAAAATCCTCCTCGAGTAAGAGACCGTTCGATGTACACACGGTAAATTAATTCCCTCGCGATGTTTATATTCTTATGAGATTTTCAATGTTCAACGGCGTAATAAAAACGCGCGATATAAATCTCCTTTAATGCCACGGAGTATCACGGTTTGCTTTCTACAGGAAAGTAACCGGCAGCGTCGTTCCTCTTTCCCACACGATAGAACTTTTCGCCGAGACGACGCATTTTATTGATCCGCTGCTCGCAAGCATCGCGAACCACCCTGTTATTAAGCTGTTTCTCTTGCTTTTTTTCTTTTCGCGGGCGTAAAGTTACGTCCGACGATTATTACGGCGTCGCGTTACGGCGTCTAATTACTCGCGCTCCCATCGACGAAGACCTTACAGCGGCGGTTATGTAAGCTCGCCAATCTCTTATCTCGCCTTCAGAAATGTCATCGTCAAATTTATGTGTACCATTCGATGAAAAACGAAACAGGAATTCGCGATCAGATTAAGACGTTCGCTAATGATATACCTAACGTCGCGATGCGATTAACGATAAGATCAACGAGACACTCTCGGAACAATTCAAGCCGCCGTCGCTGATCCGTCTGGTACGCGTTTTATGGAAAAGAAAAAAAGGCGCGACTCGCTACGGTAGCCAGGTATCGTTTGAATAATCGTGCCAATGCGAACGCGGACGGTGATATACGATATACATCCAAGTTATCAAGCCTTCCTGTCCTTGGAGCGGGTTGCGGTTGCTGAAAAAATCGCTGGCCAGACAAAAATTTCAATAGTCGGCTGTCGCGTGTACCTCTCGTTTCCGTTTCGCGCGAATTGCCTCTCGCGGAAACAAAGGCGCAGCGAAATCCGATTTCCCTCGATCCGCGGAGTTTTTCGAACGCGGCCAGGATCTTGGCCGTATCGCGCATTCGCCGTAAGTTAACCGGCCGTTGTAGGTGGAGGATATCAATTCCCCGCGGCAGTAGAACCCGCCGATATTGCCGACCACCATAAAACGATTATTGTCGCGGAATGTATACGGTTATGGCGGCGTTATAACCTCCCGAGACTTGCTGCGCGCCTCGCCGATGGACACTGTGCCCGGGCTTAACTTTACACCCGGCACTTTACACATTGTGCGCCCGGCTCGCGACGTTTATTACGACAACTTGCACAACCGGGACCCGATTTATCGTTATTTATAACGAGACGGCCGCTCGTGAAATTAATATTTACACGGGCCGCGCGGCCACGGCCAAGGTGAATTTTATTTACACCGTCCCCTGGATGTGGGCTGCAATTAAACGGCCGTCGACAATGTTCATTTCGAGATATCGCGCCACGGACGGTGTTTCTCGATCGCCTACGACTACGTCGACGATCCACCTTCCTAAACGTTTCTCGAAAATTGTCAAGAGAACAGACGAGTCTTTCCCTTTTCAGTTTTCGAACGGACTGCGGATGAAAAACGGCGGGAAAAACGAACCACGATCCCTCGAATCAGCGAATTTCCGTTCCCATGGACTCGATATCCCCCATCGTCGGTTCTTTTCAATTTCCTCTCCACGCCTTCGTCGAAAGCCGTCTCTGATCCGGCTACAATTTCTACCAGAGATACCACGGCATTGATCCGTAATCCTACCGACAATTAGGTTTGCGCTTAGGTTCGCCGGAGACTTCGCAATGGGTATCGCAATTCCACTCGTCCGATAGCGGCTGCAGTGATCCGCGTGCGCGCATCGCAGATGAGCACGGGGTAATAAGACGTGAGCGGGCGCAATCTTCGAGCTAGTCAGGGGTGGCGCGTTTCGATCGTCGCGCGTCCTCCCGCGCTCCGCGAGTAAACGGTTCGTTGCTTACGAAAAAATGTTTCGTTTAAACGTTTCGCGCGGAGTTTTAATTAAAAAGTGCGCCAACTACGTGTCGCAAAACAGCGCGCGACACTTCTTTTCACCCTCTGGAACGGCTATCGGAGCAAGCTTCGATTGCCAAATAAAATTCCTGCGTTTTCATTGTAAAAGTAATTAACGATCTCAAGCAGCGGCAGTATCTCGTAAGCAGAAGCTGCAGCCGCGCGTTCCTCGTTCCCTCGTAAATTGAATCAGCCCGCGATAGCGTTATTGATCGGCAAAGTGAAATGTTTTGGAATTTCTAGGCACGACTATTTATTAGATTTAATAAAATCAAACGAGTTATACGGGTTGGGTGGGCGGAAGATCCGACGAGCGGAAAATATAGCCACCATTAACGAGATTGCTTGCGAGCCGTGTCTTCGTCGATGGCGCTCCAATCATACGCTTCGTTCGCAATAATCGCGCCAATTCGAAAAAGTCATTGGAAAACAATTTCAAATATCTCGCGTCTCCGTATCCGTTGGTCCGACGAAACGTTTCCGGTTCTGATAGCTCGTAACACAATGCGCGTCACGGAAAAATTCTTTCACGTTGCGCGACGTAATTCCAGCTGTCGCAGTTTTGATACGCGACGTCGTCACGTATGACGGGAAGAATCGTTTCGCTTCCCCTGTTTCGTGTCAGTTGTTCGGTCAGCACAATAGTCGACGTTTACGAATTATTCCCGCTTGCCCTATTCGCTACTTCCCGACGGCGTCGACGACCTTCGAAATCGTGAATCTCCGTGGTCGGAAACGATGGACGCCTCGTCATCCGCGTCCGGCGGCGGCGGCAAACGGCAGCGGCGGTGGTACGTCCGATTCACCCCCTCGCGCAACGATTCCAGTCAATCGCAATCATTGAAACCGGACTGCGCGAGTCAGAGCCCTCCTCTCTGCCTCTGACCCCCTGCCAACGGGCTGTGCTCGCTGCCGTAATTATTATTCCGCCCCTATATTGCGCGAGGAGATGCACGGCCGAGCAAACGTAACGTAACGTACCGAAACGGGGACGAGGCGAAACGAAACGAAACGGAACGAAACGAGCGACAGCACCGCTCGTACCTATCTGCCTGCCCCCTACCCCTATACAGGGTGTCCCGTAGCGCGTGGCAAGTATCGTTGAACTCGAATTCGGGACAGCGAAGCGATCAAAATCGTCGGAGTAATTTTTACCTTGTTCGAGCTGTTATCCGCGGCCTCTACAGATTCGAGACTGGTTCTCGGAAAGAATACGAGAACGAACAGGTCTTTGGCACGCCAAAGGTAAAATAGCGGTCGCGCGGATGCCGTCGAGTCTGGACCTTCCTAAACGGACGAGCCATACTCGGGAGAAGAAGCGACTACTTTTCGGCAAGAATTTTTCCCATCGTTTCACCCGTTTCCCTTAGCCCGTCTCTCCAACGTGTACCGCTTGCCGCACGCTACGGGACACCCTGTATACCGGAACGTTCTGCACATCCCCCTCGGAAGCCCAACCCCGCGGCCTGCGTGCCCTGCCGGATAGCAATCAATAACTTTGAAACGGCAGCGACATTTCGGGGAAAAAACAAATTCAGCAGGTTGCTTGATTGGAAAAAACCGTCCCTCTACCCGGCCCCCGCCCCCTGCTGTCCCTTCAGCTCCCCGTTCACGGGTCGAACTGTCATCCTCTCTCTCGGCGGCACCGCGCGACAGGCTCGCTCGCGCGTCGACACGACGGCTGGAGCCCCCGCGGCGGGTTTTCAACCCCCGTCGCGGCGCCTCTCTCACCTTCGACTCGGAAAAAAAATCGACGATGTTCCGCGGCACCAGGCGTTACTTCCAATCGCCTCTGCGTTGTTTTGCAATTCGGCAGGCCTCCACCTCCTCCTCCTCCTCCTGTTCACCGCGCTACGTTTATTGGATGGCGTCCGATGGTTTGTTGCAACGATGACGCGTTGTTCGAGAGTTAACCGCGAGGCCGCGTGCACGGTGACACGGCCTGCTACGCGTTCGTTTGGCGCCTGGTTCAAAGGGTTTTTCCAGTCGTCTGGCTCCACCCGCGTGGAAATGATCCGCTGCCACCGCGCGAACTTTCGGCGAGGAACGCCGCGCGAACGATTAGCAGCTGCGCGCAGGTATTCGTCGACGAATCGAGAGAGCAAAAAGTTCGGCGAGAGAAAGTAAGAGTCGATGAAATTAGCGAGGTGAACGCGCAAAAGGATGCTTAAAGTACATAAGGATATGAAGATATAATCGGACGTGGAAAAACATTGCTTTGTATGCAAGGAAGGGGTTCAATATTTACTTGCGAGTTGGATCCTCGTTCGTGTCGAATTATGCTGCGCGTTCGACGGTATTGCATAGGTGTTTATTATGCATCGTGAGTCGATCACTGGACAAGCAGTTAACGCACAGCTGCAGAACGAGCAACTGTAATTTTGCTGACGGTTTTGCCCGGGCAAAAACAAACGACCGCACTACCGAACGGCATTGTCCCCGCGTTTCGTTACACGTAACGCTACGTTTCGGTATTTACGTTGTAACACTTCTTATCAGTTTACCGGCTGCTCGACACCCGATCATCGAGCGAAGTTTAGCCCGAGTCGCTCGACTCGGCTTAGATCCGAACCTTTTCGACCAACCGAACAGTTGGGACAGCCTGTGGCCGTACTATTTGCAGGTTTGCAGTGACGGCTCCCGATCCCGTTTCGCTTCCCTCGTCCCGAAGGTGAGACGGTTTTTGCTAGGTCTGCGCAAGGAAACAATTGAAAATTACCGGCAGTCCGTTTGCATCCGTAATGAGAACGGGCTCCCCCATAAGGAGGCGGTCGTTAACGACCGCGGCCGTATGAGGTAGACGAAGCCTGCTCGGTCTATAAATTTATTGCGGCTCCGCCATTTTTGTCAGCGTCATTTATACGAGTCGTAACGAGATTCGCCTTTTTAACTCGTTAAAGCCCGGCGGTGCGGCGACAATTCTATTGCAAAACGAGCCACTCGTGCCAGGGGCCGGTCGATCGCAAGACGGACTGACTCTTCGCCTCGTCCACACAGTCACCGATTCGAAAACGTTCGATTCTCGTTCCAAATAAAATCGTACAACCTGCACCGTGATCGAACCGCGAGGCCAATTTGTTCGATGCCCTCCCCTCTCTCTCTCTCTCTCTCGCTCCTCTCTTCTGGTCGTTTTCGTTCAAATAGGCGAACGAAAGTCGCCGATCGACGCGTGTTCCTCGGTTACTCTGCTCGCTTTTGCCTCGCTGGCGAGTGTCTATGCTCTATCTCGTCCGTAAATACCTACTTGCTACTCATTACCGACAATGGATGTTGCCACGTAACGAATCGTTGTATTTTTTCGAGTCGAATCGACGAGGCAGAGACGTTTGAGATTATTTCAATTCGGAGCGCGACGCGAATTCGAGTAACCGGATCGATTTGAAAAGAGAAGAATGGAAACGAATGTACGTAGAGACCGGGCGAAGCGTAAAGGAACGTTATCGATTTAATGGTCACGTGAAATGGTTGGAGCATTTCGTGCGTCGGCGAAATAATTAGTTTCATACACATCTTCCCTTCGATTACGACTTAATGCTATTAACGCGATAAGAATCCTTTTATAAGCGATAAATCAATCGTTTGCAGGCGGCGATGAAACCGATGAAACCCGTGCGGGGCATCTCAGAAACGTGGCACGAGTGATTAGCGCGTCGTAAATTAATTCGTGTCAATTAAAAGACTATTAATGATGGAAGTTCCGTTTGGCGGAACGATAACCGAGACTGGGAGAATTTTTTACAGTTCCATTCTCGATATCCTTACTTCTGTTGCTACACCGTTTCTCCTTTATTTTATCGATTATCGCGAATCTGCCAAAATTTTCAACCGGAAAATTTCGTCCGTGTTGCGTTTAATTAAGTAACGATGGTGATCAATGAAATTTCTCTTTTTCCACGGCTTTTTTCACTTTTCCATTTTAATTGTCGAGTGTCTACACGGCCGATTGTAAAACGTTAAACGCGGATGCTGAAAATTATTCAGCTTTGGTAAAAACAGCAGAGAGAGCCAAACAAATTCATTAAAAAAATAAAGCGCTCCGCGCTATCGTATGCCGTCGTCGAATTCTTTGTGCTCTCGTTTGAATAAAATTAACACAACAGCTAAACGTGACACGGTTAAAAATACGTAGCAAAAAAAAAAAAGAAAAAAAAGTGCACAATTCGAGGAATACAAAGCGACAGGTAGGTTGCGTTCTGTACGTGAAACATTTCGCGGTGCTTCTTTCCGATATTTTTCCAACGTGGTTCGGCCGAAAACTGAAGAAAAATATTCATTTGTTTAACTTGGAACGTTCCGAGAGCGAAGAAAAGGAATAAAAAGGTTCGATTCGATAGAGGAAATTTCCCGGTATGATACACGGAGACGAGGCGCGGCGGAGGGGAAGCAGAAGGAGGAGGACGCGGGCCCTTTGTCGGGCCCCCGCAGTTATGTCGTCGCGGGGGCATAACGATATGACGGGCGCATATTTTATGCGCGAAGGATCGGCGGTTGCTGGCAGGGATTCCTGCTGGCCGCGCGCGATGTAAATCAGCGCCGGGGACCAGTGATGACATCCAGTGACGCAAGGACTGAAGGGCCCCCGGGGGCCCCGGCTGTTGGGCCCCGCGCGGTCGCATTATTATATACGAGGGGGTTGAGAGGGATACGCCGCATACCATCCTAATATGCCGGCCTACCGTGTGCCCCTTTGTCAGTCTGGCCAGTGAGCCTTTGTCGTTCAGGAAAGCCGACGGACTGTATATTACGTCGCGATGTTACGCGGCAGGAATGCCCGCTTGTCTCTCGCTGTCCTCTTCGGTTTCGCGGCGGCGACGACGACGACCTTGGCTGCCGCTGGCCCCGCCGCGGGCCGCGTTTCGAAGGGAAATTTCGCCGAGGGCGGCACCGCGAGGGTGAGACGAGAGTTGCGCCGCGAGGGCGGACGATAAAAATGACGGGACTCCATTCCCGCCTGGAGAGATGAAAGCGAATAAAGTATTCGTTATCCGGAGTGTAATCAGAAAAAGAGTGGCACGGGGTTGAAACGATCGGTCGAAACGGAACGCAATTCCGGTGCACGGCGGGCCGCCTTCGTGTCGCATCCTGGGTGTCCCGATGGAGAGGTGTCCTGGTCGGATTGAAAGTGCACGCGGACAGAGATAAATCGTTTCATCGATGGATATCAAAGGATCGGGGATACCGGATCCGATGCGGCCCTCTCCTCGCTCTCCGCCTCTCTCGACAGGCATACCCCGTGGCCGTACAGAGAGCTATTTGTGCGTTAAATCGAAACGCTCGGTGGAATAACGCGCGGCTCCCGTTCGCGACAAAGGATATTATTGCTGTTGCCAGAGTGTTCCTCGTTCGTGGTGCGCACGGTGTCGCGGGGACTGGTTCCACCCGTTTTCTTCTGTCTCGTTGCGGATCTACCGTGCACCGATCGGATTTGGAAATGTTCACCAGGCGAATCGCTGCTCGCTACGGGTTACAGTTTGTTCGGAACGCTCGGAAAGGTTGTCGATTTTCCGGTGAAACTTCCCAAGGAAATCTCCGCGTGTCCGTCGGTTTGGTAATAGCGACGTTATCACGGCCGAGAAATTTAGTACGCGGTGCGCGCGCGCGCGCTCGCGGCGAAGCAGCAGCGGTGTAGGTGTTTTACGGGCGCATCAGAGGCCGATCTTTGCGGCGTGACGTCGCCGGCACGACCGTTTTTGCGGAGCCGGGACCAGGCTCGCCATAATACGATTATAATATGACAACGCGCTTTTAATTCCCGGCATGCCTCTCCCCGTGCGCGCAGCGCTATTCATACGGCCGCGATACGTTTATAGCCCGCTTTGCTCGCCCCGGCCCCGGCCGCTAACAGGTGTCTCCGATATGGCATGTTGTTCCTCGTGCCAACCCCAGCACCCCGCGTCGCGCAACGCCATAACGAGCGCTGACACCGGGGACGACTTTTATACGTACCCCCGTCGTCGTCGTCGTCGTCGTCGTCGTCGTCGTCGTCGTCGTCGTCGTCGTCGCCGCTTCGCTTCCACTCGGCAAAGAACCGACCTCTCGACGAGTCGTACGCTTCGTAGAAAACCGCGATCCAACTACTACGCTCGTGCCTCTCGCCGTTCTTCGACTGTTCGGGGCTGTTTTGCGCGCCCGCCAGCTTCCCAATCATATCTCCGCTCCCCTGGTCGCAAGTGGCCCCCCTCGAAAGGGTTGCGGCGATCGTCGCTAAGACAGAGGCCGCTCCGAGCCGGATTCCGTGCTCGAGAAATATCTGGATCCGGGTGTAGAAAGGACAGGTGGCAAGCCGGAGAAAGACAGTCGCGTAGCTCGAGCCGCGGCCGCGGAGAGGATGACAGTCGGAGAGGGCTCCAGATAGATAATGAGGCTGACAGGGAAGGGAATCGGGGCCGGATGAGAAAAGGGAACACGATCGCGAGGCATGGATTCCTAACCTGAGCATCAGCCAGCATCAGCCCAGGGCCTAGACGTCCTGGTGGAGTGCAAAGTGTAACAAATCCAGCTTTCACCCGGGCCAGACAGGGAGACAATTTATGTGGCGCATGTTTCGTTTCGTTCGAAGGCCGATCCCCGATGCTGCGACAACGAGAAGTCACTCTGGCTGTCTGGCTGCGAGCAGACCGAGCCTATTCCCCGGCTCGATGCTTGATTCCACGCCACGGTGAAATCCCACGCGGTAAACTGTGATGGGTGTCCTGCCTCCTGCCGCATCCTCCTTGCCCCCGTACACCTTGACGCATCGCTGCGAGCGTGTTACGCGCTCTCTCTACCTGGATCATCCACCGACCGTGGATCGTTAGCGTCTTCCCTTCGAATTCGGATCACCGTCGAATCACACCGTCCACGGATATTTCATATCCCCGTTTGTTTTTGTTCGCGCGAGACAGTCCCAGCGATCATCCGCCTAATTAAATTCCCGAAACCGAGCTGACGATGGTATTCGAATATAAGGTTACCGGGGCACTATATAATTCAATCCAGAAGGCAGGACGAGGACCGCCTCGCGTCAAAGCAGTGGACGATGTGCCGCGTGTGCAGGGACCGGCCGTTTGTCAACAGGGCACAGCCCTGGAACAGGTTTCCACGGCACGGTAATGGCGTCTTCGCCCTGTTAATTGGTATTTATTATAATTGGTGCTCATACTTGGTCACGGGACGAGATAACGGCCTACCCCGGGGGGATGGACAGCGACGAAGCCATCGCTTTTTGGGCACAGCCTCGCCCGATGATAATTCCATAACGAGTTAGGGGGGGTCCCCCATTAACATGGTAAATGCGTGCCCGATGAGAGTGACGCCAGCTCGTGGGAACTCTTAAGGAGGGCCAAGAATGAGATCTAAGAACGATCCCTCATGCTCGCCAGGTAGGTGCCAACCCTGGGGGGTGAGCCATTTTGGGAGCCGTAACGCCTCGGGTATAGGCGTCTGATTTGACGTCTGGACGCACGCCGCCATAACTCACCGACCTAACCCACCTGCAACACCGGATGTAGGTTAACGTTAACCGACCACTCTCTCGGATCCTTTCGACTGTTATCTGCGCCGGAGATGCCGCCAAGCAGAAAAATGCATAGAGTCGTAAAAGTTTTTTTTTTTCTCCGTTCGCCTCCGTTTTAAAAATGGACGAGAAGCGTCTTAAGAAAGGGAACGAGGACGCGCCCTTTCCTCCTTCGACCGCGTTATCGGGTTGACGTCTTCCGTTTCGAACGATTTGTAAATTTTCAAAAAAAAAAAAAAAATCGCGACGAGACGCGAAGTCTCGACGCGAGAGGCGGCGAACCATCGTAAAATATGATCGAGTAGACGATCGGTTTTCGATCGACGAAACCCAGTCCGATGTACACGGGAAACGATAGTTCAATGGATCGTGATCGCACCGTAAACCGTAGACCGTTACCGCGGAGCATGCAATGCGTCGAACGATATTCGATCGTACCGTTATTGCGCCACGATCGTGCCATTAACACAAATCATGGTTTATCCGCAGCCTACGGACGGCTACCCCAAACGTTCCTAGAAAAATGTCTCGCGCCACTCTCGATATGCTTATGAATATTAATAAACCAATTAAAGGCTGATACAGAACTGGCCGTGGCGCGCGCGCAAAAAAGGAAAAGATCGACGCAACGGGGTGGGGACGAATACGAGCGGGAATGCAGTTGGGAATATTACGCGTATCATCCTCCACTTTTATTACGCGGAGTGCATTAGTCGGTGGCCAACTAAGGCGTTACTTTATGAGCGATGAACACCTGCGCTAGCTGGATTCCCCGAGCCGACAGATGAAGAAAAGCAACGGTACCGGAGCGGAAGGTGTTCATAATCGTGACGTCGCGAATGTTCATAATGCCATATACGTGGAAGAAGGAACTTGAATGGGAGCTAATTCCTGAAGCTGTTGCCTTCCGTTATGGCCGAAGCGTTCTTTGCGCCGTGTGGTATGGCGCGGTGTCTGTTTCTCGGAACCGGTGCCGGTTTGCGGGTTAGAGGTAAAACTGGTAGAACTCGCGATTCGATGAATGAAGAACGGACCGGGCTGCTGGAAAATCGTGCGCAAAAAGGCGAGGTGATCGCGTGGCTTCCTGAGATGCTTTCTTAGGATCTGGTAATGGCAGGTGTGCCAGGCGGGCCGTTTTTCTTCGCTAACAATGTCGATCCGATGGTGACAATTTAATAGATAGCGATAGTACCGTTGCGCGATGCTGCGTCCAAGGTACCGTGTTGTTGTTTCTCCAGTTTCAATGCGATTCCTTCGTACCGGCTGCACCGGTGTTATTAAATCTGTTTCTCGTTCTCCTGAGCTGCTGTTGACAAACAATTCTAGACGACTTGCGCAGCAGCGATCCATAGCTGCGCCGAAACTTGGCCCGCCGAGCGTGCACGGCTAAAGTGTCGTGAGTTTCCGAGAAAGTACATCGTGGAAACGAAAAGGCGGAGGGGCGAAGGAGAAAGTAAAAGGCGGGATATCGGCGCGGGGCTGCAGGAGGCGCGGACGTGAAAAGAGCCGGGAAACGGTCCATATAAATTAGATGCTTATGAATCGGTCGTCGCCCATTGGCGCGTTCTCGATCATAAATAATCTCTGGGACAAGCAGCACGGCCGCGCGGCAGGGGATAATGGCGACTCAATTTTACGGCCGCCTCCCCAATTTCGAATTCTAATGCGGTGGACAATGTGTTTTCGAGGACCTTCCGCAGGCCAGCTCTCGTGGCTGTTTCGAATAACAAACGCGGCTGAATGGGCACGTCAAAAGTGGCAGCCAGCTTCACTAATTTACCGGACAATGTCGCGCTGCGTTTGAATATCGTATACCCCGTATTACGCTGGGACGCTGCAGCCACCAACTTTCTAACCAAAGTTCGGAAATGTTCCGCTTTCTTCTCTCTTTCGTGGAAACTCGACTATCCTCGAAATATCGTTAAACGCGAACCCGACGAGTGGATCGACGACCAGAATCCATCTGAAATAGATAGGATCTGTTTAAATGTCGTCTGAAATAGACTCGGTGGTCGCTACGTTTCCATTCCATCGAACATAACTAAATCGGTAGATCGAACGAATAGCTAGCCCGTATATAGTAGAGGGCGAGTTACTTAAACATCAGTCAAATGGCATTATTCCGAGACAACCCCCAATAACCATCCGGTCGATCGGGGCTGTCGCCGTATCGCGCACCACCGCGAGCTCAAGCAGGTTGCGCGCGATAGCCTTTCGTAAGCGCAGCAACGCGATGGAAAGAGGACCGAGGGCGCGTGGGAGTCAGCCTTTAGGGAATAGGGAGGAGGCACAGGTGAAACGGTTCGCCAGGCCTCTCGGCTGTGAATGGCTAATGAAAATATAAGTTGCCGCGCGATAGATCGGAAATAAAAGCGGCCGCCGGGGCTTTGAGGCGCACCCCGCGAGTCTTCAATTAAGTATAACTAATATCAGAGGCGAGCGCGGCATTCAGAGCAAGTTTTCGACGTTCATTTGAAACGAGGCGGAGGCCGGAAGGGGTGGCTCGGACGATGGACGCCGGGGAGCGGTTCGCCCGAGTGAAAGAGCCGCGGAACGGGGGATGAGACTGGTCTGGTTGCAGTCCGGCACACGGTTATCTTCGCGAATTAATCGATTTTCGGGGGAATCGTATTTTCGACCGCCTCCCTCCGATTGGATCCGGCTGATTAGAACCAAACGAGGACGGTTCGATTGTTTCGTAGAGTTTCGACGAACGCAGCGGCTACGATTATTTTCTATTATAATACACGCGGGCTGGAATTATATCGAACGACCCGTTCGCTGGGAATAAACGATCCATGCACGGGCGTACATGGGCGTGTTCGCGAACTATGCACATACCCCGTGGCATATACCCGTCCAAGCCGCGTCTTGCCCGCGCCATAAACTAATACCCAAGTTAAATGAATTCGAAATGATCGATAAACTTTATCATTGATCAATTAAACTTTGTATCGTGTGAGTGACGGGCCTTGAGACAGACACGGGAGAGGGTGGATGCGGAAGGGGTGATTTATTTAATGAACGCTAAATGCGGTGCCAGAGATGTCGACGACAAGGACGACGAGGGGTGTGTCCTGTCTCTCCGCTCGCCTATTATTTTCTGCCTTTTTTTCCACTCCCTAACGTTTTAAATAAAATAATCCGCACGAGGTATACACGCTCCGAGATGGTAAAAATATTATAAAAAAAAAAGGGAAAGAGGAAAGAGGTCTCGGATATCCTTACTACACGCGCTAGGCCCCGTAAAATGCTAAGGCACGGCCACTGTATGGAAATAAAGGCTGCTGACAGTCCGTACACGACGTCGTGGTCGCTACACGACATATACGGAGCAAATTCGCTGTTTACCAAGGGTCGGGGCTTCGATGAAGATGTAACCTCGCGTTAGTCCAGATATACGCGATCGGTTCCGCGTGGAAATCGGTAACGATCATCGACTATTGAGAGGAACGCTAGACAAAGTTTCGTTACGGATCGATGTCTCGGGCATGGAAAGATGGTGTCGAGCGATATATCGAGCGAGCGTGTCTGATATCGTCCGACACGTAACACACCAGCACTCGTAATACGTACGTTTTACGGTTATGAACCGCGAGGTGTACGGTAGCTGAACGCGTGCAAGGGTGTTTGGCCACTCCTCAAAGAAATATCAAGGCGCGATTCTGGGTGCCAAAATTAGATATCGGAGGAACGACTCTTTAAGAATTGGCGAAACGCTCGCTAATGCACGCTAATGATAAGAGCGTTCGTACGGTTCGCGCATTCGCGTTTCTAAATACTCGTAAACATCAAACGGCAAATTGCTATCACGGCGAGCGTTCCCTTAAACTTTACGCGGAATGCCACACGGTTAACGGTTTTATCATTATTTCCTGCATTTACTATGAATTCGCCTGGCGCTTAACGGCTCAATACTTGTCTCGTAAATTCAGAGTCACGGTATCGGTAGTGCGTCGTCGCGTTAGCCCCTTCGCTTTTAAAATTATATTTATTACTTTTGACCGGCGTCGACAGATTGCATCGTACGTGTAACGTCGCCGTTACAACAATGTCTAGCGGGGAAACGGCCGAACCATCAGCGTTATTATCAATTGCGCAACCTGTATATACCACGTTTCAACTAACTAATTGATTTACGAGGGAAATTAAGACCGGCGTGGAAACGTTTAACTCTGTTTTACGGTTCTCGTTTCGATCGTTACTACGATACTGCTAGTTTTTCTATATCTAGATGGATATTACGCGAAGAAAAGAACCAACTTTTATTTGCAACGGAACTCGATTCGAGTCTTAACGTTTTTACAGCCGACGATCAAATGAATATTTCGACTCGGTAATTACGCTTGTTATTGATCGCGATCACGCTCGAATCGAAAGGGTGTACGAGCGTGACGCGAGCTCTGTCTAAATTTATGAAATGTGATAACCAAACTGCGGATATCTATTCGTTTATGCGGGAATTCGAACGCGGTAAAAAAAAAAAAAAATTAGCGAGTTGTAAATATTATAATTCAACTATTTAGATTCCATTTATTTCCTTGCTACTCGGCGAATCGTGAATTTCTACGTATATACGCGTTAATAATGGCCAACAAAGTTGCTGGAATCCAAGTAATCTTGATTTATCTATTAATTCGCAGCGGTCTTTCGTGATAGACACGTTGCCCGGAATTAGGGTAGACTGTTTAAGGTGTACAAACTGTTGGTTGCGTGCGGCTCGACGATATTCCGTGCCTTGTTCAAACTTGCGGTGAAACCGCACTTAACACGTGCATATACGTATCTCGAGCTGCTCCGCCACCTGAATTTTCAACCCTCGCGACGCCAAGAATTAGAGAGCCAGTCGCTTTTCCAGAAAATATACAATTCGAATCGAATCGGTATTTATAGAAATAATTTCAGTTAATTTAATCGCGCGCAACGCGGTGGATATCGAAATAGTTTCTCATTAAAGTAGCAGATCGGCACGCATTACAGTTTAGACGGAAACAGAACGAACAGGTTGGGCAGAGCCGGGGCGGTCGTAAACAGCCGTATTTATGATTGACTCGGGCGGATTTTGATCGGCCGGCCAGTTTGAACGCGCGTCGGTGAGGAAAGGAGCCCGTACACGGGGCTTTCTAATTGTTAAACGTGTTCCCGAAATAAATACGTCCACGGTGCTCGTATCTCAGACGCGTTATTATTGCAGCCGTTCGAACGCGCGGCTGCAATTAGACGCGGTTTATTTGGTCGTGGCGGCGCGTATAATCGCTCGATCTGCCCTGCGACGAGCCGCTCCGCAACCAGAACGGAACGGAAACATCGGGAAAATAGAAGATCCAGAGCGACATATTTTGCCCGGAGAACCGGAACACGGTGGGAACCATCGCGAATTGCCCTGGCGAGTTTCTCTGCTTCGAAGCTAAGGACGAGACGAACGATTGAATATATTTTAAACGTAATAAGTTTGATCGAGCGCTCGACAAGAGAGAATCGGAAAACACGGTGGCGCGTGAAGCGTAAATTCTCTTTTCTCGTCCAAAGCTCGTCGAGGAACGAAAAGAGCTCGAAAAGCGAAACTTTAAACCGGGCGCCCATCTTTCCTCGTTTCTAGGAGAATTCTCCGATTTCGAGGGGATGTTAGGCCTGGTGTTACACCTGCGAGAACCTCTCCCGCCTCATCCCCAGCCGGCCGGTACCACCACCCCAATCAGTTGCTGTCGCGTTGTTCCTCTGCGTCTCGCAGTCGGTGATGTCCGTGTAGGTGTTAACGTCGATCGCGCGCGTGTGAACAGGGCCTCGTATAATATCCGAGGCGGGCGTAGTGTCGGTGTCGGCATGTCGCCAGGCGTGGGCGTCCGCGTTTTATATTCATCGCGGAGGTATCATTTTCACGGGAACTTTTAAAAGGTACGTATGCGCGCGAGACCGCGCGAGACCGCGCTAGCGGCTCGCCAACACGAATAAATAATGCCACGGTGTTAAACTCTTATCCGAGGTCGCCGGCCGGTGCGCATAAATAAGGCCTGCGTGTAACTGCACCGCGTCCTTTTTGCACCTTCTGCTTTTCGATTCCACGCGGCCCCGTTGTCTTCGCCGCCTTCTCTACCTACCCCCTCTTCTTCTTCTCCCTTCGCCCGCTCCGACAACCACGCGTTCCCGCGTTTTTATGCGTCGCGGGACGCATCGGGGTTTTGATCCAACAGACGCACTGTTAATTGTGCCACCCCCCACCCCCCACCCCACTCTCTCTCCGGGTTTAATATTCGCGTTTAGCCGCGTTCGAGCCAGCCTAGACGTGTCTAACGTCGGCTAAATTTGAAACGGAGCTACCTCAAGTGGCGAGACGGGTAATTTGAAAAGCTGGCTTTGCATCGCGTACACATTTTATATATGCATTTCCACCCGTTTCATCCGTTTGTTTCATCGTTCTTCTGCTTCAGCCACGGCCCCGTTCACTTTTTACCACCGTTCCTCCAGCTTTTGATCCTTATATTTCTATCGTTTCCTCTGCATCATCGTTCGTTTCTCACGTTACTTTTTCAATGCACGCATCCGCATCCTGCCTACCTTCCGCTGCTTCCGCGTTTTCCTCTCTCACAATTACGCGCCATCCACCCGCCGCCGTTGCTTCATTCCCGTCCGCTCGCTTCACAGGCATATTTCTGCTCCACTTTTTTTCGCTCATTCATTTACCGCTCATTCGTTTTCTCCTGGTCTCGATCTCCCCAGGACGTTCCGCCTATTCACCATACGCCCGGGTCTGCGCTCCAGAATCCTCCATTTGCCGCTCTCGCGGAGAAATAACCGACGTTTCCGTTGACGCGATTTCAATGCCCGAAATCTTTCGCGGCCCGAGTCGAGACTAATTTACGATTATCCGCGATCTAGCCGCCATAAGCGTGCCGATAATTCACCGTAATCTCTTCGAGCAAACTCTCCGACGAGGTGCGCGCCGAATAACCTTGATCGACTTCGATTAATTATTCCGAGGGATCGCGATTATCTTCAATAATCATTCAACGGGGGTGGGGGGGGGAGTAGAAATGTTCCGAAAATTAATCGCCGGGCATAACAATTTTATCGGCGAGCCGTGTTTATTGGCCCTCTCACCAGGGCAGCCCGGGCAGAAAATGTAAAAATTTCGAGCGGGCATAATGGCCGGGGCCAGTACTGGAATCGGGCAGATCGTTAAGTTATGGGGCCCCGTGGACGTTTTTCCTTTTGTCTATCGTGTCGCGCGGCGAAATGCAGCCCGGGAGATAAGGTTCGTTAGTGGGCGAAAGATTAAAAATAAGCCGGCGCGGAGGGCAGCCCGTCATAAATCTGGCAATCCCCGGTGAAAAGCCGGCTGGCAGCCTAAAAACACAGGGATAGGTAACATCGTGTTCGCCGCGGCGATCTCAACCGGTCGGGCGCGCGACCATGGAACGTTCAGATTTGACCGAACTCGAGTTGAGAACGGTGCGTACGAAGAGGTTCAAAAATTCCTTCGCGTCTCCTCTCCATTCGTTTCCCTCGCGTTTCCTCCTTAGTTCCCACCGGGGGAGGGGCAACTACTCCAGGATATTGACACGTATAATGCAATTAGTTGGCTACGATCTCGAACATGCTTCGAAGGGGAAGGTATTTGAGCCGGGGATAGAGGGAGGGATCGATCGTACCCTCGGTAGCCAATAATTGTAATTAGTAATCAACACCATTACGCGCCTCCGGCCATCCGTATCCCCTCTCGCAGTTCCCATTAAGGCGATTGTACGATTTCCTTCGAGCCTTCCTCGTTCGCATATTTCTTTCGCCGCGTTTAATTGTACCCTTAAGACGAGGATGGAAAAGAAAAAGGAGGAACGACTCTTTGACGACTCTTTGGATTCGAGAAGGATGCGAGGGGGCGGGGGAGGGAGGAGGGTGGCTGGTTTTATTAAGGAAATAAACGCGTCCCGCCCGGCGTATAGAAACGTCGACCCTGACTGCGTGATTATGGCCGAGCTTTTACAGGTTGGAAGGGGCTGAAATTTTACCGAGAGACTCCGCTGGAAATCGTAAGCTCGCTAGAAGGGCTCAGACCGAGCGAGTGATTAAATGGGAATCTGATTTGCATTTCGACTCGTACTCGATCGGGAATGAAATCTTCTTCATCCGGTGTCGCAACGTCGCGTGCTTTAAAGTTTCCATCAATGTCGTCTGAATATTTCGATACAGAAATGTGTACGTTTTTTTTTTTTTTTTGTCGCGCGCGTTATATCACCGTTCTGCGCAAAGAAGCGTTGGTGTAAAATTGTTAAAGAAGCGATCATTCCGCGCGACGTACAGTAAAAGGTCTGTACGAGTGCGCGAGGAATGTTGCAACCGATGTAGTGCAACTATGTAGTTGTTTCCCGACAAAAAAGGCTGTATCGAAAGCGTTAAATGAAATAAGGATACTCGCGATACGTTTTTACGCTCTATCGATAATCTTATATTTTGCAATATCGAGCACGTCGTATCGAATCCTATTTACAAATATGATAGGTAATCCAGCGGTGGGGAAGATATTCCCTCGTTCCCGAATAATAGGTGGTTTTATCATTCGATTGAAGGAAGCACCGTACGTTTCTGAAAGTCAGCCGTCCACCATATCCACGAAGAAAAGGCAGCTCCATCGAGGTGGAACGATTTTAAGACTCGACTCCCCTAAACGACCCTGAGAAGCTATTGTACCGTTACAAAAATTAATTATAAATTTACGCCGATAATGAAAGTTCCACTCACAAAATATGCCATGTCATTTACCCGCGTTATGCTCCAATGCTGTCATAACGAAGGTCAGGAATCGGCTGCCTATTGTGCACTTGCTTTCAATACGGTTTAAATCGGTCTACAAATTATTTACACGGTTTTTTTTCACCCGCCACGGTAATCCGGCGGAAACGAGATTTTGCCGCTTCTTTATTTTTCTACTCCTGTACAATCAGCGGTTCGCAGCAAGCTCGATAATCCACGTTGTTGCCACGTTGTCGAAGCTGTTGAAATGCATTCGAGTCGCGAAACTCGGTATTCGACCGAAGTATATTCAACGGCGGCTAAGATGAGGCATAAAAACAGCGGAAACGTCGCAGAGAAAACGGCGAGTTAATCTAAATTTACAAACTGTTCCACCCTGACGTTTAAGCCGACTGACGTGAAGCGCGACCCTCCGCAGAGGGGGCGCTGAATGACGCTGAATTTTTCAAGACCGAACTACCTCTCTTTTCGAAATCCTTTTTCTTTACCTTCCCCTGCCCCCGCGCCACCAAGTTCCTTTTCCCTTGCTCGTTATTACGATACAGACTCTCGCAAGGACACGATATTCAAGCGCGCGACAAAATAGCTTCTCATCTTCGGAGGTAGGTAATTTTCCGCTCCCGGCTACTCGGTTTATACAGCAGCGCGGCTATAATTACGCTTAGTTTTAATTAACTCGGCGCGAATTTAAACATTTATTTCGTCTCTCCTTGCCTTCGAACGTCAGCGAGATTGCCGACGAGGGACGGACTGTCGTTTGAAAAAGTTTCCAGCGACGAAAGTAATCCGCTGTGGTAATCCTCTCGCGGTATTTTCGATTGATTGTATTCAATGGCACGACCTCGTAACCCTCGGATCTCGCAAAGTATCGCGGCGCTGGGACGAGATGAATTATAAATAGAAATCGTCGCTGTTGTCAAGTTATTGGCGTCGGCGAGAACGCTTGCATTCTAGTTATTTAAAAAAATAATCCCACGGTGACCAACCAGCGGGAAGACCCAAGAGCCGGACCTCGGTCGTTCAGGGCGAACGCCATTATTTCGAGACCGGGAGACGCGTCTGGCCCGGACTTAAATGGGCTTGGACAATCGGCGGCCCATTAGCTCGCAGTCCGCGCCATTAAAATCAGACACCCTCGGACCGGTGGCCGGCGTAATGCTAAACTCGTTACCAAAATTTTCGGGGCTGACGTGCTCAGCCGACTGTGAGGAAGAGCCACCAAGGGGACAGCCGGCCAAGTGGACATCAACGTGGAGAACGGGGAGTCGAGAATTACGAGAGTCTCCTCGCGTCGCCGTTCCTTCGATTCGTTCATCCGCTGGACCACTGTAAACCAACTGGGCGCGCGCGCGCGCGTAACAAACATAAGAATACATTTAGCATGCTTACGTCTACGCCATAAAAGTCAGCGCGCATCCAGCCGGCGAAGCCGCGGAAATAATGGAACGCATTTGTCAATCCTCTCCGACGTCCGTGATCGTGTTTGATACACCGCATCCATGTTCGGCGTATCAAAAGCTGTCACTGCGTCTAAGAGAAAGAGAGAGAGAGAGATTGAGCCCATCGAGCGGGCGAAATCCCAAACGAAAGCCCGCGCACGAGGCTCGGAGGGTGAGCCGGGAAACTCAGGGAGGCCTGAAAAGCTACGGGCGTGTGTAGCGGGCGGAGGAGCATTACGGACATTAGATTGGGACACGAGTGCAATAAACCTATCTGTATAATCTGCCCTGCAGGAATTAACAGCCCTCTGAAGGTAGCCACTAACGAAGTAATTCACTGGATGAACGCCGTGGCGCGGGATGTGAAAGTAGCGCGGGGGTGGAAAACGTCCGGGAGCCCTGTTGTGTATAGGACGGTCCAAAATTGAGATTTAGATCGAATCACTGCCGTCGAGCAACTGGCCCGCTCTGAAAATTGATAATGGACGGTAAATAATTGCTCGGCCGCTGAAAGGGAACATCTGCGACCATTTTCGCATGGACGCTCGAACCGTAGCGTACGCGTTAACTCCCGCGTACGTACGTCTACGTCTCATTTCTGCAAAATGAACTTCTCTCTTTCCCCGGTTAGCGTACGTATGTGCCGAGAAATGACACTCGCAGCGTCCTCCTTTAACCGTCGAACATATTATGCGTGTACGACGCAATGGAACCAATCGAATTATCGTCAACGCTAAAAGTAATTGGAGGCAAGTCCACTGGCAAGCGCGCAACAATTCTCGTAGTTCGGATGATAGCCATATCAGCAATCGTGGTCGATCGCTACTGCGCGAACGATGGTTCACTTTGCGTCGTTTGAAAGGCGATGTAGCGGATCCCGAGATCGAACGAGAAATAGAGGAGGGCAGGTAGATATAATAGCCACGGGTAGCTGGAAATGTGGGTAATTGCTGACTTAGGGCCTGCCATTTTCCTCATATAGTTAGAACCGCGAAACCCCCCGGCGGGCCACAATTTATTTATGTCGATAGTTTCTTGATTTGTCGACTCCTGCTGCTCATTTATATCCTCCCGAGGCAGTCGTAGATACATCTCGCACGGGAACGCGTTACTCGTTCGCCTAACTCGCCTTCGTAGGTCGTACGCGGTTGTTTCACCCTCCCCTATCGTGGGATCTGTTCTTCGACGATAAGCGCGGAAATGCGCGACGGGAACCCTTCTTTTGTTTCAAACGAATATGATATTTGCGCGCTTTCTCCACAGGAAAGACCAACGTACTCGTTTTCATTCGCTCGTAAAAATGTGTGCAGCGAAAGTTAGCAACATTCATTTTCAAACCCCGTCTATAAACTACTAAGCATCTACCGAAATAGTAATTTACGATCAGCCGATCGTGCAAGAGAGAAGAACCAGCCGAAACAACTTGACAGCACCATAAACCCCTGACAGATTGCCGGCTTCCCTAATTTTTCCAGCTTGACACGCGGTCCGCGCCGAAATAAACGGCTCGGGTCCGGTCGTCATCGTGGTTATTAGGCCTCGGAACGAAGGGGTTACGAGGCGGTGTTAGCTATCAGTTATACGAGGAATTAGGCGTGTCAACACACCGGGCTAATTGATTATCGCGACGCGACAGGAGCAAAACGCCGCAGGCCGCGCGGCCATCAGTCATCTCGCCAAAAAGGCGACGAGGAAACCGCTGGAAACTTTGCCGCGAGATAACGTTGCCAAGCACGTGTCCCGACGATTACACCCTTCGAGAGACGTTCTTCATTTATCTTGCTGCTTTCCGGAAGAGGCGACGCGCGTGTAAAGCCCGGATAGATATGACTTTATGACTGCTTCATCCAGCGACGAGCACCTAAACGCGGACACGATCTAGCGTGTTTTCGACCGGCTAAACCCTCGAACACGATTCGAACTTTGTCTCCGTCCGCTTGAAACGATAGCGACGCGCTCGAATAGAGAAATCGGTTGAGTCGGAAAGACCGCGACGATCTTCGACGGATCGAGGCTCGTAACGAGGGAACAATGACTACTGGCAGCGATCATCGTGGACATTATCGCGTTTACAAGCGACGAGGCAATCGGTTCTTGGGAACAAAAGAAACCATATCAAAAGAGCGGAAGGGGTGAGCCCGGCGCATTCAATTTAAATTTCATCGAGTTTATAGCCCGTTCCGCTCGCTGTTATTCAGTATAATTAATTTTTCAATCGGGAAACGAAGAAGCCTTTTACGAGGCCGTGGATTAGCGGCCTGGGCCTCGGTTGCGTCACTTCCGAGAGAGCGGCCAATGGTAGCGCGCGGACGCACGGGGTAGACGGGCGTTCTGCCACGCATAAGTTTACGAGCATCGCGCGCTTTGCTCTTATTGGCGGATCCTTCTCTTTCTCTGCACGCGGCTCGTAACACTTGGCCTTTAAAAATCGTGATAAAGGCGGACGTTACGCCTGGCCGTACTGACGATCGGTTTTACGGGGCACCGATGGTTTACGAGCTCACGGAATTCAACCGGGGAGCGAGTAAACCGTGGATATGAAGATATTACGAGTGACGCTGGACAACAGAACCGATTCGAGCGGATGAACAGCACGGTTTCGTCCTGGGAACTTAACTTCTCTCTCCTATAAAGTAGCGGCGTGACGACTCTTTTAAGTCGAACGAACCTCATCAATTTCTTTCTCGTTATCCATCGGAGAAGCTAAGCGGTATCTAGCGTACAGCGAGCAGGGACGTATCTAAATTCCCAAACGATTGCGAAGCTTCGAACTTTCGAAAGCGTCGAAAGTCCGAAAGTCGAGGTTCACGAACGTCGGAGATCATTGAAATGCATTCTACGGAAGAGAGCAATATTTCATTCCCATTGTCGGCCATTTTCCATTCAAAAGACCATGGACTCCGGTTCCGGTCGATCATATTTTTTCCAGGAAGCGAGCTAACAGAGTGCCGCGAAATTCCAGCAGGAGAATCGCTCGGTGGTGCACATTATATAAGTCAAAATTTATTGCAGCCCTAAACGGTGTGCCGTCAAAGGTAGCAGTCCGTGGCATCCGGTTTTACGATCCGGAATTGAATGCGTAATTTACAACGTCCTCGCGACACCGACACAGCCTGCCAGCGAAGACGTATTTTTTCACCCGCTGTTTTTCATCATATTTTACCTCCGCGGGCCCTTAAATCTGGCGAGGCCGATCGACTTGCAAGGTCGCTCGCGTATTTCCCTGAAAAGACCAGAATCCCACGGGAAGTCCTCGGGCCTCGGCTCTTAAGGCATAAAATAATCCATAAAAATGGCAATTGTCCGTTCGCGCTTGGAAAGAGGGACGGTCGCGGCAAAAAGGTGTCTCTCCGTTTCATGGAAGACTCGAGTTAACCGGAAGCTGTCGCAGGCAGTCGGCCGGCGTAGCAGCGCTTTAATTAAACAAAATACATCGTATTTGCATAAGACGCACGGCCTCTACGAAGCGCATAGTTAAGTCGAAGATATGGCGGACAGCCCGTAATATACGACGGACGAGGACGATGGGAAGGACGCCGGGGCCCAGCTCGCTGTTATGGGGGTTCGCCCCGTGGAGGGGTGGAAAGAGCGGGCGAAAGAAAGAGAAAGAGATTCATCTCGAAATTGTATCGGCATCTGTATGGCCATTAGCATACTGGAACTGACGTATCTCGAAATGTTCTCATTAGCCGAAATTCATGGGCGGCTTCTACGCATCGGGCCCCTCGAGGCCCGAGATTCACCGTGGTCAGAGCGGACCTACAGCCTCGCCCGGGACTGACCCGACAGTTTTGTAAGGTTAACCCGGTAACTAACCTGACTTAACCCAACCGGTCGGGGAATGTTAATGGCATCCGACTTATTGACGAGGCCAGCCCTGGCCCGACCGGGGGCCCGGGCCCTGCGCTCCTCTCGCCCCCCTCGTAATTACGTAAACCGAGTTTACGAGCTCGCGTGACATCACAATGGCCGCACGAGCGAGCGAGTAACCAGGAACGCCGGTACGCGGCCACTTTTGCTCGATCGAGCTGGTTAATAAGAAGAGGGTGGTAATGACGCGGCGTTATTGCCGACGTGGACGCAGGTGCCTCCAGGTGCCGGGCCTGGGACTCCTCTCCCGTTCCAGAGGACTGGTTCGCGTTGGCAAGTCGATAGGAATATGCTGCGTATGCCCTTAAGGCGAGGTAGCAGACTCGTGTCCCTTCCCGGGGCCGGGTTCAGAATATTCTGCCGGGCCTGGGAGAGTCGCCGCTCGACGATTTTGGAGACGCGGCGAACGGTGGTATCGGCGGTGGTGGTCGGAGCTATGAAATTGCGAGCGCGTTACGAGCACTAGTTATCGGCACCAGTAATTATTCCAGTTATTTATTAGCGCGTTGACATTTTATTGGCTCGAACTATGTTATACGCAAAATTGATTACGCGATCAAGTGTTAAACGCGGCACTTAAATCTCGCGGTAACGTTGAATCGAATATTACGAGCGTTATGACCCGCGTAAGTGACACATTAATGACGAGATAAGAATCATCGATCGCAAAGCTGTCGCGGTGATGAAAATGAGTATATTAATACGGAAAGGAGGCGTATAATTCACACCAGTGGGATAGAAATCCAGGTGTTCGATAACCGGAGGCGTTGATTTAGCTCTCGCTGTAGAAAGCTCTCCTCCGCGCACGGAGACTCGCGCGCTCGAAAATTTGTACGATCGTCGATCGAAAAATCGAGTTCCAGGTGATTTGGCGAAGTCGAGAGAGAGAGAGAGAGAGAGAGGAAGGTAGAATTGCGCAAGAAGAAGGGAAAAGGTGAGCAACGCGCCAAAAGCGAAGCGAAGCAAAGTGGGGGCACCGCGTTCGCCGTCCAGCAAATCATGCAGACCAGATTGTTGGCAGATCCTGTCAACGAGGACTTACAGTTACGCGGCCGCGGCCGCGGAGACCCGTAGGAATGCCTTTATATGCAAATCAGAAGGCTGGTGAAGGCTGACCGCAGCCGCGGAGCGGAGTTTAGGGATCGATTCGCAGATATGAATGCTCCTCTCGACGGTGCTGGGCTGCCGCTGCCGGCTGCCATTACCGCTGCGACCGATGACGGATGAATTATTAATGACCGCTGGGAGAGAGCCACCGGGAGATCTATCAATGAGCGAAGGCGAATGCGCGACGACGCCCGGCGTCGTGCTTGCGTTAATCGCTTCGGTATCAGGAAGCGGACGCGTCGATCGGGCATTCCTACGTCCGGCTGGATGCCTCCCCCATTTCTCACCCCCCGCTAATTGTCCGCGGCGCCGCTCGAGGAAAAGTTTCTCCGCGTTTCTGACCTATGAAACGGGCTGAAATCGTGTAAAATCGTTGACAGCCGTGAAACGAGGCATCGCTGCCTATCTGAACGTAATTAACGTACACGCGAGGTGCGATCGGATGCGCGATCTGGCGCACGCGTGAACCCGCGACGGGGAATAGAAAAAGTGTTCGAAGCCAGTTCGGCCGAGGGCAGGTAGGCGAGGCGACTGCGAAACGACAGAGAGCGAAAGTCGATGCACACCTCGGGGGCATTAGCAAAACCGTGAAACCGTGAGCTGCCAGGCAGAGCACGCGTCCGCTCGAGGATCTAGATGTCCTGTTCGACCGACACGTTCGTCGGGCGCAGCTTCGTGAAGTGCCTCGCAAACCCCTTTCCACGAGGAACGATGACTTTTCCGAGAACGAAACGGGTCAAATCACAGCCCCGATTCTCTCGCTTTCGCCGTCAGACAACCGAACTTTGTACTAACATTCTTCGTTCTCGTTAAATCTTTAAATTTATTACCTGCCACTTGCTACCAACGTGCGAACATTTACGACAGATCACGTGACAGAATCAACGAGATAACACTAAACTCGTTAAACCACGCGAAAATACAAAGATACTTGTAAATTTCGCGTTTTTGCTTATGAAAAAAAATACGTAAAAAGTTCATCGTCGTTGCATCGAGAATACCATATAAATAGTAAATGCACTCTGTACGCCGTCGTCCGGCTCGAAAAGAGGACATTTTTTTCCGCTCGATGGAACGACAGAACACTTTTAAATTATGATCACAATAAATATGGTAAATAACTGGTATAAACGGAAAAAAGATGTTATATCCGCGTTTAATTTACGAGACTGATCTCGCCGTTGCGGAAAGTACGGACGAATGAATAATTTACTAAATTCGTAACTCGCGTGCGCTTACTAAAATAATCTGTCGTTTCGTGGGACCAAGCAAGCGAGAAGCGAAGATGAAATTTATGATAAACCGATCGTTTTAAATTCGCTTGGTCGCATGAAATATCTGCGAAAAGCTGTGTACACGAGAGTGCCAACGAAAACGAGGCAGGAGTCATCAAAATCGATGATCGACGATTTCGAATTCCTATATAGCGGCAGAGCGGCCGTGCTCGATGGCGTGCTGCTTTATGGGGTGTGTAATGACACCGTATGGAGCTGGCAAAGCCCAGAGGAAACGTAAAAACGTGCGGCAACGCGGGCCACCGAGAGCGAGAGGGAGAGAATGGTAGAGGGAGAGAAAAAAATACGGGGGTTATTGGATGAACAGCAATCATAAAATTTCCGTCCGACGCCGGAGGGATGTCGGACAGAATTTGACTGCGCAGACACAACATATGCACGGGTATTCTTGATATTTACGGCAGGGTCGCGGAGGCTGTAAACTGTTCTGCAAAGTAGACGTGCTGTCAGCAGTTTCCATAAGATTGGCCGCGATGCCACGCAGGGGTAACCACCCCTTCGCTCGTGAATATTCCTCGGTTATACGGTCCCGGAACTCGGGGACGTTCGAGGTCTCCGCTGCGAAAATGTGAGTGGAATTTTTTTTTTTTCCTCGCCTCCCCCACTGTTGCCTTTTCCGTACGCATATACCGACGGCTGTTTTGGCGGAAGCGGAGATCTTTCCTTGAGACGAATTCTACCATGTCTGTTGCGAATTTTTTATTTATGCCATTTCAGAGAAATAGAATACGTTATGTATACTTTTATGATCGATAACAGCTCGTATCATATCGAGGAAAATTCCCAATATTGGATATTCCATCGTGAAAAAGATGAGAATACGCAATGTCGTATCATTTCGTCCCATATGCTTTCACGTCTTCCACGCATCGTCTACTTTAATATCCTGCGAGCAACCGAGTCGTTCATAATTCCTTTCTCGCTGCAACTTCCTATCTCGCCCTGGACTAATAGCTGTCTTATAAATAGAAGAACCCGGAAACCTTTTCAATTTACTTTCAAATAAAATCGCTACCAGTTTCGCGCGACCCAGGGTTAATCTAGTCCACACGCGATTCGTAGCCAAGTGGCTGTGACGCGATCCCCTAGCCGCGCCGGATTTCCGTTCTCCAGTCATTTAAACTCCATTATCGCGAGCATCGCGAACCAGCCTGACCCTTTAAAAACGCTGGTCTCGCGCACCGTCTCGTTATGATTTCACCCCACAGCCTCGAAGCACCCATTCAGTTTTTCCGTTCGATTTCAGGTACGTGGGCGTACGCGCGCGCGCGCACGCCACCGTCTTACGACCGCGTCGTAGATCGAAGATACATCCCTAATGTTTATGCAATGCCGGTTGCGCGCCGCGCGGAATTTTTCGCGGTGAATTGCCGCGCGATACGGAATCGCGCGTTCGACGACGTACGCTGCCCAATAACGCATAACTCCGACAGATCGGATCTGCCCGGTGGATCCGCGGCTCGGAATGCGAAACTTCCGCGGGACACCGGGTACGCGCCTCGGCTACCGTTTCAACCGAACGAGTCTCTGGTGAAGCGGAGAAACGGAATGGCGGATGCGAGTTCGAGCGGGTTGGGCGACCAACAGATTTTTGGCAACTAATAAAAACGTGGTCAACCGGTCTTTGAAACAGTGGACTTTAAATCGAACACACGGAAACGCAATAGGTCGAATTCCAAAAGCTAATCCTTGAAACGAACGATTTCGACCGCGATACACGGAGGACGGAGTACAGACGTAGATATTCATTGAATATTCCGCTTCTCCGTTATTACTGTAAGAAAAATTGATTATATAACGCGATTGCGCGTGAAAAACGAACGCGCACTTCTAAATTATAATTTTATGCAAATACAAAAGGCTAGTTAATTTACAATGACATTTTTTTCAGCCGGTTTGAATCATGCGAATTATGTTGCGCGAACACCGTTGAAGCGCACGAAATACACACACGTTAGTGGTAATAATTAAAAAAAATTGTTTACCAATGTTGGAGGACGCGGAGAGTGGTACTCGTAAAAACCGCGTCGGCCGTGGCGTGGAAATAGAAGCACGTCGATCATCCGAGCCGGCAGAAAAGAATCCGTCAGCCCAACGGATTGATCATTACTAGGTGACTCGAAAGGCAGAGCGTAGGTTCGCGCGACTCCTCCCAAAACGTCGCGCACAAAAGAGCCGAACGGAACAAAGATACAATACCTCCTTCGTCCGTCCCAGTCATCCCCGGGATCCATTCACGTGAACGCGCGATTACCAGCCGATTAATAGGGCCAGCAGGTTGCCCAGGGGTGGCCGCGTATATGATTTAAACGGGCAGGGGATGCGCGAGGGCACAATGGGCCTGCGTCGATGCTCACGTTTCCTAACAGCGCTTGCCCAATTTCACTCAAACAGAAGCCGATTAATTCACGGCGTCCAATTTAATCCGGGCCATCCGCCCTCCCTCGAACACCCTCGCCCATCGCTCTATTATACATATTTTAAACTGTCAATCTTATCCTCGACGAGCACCGTTCGCGTATTAGACGCGTGGGGTGGTCAGGTTGGATTAGCACCGGGGCCAACAATGAGGGCGCACAAAGAGACGGGGGACCACCCCTTCGCAATCTGGAGACCTTCCAGATCTCCTTGGACCGATGGCGTCGAGCGTTGATCTCGATGGACGACGATTCCGACGATCAATTTGTCGCGTTCGCGGCCCATGCTATTTATTAATTAGTAATTACGCGAAACGTGGGAATTCCGGGTCGGAATCGTTTTATCCTGGTGTACAGTAAGCAACGAAGCTACGAATCTCTAATTATAACAGATACGTTAACGTCTCGCTGGTTATTATGTTCTTCTTGGTGATATTACGTGGGATTAACCCGGCGCATTCCAGGCCAGTGGCTCTCTGTTTCGGGAATTTCGCGCCATCAAATTAGAAACGGAATAGTTATCTTCGGCGAGCCGTGTACCGCGCACTCCGTGGTGCGCACGAAAATAATAGAAACCTTTGAAGATCGAATTCGTAGACGCGACGCGAAGCTTGCGTTAGGAAAAACCGATCGGGAGGACGGCGGTGGTGGGTTTCGAGTCACGTGAGAATCGGTGGCACGTGCAAGTGCACCGTGGCCGTGCTCGTTAGCGAGGCTCAGGTGGGGGATGAGCGAGTTAGCGGATTAATAACGCCTGGCACGAGCCTAATCAGCCGGTGTAGGGTTCACGGGTGCCTGGTACATCGCGCCCCCTCTTACACAGCCACCCCTATAACAATATCATATTCGGCCCTCCCCTGAGTTATTAACCTCTAAGGTTACCGCAGCCACCCTCGCACAGCGCCGACATAAGCCGCACTTAATTACCAGAAAAGCTTAACCACCGTCTGTTAAGCCGCGTTCACAATGGAGACCGGCCGAGGGTCACAGTTCTCGAGGAAGCTGTCCCCAAAGACGGGCAATCGATGCTTGGATTTTCCGAGTTACCAAGCGGTTCGATCGCGTATCACATTAATAGGCGATACGTCCCGTTTCTCGAACTGGAACGTGCACCCCTTTCGAAGCCTCTCGAGCGCTAAAACGAAAAGGGAAAAAGACTCGGAAAGCAATTCGCCCGAGCAAACAGCGTAAGAAGCTTTGGAAAAGCAAGACACCGCGGGACAGCTGTTTCGCAACGGGTTCGAGCTCGCTATATACTTGGGACCGCCAAGTTCGAGGAAAGTTAATTAATAGCCAGAGGTACAAAGGGGAGTCCGGAGGTTTACCTGTTGACAGTAACGACGACGGCCGGCGAAAAGGGCTGCCGAAAGAAAAACGCCGATGGGACGTGTGTGTTTACGAAAGCTGAAATTCTACCGTGGCGCGAGACGGGGGCGTTCGGGACGTGGAGGGGTAAAAGAGGAGGTTAGTCGGTGGCGCAACCACCCCGCGCGCCCGTCGAGTGGCCGCAACGTTGTCGAGCGCAATAAAGACACCCCCGTCCCGGGATAGTTGCAACGCGAAAGTCGGCCCGGAAGGAAACTTTAAATTGGAAAAGTTCTGCCCGGGCCGTCTCGAGCAAGGCTGCAGAATGCTAAAAAATAAGCGCGCAACAACCCCCGCCTGCCCTTCTGGCCATTATCCCGGGGCGCAACGGGCCGATTCGTTCGAAATTTCCGCTGCGTCCTATCTCCGCATTATTTTTCACCATTATTTCCCTTGGTTCGCGAACAACACAGCAGATCAGGCGTCTTTTCGTGATCCACGCCGGCCAATTTCACCGAACGCGCGATTATACGAGAACGCAACTGCTCATCGACCAGGAAAAATGAGGCGAAAGAAACGTTACGCGAAACGTGGTACGAGCGTTTGCAACGAAGTAAAAAGTACAGAGGCCGAGCTATATGGAAAATTTGCAATCGGCGTTAATATTTGCAGCTTAACGCGCACGAAGTCTGCCTAGATCGAAACTTTTCTACGCGTTACAGCGAACGCTAGAGTAGATCTTTCCGCTTGAAAATAATGGCAGTATTTTTGTTCCAATTCGTCGTTTAATCGTTTCTGCACGATCCCTATTTCATTGGTACGATACGTGACTTCGGTATCTAAATATCTTCGATCGCGACGCTGTAATTACACGTTAACCCTTTTACGGCCTGTATTTATCGCGTGTCATTATCGCATAAGTAGATATTAAACGAAACGGCGATTCCGCAAAACGGCAAATTTAACTCGCCCGTTCGGCGAGTCGGCATTCTTCCGCTATCGGTGTATCAGCCAGGTGAAAGTAATAAACGTAAGTCATACAACGGACGATCATAAATAGCCGATATTAACGTCGATACGCGGGAATTAGCATAACCGTGCGCCGACAACCGATCGAAGCCTAACCGGGAGCCAATCGTCGGATCGTTTATATCATTTTCTTGCTACGACTTTGTTGCTCGTATGACTTCATGACTCTGTACGGGTTCGCAAATCAATCGTTTCCGTCTGGCGATACTGGTAGCCGGGTTTTAGGCCGAGTTCACAACCGGATACCCTCGCGTTCCGATCGTGAATTTCAAATTTCATCTAGCCGAGCCGATTCGATCGAATTTATTGTGCGCGAGAAACGACCGCACTTAACCGCATTTTATCGATCTCTCGCTGTACTTTGCTTATCTTAATATGCTATTCTTTTTTCAGATCATATCGCTAATATTTCCATTTAACTTCCAATGCAAATACCGGGTACACAAGAAGCATATTAGAAGGTGACTAGTTTTTTTTTGTTTATCATGAAAATGCGATTAAAAATTAACCTCTGCCGCACCATGAAATAAAACCTAGGCCACTCGGCGCCCTTGATTTTCGTCCCATTGTTAACGCGTAGTTACGGGGCCGATTTATGTTTATGATCGCAGCGAACGTAAAAATTAATCGAATGAATTTTAATTGGTTCTTATATTTATGAATTTGGAATCCCCTCGTAATTGATCGTTCGTGCGTCCGTATCTGGTCGCATCTCCGCAGAAACCATAAAAAATTATACTTTTTCTGCACGGGGCGATTTTTATGCACCCCGTGTCCGCGAGCCTCGCGGAGCGGGCCCGAAAGTATCCGCGCAACAGATGAAAACTGTTAGAACGACGATTCGATAATGCGTTCCCGGCCAATCCCGTACTTTCGCCGACTCGTAAAAGCCGTATAAAAATCCGTTCGTCGTACTCTGAATGAAAAACAATTCCCGGCGAGCATAATTTTCATCGCGACCATTTATTACCGAGTATATCATCTCGGAACGGGTTTCACTTCCTGCGAGTTAACCGTGCCACGACTGGACAAAGTAGCTTACGGTTACAACAAACGAGGGTTTGCAATAAAGTATCGACTCCTGGGGCCTGAGCCCCGTTCAAATTATCAGATTCTCTCTTTGACCCGTGTGGAAGTGTTCCCAGGTAAAACTCGAAGGTGGCTAGTCTATCGCGATATATTAAAATTCTTGCTCATTGCATTTCAGAGATACACGCGAATGTCGTCGTTCAGCGTATCGCGTAATTAAAATATGGATAATGTTCATCGACGGATATCTTGGATAGGATAGACCGGTATATTTCCCTTTGTTCGCAGTCAGTAGCGTCCTCACGGTAGCTTAATTGAGATAATTTACTGATCGCACACAGTCATCTCGCAATTCATAACGCATTTGGAATTTTCCTTCTTTACCACTGTGACGTCAAGCGTATATATTTCCTTCATCACGATCGTCTAACGCCACAATACGTAACGTTACTCGCCACTCGATCGCCATTACTCTTTCGCGAACATATCGCGCGGTGCCATTACCAGAATTTTTCCGTTAAACGCCATACTCGTATTTTTATATTTTCGATACCGTATGCGAAACTTGTATTCGCGAGAGGGAAATTGTACATGTTTCGAACGTAATACGACGAAGAGATGACTCCAAAATTTACGCGCATAATCATTATCACGAGGTACGTGAGATTCTCGAACGTAGAATTTACCGAGAAACGTAACGCGAACACTTTGTTTTCCATGGAGGGTAAAAAAAAAAGGTGTTAATTGCTACCAATGGAAAATTGTAATAGCCGGACGAATTTGTTGTCCCGGTATGTAGGAACGCGAGACTCCAAGCACATGGTTGAAACGCTGAAAGACGTTCACGTTGGCGACGCTCGGTCGACTCTTGCGAAATCAACGATGCGATGATATACGTGTTTTCCGTCATAGTTTATGAAGCCGATAAACGCGTCCGATGCCGCATGAATTGCTAATGGAAAATGCTATTGACAAACGCGGCTGTGTAAATCAGCAGGCCGAGTGGAATTCGCGACGTGGGCTGCGGCCACGTTGAAACTTTCGTTCGTGGTTCTTCGCCGAGCGGAGGCGGCGCGGCGGTTCAGCAATAATTGTTAATATTTCATTCCCGGACAACGGAAGTGTCTGTCACGCGAGCGAATCGACGCTGACTCATGCCTCTGCGTTAATTGCTATTTTAATCGATTTTGTTCGAAACCGTAGTACCGGTTAAATGGTAAAGGAAAAATTGTTCGATCCGGCGCGTGTACCGCGCCGAGAGGAAGGTATGCGCGTGTCCGCGGGACGAGGAAAGAGTTAAACGAGAATCCCGGGGAATCTCGAGGATCTCGGGTTCCATCTCGGCGAGTCGAAAATCCCGAGTGCGCGGGATTTTTCCGCGCGGTACCGCGTGGAACCGGTGCAACACCTGCGGCATTCCTGCACGCCGGCCAACAACATAATTCGATAACAGTCTATTAGACACGCGATAATTGCATATCTCCCCGGGTACGCCCCGTGCAGCCCGACGATATAATAATTTCAGTTTACGCGCCTACTGTTAATCGCGTCGTTTATATTCCACGGTTTGGCGCGCAGAACGGTCTGCGTGTCTCACGAATATCGGTCAGGGAATCGGACGTGCCGCCGGTCCCCTGTACCGCACGCGATACGCATCGGGGAAATAAAGAAATCTCGATAGCCGCGGCGTGCCGCGAACCGGAAAGCGTTATCGGCTCCTTCGAACGCGCCACCCCTCGTTAATTGCCACGCGTATCTCAATCGGTGATTTTTCATTTTCCCCGCGATGTCCGCGGGTAGAGGATCACTTTCTCGAGATCGAGGAAAGGAGAAAGGGGGAAAGACGGCTGGTAGATTACGCGGTAGTAGCCGCGAACGGGTAGGGAAAAATGCGCGTGGTAAATTGCGAAACACCGTCCCGTAATCAAGTGTACAATATTCCATTGATGTTCGATGCTCGTTTAATTTCCCGAGAATCATCGGCAGAGGTGATCCCCTAATTGGCCGAAGCAAGCGTATCATTGGCACGAACGGCGGCACGGCAGCACCGCGTACGAGCTCCGATCCGGGACCAGCCAGGCACCGGTCAATTAATGCACCGGCAAATAAACGGATGATTCTTCAGTTCGAGTCGGTCCGCGGCCAGCTGTCTCAAGAGGCCTCATTAACCGCAGTCCGCCAATTATATAATAATAAGCTAATAATAATTGCATTGCCGTTGCATCGGCCCACCGGCCGGCTAGAGTGGACGAATAAATTAAGGACTAACTTCCCTCTTACGACGCCCTCGTCCAGACTGCACGTCAGGCTGCATCCAGACCCCGGGTCTTGAGTGCATTTTTAAGCATCTCGCCGCAACGTGCCGTCCCCGTCGCCGGATATGACAAAACGCCACGAGAGCTCCTCCGGTGATTAAAAGCCATTGCGCGCCGATTGATTCTCCAAACTTTATTCTCCGCTTAGAGGGGCCGATCGTCCGCTTTCAAAGTTAACCAACAAATCTCTCTCTCTCTATATATATATATATATATTCCATGCGTCTGTCTCGATTGTTTTCGAACTGGAAAAGAAGAAAGGGAGGCGTACGCGGGGCCTCGCGAACGGAAGTCGCTTCGAGACCGTACTTTCACCGTTCAAACTCGTCGTTAATTTACGCATTGTTGTCGCAAATGGAGCAACCAGTAGTCGGGTACGAGCAGCGGTTTGTCCCTTACCGTTCGTGTCTGATATAATATTTCATCAGCCTCGAACCGGAACCGGCCGTACGTAACCGTGTCCCGCGCGCTCAGAAGAAGAACGTAGAGTCGCGTTACTGTCGCCAACCTGTCCCCGTTCTTACTCCGCCGGCTGTTAGTAGGATGAATATTTATTGGGAATTCCAATTTTTTTCTTTTTTCCATCGACGAGCAGAGGTGGCCGTGCGCGCGCGCGCGCGCGCGCGCGCGTTAGAATCTCCGCGTCTTATGAAACTCATAACGTCGACGAGCGTGACCTTAAAGACCGCGATCGATTCGATTGTGCCGCGAGATCGGTTGCATAAATAGACGCGGGTTTGATTTACAGGTGTAACGGCGGCGCGTTCCCGCGCATTGTGATTTTTAATACCGGGCCGACAGCGCGCGCGTTGATTTATCCGGCTTGCCGATGGCATTTCCATAATTTATGGGAAAATACGACAGATTTATAGATTTCGACGAGACCGCGCGCGCGTTCGATAAGTGTACGCGGCGCAGCTGACGATAAATATGGCGGCGGACCTTTGGACCTCGTTAGTTGCTTAACGATTTTTAATAATCGTTGCGGGCATCGATTTACGAAACAGGCGAACTTCTTCGCGTTCCTCGATATCTGGTTTATAATAACGTCGTCGAGATTGTCTTCGAGCGAGCTATAATTCATCGCTGGATTCGCGTGGGTAATCATTGTTTTCGTCGCGATCTTTCGTAACGATTTTCGTTTCGAATAACGGCGGCTACGATAGAGGAACGGTAACATTGAAAGTTTGCATATGAATGGGTGATTAGAATTTACCGCGCATGATTTAACGTAGTAAACTCATCGGACGTGATAGATCTTTCTATTCAATCTGACGGGCTGGCTGTGCGTTACCGGCTTGCCAAACGTGAAACTTTTATAATTTATCGCTGTACGTTTACACACGGCCGTGGCTGCATTCGTTGGCCTCGTAGCTTTTACGTTCCGGATACTTCGCTCCATCTAAGAGCTGTTGCTTTCTCTGGATTCGCGTCGCTCCGCGAGTTCGTTTTCGATGGTCGCGTCGGGACGACGCGTATCAGCGCGGACGATCAATTTTCCGATGAAATTCGACGGTCGTACTTGTCGCGCACACCGAGACGAAGAAGAAGAAGAAGAAGAAGAACGCGAACACGAGGAGCAAGCCCATAAACCGTCGAAACAAACGGTCTGAACGGAATCGGCGGCAAAAACGGCGACGTTTCATTTTGCGAAACCGCGGCCGTCGGTTTTTTGCCAGCGTCGAAGCAACGACGCGAGGCGGAGAGCAACCTTGATCCGTAGCGGAGTTTCGCGAGCCGCGGCACGAAATTTTTCCTCGGGCGGTTACGCAGGTGCGCCGGGACGAGAAATATGACGGTGAATTTTTCCCGGATCCACGGCCGTCCCGCGGAATGCCCGTTTATTGTTAGCAAAAGGGCCGCGCGCGGCGCAAAAAACCGCGGCCAACGGATTCCGTTTCTAAGGCCCAATTACTCGTGTCATTACACTTCTGGATTCCTGGAGCGCGCGGTGGCTCGCGAGCCTCGCCGGTAACAGCGGTTTCACACTGACGCTTTCCACGCGCCGCCGCCTCTCCGTCGTTGACCGCGATCGAAACGAAATCGCTGGTTATTATTATTCGAGACTTCTGGACGCGTTGGAAAGCGGACACGGTTGTTCCCTCGGGGGGATCATCGCCAGACTCGGGGCACCTTCGTCCGATATCGTCGGTCGATCGTTCGGCGGTGAAACACGACGAGCGTTGACGGAACGTCGACGACGAGTTATTAAAGGCTAAAAAGCCTAAAGGGAGACGAGGTTGGAAACGGTCGGTGTGAAATCGGTGTTACATTAGAGTAGCCGCGCGCGCGACCTGGCCGGGTCCGTTTCTTTTTTCTTTTCCAGGGCTCCCGGGCGCTGTGCGCTTATGTAGAAGCGGTTTCAAATCTGGTTAGGCTCGGGCTGCAATTTTGTAATCCATAAACGTCGCTCATATGGCGCGTGCTCCAGTTCCATGTATGGCGAAAAACCGCGGCTGCCCTTGTTGTTGATGCCTTCGCGAGACGAGCGTTGCGACAGCCACGTTTCTCCGGGTTTCTATCATATCCGAGCGGCCGATTACCTTATACAAGCATCAACGAGCCGATCATTCGTAGAAAAGTAACAATTAATAAGGGCATCGGTAAGTGGGGCCCCCGTTCGAACGGGTCCGGCCGATCGCAGAGGTGTCGATTCGTGTTCTCCGATTCGAGACAACCGTTCCACGTCTCGGCGAGCGTTAATTTATCTGGAACGCTCGCGGATTCGAAACAACGAATTAACGAAAGTTTCACCGGGGATACGAACGAAACACCGTGATCGATAACGTTTTAATAGACCTCTGTAATTAGAATCGGTAATTGCTTTAATTACGTTTTGATCGCATTAGCTCTAGAACGTAGCCACCGCATAGACGCGCGTTGTATCGCGTTTCCGTGAAAATAAACGCGGCCGCTGCTTTATTTAGATCGGTCTCCGCCGGTGTTGCTTTGAAACACGCGATACACCGCGATTAACAACGTACAATAATAATCGTGATGCTCGCGTTCGATGCCGGATCCGGGGACGGAGCCTTGCCCTCCCCTCCTTTTGCCGGGCAAAATTCGGGCCAGTTGCATTCCAACGATCCGAGGCCCCGCGGAATCCCTGCTCGAGTCCCTGCTATTATTTTTAACGCCCCGACGCATCCCGCGTCGCCGCGGGGACGAAATAAAACGGAGGGAATGTCGGGTGTCGAAGCTGGCGCGGATTTACGGGGCGCTTTGTAACACCGCCTTCCTCAATTCAGCAATATACCCGAGGAGAGCCCCCTCTCACCCTCGCTCCTTCCTCCCGTTCGCACACCACATGACTCTCCCACGGGGGAAGAGACACCGGGACCCAGAGCCACGGGGACCAGCGTGTAGCTTCCGCTACCTTCGTGCTCATTAACCCTCTGTGCCCGGGGATTAAATACTTTCCGGGGCCAACACAGCGGCGTGCTTTTTCTCCTTTCTTTTTCGCGAGAAACCGTATGCGCGCCGGAGGAAGATTTTGACGAGGTTTATGGGGTTACCGCGGGAATTCGGTAAGGGGCACCCGAGGACTGCGACCACCGCGACCCCACGACCTCTGGTTCACCCGGTTTCGAGCAGCTCCCGTGTACGGCGTAACACCGCGGCCAATTAACAGAGTCTTTCAACCAGCCTCTCTGTTGTTTCAACGCGCGATTTATGAATAAAATTAGTTCTGCTAAACATCACCCGGAATGCTTTGGAATAACAGATTCCGTTCTCTGAATAATAGATTGTTCGACCGACGAAATGTTTGCACAATGACGTATTCATTGTCAAAACGTACCGCGCTTCGTAGTTATAAATACGACGAAAGCGTTACGCGTGGATTCGTTATGATTTTCGCGACGAGGCCACCCGAAAGGATCATCGACGAGAAAGTAAATACCTGGAAATAGACCCGAGTTGACCGTCCGCCGGGAAAGTTTGGTTAAAGGGGACCCGTTGGACGTGCCAGCGAATCGGTAATCGTCGGAGAAAAGTGCGCTCTTAATTCGCAGGAACGGTGATGCCGGGGAAATTGCGTCGTCCGACGTGGAACAGCGGCGGAATCCGATGGATGCCACGGACGCGGCGCTAGAATTTCACATTGTGCACGGTACGTTATCACCCGCTATGGCTTTCTGCCAAGCGGGCACGTGGGCTGACCTACAGGAACACAGGCAACGCTATTTCGGACTTGGAGTACCTGGTATGTAACACTAATAATATTAACTGCGCGTTGCGCATCGACGTATCACGGACGCGACGCGATCGTGGACGCGGCGTGTGGTTGCCAACGGGGGTAGTAGACAGACGGGCGAAAAGAGGAGGCGAGAACGGGTCTTGACACGAGGCGAAATAGGAAGTGGAGCGATTTGGAGATCTCGAGTTCATTTGAATAGGCGCAAAGCGTATCGCGAGGGTGAACAATGTCCAATATAAAATCGAGGTTGGCTCCGGGTTTAGCACCGAATAGCCTATACGGGCCTCTAGCAATTTCCACACACGGAACAATCTCTCCCCTTGTCACCATTATGCCTCATAGCTAGCCACAGGCGTCGCTATTATAAACATATACAAATTCGTCAGTGGCCGTCGCAAACAATGGACCGTTTAACAGCGCGGAGATATATCATCGTGCGGCGTGGATTCGTCGGCGGACTCCTGGGTCCCAGGGCTGGAGAAAGAAGGAGAGGAGAGGAGAGAGAGGGAGAGAGAGAGAGAGAGAGAAGTCTCTAACCGCGGCTGGATTTACGGTGATCGCGTGCAACCGGTCGTTTTTTGCTCACCGACTATACATCATCTTTACCCAGGTGAGAGGATTAACCTTCGACCAAATGGCCATTTAATAGTTGCTGCCGGCTTCTGTGCCGCTCGCCTCGGCCACCGCGTCAGCCGCGATGAAAAGATACCTGGGCCTTATGAGGTTTCTCTCTTATGAACCACCGTTCTCTCCGCTCGATCGTTTCACTCTCTAAAGCGGCAACCTCTTTTCTAATTATACCGAGAACCGATAAACTCTATGCAGATAGGTGCGTGGTACAGGGTAACGAAGATTATTCGGTTATATCGGTCATCCCCCAATTGGCTGGTAGGTGGGAGAGCGGAGAGCACCCCAGAAACGCGGACCAGCCAATATGTCATCCCTCTGGCCGCGGTCTCGGGCCGCGTATAACCCTGCGTGTTACACGGTTGGCGCGGGCCGAAAGCCGAGCAGAAGAAAGGGCTCGGCGTTTCGCGAGCGGGGAACAGAGCGGCGAACTGGGCTGTCGCCTGGATCGGGGGATACAAATGGGCAAAACAGCGGCTCTGTGCGGATGCCGCGGGCCCGGTTGCAGGTGGCGTGGCCGCCGATAAATATGTCAGCCGGCAACACCATGCCGCGGCATACCACGCCGCTCTCGCACCCTCGTTCCACCGTCCGGTTCCCCGTCCCCTCCATCCCCGCCACCCCGCGGAATATCTCTGTTCCCAAGCACCGTTTCTCGCCTCTGTTTCACCCTCGCCGCCCGCATTTGAATATTATGGAAATGTCGACGACGCGCGAGATACCCGCCCAGCCCTGGGACACCCCGGCCCGCACTCTGCATCTGTCATACACCCTAATGAGCAACCGGGGGTTGCTGCCTGTGCGCCCGACAGACTCCCAGACGCGTCTACCTGCCGCAACAGGTGAACCCCGCGTCTTTCCTTCGCGCCCGCTTCTCCTTTTTTTTTTTTTTCCTTCGTACAGGCTGAAATCGATCCAATAACGGAATCGTTATGAAAACGGTTATTATCTATTTTATCACCGCGGACTGGTTGCGCTTCTTACCGCAGCTCTAGACTCGCTGGAAGTGAACGTGACCCAGAGAATGGCTGACCAATATCAAGGACTGACGTTCTCCTGTTTAAAAGTTCCACCGCGCGAACATTACCGTGCACCTATTTTTCGTCCTCGTAGCTTCTCTGCTCCTTCGATCTCGAATTTAAATTATAAACGAATAAACGCCGCGTGTAAATTTGAATTTCACCAACACTTTTTATGGGAAACCCGACGCTTGAATTTCAATTTTTTTCTTTTCACTCCGCATCTCGCCATTTGTGCCAAAATCAGCCGAGTCACTTTTAATTCCGCGCGAACACCGGAAAGGTAAACGACCAAGTAGCGTCGCGTTCGGTTATGTTCCAGAATTAGTAATATTTAAAGGACGAACGAGTGTCGGAGACCCCCATTTTCATCGAATTTTTCAAATTATCATGCGCGCGACGTACGCGTGATAACCACCGTTTTCCGTCGCTAGAAAAGTAGGCCGGAGCTCGGACGGAATATTAACGACTGTCAACCACGACCACGCTCGTGCTGGGTATCAACGTGTTACAATCGTGCCAAAGTACCTCGCGTTGCGCTCGCAATGACTTAACGTTCCATCGATTACAGCGATAACGACGATTAATTTGAATGGCCACTGGCCAGATAGATTTCCGTTTGAACGATCGAATCGGCCAAGAACGAGAGTACAGCGAGGATGATGGCGGATCGAGCCGCGATTGACAGGCATCGCGGATGGAAAAAGTGGTGAATCCTGTCGAATCGGGGATCCGTGGAGCGGTCAAAGCGTCGCGGCGTCGAATTCACGGACGCGTCGGGGGTGAACAGGGTCCGGTCTCTCTGCTGGAACGGCCTTTGGTTCCACGGCTTGCAGGCCGTTGTTTTCACTCTGTTATGCAGCGACTGAAGCACCGTTGCACCGGAGTGCGGTCGGTTTATACACCGCGCGCGTTCCACGGCAATCGAGGCCAGGGAGCCGTGCGATTCGACGTCGAGATGATTGTAGTTGCAAATGGGCAGTTTGCATCAAGAAGCGGCCGCCCCATGGACGACAGGACATGCACGGGCAATGCAAACAAAGTTGACCCGGCGCTGTCCGCTCCTCGCCTGCAACCCCCGCTCGATATCCCAGCCCGTTTCACTACCCCCCGGGTACTCTCTCTCTCTCTCTCTCTCCACCGTTCCACGGTTCTACGGCTCTGTAGGGCCAAGGTACACACGCTAAGGTATACAAATAGCCATCTTTGACGCAACTCGAGCCTCGCCGCCACCCCCCAGGAACCGGCGTAATTGTCGGCCGTGCTTGATCGCAAAAATTCGATTACTGCTCGCGAACGAGTGCCGTCCTCGATCGCACGGTCGATTGTACGTCGACGAAGATACGCGACGGTATGTTTCGGTTCCAACGTTTCGTTTCTTTGAAAATCGACCGAATACCGTTCCCCTTTGCACCACTTGCGACTACTACCGGTCGTCGCCAGATCCGAGAACGCGAGAAAGTCTCGGGAGTATCGCAGCCTCAGTCCCAGTTCAAGAGGTTCGACGCGAACCGACTTGGCACCTGAATCTTCGAGGGGCCCTCGATGGGCGTACGGGAACGAAAAATCATCGACGACGACGACGACGACTAATTAACGATGGTAATCTCTATGGTACACGCGAGCCCAGGAAAATCGTTCGGCGTTAGAAACTCAAAGGCCAGGTTCGGGTCCAAAGGAGTCCGAAGTTCAGGCTGTTTACACGGCAGCATTTCGCAGCCGGTTGGCCAGACTGGCCAGTAGTCGTCGCCGGATTGGACTGCGGTGTATAAATAAAGCGGGAGTTCCGAGGTGCCTTTTCTAACCGGTCCCTTTGCTGCCGTACCGAACGTTCTGCACACTCTATTCTACAGGCCCACGATACAGAGCTCTTTGGTCAGTTAAACATGCGCATATTGCATGAAACTGGTACCGGAGTCGGGAGATCGACCTCTGTATTAACACCTCCGACGCTGTCCCGTTCCCCCGTCCCCGCTTTCTCCGCCACCCGACACCCCGAACGCCCCGTTTCCCCACCGTCGAATAGTTAAACCATTATTTTCGGCCGGACAGCCAGACAAAAGGAGAGAGAGAGGGAGAGACAATGTATGTACGTGTGGGTGTGTGTAGTTGCTCGCTCGTGTTTTCTGCGGCTCGTGACCGGTTCCGCGGAACGCTTTCCGTCGTCCGGAAAATGTTCCTCGGGGGATAGAGATGTTACATAGTCGCGAGGAACGTCGTACAATTCGGGAGGGTGATTAGTCGCGAGATATTTCGATCGCTTTTATAGGATATCGGGAACGTGGTAATTTTCCAGTCATCTCGTTGCCCCCTGGTGACTGACAGTGGGCGTGGGAAGAAGGCAGAAGCATAGAGACGTGGATGAAAGCGAAGCTGCGCCAGCTAGAAGCTAATCAGTAGCCGTGACCAGTATCGTTGTTAACGATTATAAACACCCTGGCCACGGGGAGGGACCGGACTCGTTATTGCGTTTAAAATCGCGAAACGTTTGTGTAGTAATTTACATAGGAGGGCCGATCGGTGGGCACGATTATGCGTAAAATCGTCGGTAGGATGCGCGCCGCGCAAATTTGTACCCATAATTCTTTCCTCGTCGAATCTGCGAACAGCGACGGCCTCGGTTGCATTTAAGCCCGGCCACTGCACCCGCAGGCACGCACACCGACGCCGCCGCGCACCGACACGCCGTCAGCTCATACCAATTGCAACGACATGCCGCATCATTACGCCCCGCTAATTAATTGTGATTTATCGACTTCAAAATCCCCGATCGGACCTGCCTCGAGGAAACACAATGGCCGCCGCTGCTCCACGGGCGACGCGCGCTTCGAACACGATGACGCTTCATACGATGCGGAGGCCGGTGCTGCTAACCCTCTTTTTCATCTCCGCGTTGCGTTTTCGTTCCGGATCGCCGGAGAAACCGATCGCTCTTGTCGTCCTTCTCTTCCGCCTTTTTCTCCTTTTTTCCCTTCCCGATCCCTCTCTGGCGTTACCTCGGAGTGATGAGTCGCCCCGGCGAAGGGAGACGAATTTGCGAGCTGTTCGATTCTCAACCTGTCTCCGTCGCGATTTCGCATCGATTCTCGAGCTAATTTTTACGTCCAATCGGTCGACGTTCGATTTTCCAAAATGGAAGCAACGACTCGAGAGAGGACTCCAAGTACGAATCTCGTGAAAGGAAGCGATCCCACTTGAAACGCAACCCAGTCGGATTTGCTCATCGGCGCGAGTACGAGCAGCAGCGACAAGTCTCCGCGAGCCACCCTGATCATCCCTACGCCTCACAGATTATTTAGCGAAATATCGTTCCCGCCGCACGACGCAGCTGCGGCACGACAATTACGCGTGGACGTGGAACGCCGCGAAGCATGAATTTTTCTCGTGCAACAAGTTGCCCAACAATGACGGACCGCGCCGCGTGACGTCTTACGGGGCCGCGGTCTCTCACCCCCGGTAAGAATTCCGCCCGGTAAACCGTTTACTCACGGGCTGCCGGATCGCTCAAAATATTTGTCGCGTTTCTCAGGCCTTTGTCAGGCTGGTAAAGCACACGGTAAATCCCGTTGCCGTGTACATGGGATCATCTACCGAGAACGAACTCGTTGGGGACAGTTTCGGATTAGCTTCCCCCTCCCCCTCTCTCTCTCTCTCTCTCGCCATCGCTCTTTCTCCGCAGGAATGTTCTCGGTATCCTGGTACGAGACGGGGACCATTCTTGCCAATTTTCTAGCGAATCCTCGCGTATCTCTGCGCGTACGTAATCTGCGTTCCGTCAGAGTAGCGCCAGATGTTCGTCAGCGTCCTCCTAAAGGTGTTTGTCGCGGTGATTCGCGACGACGACGACGACGACGACGGTGAGAAGGTGAGAAAGAAAGTTGACGAGCGACATAAGTGACAACGGGACAGTTGTTCGTACGATGCGGTGAGATTTTCCAGAAACAAGAGTTAGAACAGCTCTGGGCAACGACAAGAACAAATCGTCGAGCCAGACACGGGACCTGCCGTTTGAACGATCGCTCGTTCCACGTATCGACACGGCCGGCTTCGTTAAAAATCATTTCTCATTGCGGAGAGCGCGTGCAGCCCTCCGGGCAGATCTATTTACGGAAAACGAGACGTTATTGCAGCTGGTGCACCGTGCGCTACGCGGTGTCCCCACGGCTGTGCCCGGATCAACCCCCTTAAGTGGACAGGTCGAGTCTAGGCGGACGCCTCGTCTATGTTATCAGAATAGCTGCGTGTTTAATGAGTAATGAGCCGATTTACGGCCGGCATGTGGGAATGCTGCCTTAGGATCGCGATAGTCTTGCGACGGACTGCGCGAATGCAGGGCATTCCACGCGGAGAAGGGGTTGGAGTCGGTGGAAGTGGACAGCGCGGTAGCGTTTCGTTTTCTGTGAAATCGAGCATCGAAGAGTATCGAATTGAAAAATAGACGAATTCATAATTTCGATCGTGGTGCTCGCGCGCGTGTACGACAGTTTAACCCTGAACCGTTTCCCAGAAAACGTATCAAAGCCGCGCTACTCGTTCCTCCCTAGAAGAAAAAAAAAAAAACTAGTTTAACTCAGTCCCACTGAGCTGGCGCAGAGTGTATGTACATAAATTAAATAAAAAATTTGGAACGTTTGGTAGGACTGGTAATTAAGAATTAAGTGCGCGTTACATATATGGCTGGCAAGAAACACGTACCAGCTGGAATCGAATTATCCGTAAAAACGGATACCTTTTCCCGATGCAAACACCTACTTGTCATTGATTGCGTCGTTCCATGCGCATTTTAAAATGTGCAACGCGATTCACTTGACAAATTTTATGTCCACGTTTTGGGGGGGGGGGGGGAAAGAGAGAGACAAGCAGCTTAGAGCCACGGTATTTCAATTTCCCTTACTTTATTACCCTATTATACTATTTACCGGTAGTTTGCACCTGCTCGAATTTATTGGCACGATGCATCACGATTACGATGTAATTTGTAACAGTAACGGTAGGCAGTGTTAATTGCGGTCGCCGCGATAATTAGTTGAAATTGCTCGAATGATTTTTCGCGAAAACTAATGGAGCGCGCGTAGAATAAAAATTGAACCAGGATCTATCGATAGACGATAACGGACAGAAAGGAAGGAAAGGATGTTTTATCGGGGGCGCATCGGGCGGATCGTAGGGGCGCGCAATTGCTGAACAACGAATTATTTATGCGTCCCGCGTTTTCAACGGTTTCTTGGAAATCGTGAACCGCGGCCCCCATTAGAAATGCGAATTAACAATTCAAATGGGGAATATGGAATGTTGGAAGACCGCCCTGTTGCGTCCTGTCGCGTGTTCGCGGCGACGAGTGAATAATCCCGAATGACAAATCGGCTGGGACGGGAAGTTGGAACGGAAATGGCTGGCAGCGAGAGCAAATAAAACGATTGTTAATCTATGCGGCGTCTAGGTGTATCTAGCATCGATCCGGAGCGATTAGTAAGAATCGTCGGAGCGTCCGCAGCCATCGAATCGGCGGGCAGGTTTCCCGGTCGGCGGGCCTCGCAGGCGGACAAATTGCGTTGCACTCTAATTATACAACCGTGCACGCAGAGGCGCAGGCCCGTATCCCGGCATCCCGACTCGTTCCTCCAAGATTCCCTAAACGGCGTTCGTTCGGTGCGGCCGTTGAAAAATCACCGCTGAATGGGGCGGACGAGGAGGGAAAAACGGCGTGGCGCGGAGAGAGACGGCGGAGGATCGTTTCGCATAAGCGAGCGACGCGTTGGGCTTTTTTGCCCGATCTCACCTTGTTCGAGGGAAAAAGGGGAGAGGAGGGGAGGGGCGAGGGAGGCCGGTGCAAAAGGGGATCCGGACCCCATAGGGCAGAACATTCCCCGTCGATTTCTTCGGCCGCGTTTCCATCGAAAGGATTTTTCTGCCTAGGCAAGGATACTCCCGATCGGAGACACGTGCGCGCGCGCGCACACGCGCCAGCCCCAGCGACCGGCCATTCGTGGAAGAATAAATCGTGGCATGAGTTCCTCGAACATCGTCACGGTTGGTCTTCATTAACCCTCCCGGCGATTCTCTTTTACTTCCATCGCTAATGAGCCAGCCATATATACAATTTTCCTGCTCGCCGCTAATCGCTTAACCGCGATTTCTGTTCCGTTGCGTACTCCGTTACGCTCGTAGTATCCGTGGCTCGTTATTAGCGCCGCCGAGCAATTTTACGTGGGCGTCTCTCGACTCGTCGAGACGCTGCGAAATTATTCGATAACGCTCGTCTTTGTTGCGAAACAGTTTTTAGCCTTTCTTAAACGCGAAAGAGGGAACGCGTTATAAGCTGGTTATTATTAGAGGGTGTGCAAAAATGGCCGCGGCGAAATGGTATCATTAGCGATCGTCCGCATCTAGCAGAGGCAACAATCAGAAAGGTTCGCGTTTCGCGGCCTGTTCAAATAGACAAATGCGCGGAAGGCGTCGTACGACTGCAGAATGCGTCGCGACGCCTTGCTGGTTTGTTTCGACGTCATAATATTTGGAATTGTCCGAGGTCTGGCTGAACGGTGTCGGTTTCTCGTTCCACAATCGACCGTTGTGCGTACAAATGCGTCCCGACGTCGACCCGCGATGCCTCCGCATCCGTCAGACGTCACTGTGTTCGTTATTAAGGGAGGAGAGCATTCCCCGCGAATGTTTTTTCAAAAATTCCGATCCTTTTCGCCTTCTAAAAATTCCGCCGTTGTTGTTAATGGCCAAAGAAAACTTTTCCACTCCAAAAGGTACGCTCTTCCCAAAGTAGAAACTCGTACTGATTTGGACGATAAAAAAGAAAATTTGTGAGATACATTGGTAATTGCAAATAGTATCGATTCGCACGAGAAAAGGACACAAACTCGACTTCATTCACCAGATTTCCTCGAACGAATATCACGGAGCCGTGATCTGGCATCCACCGTTTATTATCTTACGCGAGAACAAATCAACGAACGATGATGGAAGATCGTTTACCGAGGAAGTTAATGAATAATCTGCGGTTTCGGATTCTCGAAACGGAACCATTAATCTTTTAATATCACTGGCAAAATTAACGATCAACCGGCCCGGGGGCGAGGGAACGTGGATGCCTCCTGACGTCCGGAAATAATTTCGACCATAAATCCGCTATTGTTTTGACCAGCCTTCGCGAAATGTTATAATCGCGATTCCAATTCCAACGCGCACGGTACTATAAATAATTTACGTCGCTCTTCCCTGACCACGATACTCTTTTTCTTTCTGCTACTGTTTTCTTTTTCTTTTTCTTTTTCTTTTTTTTTAGACACTTTTATAAATAACTTTGCATCGCTCGGATAAATGGTTCGCTTTGTAGGAGACGTCAGCTCGATTTAGAAAAAGACAACGGCGGCGAAATGTTGAAATTTAGAGCGATAAATCGAAGATTTTACAATGCCGCCTAAAACGGTGGTTCGAACGCGAGGGTACCAACGCGGCAGCGTTCGGCTGGTTCGCGGCAGATAGGATCGGCGCGCAAATTTACGGCCGTCTTCCATCAGATACGCGGAAATCCCTCAAACTTTGATGACGGCCATTCGAAGCTTTTTAAATGTTCATGCTTACAAACTGGTTCACCGGTGCAACGACCATAAAAGCCAATATGGAAAGGAGGGATGGAGTGGGTGCGGAGGGCCCCTCGAGAACACCCTTTACGCTCTCCGGTACCTTTATCTTTATCGTTATGCGTCGTTGTTTCAAGCTCTTTATGTCCGACAGCGGGCTCCCATTAACGTTTGATTTACAACTTTCTACAAATCTATAAAGGAGCCCTTACCTCTTCCAGGGTATAGATTTCTTTCGTTTCGTTTCGTTTCGTTTCACCTCCGCTCGTTCTACCTGTCTGCGTCGCTGTACGTGCACCTTCGAACGCGATTGTGGTTAACGCGTTCCCATGTAACGCTGTTTCGATCACTTTTTCAGGGGGATCAACAATTTCGCGCGGCTCGGAAAACTCGAACTCGAGTCGTTCGAAAATATTTGAAACTATTTAAACAGAGGGGCACTTTCGGTCGGGAAAAATCGTACGGTAACGAAGATATTCGTAAAATTCTGTAGTGGTTATTTAGAGAGGGGTCCGGCGCATCCGTCGGTGTCGAAAGTAAAAGTATCTTTAACCGATCCGCATAGGCTCGATGGCCCCTCGCCTCGTTGTCACCTCCGTTCCACCGGCAGAGGACAATATTTGGCCTGGAGGGCCGCGGTCAGATCGGCAGGCACGATAAAATTATACATCGGGCCCCATAAACGGGCCCGAAAGTTGCCCGTTAAAATTAAAATCTGCCGTAAGACGTTGTCCACCGATGAATTACGACGGAGGTATACCTTACGAGGACCACCCCTGCATCACTTGCTTCGTCACCTCCTACGATCGATCTTTTTTACGTCGATGCGACTCGAGTCGCATTTTTATGCGCCCCTTTTACGAAACCGTGAAAGCAAACGGAATCAATTAGAAGCGCGGTCGGGTAACGATGGGAAATGGAATTTTAGAAAGCACGCCGAAATTTTGAGAAAGTACTCGACACGGCGGAACGCAACCCCTTACGGGACGCTGACGATACGGACCGTATCTGTGCCACGAATCGGCTGGTCCTTTATCGACTATAAAGTCACGGGTAAATGTCGGACGTAGTAGAAGTTGCGCGAATAAAGGCCTCATTGCGAGGGACCCATAAAATCAGCGGCATCGCGTCGCTGAGCCCGTTGCTTGCATATAATATGGCGGCGTGTAATAAACTCCCTGTGGCGTGTCTCTGGGACGTTTGGGCATTGCTTTTCGTTTTATTATCACTTTATTATTACCACGGCTTGGCTTTATGACCGTATTAAGGCCTGAACGCGCAGTGATTCATTTCTACCGATCGCTGGGGAGCCGTGGGACGCGAGCCTCTACCACTCTATCAATTATAGCGCGTCCGAGAACTCGGACATTTTTTAGGGACTAGGTGTTCTACGGATTAACGAATACAATATTCGTAATTCGTCATCCGAGCGAGCAGTGATCAGTTCCACCTGGGATCGCGTTCGTTTAAACCGTTCGGGAACACCTGCGCTTCTCGTCCAGCACGCACGCGGGGGTAAAAGAAGAGAATAAATCGGTTCGAAATTAATTTCCCCCGTAGAAAGTCCCTAGGTATTCCCTAAGGCGACGGTGGGCCAGCTCGGGAAAGGGGAACCGCGGCAGAAACAGCGTGAAATCGATAGAATAAGAATGAGATGAATATGAGAGCGGAGAACAGGACCCGAGGCTACCGAGAGATCGAACGAAAGGAACGAGCTGGCGAACGGAACGAGGAGTAAAACGAAAAACGTGGAACGGGAGGGGGTCAGAGGTGAAGCCCGGGCCGCTCACACCGGCCGTACTCGGAGATCGAATCGGGCTCGTTGCCGAGCTCCTTCATCCTTAGCCTTCGACTGGCGTCATGCTCTCATTATACTCGTATCGCGAGGTGCGATTAGAGGTGCAAATTTGTTGGAATCGTCGCTGCGCTCTCAGGCTTCGTCCCCCTGGTGTCGTGAGTCCCCTGCCTGGCTTCTTTCGAGCACGTACCCTCCTCCCTGCTCGCGCCTTCCGATTCTTCCCGGGAACCGGTGATATTCGCCGGGTGAAACTTGCTCGTTTCTCGCGCGACCAATGCAAAATGGTAGAAAGTATCAATGAATTGGAGGCCGATTCGGCTTTAACTTGTCGATCGTACGAGCCCAGTCACGGGAATTAAGCGAATTGCTTATCGAGGTTGTTGTCTCGCGAAGTACGAACTTCGTATCAGATTGCTCGAGATCCACGCTGTATACACGGTCCGCGTCGTCGTTAAGAATGTATTTAAACCCGAGAAACGGTTAAAAGGTCCAGAGCCTCGTTCGAAACGGGGAAGCCAACTAATATTTCTTATTATACGACCCAATTTACGTTCTAGCCATCACATCCGGTAGTACATCCGTAGGGCAACAAGATTGCGTCGTTATCGTGGGATCTATTAAAGATCCCCTATGCGTGGCATCGAATTATGCGAATGCAAAAGACGCAGAACTATGTTAACAAACACGAGAAGCGAGAATCTGGACGCCGGTCCATCCGTGGAGCCTTGATCCATGCCCGTGGAAGCTCCGTCGCATTGGAAAGCGAACAGCCGCGCGCGGATAAAGATCTTTATGCAGAGGCCGAGGGCTGGGATACCAGCGCGGATCGTTAGAGATCCTGAATCGAGCAGCGACGGGCATTTATAATTTCAGTCGGCATTTGATGAAATGAATTTACATTTACCCATCCGTGCGCCATCGCGACGCCGTAAATACGCGATTTTATTCGCGACCGTGCGGGGATTTTACGGATCCTCGTTGATTCTGAAGCGAGATAGCTTGCCCTCGCTCGATCATGCGAGCTTATTATAACAGTGGCCAACGGTGTTTGCTTGTTTTTTCGGCATTTGTGGTAGCCAGATGCCGTCCTGGTTTCAAAAGGCAACGACGATTTCGATTCGCCGCGTCGATCGGTCGCTGATGAAATACCGTGCTCGTTAAGTCCCCTTTCGAATAGTAACGCCTCTTATCACAGACGGGGGATCGTTTCTAAAATGCTCGAGAAACTTTTCGCCCGTCAGAGATCCAAACGAAACGCGCAGTTCCGTGCGCGATTTGCAGAATTCGATAAAAATGATCGTCCAGTTTTTTCGCCCGCGCTAACGTCTCTCCTTATCCGCGATCCTGGCCGCTTCCGCGAAAAAGTCGTCCGCCGCGAAGCCAGTGTCCGCTTGAATTTTTCCATTTTCTTACCGCGCGTCCGTCGCGCGGGCACACCGTATAATCGAGAGGGGAAAGAGATAGGGAGATAGAGAGAGAGAGAGAGAGAGGCGAACGGTAGCCGTATCGACGCACGGGATCGATGAGGATCGATAGCGACGCGGTCGAGACACGATCGAAGCTTCCTGGGTCGGCGCGTCCCGCGGCAGGACCACCCGGCATCGAGCCGGTTGCATACGTTTAAAAGAACGTTGCCTACCCGTTGTTGTTTTTAATTATGTTTATAATCAACGCGCGGCTTGTCTATGGTAATCGGTGCCCGCCTATTCGAGATTTACGTCGCGCCCCTCGCCTCGTTGTTCGACGCGAAAAACTCGTCGCGATGTTCCCTCACCGTTGCCATCATCGACTATCTTCTCCGGACAGTGTCGTCGCGTCAACGTAATTTCTGTCAAACTCGTTACTGGTCGGCTGCGGAGGATTTGTCGGCCTAATGGCGCGGTGGAGAGAAATTTCGAACGACGGTGTAACCAACGGAAACACTGTCGAGAAGAATAACCAAGGAACTCGCAATTCGCGTAAACGCGGTACCGCCACCAAGGTCGAAATCGTTTCTAGATTTTACTCTCCGCAGGTCCAGCGGAGCCATCGAATTTTAATTCCGTTCTACCTTCGAATTACATCTTGTTGATTTAAGCTCGCGTCGACTGCGACAAGCAACTGGCCCGCGTAAATTGGACGTCAGCGACACGCAACGACCAACCCCATGAAAAAATGAATCATGCCCACCGGGGATGGGGACGGGGTGGCGAGAGCGCTGGGTGGAAGCGCGGGGAGGAGAAACGGGGAGGTGAGATTCGCTAAGGGGTCCCGGTCATGCGAGGTTACACACGTGTACCCCGCCAGCAACGACAGCGACGCCCGCTAATGACGCCCGGAGATACCAGCGATACCTCTAATTAATTCTTCCTATCTTCTCGACATACAAATGCCCACTGTTCATGCCGATTGCCAGGCCAGTGTCGATGAGAGAGATTTATCGCGTTCCGTGACCGGAGGGTTGCTGATGGAGGATGGTGGCCCCCGTTTTGTTGGGATTTCACCAAATTCGTTCGCAATAGAATCCATATCGTTATCGCGCGGTATCAAGAGCGAACTTTATCAGAACTCGTTAGAGGACATTATCGTGGAGCTATAAAGATTTTCGCGAGACGATAGGGAAAATAGAAGCGGGTGCGCGTTCGCGAGGAGATGCATCGTCCCGTAGCCATGAATAGTAAACGGTTCGCGACGTATCGTAAATCGATAAATTCGTACCATCAAATTTCTTTGGGCGGACGAAAGCCACGCTTCCAACCGGATATGTTTCGAACGGGTTTGCTGGTACGATCGGCCGCGAACATGTCGGATAAAATTCACGTGTCCCGCTTGGCCAGGCAGGCATACAGGCGACAACGTGTGTCGACATTAAAGCATAAAGTATCGCGCGACAGCCGTGTAAACGAGACATTGCTTTGATGCCCGTGACGACAGAGAAAGGGTTAGGAGGCGAGAGCAAGAGAGAGAGAGAGCGAAGCGAGGGCGAGTACCCCGGTAAGATAGAAAAAGAGAAAAACAGGGAAACGAGTGGTGCGAGAAGGAGAGAGCGAAAGGGGTGGGGCGCTGGTTGAGGACAGATGGAGACGAAGGAAGGTGAAACACCGCTAGAGGTGCTCAGCTCGAAACAATGTCCTCGCGTCCTGGATCGACGAAAGTAGAGTAGAGGCCACGACTTTTGCTCGTTCAAGGCTATCCAAGAGTAAGCCCCACCCCGCCTTCCGCTGCTCGTCGAGCACGCTCGTTTCAGCGAATCTGAAAAGTTTCGATCACGAGCAAATTTCTTCGTTCGCGTTCGTATTTCTTTCGTCGAATCCGTGGGTGGATGTAAAGTAATCGCGAAGAAAATCGGACGGGCATCGCGGTCAATTAGAAAAGTCGGAGCTATACTTTCCTAAACGGTCGGCTCGCGGTCGCTCGGCTCCCTTCAACCGGTTCCCGTGAGTCCCGGCGCCGGCCTTAACAACAATTTAATCACGCCGTCATCGAGGGTAGGCGGGAATCGTTTGTTTGGCCCCCTATTAGGCAATAATAACCGGGGTGCGGCGGCTCGTGCCCGCGAGATAATTTATTCCCGTCGTCGGAGACGCCCTGGGGCCCCGCCACGCCCAGAAGCACGTTCCGCAGCTCCGTCGACTCGTGCCACTGCTTCTTTATGACGCCGGGGCCCTGGAACGGGCGCGTCATAAACACACCCCCTTGTTACCACCGATTTTGTCGAGAAACCAGGAAGAACCGTAGCCGACGACGTAGCCTTGGTCGCGATGGGGTACGCTTCTTCCCGGGGACGAACGTGCCCTGTTCCGAAAATGGTAATGCAAATACATACGTACTTGTAGCGAACGATGAAACGGGTCAACTGTCATAAATCGAATCCACCGTTCGCTTCCGTTGGGCGGGCCGCAGTTTCCACGGTTCCGCAGGCAAAATCCGTCAAAGGGCCAATCACTCCATCGAACACCTCGAACTCTCGCGGGCCGTCGAGCGGTCGGAGTCTAGCGATCAAACGCAGCACGCACGGCCATCAGAAACGTCTTCGTCACCGATGTATGTAGCTCTCCATCCGCTCCCGAGGGATCGATCGAGTAGGACGGGAAAGGAAAGAAAAAGGCGGGAAGAGGAGGAGGGAAAAAAAGGTTTGTTCGATGAGGAGGGGCCGGTAGCAACGAAGACTGACTGGAGGCTCTTTGATTCGGCTTCAGCCGCGGTTCGTCGCCAAGGCCGCCTCGAATCTGGACGCATAAACATGCCAGGATCGTGGGACGTCACTCCCCATAATAACAATAAGAATCTGTCGGTCCCGTTCCAGGCGGCGGCGGGCCCCATGCGGCCCTCTCGCTCCCTCGGGAGCCGGAGATCCCACGTGATTACGACCGCGGGAGCGTCTTCACAAATCACTCGGCCGCTGCTCGAGAGGAGAGCGCTCCTTCCGTTCCTACCCCCGTCTCCCTCCCCTCGACCCCTTAAACAGATATTCCTCTCCGTTTGCTCGCCCGATGCCCTCCTCCATCCCTTTCGCTCCTTCTTTCCCCTCGATCCACCGTCCTCGGTTGATGTCGCGAGTTATTCCATTTGCGGTGCGCCCCTGCGCAACTTGCCAATAAGTTACGTCCGGTAGCCTCGTTTCGCTTATCGGAAGACACTTAACCGCGCCGCCAAGGAATGCGTGGGTCGCGGATTGATGGGAGGGGTGGGAAGAGCCGGAGTCGCGCCGGGGAATGTCATGCTTTTTGAGTTTGACGCCGTCCCTCTGCAATCCCCGACCCCTGAGGCTCGCGAAACACCAACCTCGTCGATGATTCCGGTCTAACTTATGGACTAAACTACTACTTACCAGCCGTGTTTCCTTACTCTACTTTTTGCTTCCTCGTTGCATACTTTTACGCATCCTTTCCACGATATTGCGTTCACCGTGTTGACGCGAAATCGGAAGAATGCAAAGGACCGGTCCCCCTGTCCGGTGCCGCCTAATAAAACATTCACTCACTTTATCCACTTAAAAAAGTCGACCCGGGGCAAACAGAGGGGATGAGACACCCGATTATAGCCGATCGGTTTGACCACGACGCCGGGACACGTTCGAAGATAATATTGGGGGTACCGTCTCCGGCGAGACGCGGAGGGAGAGGATGGAGATCGCCCCCGCATAACACAGCGGCAACGTTCGACGTCGCGCCGCCGCGGAGCCAATTAAATAAATATTCGTTGACATCACGGCCGCGTCGCTTCTACAAACTGGCCCTCCGCGCTCGTCCGAAAGGAACTGCCCGTGCCTCTCCGCCTCTCGTTTCTCGTTCCCCGCACCACCGACCAGAGCTTTCGAACGCGGAGAGCATTCGTCAAACTTTCTCTAACCATCTATGCGCCGGAGCTCCTCGCGGACTTTCTTCCGATCGAAAGATAAGCGACGCGACCGATGCCAAGTAGGCATCTGCTCTTCAACGCGTTCCACCGCGTCCACTCGAATCGGATACCATTCTTCCGGGAAATTTAACTTCAGCCAAAGAGATTGTTAGCCGCGAGTCGCACGCACGAAACCTCGAACACCTCGAGGGGGATCGCGTTAGACGCGGTCGCAACCAAAGGAATTTGTGGGGAACCAGGCTTTTTCGACAGCTTCTCGTGAGTTCACGAGGATCGCGGCGAGCGGTCAGGAAAAATGTACCCCAAAGAGTCCGTGGGCGTGCGCGCGCGTTGTCCCGGGTCCTCTATGACACCCTGTCCTTTCCCGAAGGTGTCGGTAGATGTTCCCGGAGGCCGGCCGCGGCTGGGACAACCGAGATATATCGTCCGGCCGGCTGTTAATAAGACGAGACAATGCCGGGGCCACGGTGTCCGTGTGCGAGCGCGCGCGTGTGCGTGTGCTTGGCCTGGTCTCACGAGAGAGGCCACGGGCGTTCATATGTTTATTAGCCGGACCCCGCATAAATAACGCGGCTATAAGAACGAGAGAAGAAAGGGTGAAATGGGGTGGGGATCCGAAGCGGACGAAGGCCCGGAGAGATCGGCCGAGTAAATTGTCACACGCTCTCTCCGTTCTGAGGGAACAGGGAATTGGGGTGGCGGGCCCCGTAGCGGGGCCCTGATCGGCCGGAAAGAAAGAGGAGCGGGTGGAGAAAGATCCTATCCCGTGGCGGAGCGCGCAGGAAGGGCTAGTGATGAGCTCAAGACGCTTCGAGTCGTCGTCTGGAACCAGATCCTCTCTCGTTCGGCCGCCTCGCTAGCGCGCGCGAGCTCTGTCAAGTTTCCCCGGTAGTTTCATCGATCGGCAACGCGATACGCGGTTGTTAATATGGAACCGAATGAATTGCGAAAGGAGAACGGTCGTGCCGCTCGTTAGAATTCGCTTCTATCGTGATTAATTGCGAGAGGTGGTGCGCGTCGCGTTTATTACGCTACGAGTATGCGAGTACGGGCGATTTTTCCGAAAGCGAGCGGCACGAACGTGGAAGACCGATCGAACAACAGGAAGAGAATCGAATGCCCATCGCTACGTAGAAGCGAACCGTCCCCGACAGGACAGGGGACAGTCAGGGTCCGAGGAGCCGGGGGATAACGGGGTGGGGAAAAGGCGGGAGGGGAAGATGGACCGAGAGCCGGGCCTACCTAATTTACCTCCCAGATAATGCGGCATAATTAAAGCAAAATGTAACGTCGCTGGCAATTAAAACAAATTTATGCGACCGAGATCCGCGATCGGCCGACCCGGGCCCCTTTCTGCCGGCCTTGGCCGCGTCCCTGCTTCCCGCCGCCGCCATCGCGAGCCCCGACGGGCATTATTATTGTTATTGCCCGGAGAACGGGGTAGGATATTGGCAGACGGGTGTTCGGGAAATGTTGAATCGTGGGAGTGAGCACGACGTGGAATAATGGATCGAACGATCGAGAGGGGACCGGGGCCCCGTTGAAAGGAAACCGCGATCACGGAGAATGTAAGGTACAATATGTAACGCGTGGAATAGAACTGGAACGGTACCGCTGCACTCCGCGTTCGTTTATATTCCCCTTTTATCGTACAGGAATGTATGAATATTATAAAAGAGAAACGTTAGACCGTTCGAACGCGATGCAACTGTTTCGCGAGCGAGGCAACGTTTCGTTAATCAACCGCGATAGGCGTGGACGCAGAACAAATACGGTCGGCGAGGCGGGGAAAAAAAGGGAACGCTGCCCCATCCTTGTCAAAAGCGAACGAAATATTCCTCCCGGGTTTTTGCCCCGTTGATTGTAACAATGTTCTCCGCGAAACCAGGAATCGCACGATTTCGCGGTACTCGGCCGACAGAACGGCAAAAGGAGCGGCAGGTATTCTCGCAGCGACCTTCATCGGCAAAAAGTCCAAGTGCGCGAGAAAGAACGAACAAGGAGGCGAAGAAGAGCGGTAGGAGAGCTCGAAGCCCTGTAAGGGTGCGTATACACCTGAACGTTTATCAAATACCAAGCAAATTCGCGAAATTATTGCGACAACCATTCGATTCCAATTCGATCCGCGGTCCTCTTTTCGCTTCGAACGGATCCTTAAACGAAATTCGGTATACCAACGTACGCGTCTGCTTGCTCGTTTGAGTCGCAGCATCGAGAGGTCGTGTCGAGCTTCACCGCGTGCCGTTAAATCCAAATGCGGCATTATCCTGCGCATAGGTAGATAGGTAGATGGACGAGTCGTGTTCGTTTTTGCCGCGACACTTTTCAGTAACGACTATCCGATGATCGAAGCTTCGGGGAGTCCAGGACAAAGTCCCTCATACAGGGAATTCTCTGCTTTACGACCGTATTTGTTAGTTGTACAGGCTTTTCATCCCGAGTCAGCGTCCAAGATGTCCACGCGGACAGTGTATCCACCTTTACACCTGTATTCGTATATATGGAGGTTACCGACTAGCATATATGGGGAGACCGGTGGAACCAGGCCGGTCGTGCTCCTCATATCCAGCAAAACAGCAACTAGTAATGGGACTAGTCTCGTGACACAGCTATTAATATTGATGCCTATCGGTTCTCGTCTATCATGTTCGAGAATAAAACAGATTTATTGCTGTCCTTTCGGTTAATTACCGAGGCTAATGCGTCGCACAATGAAACAGCTATTCCGATTAAGTAGTTCCCCGACAACCGTTATCGATTTTGCACACCACCTCGCGAGTTTGTTGAGAAAAGTAACGAGAGAGAGAGAGAGAGAGAGAGAGAGAGAGAGAGAAAAAAAAGGTTATTAACTGCATAACAACTGCATCGCTCAGCTGATTCCGTTATCTCGGGAGAAAAAGCGTAGCTCGGTCTGAACTCGTTTCGCTCGCGATTTTCCTACGCTAAACGCTGCCCACGGCGGATTAAGGATCCCTCGAGCCGATCGAAAAACGGCCGCGAGCAATTTGTAGAATGCAAAATTAATACCGAGCGGAGCCGGTGACGTTCTTCTCCCCGGGCCGGCAACAATACCAGCGGGCCCCGTTTCCCCGCGGCCAAGAAGAAACTACGCCAATAAATCCAATTCTCAATATCTCGATCCCTAACGATCCAGATCGGTAACTGCACGATCTTATTAGCGACGCAAGTCGCTGGCAAAAAGACGGGGCTGAGGTGGGGGCCGGGTCGGGAAGAAGCCGGTTACCAGCGAAATTCATGCGCAACGAGGAGGCATAGGTGGAGGAAGAAGAAGAAGAAGAAGAAGAAAAGGGGGCCGCCGCGGTCGCTGAAATATCCGTAGATAAATTGACGTCAAATCGGATTTTATTGCGAGGCGAAGAGGAGAGGAGGCGAGCAGGGACGCGAAGAAAGGTGATAGAAAACAGGTCCGGTCTCGCCTCGAGCGAGCCACAACTATTTCGTGTTTTTCTACCGGGGGTTTCGACGCGCCGCTATCGCTGCGCCATCTGCCTGACAGACCCGCGGCATCCTCATGAATACGTCATATCTATTCTTTTGGGCCCCGGGTACGGGGACCATAAACCCGGGCTCCTCGCGCTCCTCGCGCTCCCGGTTCTTCCAGTTCCCCGGTTTCTCTACCAATTCGGTATTCCTGGACCCCGGCCGTGAGACTTCGACCTGCTGTAACCCCATCGGCGTCGCGATCTCGCCGGAGGCCCCAATGGCTACCGTGCCCACGGTCCTACGCCCGAGGACCTCGGAGGAATCGCGATCTCGATGAAACGGGGCTAATTTATTCGGCTTTCGGAGCACGGTGAAACGCCGTTTTGTCTTCTGTTTGCCGTTTGACGCTCCTCGATCGTGGCTGCTCACCCGTTGCTCCTCTTCTGCCACCTTTCTCTTCCTCTGCACCTCCTCCTCGCTTTCCAGTTGTTTGTTTCAAATTTAACTGTCGCCAGCCGGTTGCTCTCGCGAATTATGCCGCCGCGATGCTAGCGATCATTCAGTTTTCAGCTTGTAATTAGTATTGTTTGTTGCTAACCCGTCTCGCGTAGTAAGAACGCGTCCCGTTTCGAATTAGAATGCAGCTTCGCGAGCAGCAGAATATGGCTGCTTAGAATTAGCATTTATTTACGCACTTTTCAACGATGAATTATCGCGAACAGCCCGCGAGGCGTTGTTCCCATAATAGAATAAAAGTCACCGAAATTTCGTACGCATATTTTCAATCGATGTACGTGCAACGGCCGCGGAATAAATTTCCATTCGAAATTGGGATCCGGAAGAGGAATTTTTTTACCCGGCGAAAAAGTGAAAATATCGGTGACGTTTTTAGACAAAGCAAAACGGGCCTCCGTTCGGGAAACAAAGGCCGCGGCGGAGGCAAATGAACAACCAACGACAGAAAGGGGGGATGAGAGAACAGAAGGTTGTCGCGGTGAAAGCGCGACTCTTTATCCGGCGGCCTAATTGAATGCAGCGCAATCTAAACGACGTCGATTTGCTGGGCCTCCACCCTTTCCAAAGGCGTTAACACCCCTCGCGGAGACCCGCCACCTGCAGTAACCGATTTTCCGTGGTCCTTCAACCCTTTAACTACTTGCTGCATTGTTCGCGAAAGGTTAAACAAAAGTTCGTAGAAGGCAATAAAATTCAGCCGTCCAACTTCGATCACCCTCGACGGGTTTCCCAACGTTGTCAATTTCATCCAATTTTTGCCAAACGAATGCGCCTGCGAAGCAACAAAGGAAACGAGCGCTAAACCTCCGAAAACGTAAACGTAATTCACCCGAAACCATTATCGAGACACGGTCCAACCCTGACCGATTCAACTTTCACCTCCTCTTGCAAGACTCTGCCGCAGGGGCGAAAAAAAAGCTCCAACCGAACGTAAAAATTATTTATTGCAACGCGTTTACGAGAGGAGTCCCTGGGATGGTCCGGGACGGTGTTTGGGAAAGGCGCGCGAGACAGGTAGGCGAGGGTGAAAACTCACCACCGCAGGTGTCAAAACCCGGCGCCGGCGCCTCTACGGCCACCCTTTTCTCCGTTCTACCTGCGCCTTACCTCGACCAGCCGCTGTTCGTTGCGCAAAAATTACCGGCCGTAAACCGTCTCGAAGACAAAACAACACTGGGACAGCCCTTCGACGCTGGTGTTAATGCTACGGGTGTGTATCGCGGGGATGGTGTTTGCCGTGCGTTTAACGCGTGCGTACACTTGAATTTTACATCTCGCTGTGCGCATGCAAATAGGACCGTCGAGCATTTGTATGCGAGGAAAATGCGCCTTTTGCGAACTGTTCTCCGGTGGTTCGCGCGAGCGTTCGACGTTGCTCTTCTTTCGAGCTCCGAATAAGAATAGTGGCTTCGCGTCGATGGAGGAGCGATAGCTGCGTCGTTGTTGGTCGGTCGTGAAAGACGCGCACTTGCAGTGCGGTATATATTGAAATATAGCATTCATAACACCGCAATAACCTAGATATAAGAGTGAAATAAAAGCCAACGTCCACCAAATCAGATGGAGCGAGTCACGCAACGTAACCTGACAAAGTGGTATCTTATTTTAGATGAAAAGGAACAGCGGAAAGCTTGAATGATTTACCTAAGCAGATCTAGCATCTCGTGTCTCGTTATTTCCGTGAATGCAATAAGGTGCATTAACAAAGTATAATTGAATTTCTTTGTTTCCCTCCTTTTTCGACGGAGTCTTGAGCCGCTATAAATAACATAGTTTTCCAAGTATCCTACGTATTAAAATAAAAGTGCTTCGAACGATAACGTACACCATTTACGTGCCACCTAACTAAATTCCTTGCCACTTGAAGTAGCAACAATTTGATACGACGAAAACGAGGTACGGAATCTAATCGGAGATCGTTCGCCATTACGGTTCCAGCGTCGTCTTTACAATCGAATATCTATCTCCCTACCATTTAACCGCGAAACATCTCCAGGGAACGTCACCGCAAGGCCGCTGCATGGCACAAAAGCCTAAAAACCGCGAGGGAAACCTCTCTGGTTGCTCTCTCGCGAGCCAACAGCAGCCATGGCCACCGCACAGATTCAAGATGCAGCCCGGAAGGATCAACAGACGGCGGAGGAAAGAAAGAAAGGGACGAGGAGAGCGTATATACCTACTTTCAGCGATAAAAGTGCACGCAACCGGCGGATTTCCGAACAGGTACCCGAACCCTGGACCTCCTCGCCATACCCGAAACCGTGCCCCTGCCACGTTCGAATCGTCGATACTCCTACGATGCACCTGTTCTTCCCCTCCTCGGATCCCCGTGATAGAGTATAACCGGCCGCCTCAAAGCAACGCAATCGGGTAAAAGGAAGCCGGGACGGGGCACTCGAAGATTAAAGCGCGCTGACACCTTAAAGACGAGCCCAGAATGGGCTACGCGGCGCCGCTGCAAGGGACTAGCTAACCAGCGGCTGGCTTTTTTCGAGCAAACGCTAAGGGTTGAATGCGTCCACCCGCAGCGGTTGCTCGCTCGCTAGGGAGACGATACTCCGAGCGCTCTGAAGAATCTCTCCGACGAACTTCGCGTAACGAACGGGACGGGACGAGTGATTCGGGGAGAAAAATAAATTCCACCATTATGGTCCACGAGGCGTTAGAAACGCGAGCGAGGAACGATCGTAAGGGAAGATTAGCGGAACACCTATGCCTCCGGTCCGTATCCGATAGCGTCGAGCGAAAGCGGATCGCGGAAAGGCTGACGCCGCTTCGAGCGCCGGTACGTCGAGCGTTTCCCCGGCGTCGCTATAAAAACCGCGTCAGCGCGACGAGAATACAATCGGGCGAGCGCGGCACGCGCGGTGGGGAAGCCGTGGAATATTCACGCGGCATATAAAATCATAGAGACACGAGTGGCTCGCTATAATAATGCATAAGGGGGCGGCGCGGCGTCTGACGCAGGCCACGCCCCGCGCAGCCGGTCGCCTGGTGGGGGGCGAGTACACGCGCCGGAAGGGGAACCAGCCGAGAACCACGGTACTCGAGTGGGGAGTTAACAGAAACACAACCGAGGCTGAAGCAGAAAATCATCCGAACCCGTCACACGGAAATTCTCGCTTTTCCTTCGATCCGCGCTTCGCTCGACGAAAACTGTCGATAAGTAACGAGTGCGGCGGCTCAGCCGCGGATTAACGATACGAACAGAGAAGAGATACCGATTATTTCCGATTTTCGATAGCCGCGGGCCTGGTGACGATGATTTTTTAGATGGCGTTTCCGTGTGACAATCGGTTCGTACAAGTTTACGCATGCGACACGGTTTTTGGAAGTTATTACGACTACGGAAAGGAGATGGCGCGATTTGTTAAAAAACATGGTAGCTCGGACGAACGTGCGAAGAAAGGTGCATTTAAAGGAAGCCATTCGTGTCTTGATAAACCCGAATGTTTTACCATTCGCAGTTACCGTCATCATCGTTCCAGTTGGCGCTTCTTCTCTAATCTCGAGTTTCGGATACGCGGAACGTCTTCCCAATAGCGTCACAGATTTCACACCGCGATCTCCGTTCTTCGAAGGAACCGAACAAGTTTGCTGGCGAACGCTCATTATGCCGTAATAACGGTTGGCTCGAGGAACGAATGGCGGCGTGCAACGAGACGCGTACGAAATGGTAAAACAAATAGGTACGCGCATAGAGCATAAAATTACCTCGATTCCGCGAAGTAGATCGCGATTCTCGATGGATAGGCGGGCGCAGCGGCTGAGTCCCGGAGGAACTTTCGAAATTAGTATTTCATAGTTAAACGCGTCGTCCCTAAGGCTGCGTCAAGTTCCCACGTTCCGAGGCAAGAGGCGATTAATTTACCATCACATGTACGCAGGCTGGAACGGCAACGGAAGTCGAACGTTTCACGGTATATACGGATACTTTTTTTCGGCCACTGTACTTATCGAATTGATTCAGATTCATGAGTACACATTGAACTTGATCCCACCCCTGGCGAGCGACGGTCGCGTTGGAAAGGGCTGGACCGTTGTGGTGGGGCGTCCGACGCGGCGGCGGTGGGGGTCACAAGCGCGCGCAGGCCTCTCCCCTCCGTCCCCCACCAGCGAGCGTCGGTCAGCGCAGGAGAGGGGCGTCGCGACGTCAGGCCCAGAGCTGGTCCGTCCGTCGTCCGGCCGACTCGAGGCACCAGAGCCGCGGATTTCGCGCGAGATATAGAACCATAAACACACATATAAACATATATATATATACATACATACATATATATATATATATATATATATATACACACACATACACAGGTTCGCACACGTACGGTAGGCACGCACCCAAGCCAGACAAGCACGCACGCACGCGGTGTCCCGCGTGGACAGACGGACATAGTTGCTCGGTGGTACACGTGCGCAGCGTCACCGTTGTGTATCGTCGGTGGTCCACGGTATAGAAAACGAAAAGCAACAAAAAAAAAGAAAAAAGGAAAAAAAGCAAGTTTAGTGTGTGACACGAAGTACATATAGTGGAACAGGGAGGAAGAAAGCGAGAGAGCGAGAGAGAGAGAGAGAGGGAGAGAGCGAGAGAGAAAGAGAGAGAGAGCGAGAGAGAGAGAGAGAAAGAGAGAGAGAGAGAGAGTCGCCGCGCGCCACGTGCCACGTTTGGGAGAAACTCGATAGTGCGCGGGCTTCGGGATGGCTCGAGTGTGTTATTACTGGCCGAGTTGAGTTCGCCGCGGCGCGTTCTGTCCGCATGGGATCGTTCAGGAAGTGGATTACCGCGCGCGGGGAGGTGCAGCTCCCTGACAGTGTAGATGGTGAAGTACAGCAGTGAATCGGTTAACCAGCGAGCGGAATCGGCGAGTGCGGAACCGGCGCGGTCCTCGCCGCGGCGTGGACCGATTACGTGTCGGCCCGTCTGAACCGAGATCTCGAGAACCAAGTCCACCCCCGGAGCCAGCCAACCGCCGAACAGTCGATCAACAGGCAAGAAGGGATGTCACGGAGAAAGCAGGCTCGACCAAGCCGTGCCCACCTCGAGGAGGAACTTGTCCAGGGGCCTCTGCTGATCAACGCCGTGGGAAACGTGAACGAGACCCGTAAGTGAACCACCTATACCATCGGTTCGATACACGCCCGGCACCAGTGCACTTGTGTGGTTAGATTAGGCGAAAAAAAAAGAATAAAAAATGAGCCGCTCGAGCACCTCTTCCCCTCGAGCAGCCTCGCGTCGTTCGCGTTTCTTTCACCGGAACGCCGCGGAATCAACAGTGAATCGGATCGTACGAACCGCTGTGAAACGAGATGTTTACGCTCCAGTTAGGAAAATGTGTCGACGGAGTAATGGAAACGAGCCGAGTTGTTGTCGGCGTGCGAGAAAGTGGCCGAATTCTGATAAAATCGTATCGGCTGTAGGACGTGACACTCGCGACGCTCGTACGATTTCCAAGAATGCCTTGTGACGCGTTTCGGAAGTTTAATGTTTATATTCGGTAGCGTCGATGGTGTTTAGTGCCGTCTCTAGTATACTCTTTCGGAGAGTCTGCATTGTTGTGCGTCGAACGTTTCGATGCAATTGTCCTTGGTCCGAATCTTCTCGAATTGTCTCGTTTCCGAGTAAAAAGTGCTCGATAGTTCTTAAAGTGTGTTTCTTCGTACGAGACGTGCAATAATAAACTCCGCACCCTTCTCGAAATTCAGACATCCATACGAAACTTTCATCCGCTATCAAGTTTGATCCAAGACGAGTGTTTTGATCTCGGAAATTTTCTAAAACTTCTTCCATCTGGCTAGCCAGAACGTTCTCCATCGGATGTCGATTTATACGCTGAATTCTAGGGTATCTCGCCATTTTGACACAAAAAATGTCCCTTTTCCCCTTAAATCGCACCAACTTTTTCTCCATTTCGACACGAACCTTGACCAAGCTGTTAGAAAAAACACGTCGAGCGAGGGCAACAAGATTTACTAAAACCCTAAAGTAAAAATGAGCTCACGATACCGAGAAACGGTAGGAATCGGAGTTGGAGCGACAGTAGCCGTCGGCGGCGCCAGACTGGTCGCGAGTGTCATCGAAACTCGATTCGGAGTCGTTCTCCGTCGGACTTCTCGCGTCGCGACACTCGAATTTCCGTCTTTTCGCTGGCTTTTCCGTTTCCACGTCTTCGAAACACGCGCAGAGGACTACTCTGGCGATTTCGAGCCACGTTATCGAGGCAGACCGCGTTCCTCCGTCGTGGACGATAAAGAAATTTCGTTTCCGCCGTGTTGGATCGTGACGAAAATCGAAGAGGGCAAACTGCCAGGTCCTGGTTTCCCCGTAAACGCGAGGCCTCGTTCGATTTCGCGGGCAGCGTTCCTTTTCAACGATCCTCGTGCTACCAGACTGGAAAAACGCGAGTCGAGGACAGGTTTCTCGTTGCTTGGGTGCGATGACCCGGCTCCAAAACGCAACCAGCGAGACGCCACTTGACACCTAAGTCTGCGCCGCTGACATTATGGAGCACGTTGCATTTTGTGCTCGAAGTTCTCGTTTCCGCGTCGGCTATGATAATTATTTTCTGCTTTTCATCGAGAAATCTAGTTCTGATTTAAAACGGAGTTACCACGGTAGTCCAAGTTCGAGCGAGAGGCAGTTATGTTCTGCACTTTATGTATGTATGTAGGTCGCTTTGTGTTGGTAATTTCTTAACGAGTTATTCGCGTCCATTTTTGGTGTGTTTCGTCGGAGACAGCGGTAGATTGTTCGTTTGACGATTTCAAGTTCGAGCGGTGGTCCAGCGTGAGTCACGATGCGAGTCTGCTGCTCGTAAATGTACAAACAGTTTGATGGATTTGCAACAGTAGCGCACGAATGTTGCTGAAGCGTGTAAATCAATGGCGAATTGGTGACTAACGGAAGTACCTTTCATTCTTTTGCGAAATCGACGAATTATAAACTTTAATTACTTGGCAACCCTTAAAACAACCATAAACAAGTATTTCGACACTATGGAATTGAATACAGTTTTCATGAAACGTTTATAACCGTTGTTGGTTAAAAATAACGCCGAATTGTGTCTAAAAAATGTGGCAACGAAAAGTAATACGATTTTGAGAACAAATAGAGAATTACGAGTATTGAGGGAAACCGGTCCTTGGAAAACTGGCTCGAATGAGTAATGTAAACGAGAAACTAACACTAACATCCAAGTTAAACGTTAAAAATATTTCTGACAATTTCGGTCTTGCGTTCGAAATTAGTGTTTGTTTCCAAAAAAAAAAAAAAACTATAAAATCGACGCGACAATTCTATTTGCCAATTTCATTTTCGTCTCTCCGTTCGCATCGCTCTCTTTTATTATTTTACTCTCAATTTATCCAACTATCGACAAAGTTATGTCTTTACAGAGGCGATCGAATAATTTTCGGTGGGCATTCGTTTCTGCTGTGCGATCCTCGAAACGTTCGGTATCGAGCGCATTTTCTTGCATTCGAACGAAGCTCAGGCTTCGTACAATAAAAACCGTGGTTCTGACAATCAGCAAGATTTGCAGTCGACGCGACGAAATTATTACGCCGTTTCGCGTTCTCCTTGGATTTGGCAAAGTTTAAGCTGGCCTTGAATGTTCAGGAACAATTTTCCAGTCACGAAGACGTCGCGAGTTTGTGAATAACAACTACACCCCATTGGCTTACGCGAAGGTGGATTCTGACGATATTTTTAATCTCGTGTGACGTCTGGTATTAACCATCGCGCTATCACCGAGACATATACAAATATACATGCCATCTATTTTCTGTGATAATGATACAGTTTCGAATTTACCATTTTTCGAAGCTATTAGCCCTCTAAGAACGATTTCTGAAAATTGATAGCATCGAAACGCGATTGCTTTCAACGAAATAACCATTTCGCAATGACCGTAGCTTTCCACGGATCAAAAAATGAAATTCGTAGCGATTCTCTGTCAACGAATCCATGAAAAATGATTTCCACCGCAAATATGTAAAATCTCGTTGAAACGAACGCATACGGCTCGATTTTTGAGAACTTGTCGACTTTTCCACTCGAGCTACGTAGCTCGATAGTCATTTTACGCTGTTACGCGGAACAACAATGTGCGCAAAATTCCCCCGGTAGCTTTTACAGATTTCTCATCGCGGTTTCTCTTCTTTATGAAGCGTAATTACGGCAATTTTTTCTTCCACCGTCATTTCTTCCTGTCCGACGCCGAGCGTAGTATAATAAATACTCGTCGAACGAACAGATGACAACGTTGAACGGAACGAGACGCGTAGCAACATCGAAAGTTTCAACGTCGCGTTTCCTCATCTCGATACTTTGCTCCAAAACAAACGAAAAAACGGTAATTTATTGCATTCATTACTTATAGATAACAATGGTGTTTCGTAATAGAACAATTAATTTTAATTCATAGCTCATTATTTGCATGATTGATTTATTCGACGTGTGCTCCATTCGTACCAAGTAAATTAAACATTTTGTGGAGCTGTAGCAACGAATTGAATATCTTAACAAATACCGTCAATTTTAATGAGACCTTTAAAGGCAAATACTACATTAATACTTGGTCGAGTATTTCTTCAAACTGATTATTTGCATTTCTCACGCTGGAACTCCCAGAAACTCCTTTCGAATACAATTCTTCGATATTCTTAACGTCGTTGAATTGTCGTTAGACTGAAATCATCGATCACACTTTGCGTAACTCGCGGAAGAACAAAAAGGAAAGAAGTACCTGCATCTGCTTGGCACTGGAATATTTCAAAGTTTATTTTCCATTAATTATTTAACAGAGTTGCAACAAAAGTTCGCCTTTTCTAACTGCATTTATGTACATTATCGGTATTTGCGATACTTTTTCCCGGCAAGTTTCATTCGAACCGTACAGAACAGATTTGAAATAACGCGGAGCAAGTAAATTAAAAAAATGTTCATTAAACGCTTACTTTTCTCAATTGTTGCTCTCCAGCGATAATAAGGTGAATTGCTTTTTTCGAAGCGTCCAGTCGGTCGCTGTTCGAAAGTAAAATGGTCCGGTAGCATGATCGTGCATACTGCGCGGTTTTTTTAAAGGCTTCGATCGGCTTTAATAAAATTAGAAGTCGACTAGTGGATTTTAGCGTGAAATTAACTCTTTAGCCGCGACGGTATAAATCACTCCCTTTGAAACAACGGTTCGAGCCTCCGCGATACGGAAAATACGATCGGAGCATTTCAACCGTGATTTAACAACACAATTTTCAAACTGTTCATCTTACGGCATTAACATATTAAACTGTAAATACGGATAAGACAGGTAAATGCTGGATGTAAATTAGATTTAAATGGCGTTCGCTTTGCTAACTTTGGTGTAGCTTGGATTCAATTAATCCTCGAATGAAAAATTGAACGAAGTCGAGTCTCTCGGACGCCGTGGCCAAAATTTTGATGATTATCCATCGATATCTGCGATACAGAAAACGGATTTTCATTCGTATAGACTGAGACTCTGCACCAGAAGATGCTCCGCATTTCTTTCGGGAAACGTTCGAATAATTCTTCGTTCGTTTCCCCCGCGAGCAAAGTTCTTGCAACGAGCATTTGGAAAGCTGGCATCCGTATTTGTTGGGAACACGCGCCATTGCGAAACTACCGTTACGATATTCTGTACAATATAGGGAAATTAACATCAAGAGGTACAATCTCTCGTGCAGCTGCGTAATAATATTATAGTTTAGGCGAGTAGAGAGTCGAAGGAATTCGTTTCCATAAAGTCGAGCGGCTAATTGATTACTCGGACGAATATCCGAAGCGGCGAAATTCCTTTGAGATCGAATTCTGCGGGGGCAAAAAAGAGTGAGAAAGATAGGCGAGGAGAGAGTGAATAAGAGAGAGAGAGAGAGGGGGGAGGGAAAGAGAGTGAGTGAAAGAGGGGAATAAAGGGGGAGGAAAAAAAAGAATTGTCCGCGTGAAATTTCATGGAACCCTCGTGAATCTCTCACGGCACGCAGCTTGGAAAGAAACGCAGATAAGAAGTGCAGGCGGTGAATGGCGTGGTGATAGGCTTTGCTGGTATCCTCGTATTTTTTGTCCTTTACCAGGTTCCGGTATTTGTAATGCTAAACTGTGGGTGGATATCGCGTGGAATTTGATGGAACGATGACGCGAAACCGGATTTCTTCCCCGCGCCGTGGATCTCGCGTAGATCTGGCGCGCGAATTTGAATTTGACGAAACAAAAAGCGAGTGTCGAGCGAGAAAAACTCACGTTTCCAATGAGATTCTACGAGGCAACGATTTCATGGTTCTATACGCGAGTACCTCGTATTTTATGGCAGTCGAAGTTTCGAGAAAAATCGGTTTCTCGATGTACAAAATTCTACGTTAAAAGAAGAATTTAATTTCACGTATCGGAATGTCATTGCTCTGTTGCTACTTTTCCACGAATATAATTCGATGGATTCCTCGTAGTACGAGCAGAAGCGGATCTTGAGCGACGGTGAGTCACATGAGAAAAAATTTTAATGATAAGCGTGCCTCTCGAACAAAGTTTCCGCAAACATTTGTCGATTATTACTTATCCGCCGAGACCATACCCGATAAGCAGTATCACCGATCATAGTGCACGATGCATTGTCGATTTTCCTCGAAAATGCCTTATCTGTTTTTAGGGGAGGATCATGCGGAGATGTCAAAAATCACGTTTACAACTTTGCATTTCTTTGGTACAAGGCTAGCCGCGGAAACAGTTTTTTTCCAAATTCAACTTGCTCGTGCTTCGATATAGAATTGTTTGTAATTAATTGTAGATCGTGAGGGATTTAAAACTGTCTTCTCTTCTTTCTACGTGGTATATTTCGTGTAGAAAAGAATGAACCGTTTTTCGATAAGAGTATACCATCGCTGTAAGTTTTATCGATACCATTTTTCATTGGTTTAACTAATGCACTGTTCGAGATCGCGAAAAATGAGATAAAATTTCATAATTACTTCATATTAATTCAACGCCGGCATTTGTAACATGGCACCCAGAAATATCGTTGATCTCAAGTCTTAATTAAGTAATGGAAATGTTAAGTTCAAGTTATAGGGTTCTACCGAACAATTTGAAGCTCGCATGTATATACGTATAGCTATCTATTATTAGCGTAATCGTACCACGCTACAATGAATTAACGCTAATGAATTAAACATTTCTATTTCACTTCACGATAAAATAAAAAGAATAAATTGTTGCAGACGTATCCATTTCAATTGCAAATCTGTGTGTCTGTATATACCTTATCTATAGAACATCATTCTATACCTACTGTCGTGAATGCTATAGCTAATAAAAAACAAGTGGTTCTCCGTTTCTTTAAATTGTTACTAAGCAATTCTCGTCACTTTTTCCATCGCGCTATTGCAACAATTATTCGCTTTAATCGCCCTTGAAAATTTATGAGTGCCAGCCTGCGGCACTACCGGTCGATCTTTGAAATTGCTTCTACAACAATAATCCACATTCCAAGAATCCAGCTCACAAAATCACTACTATTATCAACAATCAATACCGATCGAACTCGCAGTAACATTACTGTTTCCGAGCTAACCGATAGCAACTACGTAGGTAGGTATACAAGTCCGATTTACAAGTTGATTCGTTACGAGAGAAAAGATTAACAACGACCTTCGATGTATTCGTGGTTTCCATATTTTCGAGAGCCTCTCGGTGCGACACAAAAACATTGTCGTCTTTGCACTGGTCTTCACATCTAGTCGTTGGTGACGGTAGATAGATGGTCAAATGGCGGCGTTTCTTTGCGGTTGTTGCGCTTAACGCATCAACGGTTAAGAGTTTACAAGAGGATGGATCGACGAGTTCGGTTTTCAACTTGAGGAACGTCGTCGATTATTTATTTGACGGCAACCGGTCGGTTCGTGCGTCCCTCAATTAAACGATAAACAGAGATATCGCTGGGTACCGGGATACAAATTGACGAACGTCCGGAAGTACGTGTTTCTCGATTAATCCACGATCGTGGCGCGCATCCTTCCCGCTTTTTTCCGTCCCGGCAAATTGTCTCGCGCGCGGTTCAATCATACTTCACAGGCGACGAACGAACAGAACGCGAAAGTATGTTTGCCCGTAACAAAGAGAACGAACTGGAAGGCGTAGAAAGGAAAAAAAGGTGTACAACGAAAGGTGAACGAAAGGTGAACGAATGTCCGTTTATGTTCTTTTTGTATAAAAGTTGCAAAAAGCCAGCATAAGCTTGCTATGGTATTATACTCCACATCGTGGATTTTTAGAAAGAAAAGAAGCGAGTACTGTGAAATTTATTCTGTCGGTTCTACATAGTTGCCGATATTCAAACTGATAATTTAGGCAAATTCATTGAACTCGAAACAAAATTAGAATTCCATATTTACAAACCAAATAATTGAGAACACATACACAGACATCGACGAGCGATATTTGTATCAATCGTCGCGTTTCAAGGTGTGCTTATTAATTTATTTTTATTGGACGCATACAAAATAATTATCGCTGCGTATACATTACCACTTTAACCATTGGAACGATGATGACGTCTATCTTTATCCTGGTCATATAGTTGCTCGAAATTGATGCCTTTACTTTCGAAGACAAATGCGTTTTCTAGTACCACACTGCGTCACGTAAATATAAAATGGGGTAAACTCCGTTAAATGTTACTCAAACACCATTAAACGCGGACAAATTTTTTACTTCGATCACGCGATAATGTTGTAACACAGGAATTTCAAATGAATTAATATTTACACGAGAAGCTTGTCGAAAACGTTGTTTTTTTTTTTTTTTTTCGCTAATTGAGCGATCTTCATTGACGTTAAGGCCGGGAATCGGATTGTTTCGTTGGAAAAGTTTCAGCGCGTGAATTTGGACCGCAACTTCTCTGCGCGTGTTAATATCAAATACATTTATTTTAATCATCCTCGGCTCTCGTGTCGCGCGTTTGTGTTATTCAAATTTATTTTGAATCGAACGCAACGCGGCACACGTTGAAAATTATTCACCCAAGGTGAAATTTATGTAGGTACGTTTCGTGTTGTTGCGCGTTTCTCGTAGGTACTTTCGACCGCTTCTTCTTTTTTAACCGAATAGCGTAAATCATTCAATTTGCGCGGAGATACCGTCGTCCCACGGAATACATCCGTTTTTTTTTTTTCTTTAAATCCCCGGTTTAAACTTACACGAGGCGTGCGAAGGAAGGTTCATCGTTTGAACCCTTTATCCGTGGCGCAACGCAAATCTCCTTTATTATAAACGAACAGTATCGCTTGTAACAATCGAACTTGACTAATCCTGAAGTCATAAAGCGTCTGTCCTAGCGATGACTCGAGGTTTGCTTACATAAAAGTTTATCTGGCTCGCAGATCGACAGACGGCAGCAAGTTCGTTTGCAAATCGACTGATAGTGGTCGTCTACTTTATAAATCGGTAGGTGTGTGTATCGGTGGCATAATTTATAGAGTAGCTGATATTTTGCAAATCGATCAACTCTGATCTACTGTATAATTCCATTGGCAATAATTCATTTTATTTATGAATCAATACCGTCACTGATTAATAACTTGCTTTGTAAATCTACATTCATATTTTTTCTGGGAAATCGAACGTTCATCATTTTACGTTATACTTACGTCAACGTATTACGTATCTACGTAAGTAGTAAAGATAATGAATGAAATATTAATTCCATGATCGTCTAATAACGTGTGCACGCCGCATTACCATCCCACCCCCCTCCCTCCCGTCACCCCATCTTATAATTGTATTACGCAGGGTTAAATACATAGAATACGAGATTTACGTTGCACACAGATATCGAAGCAGGACCAGTAAGAATTCTCGAAAGAGGCAGGACAGCTTTTATTCCCAAGTTTCGTTTTATTACGCTATAAATTAAAGAAGTTATAAAGTTTTTATTCAGGACACGTCGGGGTATCGCCTGGCCGATTGGCTGATGCGTTAATATTTCTTTCACGGCGGAGGCCTCGCTGATGCGTTTACATCGGGTCTTCTAATTTTCTTTTTCCCTCCGACTAAAAGAAGAGCAGGAGGGTGGCTGGGCCGCGTGGGAGACGGAAGGGTGTCAAATCGTATGCGACGGACAATCGATACGAGACAACTTTTCAGCTGAAAAACGAAAGCGGGGGAACTGCAGCGGGTGAAAAATAATTTATAACTAAACGCTAGAGCGGCACTCTCGGGCAGGGCGATAAATTTCTGCCGGGCAGCCGTTAACAACGCCGATGTCTGTTGCAAGATAACGCGATATCAATTGCGTTTCAGGAACGGGCTGGATCGCGAGTCCACGTTTACGAGAACTTTTTTCATTTCCACCGCCCTCTCTATTGCCAAAGTTGGCGGGTTTTCGAGCCAACAACGCGATGCATAAGTATCGAAACCGTCGTCGTATATGCCACTTCCATGGATTTCATATAAAAAAAAAAAAAAGTCGCGACCTCTCTGCTCGAGCGCACTTGATCGGTACTCGAGTTGCTCGAGGTGAAAGAACTCGAATTCGAGTAGTTGGAGCGAAGCGAAGAAGAGCGAACGGTAGTAAATAACCGATGGTGGACGAACCGCGAGAATCATTAGCCGACGACAGTTTTGTTAAACAGTTTTGCCATTTCGGCGACAGATCGCGAGCGGAGAGGAGTCATGTCGAGTATCGCGGTGTTGACAACGCATTAAGGGGGTGTGTTGGCCCGTAATACGCGTGACAAGCGACTAAGCACCGTCTAACATCGGGCTTGACTGCATATTAATAGATCCCAATATACATACATGTCGCTCGGCATCGTTACGTCCGCCGTTTGTTCTTCGAAGCACAGCGAGCCGCACGAGCGAGGATCGTTCGCTTCCGACGATCCACCTGCATTTTCCTTCCTTTCCGCAGATAGACTGGAGAAAGAAGAAAAGAAAAAATCAATCTTTCCTACGCTCGAATTACGAAGAAGGACGAGACAAGTTAATTAGCAGCGGGTCGCGTTTGGTTGGTTAGCTCGAAAGGAACAGTTTGTTGCTCGGGATTGGCATACAGTTTCGAGAATTACCGATAACGGTCATTTCGGAGGTTAGTTTACCTACAAATTTGCCGACAAGCACAACCCTGATTTCAAATCTCTTAATAGCGACGATATCCCATGCGTGAATTAACTAAAAGCGGCGATCCAGTTTCGAAGCCAGCTGATACTATATATTTAGTGATCTAGGTTGCAAATGGGCTAATAGCAACCCTATTCGCGTATCGAACGGTGGTACCAGTCTGCTTGACGATCGTCTTTTAGCGTTTAGGATCTAATTTGCAATTCTGGCGACGCTAATGGTATATCGTATGGTAGTAGTTCCAGCTAATAATAGTAAGAGTAGTCTATCCTGCGAGTCGGTTTACGGTAATAGTCCACTCTTTATACATCGGCGCGTGTTAGTAATCTAATTTGCAAATCGGCTGTTAGCAGTCCACTTGCCAAATTGACTTACAGTAATAATCTAATTTGCGCGCCGACTGATAGCGCCTGGCACTGTTCGATCTCGGAGGAACACTTTCGTCGCGTCGAACCACGATCAAATACTAGATCGGTCGCGAACAAAATCTGACGCTCGACGTACCAAGTAGAGGGTTGATGAAAAGAGAGGGGGAAAAAAAAGGAAAAAACAAACGACAACGCCTGTCCACGCATTGACGTCCCACCGTGCGCGCTTAAAATTCCGAAAACGCGAGAACAGTCGATACTCCCGCGTTACGTGCACGTGAAACGGCGGAATTCATCGAGGCGTTAGGGGAATAAATTTGTTGGGAACAAGGTATCCGTTCGTTTCCAACAAATCTTCGTAACAAGCTTTCCTATCGGCGCTATTTACGACAGGGCGAAGGGTGGGGTAGGGACGCGGAACAGGGCGACTGGTACCCAGGGAATTCGGGAAATTCGGAAATTCTGTAAGGCACACGCGAGGCGCCTAGCGGTGTCCCGCGCGTTGGCTACACAACCCTCTTCGGAGGAGGCGCTTGAACGCGGCGAAGAGCCCCACCGGGGCACGGTGGAAAGCGCCACCCCTGGTAGAAAACAATTCGCGGGCGCACCGAGCGAACGCTCCGCTCTGCCAGCAAACCAGTTCCAAGATCGTAAATTAATCGCGCGGATTCCGCGCGTTTTTCATCGGGTTCGCGGTATACGCGGCCCCGACGCCGCGCCTGCTCCGATATTTTCGTATTGTGGCTGTGACGCCGGTTCGGGTTGGCGCGATGCTGGCTATTTCGGAGCCGCAATAGGCGTTCGCGAGAAATATGCAAATGCAGAGGTACCAGCCCGACGGCGATGCACGAATTCCCGCGAATCAACAACCGGCCCGCGTCAGATGATCGTCGCGCTGTCGGTCGATGATCCCAGGTGGCTATTGATAGACCGATTTATCGTGTCACGAACACGCACGCTAGACTGACGTGTGTTTGCCCGCGAGAACAACACCGCGCGCGTGTATTTTTCACTCCCAAAAATCGAATCCAACTATTTTTACCTCAACTTCGTTACTTTTCATTATTCTCGCGAACGCTCCTATAATTTCACTGCTATCGAACGATCCACTTTGCCACGATATCTTTCCCTACCGATAATCCAACCGGCAGATACGAAAAGTCGCCGCAAAGTTTCATTCCGCGATTAACTCCGTGAAAGTAGGCAAAAGAAGAAAACGGTACCCCAAGCACTCGCCAGAAAGAATCTAATTACAGCGAGCATAAACAGCGAATTAACCAGTCGTTCGAAAATGCCATCGTAACGGCCAGAGCTCGTCCTCCGTGCGCAGCGCAACGAGCGCGAAAGAAACACGTACGAACGTTTCAGAAAACTCGTCCGCTGGCGGAAACGTTCGCGCGAGCAAAAAGGAAGACAATAACGTCGCGGCGATCGATATCGATTAGCCTGGAAAAAATCAGGGGTTATGCAGTCGTGTAAGAGAAGAGAAGAAGAGATCGCCGTCGAGGACAATAAAAAGGGGGAGAAAGCGTAGAATGAATGGCAGAGCGGCTGGAATCTGGGAAATGCGCAGTGTACGCGTTCCTTTTTTCCCCCCTTTTTCTTTTCTTTTTCCAGTCGACAAAGCCGACTTACCGGTTTCTTGACCTCAGTCGTCGCGCGCGAATATTTTCGGTGTCATTATCGCGTCATTCCGTAATGAACGAGCTATCGCGGGAAAACGCGGCGAAAAAATGGCGGTGAAAAACGAAGGGCCAGTCGAGAGAGCCGAGAACGTCTACGTTGCTGCGGTTATACCGTGCATCGAACGCTTGGTTAAAAACGTATCGAAATCGAGCCTGTTTCAACACGAATCCTTGGAATAGCGGGAAAAAGAAACGAAAATACAAAATTTGACGACGAAATGGAAAAACGTAGATCGTATTTCGCTTCGATTTCGCTGTATCGCGCTCGCTCGTCGAACTATGTAACGTCGATCGAAAATCGTAATTACCAAGAAGAATCGGGCCGAGCTCCAGCGGATATGGAATCGCGATCATAAATTCCGGGGTAATGCCATTGTAAAGGCTACCTCTCGACAAAAACGTTATAACTTCCGATGCCTTTATCATCGTCGCGAATATTTCCTCGTACGTCGAGTGTGCTCGGTGAAATTGCGAACGTCGATCAAGGAAACTGAGTTCGTGTCATTTGCATCGATGGATGCGAAAATCAATTTACACCCGACACTGTAGTTATTCGGTTGCTCGATGTTAGCTCGTTTCGTCGATACGCGACGTCGATCTTGTCATAAACACGTCCTCCGTGGCTGATTAAGATTTCCAGTCCCCGGTTATTCGTACGGACGTTGTGGATTTTGCATAAACCGGCTAGTTCGCGGACGAGTTTCTCTTTTTCCACACGATGCAACCCTCGCGTATAAATCAACGGAAATGAAAGAGAAAACGACGATACCGCTTAAAAATGGTCGATCATACGTACCAGGATTATTATTGAATTTAAAATGAAAATAACGTGGACGCGAGCTAATAAAAGATTCGAGACTCGGACACACGACTGATTTACACCGCTTTGGAACTTGTCTATGACAGCTGTCTATTTTTAACTGGAAGGAATTCCGATATTTCAAACCGAACCCGATTTACGCCGCATCTCTGAACCGTTACAACGCGCAACTCTGTTCCAAAGGAAATAAATTTCCTATGCGAAAGAATGTCTGCTGGGGTCAGGAAACACAATTTTTCAAACGGCCCCCGTGACTTTTTTTACGCGACGCGGCGCTTCTGTTTCGCGAAACGGCGTAGAAATTTCGAAGCGGACCGTTCGAAAGCAATACGCGTTAAAAGTGCGCTCGTTAACGAATGCAAAAATTGAGAATCACGCGCGATAAACATCGTTCGACGTCGAGTAGCGACTCGCGATCGACTCTGATGCTCGCTGCCGACGTGAGAAAGTTTCCCAGTCGCGGAAGCACTCGCGGAACAGTCGAGCAAGTCTGATACTGTCCAGGTCGAATCGCGATCAATTTGTTCCGGAAAATCTGCCTGTCAATCTCGGCCGTCTCTGACGGATGGAAGAAGAAACAGTCGCGATAACCAACCATCTAATGCGTCTTATCTTTTATATTCTTAGTACCTCGTTACTAGTTGCTGCTGCGTCTGATTTCGAAGTTGCTCGAGTAATCAGTCCACCGTAAGTTTCACATTATCCTCAACTTTATCTCAATAATTGTTTATAATACAGCTCGTTCCTTCAATACGTGGCAGATCTAGAGCTGCTGAGGTCGCGGTTCACTGCAAGTAGATTCGGAACTAGGGACCAGCCTGGAGAACGCGGCGCGCTCAGCTGAATCTACTTGCAAGTAGTTGCGTCGACGCGTACCGCGACATTTCTCTGTCCGTCCTCTATTCAATCTTGAAGCCTTTGCAATCGAAAATATGCCGATGCTTGAAGTAAAAATATCTATTTCTACGCTACGAAATTTGTTGATCGATGAGTCGAGAACGGTATTGAACGTCCTCGTAAAAAATCTGACGGAAACTGTCAACTTTGAGTAACGCTCGCCGCCACTTTAAGCGTACAGCGTGCAGCGTTATCGTTACTCGGAGGATCTGATCGCCGTTTTGTGGGACACCGTGTAGCGATGAAAGAAAGCGAGGCGAGGGGTTGGAAAGTCGCTCGGAGGATTTACGGAGCAGCCGGTGCACTTTGACGCCGCGCGTGGAATCGTCGCGCGAGCAAAAAGACGGCTGAATATGACCCGTCATAGCGGCTCGCATTAAGCCGCCTCCGATAATTGGCGGCCTTCGCCTCTTCCGCGAAGGAATGCCGCGGAAGGTTTTGCGTGAAACCGCCAAAGCGGCCAGGCACCCTCCTTACCGACCCGTGATATAACCACGGACGGATATAAATAATATTAAAGGGGTAATTACCGGAGCCTCGCCACGTCGAAGGTGCCGTCCTGGCAACGAACGGAATCTCAGGAGGGCGGTTTCGTTTTTTTCGCCCGGTCCAACGGTATTTATAAACAGCGAATTTTCGACGATGCGCGAAAGAAATCATCTCGCAGCGATGCTCGTCGCATCATTCGCGTCGTTCGCCCGTTTTTAGTTCGCACAATTTTATTTAACGACTGTCGCACCCCGATAGATGACAATCGATCGACGATTAACCCCTTTTACGCGCTTTTATAGAGGATCGCGAGATTGCTTTCGAAGAGGCCGATTAAGTAATTCGAAGCTCGTCACAAACTAGTCTCAAGGTTTTTAGATCGATAGATCACCAAAAGTTATAATTCAGTCACGTGGATTATTTATGAGGTGTCGTGAATTAAAATAGGGCTGTCCTTGAACCGAACTCGCGAATAATTTACTACTTTCGACGAAATCGCGATAACCAATGTCTTATTGTTTTAAATTATTTTCGATTGCCTCGTGCGTCGATTTTTCCATTCAATTAATAATAAAATCGACAATTGTTCGTTGGTAACTCGCATCGTCGTTGCGAGAATATTTATCCGTCATCATTCTGCATACAGTCGATTCTCTGAGTCAAAGTAAACGACAAATCGAAGAAAAAGCGATAACAATTCCTGTGAAAGTAAATACTTGCATGCATCGGTCAAAAATATTGACCCTCCACGATGATTAATTGATGAACTATATTCGAAATTGGTGATAAGTCGTAGTTGAACTTGTCTGGTAAAAAAAGAAAGAAAGAAGTGGTCTCTATGGTTCTGTATTCTATATTCTAGTTTTAATTGGAAAGTGGAGGATCGTCTGCAAAAAACTGTTGCACCTATCCCTTTCGAAAGGTTAAATTGGCACCTCTTTCGTACTCGACGAAAAAAATACAATGATTACTGGACGATATGGTGCCGAACGAGATATGAAAAGCTCGGTACAAGTGTAGCTCTTTCAGAGTTTAAAAGCGAATTGAAACGTACACTGCCGATGGGCTCTTTGAATAGCTTTTAAATTCACGATTTTTTCGTTCATACCGCGCCGCTTCGGTACTCTTCTGGTACCGAGTTACCGGCCTATTGAACGTACCTACCTCTGAAAAATTGTTCGCTAAATGGTAGAATAAGAACGACTCTATCGAAGCAACGGAACTAAACATGGCTTCGCGCATAAGATAGAAAATTGTAAGTACTCTGTGAATAGAAGGCTCTCACGGACGAGTTTTAATTCTTTTTTCATGCTTTATATAAATGTATTTGCGTAGAATCTTGTCGGAGAATAGCGCGTTTGGTTAATAATTGCGAATAATAACGATAGAGTTTCCAAACTATCACCAGTGTTCCTTTTCTAAACGATGGAAATTACGACGAGGTTTGGAGAACAATGTTCGATCGCGGAACAATTATACAGTATTTATTGCCCGGCAACTGCAGTAGGAGGAACACGCACAACCGCTGCGGAATAATTATAGAATAGCCGTTACAAGGGAAGCGTAGAACGACTGTTGCAGAACAATTACGTACTAACTCTTGCAAAATAATTATGCAAAATACCAGCGAGCCTCGAACGTGGCGGAACCAGTGGAAAATGGCGGTGCATAGACCAATCATAGAACAAGGGAAATGTAATCGCAGTTCACGAGCCTCGTATCGTAATTAGGCGCGCCATTAATCATCTTTCGTGAGAAATCCGTCACGCGTGTATGAAATAGAGCTGCTTTGACTGCTGTAACTATAATAGTACCGGCACTGCATAACCTCTATAAACCACTGTTGCTATTACCGTCTGCTACTACTCTCGGTGTAACAGTTACTACATATGTTACCCGCTATTCCTGAGGTTAAACAGCATTGTAACACGCGCGCGCTTCCATAAACTTAAACATTCTTTTTAAACGCAAAACGCACGACTCCCTTCTACATAACCGAATCCGCCATTAGCGTTAGGTTAAATAACTGTCGCTTGGTAAACGGAGTCGGTTCTCGCAGTCCCATTCTAGTAATTCTCAGCGAACCAGCAAATGGGGCATCAATCATCTTTCTCGAGCAATTCCGCGCAAGCGTATATACGAAACAGTGGTATTATCTGGCCTAAATCTACCCAACGTGGCACGGCCATAGTGTCGCCTGTAAGTGGATACGCCTGGGACGATGGGAGCGCAGACTCTCGCCTCTTCATCCTCCATTCTTTTTCGTTGAACGCTGCCCTCCTCCGCCTCGCTCGACCAGATTCATCCTCATAACTTTCATTCAGAGCCCAGCCGAAGGAATTGCGGCCTGGCGACTCCTTCTCCGAACCGGCCACCCCCCTCCTACCTCTTCTCGCTCGTGGCTCGGAAATCTGCCAGAGCTGCCAGTGACTTCGTTCGAACTTCTTCGCTCGCTTGTTATCCACCGCGTCTTTGGCGAACGCTCGCGGTGAGTGGTCCATTATTGGCTGTTACCGATTCCGGTTAGAAATTCACTTGGAACGATCTCTCGGTTGAACGAGTCGGGTACGCGCGATCGCTCCTCGACTCTTCTGACGTTTCGTTCATCTCGCGGCAGAAAATATAAGAAACGTTCCATTTCTTCTCGTTAATGTACGCGGCGATGAACGATAGTTGGACGACTAACGCGGTACGCAATCTATTAAGGATTTGATAAACTAAATAGCATACCAAAGAGCGATATTTATCGTTTTATCAGTTTCGTGACAATGCTACTTACAAACAATGCTCACGCGTCCACTCGAACGTCCCGCGACGCTACCGATTGACAACGTGGACGTGACGACAATGGTTAGCTCTTTTTACTGACTTAATGATAGTGCAGCTCGTTTTTCGACTCGACCCCGGCACATATGACTGATTTAAGCTGAACGTATTGTATTTGGAATAAGCGTCGCTGGCGAACCATCGATTATATCTTTGAAATTCAATGTACGTTGAAACGGGGATTTTCTAAGCGAAATTTATTCAGTGGTTTTGATTATTCTGGACAGTACAGTAGACGGACACGATAACATCGGGACTGCACATTACCTTCTATTAGGAACAATTAACCGATACCGTTTAGGCACTAGAAAATTGCACGTTTATCTCTCGCCTGGACATGTCTCGTTACGATACACGAAAAGCTGAACCGATTCAACGGTCGAGAGGAAAGCAAAAAAAAAAACAGAAAAAAAGATTAACCCGATCCTGAGAATTTACCGAGCACAAACGACCAGCACAATTTCTAACAGAATTAACAAGTCGCAGCCAACGTGTTGCGCCCGCTGCGAACATTCTCGAGATTCAATCAGTCGGCGAACACCGATCGCTACATGAGAACTGCCCGTAAAGAACGTCCGGCGAAGTGGCAATTTTAATTTCTGTTGAACATCAGACAGATCCTCCTCGGTCGGGTCGGCTCAATCTCGCGCGTGAAACTTTTCACAGGCAGACAGGGAAACCAATTTCGTACATCGTTCACTGGCATAGGTGAAGGGCAGCAGCCCAATTGGCGCGGCGCCAAGCGAGCGTTTTCAACGCGCGAACAGCGCCGGGACAACTTGTTTCAGGCCTCCGTCCAATGATCAGAGGGGACGTCATAATATCGGTGCAGCCGCGATTACCGTAAATAACCATTAGGTACCGATCGTCGCCGACGAAACGGTGACTCAGATCAGCTACGCTTTAATATCGAGTTGATGATACTCGACGGAGATCGCGTTCCAGCTTTCAGCAATCAACAACAGTCGGCGAAATGGCGAAACAAGAATTAAAGGCGAATAAGAACGTTTTCTGGTTAGATTATGAACTCGATCGTTCCGAGCCAGATTCCCTGCGATACCTATATTGTATATTACAGATATGTTAATCAGAAATGTTAATATGCTCGTTTCCACTTAGCAAGAAACAGACATTTCATATGTCACGGATCAATGGATATACAAATATAAGGTAACGAGGTAATATGTGTACAGATTCTAAAGATAACGTGTTTTATTGAAAACATTTATTGACGCCTTGCGAAACGAAACGAAACGGCTCGTAAAATGATTTCGCCGTCATTACAGGAGTGCCATTTTCATGTTCGGAAATTCAAACGGTGAAACGCGCGTTCTACGCTCGAATAAGTAGAACCGTTGAGTAATTGTTGTGGAAAAAAAGTAGAAACGTAAATTGCTTTTGCGAATAATTGGATAACGAGCAATAATAGTATCACATAATTGTACTGGTGACATAACAATGCTGCTTGTGCTCTAACGTTTCTGTGAACCTCGGATTCTTATGAATCCTTTATTCTTATCCGAAACTGCCTTCAACCCACCGATATTCGTAACATCGATATCAAATTTATCAAATAATTTTCGTATAGCTTTAAACACACATATAGCAATATGTGAAAATAGACAAAAACAACGCCAACATCTTCGTCTACGAAGCGTTGTTCGGTAATCGACAATCAGAATCCATTAACCGATTAGAGCAAACGCGTACGCAATATTCTCGACGAAAGAGTGACGCGATTCGCGGGTAGGAAGATTAGAGTACCGACGAGGGTGCGATTATGACACGCGGGGTTGGGCATTCGGGTAGGTAGACGGCAGAGGGATGACGAAATTGGCTGAGAGATGCGCGGCGAACCGGCGGCACATCAAACGTCGCGCGCATTTAAGGGTGTTATATTATTCAGCCCCAAGCGAAAGGGTTATCATCGACGAGGCCGTATTTGCCTAATAACCAGCGGCAAAGCGGAATTCGAGCGGGCCTCGGGTCTCCTCCCCTTTCCATTTACGCGTTTTACGTCGCGTTTCACACCTTCCGTGTGACTTTCTACGCTTCCGCACGCGATTTTCAATCCGCCTAAAGATACTTCCCTCTTTTTTCTGTAGAATCAATTTGAAGAAGCAGATGACAACGAGTCTGAGTCGGTTGCAACGTAAAAGTTTCACTTTTCAGCATACGCGTTTTACTTCGACGCGATAAATAATTCCAGCGAGACTTCTGACACTCGTTGCATGTTTCATATTTCTGTGAGATTGGAAATCTTGAGTATACACGTATCGTCCGCGTCCATGTGCGTTATCAATGCCTATAAATTATTCAGTGTTCTTAGTTGACGCAAGTTCTAGGTATCTCGTTTTCGTTAAAATTGCCTTTGCGTATTAGAAGTGCCCGATGAATCATCGAAATTGAACAAACGAATTAATCATTGAAGACGGAAAAAACATCGATTCCAGTGCCATACGATTATGAACGCGCGCCAAGCGACTTCGTCATAACCGTCGTTGCAGGAAGGAGGAAAAAAAATGATGCGAATAATGCTACCGGTTGTCACTCTGCTCCAAAACATCGCCATTAATGGGGACCAGAGAAAGCTTCTTAGCAGCCAAAATCCCGCAACAAAAAGAAAAAAAACATATCCCCCCTCGAGGTGGACTTCATAATCGCGCCCGTCTGTGGGAATGATTCTTCGTGAACGGAAAGAGAAACACAGATAGGCGTCAGAGGGAGGGAAGGGAGAGACAGAAATGCAATGGGCAAGGGAGAGAGAAGCACGGAGAAAGAGCGAGAACGGGACGAAATGGAATCGCGAGCGGCACAATATGTCCAAATGTTTCCGGACGAGCGGATATCGCGTAATAATGACGATCCTCGAGCCGCAACATCGACAACGGCCGGAGGCCGACTAATGGGGAGCATCCCCTGGCCCGTGTTACGCCGTGCACTCGTGGGCTGGGGGCTGGGGCACTCCTTGCACCGTTTTCCAGCTGACTTGGCTAAACGGGATCGCATTAGCACACAGTTTCCACCCTTCGACGCGATGGGAGATTAGCATCTCTGGTTTTTTTTTCTCCATCTCTCTCCATCGTTGCCTCCGCTCTGCCCCCGTGATCCAGAATCACCCTTGGGTGATGCAGCCCAGGTACCAGGTGCTTGGCAGCGATTCGCGGCCACGCGAATTCTTTTACGCGAATTGCAAAGATCGATTGGAACAATCGTTAGATCAGGATCAGTGGTGTATTGCATGGTACTGGACCAGTGTTTCCAGGAATCGAGGAAGAGAGACATTGCGTGAGAGCATGAAAATAGACGAGCAAAAATTAATTATTATGGCACGTAACTTGGTGCAAGGAGCGTCAGAAAGTTGTCGAGATAATTCTGAAGAAATTGAGCCAATTACTGCCAGCGTTAATATGGCGGTGCAGTCGTTCGACAGTATTCTTCGTACCAAAGCGATGCGTGATGCAAGTCAGGCTTTCATATCGAATTTCTTACTTTAAACCATCATTGCATTTCTGTGAAATGAAGGAAATTATTCCATAATTAAGTACAATATATCGCACCAATTATTGGATGCCTTCCACTGATAAAATAAATAAGGTAACGCGAAGCTTAATTGAGTATCTTAAAAGATAACAAACTTATTTGCTTCACATAATTCCTCATTAAGGCGCCACTCTAATAAATTGATTAATAACACCAGTCTACACTTTTTCTTTCTTTCGCAACGTCTACAGAAAGCCGTCTGCTAAAGTTAACATTTGTTCTCATAACTGTACCTACTTCGAACCTTCCGCTTAAAAGTGCCGTTCTTCGAAATGCAACGCAAATCTGTCGATGCACCAGCGAGTCAAAAAGACATCGATACCCCCGTATTGTCCGTGCATTTTCATTCGACCCATATGCGTTTATACAGCGAAGACACTGAATGGAACAACGGCCGCTATTACGACTCGTGTATCAATGCAGATCGGCTCAACGAAGACCATAGGAATTGTGCGAGCCTCTCGTCCGCCGACAAGTTCAACCTATCGGCCATTGCCTCGGTTCATCAGCGTCGTTCAAGCCGGAATTTTAACCTGTCGTTGTCTCCACTTTTTTTTTTATTAAAAGCTACGTTTCTGCTGTTAATCGCGGCGCGGGTAATATATCCTTGAAACGGATGAGTAATTAACATCGAGTCACATATTTTAGCGAGATAAAAGCCACCCCTTAAAAAACAGAGGAAACTGGAAGAAAGGAAAAAGGAAAAACCTAAGAGGAGATGATCGATGGCGCAAGGGCCCGTCGCGTCGGTCCCACGGATCACAAGATTTCCGTAATCGGAGAAGTAACGGGTTAGCACGATACAGACGGCGGGAAGGGGGAGAAAAAAAAATGGCGTCCCGCGCGGCGGAACGCTTTGAGCTGTCCGACCATTGGACAGACAAATAAACGGGCCAAGCGGAGGAAGCCCGAATGCGAATTGTAATACAGGATGTTGGGAGGGGTGCTGAGGGCGAGAGGAGCCGGCCGACAGCCCGAAATGGATTGTTATTGGCCGAGGATTCAACCCTCGGGCCCCGCCGCTCGTATGATATGCTAACGAGCGCGTGAACGTTCCACGGGGGATGAAACCCTTTGCGCGAAGGGGTTGGAAGGTCGGCCGAAAATCCAATCCATCTGCGTATCCGTCTATCGATAGGTCCCGAGCAACGAGTTCCAGAAAATCCAACGCGTGAAACGACGAAGCAACGATCGAAAAGAAACTCATCACCGGCGTAGGAAAGTTTCAGCTGACGCGCGGTCAAGCAACGCTAAGTAGAAAGTATTCGCGTGAAATGGATGTAACGCGGAGGGGGACAACGTTCGAAACGAGCACTCGAAATCAACTCGAAACAGTCCTTGCGCCCCGAAGAGATCGTCGAACGCGATTTGGCTCGGATCCAAGGTCAAACGGATTCAGATATTTCCAGGCGACCGTCCCCCCGCTTATCAGCCCGATGAGCGCGATATACGATAAGCTTATACCCCTCAAATCACCTGTAAAATATCATAATTGTCCGGTGGCGGCGTAAAATCTTGATTGGCGACCGCGAGCGGCGTCGTCGAGTTTAATGCCGTGACTTTACAACGGCACTGAGTCACTTAACACGGACCAGTTGAATTGCCGCCGCATTTCTACCGATAGCCGCGGCGCTTTCGAGCGAGTCATCCACCGCGTCGGTGGACGCATCGCGCGGTGGCGATTTCTTATCTGCAAACGGCCCGAACATCCAATTTTTTTTAATGTAACGCACTATCTTTCTGTTTTCCACCGCAATAAAACAGTGCTCCGGCGAATAGAGTCACTTTCGACGCCGCCGAGGATATTCGAAAACGTATACGACCCGCGATTGAAAAAATAACTACCTACTTATTACGTGGTAATCGCGTATCAGCTGCTTATTAAGGCAGATGTTTCGATTATAATCCGGCTGAATTTCCAACAATTTTTTTCCTCCTCTTCTCTTTGTAGAATCTAACCTGACTATTCGCTGGTCACATTAAGCGAATCGAATAATCTTGTTGCTCTTCGAAGCATCTAGGTTACAGCTAATTCATGAAACCTACGAATAACAGCATCGCTACCTGATAATATTGCATCACGAAATTGATATCCAATTTAGCGCCATATAGCATTACAATGTCCCAGATAATATTGCGCAGTAGGTTGAAGTATCCAGCATTGATTTGGCTTCCTATATTTACGTGGCGAGCATTAACATTTGTGGAAATGTGATAATCGAATGATAATATATGAAAATTCATTCGTGGCAACGCGTGAAACTTATAAATTCATATCGTATGCCGTTTTATCGTTTCACTAACTCGCAAAATAACAATAACCGTGTACCACACCGAAGCGTCCCAAAACTTGGAGAACAGCAATCAGCAACGCGTTTACTTTCCCACGTAGAGTATCGCGTTCATCGTTGCCCGATCAAGCGAAAGCAGCACCGATTCCATCAAACCGCCGAAACGAGACGGACAGAACAATAACCTCCCCGGTTCGTCGGACCTCCACCGCACTCCCTCTTCTTAATCCACTCATATGCGACATAACCGGCTCCAGGAGCGTAGCATAACAAGCTTCGAAAGTCGTGTTCTGTAACGAGTGCCGAATTAAACAGCGGCATTGGGCCCCAGCGAATCACTGTCGACGGTCCCTGAGAAGGGCGCGATCAGATAACGCGGCCGATCGCTGCCCCCTCCCTCCTCCTTCCACCCATTCCGAAAGAGGGTGCACACGCGAGGAGACGTCGAGGGGGTCCCGGGGGTCCCCTGACTCAGGATTGACAGGATGTCGCGGTAACTCTGTGTTTACACACCGGTTTTCGCCAGGATGCACCAATATTGGGCTCGTTTCACGTTCGAGGGCACCCCATATTATCCCCATTATTAGCGGGGCCTCCTTTTTGTCGTTTTAAAATGTAATACGTTCCTGGCCCCCGGGGCCCTGTCGCCGTGTCGCGATCGCTTTTTCCCTATTCGAGCTTTCTGTGCCGGAAAATTTCGTCGTCCCCTACGCGGCTCGTAGCCGTGTCCTCCGTTCACTTGGGCAGGTCCTCGTGTCCTATCCGCGTACAGGATTACCTTGGCAAACAACAGCCGGGACAATGAGCCACGGAGAGAGCCTGAATGGAACCGCTGCGCGGTGCCTAGGTCCTGCCTGACCTAGGGGCGAGCGGAGAGGGCCGTTGGATCCGGCTAAAATTGTCATCCACCGGGTAGCCAACGTTTTTGCCCGCCGTACCGCGGGGGTATCGAGTTTTCTCCGCGTCCTGTGTCGCTTGGTCCTCCCTCTAAGGAGGAACTTTGCTCCGTTTCGTGGTAGACCCCGGGCGAGAGGGAGAGGGTATGGCAGGATGAAAGGGACCAGGGGTTAGAAATGGTGATTTAGGTTTTCGGATGATACCGGGTGGGGCGGCTTCGGGCTTTGTCTTTATTTCTTTTCGTCGAGAGGATGTGCGCGTATGCGTGCGTATCGAGGGAGGACATGTTTATTTACGAAGGACGGATATATGCGTGTTCGGTAGGCTGATTGCCATTGTGCGTGCGTATGTTATTGTATATGTATATAGCACATCGTTCTTTGGAAGAAATCGCTCCAGGCTACTCGAAGGCTCGGAGAAGAGCTTAAAGTAGGTACACGTATCTAGGCATTGTGGACGACGTTAAGCAGATTCTACGTTCGATACGTACATGTCGAAGGAAACGCGTAATCTCTGCCCAATGAGATACGCAGACGCAGGTGATGCAATTGTCTCAAAGAAAATTGATCATTTTTAAAGCGAACATATATGTGCCCGCAAATAAAGTTGACACACACGTGTCAGTAGGATGCGTTACTATGTTACAAATATGGTTTGAAATATACAGCGTGACGCATACCGACATTCTGCGTCACGGTAGTTATGAAAATAGATTAGCGATAATAGAAGCTTGCATATAGCTTAACAAAGCTTCCTCCTCGAAACTAAGTTTACGTTCGCAATTCACGTCCGATTGTTACGATATTTACAACTTTCCGAAGTCCCCCATCAACAGGGACGAATCTGTTCGCATCGTCTCATGCGAGACACCGTAAACCATCCAATCTGATTCTGGAATCGGTTGGTCGTTTAACAAGAAACTCAGTCAGAATCTGTGTGCGTGAGTCTGTCATTACCAGGACGCGAAAACGTGTCCCGAACAGAGACGCACTATTTCACGTCGCGCGGCTGAATCGTTTCCATCGGGTAATGAGAAAAATCGGTACCGATCGCTGCTGGCCCGCGTTCGTTAACTCGCTGTTCCTTTTCAATTTATAATCTTTGCGATTATTTACCGGCGCGTCATCTCGTTTAATTGAGTTGCCGGGCTCTGAAACCGACGCGAAACCCTGGTCGCCGGTGATTTACATGTCTCCCGCGATCGATCGCCTCCATAATCTATAATTGACCGGCGCGCGCTGATCGATGCCAGATACCAACGCGGTTTTACGCAACGCGCCGATCTCTCAGAGGTTGCGTCTACAAAATTTCATTCTTCCCATTTTTCTTTCCACATTGTCCCCTTTCGTTAAATGCGACGAACGAAACGTGGCGGCCGCTGGAATCGATAGAAATATGCCGATTCGAAGCAATCTCGGACGATCGTGCGGGCAATCGTGATTTTCGCGTAGCGTAAAATTGAGCGAGCGGAGAACGGGGGAGAAAAATGGGTTGCGCGGTGGCGAACGGTGGCGTGGATGGAACCAACGATCGGACGATCGGTATGCTTATGCAACTATTACGGACGCGTGAACCAATTTCGCGAAGTGTGGAGACTTGTGATTTTTCTCATGTTTTATGGAATCGTGAGTTTAAAAGTTTTTAATTCAACTTTCCGGATAGTCGTTTCACTTGCATATCTATTTAATTAATAGCGTCCAATTACTTCGAGATCCCCTGTAACCTGATAGCGAACGATTTAAATTTCTAATGGAACACGATGTTAAAATATCAAAGGTGTATGCTTATCGGTTAACATAGTTTTCGTTCCAGACATCATAAAAGCTAATGTTTAATGTATATTATATGTAACGCAAGGATATCTATATTACTCAGAGGTGTCTGTCCCTACGTTATTATACGGCAAGGATACAGCCAGAGGCAGTTCCGCAATTACTTATTTACGTTGATTGTCACGGTACGAAAAACATTGAACAGATAATCTAAAGTAATGTTAGAGCAAAACGTTGCTCTCAGCATTAGTGCTAAGTAATCCTCAGGGTTATATTTATTTCTCTCTCTCTCTCTCTCTCTCTCTCTCTCTCTGCCTAGACAATAGTTCACACAATATGCGAATCGTCGGAAAAATTAGTATTCGACCACGAAATACAAATTCGCGAACGGAACAGTCTCAGTTCTGCGATAAAAAGCCAATAGAAGCAAACTCTGGAAAAGTAGAACAATAAGGTCGCGACAACAGTTTCCAATTGAACGCGACACCTCGTTCGAGGAATATTGCCGTGACCAATAACTTCCCGGACAAAGTTGAACGTCGACCTTTAAACTGGAGCGTTCGTTGGTGTTATTTCCTTCTTTTTTTTTTTTTTTGTTTTTTGTTCTCGACAGCAGGAACGACGCAACAAGAGCAGAAGAAATTAGCGACGCGGAGGATGAAGAGGAGGTGGAGCAGCGTCGATCACGGCGACGCGACAGTCGCAACTAAAGCCAAAGCACGACGAGCCGTGGCTAATTGCCGCGTGCAACAAAAAGCTCGCTCGCTCTTCTTCGGCTGGGCAGACGCGTGCGCCACCGTCACGCTCGCGTATTTTCATCGGCACGCACGCGAGCAGCATCTGTCCGACGCGGTTCGTGCCCTCTGCGAGGCCTCCTCCTCCCTCGTACACCTTTCGATTTTCTCCCATTCTCATTATCAGTTGCCTCCGTTCACCAAATTCCCTGGCTCCTGAACTTTCCGTCGCCTCCAGCCGTACTCAAATTACGAGTCAAGCTGCTTCGCTGCGCGTGAAAAGTGAAATTTTTACCAGACAGACGAACGATGAAGAACGACGAATAGGTATCCGCAACTTGAATTCAGGTTAGTTGAATTCGAACGACTTCGAGTCATTGGTTTCTGATATATTTATTACCCATCTTTGTTCTGCCATTGGCTCTTCCTCCTCTTTACTCGTTACGCGGGGGCGAAATCGATTTATCATAGCTAGATGGACGAAAGTGACCTTCTATGGAAGAGTTTCGTGGGTGGTTACCGGGAACCGTGTTACTTTAATGAGGTTAACGAGCATGGTGACTATAAGCTTAATTTGCTTATTGTTACACGATGGCTCCAATTGGGCTCTCGAGGTCATCGAACGAGGAAGCATGTAAAATGCAAGCTTTTCTTGGAAATTACCGTGGAACAATTAAAATAATCCAAAGTGAGAGAGAGAGAGAGAGAGGAAATATAAGCGAAATTAGAGGAAAATGAACAAGGGGCTGAAGAAGCTCAAACGCTGGAATCAAGACTAGGGGGAAGATTCGTTAGTTACGTTAGAAAATTAAGGAGGAAGACAAGAGCTGAAAGAGAAATTAAAACAGCGAGGAACCTTTGCAAATTAAGAAGCACATAATTAGTCAGAAAGCACAAGAAAGAACAGAAGGAGAATACGGAATAAGAGAGGGAAATAAAAATGCTCGAATAGAGGAATGCAAATAGAGTCAGAAAATAGGAGAATAGCGAGAAGGAAGCATTTAAAATACCGCGGGAACAAAAGGAAACGGGTATATCAAAGGGAAAAACCGCGTAGCATCGTTTAAGGATTCGTAAGGAACGGTCCCTTGCAGGAATTCTCACGAACAGCAACGGGAATCGTGGAACATCGGTTATTCGAGTTTCCTATTTCTCGAAGATTGTAACTGCACGCGCGCGCCGGTCTACGTCTAGGCTCTGCTCTCACGTAATACACGTTCGCGTCGCTATCCAGGATTCTTTTCGATGGGACACCCGAGTGCTGGTATAACGCATTATGGTGCCTCGGATGCTTCAGTCATTCCCCATGGGAAGCATACACGCCGTCACGAGAGAGTCCCACGTAGCGCTATATACTTACGAGAGCACGCACGGCCGATGCTAGAGATGAAGAAAAGAAGAAAAAATAAACGGACCCGTGCAAGAAAGAGGACGGTTCTCTTTTATTTACAGAAATGAAGTGAAACGCTTGATGGACTCGAGAGTCGAGCTTTTTACGCTCATCGAATGGAGGAACATTGGATATCCGAAAGTTGATTCGACGCAATACCTTTAACGCTCGACGAAGCGATCGATTTCTTGACAAGGTTATGGCGTTAATTCTGTCCGCTGAAGTCCATCGACCGTGATCTTTGCTCGTAAATCTATATATTATTCATCGTTAATTTCCCGACACCACGTAAAATTCCCTTGTCACTCGTCAGCGATTCTTTGTCACCGAGCGGGTCATTTTACTGTCTTCGACGTGTTAAATCACGTGGCGGCAGGTAAATCGGTACACAAGAATCAACAGGTGAGAATGTGTCCCTGAATTTCATGCAATTAAATCGCATATACCGGCAACAAACACAATTTCTACGATCAAAGTTCCCCGCTTGATTCAGAACCGGTCGCAAGGTCGTGCGAAAACTAGAAAACCACGACTTTGAGCTCGTTTCGCGATCCAAGTTTCACTCGCATCTGCGAACTGTTTTGAGAACTATGCCCTCCACCTCTCGAACAGTCTTGCACGGATCTTTCATTCTTAAAATCGCGGTACCCGTTCGAGCAACGAGAACGGCTCGCCCATGAATGGTAAAGGTCTGTAGGCTAACTTTGAATCGTTCGCGCGAGACACGATTGACCCGTCGAGATGCACCCTTAGCGAAGAGGGAGGGTCCCCATCGAGGCTGAAGAGACTCCGGCGTCAGTGTCTATTTATAAAAGTGCATTTCGGACGGGTGCACACAATAGTGACGCGTTCGATGCGACGGGGCGAGCGGCCGATAAATCAGAGCGGCGCGGCGCGTATAGATCACGAAGCTCCTTCTTTTATTTTCATTTCGCGTGTTGAAAACGAAAATAGCGCGAGATACGAGGCCCGTTCCCTCGAATTCTTGCCCCAAGCACCCTTCACGAGCGCGGGCGCGCTCGCGCGCGCGTTAGAATTGTCGCCTTCGCCGCGTCCTGACCGATTTATGAAAATTACTGGGTCGTCCCGAAACTTCGCCCCGATTTCTTATTGGCGGCGTTATTAATACGTTAATGGGCCGAGGTAAATTAACGTTCGCTGCGTATTTCTTCAAGAATAGACGATAATAATAACGATACAGCGAAAATGTAGAGTAGCGAATTGCAGAAGTGGCGGAAGGTAAATTATACGCGATTATCTTCTCGCTGCGCAAACTACGAGAAAACTTGCGCAATATCCGACGTGGCGGGGTTACGGTGCCGACAAAAAGCGGCATAATTTCGCTGCACCCCTAGCCCCGGGTATGCTTAACATGCATCGTAAGAAGTCGCGCAAGAGTCGAAGTCGACCGATCGAGAACAACCCCTTTGGAACGCGGACGAAGGCTGGGAGGTTAACTTCGTCTCGGTTACACGAGAGGGTTGGGCCTGGCTGAGATTTCATCATAATAATTTTCCAGCCCATTAACTCATAGGGGGTGAACGCGATCCGCCTTTGCATAAGAAACTTAACAATCTTTCCCCGGGCAGAAACTCCGGAACGCGACCCTCCTGAATTTTCACGGAGGAAAATGAAATTGAACAGCAGCCAACTTTTTGAATAAATAAGAAACGCGCGATACCCAGCTTGTTTTCGCATTCACTGCTTGGCATTTCTTACATACCCTAAACTGTAATTCTCTTTTATTGTTATTAGTCTCGTGTTTATTGGTGGATCGGGGAAAGCATTTAGGAAATACGTCGGACGGAATCGCAGAAATTCTGATAAAATTATCAGAGCTTCGTCGCGCATATTTCGATAAAAGGCTCGCTCGCTCGGTCGAGTTGTTTTCTCCGACGACGCGGTACACAATTTTCCCGGCCGCGATCCAGCTTTTCCTTGCCACGAATACACTCCAATATTTACCGAGCGTAAGCGTGCCGGGACTAGCGTTTCCAGCATTAATATTACATTATATCAATAAGGGTTTGAAAAATCAGGGGTGCCGGGGCAAACGGATGGCCGTCGTTTGAGGTCTCGCGTTACTCGGCAAACACTCGGCCGCCCCCGCAGAACCTTTCAATCTTCCCTCCATCGGCGTGTTTTTCACCTTCAGGCGAAGGGATATTAGGCAGTTCGCGGATCGAAACTAATATTGGCGTCGCTGCTGGGAACACGTAGGCCGTCGATGACATCCGAGCTTAATTGCATCGTTTGCTTTGAGGAAGGTCATGTTTTTCTTTCTACTTGCTTCTCTAATTTATTGCAACTATGCATCACACCACCCCCCCTCCCCCACGAGTCACGCGACAGTTTTCATCCGTTTTAATCCGTAGTCACGAAGATGATTCGAATGAAAATCGATCCGACGAAATTGTTTCTCCTTCGAAATCTATCCAACGAATCTCTCTCTCTCTCTCTCTGTTAAGAGACACTCGACGAAGCGTCGGGCGACGTCGATGCGGAGCATCGCGATCGAAAATGCGGTTGGCTGTCAAACTCCGTGCGAAGTACTGGGTGGCGCGTATATTTCTGCGCGTGTGTGCGCGTGCACAGAGACGTTCGTGTGGCGGGCATGGACAGGGTGAGCCGGGTTGCGCGATGAATTACGACCGCTGGGCCGACCGAGCTAGCTGCACCACTAAAATCCCGACTGATATATTATTACGTATTATTGCTCCTGCTCGGTTATTTATACCCATATAACATAATGCCACGCGAGATTCCGGGAAGTCGGCGATACGTTACCGCCTCGCGGTCCCCATGGGATCGAGACCTCATTTTCCGCATCGGTCATAACTTAGAATCGAACCGCGAGTTACCATCGAATATCGTCGAAACCGAGTTTTCCCTAACCCTTCGCGTCGTGGAACGATCATTTCGCTTTTACTTAAGCCACGACTGTTCGCTTAGTCGTAGACAGAGATGGGATCGAGCTCTTCAACTTCGATCGACTAGCCACAGCATTTCAATTTAGCGTCGAACGATTACCAAATAATGGGAATTTTTAAGAGTCATGCTGAATTTAATCGAATGTTAAATACGTTCAGAAATGTTAATTCACGTACGCAATTCTTGCTCGATTCTTCTTGTTCTTTATTACACAAATCGTATATATGCGTGTCAAGAAGGGACCGGGCCGTTTACGCGGGCCGCGCGTATACATCGATGGAAAAACAAACGTCCATCCGTGAATAACTCTAACCACTTCATAGCCATCTTTTAAAATCCGTATTATCACTACCTCGACTATGGCGAGGCTAAACAAAACCCCGTCGAAGAAACTTCATTTCCGCCGAGAATAGACGGGAGTAAGAATAAAACGGCAAACATCGTCGCCTCCGCGACGATTACAACCGGCTCGAACGAACCAACTATATAGGACGAAGTGTGTTCCCGCGTTTCCATTAGCGGTGGCTGTTAGGAAAGACTAAGGTCCGGCGCACGCGTGCGGCACGCGTCATTTTGCAGTCGCGTCAACGCGACGCCGTGTTCTGCCACCGTAGGCGCGCATTTTATACAGAAAGGTTCGCACCTGACGCAGTTTTTGACGGCATTCTCGCGCCGTTTCGTTAAGCACGATCTCGTAAACAGCTCTGGACAGTTCTATACCAAATACGCGGCGCGAACGTTCGCCAATTGAAACAAATATGGCGTCGAGCCGAGTAACGCGTACTCCGCGCATGCGTTTCATTTGAATCTATTCTAGACATCCACTTTTATTCTGAACGTCGTCAAGCGAATCGCGTAAGTCTGAAAAATGCCCGACGAATGAAAAGGACGCACCGATCGACGCTCGTCGGAAGTTGCTCGCGAAATATAATCACGAAAACGTGGAGCGATCGCGCGTACGGACTCGAATGGCAGAGACAAGAGCACAGATGCGCCCGGGGGATTTCGTAGGAGGCCAGGGAACGCACACGTCGATCCCGCGGTTTTTATGAGGAGAGGATCTCCGGCGTTACGACTGGAGATCTTCAAATATTTACTCGAAACACGGACGTCCTTCCGTCGTCGAGTAGCGGCCCGATAAACGTCGAGGTCTGGCCGCCTCCAAACGACTTCTGGGTTTGTTTTGTGACTTCGTTTTAACCGCACGTGCTATGGAATTTCGTCATCTGGCAACGGGCTGCCGTGCCTTTTTCCACAAGAATGGCCGGTTTCTTGCTGGGTACCGCACGGTGTCTTTATCGTCGACATCGCGAGAACTTGAATTCTGCGCGGGATCGGATTTTTGCCGACGACACTTTTCTCTCTTTCTTCCTTTCCCTTCATCCCTTGCGATTGCTGCCGTCCCACTCGATCGACGGAATATCGGTCCAACTACGTGCTTACACTTGTATTAACTGTTTGAATCTATCGTTCAAATGTCGTATAAAATCTCGAAGGAGAGAGAGTCCTCTTCTCCAACGGATTAATTCGCGGCTGAAACTTCGATTCGACGAGTGAGACGGAGAGAATGAATTACGTTGCGAGAGAGGGAGGGGAAGAGAGAGGAAGGAAGAAAAAAGCCGATGGAATTTCGTAGCGCGTAATCATTTTCTGCAATTCAAAAGACGTACCGCGATGAATAATGATAATCCCCCAGCCGGTGCTTCGCGAACTATTTAAGCGTCCCGAAGTAGAATCTAATTCTACCCGGCCACAATTTGCATTAACTACGCCCGGCCGTAACATTGTTCTCATTTCCCCGGGAACGCATAATTTATACATCGGCTATTTTTGAGCGGCCGTGTCGCGGACCGTGTCGATGAACTTGTTCCAAGTCCAACCGGGGAGAATGGGCCACGAGATATTCATCGCCTGACGAGCTTCCTTTTTTCCTATTTTTTTTTCCCTCCTTCCTTGACAAGCCTAGTCCGACCCTCTGCCGCTTTGCCCGCGCTTCTGCGATATTCGCACCGACCAGGAACCGATCTCGGATCGAACGTTATAAGATTGATTCGCTGGAGAACCGATAAAAAAAGAAAATCGATCAAATTCTGTTCGAGGCTAGAAGGAAATAAAATGTCAAGAGTGGTAGCACGCGGTGCTCGTGCAAGCATGCACTAGCGGGAAACAAAGTGCTGCAATGACTTTCACTTGCGGAGATTATTCTACGCTATACATAATCAGATAGGCTGAAGAATTTTATAGCTACGAGCAAATGGGTCATTTGTGATATTTAAATATTTACGTACGGATAAAAAGAATTGGACTTTTTTAAACCTCGTTTTAAACTAAAACTCTGTCTAAAAATACGTAATTTTTCAGGGTGAAAAAAAAAAACGGGACGACGTACATCGGATGCAAAGTCTCGTTGATCGCGAGCGACGATTTTTCAGGGCGAAATGAACGTTCTCGTCGCTGGAAAAAAATACTGCCACGATTTCGAGCGTATTGTGCGATCTTTACGGGCGATTTTCGTCAAAACTTTCGGCCGGTAATCCGTCCGATCGTAAAATCCTGCGACGCGTGTCACAACAGTACTGTAATCGCAGATAGTCCCGTTTTCAGTTTGCATCTCTCCCTGCATCCATGAATCGCGATTACCCTTTCAGTTTCAAGAATATTTCCTCTGAGCATCCGCCAGATATCGCGATGAAATATTCTCAGATGAATTCTCATGAAATTGAAGCTCAAAGTGTGTGCAAAAAGATTTTCGAAAGGAACGTTGAAATTTTCGAGTGCAACTAAAAAATTGTAAAATCCAAATAACATCGCCACAGTTATCTAAACGAAAAATTATCAATTGCACAAGCCCCGCGTTGAAAGCGGCTGGGAGGAAGCAGCTTGAGCTTCAGAAAGCGCATGTTTTTTATTCCAACAAATGGGACCGTCAATTCTTGTCGCAATTAACGCCAGGCTCTTTACGAGTTGGCAAAAAACGCAGAAAAAGCCCGCCACCGGCATGGAGCATTTTTTTCTTCGCGGTCAACCCCCTTCGAGCTCGCCAGTCTGGGATATTTACATCGATATATTTAGTCCAACGCCCACGTTCATAACAGTTTATGTCCCCTCTATCGCCACGCTTTTGTCGCGGGCAAAAAAGTGTGCACCACCGTAAAAAAAAAAAAAAGGGAAAAAGAAAAAGAGGGCGGCGTTCGCGAGAGGGCCGATTTTTCATCATCGCGCGATTCTCAGAATTAAACGTATTAACTGTTAATTGAATAATTGCAATCAAGCACCAATAGCACTGGCATATTACAACGCTTAGCTGCAGTCGGTGCAATTTTACGGCTCGTATTTTCCGCGATCCTCGAGCAGATACGCAATATTATGCGTAGCTGCCATTAGTTCAGCTCGTTACCGACGAACGCCGGTAAACAGAGGGAAATGAAATGGAAAGTGTGATTCTAAAAGCGAAGGTAACGAAAAATTGTATTCGCGAGGTTTCGCTTTCGAGAAAAGCAACGTTAAAATCCATCGAGTACCCTTTTGCATTAATGATGCGGGTCCATAAGACAGCGCGACGCGTAACGATCCCTGTCGGAGTGCGCGCGGGCACCCGCGTTACATCGATTCGTTTCAGAGAATTTTACGCGCAAAGTGTACGCGTACTCGATTAATTTTCAAAAATGCAGCTTGGTCGTTTCTAATCCTCCTGTTATTTCGTTCGAAAGAGACCTGTTTAAGCACAATCGAACGCTGTGCTCGTAGTGCGTCTTGGCGAGACGCTAGCTACCCCTCGCAATATTAGATGCATTTACTCTAATAACAAGGGGAATTAACTGAGTCTGAAACAAATAAGTATAATTTCAGTGCACGCCACGACGTACAACACCTGTCCGTGACCGGCATGCATACGCCCGCAATTATCAGCCTCGGCTCACCGTTTTATATCATGGGAAATCGCGTCACGTACATCCGCATCGTGTTACGTATTGCCGTCTGTCCGGCCAGAAAGCGTCATTAGAGGCGATCATAAACCCATAAGAATCACCAGGATGCATCTGCAATGCAATTAAATAAAACGATTATTCGCCCGAACCGAGTAAGAAGAAAGGAAGATACGCGTGCATATTTTTTCGTTGGACCATAGTCAGCTTCTTTTAAGTTTCTTTACGACCTTACGCTGGCGGCGATTCGACGCCCTTTTCTGTCGATTTAGATACACAGCTTGCATCGCTATAAAAATCTAGCCAGATTGCTCTAATCGCTTCCGAAAACGAGTTACAATGGAAAAGGTGGGATAGAGTGTTAAACGAACCACTTTATGCACAGTCAGACAAAGAACCTTTGTTGTTTACACCTGAATATGCCTTACAACCGTTGTCGATAAAATTAGCGGCTTCCGTGAAACTTCCGGCCAACACCGATAACGCAATTATACCGCGGCACCGCGGTGAGTTTTTTATGGGACGCGAATCTTTACACGATCTCACCATTCAATGAAAATCTTGGACAGATTTATCTCGGGAAAAGCACGCCGCGCTGTCTTCGCTTCCCTTTTCCGACACGCTTCCACTAATTTTAACGCCGCGCTACGCCGGATAAGTGGGCAAGGGTGGCAAGTGGTTTAGTACAAATGTGTGAACAGCAAACAACTTTGAACCCTCGAAATGTGAATGGTTTTCGAAAGGAGAGAAAAAAGAAAAAAAAGAGAGAACCGAATACAAAATTTACGTTTATAAATTTTTACACCGATCAACGTTACCTTGCCTTCAGCCATGGTAATCTACTTCTAACTATAAAATGTAATCCAAATCTAAATACCACGATGGAAATCGACTTTTTTTTTTTCAAAGCAGCTGTCCTTATACAAAATGTGTGTCATACAGAGCAACGCTTGGTCCTTGATATCCGCACGATTTCTAAAGACAAGTTAAGCATTCAGTGTTTCTTTATGCGCCATAAGCAGACACTCGTTTCGTGTCTTTAAACGAATTCTGCTCTTTTTCTCTTTTTTTAAATTGTAGTCATTGAAAATTTTTTTTAACCGAGGTCGATTTATCAGCAGTTACCTTGCTAAAGTTCAAACTTCAAACACATTTGTAGATAAATAAGACTTAGCAGCATTGTTCGCGACTGCTGAAATGTCAGGAAGTCCTGTAAATATTATATCCCCGTTGGAAAATGATAATCTTTCATACAATCTCAAATATCTCCGTTCTTTATTCCAAGGAGATTCTTCTTTGCGTACAACTTAAAAACACGACGTCCAACAAGCTGTACCAGGTGCTCAAAGTGCCTCTCTTCGATGTCAATGCAACGATTAAATCTTCTTTCAGCGCAGCGACACAAATCGTGTCAGAAATGTCCTGGAAGAACAGGTTCCCGCGATTTCAAGCTCAATACATTCTTTTAAATGCCCAAGATCTTGAACGAAGGTACATCGAGTACCTAGTGCACGTTAATAAAAGACGCGTCTTCGCATCGCGTCCAACTATCTGTTTCCGTCTAAGGAATAGAAAAGGAAACGGGAATATCTATGGTTTAAGTGTATCAAACGATTTATTGCCTACCCTATATTACGGCCAATGACACCGACAAACGTGTATTAACATAAAATAAGTTACCGATAAATGTTATAGCGAGTTCACTCCTTTTGAAGTAAAGCAAGCGAATACGTGGAAACATTTTACCAGTAAAGGTCCGCCATTTTCATTCACTTTGGGTATTGTTCGAAATCCAAACGAAGTTGCGGTTCTTTCGATCGTTCCTCGACTCGAAGTCCACGTTGGACAAGTTAGACGAATCGAAATAACTGGACCAATTTGGACGAGGCTTAAGAAACCGCGATCCGTTACTCAAAAATCCATCAATTAAAGGTCCATAACGTCTCGCGAAGCGGTTGTAAAACCGTCGCGGAGATGCTAGAAAAATAAGTGAAGGGAGGGCTCGTCAGAGACCGTGAAACCGATTCCACGAGCGACGGATCTCCTCGCTATTGATAGAACACCATAGACAACGGGCGCGGCTGGTTTTTCCTGAAACATGTAAAAGTTCCACGCAGCCATCGACCGTCCAGAAATAGGCGCCGCGCCACAACCGAAAACGAGAGGTCCCGATTTTATTTATGGTCCTGTTACACCCTCTGAAATCGAAGCACGGCCACGCGCCCACCCCTTGTACGCGTTCCCTCTTCTTTTTCGTGACCTCCGCTACGTGCTAGTTTATGTGGCACCGGCAGTCTCGCCACGAAAGGGCTCCTATTGGCGAATTTGATCTGTCCGCGTGCTTCCGCTCTCCGACTGACTTCACTCGGAACAATTGATCGAGCAACCACCGCTACAGCGTTCCTATATTGTTGTGGGAAAATCATTAAAGTGGCTTAGCGTTCTCAAGCGTCCGTGCTTGTGCACGCGGTTTGCATCGGGACGGCTAGCTGGAAGCCGATTTTCTCAGCTCGCTCGATTATTATTAACAACGATAATGTAAACAACGACGAAATGGTCATGGCAGCCCTTAAGCAGCGACTCTTACCCCTCACCTCGTAAGATAAACAGGGAGAAATCCGAGAAACGCAGACCCGCCAAGGGTCACTCATCGTGCGCACTTATAAATAACTTTACCCTGTGAAAACATTTAAAAATAATCGGTCGTAATCGAAAGCAAAGCGCGTCTAAGGGGATCTTGGTGGTGGAAGAGGGAAGTCGCGTGGCTAAATTTCGTGAACGGGGAAAACGGAGAGGAGCAGGCAGCTGCTACCCTTCTTGTATATCCTCTTCGCTTACTTTCGGGGATAAACGCGCGGAAATGACGGGAAATCCTGCGTGACCTGTCTATCAATCGTGCTTCTGCTTCGTTGTCGCGTGTCCCGCTCGATTCCTCTAACTAGAAGAGCGGGAGGAGCGGAAGTTTGACGCATGGAAAATCCTCTTCTACAACTAATACGACCGAAGTGAGGCAATAGCGACAATGGGAAAGGTATTTACCAATGACAGCGAGGTGTTTTTACATATGGAGGCTACACGTGTAACTTGATTTAAATACCATTAAGTATGAGGTATAGCGTATCGGAGAAAATTGGTTTAAAAGTTACAAAAATAAATTGAATGCGTATCATTTTGTTAGAACCTCCTGATCGTGTCACGGTTGTCCTTAAATACTTTGATTCCTCCGGTATTTCGGGAACAATGCAACCGTAACAATCATGTTAGAGAGAATCCGATCGGTCAACGAGACGCGCCTCTTCGTTCGACGGTTTCACGCTGCGCGGGTAGAACAAACGATACGTACCAAAATGGATTCTCATAATCAAGCAACGACTCCTGGATCCTGTCGCGCGACGATTCATAACGCAGGATCGGCTGAACGCAGCCGCGTTTCGTCACAATGCCCGTTTCGAAGCGCAGCTTGCGTGGGCGTTGATTAGTCCTGCAAAAGGGGCAGAGTCTGTCCGTTCCTACTCCGATTATAAAATATTCCACAGGTAGGGAGAGAGAGAGAGAGAGAGAAAGAGAAAAGGAGTCTAGCTGGGAATAATGGGGGATAATGGTGAAAGGACCGGAGGACTTTATCAATGGGAATTGGCGTGCTTCTAATGGGCACGAGCCTGGACAATGGTCCGCCAGGGCTGATGGTCAACGCTGCTGTTGCCTCGTGTCGCCCCCACTTTTTGTTTCTCCCCGTGTCGATGGTCAGCTGCGAACACCCCCGCAGCTGCTCCGTTTGTCCGACGATTTTCAGTGCCTACCCTCGACTCCACTTTTGCTTACGGCTTATACGTAGATACTTTTGCCACCGACAATTGCTCTCGAACGAACGAACGATATATAACGTGTCCTCGAACGCGTCCATTAGCCATGGACCGAGGCTAAGAAAATTGTTGCCCCTGAAACGGTTATTGTCGCCACGTGGTCGGGAACACGGCCCGGAAAGGTAGTCACGTTTCGGAATTAAGTGAAAGCCGTCTGGCCAGGGATCGAAATGTGCGTGTAAGAAAGCGTGTAATGCGATTTTCGAGCCTTCTGACGATAATTTTAGGTGTCTACGTTTCAATTTGCTGTCCTCAAAATCGAACTCGCCTTTCAAAATGTTCCGGATCGTTCGATTTCTTCAGCGAAAGAGGGCGCCAATTCACGCCCAACGAACAGGAATTACTTTAATTATACGGTAAAGAATAATTTCCTTATTATTCGTAGTGTTTTATCACCAAGGGTATTTTTACCTCGGATAGCAGCCGAGCGATGGGAAATTTGACGTGGACGACTCAATCGAATATTTCAAGCATCACGATTCTCGTGTCTAACAGCTTTTCAAGCGTAGTCCGTGCATTCGGAGAATTAATCACACCCTGGAGGAAGGGTTGGTCATCAAGGGGCGCGGGGACGGGGGAGTTATACGGAGACAGATAGCTCGGGAGTTCCTCTTAGACTTCGCATCAACCCTTTGCATAATATCTGACTCGAATATCAGCTAGCTTCGAGTTAATTTTTAGAACCTTCGTTCGGTTTCGCGGGGCGAAATGGAGAACGACGTCGATCAAAACCTGTCTTTCTACAATTAATCTATTTACCTATTGGACATTCGATTTAAACAGAAATTTTTAATAACTTCACTAGCCTCGATACTTCGCTTTACATTTTGCTCCGATAGTCGAACACAATATAAAATCTATTTACGTAATTGACAGATTTCACAGTAATTCAATTAGAGCAACCGTAATATCGTTTCAAAAATGAAATATTTAAGCGGTTTAAAAAGAAGAAGCGAGCATCCTTGGCGAATATAATGGTTGCATCATTAACCGTCATTTTAGCCCCGCGGAAACAATTTAACTGCCGTTCTTCAACCATCATAAACGTTTCTCGAGGTTCTTCGAATGCGACTATATACAAGGTGATTCAAAAATAGGCTCTGCCAGTTTCAGAATGCATCCAGCCAACTTTGCAGATGGAAAAATCGTGCACGTTTGCACTCTTGTTGGTTAAAAATATCTAGCAAATGCGAGTCCGTTGATATCCTTATTATTTCCTGTTCAAGTGAGTCTTTCAATTAACGAGCGAATTATTAGCAAATACAGCAGAGAGTGCGGAAGATTGCCAAATCGTAATGTCAGCAATTTTCATCTAATGTTTATCTATCATAGATCTAATCGCGTACGATCGTGGCAAATCCAAATTTAACTCGGTAGCGGTATTACTTTATACTTGTAACATTTCCATACGGATTCAGCAAGTTTTCGTTCAGCGGCGTAACTCGTGCGCGTGACTTTAACAGTTTATTTTAAATTCGTCGTGATTTGTGACTTGTGATTTAAGAACGCAGAAGAAATTTCTTTCAAGTTGGAACAAATATTTGCGGTAGCCCCGTTTTCCATATCGCGGAAGTGATTTAATAACTCGGATAAAGCACTCTTCGCATCCGCTCGTCCGAATCACTTTTTTTTCCACCCTCTACGCGGAAAGCAGGATATTTTCGAATCACCATGTATATCGCGGCACGTGAAGTAATGGCTTTCTGTTCCAATGGCTGTGCGTCGATAACAGTAAATCTCGTAGTGCAGCTGGTAGTGAGACATCGTCGTGAAATTCGCTTTGCATTGCATCGTGAAATTAATATCATTCCATTTTCTGTACTTCTCTTTTCCTTTTATACTAAATCGAGAGCTACGGAAATACCGTATAACCAGTGAACGCGGTTTGCGTATACCTACACCAAGTTCGTAGGGTGGTCGAAAACGTTCTCTCGCTTCTCTTACTTCCTAAACGCGACGTCGTGATTTAGAACTGCAAAACGTCGATCGAGCAATCGCGAGAGTCCGCGGAAAAACCGTGAATTGTGCCAGTTTTCGCGATTCGAAATTGTTCCGCGAATATCTCGACTGGCTATGAATCATCGGGAGGGGATCAAGGGGGACGGTCGATCTCAATGACGCTCGAGAATTTCGTTCACGCGCATAATTCAGTTTTGAAACGGTGAGTTAAAGCCAATGGTAATTATCGCGGACCCGACTAAACGAGTGGCATTAATCGTCGCTCATTGGACATTGCCAATCGAGCGGATAAAACTTGGCTGGGTCAAAGCGTAAATCTTACTAATGGCGTGAATACACGCGCCTCTATGAAAAGAGCGTCGAAAAACCTATCGTTGATACGTTTCTTTATTTAATCAAACGGTGATTCGAATGTTTTACTGCCTTCAGGATATATAGCCGCAATAATAATAGAAAAATTCCTAACTGCAATCCCGTGATGAAATTTCGTTCTGTGAAAAATGAATAGGCATTCGAATACTTTCAAGCATCCTCATAAATAGAAAACGATCCTCGTGTTCCGCTATAACTTTCGCCGGTCTATTATAGAGGTATGAGCGTATTAGCGATGGCAGATTGACCCGTTGGTCAAACGCCGTTTAAATTGCACTCAGAACAATGTTCACATGCGTTGCCACGCAATGATCCACTCGGGAATTATACTATCTAGTCCAGGATGAAGATCGGATTAACCTATAAACGATAGGGTTATAGGTCCGCGATGGTGTCGTGACTTTTTCACCTCTGACGATCTTCCAATCATCTTCCGTTCCATTCGATTTTCCAGAGATTTCATTTTTCTTGAAGATTCTCGTTAACCGGAGACGAGTGTAACTTTGGTCTCTTCGAACAGGGATCAAGTTTTATTAGGACGTTACAGAAACAATATAGGCTGTGTTAGTAGTTCCTTTGCTATTTTGTCGAAAATAACTCCAAAATCGTTCGAAGAAAGGTAGATTCTAGAAGCGGCGATGCAGGTGTCCGAGAGAAATTGGCTCGTTTTCTTCCACCTCCCTCTCTGTTCGCACCGTTCGAACAGACCCCAGAGGGCATTTAAATTAATAATCCATCGTAAAAGGGCCCTGTCTTGATCACAACGTGGGCACGCATGCCAGCGATTTAACACGCACGCCCCTTTTCTTCGTGTTCCCTCACGCGCCACGCCTTTTGCTCGTTATTGCCGCGATGATTATTACGATTATTACGTCTTGGTTTGCGATTGTTCCCTGGGAAGGGTTCTACGGTCGGTCACGACCGCAACGATGCTACATTTCAATTACTTATATCTCTCGTCGCAACTTAAACTGCGTAAAGGTGCGAAAACCGTCACGCGAGTACTAGAACCTTTCTTCGCAAATGGAAAATGTCCAGCAAACTTTTCCGAGTGTTCCGTGCCGATCTAGTTTCGCACGGCAAGTCCTTGCGCTTTGCTCGCGAAGCGCAACATCCGTGTTCAGCGATCGGAAAGCAAACTACTCGCGGTCGGGATTAGATCAGAATTGATTCCTCCTCTTGGCGGATAAACAGCGCGTTAACCACCCGCCCCGTGCGTTGTGTACGCCGATACCCGGTGATTTTTTCGCGCGGCACTTGTGGACCAGACGTACCGCGGGTCTCGTTCGACGTGGAACGAGAGTCCCGATCGCGGGGATCGCGCAAAAGGGGAGTTACACACCCCACGCGGGCGGGGAGGGCCGCCGAAAGGCGAACCGGCAAGAAACTCGACCGGCCGCGATTACAAATAACGATAAATTGCCGGTCCCGGGCGGCGGTAACATTAAAACCCTCTCACACTCCGTGTCGGGGCCGTGAATTGGTGTAGCTGGCTGTCCCACGGGGAAGTTCGCGCGCGAGGAACGATCATGATTTCCCTCGGACGAGATAAGGGTTTCGCGTATGACATGACCAGGCCTGGCCCTCTCCGCCGCCCTGCTCGCGGCGCGGCCAACTTCTATGCTTCTAGATTGGAATCCATAGCGACTTGTAACGCTGCGGCCCGCGGTCCGGTCCGCGCGAGCATCGATCGGCCTTCTTTATTCATTTGCAAACGAATAAATAAGCGCGCACAACCGAGGGACGGTTGTACGCGGCCGGTCGATAAGATAGAGCCCTGTAAATCTGTTGGTTACTTAACAGGTCGCCGAACGATCTTCGGCTCTCCCTGTCTCTTGCTCTTCGTGGCCAGCCACCACCACCATCACCGTCATCACCTTCTCCTCCCCCCCCCCTCTCCCCCTTTTTTCTTCATCTCACCCCTACCAACGCCGGACCTTCACCGCGCCGCGCCGCGCAAGCTCTCGCGAGGTTCTTTATTACTTTATGCTAGCGGTTCTCTGTTTTTCTTTCCGAGCTGCCTTCGTTCGAAGATAACAAAGCCTGGACACGGTTAACGCGTTACTGATCGCCTAACAAACAGCCGGATCGCAATAAGTCTTGCAAGTACGATGAAAATGTTGCCGGGTTGAGAAAAAGGGAGGGACGTATTAGGGGGTTGTAGCGCGGGGAACCGAGAGCATCGCGGTTTCGATACGATCGAGGGGGAGTGCGAGGAGCGTTGCTCCACAAACGGTTTCGCTGGAAGACACGATATCGCCGTTTTGTCTGGCTCGTAGCTTGTCTTGTTGGCGGACGTCGTTTAAGGCGTTGAAAATGTTGCTCGAATTTTTCGAAACTGTATAACAATAGCAACAGGAACGAGATGTCGGCGAGTATATCCTCTCTCGGGATATACGCTCTCCACAGCCACAAAGGCGCACCCGTTGCGTTTTCGGGGGACCCACGTGTTACATGATTTACGATGACCCAAGAGTTCCGTGAATGGCCTTCATCTTTTAAAACTCTATGCCTGGAGCCAGAGCCTCTTCCTTCGAAGAACCAGATTTCCTTGCGTACTGCACGACACGCCGTACAACCTAATAACTTTAAAAATCATTTTCGATATAGCGGCTATAAAAATTTAGTTATCGTATTAGCACATCGACAACTATCTTTGAAATGGTCCTCTTACGTGTTTTCCGCAATGGTCCCATTCTAATGAGAAAAGTGTAGAGCAACTTCAACGGTTGCCCTTGCAACGTTGTAACCAAAAAAAAACTGTACCGCGACAAGCCTGTAGCTCAGCCGACAACATCGAAAAGCTACGAATAACACGGAGAAACAACGGAACAATTACAAAAAGCGATCCCCACTTAACAGCCGAACGCGATTCAAGAAATCTGGACTCGCGGTCGCGCGTAAACCCCCAGCACCCGTTGCCCATAGAGCGAACCCCCCAGCGAAGAGAAAAACGATCCACTCGTAACTCATCCAGCCGACAGCAGTCACTCGCGAACAAAGGGAGCCCAGACGCGAAGATCGCGAGCGGGGTGTTGAACGGGAGGGCGAGGAGGGAGGTGGGAGTCAGGGCTCAGAGTTGCAAATATGGCAATCGTAATGGAAGGAGACTTCCATCTTGCGCTTTAGTGTCTACCCGGAGATAGATTAACCGTGTGCAACCGCGGCTATGCCTGGCTGCCGCCCCCAACGTCCCCCCGCGCGCGCGGCCTGTACAAAAGTATAATATGTACTATATCGTCTGTCCTTTCCTCGCCGGGTGAACCTTCCGTGCCCCTCCACTTTGTTCCGGTACCCCACTCCGGTAACCGGCGACTGCGACGGATCCGGCGAACGGAGTGGGAGGCGGAGGAGGCAAGCCGCCGCCGCCGTCGCGGCGGCGGTGGTGGTTCATTACACGGTACGAACACCTTGGCCCGGTGAGAAAGTGTGCATCCACATGCACGCGGCGCAAGCAGCCGCGTATGCAACGAGTAAGAAAGCGTATTAGGTACGCAGGCATGCGATCCAGGCTGAAGGAGGGCGGTCCGAGGAGACAGGTGCGAGCCAATCGCGGCCCGCCACGTGCAATTTCCCTCGTCGTCTCTCTTTACCCGTTCATTTCTCATTCCTCCTCTATCTCACCCTGCTCTCCTCTACGCCCCTTCCCTGTTCCACCGCTGTCTTGCAGCCGCGCCACACCGCGCCACGCCGCGCCGAGCCGCGCTGCTAACTTATTTAAACGAGACTCGACCCCGTCACTGCGAGTACGAATCCCTTTCGTATTCGGCACCGATGCGCCGTGACTCCGGAGAGAGCAACGACCCCCGCAACGATTCTTCGGCCGCTGCTTTTATCGATCGGCCTCCTTTGTCCCGCGACCTTGTACTCCACAGGATGTACTAAAGCCCCTCTGCCTCCTTTCTTTGCTAATCACGCGTCCGTCGTTATATGACGACGCTGGTCCTCGTCGATGGTACCCCTTCTGCTTTGCTAAAACCGCTCGATCCGTTCGAGTTCCTCCAAGTCGGTAGATCGGGACGCAACCTGTGCAACGGCCCGTGCAACGGTGACCGTAAATTTCAAGCCTCGTCCGTGGAGACCGTGGATCCCCTGACAGGACGTGTCTTCCAGATCGTAGACCGTTTAGTTCTTCGGGCTCGTGAAATTCGAAAAGGAACCGTCTGTCAGCGGTGTTCCTACTGGCAAATTCGCAGTTTCTTCCAAGTGAAATGTTTATACGCCTTCGAACAGGAAACAAGCTGGCTGCTGTTGTTGCTGCTGCTGCTGCTGCTGCTGCTGCTGCTGCTGCTGCTGCTGTTGCTGCTGCTGCTGCTGCTCCTCGGACGTGAATTATGACTTCCGACCCATTTTCGCATTGTCGCAGAGCCCGGGGGCTCGTTAACCTCCGCTGGAGCGCGGCTCTCCTCCGACTTATGATTTACTGGCGGGTGTAAATCATCCGTCCGGAGGCACAAGGTTGCGCGCCTTCGACAAAAGTCAGGCTCGGTTGTGCCACGGGCCGGGACAGTTGGCCAAAACGTTGCGCAACCAGCCGCTGAATGGACTGCGCGAGCTTCTGACCTGCAGGAAGTTACCCAGCCGAGGAAGGGACTATCCGGATTATTGCCTCGTGCCTGAACCCCTGCTGCAACCACCTGCACGCTAGTCACCGCGTTATTCGACGCGTGTCCGGATTTACTTCAACGCTTGTGGTCTTCTGCGATAGAGCACTAAATCAACCCCCTTTGTAGTCCCTTCTAGATGCGCGCGATGCGCGTTTAGGTGAAGAAACGTGGCCGATGACTCCAAACGAGCAACATTAAGAATTTACGAACCCGAAACTTTCGCGATAAAAAATGTTAACTTTTCTACAGTGGCCGTAAGGCGAGCTTCGCAGTCTTGAAGGGGTCAGAGGCTGGTCGCGAAGCCGTACGAAACACCGTTGTTCGCGCCCAATAACACGTAATCGAATTAAAGCTATTTTATGCCCGGTATAGATAATCCGGCAAGGTTCTATTCAGCTACTGCGTTCGACACACCCAACTGTTCCTTTGTTCGAAAAACTGCGTTCCAACCAACGCTGTTTCCCGCCTGCAAAGCCAGTTATATATCGGCAGACTAACCGGTGGCAAATTAGGAACCTCCTCCAGTGAATCGTCGATTTTCTGGTTTATTTCCGATCGTTGAGTAACGAACTGTACGAAATTACTCTTTTTTTACCACGAGTCAGAGATCTCCGAGGGAATAAATAATGGAGGAAAAAAGAAAAACGAAAGGAATTTAAAAAATGAGAAAGTAAGAGATCGACGTAAGGTTAAGGATCATTTTCTCAACGCATTTAGCACAAGTCACGATACATTTGTCGCGGACCATTTTACTTTTCCGAAGAATATCGCGCCGGTTTAAAGTGAAAGCACGTAAGCCTAACGGCAGTTATCTTTCCCTAATGTTTCTCCGTCAAGGACGGAGGACTGGTGAAAGCTTCTACTCCGAACGTGATTTAGGATATTTTAGTCGACGATTTTTAAATTCCTCGAAAGAAAGAGAGATGATAAATTATTTTCTATTTCCAAGTTGACTTTAAAAGAAAAGTCATGTCCTATTATATTAATTGTTACCTGAAACAGAATGGTAAACAAAAATAAGCGCAGGAATAAGAGAGCAAACAGATCTATTTCCAACATATAATTAATCCAGCAAGATACTGCAAGAATCTGGAAATACAGTCGGAAAATGTCACGAATGTGTGTTTTATTTAAAAAATTCCCTATAAAAACCAGTTATTTTAAAAATACTCTCGTCTCGCACCATTTCCACAAAGAAGTTACACATATAGCGCTTCATCCGTCTCCAGATTCCTAAACCTCCACTCTCGTTTCCGAATCAAGAATTCCTTCTAAAAAAAAAGAAAAAGAAAAAAAAAGAAGGGAGAAAAGGAAAGAGGGAGAGAGAGAGAGAGAGAGAGAGAGAGAGAGAGAGGGGGAGAAAAAAAGAAAAAAAGAAAGGGACGTCTAGACTCTAGACGCATTCCAGGGGACTAAAGGGGCTCTCTATCGGTCGCCTCGAATTCACACTTTCCTGCCCCCCACGGCAAGATGCCTGAGAGCGGGCGAAGAAAATCGAAAGCGAGAGAGACGCTCCGTTGCCGGTTCGCAGGCAGTAACCGTGGATCCGGAAGTTGCGCCGCGTAGGTGGGACCGGCGAGAAGGGGTTTCCCGGTGTATAATAATTAATAACCGGCCGCTGAGTGGTTCGCGCAGGCCCCGCCCCTTACCCCCTGATTTATGAACCGCGCCGCCTTCCTTGTCATAACCGAAGTGTACAGGCGTGGGCGCTGGTGGGGACGAGGGCCCTTGGTGGGGCGGGCGGGAGGGCGCGGTGGGGGAAAGGGATGACGCGTGACGTTGCGCGACGGTATACCTACGCCCAGGCCGGCTCTTTACCAAGCGATCAGTCGGTTCTCGTCCTTGCCGGATGACACCGGTCGACACGCGGACATCCGGTCGAAAACGCAGCGCAGCTTCCACGCGTCACCGGAAGTAGGCGCTACGCAGCCAGGAGGCTCCTCCGCGGGGCGACGCGGCGCCGAGGGTACCATGCAACTGATGAGATGGAGCATCACGCGCCGACTCGAGTGCAGGGGTACCAAACAGGGCACCTGCAGGCCCGCCAGGCTCTCGTGTCCACGATCTCCCGGTACGCAACCGCTGACCTTGAACGCGTAACGACACACGCGACACACTCGCGCCGAACTCTCTTCCCGTCGCGTCCTCTCTCGTCCGATCTCGTTCGATCTCGTTCGATCTCGCGCGATCTCGCTCCGCCACCGCTCGGAAGTTCCCCGTTGGGATCGAAGTTCTCTTACACAGTGGTTCACAGTGATCGAGTCGCCTCTGCGACGAGTGAAACGTTAACTGGTGCGGTCCGTGAACGGGTCCGGCTCGCCCGCCGAGAATAGTAATCGCGCGATTTCCATTTTTCATTGGCCCCGGCACCGCGCGTATTAAAAGTATACACCGGTACGGGTTTCACGCGTCGCGCCGCGGAATACTAATCGCCGCTCTTTATCATTGACACGAATGTGCACCGTCCTCACCAGGATCTTTGTTCGCGCCCGTTTTGACATAGTTTTGTCTACCATTACTTCACGCCACTCCTCTGCACGCTCGCCTGCATCGAGCCTACGTGTCGGTTCGTCACCGTTGACGTACCCCGAGCACCACGGTTTTCGAAGAAATTATCGACGCTTTGCCGTTCCGTGAACTCAGCGTGGGTGTACCTGGGTGGTAAATAAAATCGGAGCCCGATGCCGATTACCGATTCTGCCACGGTTTCACCGCGGCACTGTACATTTTAACCATTACGCTTCGACCTGCCAAGCGTCCGGCCCCTCTTTCCAGCCTTGGCGACTGCTTTAATTCGTGAAGCGAAACCTTATGAGCTTTCATCTTCGCGACTCCTACGCCGTCAAATTATCTTTATCTTTGCAACTGTCCTTTTAAAACGCCCAAGTGTTGATTGTTCAAACCCGCGTACACGCGGAACTGGAATATTCCAGAACTAACTGAAATAAGCGTCGCACGGATAATTTTTTATTCTTGCAATTAGTTCTTATCTTAATTACATGTTTACCAAAGTAACAGCCTAGTTAGGTTTTCAAACGCGCGGAATACTTTGACGAGACGTTCGCTGACAACGTTGCGTTGTGAATAACACGAAACTATCGTACGCGGAGAAGTATCGGTCGGATATCGAAGTCTTCGAATTCTGCTATCGGTCATAGAATTCTGTTTTGCGTTTTATGACGAACCGAACGCGGCTTACTCGTAAACTCTTCGTCATATTTGTCACGTACGAATAATAAAATGCCTCGCTCGGTCTAACAACGCGTTCCTACATTCCAATCGCGGACTATCCAGGTCTTGGACGTTGCCTCTAACAACGAAGACTAAACGATGAGCGACAATTTTCAGGTGTTCGATTTACGAGTACAACAGGGGAGAAAATCAGCTTTCCTTCTGTCTAGGTTTATTAGAAAGCGGTAATAAACAAAACGCACTTAAACGAATGATTAGAAATTTAAATAGGAAACGAGGATAACGCGCATCTGTATGCCGCTTCGAAACGTGTCACATATTCCTCTTAATATGTAAAGTTCGTTTCGTCAAATGCTTCTTGTTGCATCGGTAACACGATTCACTATTTGATATTCATAGAACACGCGATATCTCAAACCAACGATTGCTTTTTATTCATTTTTTTTTCTTCATCATTAGTACGGTACATACAAATGATTTAAGCGTTGAATACAAATGAAACTGGCGTGGCCTTTTTGCGTAAATGCAGTCTTCGCTAAACAGGAAGCAACGCGCGACTCAAGCTTACTTACATAGTTATATGTGTATATATATATATATATATATATATATATATATATATCTCCTGTAACAGAAAATAGAAAAGAAGATTGAATAATTTGATAACATCGAGGTTTGTCAGTCGTCACTCGACGAAGACAGGTGTCGTTGCGTTATAAGTTAGAACAACGAATACCACCAAACGGTGTTCGTTAGATGGCTAATCGTGGCGTAAACGATATGTTTCAGGAGAGGAAAATGACTTCACGTCGGACGGTGAAGAGAGTGGTGGCGGTGGTGGAGGAGCCGGTGGCGACGAAGCCGTGGATCTCACGGCCTCGAGGTCCCATCAGGGCGACGAGGACGACAAGGATCAAGAGGACGCTTTGGAGGAGGATGAAGAGGAAGGCGTGGACGAGCAGGACGATCAAGAGGACGACGAGGAAGGATCGCGGAAACAGATGCGCCATAGACAGGATGCGGAGAACAACAACAATTTCGTGGAGGGTGGCACCCCTGCCGGCCTATTCCCGCCCGCTGGAACTAGTCACGTAACCCTGGAAGCTCTACAGAACACAAAAGTGGCGGTCGCGCAGTTCGCAGCGACAGCCTTGGCCGGTGGCGCGGACAGCGAGGCAGCCCTGCAAGATTTGGCGTTGTTGCAGAGCAGCTTGTACACCCTGCACCATCAGCAAGTGTTTCAGCTGCAGTTGATCAGTCAGCTCCAGCAACAGCTGTCCATCACGCACAATCAGTCGGTGCAACAAGCGCCGGGCGAGCCGTCGGACGGCAAAGAGATACCTTCGTCTCCGATCATCCAGCCGAAACCTCTGTCGAGTCTGACGTCTCCTCCGTCGTCGCGTCCACCGAGTCATCAGCAAACCTCACCGGCTCCAATGACGCCGAACCTGGCTCAAGAACGGCCCACGCCGACTAGCAGCGCTTCGCCGTTAAGCCTACCGTTGGTTTCGTCGAACGCGACAGGCCCAACAGCGACTACCAGCAGCAGCAGCCAGGTGCCGATGTCTCATCAAATACCGCCGCTCTGCTCGATCAGTTCTTCCCTGGCGTCGTCGATAATCACCAACACCGACCCACCACCGTTGCACGAGCCGAACACGCTGGAGATGCTGCAGAAAAGAGCCCAGGAGGTGTTGGACAACGCCAGCCAGGGTCTACTGGCAAACAACCTGGCCGACGAGCTGGCGTTCAGGGGCGGCAAAGGATCCCGCCTTTCCCCGTACGACTCGAAATCCGGTAGCGGTCGCGGAGAACCGTTCTTCAAGCATCGATGCCGCTATTGCGGCAAGGTGTTCGGCAGCGACTCGGCGCTTCAGATCCACATACGATCGCACACAGGTGAGCGACCTTTTAAATGCAACGTCTGCGGCAGCCGCTTCACCACGAAAGGGAACCTGAAGGTCCACTTCCAGAGGCATACGGCCAAGTTTCCACATGTTAAGATGAACCCGAATCCCGTTCCGGAACACCTGGACAAGTACCATCCACCCCTGCTACAGCAAATCGCCTCTGGTCAGAGACCGATGCCGTCCCCACCGCCGCCACCACCCTCTCACCATCCCTCTTTTCACCCGGCGGCGGCGCACGGTTTTTTACCTCCTCAGCCGCCCCTGCCGATCAGCCTAGCCCTTCCCGGTATGCCACCCCTGTACAGATCACCGGTTGTCGCTCATCGGGACGATCAGGACGTGCCGGAGAACTTGAGTAAACCCGTTACCACTGCCCCGACCACGTCCCCACATTCCCCCGCGATTATGTCGAACTCTCGTCATTCCTTCCACGACAATCACCAACAACAACAAAAGCAGCAGCTCGAGCAAAGGGACGAGATCAAGCTCGAGCACCGGTCGCCTATGCAGGAGCAGCAACAACAACACCAGTACCAACACCAACGGCCCACGAGCCGAGACGCAACCGGTAGGATAACGCCGAAGAAAGAGCCGGAGGAACCGGAGGAGCCCACGGAGGAGGAGAGCGAAGATTTCGAGGAGACGACCAGACGGTATCTGAACTCGCCCCAATCGTCCGTGAATCCGCCCTCTCAGCCGCAAACCTACGAAGACTGCAGCATGGACAGCAAGATCAGCGGACGGCTCGAAGGGGACGGCGACATGGAGGTCGACGAGGAGATCGAGGAGCAGCCCGAGAACCTGTCCGGCCGGGGAACCGTGAACCGTTTACCGCAGCACATCGTCGCGTACCCCGGCGCGTCTCCCGCGAGCAGTAGCGCGAGCAGCGGAAGCCTTCAAACGTCGTTCGCGGGGATTCTGTTTCCAGGACCACCCGCGCACCATCAAATACCCCATCATACCGCGGCAACGGCTGTGAACGCGCCCGCCTCGGTCGCGAGCAACGAGCTGATCGACCCGGCCAAGGATCCGGCCATCTATTCCAGCCTGTTACCGCGGCCGGGCAGCAACGACAACTCCTGGGAGAGCTTGATCGAGATCACCAAGACCTCGGAAACGTCCAAGTTGCAACAGTTGGTCGACAACATCGAGCACAAACTGACCGATCCGAACCAATGCGTGATCTGCCACAGGGTGCTGTCCTGCAAGAGCGCGCTGCAGATGCATTACAGGACCCACACCGGCGAGCGGCCGTTCAAGTGCAAGATTTGCGGCCGGGCGTTCACCACCAAGGGTAACTTGAAGACCCATATGGGCGTGCACAGGGCGAAACCGCCGCTCCGAGTGCTGCACCAGTGCCCCGTCTGCCACAAGAAATTCACGAACGCGCTGGTGCTGCAACAGCACATACGGCTGCACACCGGCGAGCCGACGGAACTCAGCCCGGAGCAAATCCAAGCCGGCGAGGTGAACGAGTTCCCACCGGGTTATCCGCACCATCCGCTGGCGTCGTTCCTCCCGCAGGGCTTTCCACCGATCCACCCAGCCGGACCGGGTTTCCCGTTGGGCTTCCCGCCGTCCCGACAGCAGACGCTGGAGAGGCAGCCCCAGGAAAACGACATCGACGCGAAAGAGGATCCCCAACAGCAACAACACCTTCAACAGCAACAGCAGCAACAGAGGTACGCGGAAGAGCAGAGCGAGGCGGACGACCAGGAGGACGACGAGGAGGACCGGAGGGAGGAGGACGAGAGGTGCGACATGAATCGGGACATTCGCGGGGACGTCGAAGACGAGCAGGACCGCGAGAGCGAAGAGAACGAGCAAAAGGACGGTGGTGGTTCCCTGCAGGGGAATTTCTCCACTTCCCTCGCCGCTCTGGAGAACCAGGTGCGAACGATTACCACGACGGCCACGTCGACGTTAGGAAACATTTCCAGGTCGCCGCCGTTTCATCGGTACAACGGCAGCGAGAAAAGCAACAGCCCGCCGAACCCGGGCGCGCCGTTAGACCTGACGCCGCGCGCTTCCTCCACCCCGGCCTCGGTGGTCTCGGTGCCAACGCCACCCCCGCAACCTGTGACGCACCATCCGCACCCGTTCGGCATGTTCGCAGGGCTGCTGCAAGCGGTCTCTTCGTCGCCGTCCACGAGCAGCATCGGTTCGTCGAGCATAAACAGCGTCAGCTCGATGAACACCGTCAATCCGGGAAGCGGCGCCGCCGGACCCCTGGCATCCCTGACCACGTCAGCCGTGTTGGCTGCCACGTCGACCTACAACCCGCTCGGCCTGGCTGTCGGAGGGCCAGCAGGTAGGCGCTGCTAGCACCAGGGCGAGCTGCAGTTCCTGCTACACCTCCCGATCGATCTGACACGATTCACTGATCCTGACCGCCAGTCTGACTAATTCGTCCACCTTATCCAAGCTGTATATCGACGTATCCTGTTTGTGGTGTAGCCGGACCTAGCACTCCTACCCTCCCGCTTCACTCTTTTTATTATCTGTTTGAACACCTTTGTTTCGCTCTCTCTCTCTCTCTCTCTCTCTCTCTCTCTCTCTCTCTCTACCTCTATGCGTTCTTCTTTCTTTCTTTCTTTCTACTTCTCTCTCTCTCTCTCTCTCTCTATGTCTATCTATCTATCTATCTATCTATCTATCGATCTGTCTGTTTCTCTCAGTTCGAGTCACTGTTTGATATAAAGAGGATAGAACAAAAGAACGGGGGACGAAAAAGTTTTGCGAGCGCAGACATCAGTTTTGTATTCCTCTTTTGCGTATGAAAAGATCGAGAAAAGAAAACACTATGGATATTTAATAAAGTATTGAATAAATTTCTTTGCAAAACGGATTGCTGCCTGTACGATTCATTTCACTCCTTCCGACAAACAGCGACGAAAACCGGCGGGTCTAACGCTGTCCTCGGGGCAACCAACCCCACGTGGATAACGATTAGCCCCACGAGTACCGAGAAGGCTCGCGTTCCGAACGGTCTAGCCGGCGTCCGCGCGTTTGACGATTAGATTAGCCAGTTTTAACGCGTTCGTGACGGATAGTTTACGGTCGAATCACGGTTACAAATTGCTTTCACGGGCGGTAGAAGCGTGCGAAAGTGTCGGGAAGCAATTGTAAAGAAATACGATCTGTTACAGTGCGTGGAAACACCACATGTAATATCTGCTACAAGACATTTGCGTGCAACTCCGCGCTGGAGATCCATTACCGGAGCCACACGAAGGAGCGACCTTTCAAATGCACCATATGCGACAGAGGCTTTTCCACAAAGGTAACGTATACCATAGATTCTTGGATTCGACGGATCGGGAAGATCGAATTGGGCGCGTCCATTCTGAGAATTGTTTGCTGCTCACCAAACGAATTCCAAAGAAATCCTACAACCGACTAGACTGTTAACGATTCAAACGATTCGATGAAACCGACAGAAATTGTCGAGCGTGTTCAATTTTCAAGAGTGCATTGAAAAATGGAAAAGGTGTCGTTGACCATTTCCAGGATGGAAACGAAACGTCTCGCGCGTTAGAACGCGCTTTCATGGAACTGTACACCTATTTGTTTGCGTCTCGCTTTAATCATTACTTTCGCCATATTCTTGTAATTGCCTGGCGAAGGAATATAAAATCTTTGCTACCTTTCGCTTACTAATATGTAGTATATATATACCAATTAAACACCAGCTTTTTACTTTCCTAACGATATAACCAAACGCGGTTATATTTGTAACAAACCTTTCGATTAACATTTCGATCGTAAATACTCTCACAGATACTAATCTAGTCGTTGCACGATTTCTTGACGAAAAATCTGAACGATACGCTGTAAAGTGTACAAGTTGAATTGCATCCCATACTCGAGTCGACGTGTTCGTTGGTTATTGTAAAAAATCAATGATCGCAATCCAAGCTTGGCTCGGTTCAAGTCCCCGGTCAGCTCTGTATCTTTGTTTTTCTACGATAATTTCAGAACGATGGTTCCGGGCAGCAAGCATGCGTCTGTGCGTCTCAACCGTTACCCGCAAACAGTTCGATCACTTCACCCGATCCTCAATACGGATCACCGTGCGCCAGTAGTCGAGAAAAAGCGAAACGCAGGCGGCGGCGGCGACCTGAGGAGCGGAAGAGCCGGGGGCGGAAAGGAGCAGGAGGGGGGCGGGGGTTGACGCCTGTCTATCCTGCAATCCGCCTACCCCCGCTGATGTCACCCGCCCTCGGACTTCTACCCTCGGCGCACGGCCTCCTGGTAAGAGCCTGCTGAATTTTGACAATGAAACAACAACAATGATCACACCACTGTGTATTTCCAATCGATCCTAGCGCTCTGCCGGCTTCCCCTGGTCTCGTCCGCGACCATTTTTAGCAACCATTCGCGTGAATCGTCTCGCTACTTGGAGATAATTGAAATTGAAACGATAGTCGATAGTAGTGTCCCGTTCCGCCGTTCTCGTGAAATAGTAATCGACAATGCTAATCGAAACGATAGTAATTATGCAGAGTGGTGTAATCGATGAAGTGATTGAACACGATGTACGTCTGGTGCGGCGTAATGTAACGAAGCGTCCTTTTCTGTCTCGCAGGGGAATATGAAGCAGCACATGCTGACTCACAAGATCCGCGACATGCCGCCGCATCTGTTCAGCGACTCGAAACAACAGCACCAACAGTCCCAAGAGCACGAGACCTCGAGAAGTCCGATGTGCGCGGAGGACTCGAGCTTACCGCCGCCACCGCCACCACCGCCGCCTCCGCCGCCGATGCCCCCAACCTCGATGGAGCAGAGCATCTCCGCGAAGAGATCACCGCCCGAGGGGGAGCTACCAGCGCCAAAGAGACCAGCCAGTAAGTAGCCAGAAATCGACCGGGAACGGTCTGTCCGGAGTCTGCTTCTTCATCGAGCGCACAATTCGAACGGTTCGAGGCTTCGCTTGGCAGGTTGAACTGTTTCGCCAACCGAGACAGATCGCATCCTAGCTTGGGTCGAGACGCGAGCGTAGCAGCGATTAATTTATCGTTCACCACTCTCGGCTTCGCTTACTTGCACGCCACTCTGCTGTGCTTTCTCTACACCACGCTGTTTCTTTTCACGGGCAAAGGTCCTTGGTGGCAGGTTCGCTCCATCTTTCCATCTTTCGTTCTCTTTCGTCTTCCATCCGAGGGACTCGCGGACGAACGAACAGAGCAGAAATAGAAACGAAGCGCGCGTCCGTTCGGGCCCACCGAAACCACGGAGAACCGTCGGCCACGTCCCCTTTCCCCTCTCCTCCCTCGCGAAAGAAGAGAGACAAGCTTGAGAACCTTCGCTAAAACTTGCGTCGGGCTCTGTTCAGCGAAACTGTGTGTGTGTGTGTATTTGCAGGCGTGCCGAGCAAACACTTGTGCCAGATTTGCAATAAGAATTTCTCGTCATCTTCGGCGCTCCAGATCCATATGAGAACTCACACTGGCGACAAACCGTTCCGATGCACCGTCTGCCAGAAAGCATTCACCACCAAGGGCAATCTCAAGGTATATACATCATTTTTCCCCTTTCTCTCTCTCTCTCTCTCTCTCTCTCTCTATTTCACTCTCTATCTCTGTCTCTCATTCCATCTACTTGTATCTCCGTTTCTCTCTACACCCCGTTTCTGTCTCTCCCCGTATCGCTATCCCCGTATGTCCGTACCCTTCGAGTTTATTCTCTAACACGAGCTAGCCGCTACTGCTTGTACTAACGCTGACGCGTAACGTACAAAACGTGCAATGAAATGACAAAAGAAAAGAAAGAAAAGAAAAAAAAAAAAAAAGAAGAAAAAGTAAAAAAAGAAAAACGTAAGCTCGATGAAAGATCAGCGCCACCGTAGAACGCAGACCCGACAGCCGCGTTGATCGAACGACCCGCTCTTTCTGACCGCAGGTGCACATGGGCACTCATATGTGGACCAACGGAGCCTCTCGTCGAGGTCGTCGAATGTCCCTGGACCTGCCTCCCCTACCCATCACGCCCAAGGACTCAGAGTTCCTTCAGCGGCGGCCGGATCTCTTCTATCCGTATCTACCCGCACCGTTCCTTAACGGCGTGCAACAGAAAGTGAGTAGACGATGCTTAGTATTGAAAACGAGACGACGGCGAAAGCACGAGTTCGCTCGGTTAGCCGCGGACAGGCGGGACACGAAACTCTGACCGATCGTTTTTCTAGGTAATTGCTCGCTCCCGAATAAACTTAACCAGTCGGCTGTGCATTACTTACAGCTGAACGAGATCTCGGTGATTCAGAGTAACAACGGGTTACCGAGTCACACGGTAGCCGCGGGCAAGTACGCGGGATTGTTCGGCTCGGTGTACGCGGCCGGCGCGGGATTCCCCCTGGACAAGCAACCGATGACCGCAGCCAGCAACGGGCCGTTGCTCGACGGGAAGTCCTCGATCCCGTCCGGATCCATGCTCTTCCAGACTCCGTCGCCGTCCCACTCGCCCGGGACGCCTGGCTCGAACAGCAGCAATCAGAACGCAGCCGGCGTGACCTCGTGGACGGGCGATGCTCTCCACCAGCACCACTTCGACAGGGAGCCACCGGCGAGAGCGGACGGCAATTCGACGCCGCCCACCACTCGACTTCCGCCACCGCCGCCGCCCGCCAGGGGCGAAGGCCTGGCCACGTGAATTTCCATCGACGACGCGTATCCTTCCTCCGCGAGGTTCCACATTCACGGCGACTGAACTCCGTCCTGGCTGCCATCTAGACACGAAGACGCCAGCAGACAGCGAACGAGGAGAAGGGAAACGATGAAAAAGGGGGTGGGCGTTCACACAGAGCCGGCAGTGTTTCAGTGCATTTTTGTTTTCGAGCCGAAGGACTCGGGAGCCGAACGTCCAACGACATATCCTTCCTGATTCCCCAGAGCCAGAGCAGATACCATGTTCCTATTGTCACACTAGTCTTAAACGCGTTCGAGGGGACCACGGAGCACGGTTAGCCGGCTCCAGGCGTTAGGTGCCCCTTTCGGAACTCTTTCCCAGCGACACGTGCTTTCGTGGCACGAGGGACCGTAACGACGGACACGGCGCCTAGACTGAGCCGCTGGGCCGCAAGACATGTGGCGCCGCGACGTCCCGGGACCCCTCCATACTCTGACCGTCCATGCGCGACAGTGATGGTCACCTCACTTTTAGGATTATCGTACGTTATCATTAGAGAGATGCGAATCCGCGCGAGGTGTCTCGCGTAATCGAACGACCTCCGACCCGCTCCACTTATTACTTACGAAATTTTGTTCGTCTTTGCAGAGATTACAAAAGTTCGAGATCGAACGACGCCGACTTTTCGGAGAACGCGATTGGACCGACGATTACCCAAAGAAAATGTTTCCTTCACCTTTCGTAGTCAAGATACTCGAGGCACCGTAGTTGCGCGAATCACCTCGCACGGCAAGATATAAATATATACATAAAGAAAGAAGATGATATATATATATATATATATAAATATAAATATAAATATAAATATAAATATAAATATATAAATATATAAATATGAAATATTCTATTGGTGCGAAGGGGTATGAGTGCGCGAGTTGTATACACGTGCGAGTACATGCGTCGCTTTCTTTTCTTCGAAAGGAAGGTCGTTTTTAGGAAGTTCGAAGCGGGCCCGGCAGCGCCCTCGCTGTGATATGAGAGGAGCAGCCTGCAATCATTTAAACCAATGTACTTATACTTTGTATCATAGTATTATTATTTACACACACTCGATGTACAGCACGCACCCGCAACGTGTCCCGTCGTTCTTTTGTACGGAAAGATAGCCGACGTCGATTTCTGTTCCCCCGACACCCATCGATCCTGCCGTCTTCTTCTTAGATCGAGCCTCATCGAACTGCCGTTCAGTCGAACTTCGATTCCTTTCCAATGGACACAGTGTATCGTTATTCTTAGCCTCGACGTTGTATCATCGGATGTATGTAACCAAGTATATTTGTATAGACAACGAGACAGACGGTTCTTCTCTCTCTCTCTCTCTTTTGCTCGCGGTATCTTTGTCAATCGCGAGTAACTCCGTTTTCGTTTCTGTACTTGAATTTCAACCGTATCCGACCGTAACGATCCAGGAAATTTGCCAAACGACAATTATTCGATGCGAAAGAGCGTAGGACAATAATTTGTACCACTTTTGTTTGTATCTTCGATCGATCGTAGAATATAATATTTTTGTACACCAGTGTCCGTGCATCGTCAACGTTACACGTTCACGAAACCAAAATGGCTGAAAGTTACGTTGTTGGTACCACTGCGTAAGGTTCAGATTTTCGATTCCAGATTTGCAAACATACGATAATATCGTTTATAGACGATTCGAATCAAAAGCAATCACGAGTTTCAATTATTTCCATTCGATGTACGTTATCGTTGTCGAGCGTAAAAAAGGAAATCCGCGCGTTTAAACTCGAGGTCACGATCGTAAAGGTGCATGCATCGTGGACTTGTGCAATCGATCGCATACTCGAAAACTAATACTCGTGTATAATGGCTTCCCTATATGTTCTCACGTTTAACTATGAAAATGCGAATAAGTAAAAAAGAAAAAAAAAAAGTCGTAATAATAGACGAGGTACGATACGCGTGTAAAAATGTGTACAAAGTAACGATAACTGCGTGCGTCTGTCCAGTAAGCACTTCACGTAAATTATCTGATTTTTAACTAGCCTAGAAATAACTTATTAAGAGCTTCGTCAATTCGAGGACTCTGATACGAGGTAAAGAGAGAAAAAGAAAAAAAAAAGAATATAGGAGTCACTAGTATTTCCGGTTTGGACGGTGGCCTAACATCAATCAAAAATTACTGAAAACGGCTAATTACGCGCATCGAGGATGTCAGATCAAATGTTGCCTATCTTTAAACGGAGAAATAAAGAATACCTGCTTTCGTTTCACGAGTCGATTCGTCGAGAAGCATATCGATGAGAACACACAAAGGTGTCCGGCCATTCGTACGGACAATTTTAAAAGGTCGTTCCAGAAGCCAAGATGAGATGAGAACGAAGAAGAACGAAATTGCGTTTGGTGTCTCGTTCTATTGATAGAAACAAAACTTTGAAAACCTTTGCACGCGTTCACCGCGTATCCTCCTATCGTATCACAGTTGTGTATCAATGCGTACGGCAAGCGTTGCATCCTGTCGCGAATCGTTCGGTAATATAATATAATACAATGCATTTTGACGCAACAGATGGACCTCGAAACACAATTCTGATACTTTTGATTCTCGTCTTAATTTTGCTTCTGGAACGTCCTCTCAAAACGCAATGACTACAATTGTTTTCCGAGTAAATTCGAAGATGAAACTGTTCGATATAATTTCTGATTCTGTCCAGAGAAGCGAGAAGACAAAAACGGAAGTTTGAACAACAAAACTGAAATTGCATGTAAATTGAGAGCTGCGAGAGGAAAGAGCGTTCGAGGGTCTAAAAGGTAGTGTTAGGAGGTAAATCAAAAGACTCCCTCGAGGGTGACGGTCGTATACATATATATATATATATATACAATACTGTTGTAAATAATGAACACACGTGATAATTAATATAGAGACGAAAGAAATCGAGTTAGAGGTGTTGATGTAAATCGTTAGTGTGCTATCCAAAATGTTTGGTATCGTTAAGAGGGACGTTTACACGTATGAAAAGAGCAAATGTTCTCGCGTGCTTGCGCAACGCCGTTTTTAATTAAGGATCAGACGAAAAAAAGAAAAAAAGATGGGAAAGGGGACACGGAAAGGCCGGCAGCTATTCCCCGATTGCAAGTCCTGTGAAGTTGTCCAAAACAAAGTATTGCTTGTACGATCTTAGGTTTTCTGTACATATTGTATAATCCATGTATAAACACGACTCTGCTAGTTACGAAACCTGTCTCATTGTAGTTAAATTACGTTACGAATCATTATATCTATATCACTTCAACAATAAACAATTATTATGAGAATAAGTTGCGTTTACCGTATCTATTTTCGCTTCGATTTGTTGAAAAGTTAACCAGCAACTAATCCATCTTGTTGGCGCTGAAAAAACACACCGAAGAAACGTTCTAAACATGTTTTCTGAATATATGCGACAAATTAACATGTTTTGCACAGGATTTTTTAAACACTTTTTCTAGATCCATCTCAAGACCTTGTAACATTTTACGAACATTAAAAATCATTACTAAACTTAACAAAGAGCTATTAGAAGCTGATCAGTGTAATTTAATGTATTCATATGTAGCATTTTCTGTAATAAATTGATCATACGAAACGTCAGTAAGATGCATTTAAAGTTCGCGGTATTCGATTTTAAAAAATAATCAATTTGGACTGGTAGCGCCATCTCTCCACAAAGTGCTCAAACTGGTCGCACACCATTACCGACAGCGAAGTAAACTACTGAATGACTGGTGGCGCCATCTCTCAACAAAGTGCTGAAACTGGTCGCGCATGATTACCGACAGCGAAGTAAACTACTTATCGACTGGTGGCGCCATCTCTGTGAGAAGCGCTGAAACTACACGACGACTAGTTTCGGCACTTCTCACAGAGATGGCGCCACCAGTCGATAAGTAGTTTACTTCGCTGTCGGTAATCATGTGCGACCAGTTTGAGCACTTCTCGGAGAGGTGGCGGTACTAGTCCGAATTACCTCTTAAAATTCCAGGCGCCAATTTTAAATCGACCATTAAGTGAATACGCAAATAATTTCAATTATCCTGATTAATTAATCGTTTCTGTTATAATTGTCATAATATAAATGCAACTTTAGAATATTTTATTTATTTTTTAAACTACAAATAAGTCTTAGCAGATATTCATTGCTACAGTTTTAAACTATATTACATTTGTGTGTTGTATGTTGCCTTCTTACTTCGCAGATGCTTCTAAACAATAATACCCAAAGAAAAAGTAATAAAATAATCAGAAATACGTGTATTTCGCGTATTTATGAATAATGTGTAAAATTATAGATTAATGTTTTCTGTACAATACATTGAAAGTTTATTCTATTAATGTACATCAAACTGTATTTTATACTTTACTATTTTTCATTTCATTTAAGTTTACTAATTTTTACAATAGTAATCAATAAATATTCCAATTGTGTAACTTATCAGTTATGTGATGTAACCTGATAATTGTTTATTCATTCAGTTATGCAGTAAAATGATATCTTAAACGTTACCATTACTTGCAAAATGTGACAAGGTCGTGTGAAAGTTAGGAGATGGATAGAAAAAGAGGTTTGACATTTTTCTCAAAATGCGATTAAGAATTAAGAAACTAGAGTAAAAGTGCAAACACATCCTAAAGACATTTCAATCATTGTCTTTTTTTTGCAGCTTTTACTGCCTTTGACTTCTGTTTCTCTCCACCAGACAAGAACGCGGTTATTACTTCTGACATTTCTGGCATATTGTAATTAGTGAAATTATTTAATTGCTCCATTTCCTAAAAGTTAAAAATATAGAAAGAATGCTATAATTATAAATTTGCAATTTTGTAATAAAATTGTATCTTTTATCTATCTTTAATTATCATATGCAGTAATTCTATAGGTACATTATTTACTAACCTTCCTAGTTTCAGGATCATTCATAATTTTTGGTATAATCATGATTAACAACAATGGTAGTATCATCATTAAGACCTGCGAAAATAAGAAAGAATAGAGAATGATTTTATTTCTTGAAATAGATACGAATATAAGAAAAATCAGACCCTTACCATGGGATTAAATAAAAAGTCTGTTACCCTCCATTGTTCTCTAACTTGAAAGTATCGGAACGGTGTGAGCGGCCTCATTTTTAACGGATACGGAACTTGTATTACTTGAGACGTTTGAATTAAATTGACTTTCCTCGCCCTGAACTTTCCTTTCGAGTTAATTTCTACTCTCACAGGTTCGTACACGCAGTTTGGATTCACAACTTCGATTACATACGATCCTGATGGTACGTTTGAAATAATAAACGTTCCATCCTCCCTAAAAGTATTAAATGTACACTGTACAAAAATACTACTAGAAATCCTAACCTATGTAAAGTTTAAAAACAATTGTTTCACATACTTTTCAGGTCTGACAGGTAAATTGCCCACGTTCTATATATGTACAATTCGACAATACAAAGTATTTCGTGTAATTTTACCTTAAAAAGCCGTAATGTTCTCCACCGTTGGCCATGACGTGGGTCATTAATTGCCATCCGTTTGATATTCCGCTTTCCCATGGAAACACTTTTCCCTCGATGACATATAAATCCGTCGACATGTCCTCGTCATTTTCGGCAATTACATACTTATTCGATGTGTTAACAATAACAAAAAATAGTAAAATAGCAGTTTTGTACATAATCATGTTGAATTGTCACTCGCAATACAATACCGTACATATACACCCGTAAGAAGTTAGGCTTGCACGTTCCAAGTATTGCCAAGGTAACAAGTTGCGCTCTGCGATCATTTACATTGGTAGTACTGAATGTTTCTTCGATGTTCAGAGTATAGGTTATGTAGATGCATGCAACATTTCACACCTAGCTTCGGTGATAAATTATTTATTAATTCTGACGTATATAGGTATTTGAAGTATTGAAGAAATTAAGAAACAATAAGAATATCAAAATGGATGATAAACTACGTCAAATGGAAGATGAAATGAACAGGTACTAAATATTTATAAACATATACTTGCACATAATCTTGTTAACCTATTCGTATCGCTATACCAGTTCATTGGTTTTTGTTTTTACTACTATATACAGATTTGATAAATACAGATTTTTTGTATATTTTTTTGAATGTATAACTAATTATGTTATTTACATTTTGAAAGAGTCCCATCGATTATAATTTACACAGTAAGTTATACTAAGCGACTCGTTTCTTGTAAAGCAAATAAATTAATTACAAGTTTAGCTACAGGTAACCGTATGATCGAAGCTTGAGTATGATTTAAAGTATAAATGATTTTGATTAATCGTAAATTCGAACTAAATTTTAGGTTCGAAGCCGAAATTGGTGGTCAGTTGGTTACACCAATGGTAAGACCAGTAATCGGTGCAAATACATATAATCAGGTAGCTAGACAATTAGAGCAACACGAACTTCCAACGCCGGTTGTTGCTGCTGCTGCCGCTAGTTTAGCTTTTCCTCCAATGATCGGATTTCCACCTCCACCGCCACCACCACCACCACCACCTCCACCTCCCCCAATGCTAATTCCACAACAAGTAGCAAGACAAGGTAAATATTTATAAAACATTATATGTTTCGATGTTAATTCCATAGGAATGTTAATTAAATAATTACTATTTAACGCAGGTACGGTTCCTTCTATTACAACATATTCGTCACCTGCACAGATAAGTAATCCATATTTACCGAATATGGTGGACCCGTGTTTAAGTGCTACTCCAAAAACCTATGAATCTACATCAGCGCCAATGATTCATCCAGAAATTATTGAACAGATTATCAATACAAAGATCCCAGAAGATGACAACAAAAAGAAACCCAAGGTTAAAGGTGTTAGTACAGCAGCAGAATTAGCTATTAGCCAAGGGAAAGCAAGTTCCATCATGGCTAATGCTAGCGCAGAAGAGACTCATCCGAAGGGTAAAGGGAAGAAAAATAAGAAGATTGTACGAATGGCTGGTGGCCAGATATGGGAAGATCCTTCTTTATTGGAATGGGATGAAGGTTAATAACCGAAATTATATTGTTCGTCAATTTTATTTGCGTTTACATATATTTTATAACCTCTTTTCTTTTTGTTATAGATGATTTCAGAATATTCTGCGGAGATTTAGGGAACGACGTCACAGATGAGATGCTAGTTAGAGTCTTTGGTAAATATCCGAGCTTTCAGAAAGCAAAGGTTGTTAGGGACAAGAGAACAAATAAAACAAAAGGATTTGGATTCGTGTCTTTCAAGGATCCGCAAGATTTTATCAAAGCAATGAAAGAAATGAACGGTAAGTGAGCCACAAAATATTCTTATTACAATAACTTGAAGGAATTGTTCTGTTTCAAATTCAAAAACGAATTTATATAGTATAGTGGTACGACTGAAATATGTCAAAAGAAATGGAACATTTGTTGCGTCGCGTACTTAATTTATATAAGAAAAAGAATAAATTATAAATGTGTATATAATGAGGTAGTATGCGATTAAACTTCAAAGCAGCAGCAACGATTTCTTAAGTAAAACTATTCGTTAACAAAATTTAGATAGACTAGAATAAAAAGTTTGAAAGAATATTTAAAAGATATGTACAAACAGCCACTGAATAAATCAACGAAATTATTGTCGCATTATTCATGGCAAGTATTTGTAAAAAAGATTTTTATATAGGATATAATCATAGTACCGAGATATGGCACCTGTTTAAAGCTATAACTAAACGTCTCTACGGTTGGTTTCGTATACCAAAATTATGAGATCAATATTCCGTTTATACCGTTACGTTCTCATTTACCAAACGGACCCCATCCATACGATATAAACAGCTGTGGTATTATCGAGTATTGTCTTCTTGGTTGCATAGAATTTCCATTGCGTAACGTAATACGAGAATTAGAATGCGCTAAGGTCGGTGTCGAGCTTTCTGTTTTTCCTACTTGTTGTTGAGCAGTACCTTAACATAACACGTGGCATGTATCTGTGTATCTACGTGACAATGTATTATCATACTCTTTCTTGTCAAACATTTGCTTACTGCCATGGTTTCCACGAGAGCCAGGTGGATTCATATAAAGTACGGAGAAGGGCATACCACCGGCACCTCTACTACGCGACGTAACAGCATCCTTCTTCGACAGCCTGTTTCCAATTTGCTTGGTGACCAACGACGACTGGTAAACCTTTTTGTTTGGCAGTCGAGAATTGTCATTCCAGGTTTCTATCACTGTAGTCGGATCTATGCTCGACGCTTCCCGGCGAACGTCTATCCTACAAAACCATAACACAACAAACACGACTTCAGCACATTATTTCTCAGCGTTATACGGAATGACATCAAAAGAATAAGATTCATTATTTGGTAAAGCAATAGGTAGGGATCGTGAGATGATCTTGAATCGAATTTCGTACGCGAAATTTAAGTACAATCGGTGGGGGTCGCGCGGAACTTAAGTTTGACTTATAAAATTAAAGAGCACACTGAAACTGCGGTAAAATAAATACTTCGACACGGGGATGTCTTCGTGAACGTCTTGTGCCGGCAACCATTCCCAACAGCGTCCGTTCGAAGAGCACGCGGATGTAACTATAGCGTCCAAAACGTTCTGCTCCAGCGAGTCCCTCAGATCAAGCAGTGGCACTGCTTGACACATCGACCACAGCGTGCTCAACGCGAAGACAAACATCATAGTCGAAAAAAATATTTTCTTTTCCATCTCTTCTCAATTATCCTCCTCGTTCGATATCTTTCTCGTGTTCATTCAACGTTTTCCCTTCTGTGAAGCGTTGATTCGTCGATTTAGATACAGCGGCGTGTCGTCTCGTCTAGCAAGCTCTGAAACGATAAATACTCGATCACGGGACCATGCAACAATATAGCGTAGTGTAAATTTTAATCGAAACCCGAGTAACGCTGCGCCGCGTGAACGCGTTAACGATCGAACATCGCGACGATCGCTGTTAAGCCGGTCGTAAATTTCCGAATTTGACGGCAGTTAGGAGTGCTGTTTACGTTTTCGAGAAGTTTCTGCAATGGTTATGTACTATTTATAACGCACTCTTGTTAAATTTAGTGCGACGTACACCCACCAATTTGCCGATTTTAGTAACCGTAAGACGAGGCTGCGATTGAAAGGATACATCATCGCGCGTTGTCAATGAACGCAACGCGTGGACGACTTAAACCGTTCAATAAGTAACGTTGATCTTCTTTTTTTATCCGTTGCTTCGTTTAGTTTAATATGGAAAGGATCGAGAAGAGCGTATTATTTATTGTTTGCACATTTTGTATCGAAAGTTTATCGATCGTTTCTTGGAAGATCGTGCGGCTAGTTGCAAAGACGCGCGTAGAATACATCTTCAAGGAACTCGAGTCGTCACAGTTCGATATGCAAGTAAACCCAAGCAAAAATAAGAGAAAATACTTTTATATATTTGCATGAGTATTAATGGAGCAGAGAACTGACGTTTTTGCTCGTAAAACATTTGTTGGTTTTCACAACGCGCAACTCTCGAATATATTACTGCAATTGAGCACGATCTGAATTTTTTTCTGAATCAGTAGTAATTCGAGAACAGTTATGTAAACTAGCCATAGAAACAGCACTGCCTACGCTACTTTTTCATTTATGCAACTCAAAGGAATATCGATGTAAAGGTGATTAATCCGTGAATATTTTCTATTCGTAGATAAAATATCTTTCGCCATCAATTATTTAAATTCGAATCGCATTTATTACTCTCCTCGATTGCAATTATGCGATAAATCGCGGGAACGATACGAAAATTTTCCTTATGTCAATTTAGTTTTTCCTGTAAACAGAGTTACGACAGAGATACACGTTACAGCATAAAACGCAGCCAAGAGATATTTGTACGAGTACATTTTGAAAAGATAAGTTGAACAAAAAGCTGTAAATGCCAGTGACAAACAAAGATTGGTCGTGCGCGTACCACTTACCAATCTGACACGACCGTCTGTTCGTTCAGTCGTACGTTCGGTTTCTCGTTCGAAGAAATTCGTCGTTACTTCTCCTAACTGGTTCGACCGTTTCTCGTTCGAGTTTGGCGCGCGAATACGCAGCCGCTTGGACATCCGTTACCCGTCGGGGTGACAGCGACGGAGTGCGTCGCGACGTCGTCCGTCCCGGTACTCATTCAACAACCCCTACCAGAATCCTCCTATCCCGTAACCCCTCCACCTGTCCACCGAACAGCCAATCGCGATTCTTGTGTTCGATCAACTACCGTTCGTACTCGGCGGCTCTTCCCGCCGTCATCGAGATCGTCACCACGTTTTGTAGCTTCTTCGCAGTGGTCATCGTCATCGTCGAGCTTTTCCTCTCCTGCCAGTTCTCGTTCCTCTCTCTCTCACTCGTGGTTTTTACACATTTCTTTCGTCATCGATGCATCTTCTTCGATAGTTTCTTCTTAGTTATTTTCAGACACTTCTTTCAGTCTTCTCTTCTATTTATAAAATCACAAAATGAGCTCTTCCTTTCGTATTCTTTTATTTTTCACTTTCGACGTTCGGTTTTTATCGTTTTCTTTTTATAAAATTGTTGCACTTTCGAATCTTTTCATGTATTTTTGATCCGCTTCATTATTGCCGGACCTTCCCGTCCTTTTTTCTCCTCTATTTATACCGTCCCATCTTCATCTTTGACTCATTCGCGATTTTCTAATCGTTCTCGCTAACCTTTTCAATCTCCTTCGCCTGTTTAGTCATCGTCGCGAATTCTTATCTCAGCACTTTGTGCTTTCCAGAAAATTCGCACTGTTTTCCACGTTTATGTACATTTAAATAACAAAATGTTTGTATCACGTGTGTAAATTGCGTCCCAGTTCTTTTTGATAAATTTTATTTTCCTTATCTTTTCATTACTTTTATCATCCTTCTTTTATTCCCCTCTCATTTTCTGTTACATACTTTCCTTCACTTTGCCGACTTTCTTGCGACCCTTTCATCCTTCTCTCAATTTCCACGCTCCTCTCTTCTAACTCCTTTCACCGTTCCAACTCCTGAACTTTCTTTGCTCTACCCGATGCCAGGCATTCTTTTGATAATCCCTCTTTCACCTCTTCGTTCCCAGTTTCGCACGCTCGGATGAATCAGAGGCATACACGTTCTGCTGCCGTGTCCACGCGGATAATCGCACAGTGGGTGTGAAATAGCACGCATATTTCTATCGATATATTTATTTCGCGACGAGGCACACGACTCGATTGCAAACTAAACATATTGTCTCTCCGCAAAGGCGATCGTATATTACGGCAAAGTAGCTCTTCAAAGTAGGCGGCGCAAACCTCGGACCATCAAGCTATTTATTGGTCCGAGTAACAGGTTCGTTCTAATTTTTTTTTTTTTTTTTTTTTCTTCTTTTCATAAAACCTCCTAACTTTTAGGACGCTTTAGCGAAAAGCAAACTTCGTATGGTCACGATAAATGATTATCTTCCTAATGAATGGTCTTCTTTGCAATATTTGTATAACTTGTACATTTTTCATTTTCATTAGATTTTCTCTATTTCTTCGAAACTGAACTCGTCGCTGCTAAATTCCTCCCAGCATTCCAAAATTGTAGGTTCGTTAGTCACGAATCATAAATCTGATTTTCGTTTTTCCTGCTCACCATCGAATAAAATATTGTCCGGTGATGAAATATGAATATTATGGTCACTTATATTCAGACGCGATCCCACTGGTTGAAACTGAAATTAGAACCGACCGATACCACATGCAAAGTAGTCTTTAAACAGCTGTGACTTGATTTCTTTACAGTGGCTTTTTCGTGGTATTATTTCCAAAAATTGTAGCAGAGCCGAAAAATTATTATATTTAGAAACCGTAACACTTCCCTCGTATTCGATAAAGTAGGTAATATCGTTCTATAATTATTACGTTTATTCTAAAAATCGCTGCTGCAGTACTTTTGTTGGTTTAATCAAACGTAGCTGCGTCAAAGGCTGATATCAAGCTGGAACGTCATTTTTTGTGACGCAAAAATTTTGTCCACGGTATGATCGATTTTTCATAAGATTCATTAAAATTTGAATTTATGGACCACTGTAATTGCTTTTCCGATATGTTCTTCTCGATATTGTTCGCGTATGTACGTATATTAATTTCGTCCATGTTTGTTGTTCGGAAAATACACATCATTTCGCGGAAATATTTATACATTTCTCGTAACCCAGCGTTTGAATTTAAGTGCTATTACATTTTTCTTGATAGATATATTTTTTTATTAATATCCAAAGTAATTGTTACAATTCAACAGTCTTGCTGTACACCTACAGAAATTATATAATATTACTTTCTAGCGACTCATGTTGGTATAATATGAACAAATATTTAAATATCTTTTCCAAGATGTACTATTAATAAAAATCGAGATTGTTGAAGTTACATTGGCAACGTAAGGCGATTGTTACGTGATCAGTAAGTTGGAGGTCCTGGAATTGATTCTTGTTGATTATGCAACAACGTTTGACTTGTTTTTCTTATATTTACAACTGTTATATGTATATACAATAGAAACACAAAGAAGACTGCTTGTCAACAATTGCAACCAATAATATTACAATAAATAGAAATCGAATCCAGAACCTCCAACTTATCAGCCACGTAACTAGTCCCGCTTGGCCATCGCGACTTTGATAAATCCTAATTAGTACATTTTTCAATACACGTTTGTACATCAAATATTTCCCAGATATCGTTAAATGAAACACAAAAAAAGAAGAAAAAAAGATGTTAATCTGGCTCCAAAATGACATCAGAGTTCGCAATTAGTAACAAAATATTAATTACCTTCCTATATTGACTTTTCCTGAATAGAAACGGGAATTCTAATTATTTTGAACGGTGTACATTTTGGCCCAGAAATACAGCGTTTGTACGAACATCGTGAATAGGTTGATCATTGTTTGCACGGTTATCTGTTGATTGAGAAATCGATCATTGTGATCGCGAGCAATTAGTGTAAGAAGTTCTTTGGTGTTACGGAGATAGATTTGGTATACACAGTGTTCTCCACATAGGTTTTCATCTTTTTAATGACTACGTTTATTATAGAAACCTCCAGCGAAACGCGTGAAATCGAAGAGAAACGCTTGAAGGAATCGATACAAACAAGAATTTGTCTTTAGAAACAATTATTTTTCGAGAAAAGCGTTGCCGCTAGTGCGTGCTAAAATAGAACACTCTGTATGTAGTGCTGGTAGCAAGTGGTAGGTCGAGGATTTAATCGGACGCAAGTAGTTTAAACGCACGTATGAGCTAACGTTACCCACCACGCTACCGCGTTATTCAATGTTCGATACGAACGTGGAAACGGTTAAGTCGCAGAAATGATGAACACTTGAACGGATATACGAGCGACTGTTTGAGGTACCTGGTGACTGGATTTTTACCGGTATCCCAGGTGTAACCTTGCAATCGCTTTGACTAAGATTACACATCTGATCGGTGACTTAATCGTCGTTGCTACACTTTTAAATGCAGTTTGAAAAATTCACCTGAAAATTCGTTCTTTCTGTAATAATAAAAATTCTTTCCATTCCTTTCTTTTTAATATGCGTGACAGTTTTAACAAATTATTGTCATTTTACCGTACTTAAGTATTTGCTAGGATTATGCATAATTCATTTGCGAAGGTGGAAGAAGAAAATCTTTTAAGACGTCGACACTTGAGGAATTATATCGTTCTCAGAATTTCATATTTATTTCTTATATCATATTCATTTGTTGTATTCGAACTGAGAGGCACAAACGGTATAATGCAGTTTAAGCAGCTCAGTTCATAGCAGCAATTTGCTAATTTTCATAGGTATTAAACCGGGATGTCCTTAACCGATATCTTTCTTGAAATAAGTGCGGAGAATGTTAACATAAAAGAAGATGTAGCATTTCTAGAAAAAATGAAAAGTCTTTCTATTATCCGAGCGCAGGATCGAGATGTACAGTCGAGTTTTTATTAGAATTAAGAACGGGGTCGCCGACAAAGCGAAATTTATTCAAGTAGTTCAGAGCAGTTGCTATTGATTCATGCATTAAGTCGCAAAATAATTCTTTGTTGCTTTCCATTGACCTTTCGAATTGCTTTCCGTTTTCTTGTATGGTTTTCGAGAAGCAGAGTGTCGAAAGGAAAATTCTGAAATTTAACGTAATTCGTGGAGTGATCTAACATTTATTTTCGATATTACCTTTTAAGACACAAATATTTCAAACCTCTATTTTCCAAAATCATCTATGGTACATCGCGCTACTTAAGTTAATCAATAGTAAGAAATAAGAGGGGATAAACTATCTCAAAGAAAGCACGCGTAGACATGGTTAGTTCATCGTTAAAGCAGACACTTCACATAATATAATACCACCTCTTCTATTACGTGTATTACGTTCTATTACGAAGTAGTAAATATATAGAAAATTGTGCACGAAGGAAATATCCTGCAGAAGGTAACAATTTCTAAACAGATAAGAAGATTCCAGGCAAGAGGAGAAAATGTTGAAAGATGGATGTTCGAGAAAGTTGGCATTCCACGCTGTATATTAATGAAAATATTCGATCGGAGAGGGAACTTCGCCGTTTTGGAATTTTTTTTATATCTTTGTCTATTTTTAGTTACCTCCAGGGTAAACTTCTTAATCAGAGAGAAGGAAAAGGAAGAGATAGTATCTTTGTGGCGTAAGAATAACTTCAATATAACGAAATTACTGTTTTCTTCCAGGTCGATACGTAGGCTCACGACCCATAAAGCTACGTAAGAGCTCTTGGAAGCAACGAAATTTGGAGACGGTGCGGAAAAAAGAGAAAGAAAAGCAGACGTTGATTGGCTTGTTGACCGGTCGGTGACGTGACGAGAAATACCCTTCGTCCTTTTTCTCATTCATACTTTCTGATTGGATTATGTACACTTTCGCGAGTATTGGTTTCGTTCCAGCGTCAAGTCTCTATGCGTGAAGTATTTTCCTGCCGCGAATCCGTGGCGGCTGATTAACTTGTTTTATAAAAATTTCAATTTACAGAAGTAGAAAACATCTATAGCCGAGCGTTATTACATCTTGGGCTACTACCGATTAACTGCTATGTAAAATGTGAAATTATGTGCAAGCGAATGAAAATAAATCCTTAAGACCATTCAATTTCCCGTGCAGCGTTTAATTGATACGTCTGTTCACATCTCTGCGCTTTTTCCAAGCTCTTTCGAGACCTGTAAATAAAAGTGCTTTGGTAATAAATTGATTTGCCCGTTGTACGATGTAAATGCGTTCATCCCTTCTGAATAACCGAAATTTTTCCAAATTTCTACAAAATAAAAGAAACAGTAGTAACGAAACAAAAACCAACCGGAGAGTTTCTGTTCTCTATTTTATACGAGCGTTGCAATAGCAATTTGCAAAATTAAGTCCACGTATAAAAGATAAAATGTCGCAATATCCCGAGATTACTGGCGAGAAAGGAGAAGAGGAAGTAAACCCACTGGGGGTATGTGCTCGTTTTTTTCCTCGTTCTACATAACGATTGTAGTGCTTCGTTTGGAGTTCCTTTTGCGCCCCGTTAACCTAAAGAACTTTTTCCTCTCACTGTGCATGCGATTTTTAGTTTCACCCACGTAAACTCGTGACTAATTCTAAAACGCAAGGAAAATTCGCGACGCAGGGAGAAAAAAAATTCCTTGGTAACAACTCGGAAGTCAATCTTCAAAACATTTCGCGGAGAATATAAATGGTGGCTTAATTACAGTTGTACGAAGGTGAACGAAACGAGAAGGGTGATAGACACGGCCGCGGGAAAGCTTTGCTTCCGAACGGCGACATGTACGTTGGCCAATATTGCAAAGGGTTGAGGCACGGTGGAGGGTTGTACGTGTTTAAAATCGGGGCTCGTTACGACGGCGAATGGAGACAAGGCGTTAAATATGGCCAAGGAACCTTTTGGTACCCGGACGGGACGCGATACGAGGGTAAGAAGCGATGGTTGCTCCGATAAATCATTGGAAGGGATCACGAGACTTGGAGTGATCGTGAATATTTTCGAAATTACTTCTGGAAGAAGAGAAAAACGTTTTTCGATGCACTGTGCGCAGATAAGCGCGTGTTTCACAGGCGAGTGGAAGCGCGACATGAAATACGGTTTCGGAGTGTATTATTACACAAACGGCGATATGTACGAAGGTTCCTGGAGAAAGAATCTTCGGCATGGCATGGGATCCTATCTGTACGCTGACACGAACACTAAATTTATGGGCACGTGGATCAAGGATCGCATGCAAGGGCCTGGACAGTTGATACATCCCCGACATCGATTCCATGGACATTGGGAACTGAATTTGGTGGGTTTTAAGTTGTTCTCGGTTTTAAAGTCGTTACTATTTTCAAAATAATGTTATAGCCTTATGGTCGTGGATGTTTCACCTTCGAAAACACCTGCATGCAACACGGGCACTACGTGCACCTGAAAGATCCCGATTACGACGAGACTAAAGAAGAACCCGTTGAAGTGACCAATTACACGAGCTCTGGAAGAGTATAAAAGTTTGACCAATTTTAATTTCAATGCAGGAAACGGAAGGCGCTGAACCTGCGAGAGTAGAAGCCGAAACCGGTACACAAGACGAACCAGAAAAACTGGAGACCGCAGGAAACGAAGTTGCAAAACCTGTACCGTTTGAGTCGCCACCCCTAAAGAAAGGCGTTATTGCGTTATGGCGTGCACGTTGCATTACCCCTTACAATCCTGATTTATTGCCACCTGAACCAGTACCTCTGCAAGAGGAGGTAAAAACCTGTGCAATAAACATAATTAGCGATATACGAAGTTCATTGAAGTCGATAGTAACGCTTCAAAAAATATGCGTCTGAAATAAATATTGAAATAAAGCTATCCGACGATATCCGGTTCTCCCGTCTAACGGATTTGCTCGGAAGATTCGGAGTAGCGTTTCCGGAAAACGGAAGTAGACGAGGCGGACAGTCTAAATTATTTAATTTGCTTGTGGCCTAATAAATGCTTCCGGTCGCTTCCATTTCTACCCGACAGACTTTCCGTCGTGTATCCATTAATAAAATTACGATATCCGCATCTCCTCTACTTTCACGTGATGCAATAATTCTGTAAACAATTGAATTATTCAACGAGCCAGCTTTGATCAGGACACCTTGTTAAACTTATAGTTTCAAGTATCTTTTTCAAAAGTACAGATCTTTTTTTCAAAGTACTTTCAATTTACTTTTAGGTGTCCTTAGACTCTCTGCTAGATAAATGTTCGGAGGAGTCGCTAGTGGTACCGGAACAGTACTTGAAGTACGAAGACGAATACGAAGGTGAAGGCTATTACGAAGAAAATGATTACCCTAAGCCATATGTTGAAAATGAAATGTGAAGTAAAGACGTAATGTGTTTCCGATGAATTTGGGGAACGACCTAATAAAAATTCGTTACTAATGCTAGAGTTTTTAAGGAAGGATTACAAAAATTCATTCAAACATTGCTTAGAGGCAAAAGTAAAAATATATAAAAATAATTACAATACAATATCATGTTATACATACTCCGATTACATAGTACACGTGGCCAGGTAAAAAGGCAGCATGTTTTTAAGCAGTTTATTTAGGAAATTATAATAACAAATGTGCGTTACGTGCCTATACTATCGGACAATATTGGGAACGTATTTTACAGGCACGCGTAGGTCTCGTTCGATAATTGCATTCGTCAAAATGTCCAAAGAGTGTATGCATATGTATAACGTAGGTATGTACGTGTATTACATTGAATACCAGCAACAAGTGGAACGCGGGATACGTGTTCATGTATTAGCTAAGCATACGCTCGAGTTAAAGATAATTGCAGTCTATTCAGTTTTACTTGAACGATCAACTTTTTGCGATTACTTTTTATGATCGCAAAGAGATTTCGCGTGTCCTCTAGATTCTCAAAAGCGCAAGCTCGTTCGTATCATTCGTTTATTTATACATATATATTTATTTATTTTTGGTTAATATAAATACAATTACAATCAATGCCAGAGGAGAGCTAGAACATACAGTTACGAATGAAATCGTTCCTCTCTCCGAATAATTCAGATGATTCTAATGGAAAATAGGAAGAACACACTTTGTTTCAAGTTAAGAGGCACAATAGTACAAAATATCAACAAAGAACTCGCTGCTAAGGGAAGTCTTGTATCTCGGCTTTTAAAAAACTTCTAAACGACTAATTACTCGAAAGGAATAAAAGAAACGAGACAAGAGATGAAAACACTTGAAACGAAAAACAGTTGTACGAGCAACTAAAAGTCAAAAGAAGTTCGAAAATTGAAAAAGATAGAAGTATATGAAAGTAGAAATGATAGAAAATTTCCGTGGACAAAAATTCTGTAAAATTTGATGATCTAGCACCATTCAAGAGATTAGAAGCTCTTTTATTATACATATATATATATGTATGTAGTTAAAAATATTTAATATTTAAAAATTATTATTAGAGAGAGAAAAAAACGTCAGAGGATATTGTAAATTATTAAATATCGTCTGTTAGTATACTATTTTTTTATTCCTTTTTTTCTTTTATGGCGTGCAAGCGTGTGTATTTCAAAAGAATGTCTGTCGACGGAAATACGTATATATATTTATATGTGTATACAGAGATGGTTCTGAAGTATATTTACAATACCATGTTGAACTGGACTTAAATAGGAAGACAAAAAACGTTGCCTTGAAACGTATAGATAAAGAAGTTGTATGAAAGTGGAAGAAACGTTGTTACATTAATAAAATGTCAAGAAATAGACTTTTTCCTTCCGCGGTCAAAGTTTCTCCATCCTCCACTACTTCAACCTAAATACCAATCATAGGACCCCGGCGATCTCTTAAAAATTGTTCTTTCTAACGATACTAATAAATACTGACATTCGAATAGTTTCGAAATACTAAAAGGAGAGTGTGTTTAATATACATATGTATACCATTTCTTTTAATATATACATATATGGTTAACCCCTTAGTCTTCAAACGAGTCTTTATAAAACGGTTATTCGACTACATTGACATAAAGGCTCAATGGAGGTCGAAAGGTCTTAAAAGGACGGAGGAGAGGGCAACGGAATAAAAAACGTGTTTTGCGAAGAATCGCAGTCTTTCAACAATAAGCTATTTATACAAGTGAGCGTAACCGTTTTCACTTGTAGAAGAACTGTTGAACAGCTGCCGTGTTTGTTTCTTTGTTCCTTTTAATTAAACGTTGCGACACTCTAGCGTTGCTTAGTGCGTTGACGACGGTAAAATTTCCCTTATACATTTTATCACAGTGTTCGATGACACCCTCGTGTTAGAATATTTTTTCCTTTGTTTTTTTATGACACGTCCTGAGATTTTACTCAAGAAAAGGATATTCGTATGAACCGAGTGTAGACGCATGCAATCGATATTTCGATAGCAAAATACTGGCGGTCTACGGCTCTGCAATTTCTTGGCACAATGTCAAAAGAATTCGCGGTTATTGCGAAATATCCACAGCCCTGAATTAATTAAAGCATTAACGATCATGATTCCTCCCCTTTTTCCGTTTATCTCCACGTGTGTACCAATTCTGAGAGCTTGACCAATTGTGCTATGTCTCTACGACACGAACCACAACAAAATTATCGAAACGTTGAAACACAATCGAGTGTACGCATGAGAAATCAAAAGACGCTGCTACGAACGATTGCAAGCATCAAATAATGAAACTCGAGCGCATTTTAAGTGCGTTTAAACGTGCAAACGATACGTTCGTAGATTGTTGTTTTAAGCATCTCAGGTACGTAAAGCGTGGACGAATTTTTGTGCCCTGTTGTGACATGATTTCTATATCCACAAAGAGTTTTTCTGTTTTGTTCTTTTCGTTTCGCAACACTCGTCGTATTGTTCCCAAAATAATAGATCTTTGAACGACTGCCTTTTTCCTCTTTAATGCGAGATTGTAGTGTTTCACATTAGATCGGGCGGTGGTCTTTGAAATGCTATGCTTGCTACTGAAATACTGCAAAACCCCGCGGTTATGACACCCAAAAATATGTAAACGGATGTGATTAACCAGAAGGCGAATAAATATAATGTTTTGTTACAATATTTGCCAAGAGCTGGGTCGTAATTCGGTTCGTATTCCTTATATACCCACATTGAACCTGTCGACAAATACAAGAGGTGGAAATAGTGAAAAAATTAGAAGCATCCGAGAAACAATATGATTTTTTAATATTAAAATACTGATCGTAATACCAACCTATGATAAACCAACCAAGCATGAAACAATTAATTAATGTTTGCGTAGGAGACTGTCGTATCCTTTCTTCGTCTCGTTCTTCCTGACGTTGACGCACTCTCGCAGACAAATGTAACAACTGCTTAAAGACACCAAAACCACCACCCACTAATAAATAAACAGGAATATATTCTCCTTGTGGGCAATCATAAAGATAAAGTCCTCCAATGACCATCATACATATGGGAACTACTATTGTCACTCCTAAGATGATAGTGCATCCAACTGTGAACACCAAAGTATAAAATTAGTAACTCTTTATACAATGCACGCGTGAAGCAGTAATTAAATATTTTGCTTACTAGTGCCTAAAAGTAAGACGATAATATTTTTCAAAAAATCAAATACTCCTTTCGAAACTTTATGCGCTTCCCTCATACGACCAAACAATGAGTCATAGGATGGAGGAGGAGCTAAAAAAAAACAAAAAATAGTTACTTCTTTGATATAATAAAAAATTCTATAGCAAACTCTGTTCAATGACAACAATAAGATCATAAATGAAATGTTTCTACGATATTCTCTGTTTGTTAAAAGTATTATTTACCATTAGGATCTATAGCTTCTTCGTACGAAGGTGGTGCACCACGATCATTTGTCAACGTAGATGGATGTCCCAAAGGTAAATTAATATTATGATACGATGGTGGAGGAGTATAACAAGTCGATGCTATCTCGGTGCCAGGATTTACACTCTCGCTCGTACTGATAAAACTACTTTGATTTATTTGACTTAACGGCATCTCTTCGCGTATGTTTGTCGCTTGAAGCCAATGCATAGGGTTTGCATTAAAGATTATTTGACGGTTCGCCGTTGCCGTCACTGACAACGACAAGCATGTACTTTTATAACCTATAAATAGCTCTCGCTATTTCAGTGCTTTTTATGCGTTGTACGAATGTCGCATAACGTCAAAATATGGCACGATTATTTGAGATGAATGTAAATCGTCTAATTAAAACTACTTAATGTAATACACTTTCGAAGGTATCGGGATTGTTGACACAAGCGTAAGAAAATAAACAGACTCAAGTACGATAGTGTGTTCTTGGAAATTTATCGTTACAACAATTCGTTTGGGTTCATTGAACGTTTGGAAGGTGAAATTTATGCAACGTTCAGTTTCATTTGTAAAGAAAAAATATATATGTACTTTGCGTATGCACAAACTGTCACACCCCCGCTTCACAGAGAGAGAATACAAAACAATCCTGTCGCTTAAATCGGCGTCTACATTTGATTTTGCCTACTTTCGCTCAAGCGAATCACTGTCAAGTCGTTGCACCACGTTAACATGTGACATTTCTTATAATTTTTATAACATAATAAGATTAATTTCAAAGACACCATCAATTTAGGAAACTTACATTTGCGCCATAACAAACCATGTGCGGCATGCGCAAGGTATAAATTAGACTGTACCAAATACTGTACATATTCGATTCGAATCGAATTCTAATCGATCTTCTATCGAGATATCAATTTTTCAAATGCGAAATTATTCGATATCTACCTTGTTATAATCATTAAAAGACTTTAAATTGCACTATAAAAGTATTCAAAGACGGGATTCTGTTTTCTGAAAAAATATTAAAAGCAAATATTATTTCTACTATCACTTCCATTAATTTTATTAACTTTATTATTGTTTGTCATTGAATTCTAACTCGAAGTTCCATTCGTTATCTAATCCTAAATTAGGGAAATAAGACATTAACAAGCCAGACGTAACATCCTACTGATCGTTATTGATAAACTCGTTAAATAACAAGCAGGCAAATTGATGCTTGATATCTTGCTTCTTTTCATTTTCTACCGTATCATAGACCATTTTTCGCGTGCATTCAGGTACTATTTCCTAGAGTTCCTAGTTTTATAAATGACAAAAGTCACGCAACTTGTTTTATTCAACAAATAACATTAAAGGAAAGAAAAACACGTAATTGTTCGTGACTTATTGTCTTAAATCAACCAATCGTATCAAAAATAAAATGCGCGTATGATCTCACAAAGCTTTAAATACGAACGACATCCTAACTGGAGAGCATTGAAGTTTTGTTAACAATTGTTTGAATAGATTTCTGTAGCAATACGTCGCCATGCAGTCGTCGGTATCAAAATTCTTATTGATATTTGTTATATGTGTAACTTGGTGGTCGTCTGCCAAGGTAACAGTTCCAACTTTTAAATATGATTCTTTATTCGGAATTAGCGGGTAGTAGAACATCCAAATAATTTTTTTTTTTTACATTTTTACAGGGTGAAAATAAAGTTACAATAAACAGCGTTAATGTCGAAATTCCGACCAACGATGTGTTCGGTTCATTGGATCATGATCTTGCAAATAATCTGATTGATGCAACGCTTAATGTTAAAAAAAGTTGCCCAGATGTAATTGAGGTATTAATTTAAATACTTCTTACTTTAAATACTTAAATATTAAATGTGTATTCTGATTATGCTGGTAAGATTTACAAATAATTTTGTTCCATTTTAGCTTGAGGTAAGGGTTTACCAAGGTGATGATATGGTTAATCAATTTAAACAAAAGTACGATAAACCGATGAGGAATTTGGAAGATTTATGTTCAACGGTTGACAGTACGGATCCTGAATTGGATTCGTGTTCTTTAGGACAGGTAAAAAGTTTTATGCACGCGTAGAATACGTAAGAAGTCCGTGTATAGTTTAAATAATTATATTTTAATTTCATTGTTTAGGGTGACCAAGTTGCCAAAGAATGTGACGTAGCAAAATTGTTCAACGATATGTCGGCTGGAGATTATAAAGCTGAAGCTGATTTGACTGAAGGTATCGAAAAAATTGGTTCAATTGTATTGGAAGTAACTGTGGAGGAAGGTGAATAATTAAATATTTGAATTTTTTCACGATCATTATTCGATATATTTTAAAGCTTATATTTGTAATTGGCAATTATGTGCATGTTTAATTGTTGTTTCTTTATTATTAAATTAACATTTTAAATAATAAAAATATATTAGCATACAGATAATCGTATACCATATTTTCCCATTATTCCTCTTATTAAATTACGATTTTTCCACGTATTTAAATTAAATTAATATTGTTATATAACATTTTTTATTATATAACAGTTATGTTATATAACTATACATAAATTAAAAGAACATTCTTCATTATTATATGGAAAGTATTGCTTTCTTTATTTCTATATATACATATATTCAATTAATATCGTCTTCCACTGGACATATTTCAAAAAGATCAACAAATTGTTTCGTCTTCAAAAATGAAAGATAGTAACAAAGTAAAAAATGGAGGTACAAAAGAAGTATGCTAACTCTACTTATGTTTTCAAGTTTCGTTCGATCCAATGTACTTTTTTCTTTTGTCAATACCTTTAGGAATTTTGATCGAAATTTCTTCTTTCGCAAATCATCAAGTATTTTCTACTACACAATAATTGAAAGTGGTACTACTTAAATAGCTACATTTTTAATTTACGTAATACATCGGAATTATGTTATTTTCAAATAAAGTAAAGCAACTTACTTTGATATTGACAGACTTTTTCATACTTAATGTACTCGATGAATAGATACTGTTTTCTGATAGAAAAAAGAACTAAGATAAATCTAATTATTCTTTTCGAATATGTTCAAAATAAAGCTTACAAATAATTAGCGACAATAGTAAAGATATCAATTGATACACACATATATATTATAATCTCAAAGCTTACGTATAGATTTGTAGTTCAGTTTTGCGTTACTTCTTGGGATCATTAATTTCTGAAATTTTATTGGCATACATTTAATTTTTTTTACATTTCTAGTGTCAACTTCTATTGGTTGATTGACTGATTTCTTTATTTTCTGTGAATTTTCAGTGAGTTCTGAAAACAGAAACAAATGAAAGAAGTGTTTTACGATTTTGGATACTTGAAACTATTACGTATGCCCGAAAGAAAGTTTGAAATACCTTTTAATGGGTAACAAACATTTTGTGTAAAACTCCTATCGAATGAAGCTACATTAATTACATCCGAATCCTATGAATCATAAATTTATCACGTTAGTCAACATAAAAATTAACATTGCGTTTCATAACAGTAGAAGTTTACCAAACGAGGCGGTATCCAAATATAATCTCTGCCACCGCGTAATCGTACTTTCGAATTTCCTTGGACAAAATAATAAAGACAGAGAGTTAATAACTTTTTATAATATTTAAAAAGTAGAATTTTGAAGTTAATGTTTATGTAACATTTCAAGAAAAGATAGTTGGGTGAGCCACTTGAACTACATAAACATTAAAAATTAAATTGCATTTGAACGTGTAACATAAATATTCGTTCAGAATTTTAAATTAAAAGCAAATTTAAAGTACAGTTTAAGGTTAAGTTATACTTCGAGTTACACAGGTTACTCCAATATTATCAGGCGATTTGCAAACTCCATTTTTTAAACAGGTTCTCATATTTTATAGTACGTTTCGCGTTTTCTTCGAATCACGAATTACATGTACGATCAATGTCAATAATTAATATCAATTAATACTTAAAATTATTAAAAATTTTATTTTTAACACCGTGGCGCCATCTCTCCGCAAAGTGCTGAAACTGGTCGCACATCGTTACCGACAGCGAAGTAAACTACTTACCGACAGGTGGCGCCATCTCTGTGAGAAGTGCTGAAACTAGTTGTCGTGTAGTTTCAGCGCTTCTCACAGAGATGGCGCCACCTGTCGGTAAGTAATTCACTTCGCTGTCGGTAATCATGTGCGACCAGTTTCAGCACTTCTCACAGAGATGGCGCCACCAGTCATTCAGTAGTTTACTTCGCTGTCGGTAACGATGCGCGACCAGTTTCAGCACTTTGTGGAGAGATGGCGCCACGAGTAAAATGAATCAGTGCCACGGTTGATTGTAGTGGTGACTAATACGTGTGAGCTCTCGCGAACGCGGGTCTCGTTCTTGCTGTATATCTTTTTATAAATACTTTAGAATACATTGCTTTTGTTTGAGAGAAATTTGATAGGAGTTTAAATAACTATTAATTATTCGTGCGTATAAATGAATAAGTCCCTATCCTTTGAATGCTTTGCATTTTTGTATGCTTTAACTACCTATCAACGGAGGATTCATTAAATAAAACCGAAGATTCATTCTCTGGTGACCTTTATACCTATTAACATAATATTGACCTTTGCCTGCAATGAAAACCAACCAGCTGACACATTTTTGCAAAAATGTGCTATAAGTCGGATTTACGAAACATTGCAACAATAGTTTCGTTAATTTAGTTTGGCTGAGTTGCATATTTATACGCTTTGGAAGAGATTCCTATCAGACAGATATCATTATCAATACTGAATGACAATATGTACGTGTTTGAAATATCGAATAGTTTATCTACTTCGATGTGATAAATATTCCTCCCGTGTTCGCTTTTTTAGTGCGCTTTTTTATTTCTCTTGACATTGACAGCTATGTTACTTCGAAAATATTTCTTTGGCAGATTGTTCAACGTATTCGGTATATAGGTTAATTCTGTTCTATTGTGGATATCATCTAGAAATATGGATAACGTAACAGTGAGTAATGAATTTTCGCCTTCGCATCGTTCCACGACTATATTAATTTACCATTATTTATTTTCTTTTCTCGTTATCGCTTACATTCGTACAGTTTTTCTTCTTGAACTTTGGATGTTGTGCATTTTGAATCCATACACTATGCTAATCTCACAATTCATGTTCATAAAGTGCGAATATTTAATAATTTAGATATAGTTACGGTTTAAAAGTAATTATTACGTAACAGCATATCAATATAGATTGTGTTACAACTTTAGGGAATAATACGTGCTGTGTACAGAGGTTTTGTGGATAGCTTAAGAGGAGCTATTGTTTTGTTTTATATGGACAAACGTATTAACGAGAAATTATGTAAACAATCCTCGCTTAAAACTGAAACTTATGGAAGAGATGCAACAGTTACACCTCATCCTCCCAAATATTTTAATCACTTAAGGTATAAATAAATCATAAAGTTACATAATAAGATACAATCTCCCTATTAACTTTCATATTATGTGAACGAGATTATTATGTTCTTTTAGAGAATCCAAAGTCTTGAAAAGGACAATTCAATGTTGTGCATTGAACGGTGGCGTATTCTGGATTAGCATATTGATTTTTGAATGCGGTTTACTTCCATTTCTCAAGTACTTATTGACCATTATATTTGGTCATTCGCCAGGCATGGGTATGACTGTGTGGTCTTGGATGAAACCATTTTTGTCACTGACATTTGGCACTGTATGGGTACTACCCCTATTTGTGCTCAGTAGGATAGTCAACAATTTATGGTTTCAGGTATGAGTTATTTGATCTCAGAACAAGAAGTTTCGGCCATTAACCATTCGGGTGGTTAATATCACATGCTATATATTTGTAACCATGCAGGACATAGCGGACAGTGCTTATAGGTATAGACAAGGGAGGCCGTTACTTTTGTCCAGTGTGAGCAAGCTTGTAGCAGACACAATATTCAGTTTATTGGTACAAGCATTGTTTTTGGGTCAAGGGATGTTGGTATCCAGAATTCCATTACCTCTCGTGGGAGACACCCTTGCCCTTATACATATGTGCCTTTTATATGCTCTCTATGCATTTGAATACAAGTGGTTCAATATGGGCTGGGAACTACATAGACGGTTAAGTTTTATTGAAAGTAATTGGCCATATTTTGTGGGTTTTGGTCTACCGTTAGCGGTACTTACCCAACTGCCTAGTTCATATGTAATAAGGTAATCAATTATTTTTCTGATTTCCTGCCCTTTCTTTAATAATTGCGTATGATTAAATCGTCGTTATTTCAGTGGCTGTGTTTTTTCTATATTGTTCCCATTATTTATTGTAAGCGGAAATGAAGCCGAACCTGTAACTGGAGTATGGTATGTTTGATGTACTATATCCTATGTAAACATGGTAATCGATTCATCAACAATAATTTATTTATACTTTCAGTGATTGTCCATTAAAATTGTTTTCACCAGTAATTGCTATCGCGAATACGGTTTTCAATAAAACAATTCGACCCGCGAATAGGCGGTGACAGGGGAGGACAATTCGATGAACAAATTCATTTGGAGTAATCAATGTGTAGCAATAAACTGCTTTTTTTTAGGTTTCTACATAATTTTTATTATTTTTTAATAGGCATACCCGATTAATTGATATTTTAACGTTAACTCTTATCTTGACAGAGCAATTAACAATAAGATGTTGATTTCACGAGTAAAATGTAAGACGCAACTTACCTACTAATATTGTTATTTTGTAAATAGAGATGCATTCACACATTGTGAATGTAGACATGCAGGAATGAATAGTTAGTCATATTTGTGAATGCATTATACCAAGCAAGATGTTATTCAAAACACATGCGCATTATGTTTTGAATAATAAGGTTTATAACTTGACATTTAAAAAGTCAGTACAGACGTCCCTTGCGAGATTAAAGCAGCACTCGAAGTTTTATACATTTTTATTATTGATATTAAAACGTGGGAGAAAAATAATATGCTTCGATAAAATGATTGCATAAAATTCCTAACGTTTTTTATAAATTATACGGATTATTGCCTAAAAATTTGCACAACTAAAATATAGATAACATTTTTTGGTTAAATTAACATATGATTTTTTATTCAGCTTTGTCGAAATATATTGCTTTATACTTACGTAAACAAAAAATGGAAAATAACCAAAAGTATAAATGGAAGTTCACTTTATCGAGGTAGCTAAATAGATAGACTATGACAATGAGAAAGATTATAAGTGAACATATCATTTCAATGCGTATATGTTTTATAATTCACTAAACTATATATTGTATATAGTATTTTTATTATAAAAAGAAATTGTCATCTTTTATTAGTGTGAAATCTCCAGTTTTATTTTACAGCGACTAGTCAATTTTAAGACTCTTAAATTTTAATATGTGATAGTAATGTTTATTGTGAAATATTCACATTCTAAAATGAGAATGTCGATTTATTTAATTATATCAATAGAATAAAGAAGAATATTCTTACAAGCTAAATATAAATTGTGTATTCAAGAGCGAGAGAAAGTGAGAAAGAGAGAGAGAGAGAGAGAGTGTGAGAGTGAGAGTGAGAGATTGGCATTTACATAAAATTTATTTAAAATATATAGTTTTGTAAAATGATATAGCATAATTAAAACTTCAATATGCTAAGTGAACATTTATAAGATCAAATTGTCCAACTAATTCTTACGTTACTTATTATTGCAACTTCATTTAATATTCAAATAAAGCTGATCTAAATATTATGGTTAAGAAAAATAAATTGCTTTATACATTGCAGCTCAATAAATAATAGAAAATTATCCCTAAAATATTACTAATTTTAAGGCTTTCTATTTCTAAATGTAAATAATTATTCATGTAATAAAAAAATAGATATTTGATAACAATGAAAATTGTGTATGAAATCAATATGCAATTGATTATTATTTTCCTTAGAAACATAAGAATTTTGTATTAACACTTATGTATAAAAATTATGAGAGTAGTTCTTGAAGAGTTAAAAGATCATTATCAGAAGGTTCTTCCTTAATTCTATATGAATTCATCAAAGCATAGTGTCTATGCAAAGCTGCGAATCCAAGTCCTGGGTCTGTTTCTTCTTCCGTTACTGGGCTTGTCCCTCTTTCCATTGGTTGATTTTTACTTACCTAACAGTTATAAAGGAAGACTTGCTAATTAAATATTTTAATAGAAGAGTGGAACAAGCCATTGTAAATGAAATCTCGGTATATATACTTCGAAACGTTGTTGCTTGTACATAGCCAATTTACGTGTCCCAGGTGTGCTTTGTATAAGATTTTGTATAGTGGGGTGCGAAATTCCAAAGAAATCGGCACCCTTTGGTGCTATCGAACGAAGTGCAGAAGAAATCGCCATTAATAATTTGGAATGACATTCATCAGGAGTAGATCCAACCAATGGTTGATCAAGATCATTGTCGGATACAATTTCGAATCTATAAGTAATTTAACACATTCTATATGCATACTCATAAAGTCATGGTCTGTAGTTAGTAATGTAATTACATACCTTGGCTTTGATCCGCCATCTAATATTTTACATGTATACAAACTTTTTGTTCTTACGTCTCTTAAGCTAGCATATACCCTAGTGCTACAATAACCTACTGGATAAATAAGGTCCTCCGTATGATAAGCTATTCTATCTGATACTACTTCGCCAAGAGAATAAACAGTGAGATCACCCAAAGCAACGGGAAATATAGGTCTTCCATGTATATCCAATGGTATTAATTGAACTACTTTCCTTGCAGTTTTATTGTACCGTTTAGCTTTATTTTTCGTGTCTAAAAGTAGATTTTTTTTAATTATTTTCAACAATATATTAAATTACTTTTACACAATCGATTTAAAAATATTACGATACCTGAACCATCTGTTGATACTCTTTTTTTAGCACTTTTCTTAGGGGTGGAGCATTCAGGATTAAATGAATTGGAATTAATACTGTTCGATTGAGATCTAGCTAACATTGTTGGAGGATCTATGTCTCCGTGTTGCTGGCATAGTTTACGTAAGAGAAATAACCTTTCTTCTTTAACAAGCATAAGACTTTCTTGCATTTGTGCCACTTGATCACATAATGCTGCATTTTCCTGCAATTATAAATTTTACGTTGATCTTCAGATTAATCTGATTTTGTTCCCACAACAAAAAGGAACAACTGCTAAAACAACAACTAAATGTAATCTTACGAATACTGTGTCCTTTATGATTCTTTTTAATCTTCGATATTTCTTTTTGTATTTTAGATTTTGTTGTAACTCTACATTCTTTTGAAATTCACTGTAATAGTTATCATAAGCTTGAGTCATTTTAAATGCATTCTAGTAGATGTAAAATATTAGAAGAGGTTATGATCAAGTGATGTTTGTGATTATCTTCCATCAGACGTGTTAGGTTATGTACCGACTAAGATAACGTAAACCATAGAATGGCAAGTACGTTTGATAAATTCACGACGTACAATTGTCCCATTTTTGTAACGTTATTATATTAATTACTGCCATTTATTAAACTTTTTCAATGATAGTAAATGATTATTTTGAACATTAAATTATTGCCGAAAAAGTTAATCCTATCCGTGCGATCACGCGATCACCTTTGATCATTTTAAAACAGCGATTAATGGAATAATCGATTATCGGTAAATTCGATTCTCGAAATATCGATTATATTCAAAAATACGAACAGTGGTCCGTCTAAGGAATCATGACAATCAATATCTTCAGCATTATTAGGGATTATGGGAATAAAAAGTATACTACTTTTGAGAGATTTTAAAAAAAGAACTTAAAAGGATTCTAAGACGTTTAAAGGGAAGAGAAAGGCTGACTTTATTTCGAAAATACGATTTATTAACCTGTCGAACGTAAATTCTGTAACGCGCGCTCGCACGCACAATGTCTTCTCTGTCATGCTTGTCTCTACATTCTCACGCACGCGGTATACAAAATCTATATTGTTACTATACTTAAACATCGTGACGCGTAGCTTATCCGTTAGACGTACACTATCCTAAAGATCGTGTTTTAAGTTGCTATGTTGATTCCAGTAATTTAGATCGTCAAAGAATCCTCTTTATGCAAATTACACGCAGATTTTCAAGAGACACGTGCTTAGGTACATCCAAGTTATCTCCCCCTCACTCTCGATTTCCTTATCCTTACAGAATCTCTTTCATCGTTCAAATAAAATGTATTCTATACGCGTGTTTGTTATATTCCTTGCGCTTTTGAAAAGTAGTAAAAGGTCGCATGTTTACAGTATTATAAAAATTATATTAAACTCTTGTCGGAAAGAGAAAACTATGCAGACGTCTATATGTTCAATTAAAAGACAAAAGCCAATGATTCGATGATATTTGATAAGCAGTAGGAACGAATTAATTCTTAATCACATCTGCAATCTCGTTTACTGAGTATGGCATCAAACGTCAACTAATCGACTAGTACACTATCTAATTGTTACTAATACACGAAATACAGTTGTAATTAACAATTATTCGCTTAGACCCTTTAAACAGTACAAGTAAGATGAGAGAAAGAGAGGGAAGGAGAAAAAAATATGTACTTCAATCCACTCAGGGCACGAAAATGATGAATAATTAATTTCTTACTTTTCTTCAATTGATCTGAACTCGTTCCGAACAATCGATATGACTTCAAATTTTATCCTGGAATTTTTCCAAATTTTTTTAGTAGAACTCCATTTAAGTACACATTCGCATAACCCAAATCCTACGCTCTCCCTTCCCCTAATTATAATTTTTCGTTCAAACAATCAGTGTTCATAATATTACGTATTTTTATTCGAACATATATACATATGTAAAATTGTAACAGTTCGCGTAATCGATGGTGGGCAGTAGTTCGAACAATAGAAGTTTAATAAAAGGGGCACTGAATGAAAGTCCCTTTTAATAAATGGAGTTCTGCTGTACAGAGATTTGAAACAAAGAGAAAGAAGTAAAATGAAATATGATCGAGTATGTTTTTCTGCAGTTTTTAGATTATTCCATTTTCTCGGCACGGTTCGTACACGGTTATGTAGGTACAAACGGAGATCACTGTGTGGAACGAATTATAGTCAGATATACATATACATGTATATATACATACATATACATATACAGAGTACTTCATTTAACTTGAACATTTTAAATGTCTTACGTATTTTCGATTATAGGCAAAACTGTTAGAAAATCTGAATTTTCTCAATCATCGAACAACAAATAATATATTTACCATGCTCAAGTCGAACAAAACACCCTGTACATATGCGACAGAGAGTAGTTTTCGTTCTTGGGATTTAACTACGTACAAAAAATATCCTTATTAGTTATATACGCTTTATGTACACAGTGTACCTACGTGTCTTCTCCGATGATTGTAATAGTGAGTGCGTGTGCGTACTGTACAACCTGTAGCCTATTTAACATCCAAACGAGAAAGATCACAATTTGTTTTATATCTTTTTTTTTTTCTTTCGGTTTTTACAGAGGCGTAACGTCGAATGCAATTTGACACGCGCCCTCGCACACTGGGTTGCAAAAGTGTCGCGATCGTGACGATTTTTAATTAAAGTCAAATGAAATTTAATTCATACCAGCTCGTACCGTGGTTAATCGATTTTGATAATTTCGAAGATTAATAAACGGATTTATCACAATTATTAAACTTAATCACAAACCCTCACTTTTACAACGCATTGTACGCATAAATTTTTAATTTCATTTTACAGATTACGCTTTCCTCTTTTTCCTTTCCGTTCCGTATCTCCATTTACATTTTACCAAACGATTAGACCATGTTCCATTATTTGATAAACTAACTTTGAACGATATGACAAACACGCGGTATCTTCGGCTCTTGTTATCCATTAAACGCCCCTTTGCTCTTTCTTCTATTAGCAAGTGTTTCGTTCGAAAATATTGCAACCATATTTTTCGCATTCTTCCATCGTATCTTTTGTACATTTCTTAAGTCTTTTTATTCTCTTGTATATTTGTGTTTTATCTGTTTTATTTCGTATTCAAACTTCTTCGTGGTATTCGCACTGATGATAATTTTTGTTTCAGACTTAGACGCGTTATTCAGGGCAATTCTCTTGCTCGCTTTCGTCAACTAAACGGCTCAAAAGGGCGGATATACATTCTCGTTTTAGCGAATTAATTAGGCCGAACACAATGAACATCGATGACGATAGTTATCAAAGATTCAGTTACAGCTGGATTATGCTTGACTATGTACAAAATTTATACAGTCTATAAAAAATCGTTCGCTCGTGCGTAGCTCTGTGGCTAGAAATGCCAACTGTCTTTCTTTTTTCGTTCTGCGTTTGTTTTTTGCTCTTTTTTGGTACCATTCACGTTTTATCAACAGCTCCAGCACGACGGCTGTTTTTATTTTTTTTTTTTTAAATATGTAAACGAGAATATATATAAGAACAATACGTTGCTTACTTAAAAATTATATCACTTGCCAATTCTTTCTAACCTTCCTCTCATACACATTTTGATAGTTTTAATGAAGTCACTAGCAATTGAATAACACGAAATATCGAATATGTTTATTTGAAGTAAGAATATGCGAATTAAAAGTAACTTAGAGTGTCGTGCTGGACGAGTTGTTAATAGGAGCTCGAGTAGATTAAAACGACAGCTTCAATTCCTTCCTTGAGCGTTCGTCTATTCGGTTCGTTTTGTCCCGAACGGTCCGGTTTTTGGTATACTTACACTTCAACGTTAATTGTCAGTTCGTACAGCGAAGAGGAAATAATGACGACGATCGTTGTAAAACCTCGTGAGAGAAACCTCGTTTCGTTCATTAGAACGTGTGTTCTCAGAGGAAACCCAATTAAATTGTAAGTTCGATTACGAATTTGGAAGTCTACGCGATAAATTATTGATCACTCGTGTAATATTCTGCAGACCAATCGATTAACGAAACCAGTTCATGAATTCTTTTTTTTTAACTCTAAAATAGACCTCCACCTTCGTGCAACAATAATCTTAAGGGGTGCCCTTTTCACGGATCACAGTTTCCACGAGACGTACCTCGCAAGAACGTAGAATAGTCGACCAAATTGCATATGGAATATATGCTCTTCTAAAAAATTGATAAAATTGCCAGAGCAGAAACGAAAAACAGCGGCTGACAACTATAAAAAGAAAACGAGGGAGGATGCATGGGAAGCGGGGCCACGGGGTAGGCGGTGGTAAAAGCAAAGAATAAATTAAACCAACAAAATAAATACAATGTATTGTTACTTCAACATACGCCACATGCTGATTTCCGGTGTTCAGACAAGAAAAAGATAACCGGAAGCAGATAAACGGAAGAAGGAAAAAAAAAAAGAACGTACTCGCGGTCGACGATACTTGTTTTTTCTTGCTCCGACGAGTGGATCGCAATGGTTCGAACGTACCACGGTGTACTAACGGTAAGAAGATACAGCGTTAGAAAAAGAAAACAGAAAGAACGAAAATACACGGTAGCGTCTATAAAGAAACAGAAATTAAATGGAGAAGGAGGAAAAAAAAAAATGTGTGTTGAATTTAGTCTCCGCAAACGGGGCCATATCGAACGTAGCGATGGATGATGCGGATGATTACGTTCAACGAGAACGATTATAGCGCACGTAAAGTATACATTGATTATTTGTACATGTATTTGTATACGCACATACATAAAAGGAACACACGTAATGCCCAGAGACGTGATATACGTGTGCACACACAAAAAACACATACATGTAAATATATAAATTTTACATATATATGTACATGTATATATATATATATATCTATCATTGTTGCAATACACGCACACACACACACGTACACATGATACACGCGAGTGTAGACTTTCTATAGTGCGCACGGATAGAAACAAGGGCTTTGCTATTATTCGCGGTTTTGGCGGTGAAATTTGGTTCCTCTTTGATTTCATTCACGATCGTTTTCGACGTGGTTGGTTTTTTTTTTTATTTCAGCTTTTTCCTTCATTTTCCGCGTAGTCAATCGATCTCGCCGATCTTCCACGCGAAATCGTACTCCGTTCTAAAGTGACAGAGTTCTCGAACGACGATCGTTCGTTCCCTTTTATTACAACTGTATGCAATCTCTTCTAATGAATTTCAATTTGCATCTAAAGAGAAAAACCCTGTCCGAATGTTCTAATTTTCGATTCACTTTTCTTTCACGTGTGTAGGAACGTAAATATCATTGTTACTTACAATTTAGTCGAATACTTTATTCGATCGCGAACATAACAGCAGACTTGCCAGTCGCAAAAATCAATTATTGACCTATTTTAGATCGTAGCATTTCAACGATCGTTGTTCGATCTGTTCGTAGCACATACTAAACGTGTCGCATTTCCGAAGAATCGCGCACGCAGAGCACCAAGGAAAACGAACGCGGTTAGACGCGCAACCCTAAAATTACAAAATAAAAATAATAATAATATTATTAATAGTAATAGAGCAAAAGAAAAAACAAAAAAAAAACAAGTTATAAAGGAGAAAAAACAGCAAAATAAAGTACTATAATCTGTTAACATTGTAGGGTCAACATATAAATCCGTTGAACGTGACAGTCGTTACGGATCGTGTATATCTAGCGTTTAAAACAAAAAAGAAAAGAAAGAAAATTGTATATAATCTAAACGACGAATTGCAATGGTCTTGATAATAATGGTAGCTACGATGATTGCAAAACGGACAGGATCACTCGTTTGTTTAATTTCCACTCGTTACACGTGTTTATATATTATATATATATATATAGTTTCACTAGACAGCGTTGAAATTCATTTAAACAAATATATTACATAAAGTATACAAGCAAAATAAAAACAGAAAATGTTTTCGTTGTTTAAAATCGATCTACTTCTTATAGTTGACGAAATAAACGATTATGTTAAGTACATCGCACGAGTGATCCTCCTCCGTTCGATGTTCTCGGAAGCTTTTGTAAAAATCGATACAAAAGTTTATATTGCACCGCGATCGAAGTGAATCGCTTTAACGTCACAGCGATCGTCTAACAAACAAAAATCTTACGTACAGTAATTGTAAACACCTTTCCTATAAAGTGCGAATAATAATAAGATATAAAAGTAATAATAGTGATATGAATAGAGTTTTACAATAACGATACCATTAAGAATCGTAGCGATAATAATTCATACGTCCATAATGTAATATTAATAATCTATCAACAAAGCGATAGCGATATATTGTAATCATTCTAAATAATAATAATAAAAATAATAAGGGTAACGACAATAATTGGTAAAGTGGGGTTTATAGCAATAATAATAATAATAATAATAATAACGATAATAATAATAATAATAATCGTACTAATGACGGTGATCAACCTAGCAGCAATGATTTTCACTTATTTTGTTCTTCTTCTTGGTTTGTTTAGCAATGAAATAGACGCACGTGCTGAAGAGAATCTGATGGAGGATGAAAACGTATAAATGGTGATATATTAATTCGTAATGTTACTTCTGACTAGGCTCCATTTGTATTCACGTGTACAAAGACTTAAGAGAACGCGTATCTTCGCGTAAAATTAATCGTTATATGTATGCATATCGGCTGAACGTGCGTGTGTGTGAAATAGGGGGAGTTTAGTCGTTAACGGTGCGTAAGTACATCGATTAATTAAAAAGACGTCTTTGGTAATTGGCACGGAGCACGATGCGACGATCAACGATATGATCGATAGTAGACGATCCATCAGAATTAAAGTATCTTAGCTATTTCTTTTTTTTTCAGCTTCTTTACAGCTGTGTAAAATAGTTATTCGTAATCCAGTTTAGTTTCTTATATCTCTTTAAACGTTTCAACAATCACTTAGTATGACCGACGTAAAATTACAACAAAAGCAACAATTTCTCTCCTTATCAAAAATTATTCGTATATTACTTTCATATTTCCGATAGATCATCCTATCATCACTCAACCCTTTTCCACAAGTTCGTAAAAAAAAAAAAAAAAAATAAGCGTCCGTTGCTCCGTTCATTTGGTTTGACGCGTGCGTATAAATTGTGTTAGCATCATCGACACTTGAATTAGGTATTATACTTAAAGAAGAATTTAAAAAATAGTCAGATTCTCTGATCGATTACAGCTATGAAGTAAAAACAAAAAAATGTTGACCAAACTCTTTGAAAACAAAGAGGAAGGGAGAAAAGTGTGAATGACGAAAGGGATCATTCGTTCTAATGAGCGATTAAAAAGAGAGTCAGCCATGATCACCCATACATCCCAATTGTTTCCAGTGATAAATAAATTTGTCGAACTATATCACCAAGACAAATTCACTATTCATTGTGATTCTGTGTCGAGTACTACTCTCTAATAGTTGATTTGATTTTAGGATCCATTTCTAAATTGTTTCACGTGCAAAAATCAACACGCGATTCGATATAAAACAATAACGTGACTATAATTTGCTTCGAAACTTGTCTCGGTGAATCGTTCAAGAATAAAGTTCATGATTGTAATCGGAATCAATCCAAGTCGAATGATTCGAAATTAAACAATACTTTGAATCGGATACTTCTCCTTCAAAGTCAAAGACAAATTTCCTTTTACATCATTCTTCTTCTTCTTCTTACGTTTTCCGATTTTTCATTGAACGGGAGAGCTTGCGATGTTCCTTTATCGTATCATCATTTTAATTGTAACCCTTTTTTGGTTTCAAGTTGGTAACACGATTGTATATTGCATGTAAATCTTTGATAAATCGACGATAAGAAAAACGTAAGGAACACGCAAACTGGATTAGCTTCACTTGCAAGTTACCAGCTATCATTTCTGTACTCTCCAATTTCTTGTTTCCCTTTTTTTCTTAATGTTTTTTTTTTTTCGTGCAGGAATAGTATACCTTTTAAGCTTACAACGAAATTAAGTACCTCACAATGGCGTCGACGAGTTAATCTTGCATCAGTAACGACGTATATGTCCTCGGATACGAATGAACCTCGGAGGATCAATTAAAACTTCCTACAATCCTAATAGAAGATCCCAATCGCTTCTACATCGTTTCTAAAAACTTAAACACTATGCAAGACAACGAACAAAGTTGACAAAGTACAATTGTTTCTACGTGTTTCGTAAAATCGTTTATATTTGCCGGGTGTAACGTAACAAGAATGGTTACTGACTCAAGATTAATTCCTGCGCAATCACGTAACCGTCCACGTGATCGCCATCATGGACGACCGAAGACATTACCGGCGAATTTTTTCTAATTTTCTTCTTTTTTCTTCTCACCGTGCACTGAAACGCGTGCCACTTTCCTCTTCAGGTCCTGTACATTTCGTTTACAGGCTCGAACACAACGGAGATCATAATTGAAAACATGAATCGTAAGTACCCCCCACGGTACGGGCGATGGAAGTGGAAGAAAGAAAAAAAAAGGAAGAAAAGAAGAACGATCGCGTGCACGCTGGTGAAGTGTCGCCGTTGAAGACTTTCGCTTGTTCGCTTTTTCTTTCCTGCTTTGTCCCTTCACCTCGGAATTTTCCATCGTTAAGTTAAGTTTTCTCATGCCACGCTTATTTCTATCATACACACGTTAAAAAGCGATCCTAGCCCAATCCTATGTACGGTAGAACGTTATCACAAAGTCATTAAAAAATGCTACTTATATATCGTTTTGTTTTCCCCTACGCTTCGTTTTGTCTCCTTGTTCCAGTTTTGTCTTTTTTTTTTTTCGTTTTTGGTTCCTTTTTTGGTAAATTCTTTACACCATTACATTATATTAATTTACAACGGTAAATCGGACTCCGACCGTCCCCCACGTTACACGTATTTTCATTACTCCTCATCCCAGAGTTTTGCCTGCTTCTCTTCTCGTTTCGTTATTCTTCTCTCCTTTATTTCAATGGTTTCACACTTTCTACACACTTTTCCCCTATTACTTACTCGGTTAGAGCCGACACTATAGCCACTAGTGCGTGCTTCGTATTTTTTTTTTTTTTTTTTTTATCTACATATAAACAGGCGCTTCGCGACGCTGACAGCGATCCCGAAAATGAGCCGATAAGTTCGATACTCAGTCAATAAGTGAACGCAAACGCGTCAGTGTTCTCGTACGATACAAGGTACACAGGTCCTAGATTTTCACGGAACGAGCATACTTTCGTCCCTTTTCCTCGTTCTCCTTTTTGTTTTTTTCTTTTTTTTTTTTAACGGCTAGTTAGTGATTGTACGCAAATATCTCTTACGCTAAAGGTTCACGGAGAATTCGTTGCGATCTAAAATTGATACGTTTCCAATTCTCTCTTCCGTTCGTTCTCTTCTTTTCGGGGCGTCTACGAATTAGTCGCAACGAACGCGTCTCTACGAGTTCTTCGATCAGCTTTAGATCGCAGGGCTAGCGCGCGCGCATACGCACATTCTCGTACATACACATGCACAGATAGATGGGTATGCATACGTTTGCATATGCTATGCAATATATATACACACATACAGAGAAACAGAGAGATAGGGGTAGCGTGTGTCACAGTTCAGCCCAAGGAACATAAAAACATAGTGCTCGATCGGTGGTGCTCCGATTTCCGCTTCGCTACTCTTTTACGCACACGTCCGACACTCGAACGATGATCGCCGTTTCCCTGGTCTCTCCCTCGAATTTTCGTTAGAAAAACGCGCGAACGGGCGTCTCGCTATATACTCTTTTTTATTTTCCCACGACGATTCCTCGTTCCGTTTCCGCACATTCTCGATTAATTTCGCACCCGACTTGGTCCAGAGGTTTTAAGTTGGCCGATGATCGTCGAGGACTCTTCTCCCTGATTTTTTCTCATTACATCGCTTTTTACTTAGCCACGGAGCAGCGCGTTCACGCGGATGGTGATGCGCCACGATCGACAATCAGTGCTGTTATCTATCCCCGGTTAAATGTGGAACGGATCACGTAATTATACGCGAAATTAGACGTGGAGGTAGCTCGTAGGTGGATGGATTCGTTCGAGGATTTGTTTGGCGGTTTTTCTTTCTTTCTTTTTTTCTTTCTTTGTTTTTGTTGTTTTTTTTTTTTTGCTTCGGGGATGATCGTGAAGGAAAAATATAGGAAGTATCATAGTGATATATAATATACGTCTGGGAGCAGAGCGGGCAGTCGCTTCTTGCGAGAGGAGCGAGAGCGGGCAGATGTGTACAGGCACCGACAGACACAGAATGACTGATCAAGAGGCTGACCAAGGAGTCGTAACTGATCGACAGATCGACTGATCGACTGACCGATCGATCGAACGATTGACCGATTTGATTGACTGAGACTGACATGGCACGGCGACTCCGATCGAGAACACGGTCACAACGTCACAGGCCACCTGCTGGCACACAAACAAACACACGGACAGGTTAGTCACCACCACACACCAGATATGTAGGATTACCCCGTGCAAACGTGCACGGTGACGTGCCTGGCGGGCCATCGAAACTTTCTTTCAGAACCTGCGAACTTTTCCCTTTACGACCAACTTTTCCACCCCTCTCCTTTATAGCTAACGTCTGCTGATTCTTGCTTTTCCGAACGAGCCCCGAGACTTCCGAAGTTCCCCCCCACCCTTTCCGTTCGTTTTCCCCAGTATAAGTATACTGTATATACACACATACGCTCCCAGAATATAGCCGTGGACATATATTCGAATAAAAGTAGCAGACATATAAAATGAATATTAAAGAAGCAGAGAGTTCGTGCATCAATGTAGATGACGCTTTGCGACCCGCTGCAAAGGTAAATGAATCGATTACGGATACTGTCGCAGGATCTTACGGATATGACGTCACCGTGCAACGTGTACACAGGTAGTTTGTCGGTACGTCGTTTCTACGTAGAAGTAGCAAGAGGATCTTGTCTTTAATTCATTTATAAAATATCATTCAAATAGTAAATATGGCAGCCTTGTCACTTAAAATGATTCAGTCTTATTACATTCGATACTTGTTGCTTCTTCTGCACCATCGTGGTTCGTCGATGATCGATCCTTTTCGACAAGCTGAATAAAGTAACAGAGCGGCATTCAACGAAGGTTTGTAAGTACGATGAAGTACTTGTCGAAAATGAGAATCGACGAACCACCGTTGACAATGATGGCGCCCGACGTCCGACGACATCCCAGAAAAAAAAGAACACACGGCGATGTTAGTACTAACAACTAAAGAAGCGTCATAGCATAAATTAACCATTAAAAACTTTGAAATATTATTGTCACGATAGAACGTTCCAAATTCTGTGTGCCCTGCACAATAAAAAATGAAAAAAAAAAAAAACAGAAAAAATAGAACAATAACGAGGGACTGACTGGCGCGAATAATAAATGTAGTGTCGTAAAATGTAGTGGCGTAATCAGAAAATTAAACAAATTAGTGAGGTAGGTCGTTGCAGTCGTTCTTCATTGCTACCTTGAGACGGTAGGACAACGAGCAAATAATTATCGACGGAGTTACTAAAAGATATGCATGTATAGATACATGTACAGGATGTTTTTGACTCGATGGTATAACCGGAAGGAGAATGAATCGTCACGACCAGATAGGATAAAAATTCCATTCAGGACCCAATTTCCGAGAAAATTGAGTTTGGAAATTAAGAGACGTAGATTCATTCCCTTTCCCGTTGAACCACCAGATCGGAAACACCGTGTACCTCGGTACGTGTATGTAAAACGATTAAAAAAAGAAACAATAGAGAAGCAAATCTTAAACAAAAAAAAAAAAGAAAAAAAAAATATAGTAAGACAAGTAAAAATAAGAACAACAACAACAACAAAAGTAAGTTTAGTTAAACGTACGAAACTTAACGTTGCGTGAGAGAAAAAACTCAAAGCGAACTACTTGTAATCTCATATCCTGAGGAAAAAGCTATACGGTGTACTTGTTAGTGAAACTTCACGTTTACGTAATTTCCACTTTGTGCACAGAAGTTAGCACAGAAAGCTTGATTGGCAGCCGTTTGCAACGATATGAATTTCGATTACACCACTGGCGCGAAAAATAGGGGTCTGGCAGGGCGGCGTGAGATGTTGAAGGGCTCGTGCCTTCGAGAATGTGATAGGACGAGCAACGGTGTACAAAAGACCACAGTCGGATCTCTTTTTCAGGCGGAACAATTAAATACGAACGTAGTATTCTTACTGGAGCCCTATTTTCGCGAAAGCCAAATGCTCGTCCTGTGATTCTGTGCACGAAGAAATAAGATGTTCGACGAAAACACGAATTCAAGCGTTATACCATCTCTTTCGTAGAATGCTTAATATTGCGATGCTGCAAATTTTAATTACTTCAGAAAAAGTAGCGTATGTCTTCATCGTAATTAAATTTATGTAGTTAGAACTACGTACGTTTGAACAGAAGTTAAATATCCATAATCAGCCTACAATTAATAAACCACTATTATTCATGCCGAATTAATTGAATAAACGTAAATATAAACGGTTCAAAATCACATTTCATGTAAATTGATACAACGTGTTTTCTCCGTGTATAGAATCTGTGGCGACGGTACGTATGTACACTTGGAAAGTTGCTGGTCAACAAACTGAACGTACAAAAAGATTCTGAACGGTCTGCGTGTTAATTGAACACATATGCTGCAACACTTTAACCAGTTATGCTTCAGAAAGCATTACAAGAGATAAAAAAAAAGACATAAGAAAGCGAAAAAAGAATGATTAAAAAAAAAAAAAGACAACGGAATCGATGTGGTCGTATCTTTAATCGTCGACAAGAAAACAGGAATCGAAGAATACGGAGAGAGTCACAACTACGTACAGTGAGAGCAGAACGGTTTACGTCACTTGTAACTCCAGTTTGAATCCTATCGCAATGCGAGGTATCAATTTCGAAGATCGACATAGACAATAAAAAAAAAAGAGAGACAAGTATTATCATGAGAAATACAGATATACAACAGTCGGATAGACGAAGAAAAGACAGGTATAGTCTTCCGTATACAAGAACACCAAAGAATGTGCTTATGAGTACGTGGACGGACTGACAGGCAGAGAAACCTGAACTCTACAGAACACTAGATCTCGTTTGGAGCTTGTTCGAACATTTCCCAAATAAAATATGTATAGATACAGATATGTATATATGTATATATGATAGAACAATCTTGCTAATTATTTCCTAGACATTGGAAAACAGCTCTGACGATATAAAAAAAGTCTTCAAAATTATCACAGCCTCGTTTCAAACGTAACGTAGAATTTTGAACGAAGATTTCTTTTCTCGTCGTCTAAAAGGAGCGAAGAGCGTGCCTAGAATCTTTCATCGATTTCGATCATAGGGAATACTGTTTGACTAGAGATGGTTTTGCTTAGCAAGCAACGCGTGCTGGATTAGCCTGGACGAACGAATGGATCTAAACTATCTGTCCAGATCGAGGAACATCAACGATCGATATCGCGATATTTATCGAATGCGCGAACTGTGGATTCTTTTTTTTTGTTCTTTTCTGATTTGATTAAGGACACCAAGGTCGTTGATTCCGAGCCGTGGTATCCGAGAAGTCCTTGGTATCTACCTACGAACGGTGGACGATGTCGGCTAGTAGGGTTTCGATGCGTCCTTGGATCGTTTCAATTGGACCTTCAGCCGTTTCATGCCGATCTGGAAGCCGTTCATCGCCTGGATCGCTGCTTGCGCGCTGGTCGCGTTATCGTACGACACGAAGCCTGTAAATCATTCCGGACAATTTTGGGGGATGCTATTTAGATGCGACTTCTGTGATTTTTTTTTTGTTCATTTAGTCTAGATGCTATTGTGTGAAAGATCTTTGTAGGAAATGCTCGATAAAATGTTGGATCTGTGCGCGAAATGTTTGCAAAAGTGTGTCGAGAACAGACGTTGTAAATCCTTACCAAAGCACTTGCTTAGTTGCGTCTGTTTGTCGATGAAAACCTTTGCGGAGATGACGTTCCCGAATGGCACGAACGTTGAGACCAGGTCGGTATCGCTGAACTCCTGGGGTAGATGATAGATAAACAGATTGCAGCCCTCTGGACCCTCTATCTGTTTGTCCGTGTTGGTGAATTTCGCCTTTTGAGCCGCCGCTGCAGCTGCAGCTGCTGCAGCCGTGAACGCTGGGAACCCTGTAATCACAAAATTCGTTATATCGCCAATCCCTTATCAAGTAAGTCGACTGATCTAACGATACAATATAACGCAATGCTTCTTCGCATCCCACGAGACTCGCATTTTATTCATTATCTTTCGATTATTCCAGCCGTTACATAATTCAAGTTGTTGTTGAACCTGATCGTGGCTTTGAATTATCGAAGACACAAAGTAGTTGGTCATTAACTTAATTATGGCTCTGAATTACCGAAGAAAGCGAGCTTGTACTCAGTTGTACCACAAGATAATGCAGGTTAATTAATAGTTGCAATTTCGACACCACCGTTGCGTCTTCAGTGGCGCAAGGAACAAACATGTTTGTTTTCGTTCCTCGATTTTGAATGAAATGCGTATCTTGTGAGTTAAGATTTGCACATACAGTGGTGATCATACGCTTACGTGCAAGATTTAAACGAATATCCGAATATTGTACACCAAATGCGAGAAGATTGGTACAAGAGTTAAGAACGAAAGGATGAGCGTAGAACGGATCGCACGTAAGCGATACGATGGCTGCCTCTGCAGATCTGGACACTCGGCCACGTGCAAGTCGATCGCAAACAGAACGATAGTTCCGCGTTACATATCGCACATCACTAAAGAGTTCAGGCATTCCACTTCGTTTAGTTTAGTTACTCACTATGTAATTCTTTCTTTTCCACGGTCACCGTCGTCTTCCCAATGAGAGCTTTAAGGCGCACAGTTACTCGTTAGAACAACACTTTTTGCCAGCCATGAGTGCAAGTTAAACAAGTTTACTATTTTGCGATTTAATATCAAGAATAGAACCTGACCAGAAAGAGGGACAAGCGAAAATTCTTCAACGCACTACGCTTCGCTTACCTGCGTACTGTTGCAAACTGGAATACGCGTTGCTCAAAGAGTCTTGCAACCCGTTCAAAGGTGTCCCCGTTAGGGAATTGAGCGCTAGGGACGTCACAGGACTGAGGCTACCTCCGGTGGACCCTTCAAAATTGAAATGTCAATTCAATTATTAAACGTCTCATCGTCCATTCGTTCATTTAACCGAATTTCTACAACAGCGCCCAATCGATTAAAATAGTCGTTTAATTGAATAGTCGTTTTCTCTTCTTTCGGAATACGGCTAATTTCTTTATTGGCATGCTTCATGCTGCGGCACCGGCGAGAAAATAACGAAATAGTAGCTTATTATTTTATTTTGTTAATAATGCGAGCGGTCGCGCGTTTAACAGCTACCAGAAGCGATCTCTACAACAATGTTCGTCGAAGTAATCATTTGAATCGTGTGTTTGTTTGATGTTCGAACGAGCATACTTCAAGATACGTATATAGTTAATTATTGTAGAAAGCGATTATATACATGTAGCATCGTATGCTTTTATTAAGTAAAATGGCTATGCGTGGTGTAATTTGTGAACAGTGGAATGTGATTAGGATTGGCTCTGTACTAATCACCGTTCTTAACGACAACGAGTAGTGACAACTTTTTCAAGAACAACACACGCAGCAACCGATTGTGCATACACCAAATCTATTGTCGCAGTATCAAGCGAGAAATCATTTTCAATCTCACGAATATCATTGAATTTTCTGTCATCGTAGCTCGGATCTCGTTTGAATAAACATTTTCGGGCACGAGCATCGCGAAAAAAGAATTCTGTACTATTATCGATTCGTGACATTTGGCATGACAAACGGCACAAACGAATTAAAGCTTAATCAAAACATACTGGACAAATGTTTGGTGAGCTTCGTTCTATCGATTAAACAGCCAACAGTGATTACAATCCAATTAATGTATGAAGGTATGCATGAAGAAAGGAGACGATCATATAGAATGGTATTTTGCAACGGGTCAATAAAGCAATATACGGTAGGAAATAATGTTTGATATTTCATTTAAATGTTTTAGTAATTATACAATTTCCGACAATCAAATTTGATCATTTTATGAAGTACAAAATGAAATTTATGGAAATCTAAAATCGCAATAAAACTCTGTTAATTATACGTCGTAAAATTCAGGTCAGTTAATTATTTCATCGTGAAATGGAAGTTCCTCAACTGGATATTTTTAAAATGTTTGCAATATTTAAATTTGCAACGCATTTCCATGTTATATTCATGATTATGTAGTTGATATTACTATATGCCGTTAAATATTAAATGTGAACGTGTAATAGCGCAATTTGCATATTAAACAACACATTAATCTTCTTTCAGAATTTTTACTAACATCCCGGTGATGTGATGTAGAGAAGAATTAAAACGTAATGGAACATTTGGAACACGAACCACGATCATACACTTTCATTATTCCCTATCGCCCTACGCTTGATTGACCTGTAATTTCAAGACGTTCTGTGGAAGTATATGTGTAAAATGAAGTAACGAGAAAGAAACGGAAAGAGAGAGAGAGAAAAAGAGAGAAAGAGAGAGAGAGAGAAATAGGGATGTGTCATACATTGCTGCAATGATCTCCTCTCACCTGTGTTTCTGGTCTTTCCAAGAAGGACAGCTACGCACGAAAAAAAATGTGCACATTAAAACGCTGACGTGCGTCCGGATGAAGAAGAAACAGGAACAAAAAGAGGAGAAGAAGTAAAAGACGGAGAGATCGATCTTCGTAGACGATTTTCGCGGAGTTCTCGAAGAACGACAACGATCGATCCATTAACCATTGATTCGATACTTTTAATTCTACATTCTTTATACGCGAAAAAGAAATTCCTGGGCAATCCATTGCGCGTCATTTAAATCGAATTCCACGCGACGTTCTCGAGCAAACGTGTAGATTAATCGATATTGGATACCGGTCGCGAGCATCTAGCGGGGCTAAAAAGCTTTATTACAACGTAAATTTCATAACTTCTCATTGAAACGGTCATTTTACTGCCCTTCGATCGAGGTAATCCCTCTGGTGCACTTGGTGCGTAACGAGTGAACGAGGGTATCCGGCGATATTGAAATAAAAATGTTCTGTTGTGAAATAAAGGGACGAAATGCAGAGGAGCGGTAATAATCACGTGTAACCTTGAATAATGTGGGGAGAAGTTAGAATGTCGATACGTCGAGATTAATTTAGTAATTGTTAATACTATACCAGGCAATGCGACACGTACATAGCGACATACCTGCTGTCGAATTCGCCAGTCCGCTTAACGCTGAAACACAGAACACGTTCACGATATTAACAAGCGGAGTTAGTAACGTGTTTACATATTCAGCACGTAAACTTGACCGAAATTTACTTGGCCGGCACTTCGGTACGAGGTAAGGTATTCGCCGCGCGGAATCGGACGCGGACTCGAAACGTAATTGCGATTTGCTCGGCGTATCCGCGACGATCGACCTCGATCGTCGATTAACAAAGCGCGCGGAACGGAAATATTTGCACAGCGGTACAAACGTCGACTTCCGAGCTCTATATTTCTCAATTGCAATCAAGACATTCGAAGAAAAGCGGCCGTGAGAGGTTGTAGCGACATACTTTTTCCTTTTTCATAAGTGTAAGTGACAAGTAGAGAGAATTGCATTAAATTTTATAACATAGATGTTAGAAGTCCGTTTGATGATGTGCGAACGCATTTGTTTGCGTTTTTAACTCTGGAACGACTTCTGCTAGGTTTCTAGAAAAAATAAAGGGCACAGCGATCGAAGAAATTGCAGGAACTGCGTCCCAGCAGGAGTCACATCCCAGGTTTGTTAACACAAACAAAGAAACAAACGTTTTCTCAACACGTTACTTCCTACAATGCACACTCAACGATTCTCGTACACAGACCACATATATAAAATAAATATATACACACATAGAGTACGGACAATTTCAAGTGGAACAGGTTACAATGTTCTTATTAATAGCTACCGTATTAATCAATGTCTCGCAAAGTACGTGTCAAATAGTCCGCTGATACAATTCAGATTTAGATTTCCACGAAATTCGTTTCGTTTCCACGATTTCCATCATGCTATTATTCTTCAAATTTCGCGCGTGTGTTTTTAAGCGAACCGGGAAGTTTTCTGCGAAAGCACGACAGTTGCAGGCATTCATTCGTTACGTTTTCCACTGTACCCTCGCTACAAGGGTGAACAATGAAAACGGACACACTGCACATGGAAATTATAATAAATAATAAATAATAAATTGAACCAATTTCCAACGTTACCGCGTTTCTATGGATTATGCTTTTGTGTCGTGCAAGTTTTTCGTGTTTACTCACTGTTTGGCGACACCTGAAGGTTTCCATTTCCGCCAGTCATGGCTGCCAGAGTGACCAGGTTCTGCATACTCATTGGTGACACTCCTGCGTTCGCTGCAACGTACATAGTCCAACACACAAGAAATAATTAGATTCGTAATTACACCAGCGACAGCGCGGTTCGAGATTTTTTAATGCAATTTTTTTGTAATTTGAAAAAACGAAATTATACGAGTAAACAGCAAACGTGGTTGTCCGAGTTACGCGTGTTTATTCGGTGATACGGTTACGTAAGTTCTGGTATGTCGTTAGATAACCATACGGTTCGCGACAATCAGCAATAAACACGCGTTTTAACGTAGACACCGATGAGGTGCACCTACGACCATTTATCATTGCACTGGCGTGCTTCCCAACCCCGTTAAACGCACAATTTTATTATCACGAAGACAACCGAGGGAAAACGCGAGGTACCCCAAATATCACTCTTGAATTCTGTCTTTAAATAACTTATAGAGCAAAGATAAAAATTAGGGTTGCGCGCGAGTTCTTTCATGGACTAAACCCTGCTACCCTTTTAAGTCTTACATCAACAATGGTCCACGTGAAATGAAAAAGGAAATGCTAAGATGGAATATATTTCTATTTAAAAACATATATTATATTCTCAGTATCTATTCTACTTAAAGTACGCGACTAATTTTTGGAACATTCTGTACTCGAGAGATAGTCAAGCATAAGCGCGCGTGGAGCTTGCGAAACGAAACACCGCCTCAGACATCGGCACAATAATTTATAACTGCAGGTGGACAAACGCATGTCGAGCGATACGCGTTTCAACGAGGGATAATGGACGATGAATATTGATTTACCGCTGAGTACACGGCGAGAAGGTCGAAGATAAGTACAGGTGTCGCATAAATTACGATTACAATTCGTTCGCGGACGAATTTATACGAACCGCGAAAAAACGAAGAGGCTCTGGGTGCGTGTGCGCGTAGTTGTCATTGCTTCCAATGTTCAACATGATCGAAGACTTTGCAGCGAGGTCTACTTGGAACGATACATTCGATTTCAACGAGCTACAGACACCAGTCCCTCCTTTTTTCTAGCAAGGCCTTCGATCGTTCTCGATGAGGAAAGAGCAAAAGGCGAGCGTGAACGGGAGGAAAAGATGTGAAAAAAAAAAAAAAACAAAGTTGACACCGACCATACTCACCGGCGGTGTTGCTTAAAGAAGCAAGCGTCGCCAGGCCTTGCAGGTTCGCGGGGTTGATTTCGGGTGGGCTTGGTACCGCGGGCGCAGCCGCGTGCGTTGGGGTGGCCGCGCCAAGGCCTAGGTGCTGTTGCAGCAACAACTGATGCTGCACGCTCGAGAGCGCATTCGCGCCAGAACCCGCTGCAACAGGAGTCGCCGCGCTCGTTGTCGCCTGGAGTTGCTGCAGCAGCTGCAGCGAGGCGGGCGCCAGGGCTGGTGTGTCGTTCTGCAAATACAAGAGCGGGCCTTCGACAAAACTCTAAATCGCATCACGAAACGATGACTGAATCTATGAAATTTCTGGCGAACGGTTGCAACGAACTAGTTCCTCTACGTTAATTTGCCTTTGAGATTTCGAGGACGCTGGTAGCAACGCTCCACGTAACTCCTCGGAATATCGCGAAATTCTTTTCACGTAAAAAGTCAATGTTGGAGGATGAAAATTCGCCTCGAGAAGGAAATGTTGTGAAAGGAACCGGGGTTTCTGAAATATGATTCTTCAGTTTCTATCTCTCCGCGCGGATACGCACACATATAAGGGAAAACCCTTTGATTTCACGTAGAATACACGTGTAATTTTGAATATTCCAGGAAACTAAATGTACCAGAAAGTATTTCGTTCTCGATGCAAATAGATTCTTTGATATCAGGTAAAAAGGTCGGTTATCAAATATTAAAGGTACAGACGGTCAGGTAATGCGGCGCCATGTTGACCCCTGCTATATTCCAAAGATTCGTCTGGAACTGTTGCATCCTCTTCTGGTCTTTTTCCTTCTGTGTGTCTGCAAATTTCACGACCAGCGGCGACGAACATCCCTGAGGGAAAGAGATACATCAGCCATGTTAAATACGTATCCCTTTGATATGCAACGTTGATATTAATAGTGATTTAGAACCGAACTTCTCAGGCAGAATTATGGTACCTAATCTAACCGTAAGACGGCAACAACGAAATAGGAACATCTGCTCAACGGAATTACCAAACGGTTCGCTACACGGAACCACAATAATTAATAACGATAACAAAACATGTATGTATAGTCCCGTCGAATCGCGACCTATAAAGGGAAGCACGAAACGCTGGTCTGTTTAGGTTGATAATAGCAAAGCACGAATTCGTGCCAGTTAAGTCGACCACGACGTGCAAGTTCGAGGAACCTGCAGCATGGAAATATTCATGATATCAAAATGGAATTGCTGTCGCAGCCGCGTGCCTTGGCACGATTTGCTTTCATCGTTCGGAATAGGTGTATCCGCGTAGGTGCCTAGGGGTGGGAGAGGAAAGAAACAATTCCGTAGAGTGTGTGGAATTCGCTATGGAGGGTACACCACGCCATTATACTTGCATCGAATTGGCTGGTACTTCCGCTGAAACTTTTATTGGATTCGTACGAAATGGCAGAAAGAGGTCGGATTAAGTATTAATTGGTAAATGGAAAAATATTATGAAATTTGGTAATTCGAGTCCCGACGAGCTTCAACGTTAATTAAGTTTGATCGTTCGGTGAATCTTAAGTACTGATTAACAATTAATTAAAGACTAATTTTGTCGCGTAAGTATCATGCTCCTCTATCTGTTGTACTCTGCGCTTTTCTGTCTTCACTGAGAAGACAGTGGCAACTCGTCCTATATTTGATGATGGATGAAAATGAGCGAAGATGTAAAGTTCGCTCAAAGTTCTATATTATTGGGGACATCAGTTTCAAGAAAATTAATATCTAGCACAAATTAGTTAACAGTAGTTAAACTGATCAAAACTAAAATTACTTCAATCTGTCCCGATTTATTCAGCCTTCTAAAATTCGGAAAGCAATTTCTTTGCAGTTCGGTAAAACTTTATTTTAAAAATTACTAAGAGAGTGGCGGTTTCGAGGGTTTGCATTCGTCAGACACGGTAAGATCAAAGAAGAAGCTTTTAAAGGAAAGAAGAATGAGGAAAAAAGTGTGCGCAAGTACGATTTAAAGAGCAATCGTAGAAAAAGTTCTGCCGCTTTGAATCATGAAGGTATCAGCCCGTATAGCGGTCTTTCTTTGCTCGATTTCGGTTAGGTCGAGTTAAATCGGTACATCATCAGACCTTAAGCGAGTATACGGAGAGCTGCGAGGTCGTGGATGCATGGACGTTTCTCCTGATGACAATGGCACCGAGCCAATGTCCGACGACCTCATTGAACCGCTATGAAAAGAAACGAGCCGAAGTGCATACACTTAGCGAGCTTCTTGGCTTTCTCTTTTTTTTTTTTTAACCGTGCTAAGAAAAGTTACTTTACATCGTGAAAATTTCCGTTTCAATGTAAATATATGGAACAACCTTTGGGTATATAACATCGCCGCGAATTGTACCTTTGTTCGATACATAGAAAGGACGAAGTTCGGTAACAAAGTATCATTGTTTCGATCGTTTTGCAAGGAATACAATGTCTGGCAAGAGTTAAGTAGAAGAGATAGAGTAGACAATTGCGCGTCGTTCCCACTCACCTCCATCGTTTGCGAGTGATGAAGAGCTTTAATGGCATTGATGGCGTATTGTTTACTAGCGAAGGTAACGAAGGCACAGGCTTTACTTTTCCCGGTGCTGTCCCTTAGCACCGAGCATTCTTCGATGGTACCGTAGACGCTAAACATGTTCCTAACGTCATTCTCGGTGAACTTTTTCGACAACATGCCCACGAACAGCTTGCGTTCTGGAAACAGAAACAGACATTGCAACATAGTCACTGTACATTTGCTTGGTTAATTATTATAATTCGATATTTATCGCATAACGGGACCGCGTATACGCGTAATAAGCGTTTACGTGTCACACGACTGGCCAACTATGGACCATTTGAGGATGACAGGTGGCGAAGAGAGGCGGAAGTGGGTGCAGTCAATATTTGTTTAGGACCAAGAGAAAAGCTCCATCCGGAGAAAAGCCGCTTATGTAAATTCAGCGTCGCATAGGGTCTCGTACAGGGACGCAAAGTAGCCTGCTGCATCTCTGAATATCTCTATCCGCACCTCTCTTATTCTTCCACCTTTATCAACCCCTTGATTCAGCCCCCTTTCTCCCTTATCCGATCTACACTACCTTCTCCTCTATGTACACACACACGCACACATACGTACTTCTATGACTTTCCTACCGACAAATGCATTTTCTCAGTGAAAGGAACCCTTTCTTCTATGGAATTAACCAATTCCGCTAATTCTTAATATTGCATATATGTATAATAAGTTTGTACATCTTTTGAAATCTGCTGTCTAACTCACGTTATTATAGAAATGACGGTCGGTGACCTTCTTACTTACAACCTAGTTGCATTCAATTGAGTCAATTTGAAAAGGAAGCGCGGCCTCCTTGCATGATTCCTCGTTATTCACGCAGACGCAAACGCGCGGGTGCACACACAGACACACACGGCTGAAGAATTCACGCGGACGTCTGTAAAATTAGAAGTTCACGTAAACCTCTTTACTGGCTCACGTAGAATTCAATCAAGAAACCATCCGACTAATTCTTTAAACGGTTAATCGCAATCCCGCGCACAGACGATTGGCAAGATTTCAACGGTTCCCAACAATTGCCACGCGCGATCGATTCTCTGTTTCCACCCTCTCGCTCTTTCTCACGGCTACGAGAGAGCACCGCACCAAAATCGATCACCTGCCCCAAACCGAATCTCGACTCGTTAACAGTTCCTCGTTCCTTGATCGCGTAACGAGCCGTGTTTCACCGAGGCAGCCCCCCATAGTCAAAGGCTTTGACCGGCAAAAGAAATAATAAAATTGGAAATCAAGGGAACCAACCGAAGGCGGAAGGGGTAGAAGAGGACTCTACAGCGCTGTGCAAAACTCTTAAATCGTTCGCGTTATTGCTTTCCCAGTAATTCCATTTATTTTACAACAATTGCTGTTGTACGACAAACATAAAATGCACGACGTTCTTTCCAACGTTTGACGCGTGCAAAATACTGGGTCGTTATAAATTTCTCGATAATTCTTCGATGATAAAATACTCGCTCTCTTGAGAACGAACGAGGACGATTTGGATACTAATCGCTGCCGTTAAAGTCGTTCGCGAAGGTATCGAAATGTTTTTCCAACGGACTGTTTAAGATTTTTGCACAGCACTGTAGACAGATCGCGGCTGGGTGTGATGAGAATGGACTGTGCGCGGAAACCCCGCACATATTCGTCGATTGCGCCGCAAACTCGTCCCCCTGTTAACGATTTAATTACTTTCGTAACCTAACCGGATACCAGAGAGTCCGGACAGCTACGGCTGCCTCCCGTGCATCGTATCAGATTTTCCACGACGCAGCTCCATGGAGATTGGACCACCGCCGCATACTATCTCTTTCCATCAAGCTACGTATTATTTTCAACGAAAAAATTTCAATCCACTCCCCCACACCCCTCATCCACCCCTTCCTACCAATCCCTGTCTCTCGTCTCCTTTGTCCAGCGGCACGAGCCCGCCAGCAAAACTGCTGGCTTCGCTGGAATGTTTATTAAATGCCGAAGACGTTGGTCTGCCGCGAGGATCTTGCTCGTGCTTTTGGCTTCGAACCGAATTTGGAAGGGAGAAGAGAAACGAGGCAAGGAAGGAAGGAAGGAAGGAAGGAAGGAAGGAAGGACTGGTTGATCGTTGAAGCTTTATCTTTACGCAGAGGGAGGGTGATAGTGGAAGAATGTATTGAGTATTTGCAGATGGATAGGGGTGTGGAGGCCTGCGAGATGTGGAGAAGTTGGGGAATATGATGGAAAAGGGGGATGTACTGGCGGAACGCGTTGGGTATCGTTGATTTAATTTAGTTACGGTACTATGAGTATCGGCTAAGGATGTAGGAATACCTTGGAAATACCTCCCATTCTTCTTTTCCTCTTTCCGTCTGCTTCTATCTTTATTACGATCTCATCGTTCCACCCTATTATATCTATCTTTCTATTTCTATTTTACATGGTACGTAGATATTCTTATCGCGTCGATGACTTCGTAAATTGCTGTTCTCATTTTTCTTCCCGTTGCATACTTGTTACGCAATGTTTTGGGAACGTAACTTCCGCTCGCGGTCGTCCATCACAATTTTCTTTCCATTTATTCGTCAGATTCTTGAATAGCCGTTTCCACCGTGGCCGATCCATTCATTTTCCAATTAATTCCCGATCCGCGCGGCGTCTGTTTGCGGACGAAAACGGCACGCCCCGGGACTTTTTCTCTGTTTTGCTCAATTTTTGCGCTCTTCTCGCAGCCATCGCTGAGCATCCGAGCACGAAACCGCGCAAATGTTTGTAAATCAATTTTACGTACTGTGTACACGGTGTTTGTTCCCCTAATTAAATCGTGGACCGTGTCCACGGAAATCGTTCCGCGTTTTCTGTCGAATAAATTGCGAAAGGCTGGAAACTCGGCCACGATCGAGCGAAACCATGAAAAATTAACATGCGCTCTGTCAGTCCCAGTCGCGTGCGCGGGGCTAATTATTTTTCACATTCAGCGAGAAATATTGCGGTGCAAGTTGCGCGCGATGGACGTAAAAGTTAGCGTATCGGGAAACCGTCAAAATTACGTAGAACAGTTTTGAGGAAGGGACGCAGCTACTTTGGCGAACAGAAAGTTATTGCAATTATTGTAACGCGAACGCGCGACTTGGCGAACGACTGTTCGCGGAGCGCGTTTTCTTTAGCGTCACAGGAGGCGAGATTCGAAATCAGCCAGTTGCTGGAAGTGGATGAAGTCGATGGACTGGGATCAACAGGGAGTCCAAGGACCGCTTAAAACGTACACCAGGCTAAGCCACGAGTTTTCGGCGAATGTTGCGAAAGATTAGATTTGCGTTGGTCCTTGTTTCGTATTCACCTAACCGGTAGCTGGGTTCGGGGCAGGTATATTCTTGGTCTCTTACCGGCTCACTTCCGGTGCCCTCCCGGTACTTTACCAGAATGAGAATTAACTTTGTTAATTCAATTGCTGGGTTGGCCACGTTCAAACTAACTGAATTTCAGCCAGAGTTGAACTACCGTGTTGCTAAGCAGACCGCCTCTCGGCTTATGTGTAATATATCTCTATATCGCGTTTGCACCGGCTGACCGATTATCCTCTGCAATTGCACATACACCGAGCCAGGTGATCGAAAGCTTACCATCAAATAAATTCAACGCTGCAGCGCGGTTCTTGCGTTAAACGACAGAAAAAAGCTACTTCTTCTCCACTCGAACGGATTCTGATCCATTTAATATCCTCCAAGCCGTACGCCTTGAATCGTTAATCGATTCACGCGTGGACACGGCTAATGAACTGATCCACTAAATGACACGGGACAAGGTGCTGTTTATCCCTCTATGAGAAAAGAGAAACAGAAGAGGGAGTTGGAGGAAGTTCAGCTGTGGAACACAGCGGGGATATCTCCAGCTCCTGGGGCGGTAAATCGTCGAATATCTGTTACACAAGCTTAAACGAGCTTACGCGTTCCCGTACGGGGGAGTCACGCTCGTAAACTCTCGTCCTCTCATAATTTATTCCCCCGCGGCACGAGAGAGCACGGGTCAGCCCAGCGAAAGAAGTCCGCGTCGAAAGGCGCACCTGCCAACAGCGAGGGTGAAACCGACTATTAACGCGACGATTGTGTAATAATCTCCCGGCCGCCGACTATTTTTAGGCTCGCTCAATTTACGACCATTAACCCTTCTATCTTTCTCTCTTTCTCCTCCTTAGACTCAATTCCCCTCCGCTCCTCATCCGTTTTCTACTTTCCCAAAACGTCTTCTTCGCGAGTGCAGCGACTTGATTCGTTTCTCGATTATTCAACAATTTTAATTCCTCAATTTTTTTTTTTTTTTTTTGCGAGATACCCCTAAAAATATCGACGTAAAACACTTATTCGACGGCCACGATACTCGAAACAGTCATAGATCGATAACGGTAATTTGAATTCAGTCCCATCGACAAAATGGTCACCCTGGTTGCAATCGCTCTTCGCGATAATAAAACTGTCAGCGTGAAAAACAGAAAGGTCGTCAACCTAGAAGTTCGACGTCGAAAAATCCGTCGAAATCGAATGAAAATCGCGCGGCTATTGTTCGCCACGTCGAGTCGTGTGGGTAGCGTCGCTTTGGGCGCAGGTATGCGACTCGTCATTAGTATGTCGGCGGTAGAACGCGCAGGAAGTGACGTCAAAGAATGGCAGCGATTTATAGAGAGTCCACGAATTCCGATTAGTGAAACGTTTTCACCTGCACGCCGACGTCGCGACTGTAAATTTTCTTTTCATAAAGCCGAACGTGAGCGGAATCTCTTCCCTCCGCGATCTACCGCAGCCAGTTTCCCTTTTTACAAATTCAACGCGAAGGGAATTGTGGTCCTTGCCGCGATACACTCGAAACGACCTGAAAACGCGTGTCGTCGCGTGAATTATATATCTATGCACGACGGTGGATGTAGCCGCGCGTGGGGAAACGTTACGTTTCAAAGCGAATGAAAACGAGCACACTTTGGTTTTTCCTTTCTAATAAAAGTTCGCTTAAAATTAGTCAGAAAATCAGAAAAGAAGTTCGTGTCAAATTTCCTCGCGTCAGAAGCGAATTACCGTATTTACGGTTTCAGCGCGAGAAAAGTCATGCAATTCGCGTCGGATTCGCAAAGAATGCACTTTCGCGACTCCTGGGTCGAAACAACGATTTTCAAAGTCGGACGACAGCCCCGTAGTTTCGCGGGATACAGCCTCGAGAGCGGCGCACGGCTAAAACAGCGTATTTCCTCGATTCCCTGTCGCTGGTAACCCGTATATTTCGCGAAAGCCCTCTTCGTCGCCTCGGTTTACGGATATCTTTCTCGCGACAACGATTCCACGGCCCTCCCGTGGAAATGGCGTTATAAATTTCGGATCGCGACGACTACGAGAACCAGCCGCCATTTTCCAGCGCGTTGTACGCGTCGCACCCCTTTCGAAGGATAAATATGTATCGCGAATGGAACAGGAAGGCTATTACGTTGGCTTATCAAACAATTAAAGCGAGAATTATCGATTGTCTTCAATTATTTTACTGTCACGGTCGATTAAAAATGCAGAAGAACGCACGTGTCATCGCGTAAAGATCGAACAGCCATTTATTTTTAAGTTAACTAACAAACTAAAGGCTACTCCTTTCACCTCCCCAGGAAACAACCGTATGTGGGGTGTATTCATTGCACATTTGTATGGGATCCGACACCTCCGACTTCCATCCGGTTGGCAAAGCCTGGTGTCGTTTCCTGTACTCTTTCCTTTTCGTTTCATTTATTCTAATTCATTTGTCGCCGCCTTTAGAAACCATTTAAGGTATATTATTCGAGTTGCGTTGCGAATAGATACGAGGGAGAGAATTCTATCGGCGGTCCAACGAAATAAAGATTAAAATTGGTTATTTTATTCTGGGAAATTTTCCTAGCCGCTTCGAACATCCATTTTCTTTTCGATCGAGGTAACGCGCAAGTCTGCGGTGCGATTTGCAACGCTCGTGCCATTGAAATCGTCGTGGCAAAATTGCCAAAAGCGTTATGCAAGTACTCGCAACGTCACCGTTTCCCGATGGTGCAAGACACTGGACACGTTCGTGTTCGTTCAGTGTATATCATTAGTCGAGCGACAGTGAATTTTAACTGCGCTCAAAATTACCATAGAGAACAGGATTTATGCGATTATGCGTTCATTTTGAATAAGCGTCAGATTCGTGCAGGAGTTTAAATCGTCTTCCCCAGAGTCAACAGGTTCAAATAATACGTAGCGGCATTTATATTTAATACAATGTAACGCTTATCGATAAATTTCGTTCCGATTGAGTATTTCAATCCTATTCCGATCGTTTCCTTTCCCAAACTCTGCACGGAACTCGAAAACCCTGGAACAACCGAACGTCAAATAATTGCGCGCACAATGCGGAACGTCGTCTACCAATTTTTCCAATATATTAACAAATGAACGTGCAAACGTAACGAACCGTATCTCGCATAGTGGTTCTCGTTTTTTTTTTTTTTCATAAAATGAAAAGATTACAAAGAGTGAAAAAAGCGAAGGAAAAAAGAGGACACCGATACGGTCGAACGGAATATATATATATATTTTTTTTCATCCATTCAAAAAGCTCCACTGTGCCGATGATATATAGCAAGAAAGCGTGACGGATAGGAATACGGCGGCTTTAATTAAATTTTTAATTGCCACAGTTCTGACTACATACTCGCATTATAATTATTCCGCAGCGACTCCTACATATTAATTACGAGGCGCGCTCGCCTGTTCCGATATTTAAGTGTAATGCCCTTTCGACCATGTTGCCTTTACCGAACTCCTTTCGCGCTTTGTCAGGATTACGTAACTTCATTATTCTGTAATTCATTTTGATCGATACGAGATAAATTACGCCTGGCCGCGGTCTAGTGGAACAACAATGGTATCCGATTTATCGGGGCACGGATCGATTCAAACAAATTACAAAATTTCTCCGCGGTTTTGCCGTTGCTTCGCATTAATATTTATCAGGCACTTCAAAATAAATAATCAACTGTCACGCGAAAGCAAAGATATCCGATTATCCGTGGTATCGCACTATTTGAACAGCGTGCGCTGTGACTGGTTTCGATAATCGAGGTTTCACCGTACAGATTTTAAGCGTCGAATATGTGTATCCTTCGAAAGCCGAATGAATATTTTTGCAAAATATTGAATCATGCCAGCTGTCATTTGTGGTGAAACGGGAACACAGGTTAAGCTGATATTTAGTCTTTAAATAAATTTCCTCGGGCGAGATACGAGTGAATAAATGATCACACAAGACGCACACGCGAGGCACTTAAACCGACGGATTCACAAAAAGGAACTCATTTTCCTTCGCTCTTAACCGACACAGCGAGACGAACGCAAATTTGCTTAGCGGCTCCGTAACAAGAGACCTCGCGTTCTTACATACTTTACATGGAATCAAACATTCTCTGTCCACAGTGCGTCCGCACGGAAACTCATCCTTAATTGCATTACACGCGTTATCGTTTTAAAAGTTGAGGATCAACCGCTGTGAGTACATGCAGCTAACGTTAGCGTAACCAAGAAAATATTGCGCGTTCCAAAGGTGGAATTTATTCGAACGGTACGAGAAATGAAGGATGCGCAGAACCAACTGATTAAAATGTGTCTAAGAAGAAATTTTCGCGAGTCACAGGTCGTTCAACGCTGTCGATGCACACGCGTGAATCTTCGCGGAGATGCGAAGAAGACGCAATTGTTGCCTCGAAATCAGGGCAGTCTTCGACACACGTTTCATTAGTCGAAAGGAACGTTCTCGAGATCGATGGACATCGAACGGTCGTCGAAGATTCCTGGTATTCTTTCGTGCGACAGAATGCACAATAGTACGGTTGGAAAATAACGAAGTAACAGTAGGTGCAGCTTACCGAGCCGGTAAGTAGGTTGCCGTGGCTAACTCGTCTATGGTATGTGCACCTATCAATACGCCGTGTATGTACGCGTGTCTCTGTGCTGGTGAATGGTTGCGAACGGGACACAAAGAGATATGGAATTACGTAGAACCATTAAACAGAGCCTGGTTCGTCGAGTACTCGCGATTCTTTTCAGCGTGGTCTGACTTTTCTAACATCTGATCCAGAAATTGGAGTAAATTGACATTTCGGAGTAACGATTGGACGGAGCGTACTCGAGTGTGCGCGTGAAACGACGACAAACCGATTTCTCGTGGGTTGCGTAAATCCTGAACGTTCGAGAAGTATGCAAGCGTGCAACGCGGAAACAATCGCGGAGATTCCTGACCCTCAATTTTGAAACAGCGGCCTGCCGTTTCCTAGCACGGCGTGCACGATGATTGACGAAGTCATTGAGAAGAGAACGAAACACTTTCTAGAGAAAGTTGGTTGACATTTTCCAGCCGTAGCCTTGGGAACGTGTATCAACAGGTGGAATGTCGAGTATGGATGTCCACGATAAACATCGAAAGATGAGCTTCATTTCGACTAACAAACGTATATATCGTATTAAATCGCGAATAGTAGGACAGCGTAGTATTCCAAGAAACATGGCAGACACGCGCACGCTCTCGTACGAATCGTACATTTGCTCAAGAGTGGAAAACATGGATAAAATTATAAACTCGTATAAAGTGAAATTCCCATCTCGCGTGATGGATTACCGCGCAGTTGATCTAGCTGAAAGGCATTCTAGAAGTAACAAGCGTTGAAAATCGACGATCCCAGTGTAGAACTTGGCAGAGAAGTGTTTAAGAAAAAGTCGCGTAAACCAAACAATCCAGGACGAGAGACGACAGAAGAAGGTGGGCCACAAATATGACAGAGGCGAGAACACTTTCGTGCACCACGAAGAGGAATAGCGGGAATGGGCTGGCTGGAAATGGACGTGTCCCCGACGTTCCGTGGCTTGACGCGACACACCTGCAGCTTCTAGTACGGTGCCGCAGGTTGGACAACCAGCGAGAAGCCACGAGCTCTGACCGGTCTTCCTTTCGCAGACTTTGTCCCCGTTCACGTTTTTCGCTTTGTCTCGTAGAGAAACCGACTTTGGAAGAAGGATGAACGATTGCATGATGCAACGACGCGGAGAGAACCGGTTGGGCACGCGGTTTCCTCGTGCCTCTCAATTTGTCTGCCCGAGGAACGAAGAAGCGCCGAGGCAAATACACTTGGCGTGGCATTGCGAGGTACGACTCGTTTTCTGATTGCATGGTAAACAGTACGATGTATCGGTTTGCTGGAAATTACTGTTGCTTTATGTGGGTTTTATTAGCTTTTACAGTTAACAGACTGACGCGCATGAAGCGGGCATTACGAGCGAGATCGCGTGATTTTCAATTTGTAAACTGTTGCCATTAATGTTACCAAGGATTTTAGCGTCAAAAGGTACCGCTGAACGTAAACCACGACACGCAACCAGAGACGAAGCGTTTTAAATGAAAGTAAGTCGTTCGACTGTTATTTGTAGTTTGCCAAGGAAATAACGAGGAAACTAACGGAAGCAGACGAATGGATTGCGCAAGAATCGAGCAACAGACAGCTGCATAACGAATTCGACATCTTCTTTTGTAAGTCACGTTTCAGGCACGTGAGGATGAGTTACCGCTTTTCGCCCATTATATGCCAGAAAGGGAGAGACGGACGAGAAACTTGGAATATATTTTTCTATAACACCGCGAAGTTAACGCGACACGGCTAGAGACCGATGGAAATGGAAGGAGCAAATTGTTTTCCAACGAAGGTATCGTCGTACCCGGAAGAGAGTCGAGTTGCAGTCGGAAATAATAAAAAAAAAGGGATCGATTGTCCGCCTGTGCGATCTTGAGACGTACGTTCCAACGTAATAACGCAATTCCTGTACGAGAGAGACCCGTACCTGTCCGCGAACCTGCTTACGTTAACATTCTGTTGCGTAACAATGTATAATACTATACACATAACACGCAGTGGCTATTTGCACTTTGGAATCAGCTACCACGAACAATTTTATTCTCTTCGTAAACCTGAAAGCAGAAATACTAAAATTTCAACGCGTTCACTGTGGCCTCAAACTCGATACCTGACGAACGCGATGGCCTTAGACGCGCCATGCGCGCGAGTAGCAGCGGGCTTGATTCTAAGGGATGAAGGTTGCGTAAGCTGGCGTTTAAAATGAAAACTCGCAAAAAACAAAAAAACCAGTCAGTCATTGTGGTCTGCGAGCGGTTCATAGGTGGATGAGTCGCGAAGGGTGCGAGGTAGACACAAGTCCAAGCGGAGGGAGAATAGAGGAGGCTCGAGTGTGAGTGCTGCCCCGTTCCAACCGAGTTGAGCCACTACTTCATTCAGTCCTATCGCCCCCAGACGCCTATCTCTCGCAATAACGGCCTCCATTGATGAAATTCTGAGGTCGGTTAAACGATCGGCGGACCAGGCCGCAAAACAACGATCGCGAGAGAGCACGCGTCGTACTCCAATTTATGACGTTCACCAGCAGCCCGAGGATTGCGAACGCGCCAGTTTTTTTCTCTCCTCACGGACAGCTGTTGCTTCTGGCCATTCGCGGAGAGTACACTGTGTACCTCTGACAATCAGGACCGTTTATGACGAATCGGATCGTCCTCGTTATGACACGTTGCTCGTAAGTGGGTTAACATAAACTGAAGGGCAGATGACGTGGAACACAGCGCTCGTCTCTGGTCAACGTGGACAGGAGATATGTTGTACCGTTCCTGGGGGTAGTTTGGATTTTATCGCTTATATTTCTACGAGCGGGATATGATTTATAAGCAGCGAGTGATTTGTGAATTTTAATCAGAACTGGAGAAACTTAGCGATGTCGTAAATCCATGCGAATGCTAAACTTCGAACAAAGACTATGGGATTGTGAACTGGTTTCCCAAGTCAAGGGCATGAGCAACGCCCAAGAGTATTGCATAGCTGCGCGAAGCATATTTATGTAGGGTGTATGCGAACTTTAGGGTCAATTCTGAATATCTTGGTGGAGAACTTGGAAAATTATGCGAACGGCTTTGGCAGATATTTCGGATGCCATTTAACAAGCTCTCCAAGTAATTACTCGATATTAAGTTTCGTATATTACAACTTAAATAGTTTTCAATATTTGCCTCGCGATCGTAATCTTTGACTGTTGAATACTCGAGATGTTTGCAATGAATCGACGATGCCTTCTTCCTATTCCCAGGAGAAATGTATTACTTCTGACGAATCTTTCATTGTTGTCAACTACTACGAACCAAATTTGGTGGATACTATGAATCATACTTTACATGGATGTCCATTATCTCATTCCATCGGAACATTGTATGCATTTCCCAAGATTGTTTGAACTTTCGTTTGCCTATTCTACGAAAATAATCTCGTACGCAATACTACGTAGACTCTGTTGATTTTTAGAGTAGAACCATGTGTTTCCACTTACCACCCCCACATGATTAGAAAACACCGTGTGTCTTCGAGTTACTCACCTGTAACAGAAAAATGAATAACCATGATTAAGGAAACAAAATTCGTAGTCGTTGCGGGTATTAGCGCATAAAGAAACATATCATTACAAAACAACTGGAAACAGCAATCGTATCGCTATTAATACGAAGAAAAATCAATCTGTTCCGATCCAGAAAGTAAGCAACGTCGTACCAGCCAAAACTGCCTCACGGACAAATGATAACCGAAACTCTAGACGTAACTAAGTAACGATTTACGAACTATCGTTGCCAAGATGCTCGCGGGATACACGATTTATCTGAAAAGGAACGAAGCGACAGTGACAGGTGGAAGGCACCGCCTCGCCTCCCGATTTGCATGTGACCCAGTCTCGGCTAATCGTGAATGGTAGTCGGCCTCCGGATCGCTCTCTGTCCACCGTTCACGAGCTACCAACGTATCGCGCTAACGTCTACAGGTTGTTTTATCGAAGATGAACGAAAATTTCACGTCTTCTCGTCGGTGCAAACGCTGTACTCTAGCTCGATAAGATTCGCTGGATATGCCAATAACCGTTTAATTGTTTTACGATATGAAATACACTTCGCAGGCCGCGAACCGTGCCGTACAATAGTGCATTCTCCAAGCAAGTCGACCCAAGTTCGTGCTGTGCGCGAAAAGTAAAGTTATAACCGTAAAGGATCGGTAAAAGTTGGCGCCATTCTGGGTATCCACTCCTGGCAGCCAAGTTGCTCGAATTCGCACGACTTCGAGTCAACTAACTCGACGTGTACGAACGGAAACTTCAAGTCGACCCGGTCGAAGTCAGTCGAATTGCCGTCCATCCTCGGTGATAGAACCTGTACGCAAGCTGTCGACCCACCATAGTTGGGATAGCTACGGTGACACAGCGATGCTGCAAACGCTAGGCTACGCCTCGTCGACCTCGCCGACTGGACAATGGAAAATAACGTGTAATGCAATCGACGGCTTCGTTTCAATCGCCCACTGTCCGCGAATAATGGGCTACACGGTGCGGAGAGTCGCGAACAATGGCCACAAGGGACGACGCCGCGTGACGCAAGGAGCTTGCTTCTCGACTTCGCCCGTGGAATGCGTTCCTTGATGACAATGAGCTATTAGTCACTGCTAAGCGTTCAACGAAATTACGTCCCAGTGACGAGTGACGTAAGTCGGTGAACTTGGCTGACTGGACGATAGTCGTTGACGTTGGTCATGGATTATGGGAATCGTCGTCCTTCCGGAAGCACCGTGGCGGGTCTTTGCGATTTAAATTCATCCCTCCGTGCATGAATCGGAGAAAATTGTTAGGGAAGATAATCCAGGTCGCGTATACCAGCTGGGCGCATCGATTGCATCGGGCGAAGACGCACGCTAACGAGGTTCGCGCTCGTGGTCCCTTTTCTTGCCGTTGCACCCAATTTGCACGGTGAAACGAATGATGAAAAACGTACGTTCCGACACCCTGCAACTAATGAATTTCCAGCTGCGCGAGCGCCGCGGCTATATTAATTTATGAATAATTTCTGTTCGTAACGGGATGTTTGCTTTGCTAACAGGGACGAACGTACGGTTCGCGATGTTTGATGTCAAGACGGTCGGTCGAAACGAGATCTTCCACGATTAACCGTACTAATTTCTAACAATACGTATTTTCTACCCCCTCGGCTTATATGCATATCGCTTTTCAAGGTTCACGAGCAAAAACGGGGACATGAAAATTGAATAGAAAATTCGTCCGACAGTCCTCCTACCCTTTACGTAATATCTTTAAAAATGTGCATTCTTCTCGAAAGACGTTTTCGCGGCCCCTTTTGTTAGAGAAAACCGACCCATAAATTTTAGATCTTTGTTTCACTCCTATTGGTATGTAGATTTACAGTCGAGCAACCATTATAAAATCGCAGGGACATTTTCTTGAGACGATTAACAGGACGGTTTTAAAAACTCTACCAGCCAAGTGTTTTGTACGCTTCGTAGACTCTTAGAAAAACGTCAGTTAATTTCGTCCGATTGTTCGCCAGACGATTTCCACGTTGGTCAACGCAAGCTGAACGCGCGTACAAATCATCTGATCAGACGCGCGACTACGAAAGTCGCCTGTATCACGGAAACAGGACAGTAATGCAATAATTATTTCTGCTAACTATTTCCATCTTCGAACCACCGATTGAATTACACCTAGAAGCGAGAAATTAACGATCCAAACAACTCTCTGGAACACGTTCCGCTAGGACGGTAACAAAACTTGAACCTACCCTGCCCGTACCCAACTCCCCGCCTGTGGTACACTGGTAGGTATTCCAGATGCACAACGAAGCTTATAACCGTACATCCGTGGACGGAAATAGCTTGTACCACAAAGTATCAAGCGGAGCCGCGGGAGATCGACTTGCAGATTGCGTTCGCGCGGGTGAAATGATGAATTCCACCTCTGGTAACGGGAAGTTCCCTTCCTTAACAGGATAGAACGCGCGCGACATTGTTCCGTTTTCGAGCCCTCCGGAGCGCGGCGAGTGGTCCCCTCGTTAATTGATACCTTCATCACGCGCGCGCGCGGCCGCTCACGAAACTGGCGACCGTTCTGCTTTCTCTTCTCCTCGTGCTATCGTCCCGCATGCAGGTCGTTGCTGAAAAGTCGGGTAGAGCTCGTCACGCTCGACGGGCATCTGCATATGCCCCACAAACTGGAATAAATCGCAGCGAAAAAGTTAACCAGCGACACGCAGCGCGGAGCGGGTGATTATGATGGTGGGCGTTTGGGTTAAGCGCGGCGGGGTTGATGAATATCGTGGTCGCTGTTGTGGCGTGGTTTTGCCACCGTTCCACGGGGCGAACGAAAAGCTCTGCGGATTTCCGAGTAACAGTGTCCAATTATTCAACAGAGTTTACGGTGTATCGTCCGCGATGTAATTACGATGTTGCATTTGCGTGCAAGGAAGCATACAAGATACAGGAGTTTCTTCGAGAAATTGATGGACGAGCTCGAGGACCGCTATCCGCGAGTAAATATGTCCTTCTTTCTGCTGTTAGCGAAATAAACTGGCTGGTGATCGCGTGCGTGTTCGAATCTCCGCGAAGGAAATACGCGCAGAGTCGTTTAGAGGCCAACGACCACTTGGAATCAGCTGAGACTGGGTCACATGCAAATTAACAGACAAGACAGCGTACGTTCCCCGACCCATCGATGAACAGCGACCTAACAGAACGATGAGGAGAATTTTCAAAAATTTTATTTATTCCCGTGCGTCTCGATCAGAGATCCTAAGATCTCTAGATAGTATCCTAAGATAGTATCCTAAGATCTCTAAAAATTGCAATGAATTTTCTAATAATTTATCACTGATCGCATTCGATCACTGAAACCGCGAACAAAATCGGAGTAGCGATAGAAAGAACAAGGTTGAAGCATGCGGAGCGCTCAAAAGGCCAATGGCGTTGTCCATTCACGATCAGCTGAGCGCGGCATTACGTGCAAATCAAGATTCGACCGCGCCTCGACATCGCCAATTTGCTTCTCAGCCGCATTATATTGCAACGTGTCTGCAAAAGTCGGTCGTTGAAACCGGCGCTGCAGCAATGACCTCAGTCCTTGGCATTCGAGGTTGCACTCTCGATGTCGACGATTCGAGCCGCGGGTCAACGTGGTCGCGGACATTTCAGTTTACTATCAAGCAATATTCGAAACCGTATCGCCGACAGTCGCTATTCTCTGAAACCAACGCGTCCGTCTTCGTCGGCACGAAACTGTGAAACAGAAATTGCGATTTCCCAGCTCCGATTACTGAGAATTCGAAAATTGCCAATTATCGCGCGCAATTCACTGCGAACGATATTAAACGCGCGTTGATACAGACTTCTTCCGACCAATTACGAAACGAGTTAGAATCGACGATACTAGAGTTTCCAGCAGCGATCGGTTTTTTTTTTTTTTTATTACCCTCTTCTTTTTTTCTGAAAAATCACGGTATACCGGAAACGATACTTGTCAACTGTGCGTCGACCAGCAATTTCAATCGCGAGCACTGAATTCCAGCGAAGGGCAGCGGGAATCGGAGTTTTTCGTGCCAATAAATGTCGCTTACAAAACCCGTTCTCCAGCCGGTCCACTGGCATAGTGACGCGGCTGGTGCCGCCTCTCCCGAGGCGCTTTAACTTTCTCGGGCTCGTAAAGTCGCGTTTGTCCGAAAAAATGCTCCATCACGACCGGTGTTCCGGAATAAGCAAACACTATGGTCGCGCGAGTAATCAGGTAACGCCGAAACGACGCCTTTTTCCCCCACATTGTCAAGGAAAACGAGCAACAGCTACTCTTTTTACTTTCGCAAACAACGTTTTATAGAATGCACCGTGACATCAAGTTCGGGGAACTTTTTTTTAGCCAGCTTCTTCGCGGCTAACTCGACTGTTCGCGTCTCGTCGAGATGGTGGATGTAGGTCACGCGAATTATTGTTAATTTTTTTAAGCCAATTAACGGATTGCACCTGTAGCGAGGATTATGTGGTCAGTGATTGTCGACATTAGTACGTATCGTGGACAATTTGTACGTTTCCCTCGGTGTATTTTGAAATTCATTTACGAAATGACGAAACACTCGTTTGGCAAGCGGTGTAGAATCCGAGATGGAAGACACGCGAGAGAGGATGCGATGGTCCATTAACGAGGTCGAGTCAGAAGAAATTTTCTCTGATCATTCGTGAATGTGGTGGAGCGCATTAGAGGTATGCAGTTTGTCCGGTATCACCGTGCAACCGCGGTTCAGCTTGCGCAATTCATTAACACGCGTCACCTGACTTCGCTCTGCTCCGTTCCGCTTCTTCTCGTCGTCTAGCGATGAACGATTGCGCGCGTCGTGAAATATTTTACAAGATTGATCGTTCGATCGCGCGTGCAAAATAAAAAGCTCGCATAACAATGGATCTATCATCGAAAGTGGAGCAATCGAGGAACCTCGCCGAGAAGAAACGCACGAGTTCCTCTCGCTGGCTCTGTGAACGCAATAATGGAAACAGACTTTAAAAATCTTGCATATCCTCTTCCCACATCCTCTCTGTTGCCCCGCGTATTATACCGTTTCTACCTGTCTGTCCGCTAAGCCGCTTAGAGACTCAAAGGCTCATTATGTAACTTCCCGCGTGCCAGCTTATAAGGAAGTCAAGGATGTTTGAAAGTGTAGTCGTTACAGTATACTCTTCCCTTGGCATTCTTCGCGATTTTATCCCGCTTGCTTACTCTCCCCATCGTCGTCAATTGTTTTGCACCGTTGCGTGGGAGTGTCCTCTGAAAGATGTATAGCAGAAAGATGTGTCCAGGGAAATCGCGCGGTCGTGAAATCGGACGCTCGATGGGGGTCGACTCTCGTTGAAGGGGAACGGCGCGGTTTTACGAATGCATCCACTGGCTGAGAAAGTAGGAACCATAAACGTGGAGCGTTCGCAACTTCGCTGTACTTTTCCCTGCATAGCTCGTTAAGTCTCCAAGGAATGTGTCATCGTACACGAATGCGTCGCCACAAGCAACGGCCGCGAACGTGAAACATTACTCGGGGATTAGCACGTTTCTAAATAATTGACCGGGTATCGATAGCCGTGCGCCGACAATACTTTGTTTAATTACTCCGGTCCGAGACTGATATTTCCTGGCGATGACTCACTCGACGTTAGCCGAGTTCTGAGAGCCGATTAACTGCAATAAATCATCTCACGTTGCGCCGTAACTCGACGCTGCTCGGCTCTACGTACAACAGAACCAACCGATCGATGTTCGTTCGGGATACTCGCGGTCCTTCTCGATATACGGAACGAGTGTTGCGTTACGGGAAACGCGAGCAACTTATTCCACATTTTTTGCCTCTTTCGAGCACCGATACCGGTGGTATTCATAACATATCGGGGTCTCGCCGATAAGATACATCGAACCAATTACACGTGTTTAGCGTGCCTTTAAAAATGACAAAATGGCGTTCGAAGCTCCGCTTCGGAGTAAAGCAAGGCGAGTCCCAGTGCGCGGATAAACCGAGAATTTCTAGAGTCGAAAATAAAACGAAGTAATAAATACCTCGAAACATTCTGGCGGATCAATTATAAGTCTATAAGTGTTTAAGATAGAATCTATATTCCCATCGCTTATTTGCACATAATGGAGTACAGTGTGCGATCCTTGAGAAACGATGATCACGTTAATCATTTCTCTCGAACATTAATAATTTATAATTACTCGATACAATCATAATTATTTTGCCGATGTTAAACATGTTGCTGTCGCTATTTTTGGAGAACACGCTATTCAAGCTCACTCCAATTACTAGAGATCGCTCTTGCTGGTAACCATCGCTCTAATTTCCCCTGAAACGGACATGTTGGGACCAACTTCCTCGCAGGAGTGATCGCAAATATTTTATAAATATTTGATTCCTATCCACCCACCGTCTATCTTTACTATCTGAATACACCATCTCGCCATACGCACACATACGTATACGCGCGTATATCATCCGAAGAATCTGTTAATAAGAAGATTTAATCAGCTACGTTGGTGAATTCACGCACTGTTCGTTCAGCACGTCCTTGACGCCTCTGTCTTTGTTAGGCCTCCTCGTTCGAAGATACGCCACGTCTGCAATAATAATATGTGCATGACGTATCGCCAGTTGTTCGGTTTACGACTCGAACACGCGTTGCAAGGAAATTAAACAAAATGCTGGAGCCGTTCAAGGACCACCTTTTGCACACTTTAAATCGGAGCCTCGCGATATTATTCCTGTTGCTGATTAATTAATCCGATGGTATGTTAATTTCCACTGTGTTCGCAATTAATTAAGCGGTAATTCGGGATGAATCGCGGCGGTGCACCTCGCGAGCGATATTACGATTATAATCTCTTAATAATAATTACCTATCCGATTGTGTGCGTTCTATGAATGAGCTTGACATAACTGAAACTAAACGTTATAATTTAACGACAACGTTCTCGTCGTATTAAACATGCGATTAATGTTAATTGCAGAGTGAAATTCAAACGCGAGTTTCGAGACATCTATCTGGGTATTTCACGCACGATTTCTAGCACATCGTACGCTTAGACTACGGATGCGTACGCGTTTATTGGAAACGTAAGTGCTCAAGAACGCGCAGAATGCAAAATGTCGATAACATTCGAAGCAAGCGACGGATTCTGATATTTAGAGAGCGATGTAAACTTCTATTCGAGTTAATTGCACATAAATATTCGAATTAAACGATATTTTCAGTTGCAACGGAACCCGGCAAACACGAAAGTAACGTTTGAAAAGTATTTTCGCTGGTAAATGTAGAATTTCGATGTTTATTTCCTTTTTTCTATAAAATTTTCCGCTTTTGGACTCTGTTGATTTTTCCCCCATGTACGCATCGTATTATGTCATAATCAGTCTGCAAATGTTCATGCGAAAATGCATACTGCTGTAAACGCGACTAAAGAGAACTGTTTCACATTTGAAGCATTTAATTGAAAAATTGTTGATTTCAATTTTATACGTTACAAATGCATAATCATCGTCGAACAAATTGTAATCAACAAATATTTCATACGCGATATAAATCTCAATTAAAAAATTACGGTTGTAATTAAATTCATATTGAACAATTATATATGTACATTGACTAAATTTTGTTTCCAATTCAACGTTCTTGCACGCTCCAAAAAGCTATCTGAAACCGGAAGCAACGAGTGCAGACGAAAAAAAAGGAAAATGCGCGAGGAGCTTCGAAACCGTACAGTTTTTACGCGGTACCGTTACAAGTGGCTCGAAATATCAGGGAATAAATCAACGGAACAATGAACGCGTGCAGAGGCGAATAGAATCAATGCTTGCTCGCACTGATATCCTTCATTAATGCTCCGCATTAATGATCATGACCGTTGTGATTATTTTCCACGCGCGAAAAGAGCATTCTTTATCGATCCAGCGAGGTTCGCTTCTGATACGATTATCGATAGTTAAGCTCCTCTCCTTCATTTTCGTTAATTATTAATATACCATATATCCATATCGAAATTCGATTGGCAAGCTAGTAGTACTCACGTTTGGTAGCGAAAAAGACTATAAATCTAACCCTCCACCCTCCTATTCGCTCCTTCTTACTTCGTATTCGTTGCTGTTCGATATGCTAAGTAAGCTCGAAGCAAATTTAAAGTGGAAGCTACGAGTGCTGACATTAAGAGAAGCAAAATGGCAAAGTATGACAAGTCGCGTGTAGAGAAGAAAAATTAGCAGATATTCGTCGAAAGGCACGTGAAACCGGGGTAACGCGATCGAACGAATGCATTTAGGTGTACAGCCTTCGAAATCGTTCGGCGATATCGACAGCACGTCCTTGCGACATAGTCTTATTTGGAACCATAGTGGTACCAGTAGCACATTCAGTTAGCAACTTGTGAAACGCCTCGAAACGGCGTTGCTTCGCGGCTAGACGCGCGTGAAATGAGAACTGGTTGGGCATTAATTAACTAAGCTATAATTAAAGCGGTGTTCACGTGTTTTTCTTTCGTTTTGTGTTACTTTTTTTTCTTCCCTTTTCGTCTACGGATTCTTCGAGGTGGAAACAAGTCTGTGCGATTCAGTTTCGCGAAAGTATTCGAAAATTTCGCGACGGAATTTAGTGGAATTTTGTACGTGGAGCGTCCTATTTAAATCGGTCCTTGAAACATATATATATATGGAACTGTTAATCACGTAGTTTCTTATTTTCTACACACATTCGAAAATAAGAATTTTCCATTTACTTAGGCTCGAACCGTTTTGCGACTTGCAACGCAAATACATTAATTCGCTAAACGGAATGGCAAACCTGCTTATTGACTTACGTATAGATTCAAATTAAGCGATTGGGCGCACGATTTGCTGCATTAACGGGAACTCGAATCAGCTGTGAATCGAGGGAAATACCATAAAGAATTGAAGTACAGAGCTTTTAATTAATTCGAAAGACCAGTCATTAACAACGTTTCGGGATTCATTGATAGACGTACGACTAAAATTAGCGTAGCCTGCAGTATATTATGTCTTAATGTGCTTGATAAGCACAAGTGGACCGTTCATTATCTCTTCAGCCGAAAAACTTAAGGGCCATACTAAATATAGGTCGTAAAGTTTAAACGACTTCGACTACACGTACGGTTTACAGCCTTATAAACCGTATCCTTGATCGCCGCATTTATACAAGGGCGTTCAACGATTCCTAAACAATATCGAGTTTACCTTAACTCGTGGAATTCTGCCGCTGACCGCTTTACGGCCCCGATTACGTAAATTGTCAACGTCATAAGCAGATCCGCGTAATACTCTAATTAACTCTAACATGGTCTCGTCGATAGACAACCGTGGATCGTTGGATTTGAAATAATTAAGATCGACGGCGTTCATGGTGGAGCGCTTATTAAGATGTACAAACTGGAACGCCATCATTGCACGAGCCACTCCGAAGCTGTTCTGGCGAACACCGCTTTTTCGAGATCCCTCGAATACAATCGAGAATACAATTATTGTACATACTTTTCTTTATTGGTATCACAATCGCCAGTTCGTCAATTGATAAAAAAAAAAGACAAAAAAAGAAATATGTCAACTAGCACGTGGAATGATGGCAGACGTCAGCAAAACTGAGGGATATCTTTATTTTATTAATAGTGATGGCTCAGACGATGCTCGCAGCGTGGCCACGTATATTTATGCAGATACGTATTTATTCATTCTATTCAACGAACTACTCCTGACACGAGCATTCATAACGTCACCGTTCGTCGACGCGAATCGACCATCTTGAATACCCTTTGCACGTTCTGATCGATCGATTTATAGATTCCCTTGCGGTAATAATAGAACCATCGGTCGAATACAATACCTTTCCACGTTTGGAACATACTTTTTACTATCTTTTACAGTCCTTTTTTATTCCCAAAAAATATGGAGGAAACGAGTAACTCGATTAGTTCACGATTAAGAAGTGCACACGGAATCGAATAGGTTTCGAAAACCGTAATAGAGTTACCAAACGCTGTTTCTAGGCAAAAACCGGTGAATAAAAATAGGATTTATAGCCACGATCCACTTTATTCGCCAGATTTAGCTGCCTCTTATTTCCATCTATCTTTACAGTTAAAAGAATTCTTTGGCGAAAAGGAATTCTTTCCAGACGAGCAAGTTAAGGAAGTCGATGAATATTCTTCGTGTCTTGATCAATTAGAGTGTAGAATTGCTTCGAAGTGTCGTTGCTCCAGCTGCATTCGTATCAAAAATAGGATTGTAAAATTAATTCGTTAAATAATATAAGCTGTCGTTTCTTTTCACTCAGAATTTTTCAATCGACCTGATATTTGACGATGCTTATAAACTCATAAGCTACTTGTTCATTGTTTTACTTCTGAACAGGGTATTAATAGCATTCAACTGCATCCGTTTTGAGGTAATTACCATTTATCCGCGTGTAACGATTAGTTTACGATGTCATTAACCTTTCCTATGGTGGGTTTATTTCTTAACGAGTTAAATAACTGTGCGAATTAATTCGTGGTCGTTAACGGTGCATGGATTAGTTCTGCAAGTTAGTTACGGATATCTGCAGCCTTTTCTTATTAGGATCCTTCTATGAAGACCATTGAACGATCCGTGAGATATTTGCAAATGTTTTGTGTGTACAAAACGTAGACACTGGTGCGGGTAAAAGCATTCGCTTGCAAGTAGATATGAAGCGTCGAATACTTGACAATACCATGACCGTCTGGTTAAAAATAACAGTACCTTACCAATGCAAATGACAGTGAGTTTCATTATCTACTAAGTGTACGTGCAATAAAATATCTTATGTTGTAACTAAAAAAAAAAAAAAAAGAAAAAATCCACGAGAGAGTTGAATAAAAATGACGACCAGAGAACAGGTGCGATATAATATCACCGATGTCTTCACGATTTGAACATTAGAAATTGATTCCTTTCGCGTCACATGGCGGAGAAGAGGAATGGATACACGTATTAAGCAGCATATCATATTTTGTCAATGCGTATAACCGACATTGGGGACAATATGGCAAATTGAAATTATAATTCGTTACCAACGATAGAAACGAGCATCGCTCGACACGAATACTAATGCAGGTGAACAGACGGCGCGCAAAGTGATTACTCATCGCGGCAAACGCAAGTTACGTTTTGCGGCTTAAGACTGTGAGACACGCGTTGAAAGTGTTAAACGTTTACGTTGAACGCTACAATATCCTTTTGATAGCGAGTACATAGAGAAACTAAAGATAGTTGGACGCAAACTCGGTTAAATTTCGTTTGTACGCGAAAGAGAAAATCGTGGATCGCGATGGTACCGGTGAAAACGTTAAAATTACACGTTTCCAAGCGTTCAGTTGCGCATCGTTCGCTTTTTTTGCATCGATTCGTCCTTTGAATCGGCGGAATCACTGTAATCGACGTTTTAATCGAAAGCATTACGATACCTGGAACGGAATAAGGTGTATTTTGCGGTTGCGGTGCCCAATAGGCTTGACTGATCGCAGGATAATGACTTTTCGAACCGAGGCTGGGCCCCGTGGTGTACTGCTTCCTGCTCTTCATCGCCATCGTCGCTTCGTCTTACGCACGTGCGGTCTGCGCGGGTAATTCGAAATAGCTCGCGGTCGCGCAGCCTCGACGTTGATTCCTGTATAATCCAGCGACGCTGGTATCGCACAGGCTTTCGCGGCGGTCAAATCTCACAGCTATCACTAGGAAAACATTCCCCGAAGGGCGACGCGAGGCGAACCGTCGATTTCGACCGACGGGAACGGTTTTGTTTTCAGTATACACACTTCTTCTGCATGTTGACACCAGGCTCGAAGCAGCCGTGACTTTTTGCAGCAGCGGAATCACGCGCGACTCGCATAATCGATCGCGAGGAACGGCTCCAAGGATCCCGCGGTATTTACTCGAGAACGGACCACGCGCGGCACACGTTCCTGCTACGACTGTCACGCGGAAACAACAACGTAACGCGCGCTTCTGTATCCGATTTTGCGATTATTTCCCGCGAACGCACCTCGAGTCTTACGTAATCACGGTGAGGAAGCTTATGCAACGCGTGTGTAGAACAATCGTGACAACAACGATCGTTTCTGACAGCGGCGACGCGTCGACCCGCCCGATCGCCGATGAAAATGAGACGGCCGGCCTTCGCGGAACGGAAACGACGTTTCTCCCGTCGATTCCTCGACGGGTCAGCGCATCGATCGATCGCGCATCGTCCCCGTCTGCCCGCTGCTCGAATTCAACGCCGACCGATCGCGTGTACTTTGCTCTCGAGCAAACACGCCGGAATAACGGCGGTGGACAGGCTGCCGGCGCTAAGGTATAACCGAGACCCGAGCACTCGAAAATAGACGCCGTCCGCTCTTCCACGAACTTTTGCCCGCTGTGCCCGCGAACGACGATGATAAGGCACGATCCTTGTCCCCCGACTGCCGACGAGTCACCTTCCTCCATAAAACTGTTCGTCACTGATCGAAATTCTGATTACCGATCGGAACCGTCGCGCACCAGACGCACTCTGCGTACGAGGACGCAGCAAGCCCGTATATACCTTATCACCCGCGCACACGATCATGGAAATATGCCGTACACGTGCTCTCGCACGACGCCCGTTCCACCGACTCGTGTCTTCACCAGCGAGCGAACGCCTCGCCTTCGACTGGGGATCGCGGACGGGAAAAGCACGCGACCGCTGTCTCTACCGGTCGCCGTACGAACGAACGGTAGGACTCAGTTCGTCGCTCGACACTCAACAAGTGAGAGAACCGGCGTTCGCCTCAAGCTTCCACCGCCACTCGTCACTTCGTGCTTCTTCGTGGACTCACGGCTGTCCTGGTCCCCGCTCCCGGCGGCGGCGGCGGCGGCGGCGTCACGCGCCCACGACCGCCCCCTTCTCCCTCTTCGTTTCAACTCTGTTTCTCTCTTATCTTCTCTTCTCTTGCTTTCGTCTTCTGCTGCTTCTTCTTCTTCTTCTTCTTCTTCTTCTTCTTCTTCTTCTTATTCCTTCCCACCGACTTCTGGTCCAATCCCCACCCCTCTTCCTGGCTTCGAGTATCAAACGCCGCTCAACTTCCGCTTCTGAGCTTTACGCGCGCATGGAAGGCTACCGTTTTTCAACTTCCTCCTTCGTATGCCAGGTTTCTTAAGCGCTTTCGACGCGCGTCGCTTGTGTTTGCGTTTCCACGCACGTGGAGAACAATTTCGTCAAGTGCGTACTTGATATTTGCGAGTGGAGAGGTCGACAGAAGGACCTTTGATATTTATCGGAAATTATTTTTCTGTAAATTGCTACGAAATAGTAGCTCTCAAGACGAGGCTCAAAGAGGGTGTTTAAATGTTGTACTTTGTTCTTTGTCGATGTTAAAGTTCGCATCAGTCGATATGGATACTGAGGAAACAATGTGCACGTAAATCTAATCGAATTGTATTGATTTTTTGTACGTTTGAATAATACGATTAAGTTTTAAAATGCAAATCAAGATAAGTATAACTTTGCATACAATTTTGCATTGCATTATATATTCAAAACTTATAAATTATAAATGTAATCGATGCATATTAATATCAAATATTGAAGCACTATACATATCTTATGTAAAAGGTCGTACAAAATGCGCTCATCCTAATTAAAATGGCGAGTGTTCTCTTCTTCAAATTAAATGCAGAATATTCATTTTCATGTGCATCGTTTTGCACTAACAAAAGGTTCAGAAAATATTGATCCGAGTAGAGAAAACAAAATGCAAAAGAATATTTAAACACTGTTAACCGAACTACTTTTTGTCATTATCGCAAATATACCTGTTATTTCTTATAAGTTGAAGTCATAAGTAAGTTTCTTATCTCCAGTACATTTTAAATATTGTAATTAGATTTCATTGACGTCAGGTGTCATTAACGCTTCTTGCTCTAGAAGAAGGTTACACGTACTTGGTTCTCTATTTCTTGCCTGAGTTTTCGCAACGATATTTCAATTTTATACTACGAGGTTTCTTTTTACAATTTAAGGTCTGCCTAATAATGATGCGACTAAGACGATCGCTCCTCTTCTAACGTATACAAATTACTTGCTTCTCCTTAAGTCTACATATCGTTGACACGAAAAAGCCAGATGTTATAAATAACGTAAAGTGAAGAAAAAAAAGGTTAACGAAGTATCCTGTGCGAACATGATAAATAAGCAAAAGGAAAAAGAACAAAAAAAAAAATAGAACAACCAATAACGCAGTCAAGGAAACAGAATTTCTAATAAAAAGTAGCCTACATTACGTTTTTACGATAAATTTCATTTACGAATATATCCTTGAGTTTGGCTGCAAGAAGTGCAGAAATAATTGAACGAATGAAACGCACAAATTAATCAATGAACATTCAATTAAAAAAAGAAACGAGCACACCTCTACGTAAATGTAGCTTTACACACTTATGTATCGCATTTCCGATATAACGCAGAAATCCTTTTATTCCGTTGAGTAATGCGAACGATAGGATGAGTAATCGACGCTTGGAAAGGAATATTAAAAGTGCTAATAGCGGGTGTTTTTCAACGTTGCAAGATGGAGCGTTTACACAAGCTGGTGTAACTCCGTGCAACGACGAAAAGAAGAAACGCAGAAAATGGAGGTTCTTTCGGGGCGGACGTTAAAAAATGTCAATTACAGCAATTAAGTTAAAGAGGTCGGCACACGTAACGCACTTAGGCTATCAATTTTCAGTGGTATATCGGGATATACCTCTAACCGTAAAGCAAATACATCGAGGCTACCGATAGCCGCGAAGAAAATATCAATATTTTTCAATCGCGGGAACCGCCATTAGAGTCGATACGCCACCTCCATTTTTTCCGCGCGTATAAGCCGCACTCGGACGGAGTTATAGTTTAAAAGCGTCGGGATTACAAAAAGTCGGCTGGGACATTCGTGAAACCGATGCGAAATAGTGTTTGATAACATCAGCGACACGGTTTGTCATCCTGTGCATGTCACGTTGTCCGTCGAACAGAACGAATCACAGGGACGTGCATCCACGCTCACAGGGAGGTGCCATCCTCTTCTCAGCCATCCCGCTCACGAACTCCTTGTTTTCATTGGACCAGATTTCGGCCAGACAAAACGCTCGCGGGCAAATAAAATTCCTGCTGCGCAACAATAGACGCGTTTGTTACGTGCTATCCAGCAACCGTGACACGATCTCCCGTTAGGTCTTATTAATTTTGGATTATTGCTCCGGCTTTCGACGAGTCGAGAGGAATCGAATTCGTTACCAGCTGGAATAGCTTGCGTCTGGTCGAGGACAGGCTAGTTTTCCAACTTTACGTAACAGATCCATACCATCTAGGCGAATCATACGTTTTGGTAATGTTGCAAACCGATACCTTTAATGTCCGCGGAATGATACATCTGCAAAAGCAATTTGCCGTAGTTACATCGGGCAAAGATGAGTAATTCTATTTTGACAGTCGTAATTGAGTTAAAATGACACGCTGCAACGTTGAATAAACGATAATTGGTATTTGCTGTGCGTACGGTATTATACCAGCATGGAAAGTGTATAGTATACGTGTACCAAGCCAGAAATATAATTGTGCTTGTCTAGGAGGAAGGTTCGGTGCCAACGTACACCAGATTCGATGAGTCACGAGTACCCGTCGATTATCATTTCGACACGGATCACACCTATTAGCATTCAAGGTTCTCGTCGCAACGTCGATAACGATGCTTCTTATCTCTGTTATGCATTCTCCGTTCTTTCGGTTGATTTCGAATAATGCAAACTGCGAAGGAACATGCAACGCGATCGAGGAGTAAACGGAGCCGATTGTTGCCAATCCCTCAGCTCGTTTCCATTCGGTAATACGTTTTGTAAGAAGCGACCGTTCGAAATGACCAAACTGCGTGTCGATCTCTTTCATCGAACTGCTGAATTATTTAAGAGTGACACAATGCGGTTATCTCATGCAATGCAAATTCTTTTCGGTGAACGCCCTACTTCTACGATGCTCTGCCTACAGCACACAGTACGCCGTGGCGGTCCTCTTGTGTATCTTAGATATTTTAGACATTTTAAACGTTCTTGACACGTGTTGGAGATCAGCCTTGCAGAAGAGAAAAAATCGCGATAAATCATTCTCGATGCTTGACCGTCCAACTTATCCATAAATACCGTAAGGCCTTTATATGCAATTCAAAGCATCGAAGAACTTTACTCGCCTCGTCAACCAAACTGTCGATCCCCCGTTTTTTTTTTTTTTTTAAAGACCACCCTTCCTTCGTTGGCATGTTTTAATTTTATGCAACCAGGGTGGAACAGCGGCAGATACAAGTACGGCACAAGATCGGTGGTTGCAACCTTGGTGACCCGCGTGATTCTACCATGTACGGTTGGTTGTACAGCAACGAGTAAACGGAATGGAAAGTAAGAGCAGCAAAAGAAGCGTGTATCTTCTAGTCTTAGTCAACGAATCTCGATACGTGCAACGTTTCTGGTCTTGTCTCGCGCAATTATCGAGCCTCTGCTGTATAGAGGAATATGCGTCCGTGCCGATGACTGGCGGACGAGTCGCGGAGGCCACGAGGTCATCGTCGGTATATATTAAAGTCTTATGGATATTTGTGTCCTGTTCCCCTCGAACGACGCCGATGATGCATTATTTATACGCGGCCGCGCGTATCGCATACATCGTCATCATCGGAGTGACGTATTATCGATGAGCATCTACGCGTCGACGCGGCTGCAACTTGCTTGGGAGACGCCTCAGCCGCCGGATATCGCCGATGGAGAACGATTTTTATTTGAATTTCCGACCACGATCCCTCCCCATCCATCCATTCCGCCGTATCCGGACGAATCGTGCCCGTCTCGTAGATCGAATAAATTCGATTGTTCCGCGGATCGCGATTGGATTTGCCAACCATCGCGGAATTGTCTTTGGTCTGTACATTCTTTTCCTTCTGGATTTCAGATGATCGCCTAGCGGAGGGAAATGCGAGAAGAAAATGGTGGAAGAGCGTGCGTAGACTGTGCTGCATAATTATTGAAACGGGGGAGAGAGACGCTAGGGTTCGTCCGGACCCGCGAGTAATTTTATCCCACTGTTACGAGACAGTTTCGAATATTTCGTTTAAATCTAGACAGCAAAACGAGACAGACACGTTGAGATCGTAAATCGCCGGAGAGTGGCGACTGGTGACTATGAGACGCGTACAGTTTGGCACCGATTACGAACGTTCAGCTGCACAACACCGATAAGCAATGAGTCAGGGCGCATAGATGCAGCGAAAAAAGGGAAGGGACGCGCGTGTTACATTATTCATGGACGCGTTTGCTTTCTTAGTGGGATCCCTTTTCAGGGGCTTCTTAACATAGGAATAGCACGATCGTTCCTTGAGTAGAAACGGTAATAATCTTTTAGGTAGATTTTATCAAGCCTCAGACGCGTCTAGCCTAGACGATGCTCGAGGGATTCAACGCGTGGACGTTCCACCGCGCGTGAATTCATTTGGAAAGCCCGCATTTTTCTGCTCCCTCGTTGTCACTCAGCGGCTCGTTCTCGACGATTCTTCGTTATTTTGGTGGATGATTGCTTTCGAAGCGTACGTTCTACTTGGTGCTGTGATCCTTGAATATTCCGCGCTTACGCTTCCTGTTTTTATTGGAAGACTTGGCGCACGTGGCTCGGATGGAGTTTCAGCAATTCTAGTTTTTGCTCTTCCACAACATTTCTCTCGGATCAAATACGCGAATAAAGTCGAAGCGTGCGTGACATTGAACGGAATAGACGCGATAATGGTTTAGCAATTGCGATCCAATCATCGGCGCAATAAATTAATCCTCGTCTCAGCCGCGTCTTTCGACTAATTGCCGTAATTAATGCGCTCACTCGTATTATTCGATTGCACCGCCTCGACGCACTCGCACCATTGTATTTGGCAGAATTTCCAACGCGACACTTTCGAGCCGTAACAATTCGATCTATCAACGAGCTGCTACGTTATACCGCGAGTTCGCGCGTTGCTTGAGTCATCTTTCCATTTTGGTCGACTTTTCTCTTATTAAATCTCCCGCTTATATTGTTTCGCGACAGAATTCTTGGGCGAAACTCGCGGTCCCCGTGCCAACTGTTACATTAATTCCCGCCCACGCGACGTTTCCTCGCGCTATCCTAGAAATTGCAGTTGCTCGTCGCCCAATTCATTAAGCCGCGATCCTCATTAAAGTCAATGGTACGATCGCCGTTGCAGCACTGTCTAACGATATCTGACGTGTTCAAATTATCGAGCAGGTTCGTGATAAATAAGCTACTCGGAACTATTAACGCTGCCTCGCGAACAAAATCCTGACGGATTATTACGAACAAGCCTGTTAGGCTCGCACACGTGTACGTATTTGTGATTAGCTGACCTTCCAGGTTTGTTACGCGAAATGGATTTTCCACCCATTAAATAATTGATCACGCTTGAAAGGCTTTCCCTGTGATCGAATGTAACGGAGAATAACGCATTCGGAACTGCACTATTCGGTGCGAATTAAAAATGCAGTGACGATAACACGTTTCCGTGTGTTTCTTCTGACTCCGCGTAACGCGCGTAAATTTTGTATTTTCTTAGCAACCACGTATATGTAGCGCTGCAATGAATATTCCATCATCGACGATACGCGACAGATCTAACACCCACAGAAATAACCTCCGGTTCGCTTCAGCGTTGTCCAAGATGAATGAATGGCTGCTGGCGTATCAGGTATTTAGGATACATAAATTCGTTCATACCCGTTCGCCACTCACATGCGACACGATTTGGTAACGACCAGCTTCCCTTGGACCGCTCTTTTTCAGGGGGTAACGTACACCAAACACGCCAGATGGTATTTACTGGTTCGACGAATGGCGATTTTATTACGTGCCGTTCGTTAAATACCCCCGGCTATAATATAATGCGAGCGTGCAGTGAAGCAACAGCGTACGCGATGTCGAGCGCGTTGTGTATAAATATTTGGCCGAGTTCCAATCCGCTCCACCATTCCGAGTTGTCTGCGAGGCCCGTGCTCGTTGTACATCTGCTTTTCCAACGCCAAAGCCACTTGTAAAGACCGCGATGACGCGTCTCGTTTCTGAATGCGCCGCTTCCTATCGGGCTAAAACGTACAAGGGGACCATAATGGCGGTGGAAGGAGCCCAGCCGCCGTTTACGCGCGCTCGTTACTCTTTGTGTTTCCTTTGTAGAGGTCGACTATCCTTCGGTATTTCTGTTGCGGGTGTTCATGTTCATCGCTGCGGGCATTCGTGTACGAATGTTGATTGCGTTCAGGTTTCCCTTGGTTTTTCGTATACGTGTGTACGCAACACAATTCGTCCATTATTCTATTCGTTGCAATTTTTCTCGTGCATCGACAAATATTTCTCTATCGATTATATGAAATTCACGTTCTCAGCTCCGAAAATCCGTGATGATTTTTAATCAACAACCCAATTACGATTACGCCCAATTTCGAGAACCTGTGCATTTCAATCATTACGCTCGAACGAATGGAGATGATTGGAAACGTCCTCTTTTGAAAGACGCGAGTACTTTTTGCATTGGTATGCTGTTTTCATAAATCAAAAACACGGGGATATTAAATCCCCGATAATACGAAGCAAACAGCAGTGAATGCAATTTAATCAGACCCCGAATTAAACCGGGCGAGGCAGCAATTTGCTTTCTCATTACGTAATTGAAATGTTTCGTTGTGTCGTGTATCTACGTATCTGCGATGCGGATTCTAAATCTATACTCGATGTCAAAAATATTTCATCGATACCTTTGATCCCTTACGAATTGTCTCGCCGCTTCCACTCGAAACACTCCGTTCAGTCGCTGCGCCCGCGTGTCACTCGTTGCACTGTACGAAAAATCCGTGATAGGCGAAGAAACGGCGACGAACATTCACCGGTAACACTGAAAATCAAGTGGAACGTCCACAAATACCGAACGTCGACGAAGGATCACCAGCGGAATCGTTAACGCGACCGAGGATCATACCGATGTTCCTTCGAGATCGAATCGGTAGCCAGCGCTCGTATCCCGGCTCGTGGAAGTATCTGCTGCCTGTTTCTCGGTATTCCGTCTCGAACGAATGCCAAACGCATTCGAATCGAATCCGCGAAGCCGTGTGTCTTCGTTCACGCGTGCGTTCGCCGGGAAATCGTAAAAATGCGGGGCCGTCAGCGAACCCGCTAACGCCATCCATTGCCGTCAGGCGAATCGGAAACGCGGGTCCCAAGAATGCGGCGTCAAAAATACCTATCCTCTAACCAGCAAATCTCTGCCCTCCGCTCGCCAGGAGAGCGCGATCTTTACCCAAACGCGCGATTAAGCGACTTTCCGTTAACAGGAAGACTTAAAACCGTTCCGCTTTAACGGAGGCGGACGAAGTTAATTTCCAAGTCCCATATTATTCCGCGGGTAAACTTTCAATGGACGGTAACGTCGATTTCTTCGGTGGAACAATTTGGAACGGCGGCGCGGTGCTTGCGAGAAAGTTGGCTCTATTTACCCGCTGATCCTTGTGATCCACTTTTCCGCGGCCCTCCGCTTGCTCGATGCATATTCAAGCGGGACGAAAATTCGAATAAACTCTCGTTACCAACGGATCCGCTAAGGACGCGGGGATGTGCGTGCTGTTTTAGAAACTTCCGCGTGATTATACGCGTGACGATTCGCGAAACTGGGACGGTTAGCGTCGAGTTGTCGCGAGGCAAGGATAATCGTTAACGTCGAACGAAGGTGTCTCCGATGAAGATCATTGGAGTTTCCATCGGCGTGCTCGCGCAGGATTATCTTGATCGTTTCTGCGGCATCGCGAACCGTTCGCCAGGATCTTTCGCGAGGCGAACAAAATTTAAAACGTCGCTCGAAGGACGCGCGATAGTTCGTTGATCGCAAACGAAATCGCGCACAAGTTATCGTGTAAAATTTGTCGAGCAGTGCAATCTCGCGTTGTGCTCAACCGGTTCTGTTTGTCTCCCCTGTGTCTTGATACTAGGACGGGAAGTAGCTGAGAAGGAAATGGAATCGCATTAAAAGAATGGGAGTTAGGGAATTGCTTTAAGTCGGCGCATGTTCGCTTTAAGCGGAGTGTTTGTCAAGTCATGTTTCATTGATGGGGTTTCGAGCTTCTTCGAGGACACTCTACCGTGAACAAGCTGGGAGGAAAAATCAGCGTGCGTTTTGCATTATAAATTTCGGCGGTAGGACCATTTTTTCGTTCGCTAATGCTTACGGTTACCAAAAGAGTCGTAATTAATTACGTTAGCGTTACGGTTAAGATTAATCACCGCCATAAATTATTTCCCGAGATACAACATTAAAGCGAAATATCTCGGGTATAGCGTTATTACTCGACAACATCTGGAGACTAAAGCTTGATCCTATTGGAGGAGACTTCGTTTTTCTCCCTCCGTGTCTTTCAACGGAATTAAAATTAATTGTCCCAACTAATATCACAGTCGAGATTCATTTTATAGCGAAGGGTATTCTAAAACGCTAAATTCAAGCGAGATGTTATCAAGTACGCGATACTTCGTTATATTTTTCCACCTTTCTAACTTGCAAAACAATTTATCGCGGACGATTTGCGTCAACTGGACGACCGGCACCGCGTCTCGGTAGACTGCGATCTAATTTACGATCCTGACAAGCGTATGGTGTTCGCTTACGAGAAACCCGTTCGAAATCGGTCAAGCCAACGCTCGATATGATAAGGCTTATCTGAGTTGCGTGTCTGACCACGAATGGGACGTTTCTCCTTGGCGGTTCCTGATTTCGTAAGCGACCAGTAAAGCTAGGAAAGCGTGCTGGCGTCAATTTCTTGCAAGACGGAATATTTAGAAACTTACTTTTCCTATTTCCATCTTTAATTTCGCCGCGAAATTAGAAAAAAGAAACCGCGATTAACGTAGCAAATTTTTGGCTTTGCACGAGTTTAACGGTTGCATCGCGATCGCTGTCCTCGATTTCGAGAGCAGAGACTTACCATGGAACGAAAGAGCTAACGCGAGTGGAGTTGAAACCGCATTTCCGCGTCGCCTCGCGAAATGGGTTATATTAGGCACATTTCCATAATACTTAATCTCCGCGAGTTGTGAGTAATGCAATCCTTGACGTTGCGCGAGAATGACGTAATTACGATTATCTCACTGAGACGAGCCGGAGCGCAATTTATGCCTTTCTCCCGTTCGTTTCAATAGAGGAGGACACTTTTCCAGCGCGTCTCGCGATGTCGCAGGGCGACTCGGATGGGCTTGGCGGTTGATTATTAATTAATCCTTCGAATTCCCGATGCGTTCCCGCAAAGGTTGCGTTCTTCGCGACGCCAGCTCCCCCCGTAACGCGTGTCTCGAAATTAAGCGAGTGAAACGTCCGATAAAATTCCTCTCGTTGAATCCGGTTGATTAATAATTGATGAGAGGAGGAGGTTCAACGGGCCGTATCGGGCTGTTGGATAAATTCGAACTTCAAAGACGCCTCGTTTCGTCTCCCTCATTTGCCGCAAGAATGGCACCGTTCCAAAATGCTCGTCTACGAATTGTTTACGCGGTCTGCAAACGATTCTCGAGGACTGACGACGTTACGATACTTTCGTCCCAGTGCTGTACCGGTGTAACGATCTCCCGTTCTTTTTTTATTTTTCCGATGCGCTGCTCGGCCCCTCGATTCGGGTTTATCGGGGCCGAAGTTCAACGGGAGATGACGTAACCACGCGAAACGATCCTGAGAATGGATGGAACGTGGATGAAGCGTAACACGTGACCGAGTGTGTCGTTACTTATGGGAGACACGGTGTCAGGCCAAAATAAACAGAATGTCACGGGTATAAATAAAGCTTTCACTCTCTCTCCGTGCGCCTCTTCTCGAGCTCCACTCTTTTCCCTCCTTTCGTTTCTTTTCTTGGGCCGAACTGACGTAGCTGGACGACGACGAGGTTCGTTTGATTGACGCGTTACTTCCTGTCGGAACCACCGTTAAAAACGAGTCCATCGAGCGTGCCATTGCGTCGAGTAATTTGAAGGGGGGCCAGCGACAGTTTTTTCGACGTTCAAGCTCGTTTCGAGAAACGAATGTTTCAGGAAAAATTGTTCAATTTTTGACGCGAAGATAAACGAGACGTTCGTTCCTCCCCCTGTCTCATATGCAGGGGGATGCGTTCGCACGCTATTTCACCTGACTCTTCCATCGTGATTCCGCATCACGTGTACCTGTTATAGCTGTGCAGTTCCTAGCGCGTGTCGAAAAAAAGGCAAAAAGGAGAAACCGTAGGGGAATAAAAAAAATGAGCGCAATCTCTGGTCCAGCTGGGACCATGGCACGTGACGGGTGTCGTTAATATTTCATTAGCATTCGTTTTTCGTCGTCCAAGCCGATCTGCCGCTTTTTATTTCGTACACCCTGGCCAGACCTACGATGGCCAGGCTTTCCATTGTATGCGTTCGCGCCGCGACTGCCACTCGAAAAACTCCCCCTATTCCTATATGAATCTTTTTTTACCCCTTTCGCTGTGCGCTTATTTTTTAACCATCTACGTGCACCATTTCTTTTCTCTCTATTTACGTATAGAACGTGGATTAGAAAGCACAACCGTCTCCAAAAGAGTACGAAACAATCGCAATTACGAACGAATCCGTCGAACAAGGAGAGAGGGATAGAGGGAGAGAGAGAAAGGTATCAAATTTTCTCGTCAGACGACGGAACTAGATCTTCCTCGTTCCACTGTCGTTCCCGATGCTCCGTCTTAGTTTCACGCTGTCTACGACGCGGCGACGACGATGACGAAGGAGAATGCAGTTCAAAGCTTGTTCATTAAGTACTAATTAATTGGCTGAATTGAGGGGTTGTCGAGATTGTGTAGTCAAAGAAGATATAATCGAGTCGCGGGAGAGTAACGAGTGAGGGGGGGTTACGACGAGCGGTTTTAGGAAAATGGAAGAAGAAAAGGTAAGCCCGTGACGGAGGGTGGACGAAACCGAATGGATAATAACCGAAGAGGCGAGTGTATCACGTCCTCCTGACTCGTGTCCTTTGTACTTTTCTCCATTTATTTCCCGTCAGGCTGTTCGCTTTGAATTATTATAAGTTTTTCTTCTCCACGCTCAAATACTGGGATAAAATGCTCTTTGTACATCGTGATTTAGAAAAATAGAACGAGTTGCAACTTTTCTCTGATTGCAATTGGCAGAAGATATTACAAGTTTCGAGTATCGTGTTATTCGATACTCGAGGGTTTCACATTTCCCATAAGGTAGCTTCATCACTGATTAATTGGAAAAGCGTTCGAAATGAAGGGCGACGGGCAAGGTGTGAAACAATGCGGTTGTTTCACTATCCACGTATAAAGGAAAAAAGGAAGGGAAAAACGAGCAGCTTTAAAAGTTTCTCTGAAATGAGTCGCTGAATTTTGCACTCACCGTTTCTGTTTTCGCTGTCCGCGGGCTTCATCTGGATCGGATGGCGCATCTGAAAGAAAACAGACAAACGAACATGAATATTTTCGTGCGAATTCATAATAATTTCGTTTGCGCCAGTTGTGAAAATATTTAATTTCACGCTAAAAATAATGGTTTATTATTCAGTGGGGCTATCTCGAGAAATTCGTACGGGGTGCCATTGGATCCTGCTCGCGTACTTTTCCGATTGGCGGGTTTACACGAATTTCTAATTTTACTAGTGAATTAGTTTCGTACATTAAAATTTCATTTTGAATTTTTCTACTCAACCCCTGCAACATTTAATTCACCGACAAGAGACAAAATATTCCAATTAAATTCCGGAATCGCATATACAGGCGAACACGCGCACTGGAATTCCTCTGACCAGAGAAAGAACGGAAATGATAATAAACTATTCCTCTTATCCAGCATTCGAGCAACCCGCTGTTCCCATAAATTTCCTTCTATCTGAAAAGCTTTCCTCTCTTATTAAAAACCATCCCCCTTTGCATTGTTCGCTCGCGAACAACAACCTGAACGGGGAACAATAATTTGCGCGCGATACGAGCAAATTCCCGGGGCGTTCTTCCGTTCGCGAGCGCATCGATTTTTCGCATCGATTTGCTTTTGCGAAATTCCTGAGTCTCGCGCGCGGTTAAGTGTCTTCCACGATGGACGCGAATGAAAGGAATGCACGGGGAAAATTAAATTTCCGTTTCGAACACACGCGTCTGTGTTTCGTTGTTCACCGTATCTCCCATCCCAGTTTCCTCGTCTCTCGTTTTTTGGACATTTTTAGCCTACACTTGCACACTCGAGACAGTAATATTCAGCTGATACACGATCGAAAATTCAGTTAGAAGAAATTTCGGTTTTCGTCGAACCGCGGTCCATTCGTCGCCATTTCCTATCGCGATTCAATTTTCCTTTTTCTCTTTTTTTTTCCCTCCCCAAATTCATTATACATTTCCTTTGGAGCTTCCCTTTCAGCCGTTAATAAGTTACAGATTGGAGAACACTATTTGAATTCGTAATTACTTCATTCGATCGGGCTCCATCGAGTATTATAATAAAAGCGGCAAGAAACGTTCATCCGGACGGTAACATTTTATTAATCATACGATCTCTCTATACGTTCCAATATATCTGCTATCGAGTTCGTTTCATTTGACTGCACTCCGGTCCTATATTCTAACGCAAAAAGCGAACAAGGGGATGAGGAGAGGATGGAGGGTGGCGGTAGCGAAAAGGGGAAAAGGGATATTTAATACGACGTGAATAGAATGAAATATCGTTCCCTATCATTCCAGATTAAATACTTGTTGCGATAATTAAAACTTGAATACGGCTGCGGGAGGTGGGGGGTGGAGAGGGGTGCAGTTTGAGGTTTTTCGATGCGGAGGCGTAAGTTAATCCGCCGGTTCAGTATTATCGAGCCAGAGTTGATAATGAGCTGTTCCATTGACGTACGATGCTGCCGATCATTACTCTTGTCTAGAGATATCTATCGATGATCCCGCGTTAACTAGGTGGCCTGCTGGTACCTAAAGCGCGTCCCTCATTTGCTATTCATCCACGAAAATAGGTTACTCGCGATTGCGACCGTCCCCTATTCTCGCTGGGGACATAGCGTGTCATAGAAAAGAGTTGCGAGGATGAGCGTTCGATGATTAATATGGGATTTGCAATAATTAATGTGGCTCGCGCGTATAAAATTCGCGGTATCGATGGTGGGATTAATTTTCGCGATTGACAGAATCGTTGCGATCTCTCTGGTGTATTCGCGATTTATGTAACGAAAGTTTCTAGATAAAGTTTCGATCTCGGAGAGGAATTTTAGTCCGATCGAACAAGTATCACTGGCCGCTGAACAAATTCATACTCCGTTTACATTTCAACGATAGGTTAGAAAATAGAGCTACGTTTTCAAACAAAGGGAGAATTAGTATAACAAATCAGTCGTGACATTAGCAGAACACACTTGTTGAATTGCCAATAGACTCTGGCCTCATTGGCAATTCAGCAACATTGTGTTTCGCCTATTGAACAGACAATATGTGCTTATAGGTAATTTACTATACAGCGTATATCACTTGTAATTTATTGCAAATGATTTCGTGTTCCACGATCCTGAATTGAACCAAGCCAAGTTTTTCCTGTGACGAATTAAAAATTGTACCGAATGAAAAGTATGAATTGTCAAACGATTCAATGGCGCATTTTACGCTCATAAATTGAAGATTAAATTATACGCGAACTACCGTAACAATTGAAACGTCTCGTTATTAATGAACGATGCATCTAATTAGGTGCAGAACTAATTTATGAGGGCAGGAATTTGATAAGTCACCTGGTACGCAATGGCCAGGCTATGTTGCTTGGATGGCTGCCTGATAGCCAGAATAGCGGTCCGCCCTCTAAATCACCGACTTGATCCCTCGCACGTGAAAATCCGTTGCGCTAATGTCCCCACGGCAAATTAATCACAAACCGGCGCGGCTAGCCGTGTGCTATAAGTCCCATGAATTTATTTAGCGCGCAGTTACGCAGGCCTCTTGCTAAAAAATTTTGACGACATCGTTACAAAAGCCCAGCCGGGCCAATTGTTGAAATTTTACGCCGCCATCGCGTTGCGCGCCACGTTGAACAGACACCTCCATTGTCGCGTCTGACGTCGTCTCAATTTTCCTAAGGCTATTTTATTGTCGCCAACGTGACAATTCGCTTCTGGAGCAACTCGTTCCAGAAATTCAACACACGACCCCTCTGCCATCCCCTGTGCCTAGTCGAGCTATCTACGATTTCCGAGAAGAATCGCTCGAAAAGGAAAATCATGAAACGTAATAAGCGTATCGCGTTCCCCACCCCCAACCCCCACCCTCATCCGCTTCTGGAACCGACGCATCGAGGCACCAACGCGGAACAATAAATTCTGTAAAACTTCACGCATCAATTTCAATCTTCTCCAACTCGCGTTTCTTTTCCCTTCTTCCGCGCATACCAAGGTATACCTCGCATTCCACCGACCGGTCCTACCCCGGTTCGCCGCTATTGCCATCGCCTCCGGTGTAACTTTTAAATCCCCCGGCCACCCCCGCATCCGCAGCCGAGCCGAGTCGTTCTCTATCCGTTCCCTTTATTCGCGCCGCTCCCCCAACCCCCCGTGCTCGTCCGCTGGAATATCATAAAAGTACGTATATCCCGCGGACGGAAGTGCTCGGGTGGCTCGGAGATTAAAAGTCGCGAAAGTCGTAGTCAGCAGACGGTGAAAGTGAGAAGTAGCACTTTTGTAGTTGGTGCGCGGCTCGCGCCATCCGGGGGCCGGGAAAATTGAAGAGTTCCACGGCGCGAGTAAGGAGGAGAAAGAAAGGGATCAAGAGGGTAAGGCAGTAGTCACACTGAACGGCCACTGCGTCTATCCGTAGTTAGAAACCGGAATTACCAACGTAAAAACGGCGATGTATATTTTATCACCATCGTCGTCTAAAGTGGCGTAAAAAGGGGGGGGTGGAAAGAAAAGAAAGGGTGGAATACTTGGCAGGCCCATACCGTAGGGTCGCTGCGAATTAGATACGACGTAACTGCTTGCGCTGGCCCTGTCGCGAATCGAAGCGATCGGTGGTAGCTGTGTGACCGCAGCCTAAAGGAGGGTGGGAAACCGTAGGAGAAATAGAAACGGGAGCGTTAAGAAAGGGAACGGAATAAAGAATGTCTCACGACGCGTTTCTTTGAAACGGCCAGCACACCAGCACCGAAGCGCAACTTTAAATTCGCTTCTTTCTCTTGGTGACGCGACCAGTGGCTGCCCTTTCCCGCGGGAAGATTATAAAAATTACCCTCTCGCAGCCGTTCGGAATGGGGTCGAGATTAAAAGTCACGAGCCAGCGCAGGACGCGAGGGAAGCGGAATTGCCGCTTTTAGCTGGTCCCGGACGCGAGCCCGGATAAGGAGGATAAAGAAGCCGCTGAAACGAGCGGAAAACGAGAATACGTAAGCAGCGGGTGTAACTTTAAATCGAGTTGACCTCGTCGACGTCGCGTATACGGCTGACTCTCTGTTTCCTCCGCCTGCGAGATGGACGGAACCGAGGTGGGCAGGTTTCGAGGTTAGGTACCGCGTACACCGGATAGGGGATGGCTCTGTCCGGATGGTCAGCGGAATTGCGGATCTTTAGACCACGCGTGCGAGCGGGTAAAATTGAAGGCGAGAGAACGAAATTAGACGGGGGCAGAATGAATTTCGAGACACCTCCGCCGCGTTGTTACCGACGAAACGAGATAAAGGATTAAGGAAACTACCGGTAGCCGGATGCTGCTCCGGTGATTCTCTTGCTCGGGCTGTCTCGTTTCGAGGGAAGTGGGACCTGTTGATCTCATCGAACGCTTAAAGGAGGTTAAATGGATTGGAGGAAGGTGGTGCTGGTGTTTCCGACATTCGGATCCGTGTAATTTTGTCCGATCGAAAATTTCGTTTCTCTTATTCGCTGCAATATTTTTCGTACATTTCTGGGTGCTCAACTTTCGATAACGTTGAGATCATCCTATCGACAATAAATACTTTAATAATTTTAAGGAGGAATAGGTAAGCCAAATGATATATTACGAAGTGCTTATTGCAAATCGAAAAGTTTGTTTTCCGGTGAATCGATACCCCGCGTCGGTGGCTCGGCTCAGAGACGAGCAGCGTGTGTACAAAATCATGGAATCGGGCGCAATATAAAGGTACGATGCAGAAACCACTAAAGCCAAACGTGAGGGTCGCGCTTAGCATAGATATGAATTTCATACCCGTGGCTCTCGCGACGCGATACGAGAAATTCCTACGCGTCTGGAAGATCGAGAAGATTCGCAAATAGAATATCTTGAACTTTCGCCCCCGGAATATTGTACATACTTTCTTAAGAGAGGGTTCTCGGCTTTGAAACACCAGGGAAAAACTGTGATCCCTCCCGATCTTTTCTCTTACCTAATCCCCGTTAACGAGCATCGTTTCAACTTTTACTCAAAGTTAAGTATTCAACCCATCTATCGTTTCAAAGATTCGTAGTCCACCAACAGATTTGGTTCGCCAAAACGCGCATATACTGAATTAGTAAAATATAATCGGCATCCGTTCTCACGGATTCGAACACCCCAACTAATATCCCGACCAATCAAGCCTGCCCGCTCCTCTTCCCCGGCAGCCATCGCGCCTCTTTCGCATTTCACCCCAAACCATCCGATGCGCACCCTCCACCGCGTCGGGATACCGCGTTGGCCCATAAATTCCGCCATATTTCATCCTAAAAAGGATCGCCTCGGTGGTGGAGACGCGACGGGTCGAGGGTGCGAGCCGCGAGGCGACGAGGGCGAAGGTGGACGAAGGGGCGAATATTAAAATTGACGAATTCGGCTCAAGGGCTCCGCCGCGATCGTCCGTATCGCTGGTTATAAATTCGTTTCGCGTTCCGCCGCGTCGACGCGACGAAAAAAAAGGAGCGGAAGGAGGGGCTCGACGCGTTCCCTCCCCCCTTTTTTTTTGTTTTACCCGCTTTTTTCTCTCGTCGCGGGATGAACGTCGTCGTCGAAGTATCGTGAAAAATCTGCATGTCGCCGGATGGGTGAAGAAAAAAATGCGAGCGTCACGTGCGAGCACGCGAATCGAACGACACCGGACGAGACGGAACCAGTGCGCTCGATGGGGGTGAACGAATGGGGTATAACGTCTGTAGAACAGACCTGGACTGGGCGAATTTCATTCGACACTCGGATAAAATGTAGGAATTTGAATCGAGATACGATATTACGGTAGAAAGAGCCACGAATAAGTGAAAATCTGCCAGTAGTGGAAATACAACATTTTCATTCCATACAACACGGAGCACTCCACGTTTTCCGCCAGATGCGGTTAAAACGATCATTCGAAAGGAGTCGGTTACGATAACGTTTAGATTGCTTCTATTAGTGAAAGTGGCGGTATTTTCTCGTTTGGTTTGAACGTTCATCGCGTTCCTGAAAAAATATGTATCAACCCGCATTAATATTCACATTACCATTCCGCCACGTTGTAGCTCTTTCAAACGTTGATCTACCGGGAGTAAAACCGGATTCTTTCATTTATATTACGGTTCTTCGTTTCATTATCCGTTGATAAAACGGGGGAACCGGTTTCTCGGTTGCAATATCATTATATTTTATGCTTATATTCTGCAGTAAAAGCGTTTCGTAGAGATATACTCGGCGGCGAGGGCGTTTATTTTAGCCCTCCCATAGAGAGGTTTCATTCTGGACAGGGGGATAATTTAAATTTAAAAACCCTTTAAATTCTCATCGGGACAGCCACCGTTGGTACATTTTTCTTAAATTTAGAATATGCGCGGCTTAAACTTTGCGCTCGTATGCTAATTGTCGTTTTAATCTCTACGTTGATTAAATTCATCTCGTTTCACCGTTTAGCAGCGAGCCTGGACGTAAGAGGTAATGGTTTTTAATTTAAATATATCGCGTAACGAATTTATTTCGTTCCGTTTGTCGACCGCTGATATTTGCTTGATAAATATTCCTCGCAATTTATTAATATTAGATAATGATGAGCCTGCCGTGATATCGCCGCACGATAACGAAAAATTACGCGAAAAAATAACGGGGGAGAATTTCATTTAGTTGCGGTAATAAAATTGTTTGTTCGACGGAGGAACACGAGCTTTACTGTATTACCAAAATAAAGAGTCACCTGTTTCGCTTCCACGGATTTCCTAAACGCTGAATTTGACATAACTCTTCAGTTGACGCACAGTGTGTACGCGGCCATGCGTCAGGCGTGTCCCACCGTGGCCGTACAATGCGCGATCGTACTACTGAAACCGTAAACGAGTCGAATACTTGGAACGATCGCGAGCAGCTCGGATAAAAATCGTTCGAACGCGGATCACCGGGTGTCCGTGTAAATTTCGATCGCGCGACATCGTTCTTATCACAGGCGGAGATGCTCGCGCACGTCCACGGTTTCCGGGGAAATCAGTAAACGCGGCGACGTTATTCAATTTCCGCGTTGTCCCCCTATCGAACCGAGGCGAGTTCTTTTTCACTTATTGATGTAGCACCGAGTTTTCGAGGGTTCCCCCGCCGAAGCTTATCCGCTGTACGATCTCGTCTTCATTTCCGCCACGTCGACGGTCTTCCTCCTCGCGCCGCCGCGCGAGTTTCTCCCCGCGTTGAAAACTTTTTACGCTTACGTTCGCGGAAAAGTCGTCCCTTCTCGCCGCCGCCCCTTTCTTGTTTGCCTCTCCTTCCTTCTTTCCCGACGATACACAGCGGGTGTACGTCGACGAACCGACGCGTTATCGCGACTCGAGTACCGTGGCCGATTTTCCGCAGCGCGCGGTCGTTCGCGGAAGCGCAACGCGACGGGGAACGTTATTGGGTCGGGCAGTTACGGTCAGGTGTTGAATATTATATCATTCGCCGAGGTAGACGGGAATTTTTACAACTTAGTTCGACGTATGAATAAAACTGTCGATAATTTCTCCGTCAAAGAAAGAGGAGAGATCGAGTCGCCTCTTCCATATCGTCTTTTTCGCCTGGCTCTTTTTTCTCTCTCGAAATTACTATGCCGCGCCTTATTGCTTCCCTCTATCGTTTATATCCCTTCGTTACGGTGTAATTAAAATTCAATGCTGTTCGACGCGGGAAAAACGGAGGAAAAAGCGCCGCGGAAAACACCAATATCTATGCGAATAGTTATGAACTATAATTTCGCGTACAGCGATTGGCGGACGCGAGAGATGGCCATTGCGATCGATCGACTTCAATCGAATTCCCTCCAATGTAGACGCGCTCGATGAGGGGGGGGGGGAGTGAAACGTTTCCATTGCATCTACGGGGGAAACGAATTTCTTTTCCAACTAAACCGTAATGATCGTTCGTTGATCGTCAACTGTTTCAATTTCGTTCGCCCCCCTTGAAATATTCACGAGACGATTCCAGTGACTAATGACGACACCTCCGAACCCTCGTTTCGGTGGTACATACTTAAGCGCGAGAGCACGAACGGAGGATGGAATATGGATGGAATGGGTGGGCGTCTCCATCGATCTCTTAACAATTAACTAAAAAGGGTAGCGCAGCAGCGATGGGTGATTCGGGCAGGAAGTGACGCCGGAAACGAGCACGGTTATGAGTCATAATTTAACCGTGCAACGGCTGGCAGATGCGGATCGGATCGGTTGCAGTCGATTGGCCGGATTTCCCGGAATACCAATGGGGCACTAAAAGTGATTAAATTACTTGGCAAGCCGGCACTCGGTAAACTACACGGTGATTGATACGCGCGCGCCCGCTCATCTGACCAAATGCGCATTGCGATCATTTATGCGTGACTGACGTCTGTTTATTTCCTGCAGATTTACTTCGGTATCGTGGCCGATTGAACGGTTCACGTCAGAGGCGCGCACCCCGTCCGCCATTATCGCCCGTGTTACCTCTTAGATCGGAAAACGCGCGTTCTCTGCCAACGGAACAAGTCATTTTTCAACGCGTCCTGCTACAAATTGTACACTACAACGGAACGTGTTCGTTTACTAACTATCGATTACGTTCAACTTCTGGCGTTGGATCCGAATCGCCTGAAGAATTTTGCTAATTTTTGTTACGCTCGCGCTCTTGATCCGCGAACACACCGTCTTGGCAACGGAGCTGCTCGGACGGAAGAAAAATTAATCGCGCTTTTAACAAGGGACGAGTGTACACGCGTCGCGAATCGAGTATGTCGCGAAGTAACGTTTATTTCTGGACCGTCGGTGGACCGCGGTTTCAGCGTGCAATATCACGATCGTTGCGATTTACGGACGACTGCAGATTAATTCGTTCGATGTATCAACTAACGGTATTAAATTTGTCTAAGCAACAAATTTGCCGGATGAGTTACCGAACGATTTCAAAGGCGCCGCTCTCGAAGCGTCGCTTACCTCGCTGCCGTTCCAAAGGGAAGACACAAAGTGGCGAGAAGTTGCATTCCGACGAAGCGAAAATAACTACAACCAGCCCCTTGCTATCCGCGTGGGGGGACGTAATCTCAATTTATAACGGCAATTATCCCCGATGATCCGGCGGTTCATTTCGCCGGAAACGCTGGGCTGGTCGTTCTCGCGAGAGGACGCGTACTCGCGATCCATTTCCATTTCGCGCTTCTATCCGACCAGGGGGCGGACACGGTTCCTCTGGCCTGGCACATTTCTCAGCGAAACGGGGATCGATTTGAAGAATGCCGTTGCGAAACTGCAGTTGGCAACACGCCCTCTGCCTGTTCCTCTCTGAGCCCGCTATCGGGTCATCCCTCTGATGTCCTGCTCTCACGGCCCGTCTTCATCCCTCTTCCTGTTCCGTTTATTTCCGATACGAATCCTTCCTCCACCAATCTATCTGTTTCTTTGTCTCCCTCCCTCTCTCTCTCTCTCTCTTTTCCTTTCTCTGTCGCTTTTAATTTATTTGTCCGCCACTCGATGTCAAATAATATTTTCATCATTCGAAACGCAAGATAATAAAAGTGGAAAAAACGTCTATGAACATCATGAAACACGACAAAATGTTACTTGTATTTATAGAGAATTATATGACATCGAACTAGAGATATTTTAGAAATTTAACTTGACAAAATTCTGTTCGATAAAAATTTTTTTAATGCACAATATGTACGTGCGAAGAATGCAGAGATAGAATTTCCATCGTACTAATGATGGGGTGAGAAATGCATTTGATAGCGCACGAACTACAAATTCCGCTGGTCTATTGTTTAGTTTATTTTTCCCTGCGTCTGCAACAGCACGCGTCAATCATATTTTTCTATAGATCGCTGTATTATTTTCGAACCGTTGTGTAGAGTTGCTAATAAAATAATAAAAGCTTCAGAAGAATTCAATTGTAATATAAAAAAATATTAAACTCAGCGCCATTGTTGAGTTCGAGCGAAGGGATTTTAAACCCTTTTGTTTTCAGCATGGAACGCGAAACAGTCAGTCGTGAAATAAAATTTAAATGAGAGGATTTCCCGGAAAGTTGATTATTCCGTTGTGAAAATTTTTTGTTCCAATCTTTTGTTTTATCTCTTTATTAAGAAAATTCAGTTTCATATCATAATTTAATAAGCGAGGATCGTCGATGCACAGGTACAATTACGCGCGTAATTCGTATTCCATTGAGACTTAAAAAATATTAAAAAATATCATCGCGTTCTGCGATCTTTTATTTTTAAAATCCATTTTTCACATTTCCGTTAACTTTGAAACTGTAGTCAAGGCGAGCTGATGAATGTTGCAATGCCCCCAACGATTCAGCTAATCGTAAGTAGATTCAGCCAGTCGAGCCAGGCACATCTCCGAATTCGTCGAAGCTATCGGTCGTCTGGTCTGCGCGCTCGACTGAATCTACTTACAATTAGCCGAATCGCAATGCATCGCGATCTTCGTAAGTCCGCTCTACTCACAATTTTCGAGTTTTTGCAAATCTAAAAACTGCATTGTCAAAAGGTAAGATTGCAGAATGCGCACGTAATTTTTTCAAATTTTTAAACACGCGAGAAGAATCTGAAATTTTGCAAAAAATGAGAGGGAATAAAAATCGTTCCGCAAACGTCCGTATTTTTCGAACAATTTTGTTATTTAATCCCCCTATCGTTGTCCCAAATTCCCCCACATTTTTTTACCTCTCATTCCCTCAAGTTTACGAGTTCCTGTGGGATAGTCGGCCGAGAACGCGTGTTTTCTATTTTATAAAGCGACGCGCGCGCACCGACGCACACGTTCTTCTACCGTGGCGTCGTTCTCAAATCTTTGTTCACGGTAGCGGTAACGTTTTTTAGCGGTAAAAATTTATCCGTAAAATTCCGCTGTCTTCGTCACGCCTCGGCTACGAGATTGCGGGACGAAGAACGCCGGGTTAATGGCATTTCTCTCTCCTGTTTATGAAAAGAAATCTCCGGCGGACCGTCGCAATTTGGGGACGCGGAAATAAAGCACGGAACGCTCTGTTGCGAGGAGAAGCATTCGTTTGCTAGCCATGTTTCGTAAATTTCAGCATTCCAAACGAAAATTCTGCCCCTCGTACGTACGCAAGTGACTCGATTATCATTTCGTAGCCTGGTAATTTTATTCACCGCGCGGTAATTACGCACGCGGTAATTAAAATTCAGATGTTGATTTAAATGTTGACTTCAGAGCGAGATTTTTCTAATTTCCAGGAGAATGTCGCGCATGGGTTTTGACATAATTAAATTTTAATTTCATTACCAAAGATGATACAATTAGTCTCGAAGGTTTATACCTGCGCTCGTAATCTGCTACGCGGAAACGATTAATTCCAAGGGACCAGCAGAAAATTGTACAGACTCGAATAGTCGCATCGTTTCGAGAAACTTTCAAATTAAGCTTCCATCTAGCTGCGCGTCCGCGTGCCCACGTCTATTGTTATTAACGAAGAATGATTACCCGCCACCCGCGTTCGCTAAAAACGAACGCACCCCCACAGGAAAATTGACAACGATTTACTTCGTCGACGTGAAAGGGAACATTTCTACAAATATTGGCTCGTATCGCAGTATCTATTTGCCGACGTGTTTCATATAGACTGAATTTCAATTTTCAACGCTACGTCGATATTTGTTTAAACGTTACACGAGACTTAAATAAAACGAACGAAACGTCACGAGATGCGTTCGTGTGCGTTGTTCCGCCGATAAATTGTGTTCCGAATAATGAAAAGTTTGATGGATACGATCGCGCATTATACGCGCCTCCTTCCCGTTCTACGTACATTTACATCGTCGTTTCGATGGAATTCAGATATCGTCGACGCAATGATTTTCGCGCGAGGAGTCTTGCGGGAGTACCGCTGGTTCCTTGGAGGCTCGCGAACAAAACACCCTGACGAAACTGGAGGAGATTCGCAGCGTGCAAAAGTGTAGACGATAAAGTTTTGTCGCATCCCGTTCTCGCAATATCCTGATAATAATCCCGGCAATATCTTCCTTAACGGCTAGGCGAAACTATTCCCGCGAACTCGAACGAACGAGCCAATAAATCTAGTCGATTCCGTTCTCCGAATGGGTCGCCGCGACGCGTGCCACCAAAGTCCCTGGAACAAGCGAAGCGTGTGGCGGGAATAGGCGTGCCGTCACCCGTCGTCCACGGACGGCTACAACGTCGACGGCGGCGATGGCAGGCGGGAGAAGTCATTTTACCCGGTAATTAGTTGGCCGACTCGCGACAAATTGAAAAAGTTAGTGAGAAATGGAACGCAATTTAATCCGCGGCCGTAGCTACCGGCCACGGCCTCCTGCAGCCGCAATAATCAAGAGCAGCAAATCGAATACCTCTTCTGCACGCCGCCGTCGCCGTCGCCGCCGCCGTCGTCGTCGTCGTCGTCGTCGTCGTCGTCGTTGCTCGCCTTTCGTTATCCCCTCCCTCCTGTTCGCTTGTCGCGGCCGCTGATCGAAACTTCGATACAACAGTCCCGCAAGCTTCGTAATTTCCGGCGGCCGATTCGTAAGATCGCACGAAAATTGGAAAACTTGGGGCCGTTTAGGTGAATTAGACTGTACACCGTAACGGGGTACCGAGTCGTTGCCTCTGTTTCTACGTGTCGCGTCGTGCGGGGTTGAACAATGGCCGTTGGACGTTGAAAAGTTTTCAATTGAATACACGGGAGTTTGTTATGTGTAAAGCAATGCGCGAGACGGGGCTGAGTTATGCGCAGTGCGGCGGACGGAGTTGGGTTTTCGTGAAATTAGAAAACACGTTCTCGAATCGCATCGTTTAATTTATGAAACGTTTACCGCGAGAACGACGAGCGATCGTCCTCGGCGGCTGGTACTTGGCGGCACGAAGAAAAGTCGGGCGATCGTTCGGTATACAATGGCGGCTGAAAAATGAAGAGCGTCTTTAATGGAAGGTTCTCCCGCGGAACTGCTGAACTCGCCGTTTCGCTGATCACGCTTCCAACCCCGCGCCTCTCCGTCTGCAGTCATTATCCGGCCGCGGTAACGACAATCATTATTTTTTGTTAGCGCACCGCGCGCCGCCGTAATGGCGGGTCAAATGTCGCGGAGGAACTTCCTTGACGTTAAGGAAAATCATGCTGCGCGCATTCACGGTTTCTTCCTATCTCCGCGACAGTACCGCGCGGCTCGTTTCTACGTGCACGTTCAAAGCGTTTCTTATTGGGTCGGCCGTATAACCTCGTAGCGGACACCGTTCGCGGCCGTCGCAATTATTTACAATTATTCGAGCAACGAGAAGAAGCAGCGGCCCGGGCATATCAACGACGTTTCGCGTTCTACACTCGAATAAAACGCTGAGCGGGCGTACCGAAAACCGCCAAACAATCGCGGCACAATTATCCCTCCTCACCCCCGACCGACGTCGCGGCGACTTCTCTAAAACCGCCAGAAATATCTTTGAATTCCCGCGGTACGCTTTCGGGGCGGAACAATCGCGCGCGAACGTAGGCGAGCTTCTAGGGAACAAACGAGCGGCCGCTGGGCGTTATTTAAAACGGAAATGTGGGTCAGTCGTGTCCTCCCTCGTCCGCGCGCGCGCGCGCGCTCGCGCGCCCGCCACCACCGTCAGCCCACCCGCTATACCTCTTTTCTGGCTGGCGCGCGAAGAAAAACAGGAGACAAACGGGGTAGAGAAGCCGTGAGCAGAGTGATGCGCCGTTGATTTATTTTCGGCACCAGGCCTCAAAGTCCAGCCGTGCTTAAGATGGTCCTCTAGCTGCCTCGAAAGGTGAACGAGTGTCGTTGCCTCCTCCGTTCTTGCGCTCGCGCGGCCCTAAACGCGCGCCCCGGAACGGAGAAAGGCTGCGACGCGAATAATACCGGCGGCCGATGATTTAGATAACACTTGTCGCAGCGTGCATTCGCGATTAAATACGACTCGCGAGCTTTCGTTACAAACGAGCCGTGTTCTAAATGGTATCGCTTAAGTAGCAGCCGTTCGGTGGCGGATGGGGATTTCGTTCGTTTGGCACGGATTCCCGTGCTGGATTTGCGCTTTTAAACGAGCGACGCGAGCTTACGAGCGGTCTTCTATGAAGCAGTCCTCGCGACGATTAACTGGCCACTTCTTATAAAGCGCAATCGACCCATCAACGAAGAGATACTCGCATCTTGAATTCTGCCCTCGTACAGAAAGCTGCACTCGCGATCGAGAAAACAGACTCTTTGACGCGAAGCACGGAATTCTGTTCAATCGCGGAGAACCGAATTTGGAAATATTCATAAACGGCGTACCGCGTACCCTTTCAAGTTGTTCGGTGTATCGATTGAACGATAGACGGGGCTCGTTTCAAATGTCAGTATCGAAACGACAGGACTTATAAAAGGGTGAGGCGTATTGCCTTTTTAAAAATCATTCCCCCTCATTAACGTTGAAGTATGAACGGGAAATACGTTTGCCAATAATTCGAAGCAGAAATAATTTTGGCTACTGAATTTCACAGAACATTCATTTCGCCGAGTACATTCCGGATATTTTTACTGTGAAACTACTTATAATTTAAACACGTTTCGACCCTCGATTCACGTTCGAGGAGGAACCTCGTAACACAGCGTCGTTCGTTTAAGTTAAACCATGGATTTTCGCGTTCAGATGTGCGCGCGAAGAACAGTCGCTGGAAAGCGCGGTGTGGAGCCTACGTTCAGTTAGTATAGAAGTTGTATAATATAGGTCGTTCCGTCGAATGCCTCCGGTACGGAAGCCGAGTAATTTTCGTTGTTTTCGCCACGTTTTGTTTCTCTGAACGGCGAGGCGAGCGAATGCCCGGTCGAGACTCGCGCGAATAAAATTAACGAGCTAGCCGTTTTCTTCCCCTCCCCTCTTCTCCTTTCTTTTTTCACCCTTACGCTTTATTGTCTTTCGTAACTTCTACTCTCTGAACCCTATCTGCCCACTTGTTCGTTCAGACTTCTTCGCGCGGTCGGTACAGTCGCGGGAAACGAGGCGGAAATCGTGGATCGCGAGATCGCAGACTGGCTGAGACGTTCGGTGGAAAGGCTGCGCGATACTGGACGCGAATGTTAAAATTCCGGAAGTCTGAACCTCGTTTCCGGTGCTTTTCGATTCGCGCAGGGGGAAAGGATTTTTCCTTTCGTTGCTTTTGGAAACAAACTTCCGGTCGAGTCGTTTCGTACCCGCGATAAGAAATTTGCGACTCAGGATCGAGATCGCGGTTAAATTCCCACTCGTAGGAAAATATAAATCGAGTTCGATGCATTTTCTCGTTCGAACAGGCAACTTCTATAACCGCGACTATTACGAGAAAACGACTTAGCGAGTTTGAAATTGCTACGTATCAGCCATTCGATTACATAGAAGCCCGTTCAAGTTTCCCTGTACGCGCGCTTTTCCACCTGCCGAACAGGTTTCACCGCGGAGCGGTTCCTCGCGGCCATTGTGTCCGTTTCGGAAAATGAGCTCCCGTGATACGTTGCCAAGTTTATTTATCGTTAAGGGAAACTAATCTCAATTTATGGAGCGTTACGAAATTGTACGACGGACACGATTCGATGACGAAACCACCCTTCGGACGTTCGAGCTCTCGTTATTAGGCGAACTTAATTCCCTTTAAAATTTAGCCTCGATCCAATTCTTGCGGGTGAGGACTACACTAATAATAAACAGAAAGTAGGACACACGAGCGCTGATTGTTGAACGGAAGGAACATCGATTTTCGTTATCCTGCAAAGTGTCACGCTGTGACTCATCGCGTTATCGTGATTATACACGGGACGTGCACGCGTTCACTTTATCCGTACGCTCGATCGAAGGGATTAGGCTTAACCGCGGGCCAGTTATCGAGTAGGACGTTACGAAACTTTTTCCGGTTCGCTGAACGTGGCACTGAAATTCTCCGGATAGCTTCCCGTCGTTGGTCAACGGAGTGGCGTTAACTGATAAAGTCGGGGGGAGGTTAACCCAAAAACGTGACCACCCTCATTATCCTTGGAGGATATGAATTTAGATAGCCAGCTGAACATCCATTCATCGCCCAACTATGCAGACCGCATCGCCTCCAAAATGCATGGCACTGCTCGTCGCGCAAAGGAAAAGGACGATCTAAATACCGCGTTACGCGATCTTACCTCGAGACCATTCGAATCCAATCACGTCGCTTTGACAATACGGAATTCTTTGTGCTTCAATTTCTCTCCAGCCGCTGCCACCTCTCCGTTTCACCGAACGTTAAAAAGCTTGACATCGAAAAATTGTACGAGACAAACATTCGGTCGCGGGCAAAAGGACCGCGCGCTGCCCGCCTGCGGCGAATAAAACTCTCGATCCCCTCATAAACTATCCATCGACGTCCAAGCTTTGTGGTTATGCCCGGCCATTACAGCATAAGGGAGTCGAGTGGGTGGCCGCGCGTTTGAAATCGATAGCGGCGCGTGTTTACAGGTGATCGATAGAAGGAAGCGATATTGGGCGAACGGCCCTGTACCGGACTCAGAGGCAGAGTCTTCCATTTCTGCGTTCCCTTTGCGCCGTGACCACGCGTCTCTCCGCTATCGCACGATCGTACAACGGTTTCGTTTTCCGTCCAGCTAGCGACCACCAGCCGCCCCTCTTCGACGTTGCTCTCCAATTTCCCTGCCATCGTCGCGCTTTAATAATGTTATGCATTGTCGCCACGGTGCCACGCGTTTATAAACGTCCCACGCTTCCCTAGCAATTTCGTGGACCAGCGCCAAATTCATTTCTTCGCGCGAGCGGGGACGCGTGAATCTTCTATCGAGACACAACCGCGTAGCCGTTGGTCCTCGTTTTTCGTCGCTGTTTGATTTGCACCGGGAGTTTCCAATTCCTGCGAATTGGAATGTTTCACGGTTATTTAGAGTCGAAAGCTAACGTGGAACCATTATCCTGCCACGTTACACAAGGTAGCTCCCGATTTCCCAGCAAAGGAAAACCCTAAAAGGCTTCCAGGTAGCGGAGAGTACAGGCAAAGAACACAATGCGATAGGAAAGATTTCCCCCCCCGATTCGCTTATTCCAGGCTCCGATCTCGGTATCGACAAGCTTAGGGTAGGACGCGATATTGCTTTTATTAACGCGCTTCTTTGCACATTCGCGTGGCGTGGCAGCCGAATCAAAGTCTCCTAGTCGCTTTTCCCGTGAAATAAATCTACTCTCGAGCACCTAGCCGAGTACGTGGCGATAGAACGTTGGGGGGTGGTGGAGAACGGTGGATGGAGGGGGTGCGAGTGGTTCCGCTGGAGTCACGGAGGTCGAGAGAAGCGGAAGAACGGGGAGGATACGAGGGTTCCCCGGAGCACTCGACTCATTTCTCCGAGCCAACACAGACCTCTCGACTCGACGCCACTCGTGGAAACGAAATCTGATACGAGAAAAGCTAAACTCCTTCAAATGCACAAGCCACCCCTTACCGCGCGCGCGCGCGCGCGCGCCGCTACTTCGTCCCTTCCTCTCTGACTCCTTATTCCGCCCCGCTCCCAAGCCCTCTTCAGCCCCTTCCACGATTTTCTCCCTCGCTCCGCCGTCACTTTCATCCTCTATTCCGTTCTTTCTGAACGATTCTCGGTCCCTTTCTACGTTTCGTATGTATACACCGGGTCCTTCTCTCGCTCCTAGCCCGTTTCTTCCCTAGCCGTTCACGAGGCCTGCTCCTTTCAGCCACCCACTTCTACTCAGTCAACCCTTTTCATCACGAAAAACGTCGTTCTGCAATTCACTCTTTCCTTTCTTTCCTTTTTCTCCTCTACGCGCTCTCCTTCCACGGAGTGTTTTAACTCTCTCTCCATCGCCGAGTCCGCCACTCGGCTTCTCTCTCGCCTTTATCCTCTTCCACCCTTCTCGCTGCGTTAGGCTGCAGTCACACTGGACGGAGTCGTAGCCTATTCATAGCCAACGAATCAACCTCGAACGCAGAAACGACGGTGCTTTTAGCACGCGCTATCAATTTTTTCTGCTCGCTGCGACCGTCAAATGTAAGAACGCAAACAAGGGTGCGAGTAAGTGTCATCCGGATCAAGAGTCCCGAGACGAGTTGAAAAAAACCGAAACGTTGTCTGGACTGTTCGACTCGTTTAACCGTTCGCGCCAAGTTAATTCGACCCAGCGTCGAACTGTTTGTTAAATTCGGATTTTCCCGTGTGACCGCAGCCTTATTTCACGGTCCTCCTCGTCTGGATCCTATTCTCGCCAGCTCCCAACAAGAAGGATTCTTTCTTCCACGACTTCCTCCTCCGCTCACGATCGGATTCCACCCCTGGCGCAAATTGATGAGAGCAGGACCTCGACTTCCGACTGTTTAACTCCCTTAATTAACCCCGCAGAGTCACTCTCACCGTGGCAAGGATTTCGGCCGCTTTTTTCTCTTTTTTTTCACGGCACGCGACCTCCTACGACGAGCTGGTGCTCCCTTCTCTCGTTGCTCATCTATGGATCGTGAGCTTTAATTGGGATGGGGGTGAGTCGCCTCGTCGGAACAGCGGACTTGTACGCTTCGACACTGAATTACCGCGAGTTATTCCATCGTTCGGTTCTTTTTTCCTTTCACTTTAATCTCTTCCTGATTTCCGCCTTCATCGTGATTTTACATTTTTGTAAATCGCAGGTAAACATTTCGCGAACATTTCCCGGCGCGACAAATTCCGCGGATTAAGTAGAAAAGAGTGGAGAGCCGAGGGAAACGCAAACTGTTTGACAAAGTCATTCGAATCTCCATTTTAACGCGATAATAAGATGGAAATATTAATAGAAACTACGAGAACGACTCGTAGTTACGTTCCGTTCGCTGCAATTTCGTTCCGTGCTATTCGTCGCTCGATGTTGTAAGGTCTAGAATTTTTCAAGGTGTCGGAACAACGATTCTCCTTTCTCCTTCTCGCGTGCGCCTTCGCCTTTTCGCGGACACGACACACCACCCTGCTTCCACTCGAATAATCGAGTTCATTTAAGGGAAAATGAATTTTTCCTTTCGCGTCGCGTTATGAATTTTTTCGAGTAAGCACCGGGCGTCGTTTATAACTCAAAAGAAGTTCTCTGCCAGCCGTTCGCAAGTCAATTAACGCGAAAATTTCTTATTACACCAGCCCTGCAAAAGGGAAACAGTTAACGGGGCCGTGTGTGCACTGCAAAATGCTCCGCGCCCTTTATTATTCACATTTACTGCGTGTAATTTCGACGACATTAGACTTTCATGCGCCCAATTGCGTGTGACGCGAATTCTCTTTTAAATTACCCTCATTCGCCATCCGTTGTCCCTGCTGCATCCTGAGAACGATATGCAATCGCCATTGACGGAAGGTATCCGATTTTCAATTATAACATACTTGTTTTTATTGTGCCATTAACCAGGTAGCTCTATTGCGTCCTAATCAACCGATCTCTACGGCTAACGTGGATGCAATTAGCATTATTTTATCAGTGTATTATTAACCATCTGCTCGAATACATTACGTTTATTAAATATGATATTGTTCGCCGATGACCAATTAAACGCGCATTAATGCATAGTATCGAATAATAGTTATCGTTGCAATTAATTGCGCTCAACTGCTCGCGGTTTACTACAGATTTAATGCGACGATCGCGCACCTTGCACGGACGCCGTCGATTACTTTTTCCCTTTGTTCGCCATCGAACGGCGTGACGGTAAATCAGGCGGCTCAAGCAATTGGCCGAATTACAGCGGCCGAAACAATTACTTAAACGCAAAGTGTGTATAAACGGAATGGCGCCGTCTGCAGCCGCGCGCACCCTCACGGATCCGCGGTACCACGGAACGTGATATATCGTCCCGTACGCCCAGCCGATTGCGTGGTGTATTCAATTTACGAAGCCTAATTCGACCAAGTTACAGATGCAGGATGGGCCACCGCTGACGGGGGAAAACCGCACGCGTCGTTCGCGCCCGATACGCCGCCCCGATGTAGGCGTCGTAAAATCCTCGGGGTGCAATTTGCGCGGCGATAAATATCGGAGGTTTAATCAGCCACCGGGACAGTGCCGCCGCCTGGCGACGATCAACAAAAGTTCTTAGCCTCGTGTTCGCCACTCGATGGATCAGCGCGCGTTAGAAACTAGAATCTAGAAGATCTTTAATTGCGCCGCGCGAGTACATCGTCAGTAATCGTGCCGCGATTCCTTCCGGTGTGATTCAAGGGGGTATTAAATACGACGTCGTTGGTTTTTATTAGTTTTTATATCTGAAATCGCGCTATGATGTATCAACGGTTTAAATTGCGGTGGTATTCTTGTAGCTAGCACGGAAGTTGAGCTAAATTTGTCAACCGAAACGTTTAGATCAATTAATCGAGTACGAATACTTTTAAAATTCTTCCCTCTGTATTACGTATCGTTCTGTTGTATCGTTGAAGTGGTTGAACTTTGAAGTTCAGCTACAGAGGCGCTTCTTAAATTTAATAGCGGCGTTATTATTGAGTTCACCGATCGATCAGCCATCGAAATTCGTTCGTTCCTCTCGGCCCGTTCCTTGGTTTCCGGGCGAGAGGAGAACGGAGTCGTTCGGTGTCTCGATCGATGATAATTATTCTCGTAAATTCAAGCATAAACGCGCGCAGCAACAGCGCGCGGACGAGGGTGCTGGCGGAATCGGTGGGTTAAATGCTCGTAATGACGTCTCGTAATTGCATCGAAAGTTCGCGGGGAAACTGTAATTATCGCTCTGCTGCACTTTCAACGATACCATCGGTCGCGTCGCTACAATCAACGGAATGCGACACCGCGGTGAAAAAATATTTTCACGAATGTTTCGTCCTGCTTTTGTCATTTTTTTTCCCCACCCCCCTTTTTTTCTTTTTTCCCGTTACTCCGTCACCGTATTGGATTCGTTGTGACGAGACCAATTGGAGTTGAGGAAATAGGTCGAGTGTCGCGCGATTGCGTCACGCTTTCCACCCCCGTTCGATGAGGGATTTAATCGCGCATCTCAATGAGGATTCTTTCGGGGTAACGCGGAAATAATTGCTGGATGGAATTAACGGAACGATGTTGCACGGATTTTCAATTTCGGACCGCGAATTTTTTACATCCACGGAGAAATCCGGCCAGATTGCAAACGCGATACAAAATCTCGCAGTTCGGGCAAATTCAATGCGAAAGTTTTGGCGTTTCGTGCACTGGTTATTCGTCAAGTACATTTTTCCGTGCGCACATCCTTTCCCAACGTAGGAGGACACGCGAAAAAATTGTCGCGTTCGTCGATCGACGACTAGTTAAAAGATTCGCCATAATTCACTGGTCGCGTACAGGAATTTGAATAATTTATTTGGGCTATCAACGCAATTAATATTCATTATTTGGTTTAATACCACCATTATGCGCATCACCGGTACTTGGACAATTGTCTAGGAAAGCATTCATTGTACGCCCGAGTAGGAATACACGTTGATTGATGCGCGTTTGACGTGCCCGTCGATATTTTCGCGCATTTTCGCCTTTCCAGGGCTCGAATTATCGCGAAATTTTCGGAACTACCCGATGATTCGCCTCCCTCGTTATATCGAACAAATTCGAACGAATTAAATGCATTTCCAACTTGTTTAGAGAATAACGATCGACATCGCGCAACGGCGAGCCCGTAACGTTGCACTCTTATCGCGCGCTTAATTATCCCTGCGTAATTATTCATCATTAACGCGCAACAGCGCGAAACAGTGGCTACGGAACAACTTCGACGGTACACTTTAACGTGCACCACCGTGCGACACTGTTTCCGGACCGCGGGTCTGAAAAAATTTGCAGACTTACCCCGCTGAAAGTTTTCACGTTGTGCAGAGCATTCTGCGCGTCCAGGGCAGCCTTTCTCGTGTAAAACGTCACGAAGCAACATCCTGCAACAGAACGACAAAACCGATCAACATTTTCGAATCCGTAGAACCCGAACGCGGACGGAAAAGACGCGCTCGCAGTCGGTCAGTCTGCCAGTTGTCTCGTCGAGTTCTCCTCGTCGTCACAGCTGGACGCTAACCGAGCCGGAAACGGATTGCGCCGGTCGATAGTTTCCGCTTGCCAAAAGTTCGATACGCCGCTGTATTACTACCCTGGCTGTTACCAGGCTCGCGACTTGGCGCCTCATCCCTCCGGATGGCCTGGGCCAGGCCAAAGGACCGATTTCAGCCGAGACTCGGCGCTCTTTCCCCGTTTAGTTTACGAGTAACTCTCTGTTTCGCAGCGCCCGGACGAAAACGCGGCTCGAAGGGGAGCCGTCTGTCGCCCCGCGGGAAAGTCTACGGTTTGTAGTACGGCTCGTTTTCGCAACTTTCGGATTCCAGGCGGAACCTTGGGCTACGCGAACGGGCCGAGTTTAAACTGATTCCAGTTTCGCGTGGAGGGGCTGAAAAAGCTGGATAAATTGCCTCGTTTCTGGTAGACGGCGGGTAGTATTTAGGATCTGAATGGAGCCCCGAGTTTTGAAACCGGCGTTTGTTAGCGGATGAAAGGGGGACGTTTGAGGGTTGATGATGTTAGCGTGGATCGCGTTGCAGCGGAGTGTCCGTTGCGTCTGAGGTTAGGGACGGAATAGTCGGTGAATATCGCGGGACTGCGAGTTTCTGTGCGTTTGATAAACGGGGCTGCGCGAGTTTTAATCGTGCCGTTATCAAGAAATTGTTGCACGGCTTCAAAAATACGGCGGCGTAACTTCCCGTCGAGGCAAGAACATTTAATCAAAACAGAAACCGCTTCAACCTCGTAACAGTTTCGCGTTTAACGCTCTCGTACAGCGAACTAGTTAAACAAAATTAATTTACCGGACGGTATGAAGATTGATATAATCTACTCGACGATAATGTTTGCTTTCAGTGGGCGGTTATAAATCTCCGAGTTCGTTGTCACGCGGAATTGTGCGACTCCGCTTCGTCGTTCTATTTGCTCGCTCGGCGATTAATATCGCAAAAGTTCGCGTCGGATGACTTTATTCGTTTCCATGTGTAATTTTCAAACTGGAATTGATCATCTTCCTTTCGTGGCCAGCCAAAGACAATTCGCGTCGCAATCGAATTCGCGAGCCGAGAAGATCCGATCGAAATTACGGAATTACGAAGCCGCGCTGGGCGGCAGGCTCCGGGAAGGAAATGCGAAATTTTAGAATCTTCTCCCCCGCCCGTGCTTAACGACGTAAAAGAAGATTGGTTCGTAATGGGGCATTCGATACGCCGTATCAAAACGGTGTACGGTGTCGTGACAGCGCGTAATTGAAGAATACGTAACACGACGCCTCTGCGCAGCGGAAGATGCGTCCAACGGAAATCTTGTTCTCCGTGTAATTTTCGTTTCGTACTTCCGCCGCGGGTTCGTGTGGCCGATAACGATAGAGAAGAGTAACAGAATTCCCTCATAAGCGAGAAAGTGAGAAACTTGATATTACCCGGTAGGGTTTAATCAGCATACCAGACAGGCGTTACGATGGAATCGAATTTCGCTTATGAAAGATGCTTCCGCGATCACGAAGGCCTCCTCCGCGTTTCCAGATACTTTAACGCGCTATCGATTCGACGCGGGAACAACGAGCAGCGAACTCGGAATTTACAATTCCGCTGCGAACGTTCAATTTTCTTTCGAATTACGTTTAATTGCCGCGCCGCCTCTCGAATCGTGGGACGAGCGGAGCACGAATTTCTTGCCACCATGCGCCGTCCGAATTCGCGATTCCTGTACGACGCAGAGGACCCAGAGATTAGCCGCGGCATTGAAAGGGCTAATGTACTCGAGGGACGCTCGAGGGACGCTCGAGGGACGCCGGCAAGAAAGACATTTTTCACCTAAATCACCCTCTATCGGAGGAGTAAAACAACGGTAGATATTCGTGATACGTCAACGGTGAGTTTCGGTAAATTACGACAGGAGGACTCAGCGGGAGCCGGGAAATTATGTTCCGGCGGGTAACTAATCTTGAGGCATCATCGCTCGATAGACCTTTAAATCACACGGGTGCAAGCCACCCCCTCGCCGCGTCTAGTTGCTCGCTGGCTAGCCTGTAATACTCGTGTCTACAAATGACCCCATTCGTCGAGGTGCCAACACCAACCCCCTTTTCCACGTCCACCTATATATATATAGTATTACCGACCACCTCTGTCACCATTCTTTTCTTCGACGGGCGTACGCGCTGGTGACAACGCCTCGGGAAATTTGAATAGATAACTAATTTGAACCGCGCTCGCGAGCGTAGTCTTATTGAAAAATTAATTTTGCCCGCCCGCTCGTATCGAGATCGATCCCCGTACGAATGTAACAGGGCTGCGCGCGGGACAACCGTCGAACAAAACTCGAAACGTTCATTAAAATGAAACAACGATTTGCATTCAAAATACGTGATTTTCAACGTCAATACGAACGTCATAAATGTAATTAAAGCGATACCTTTTACAGGCAAATTTAAATTGGATCCGAGCGAGAATTTCAATTTCTATACAAATGTTCCCCAAAGAGGTAAATCAATGGCGAACGCATAAACAAAATTTGAAACGCTCGCAAGGATAAATTTCATTAATTATCCGGTGAATTATGAAACGTAATTTATCCAGCGAAAAGTGCAAGGGAAGGGAACGAATGCATTTCTAGAAATGCGTTATCAGCCGTGCTGCGTGTAACTCGACTATTAGTTTTCCCACGAATGTTCTCCACGCGACAAGTTGACCCTTACGATAGGTAGACGTCTGTTCTCGTCGAGACGAGGGTGCTCGTTTGACCAGGGACAACCGTAAATTTCAATAGGCGTGCTATAAACGTAATCAAAGCGTTGTAACTGTTTGAATAAAATCCGCGAGGACCACGGTTTACCGACTGCCTGGTATTAAATTGATGAATGGCAGCCGAGCAGTGCTTTGAGCATTGACGAATCGCGGTGAACCGTCGTGCGAGCAGTCGAGGGTGTTAGGGTGAAAGCCAGGGTAAACCAGAACGTGAAGGCTGGCGGTCAGGGCAACTTTGATTTATTCGTAGGTTTGTCGAGTGGTAGCTGGCTCGTGTTACCTCGTAGACAGTTACAAATTTGCCGCGGAATTTTTGGCATATTTCCTTCTCGGCTATTCGGATCTACTTACTATGGGGTTGGTAGTAAAAAAAAAAACAAAAAAAGAAGGAACTCGAGTAATGGAAGGGCGATATAAATGGAGATTTATGTCACTCGTTCGTTATTTTTGAGAAATGTAGAGCGTTAAATCGCGTGGAAAGATAATAACGCGTACAGTATACGTACGCATCATCGATTTGTTAATTTCGTTATTAAATGTTTTAATTTACTTCCAAACCATCGCTACGTTCGATCCATTGCGATATGAATAAGGGAGCGCGACAAGGAAGAATAAAAGTGCCAGTAGTACAAGAGTAAATATGGTCAGACATAAAGCGTTCGGTGAAAGGAACGCCGTAGTTCCGTATAAATTGCTATTTATACGTTACTGTGAGTACTTCCCATTCGAAATAGAGTATTGTACGCGATAATTAATGAGTTTGCAATAAGTTTACAAGCGATATCTCTTTCTGTATCGCATCTGTGAGAATAGTTCGGAAAGCTTTGATCGAATAATTGAAAACCGATGTACTCGCGCATCAAAACAAGTGTACGATAATAAATTACTGAACCGAAGTGTCCACTATGTAATTCATCCGAATAATTAGCGTTCAGCCAACGTGGCTCGTACCATTGCAACGCAATAATACAGAGTTCCATCGAGCTCTTTGTAAACAGACCGTGCTGCATATAGTGCGAATATTCGTAAACAAAAACGCAGGAAACGTTAAACGATCACGCAATTATCGAGGAAGCGCGGCGCAACATGCAGATTGAAATGAATAGTTAATGCGTAATTTATTAATCCCTCCCGCGCGCGGGATATTCACGTATTTCAGGCTGTAGCGGCGAATTATAATCTACGCGAATAATCAGGAACCGGAACGACTGCGTCGAGTCGTAATCACGCGAACCCTCCAGCTAGAAATTCGAAATCGAATGGCCATTGAGCGAAGAAAGTGACGCGATTATGGGTGAATCGGTCGCAACGAGCAAACCCGGCGTGTAAATTCGAACAAACTATTCTCGGCGTCGAAATCAATTTAGCTGCGTGGGACCGGTTACTGACGCGATAATAACGATTATTAAACCAATTGCTGATTATTCGATACTGTATAATTGCGTCAATAGCGATGAGCGCAATTGCTGATGTCGTTCGGTCATTTAGTTGCTGCAATATTTGTAGACATTAACGGGAAATGTATTTAATAATCGTCCGAGTACAGAATTGATCATCTGCCGTGGGAAAATATTGGCTCGAGAGGAGCCGCGTATCTTTTCTTCGGCCAATTTAGAGACAAGTCACGTGCGGTATTTCATCTCAGAACTCGTCGTAGAAAAAAACTGAGTAGATCGGAGCACCGTTGCGATCCAAGCAGTTCAGAACGCCCCTCGAATTAGACCGTCTGCAAAAATCGCACCGAACGACTAGAACGAGCCCCTCGGTCGCCTCGCTCGCCATTAGGAATTCCCAATTGACGTCGTAATCATCGTTAATTGGACCACGGATCATGAGCTCGCGTCGCGACGCGCGTGGAACCCTTGTCGTTCGAGCCAGCAATTATGCATTGCCCTTCTCCTAGACGGATCATCGAGGTGACATCGAACCGCGAAGGACGCGGAGAAACGACAGACCATTTTGCTAATTAAAAATGTTAATACTTGATGCACGGTAGGCTTTACCGTCAAGAATGTTCCCCTCGATCTTTGATTCGATTTCGAATCACAGTTACCAGCGCAGAGTCGTAAATTAGACGAGACGTTTCGTCTCCGTCTCGCTGAACGCCATTCGAACTCTTTCTCTGTGCGATCTATATTGCATTGAATCATAAACGCGGTAAACGATCGTCGATACGCTCGGTCCTGATCGTACGAGTCTCGCAGTGTCGGTCCCAGGCGAACACGGTCTCTACTTTCGATGCCAACGCGTGATTAGAGTCCGCGGGGAAATCTAGCAGTGACACGTCGCGGATACAATGCCCGGTGGCGCCCCTGGCGACGCGCCTTTTCGCGCTTCCGGTTAACCGTTGAACCGTCTCGATCGCGCTCGATCAACCGAACAGCCATATAAATATCCAATCCGCGTGGCGGTGGTTACTTGGAAAAAAAAACGCGCGAGCTCATGATAAATTACACGTTTCGACTAGGCGACAGCCCTTCTGGACGCGTTCAATCCTATGCGACTATTGGCCCCGCTTCCGGCGGCCGGCTACGCGCACCGATAATTTCTGGTCGCGTCGCGGCGCCGATAATGCGCGATCAACGATTCGGATGAATCTAATTAGCGATAATTTCCGCGGGGTCGGCCCGTGCGCGCGGTTCTACGCAAATATCTAGCGCGCCGCTCCGGGATCGCTTCGTATTAATAATCGAGAGGCTGATTGCTCGTTAAACGCGAGACAGGTTCGATTATTGGGGAGAACGAGGGGGGGAGGGGAGACGGTATAAACGAGAATCTTGATATTTCCATTTCCTTGCGGAGAGTACGATGGCCAATAAGAAGCGAGTCGGGACGGTGGAATGCAACGGTCGGCCAGGTATCTCGCGAACCTATCGTACTGACCTCGTCGAGTAAAAAAAAGGTAACCCATAACCCCTCGAATGATCGTACGCAGGTCGACTCTCGAGGACGGAACAGATTTCCCTTGGTCGAATGCCTGGCGGTTCGTCCGCGCGGAAACGGTGGAATGCGATCCCAGAAAAGAAAACATAAATTCGTCCCGGCTCGTAAATTGGTGTCATTCTTCGCGTACCTAGAAACGAGCGTGTGTTCTGTTTCCGCAGCCAGGCTCATCCCTCAGCGGCTGTGGCGCTCCCTTTCCCGCGGTCACGTCCGATAAGAGAGCTCGAAGGGGATGAACGTAGTCCACAGAGACGTCGATAGAGATATCATCGAAGAGGAGCATCGATCGTGTTCATAAATTCGGTGTCCGACTCGTACCAGCGAACCGTCCATCCCTCTTTCCCCAGTGACGTAGATTTACCATCGTATTTTATATATTTCTCTCGGTTCTATTTTTACGCTCCTTACCTCCTTACCTCGATCCTTGGCCATCCATACCGACCGACTCGCGCTTCTGTTTTCATTTTTTCGCGGGATATCTTCTCCGCCTCTGCAGTTTCTACTCCATCCCTTTCTTTACTCTTGTGTTATTTAAAAAAAGAGGAGAGAATTGCGATCGAGTGGCATCGATGCATCCGCTCTCGAATAAAAGTTCACCAGTTTGGACGTTCCGGGGCATTTTTCGCGCAGCGTTCTTCCGTTAACGTTTGATTTCTATTACAGGTGCGCAATTCGAGGTGCAAACGGGGGTGAAATCGGTATTCCATCGAGTTCAGGTGTTTACGTGTAGACGCGCGCGCGAGCCTGGTATACCTTTGATCGATCAAGCAACGTAAATTCTCTGATTGGGTCGAGAACAAAGCCGACTTCCCTAAGGAGTCTTCCCTCGATCGGGATCAGCTGCTTCAAGTGTAGATCGATATTGAGATTCCTGTATCAAAGTGAACCATGTTTTCAATGAAACGTCCGCTTGATAACGCGGTGCGCATCGAACATTCTCGAAACAGTTCGACCTTAGTGGAGCTGCGGATTATATCGAACCTGTTACTTGGCAGGCGAAGAATCGCGTTTCAAGTGGAATTTCCACGAGAACATCGGTGTTTTCGTTGAACACAGGTGCGCGACTTCACCATAGACTGCGACTCGCACCGAACGCGTTAACGCACTTTCCCCTATTCCAATCGATCCGCGAATCAGCCGTATCAGCGGGAATCAATCCCCAGGCTCTCCCGTGGACCGGTTTGTTTCTATATCGTTGCGTCCCTCGGACCGTCTCGGTGAGTTTGTCGCAATCAGTCGAGTCGCGAGGGAAAGAGGCAGACGGAAAGGCGGAGTGCGCGGAGGAAAGATCAAAAAGGGGAGCGGCTAGTTGAGAAACGCGGTGGAAGGAGCAAGGAAGTCGATTTGGGGATCGATCGAGGCCGCCACGGCCGCGCGATCCCTGTATTGACTCGTGCAGTCCGTCGGTCCGTGAATGCTGCTGGCTAAGGAGAGACGACCGTCTTCGAGTCCGACGCTGGCTGCACAGACGACACACCGAGGGACCGAGATTTCCGTGATAAAACCGAGATTGCGATCCCTCGCCAATCCTTCGGAATACCACGCTGGGAATGAACGAAACTACTGGCAGACTTTCTTCCGTGTCCCAGCGCTGCCGCCCCCGGTTGTCCATTGGCGTCGCGACGGACCGTATCGAGGGGTGTGTTTTCGAACGGCGTGTACCGCTGGTGCACGTAACCGGGCGATGCGCGACGACACCGAGAGACGAAGACGATCGCGGTATCCTGGGTGTTTCTTCGCTGCTTCTCTCCAAGTAGCGAGACGGAGGTGGGTGCAGGGTGATTTCTGCGCGGCCTGGTTCCGGGGATCGGTGAAACGGCCTTACGTAAACAAATCTCGATCGATCTATCCAGTTTCCCCCCTCGCGAGGACACTTGGAACGATTTTACGTGACGACGAGATACTTACCCGGTTTTCGAACCACGCCAGACCTGGGTGAAATAGTCGCGCTCGCTACGAGTTCCCTCGATTTTATCCACGGTTCCCGCGACCCACGTTGGGCACGTGCTGATCGCGAGACGTGTGCTGGGATTTGACGGCGTCGCTCCGCAGCGATGGGCTTTGGCAGGGTGCATGTGTGCGCGTCTTTCTTACGAAGACAGTTGTGTATTCGTTTCGTGTTTTATTGCCCGAGAAGGCAATGCACGCGATCGTTATTGACCTCGCGATCGATCGTTTCCATTTCGAACGGAAACGATACGGCTGTGGAAAGAAGGAGCGCGTGATGTTAAATTGAGAAAAATAATTCGTCGAGTTAGACCGGTTCCATGCTCGGTTGCTCGCATTCGTTGGTCCGCAAGATACACTTTTATTCGTTCGGTTAACGTCGTTAGTATTCCGAACGCGTAAAAGATGGCTTTCTCCCGCGGGATAATATGCCTCGGAAGCAGTTCACCTCCTTGCTTCGGGTTCCACCCTCTCTGCTTGTTTTCCGTTACGATTATTCACGGTGTTCCCGGTACCAGCCTATGTAAATGACATTTCTATTTGTCGCTGGCTCCCCAGCGACGACTCCCTCTCGTCCTTCTCGCGGACTGTCGCGATGTACTGTAATTTCGTCAGTCGTTTAAAAATACTCTGGCAACCACGCGTTTAGCGTTCCTCGACGATCGGTACTTCCTTCCTCGGCAACTGTCGCGTTCAATCGGATACCAAGGATTCCGAAACCGCGGCGGGGACGAAAGTATCGACAAAGGGAGCCTTGAACGGCGAGCCACGTCTTTTGGCTGCCCAATAACAGCGAACTCCGTTTAATTAGCCGTGTGGTTACGGTTTCTGGCTCTCCTAAGGAGATTAATCGAGAGACTCTCCTATTCCACTGACCGGTCTCTACCGTCCGAATTGCCAACAGGCAGTTAGTTAGTCACTGCTTCGGCTAATCTCGCCGATATTAATCCGGATGCGTGGAGTGCGCTCGCTCACGTTGCCCGAGTGGCTTCCTATATGGGCGGAGGCGTGCGAGAGCAAGCGGACGAAGTAGGCCGACAAGGCGGCCAGCTGGCTGCCGCCTACCAGACGATGATCAACTGCGCGGCATAATAAACGGATCTGTTGACGTCAACGCCAGAAGGGAGCCGGGAAACAGGTGTCCTGTCTGCGAAGTCGCAGACCAGCAAACCAGCCGCGCACGCTTAAGACGCTTCTGGGCTTGAGTAATCGCGCGTTAATTATCGCGGATTACTCGCCCCGCTGCTGGTAGACGCGGACGAAATTGGTCGAGGCGATGGAGTTCGCTGAATTTCAGTGGACTCGGTCCACTGGAGTTAGCGGAACGTCTTCGAATGGAGGAATGCGAGTGTTTTAGACGTCTGGGGGGTTGACTCGGAGGGTACGAACGGTTCACGGTTACGCTCGAGTCGACGTCGAGGTGGTCGTTGACGAACGACTTTGCCAGTTTCGTTTTTTTTTTTTTTTTTTTACAATGGAAACGAACGTTGCACACGGCACGAGCGAGTAGAACGAAGAAGAGCGAAATCGCGACTTGTACCGTAAGAAGGAGCAGGAAACGATCCAGAAACCGTACCATCTCGTACGAACAACTTATGGGCTATTTATCTTCGCGTTCGCCGCTGGAATAACGCATGGTCACGCGTGGCATGATGAACAGGTCGATCTCCGTCAGCCGCAGCGGCAATTTGAATTGTGAAACGCGGGAATTTAGAGTCGCATGGCGGCGTTTGCTAATAATACCCGTAAATACGCGGGACAGACGTTTAATTACGACGTAACAATCGTCTCGTGATCGCGTACGCCCGCGAAAGGAAGAGGATTCGGACGCGGGACGGATGTCTCCGCTCGCGGACGTTTGTTATTCCGGCTGTCGCTTCATCGTATCGTAACTCCTACATAGTCAGCTCGTTTATCATCAGGACAGATATCTCGATTATGCCCGCTGAGTATTACGCGCGCGCATATGTGCCCGTGGGTAGCGATGGAGTCGAGACCAATGCGTGCTCGCGAGACCAAGTCGCTGAGCAACGATATTTTAAACGATGAGTCAGTTACTCGTTTCGTTACAATCACCCTGCGACGTAACAGTTGGAGGGAACTGGACAACTGTCCTCGTCGATCGACTGGCTGAAAACTAACCAGAATGGAACCCACTCGTGGTACGGTTGATCCCATCGCTAGCTGGGCGCACACGCTAGCTTTATCAGCAGGCAGAAATTTCAACGCCTGGCCGTCGCTCGATGGATCCATTCTGTACCGAAACCGCATTCGTTGCCGCGAAAAATCCCTATCGAAAAGGCGCATAATTCGAGTGGAAAATCGTTATCTGCCAGGAAATTGCGGCCCCACCCACCGTGACGATCGAATGACTGGAATTCGCCATTCGACCGGCCTGAACGAAAGGGGAGGGTCCGCTCGTTCCTGATACTCGTAAATATCGCCCTCTTTTTTTCTCGCTTTTCTCGTTCGCTCGTATATTTTTCCACCCCTTCGTTTTTCCTAACCACCCCCCCCCCCATTCCTCCGCTTTTTTTCTTTCGGCCCGCGAATCGGTTCGCGCGGCTGCGGAACAATGATAAGCAGAACGAAACATTACGTATGCTAAAAACAGCAATATCCGACGTGAAAATTGCTCGCTTTCCGGGGCTCGGGTGGATACGAAGGAAGTCGATACGGGAATAGTTATTATGGAGGCTTTACGAAAGGTTGTTAACGCGCTGCATGATCTGTGGCGGAGAACAAGGGGCGGCTTCAGGGTGCAACAGTTGCGGTTGCGTAGATAAAACTCGGTGGAAAGCCGTTTATAATTGAATAGTTGATTGCGGATGTTTATGTATTTATGCATAAAAAAAATTTGAATGCCGCGGAAAAGTACAGAATATGCATAATATGCAAACGTGTATCTCGTGTTCCAGATTTATTCTCAGAATCAACGAGATGCGAAATTAAAAAGGAAAAAAAACACCACCGCTCGTACGGTTCTCGTTCGTCTCTTTTTGTGTTCCCCGTCGCGAGTGACCGGGATGGCACGAATAAACGTCGATGGAGGATCGATCGAACGATCGATTGGTCGCGGAGGTCCGACTAGACGACGGATAAGCGGCGACTATTAGAGTTACCGGCACGTGTATCGTTCGTTAGCCGATTAAGGTGGCTGAAAAAGAATTCGATAGGAATCCGATGAGTCCCGTCTACCGGACGAAGGGAAAGCCATTACCTCTGCGGCGCTGGCAACTTACAGGCGACTGTACCAGCGTTCTCTGTTACAAATGTGCAACGGTTGCTCGACTGTAATATCGCTTCTGGCTACGTGTATCGAGCGCACCCCGGCACATAACGCGGCTACCCTGATAATAGATCTCCGCTCGTGTCTCTTAAGATTAATTGCTGGATAAACATCGGTCCGCGAGTAACGAAATTACACCCCCGCCCAGCGCCCTGGATTTATTTATTTTCTTCGTTCGCGAGACGTCACCCACTCTTCCGGTTGCGTCACGACTGCAACGACACCTCGTATATTCCGTTCCATCCCAGCCGGCAGCAGACCCGACGCTATTCAACTTTTGGATTACAAGCGAAGTAGAAATAAAAGCGGTGGGCCGACGGAATAAACAGAGGATCGTCGCGAGCCGTAGGCGTTTTCGAATCGCCACTCTCCCGCTCACCCTCTCTAGACAAAGTCTGCGGATGTAATTTCTTGCGAAACTCCGTTTCGGTGAGACGACACTGCCTCTCTCTCCGTAACATTCGCAGAGCGGAGAAAATTCGTTCTACCTTTGCTCCTCTTTTTCCCGGTTTCTTCCTTGTTTTCGCTACGGTTGCGCGCCGTCTCGGTTATTTCGTCTTTGAGGGCGCGAGCGGAAAGAGGTACGCCGAGCGTCGGGATAATTTGAAGACGCAGCCAAGAGTGACTCTTACTTACAGGAGGGGGCGACGTCGCGGGACTTCCGTCAGAAGCCATCGAATATTCGGTTCCGATCGATGATTCGTTACAGAAGAATTCCAGGGAGCCATCGATCCTTGCGAGCGTACGAGAAATTCGTATCGAGGAATATTCAGACGATGTCAAAGGTATCGGTTCGGCATCGCGCGGTGATTGCGGTTTCTTTTGAGCGCAGAGGACCGCGATCCTCGTACGACGTACGTTACCCTCTCTGATTCCACACTTTCCTCGTCTAGCTCGAAATATGACGCGATGCATGCCCTTTTGGTTTCGCGGGTTAATCGACTCGCGCTTAACGTCTGACGGGAACTAGCTCCTCCATTCAGATCCAGATCGCACGGTTCGATCTCAATTTCCCGCGCCATTATCCGTTCCCTTTCAATGCAAACTTCTCGCTGGCCTTGCCTTTTTTCACGGGAAAAAAAAATCACCTTTTTCGACGACCAGCACGACGTCGAGCGGACCAATTCGAGATCACGACGAAAGGAAGTCCAAAGTAGTGGTAAACGAGGAATCGGGTTGAATGGTGAGCCTTGGGAAACCGATGGAAAGAGAGAGAGAGAGAGTGGCAGGTTTTTCTTACGACAGTGGGAAGAAGAGAGGGAGATAAAAGAAGAAAGCTTGTGTGCGAGGTAAAATGGCGTCGAGAAGGAACACGAGACCGGGGTAGTGGGACGGAGGAGGGCGCGGAGAGCTGTTTTATTATTTTCCTTAAACACAGACCTGACGGGAGAAGAAAGGGAAGGCGGTTATAAATCGCAAGCCCGCGTGAATACCCAAGAAGAACACCGGTTCTTTGCGCCTTTCTGTTAAACGCGCCTTCGAAGCTTCTCTTCCTGTGCTCTATTTCCCTCTCTCTCTCTCTCTGTCTCTCTATTTCTCTATCGGTTCCACCCCGTTCTTTCACCCTCTTCTCACTGGCGCAACGCGTCGATCCGTGACTCGGTAGGGGTGCCGAAGCGATATCGCTCGAACGCTCGAACATCCTGGAAAATCGACCACACCTTCTTCCCTCGCGTTTACCGGCTGGCGTTAAAAAATGGTGAAAATTAGTAGAGGAACGATTTTATCGCGGCCAAGGAGTCGAGCCGCGCGTATCGTGCAACGAATCGTGGCCCGCGAAATCTGAAATCGACCGATTATTCGGGGACGTTCAGCTTCCAGTTGGCTGCCCGCAATGCTGTCATCTCCGCGGGGAATACTTAGATATCCGATCGAAAATCCATTAATGGTCACTCCTCTCGTTATCATCGGCCTACATCGGGCGGCCCTATCTAAATTGAATTTTACGGGTCAAGAGATATTACAATAATTGAAGAATCCTCGACATCGTCGACGATTAAAGAGTCGTACGAAAATTGCTCCTCCCTCGTTCTTGAACGGGTCCCGTCCCCGTTTCGATTGGATAACAGAGAACGCGTTAAATACGAACGGGAGCCGAAATAACTTCGCTCCATCCATTTTCATAAAGGAAATGCCCGCGAGGACAAAGTCTCCGGCGGTAGGTTGCGCAGTTTACCCTCGTACCCGAAATCTGGCTCTTCAATCTCAATCAATCTCCATCCTTCAATCGCCAAGTCGATCGTATCGATCTATTCCATGAGATCCGCGTCGACCGGGAATATTTATCCCAACTGGGTTCTTCGGTTCGCTGTTCGTCAACAAAGCTGTATAGTTTAATTCGTCGACGCGGCATTTTCCGGTTGATCGGCTATCAAAGAAACACACTTCCGGACGTGGTAACGGCGGTCCGGAGATGACGAGGTAAACCTCGTCTGGCGATAATGCTGATCGGTCGGCGGGCGATAAAAAGAAACGTAGATTTCGAGGATAGGGTGGCGGTCGTCGCAAGAAAGGCAGGGATAAAGGGGTGGGAACTGGGCCAACCGTTCAAAGGAAGGAGCGATCGTGTGCTGCGGTTGACGAACGTGACTCTGCTCTCCTCGCTGGGAGAGGAAAGGGGCGGACGAGCTTCCTCTAACGAGTCACGAGTCGCGAATCAGCCGCAAGGAGCCCTGATGATCCGGAAGGATGATCGTTTACCCGGGCAAAAAAGGGGCCAGCGTCCTCGAGAGGCTCCTGTCCCGTCTCTTAATTCGAGTTCCTCGCCGTTTGTGAGAAGTGCAAGCCGGGGCCAAGGACGACGGGAAGTTGAAGAGCCGTCCTCGTCGATTTCATTACCGCCATCCCCTTTTTCCCTCTCTCTCTCTCCGTTGACACAGGCGGTCCCGTTTTTCAGCCGGTGGTTTTCGCCGCTTTATGCTTCCACCCTTCGATGAAATTTGCTGATCCGTCCACGATTACGGATCATAATCGTCCGACGCTTCTTCCACCCTCTTTTTTATCCCTCTCCGCGGTCTCGACGACGCGCGGTTCGCCAAAAATCGGACTATTTTACGAGCAGCCTGGACGATATTCCGGTGTGGATCTCAAACGCCTCTGCCACCGTTTCGATCGAAACTTTTATTTTGAAGCGCACTCGTTTACAATGGTACTGGAAACGTTGCTCGTGCGGGAAATTAATTTTTCGAGTGGCGATTAAAAACTTTCAGAGCAGCGGTTAAACCTCGACTTTGTTAAACGCGCGACATCGAACGTGTCTCTACGTTCGTCTCGCGTTACGCGTATTCCTGGCTCTCCCTCTCTCGTCGATCGAATTATCTTCGAGATTCTTGTTTCCCTTCGATTCACCGCTTAACTCGAACTGCTTAACGCAACGCGTTGACGCAGCACAAAATGCTAATTAATGCCGCGTAATTATTCGTACCCGTGACGGGCGTAACGAGGGGAAACTAGCCCGTTGTTTCAAACGATTTTGTTCCCGAGCGTGTACCGCGAAGTTGGTCGGAGCCATTGTAAATAGTCACGGTTTTATTCCGCGGCAGCGTTGCTCAGTAATGAACCGGCTCCTCTTATCTCATTAAACAGAAGGGCGTCGATCCATTAGAAGAGGCCGGTTACTCGGCAGAAAGCAGAAATCGTTCGCATCTCTCCCGTTCGTTCGTTTCACCTCTCGTTCTCGCGTTTCGCCTCGTTCGTCGTCCGTTCTCGCAGCCTCTCGCGCACATAATACGATGGATCGTTTGAGAAAAAGCAGAGGGCGAGGGGGGGGGGGTTGGGTTTCGCTAGTCAATTTAATTAAGCCCACCTACCCATCCGTCCTGCTCCTTTTCTAAAACGCCCCGCGGGGATTTATTTGTTTATTCGGCTGAACGGCTGAACGGTTGAATCCAATTGTCGCCACGCGGAACAATTTATTTCGGATAACAACGGCATCGTCGATCGTTGGCGATAATCGAACGTTTAATCGCGCGATGCGTTCAAACTGCGAGTTCGAAAAATGCGTCGGATTGAAATTTATGCTCTCGAATACCATTGACCGTGCGATAGCTGATATTTGAATGTAAAGTTACGAGCGTAGCTGGGAATACTGTAAACGCTAGAGTGTACAACGTTCCTCGGCACAATATTATCTTTAATTCAGTCGTGTCCCATTTCCTTCGAACAGATATTAGCCAAGAGACTTGGAGAAGCAATTTAGCCGGCATTCTTTCGCGATATCCCCGTCGGTTACCATTAAACCGACGACCCGTTCCCTGCCTCCTCCAGCGGAAACTTGCGAAACTTTGATAGGATTCACGAAGGTCGCCGACGCAGCGAGCCGGACGGTCTCGTTGGAACGTCAGGTGGCATTCGCGAGAGAATTTTTCGAAATTCACCGCGATCTAGTTAAAAGAGAAACGGAGAAAGAGAGCGACGAAGCCATGGGAGCAGCTCGAGCGGCAGAACCGAGGCGGCTGTGCGAGGGGTGAGGCAGATTTCTATCGCGTACCGCTCGAGGAAAATCGAGGAGGAGGTGGGTTCCTTAGCTCGCGTCCCGTCGAGTGCGGCTGTTGACTTGCGGAACTTGTTCCGCGGGATTACCTCATAAGTCCGCCAACTATTCCCACGCGAGCCTTCCTTTTCGCGTGTACCGATGGCTGGCGAGAAAATTTCCACGTCCGACCCAGCGTCGATATGCACGCGATCGCCCGCGACTTCCGGAATTTCGAGCGAACGGCCATCGATTGGACCATCCGCGGAATTACGGAATTACGGCGATTCGCGTGCAGCCGAACTCTGCGCCGAACTTGTCGCACGATCAACGAAAAGAAGCTGCGACGATTCGCGAAACGAATCGAGCGAGCTGATTTTGGAAACTGTTTCGAGGAGCCTGTTTGACGTTCGTTCAAAGTTCTACCACTCAAAATTAGAAAAAGAGAACTCGCACTCCGAACACTTCGATTCGATCCCTTTCGTTACACTCGAAACACCTGTCACGCGCACCGAACGCGGCTCGCACCCTCGCGTCTGTCGAACCCCCGAAAAGTTCAATCGCCGCCATTGTCATCGACCTGTTCCCCTTAAATTGTTTCCAAGTAATCAACGCCAGTGCGCATACCGCCGTGCCGCGAACTTTCTTTCGAACGTTCACTGGCGTTCGACTCTCGACGCGCCTCGTCGTCGAAACGTATGAACCCTCGTGCTTTTCCACCCCTCGCGCTTGCACGATTATTCCTGGTCGAACGATGGGCGCCACTCGACGACGACGTTTCGTCTTTTCGCGAGTCAGCGACACTTTTGTGTAATTTGGCTCTCCTGGGTCGAGGCCAGGGTAACTGGCGAACTTGAATCGCGCGTTCGCGTCCCTTTTTCCGTTACAACTTTCCGGAGAACGTCGACGCAACCGAGTGGTACACGTTTGGCGAAATATTTCGAGATCTTGAAAGGCGCGCGGGAAGAAGGCGATCGATATTAACAGTATTTACTTCCGCGCATACGCGCAGATAGATTTAACTCTTGAAACACGCTGTCGAACGCGATATTGGTAAATTATTCGTCATGCGGGCTATGCAAATCTCTGGACTAAAGCAGTTTCTGTTGACAAATGATACAGTGGATGATAATTACTCGGCAAGTAAAGCGTGTAATTATCGATCAACAGTACGTAATTTTCTCGTCCGACAATTGTTAACAAACATATTGCAGTTAGGTAAATCGAACGTATCTACAGGTGAATAGTTGTCAATTACAACGGGATTTCTATTATCCGTTCCTAATATTACGTTACAAAAGGCATTTATTGCGCTGAAAACGGTCCGTGTGTCTGAATCGCGTGCATTTCACGCGAAGAAAGGCCAGGGGAAAAGCTCCATTGATCATAGTCACAGGTTCGCAGTGATATTTACACAAAAAGCAACGCAAAGCACGTAAGCTCTGCAACGGTTTCATGCGCGTCGATTTTATCGCTGACAAGAGGAGACATTCGCGTTGTTCGCGCGAACAATGCTACTGCTTATTCATCGGGTTTCCCGTGTGCCTAGTCGCTAATCATTATGCAGCTCGTTTCGCTGTCGCTCGAATTGCACAGACGAGAGTATCGTTTGACACACCTAATAATGCCTGGAAATAGCCGAAAAAAAATTTCATTTTCCACGGGGGGGAAAAAAAAAGAAGAGTGGAAAAAATGAAGCGAGGTGGCTTATCGGTCAATCTGCGATCTGGAGTTAATTTCCATATTATTCGTGTTACTCGAACAGGCGAAACGAGATCTAATCCCAGCAGGAGAGACCGCGACAGGATAAACACGCCAATACTATCCCTCCTTCCCAGCGTGCTACCCTTTGGGCCGCCGTCCGGGCTGCGTACACAGAAAGGGAGAGTAAGCGACGGAAAAGGTGGGGCGGGCTGGGGTGGGAAGCGTTGGCAGGGTGCTCTCGGTCGAGGTAGAAAAGAGCAGGACTAGGAGAATTTTCAAGCACGACGTCGCAATTACATCGGATCAGAGAGGAATATTTCATCCGGCAGCCTTCATTCGACGAAACCGAGAGGGAGAGACGCGCGAACCACCCCCTCGCTCTTCCCTATCCGCCCCTTCATCCCACCCTGCTACGGATTATTAACGGGCAATTTGCCGCGTCTGCTGCTGACTGTATTGTCTCTCTATTCTGTGGCCCTCCGTCGTTCGGATGGCAAGCTTTCCCTCTTTGCTCTCCCCTCTCTCTCGCCCTTTACATCCCTCTGTGACCACCTTCTCCCTCTACCTACTTGCTTCACCCGTATTCGAACCGTCTGGCCTCCTTCCTTCCTCCTTCTCCCTTCGTCATCGTCATCTTTGCCCTCGATTTCACCTTGCCGCGTTTTCCTCAAATCCTGCCACTCGCCCCTCTCTGTCCTCTCTCCTTCTTTCTTCTCCTTGGAATCCTTGGAAGTTCGTTAAGGGAGGCGAGAGCGGTCGGGCTCGGTTACTCGACGTCTGCTTGTCCAGGGGACCTGCTCTCTGTGTCGTCCTCTGTCTTCTTTTTGGTGTCTGGCAAAGGGAGCCTCTTGTTGGCGTTCGGAAACCGTCTGCGAGGGAGTCCTGGTCCGCGTGTGTGCGTGGCTGCGGTGTTGGCTCGCGGGAGTGTGACGTAAGTCACAATGGAGGGAACGGAGGTTGTGGTTTACGATTAAATAGAATAGAATGGAATAGAGGGGGAGTGTTTCCTTTTCGCGTGAAGTCTTTTGTTCAAAGGATAATGACTAATTAGGGGAGGCTCGTTGAATATGGTTGGTGTTTTATTATTACGATGAAAGTTGAATACCATTCATTTCGAACTCTCTTCCGCCAGAACCGGTGGATTCATTCCGGTTAATTCGCATTTCCACCATTAATTACCGCGTTCTGTTAAAAATGGTAATTAACGGTAATAAAATCGTTGAAACTTCTCCTTTGTACACCTTTTTCAATTACAGTTACCGATATTGTTCAATGAAATACCACCGTCGAAGAACTCGACCCGCAGCGAAATTCGTTCTTCCCGTCGAACCAGCGGAAGCTGTATCTGAACCGACGACGATAAATTTGCGTGAAATTTGCGAAGTTACGTCGAACGTTCGAGTGTCAGTTCTTTACGAAACTTCCCATCGTATTCGTAATTTTCACCCTCCTTCCGACGAACCTATTTAAAAATTGCCACGTGCAGTTGCCAACTTGGCGCTTCAGATGCGTGTCGCCGCTCCAACAGCATCTCCACCAGTCGATCGGATTAATATCACGACGCCAACCCCTACGGAAGTCGGTGCAATAGCCGTGCAACGCTCCTGCGTCATCACATTTTTATTACTCCCTGGGATGGTTCGCGCGTTAATTGTAGGGCTGGTCGGTGAACACTGGAATTCCTGAAACGGCTGACACCGGGCCAGTGTATTTACGAGACATTCGCCGGATAATATCGGGCCTAGGAACCTTCGGTGGGTACAACGCGCACCCGGTAAGCCCGAGAAAAGCGAGGGAGCCAGAGCTGCCAGTGGCGCACCGTGTTAACCTGCATCCAGCAAGCCAGTTAGGCAGGGTATTTAGGAGGGAATTTGGCGGTCCTGAAGTTGTACATTACACTCGAGTCTAGCCGGAGTACGCGGTTATAAAGGTTGCCTGCGGACCCCAAATCCAGCGTCTCCCATGGGCTGGAATTTGTAGCTCGGTAAATTTAATAAGTCGACAACCGGCGTTGTCTTGCTGTTCCCGCGGGTATCGTCGATCGTTTGTGATTTCGCTTGATCGGAAATTTTTCGCGACGCTCAACGGGCTTCCTTTAATCGTTCTCTATTGATTACAACGTGGGAATGTCTTAATCCAGCAGCGGAACACAGATCGAAAAGAAATCGCTCTCCCAGTTTTGTCCCAAGAACGCTCTCTGGAAGTGCACGTTTATTTTCCCTATGGACGATGTACACTCTCTACCCTACATATTTCATCGTGCCTATCCGCGAGGCCAGCGGCGGAATAAAAGCAATGACGAAGTAGGGGACGACGAGACGAGGGGTCAAACGTTTACAAGGCTCGCCAAGAGAAAGGCGGGGGAGGACAGGGTGGAAAGGTGGCGAAGGGTGGCTGCAGGGGCCAAATACCAGCGTACCATTCTACAAAGTAAACAAGATGGGGCCCGCCACGGTTTATTGCCGTTTGAATGCAACAAGCTATTTCGAGTGTATTCCTTGCAGACGTGCGCGGATGTCGCTAGCAACCCTTCGCGCCCTACCATCCGCGAAGATCAGCTGGCGAACCCGCGTCCTCACCTTCGATGGTTCACTCCCGCGAGTGACTTTACGGATCTGGCACAAGTTGGAATTTTTTTAACGAACCGCAATAAAAGTAATAAACGTGAAGATCGTCTCGAAGTTTGCGACACATGTCGGTGAACGATTGGGTCGATCTCGAACCCATCAGCCTAATCGGTCTCCAATTTGTCCCAGGCACTGAACATCTGCGGGAAATTTCGTAACGGCCGCGATACAACTGACAATTAACGATTAAACTCGCAATATCCATCCGAAACTCGATGGGTTACCGATGATAACGATCGACAAATCGATACGCATCTCCCGGAATTCCGTATCTGTTCATCTAACAATATCGCATGACCGAAGCCCACGAACGCTCGTATCACTGCTCGAAATCATTATCACATCCAGCTGTTACTATTATTATTATTATTACTATTATTATTAAAACGATTGGACGCGTTCCGATTGACTCCATCGGTCGATATTAATATAAAACGATCGCCCGCCAACTAGGATAATATTCTCGGTCGTTTACGCGGCCAAACGACTGCTGGGTCGGGAATCGGTCGATATTAAACACAATTTTACACGGCACACCACCGTTCCGCGTTATTACAGCGCGTTTTCGCGTTCGTTGTTTTCGCGATACTCGCGTATGCATGGAATTTTCCAACGCGGGCATTTCGACTCCGTAAGATACCTTCAACGACCCCTTCCTGGCCTTTTTCGCCTCTCGTCTAGGCGCCTCTGTATTCTTCTCGTCCGAAGGCGTTCTAATTCTTCATTCTACGGCTGTACGCGTTTCTTACGCACGCAGCGCGAGGGTGATTACTCGAGTAGCAAGCATAATTTTTATTCGCGATCGAATGATCGATCGTCTTGCGACTCGCGTGGATTAAAATCGAAGCAACGGTAGTACTCGCGAGACGCTTACGACGAAAGATCTGGTGCTTTCTTCGCGATCGAAGGGCAAAGAATGTGTCCTACGAGGTGGGAGGGGTAGCGGAACGAGGGTGAGAACAAACAAGAGAGGGGGAAAAGAGTACACTTTAAAAACCAGACGAACATCCTCCATCCCATTTTCGCCGACCCTCAAATCTATTCTTCACAGGCCCTTCTCTCGTCTGTCTTGGTCCCCCTTCGCAAACCGGAAAGGTTGAAGTTAACAGCCCTTAAAGCCGCTCCGCGGGTAACCCGACTCCTTCGAGTAGCGCGCCAGTTTAATTACCCGATTACTAAAAATCGTGGCTGCATTCCCCCGTATTAATTCGCGTGCTTTCTCCTCCCGTTGTTAATTCATCGGGCACGAGATCGTGCACGAGGGAAGGGCGGCGGAATTTTCGTTGGCTCGCAGCCGCTTCCACGCGCCTCGAAATTGAATTACAACGGGCAACCGTTAATTTCCTCGTATTATCAATCGAAAGCAACGCGAGTCGAAAGAAAGCGAGCTTCCTCTTTTCACTTGAACAGTTTTAATTGCGGCCAATAAAGTGGCCCCGATTTTCCCGTACGGAGAGCATGTACGCGGCGCGATCGTTATTAGAACGGCGCAATCTCGATTAATGGAACGTTTACAAGCCATCTGCATGGAAATCGAAAAACATAACCGCGGTATGCGCCCCGGTGTGATTTATCGGTTCGCGTTTCATTTACCATCGTTCGGTACATCTGATGCCGGTGATCGTAACGAGGTATTACGTGAACTCCAAGTCCCGATCCGCATTTAACGGCCGCATCCGCGACAGCCGCTTTGATTTCGACCCTCTCGCTCTCGAAATTGCCGTCCCTGTCCGAATTACAACGCTCGTAAATGCCTCGAATACGAATTGGTCGCTCGAGCCGCGAACGCGACCGCGCGATACCACTGGAACGCGTCGAAGAAACGCGTCAAAGCTCTCGCGAGTAAACCAGCCCCGTCGAAGGAGGCGACGACCACCGCCGAGACGCGAGTCGAATTTCCTTTTTCTCCGCCTGTCGTGGAACCGCGCGCGCAGTGTAAACGGACGGCACCGCAGCGTCGCGGAAATGATTTATTTTCGGCGCAGCTGTTGAATCCGGGGCGTCGAGACGCGGCGGAACGGCCGGGAGAGGGTGATTCGTCGAGATTCCGGTGGCACGTGGCAAGTTAACGAGGGGTAGCAGTTGACCTGACTGGCGGCGCGCGGGCTTAAAGACGCGTGGTCCGCGGCAAATTACAGGGACGACGTTACTGCGGGGGTGGTAGGGGGTAGCTATAAACCGCGGGGCAGAACTTGCGCGAAACTTGGTCGCCGTCACCGCGTACGTGACAAATCTTACGTCACTGGCACGCGACCGTGTGTGTACGAGCGCTTAGTCCCCGCGAGTGTTTGTTCTTCCTGGTAACTCGGAAACATTTCGCGCAAACGAGGGAGGTTAATGAGTAGAACGGCGGAGGGAGCAAGCTTGCCGCGGTAACCACTCGTTATGTAGGAACGCCCGTTGGATGCGCGTGATATTAGCACGTTAATATGCATGGCGCATCGCGCGGTGTAGATATCGCTTAAAAATAGCGGAACGTATGCTCCTGTACCGTTATATAGGGAGTAACGAGATGTTTGGCGAGATAATGGGCGGCGCGTTTAAAAATAGCGTTTCGTATCGTGCCGTTCCATAAGATACCGCGTCGCGTAAAGCTGTTTGTAATAACGAGGCTCGCGCGCGTGTAAAATTATGAATTTAACGGAACGCGATCGTATCGATCTGCTTCGAGAAGCAGTAGGCAGTAAGCAGCGGAAAGAACGCCGGAAAAATTTGCTCCACGATCGCTGACAACTGCTGAAAAGTACCAATCCAAACGTTCCACGGACGCGACGCGACGCACGCGGACCGCTTCCGCGGAGGACGCGGCGCGGCGCAAGAATTTCTGCCGCGTTACGAAGAAATCCCAGGAAGGATTAAAGGGATCCAGCGGGGGAGAAAGAATGGAACGCTAAACGGTGCTCGACGAGGTTGGCAGGCATTCCTCGCCGCGGCTATCCCCTTGCGGGAATATTTATATTCTCGGCACCTAGCCGGCCGTAAATCCCTGGCCGGCAATTAAGGCTGGCCAGCCTACGGGTCTCGTTTCGCTCGTCCAGTTCCCTCCACGCTGCCCTCTAACTCTCGACGGTCGTTAACGCGGGCTATCATTGCGCAGATGCGTTTCGTCTCTCTCCTTCTCGATCGCCTTGCGCTGGTCCGTCGACGCGGTTAACCCCCCTCGTAGCCTCGTACTTCCGTGTCTCGCGCGGAGGGTGCACCAGGTGGACCCTCGCGGTTTACCGTGCAGCGCCGTCGGATTTGGGCTTTTGCGCGATTTCTGCGCGGTTCGAGGGACATGGAAGTATCGAGTCGGAGATTAGGGGGCATTTGGGTCTGCGCGGAGGGGACGATTATTCCAGGGATGCGTGTAGGTACTCGTGTCGCCGATTAAAGGGGTTGCTACTTGTTGCTGAGGAACGCTGACATTTTTGGGGGCAGAGTTAAGGATTTACAATGTAGCGCGGCGTTGAAATTATTTGAAACACGGTGCAAAGTCGGTGCGAGATCCTGCACGACCGAGGGTCGCGCGGTAACTTGTGTTTAAACTTACTTAATGTTTTTAGCTGCATTTCCCTGGGACGGAACAAAAAGGAAATCTGAATTGGAACGAGCCGTTTAAATGTCGAACGAAACGAGAGCAGAAGCTTCCCGCTGCACCGTGCCAGGAACGCGAATAAAAAGCGGTGCGTGCCAAAGAAGAGTTTCCGGACGCTTTCCATGCGCCCATGACCGCTCGGAACGGAAGAGGGGACGCGCGCCACGTGTAACTTCTGCACGCGACAAATCGTCAAAGCATTCCAGCACGCTCGCGCCACCTCCGTTGACGGGGTTATTAAGCGAGAATCCCTATTAGCTCGGCTCGAACGTAAAGCGCTTAACTTCGTGCTCCATCCACCTTTGACACTCCCCGTGAGCCGTACCACCGAGTCGTAAGCGCGACTTCGTATAAATATGCAGTAAATCGCCAAGGAATCGCGCATAAATATTTATAACCCGGACGAGTCCATCGGGCGTTACACGACGAGTCTGGTTAATCGAAGCGATCGTTTCTGATCTGTCGAAAGGGCCGCGCCACTTTGCTTTTCTACCCCCTTGTGCTCGACGCGCGTTGTTTGCTGGATGCATTTGCAGGCGCCTCGAGCAGCGGTTCGATTAAACGGGATTTAGTGTGATCGCGATACGACGCGCTGGCAGCAAGTGAAGTTGGCTGGAGGGACAACGCATATTTTGACTGCTTTCCGCGTAAGATGGGACTGGTGTGTGTCACGCGCGGCTTAGGCGCGCGTTTCTCTACCCTCGGAAAGAAATTCGCGTTCGAATTCGCTGCAACTCGATTAGTCGATTCTTATCCGCAAGCTGATTCGATCTCTGGCGAACAGAGATTTCTTGGCGAACGACGATAGGGACCGTATTTAAAGCCGAGAGGAGACGCAAATACCGTAGCCGAAGTAAGAGGAAAAGGAGTAAGAATAAGAAGCGGGGTGGGGTCTTTTAATTTCATCGGTATAATTTACGCGCGCTCGAGGGTCGATTCTAATCCCCTGGTATTTGAATAGTCGAACAGTGCTAATTGAAACGTCTATTTCATAAGCTTCATTTCCAGGAGGAAAGATAACTTTCTTCGGCTACTTTATTCCGCGAGCGTCTGCGCGACAAGAAGAGCCAGAAGGAGTTGGGACAGGGTGGTCGGGGGTGGTCGCGGGGGCGGGGGGCAAAAGATACGAATTAATTACTTCGATGTCTCCTTCGAAGCAGCTGCAACTTCAAATTCCCCCGGGACAGTAGTTTATCTTGATTACCTTTAGTCCTTTAGACCTTAGCCCCCGGATTAAGAGGGATGATTGAGTAGTCCGCAAGGGCCGCGCGCGCCCTCTCTCGCTCTCCCTCTCGCCCGCCCGTTCTGCTCATCTGGCACAGGCTTTTGATATTATATGAAAACATTCTGTCATAGTGATTCGCGGCGAGTGTAGAGGAGCGTTTCAGACAGGCGACAGGGAAATTAAATTTCCCTCAGGGATTCGACGATCGTGCTTCACGGAATTTCTATGCGTTCTTCTTTTTTTCCCCCAGCCTCCCCCAGCCAGCCCATTCCTCGTAACAAGTCTGGTGATTTATTAGGAGCACCGATGTCGGCCCCCTTTTGATCAACGGCTGCAAGTTTTACTAACTGCTCGATGTACCGCTTAATTGGATGTAATCCTAGCGCGGAGCATTAATTTCGATCGAACAATCGGATACTTTTATTAGTTCAAATTGCTGGACAACGCGAACCCTCTCTCGACGCGGTAATTATTGACCTAGCTGAAACAAAAGTATCGATATCGAATGAATTTCGCGGGCGACGCAGGCGAACGAGATCTCCAGCGCGTCACCTCAGCCAAATTGCTGGGACCATAAAAACAACATCCCCGCGATTACCCGAGTTTTTACGCGACACGGTTGATTTGTTTCTTACGCGCTCGCGCCCCTTTCGATCGCAATTTATCACCGCGTCCCCGACGTCGATGGAACTGCTCGAGAAATCTATCGACTCCGTGCCCCGCGTGACGGATGGTAATGAAGAGTAAAGGTTGGCCGCGAAAAAAAGCGGGCGTCGCGAGCCGGTAGCCGATTCGTTCGAATCATCCGCAGGAAGTCGTGCAACGAGATTGGCCCGCGTAAAAATTGCCGTTGACAAATTGCGTTGGAAAAGCGCGAGGCGCGTAAACGACGCGCGTCAGGAGCAAGCAGCTGTGGAAAGGTTCAAACTAACGAAACCACGGGGTGAGAAAAACGCGCGTACGTAAGTACGTAGGTGCGCTGTCGGTCGCACACGCGTCCCCGTGCATTAACCAAACGAGACGGACGCGGTGCGCCCTGTGGGAAGGGCTCGATAACAAGAGAAAGGGGTACCACCAGGCTCGTGTAGAAAGAAAGAGGGAGAGAGATTTAACCAAGATTGAGTGGCCGGGTAAAAAGTTCGTTTCGCGGGGGCCGAGCAGGCTTAATGCTCGGTATTATGTCCGCTGATGGATGCCGCTCGTTAATTTTATAATTTCAGCAACGAGCCCCAGGTTGGCCGTGCGAGCCAGTCGATTTTACGCCGCGGCGCGCACACAGCCGGACTAGGGACGAGCGAGGGGATGAAACGAGGAGGAGGCAATCGAATCGTAAGGAAAGCGCACGCTGGGTGCAACAATAAATGTATGGCGCGACATGGACGGGCCGCGCGAGGAGGAGGGGCGGGAATGTTCGAGGAGAAATGATAAAGGACGAGGAAAATGGGGAGAGACGAGGAGACGATGCAAGAAAAGGTAGAGAGGAAGAGAGGAAGAAAGATGGGAGAGTCTAATTGGCAAAACAGTGGAAGCGAGAGGGAGGAAAGGCGGGGAGCAAGGAAGAATGGTAAAACACGGGCGAACGAGGTACGGAATAATGGGGAAGAAGGGGAAGAAAGGTGAGGAAAGTCTGAGGATGATTGGCCACTGGAGCCACCGCTGGCGTTGGATACTAATATAAGGCTAGGTGGGATATACTCTTATAAATTGTCTGCCGCCGCTTCTTCACAGGCGGCCGCACGCAGAGGGGGATTTGTCTCCATTAAAGGGATTGAGGTTTTGTCGTACTTTACTTCCGCTCTTTTTCACTGTTTCCACCGCTGCCTCGCCGTTACGTACCGCGTTGCCTTTGCCCTTTGAAGTTTTTTTCCCCATCGTTTGTTCATTCATTAAATCCGTCCTGCGTAAAGTGGACCGTTCTGTCCGCGGCTGAAGAGAAGGAGAGAGAGAGAGAGAGAGAGAGAGAGAGAGGGGGGGACAGAGGGAAGGACAGTTTCTTGCGAGAAATAAGACTTCCCTTTGGAAATTTCTATTTCTCGTCCGTTCTAATTGCGTTCAACGCTCCAGTTTCCTCGCCTCTCGACGGCCGCGCGAGTTTAAAAGCTCCCCGCGAATTCGTCGTGTAATTTTGTTGTCGTCCGAATACTTTGTCCACTCGGTAGGGCTGTTCCGCGAGGGAATTCTTGTTACGTCGTGTAACGTTTCAGGCGAGTTTAAGGAGACCGGTTAATTAGAGTTAACGTCGCGAGACGCGGGGTAAGCGTTTTGAATTATACGCCAGTGGGCGAAGATTAAACGACTTCGTCGAGAGCTTTGATAGTCTCGTTGCAGGAAATCTGAATGCGCCCGGTGGAACTGTTCCGCCTTTTGTAGTTGAATTCGCGCACCCTTTTTGCGGCGCCCCGACCACTTCGTTTCCGGTTACACTCTACTTTCGCAGTGGGACAGGTGAACGCGTAAGATCGACAAGTTAATTACCAATTGAAACGCGAAACGTTCGCGCGAATAAAATTGGGTCGAGGGTTGTCGCGTTATCACTGCCCCGCTCCGTTCTTCTTTTATTGCCACGGCTGAACCGTGACACCGTGAACCGAGCACGGTGTAATTTACAAAATATCGCGGAAACTTTCACCGAAACTGGTACACGGTGGTAAGAAGCTCGCTGAACTTCGACTGGATATTGTTTCATCGGACGCCGTTGAGAAAAAGAATGGGACAGTTCCAAGAGCGAGGTGGTGGTCGAGTTGATCTACTGTTTTTCAGCCAACAGCCGAGCGAGGCTGCGCGAGGAAATATCCTTCTTCGAGGAAACCATTCGCAGAAAGGATGCCTTTGTAATGCCTGATGCTGGAATATCGAGTTTTATTACATTCGTATATTTTACAGGCTGGAATTTTTACTATGTTGCCGAGATGTATCACGCTTTCAATTGAGCGCATAAATTGTACGTGGCAAACGCACGCGCAGCGGAAATATGTTCGCGCGTGTACCTCAGCGTTCAGTTAAAAGTATTCTCTGCCTCGTTTTCGGGAGTTATTAAACATTATTTCGAGACCATCGTGATCGAAGACCAACGAAACGACAGAGGTACTTAAAAAATTTCCGTCGAGGGAGTATCGCGTGATTCTCCCTCGGCGCGGTTTCACCCCGCCCGAGAGTTGCCCCGCTAAACGACGCAGACATTTATCAATGAAATTATGAAACTACTACAAGAAGGTGCGTTCGCCTCCACGAGATTACGAGGATCAAGGCCCGTTTAGTCGCAACTCCCCGGGACGAGACTTTAACTGGTTTTAGTCAAAGTGCCGTAATTCCCCGGGACGAAAACGTAACGAGTTCTGAGAAACAGGGACAATCCAGCCCCCGCTCGCCTATCCCCTTTCCAACCCCTCGCTCCCGTCCCCTGCCTCGCGACAGAGAAACTCCGAAAGTAAAAGTCCGGGAGATCCTGTACGCAACTTTAAATTAAGGCAGTTCGTTTTGCTCTCCTCTCGCATTCTTAGGCTTAACGCTTGCTTCGCGCTTCCCTCTCGCGTCCGAGGGGGTGGTTATCGGTACTCGAGAATCGTGTCCTTTAAAAAATCTAAATTGTCCGCAAAACTTGCGAATCGACGCCTATTAATCCTCGTACGATCGACAAATTCTCTAACAATCCACTTCTAGTGGTGAAAAAGCGACGCGTCCTCGCTTCTTCCGCTTTTATAAAACGCAATCAACTATAAAGGCAGCTATCGTCGGAATACTAAACTTGCTGCGCGTTACCTCCGCCATTATATATAAAAAATCTAAATTGTCCGCAAAACTTGCGAATCGACACCTATTAATCCTCGTACGATCGACAAATTCTCTAGCAATCCACTTCTAGTGGTAAAAAAGCGACGCCTCCTCGCTTCTTCCGCTTTTATAAAGCGCAATCAACTATAAAGGCAGCTATCGTCGGAATACTAAACTTGCTGCGCGTTACCTCCGCCCTATATACCGTGACGGTATCCCCGTAAAAATGAAACGTACTTCAGGCCTGTATATATGTATCTTAATCCCGACCACGCCCCGATGGAAGCGTTAACTCCGCTGTTTTTACCAGCTGGCGAGATCTTCGAGGCGTTCTGCAGACGCGTCGGACGCGGCTTTTTGCGCGCTCGAGATGCCCGCGTGAAATCTAATCGCGGCGCTCCTCGTCGCTCGAGTTTAGAGCGAGTACACGAATTCGGGGCGTTAAGTTGCCGGCTAAGGGTAGTGAATTGTTAGCAGTCAGCCGGCGACTCGTTGTTCGACGCGGTCAACGCAAAACCTCCGCTTCATGAATATGTTTTGCGCGTGTTACAATGGAGCCGAACAAGCTTCGCCATCGATTTGCAATTCCGCTACGGATACTGTCTCCTCGAGATACACGTCGAGTATCAAGCGCGCACTAGATAGTGTCGCGTCGTGGGGTGGTTTCTTGGTCCGACGTTGGAACGCGAGCAAATGGACGGAGTTATCGCGAGAAAAGATTCCGCGTGATGGAAATCGTCTCGCTTCTTGTTAATCGAAACGTTTCTTTTCGTGCACGCTGATAAATTGCAGGAAAAAGGCGGACCGTTCGCTCGCCGCGAAAGTTCAGGTTTATTGAAAATAAGCGACATTCGAGGGGCGCACTTTGTACGTACGTATTTGATGGAACGCGGGTACGTGTTCCGTCCCCGTCAATAAGAGAACAGCTTTCCGATAGTTTCGCGTGGCAGTTTCGTTTAAAGTTCTTCGTCTAATTCGTTGGAGTGCGTCGCCTGAAAAGGCTGCCGCCGTCTCCGCAAATCCGGCGAACTTTGAGCAGCTCGGGGACAGAAAGAGGGTGAAACGAATTTTCGGGCGGACGCGGAGAAAGTCAAGGGGGACGGACGTGGAACAAAAACGAAACGTACGTGCACCTGTTAAAGCCCCGGATCTTTTACGAGTTTCGTAACAACGAAACGTTGGATCCAGTTCTGGCCGCGATGGCGTCGCGTTAGCGGTAGCTCTTTACTCTCCGACTGCAGTCTCGATAAGTCTGTAAATTTGCAACGTTATCTGATATTTTCCCCCAAGCAATATTCCACGCGCACGTCCGGCATTCGTTTCCCCGCGCATTTGCATTTTCATAAAAGAGAACGATGCGCGCTTTGAAAAATGCTCGCCGCGCGTACAATTGTTTCACGGCTTCGTAGTTGCCACGCCACATGTTGCGAGGGCAATAACTTAACGTAGCCGGTGCGCAAAAGTGATGGATGAAACAAGCGTCCGCAAGTAACTTCGTATCGAGTCGTCGACAAATTTTCACGCTGCAACGCTCCTGGCTAATTCGCGGGTTCGCGCGCGTTCAATGAATTTTTAATACACCGCCGGTACCATCCGGTGTCGAACGAGCCGGAAGCAATCGCGGATAGAGCCGACGCGTTTCAGAGAGGGTGGACGTCGATCCCTGAAATCGACCGAAGGAGGCGCGTCAGACCACACCGGTGACAAATAACGCGGCAGCGATTTCTATGGAGCGCCCGCAGCTATGGCGGAGATTTCGAGGCAGCCAGCCACGGTGTCGAAGTTCGAGCCGCTGGCTCTTTCTTCTCGGATGGTGAAAGGAGCCCTGAAGACGGCGCGCCCGCCTCGAACGTCGTTCTACTTAGGAACGATTAATAGCGGCTCGTGATTAATGATGGAGTGTGCTTGTGCGCAACGAGTGCTATAAGATCGATCAACGGAGTGCGAGAGAGAGAGAGAGAGAGAGAGAGAGAGAGAGAGAGAGATCGACGGAGGAAGGGCAAACGGATTCTGCGAGCAATCTCCATACAACAAGCTGCACGATCCGCTGGATATTCGAGAGGAACAGCCGAGAGCGCTCTGGCTTGTGAATCTCAAGCGAGACGCGTTATCATAATGAACGCGTTAAGATGTTTGACGTTTAAACGGACGAGCGTTTACCGAAATTTCGTCTGTTGATCTTCCACCACGCGAGTACTCTCGCCTGGTGGTGTCCTTCGGTTCGTATACGACTTTTCAAGCGCTTAGAGGAGCCTGGCTTCGTTTAGGATGAAAAATTGTATCGGAAAAATATTCGACGCGCAACCGTATCGAAGGTAACCGATGTTTTCGGATACGCTAAAGTGCGGCGATTGAATATCCTTGAAACGAGGATGGTTGAAGCGAGCGTAACCCGGTTTGCAAATAAACGGGCCAATTATCGTTTCAACAAAATCTACGTTCCACGGTAAACGAAGTGCGCGGAACGTTCGAAATTGGATCGTTTTGGCAAGGAACAATTTTCGATACGCCGTTGGCGCGCGCGCGCGCGCGCGAGAAAAACGCCGGGAAATAACATCGAACTTGATTGCTGGGTACACAACGAAATATAGGGTTGTGCGTGCGTGCGTGCGCGCGCTCTACCCGGAGTGATACGTCGCGGTTTAATACGATTTAGAATTCCATCGCGGGGCCCATTTAAAACTGTCGAGCGTGAAATTCAGAAACGAGGCTCCGGGAAACGTCACAATTTTCGAGTAGCTGAAACGCGAAACGCGATTTAACCCCGCCGAGAGATCGAAACTTTTCGAGGCTATCTCGTGTCCGGCGCGCTTGCATAAATAACGCGACGTGAAACACCGTTTATTTTGGCGGACGCTGGGAACGGGGGACAGGGGACGGCGCGACGACCGGGACCGGGACCGGGGGGGTAAACTTCCGGTCCCTCGGGTAGAGTGCTCAGGCGAGGCAATAAAACCACCCTTTGCCGCGTGCTCCACGTACTTTCCAACTAATGCCTCCTCCGCTTGCTCTTATTTTTCCATCTCTACCTCTGCCTCTCGCCCTCTCGCTTCCACCGTCTTTCGCCTGACTGATAACCGTGCGATTCGCGAGATACTTCGATACATCGTCCGCCGTGCGCGGTAATTACTCGACGTCGATTAAAACAGAGAATCAAGCGAAGCGCTAACGAAGAATGGCAATAAACGCAAAGAAGAGTCGAGCGCCGCCTTTCAGTCGCACGAGAAAGTAATGAAGAAGCGCGGCGAAAATGTCAGTCGCTGCAAAGGGACGGTAACACAATTAGGAAATTCTTTGCCACTCGATAGCTTCATGGAATATTTTACCGTGCGTTAAACGAATACCTGGGACGTGGAATCTCGGAGCCGAGGATCCTCCGCCTCTTTCGATCGGGATTCTTCCCCTTGGTCGTTACCGTCGCGCAAAGTAACACGGAGTATCGAATTCCTACCGTTTCTCGCTGCTTTACGCGCGATCAATCGGATAGAATAGGCACGTTAGAACGTTGCTTGATTTTTTTGTTTTCGACGCGTCGACAAATTAGTGCAGGAATCGCGCGTCGCGTCGATTTCACTCAAGAACTGAACTTGTACAATCTGGCGCGCAAAACGAGACACATTTATAGTAGAATCAAACGGAAATGAAAACAGCCACTCTGGAGAGGATGATCGCGAACGCAGTTAAACCTCGCCAGCCCTTATACGTCGCGCAAGTCGCTCGAACGCACGAAAATAGGATCCTGACCGAGCTCGCAGTCTTCGTTCCAGGGTTTCCTTCGACATCAAAGCTTTCACGAGGAATCCTCCCCGTTATTTCTACGTCTAACCTTTGTCCACGTCCCACTGATCCTCCTTTTCTTATTCACAGCCTCTCGCCCATCTCTCCCTCCACCCTTAGCGCGTTTCGGTACAAACGCCGCGAAACTTCCCCGTTTTTAATCGACGTACGCGTTCCGCGTTCACGCATCGCGCAACGTGAAATCCTGTTTATTGGTAAAAGCGTGCTGGACAGGGAAATCAATTGGAAGTATGTTTTACAGCGTGTAACACGCGACAAAACCAGGAATTACAGAAACTCCATTTACCAATACGATTATTCACGATAATAGCCAGGGAACGCAGTTGATCGCGCGAACGCGCAGTCCCCGTGTAACAGTGACATCTCGCTGTTAATCTGAGCGAAACGACACGGTGGCTTTAATTAACTAGAAATATGTGCGGCCTGGCCGATGTTTTATTCCCAGTTGGAGAGGCGAAATGGCTCCCAGTGCCGCGCGTATTACAATGTTTGCCTTCTCCGCGACGCTGTTTGGTCAGCGACTACGTCTACAGTCGCGTCTCGCGTTTGCTATTTCAACCGGCGTACCTTTTAGTTTTCACTCGCGGGTCAAATGAAATCGATTTTCCGCCTGTTTCGATGCCGAAAATAGATCCACCGTGACTCGTGTAACGTTTAAACGGCAAGTCGATCGACTTATCGAACGGTACATCGCTGCGGTTTAAAAAAAGTGGCACGCTGCCACTTATCGCGATTACGAATCAATCTATACCCGCGATAAAAATAAGAGAAACGAACGACTGCGATATAAAAACAGACCTGGCGATGAAACATTAATTTACCATTAAGTCGGCGAGATCGAGTTAAACTTTCACAATGGCAAACGAATTTCATCTGGCCGCTACTCTCCGCTACCATCAATTTTGCAGCTGCTCGTGACGTTTACGACTCGTCTAGATTAATCGTCCCGCAAGTTCTCAGGATTTCAGCGGCCCGACAAAGTAACCGTACAAATTTTATATTTTGCACCTGAAAACGTTGGAGCTCGTCGCCCTCCCGAATCGCGATCCATTTTCTCCGCGTCGCGTTTATTTTTTCCTCCCCTCGACGCGGAGGAGGCGAAGGACCTGATTTTTTTTTTTAATATTCACCGTGTAATTCAATTTCCATTACCGGACGCGGACGAAACGTGGATAATTAATGAGACGTTCGAATAAAACAGGCGGACAGTAAGCAATTTTCCGCGCTCCAAATAGTAACCAATAATTGATTTATGAGCGACCCAACAGTTGCGTCACGTTTCCTGAATAAAGCTCGCTCGTTCTCTCCCTTTCTCTCTCTTTCTCTCTGTCCGCTCTGGAAAGTTTCGAGCGAATTGTATCGTGGCAAGGAACAATTAAAAACTATCTTTACAATTTATCGCGACTGAATATTTCCTTCCTCCGTTCAGCCGCAGCGCGGAATATTTCGCATTAATATTCTCGTATCGACGTTTGTAAACTCCTATTTTAAACATTTACTTTTGGATTACCGAAATAGGATATTTCGCTGGTTCATTAATATTCCCAGGGATTTCTCACGGTGGAATTCATGGATTTCCAATTTTTCCATTCCGTTCCGTTCGCATTATATTTCGGTTTGGCTAATCGCAATTATTGGTATCGGGAATATTATGGATATTCGTTCCTTTTTTTTATGCTGAATTAATGTAAACGCTGAAAATCAATAGCACGGAGAAAGAAATGAGTAAATTGGTTCGCGTGATATCGCAGAAAAAAGAAAAAAAAAAAAAAAAAAAACGAAAAGACCGTATTCCTCCCACGGTATTTGGAACAAATGTTATGTAAAATAGCCGAGGGAAGCAGCACGTCTCAAACGAAACGTCTTTCCTTCCAACAGTAGGTCGAATCCAGAACGGACCAGGAACCAAAGTAAATACAGAGAGAGAGAGAGAGAGAGAGAGAGAGAGAGAGAGAGAGAGGGTGGAGAGGTGGATCGGATATTCGCGGTTATGAAAGGCAAATTTCGAATTCCACGGGCGCGCGATCCACGATGACCAGCCAGCTGCATATGGACGCGCACAGGTAGGTGTATACCTAGCCACGTAGGGATACGTTTCGACGTAAGAGAGGCCAAGGGACACTGGTGGTTCCCTCTTCGATCAATAGCTCGAGAATTGCCAGCGACGACCACCGTTTCCGCCTGGGCATCGATCCCCGCGTGTGCCACGTATACCTGTACTTATGTACTTCCTATCAGTTCTTTCTGGCTGTTTCGTTCCCGCTTAGCGTCCCCACCGTCTCGTCCATTCCCTATCGACGACTTCGTTGAAAACCTCCGTCGTCTCTCGCGGCGAACGACGGCAACAGCGACCAGCGGACGCGATCCGTCGAGCAGCAACCCCTTTAGAACAACTGGAGGACTCGTTCCGCGGTAGCCGGTCAACTTTCAAGGTTAATCGTACCGATGTTCCTCGAACCTCCGTGGAGCGCGAAAGAACGAATAAATTCGCGGCGATAAAGTCGGAACGAGCATTTCTACGCTCGACTAATTTCCATCCGAGTTAAAGGAGAGCGTCGAGAGAGGAGAAAGTGGATGAAACGCGCGCAAATGAAATAAGGACGCAGCGATTCATCATCCGGCGGGCGACGTTTCTGAAATCGTATCTTCGGATCCCTGGCGAGAATTATTTTGTTCTCGAATTATATCCACTGTACGCGGTCGAAACGGGGTGGGAGAGAGAAATGTAGGGAGATGGGGACAGAGATAGAGAGTCCAGTTTAATCTCGGTCTACGATCGTGTCCCTACGTTTTATCGTTCTTCCTGGCATCGTAAACGCTGCCCGTTCTGCCACCCTTCCCGAGCCACCCCTTTCTACATCTATTCGCGCTTGTCATACGGGCCAGCGTGCCGTTTCATTGTCAACTTCGACCGATCGTGCAGCTGCGACACTCTCGATCTACCGCGACGCCTCGCTTTTCGTCACTTCCCGCGTTCGTCGCGCGAGTTCGCTTTTCGCACCCCCTCCGTTGCTCGCGCTGGTCTCGAAGCGAACGCTCGATGCCGCGAGACATTTCGAGGGCCGTGTCCTGGTGGCCGCGGGTACGCGATTCAGTGGTCGACGGTGAAATGCTCGACGAAGTACGAAACCGACCGATGGCCGTGATTAAAAATAAACGCCGCGAGACAATTCAATTTCGTCCGATTATCGGGAGCGGTGTAGTTAATAGAGCCGCGACAAGATTAAAGTGCCTCTTGCTACGCGGCGGACTAATGAAAATTCGGTTCGTTATCGAATATTGCGATACACCGGATTACCGGTTCGGAAAAATCAAATAATTAAATTAACGCGCGGCTTTCGGTCAACGTGTGCCCGGGACTCGATCGAAACTCGATGTGTACGCTCTTGCTTCCTTTTTCAGCCCCCCTCCGCGAACGGTACACCTCTGTACAGATTATTGGATACCTCGCTTCGCTTTTATTTGTAATCACATACCGGCGAACTGGCAGATTAAATATAATCCAAATTCTGACGCGTGAGTTATTCGTATCGATTAAGTTCAATTTAATTAATTAGTTACGAAATTTTACACCCGGCTGGAAGAAGGTTCCGCGCGGAGGGATTGATCGTAGCCGATCGAACGCTTACCTCTATGACTTCCGGTTATCTTGTCCCGCAAGATGTTTATTTGGTGCACCCGACCAAACTCCTCGAACAACTTCCTCAGGTCGTTCTCGTCCATGTCGTGAGGCACCTGGCCCACGAACATTTTTATGTTGTCGGGGTCTGGCTGCTCCACGCTGTTGTTGTTCATTATGCTGCAACAGAGATGGACATTTTCATGAGATATCGATTCCACGGAGATAAAATTTACGAATAGTTGAGAAATACGTGGGGTGCGCGAGAGTATCAAGTGCGAGCGGATGTTTGGATCGAGTGAGCGATGAGTGAATGAAATGCGTAAAATAAATATCGAGTGTTCGGGACTTTGGTCATAGTTTGAATCTTAGAAGAGCGAATGGTTTCGAGGAACGAGAGCAGAGTGTTTCCGGATCTTTGCGCGAGATAAAAGTGTGAGTGTCTGTGTGAATATCTGTGATTGGGGGTTGAGAGTGTATGAATGATATTAGTATCGAGAGCGAATGAAGAAGTGCAGAGTCAGGTATGAGAGTTGAGAGAGTGCAGAGGGTGTGACAACGTAAGAGAGCCGTGCGAGAAGTAAAGGGTTGAGATTGCCGTGTATTATTCCATTTTATATTTAAATAAACTTATTTCGTACAATTCGTTTACCACAAATATTCGATCAATGTTAGCCGACTAATTCCTCCTAACTATGGGTAACGTATAAAAACGGCCATTTTTTTTCTATCGAGCCAACCAGCTCCGATCTCTCCTGTCATTAAGTTAATACTGACGTGCAATATCACGACAATGCTGATCTAAAGTTCAGCCGAGATAAAGTGCGGGAAATTGCGCTCGCAAGGTGTATCAAACTGTGGCAAAAGCTTGATTATCAGAGCACTGATCAAAGGAGCGATCGATGGCTGGTCTTAATTATGGAAACTCCAAAATGTATTCTTCGAATATGGTAATTTGAAAATTGTCTGTTCGCGATGTGCGTCCGTTTTTTGAAAGTTTCGTCCACTCCTGGATTTCATCTGACGTGTATGTGCACGGAGGAACGCGTACCTCGATTCTGATGGAAATTGAACAAACAACATTTTGCTGTTCGACTGGGCGAATATTTATGTTACAACATTGGTCGGCACGGGCGGTTACACGTAGTTTTAATTGAAATTTATCTCCGCACGAATACTTTCCAATGGGGGTAGGATGAAGAATGTAACGCAGAACGTTCTACAATTAATTGCTACTACGTAATTACTCGACCCAGTTTTAAAGTTCTCCAGAAATTTGAAAAGTTACGCGGCGCTAAACTCATTAAGCATAGCGATGGATCTTGAGGAACTTGTTTTATCTATTTCAGTAATGGATACGCTTAATCTCCGCTCGTCTTGTTTCTTGCAGAAGTCTAACGGAGTCGAAATGGCGCTATTTACGATCTGCAGACGAGTACGCGTGCCGCGTAAAATTTCCGCGATTACGTTCCATCGATTACGGGTGAAGAGCATTTTCGAGAGGCACGATATCCTCGGAAAATAATCGCCCGCATCGCGGATACTTCCATTTAACGATGTCGATGTTACGCGCGAGTAACGCCCTCTTCAAAGCGCGATACTTATGAAGTCGTTGGATTAACAAACATTTTCATTTGCCGAAGTGCGCTCGAAATCGGCCCGCGCGATATTCGTTTTAAGTGCTCCCCGCGCCCGCGTACCGATCTCATTACGGGACCGATAAAACCGCTTAAGCGTTCGATTCGCGTGTGTAACAACTCGAAATTAAAAAAAAAAAAAAAAAGAAAAAAAGGAAAACAGGGAAAAGAGGGAATACATCTCGTTCGCATCGCGCCTCTACTTGTATCCAGTGATGGCCTCGAAACGAATCGAACCGTTTCGAGTAAACATCGAGGGTCCGGATTTGTTGCTAATCCGGGAAATAATGGCATCTGCAGTACGATGGGTGCCGTTAAAGTCGTTACGCTGCGCCACTCGCGCAATTATTCCTTAGAACGGAGGACTGATATCGAGTTTTATGCGAACTGATCGCATTCCATACGCTGGGAGCGAGGAAAACGTAGGTAAATTCATCGCGTTTCAGCGTGGGCTTCGCGAAAGGCCGCGCTATGTCTAATTAGTCGAACGTGGAGCACGTCTGCCCGGCGGTGTCGCGGACGCTTTTAAAACTTGCGCGCCACTTTCGTCGGCGACGCGGTAACTTCGTTCGTGTTACACGCGTTTGAAATCGTCCTGCTGGCGATGCCGTTCGTACGAGCCCCGAATCTCATCCAAATGGATTATACAGCCGGCCGTCTGTGCATGTTCCATATAATTTTCTACCTGGCGTATCATTTCAATCGCTTTAGTCGAGCTCGCGTCCCCTCGCGCGACGTTTATTCAACGCCGCGGCACGTATCTCGTGCGGCCAATTACGAACGTGTGTTCGTTTCTACCTTCGTGACGTGGCATTTATCGCTCAACTTTGGACGATACTTTTTTCTCGTCCTCGCGTAGAGAATAAATCGCACCACGGTTTGTCGAGGGTGATGCGAGAGCCGACCTGTGCACCAGCCTCCTGGTACCACCTCTCCTTTAGTTAATTAACGAACGCGTTACGCAACGCGATCATGCACGCGCCGTTAAATAACGCGTATAATTAAGAGTTGATGACGAGTCTGATCGATAAGTTCATAATTAAAGACTTTCTCTCGAATAAAATCGTTTAGGCCGAGTCCAACACGGCCTCGATTTCTGCTTCGCGCGGTAGCCAGAACCGGAAGAAGGCATTAGCGTATCGTCGTCGAGCCACGACACTTGGTAGCGTCGTAAAATGGCGGGTGGCATAAAGTTCTTGGTTGAAACAGCGGGCTCCCGTGCGCTCTCCGTTGACACAGGCGAACTTTTTCCCCTGTCTCCGGTCAGCCTTTCTTGTCCCGTTACCAGGTCGCGGCCATAAATCTGCGAACTTTAAAAGTCATCGTCGTTCGACCGCGAACCGGGCAAAGGGAAAAGTTCTCAGCGCCGACGGTCGGTCTGCCGTTGGTGCGTCGTCGACGTTAAGTGCATAATAATTAACGAGACAAAGTTGGAACGCGACCGCGTTGATAATTTTGTTTCACAATTGTGTCCATTATCCAGGATCGCGCGGCGTAATGGCCACCGACACCGAGGAGGCGGTAATTTGCTGTTTTTGTCGGTTTATCTGGCGGCGGTGTCGCAGCGCGCGGCTATTTTGCCGGTCGTTGATGCCGCGATTAAACGATTCGCGTTCGAAACAGCTCGAATCCGGAAGAATCGGTCTGATTTTATTCCCGTCGATCGCGATGGGGAGGATCGATAAAAACGAAACGACCAGAAGTGGTTCGAAACGAGCGATTTCTGGGAAAATTCGAATCCCTCGACAGGGTGAGAGCGGTTCTGACGATAAAGAAAGAATTCAGCGAGGGAGAATGGAAATTATTAGCGATTAATTCCGAGCCACCTACGCGAATCGAGGAGGTACGGCAAGTTGTACGCCCGAGGCTCGTCACCGCTAGAATTCGGTATGCGAAAGTACGGGCAAAAGAGTTGGGGAATTTCGCGAAAGGATAGAGGAGAAAGTTAATATTAGCGAGGGAGGTTTAAAGCGATTTTCCAGCCGGTCGGCTCCTCTCGTCTTGTTCTATATAGCCGGGAGATGGAGTCGAGGTGGAAAGAGCAACCGTTACAATGCTAGGAGCCACCCCCTGGAGACTTCCCTCCGTCCGACGGAGGTTGGTTATCCTCCCTCGAAATCAAAGAGGCGGGGGAGAGGGGAGTCGGTTAGCTAATCGCAGATCGAACTGGGTTAGCTAAACAAGTCGGCCGTGTCGATTAAAGAATGAACGCCGTTAACACCTAAATTAAAATCTTAATTAAAATCCATTCGTAGATTAGATCACGGATTAAAGTTGGATTACACGATACCGAGCGCGATGCTCGGCCAGATCTCGAGTTTGGATCACTTTATATTTAACCCCTTGGGGGCTGGGAGTTAAGAGATAGGAGTACCACCGGATATACCGTCTGCTCGTTAAATATTATCTATACGATAGCACACGCGAGAGTTTCATCCGAATTATAATACGATATCTTTAATTTCGTCCTAAACCATTAAGTTCTAACGTGTGTTTCCGTCGGTACGATGTTTCGCGAGCTATGTATTTTTCAGCGAATTTAATTAAGCGGGCCGCAGTAACTGAACAGGCAATTGAAAGTGCAATAGGGGCTCGACGAATTCGCAAAGAAGAAGGTGACGAACGATAAAACGTTTAACGCGGGACAACTATTTGATCTCGTCCAGTATAATGTTCAATTGAAGAAATTAAAAGTATAAAATTATAGCGGACCGCGGCTTTTACGAAGATTTCACGTAACCTAAAACCGCGCCACTTACGGCTCTTAATTAATTATGGAAATTCATTGTCCCAGAAATATTAAATTCCTTTTCCATTAGGATAATTAGGATGATTAATTTATTAATACGCTCTGCGGTACAGAGTTCGCAGTTAACCTCGTCCGTTCGTTTCGTCGTGCGAAACGGGAGCTGAAATTTTTGCGCGATTCCATTTTGCACGGACGCGGGGCGGGCGAAGTTGATGAGAATCTAGTTGAACGAAAATGTAGGTTTCGAATCGCAGTAATCCGCGTCGATGCGAAGGTCGAGCTCGCGTCTCGTACCAAAGCCAGATCGTCCGTAACGAATCGAAATGGTGTCACCGTGCCGCCTAATCGCGGCTAATCGATGAACAATAAATCCAGAGGTACGGATAATGGAAACGCAGTAAATCTCGGAGCGTATTCAAGACGCATGGCAGCAACGCATTACGAGCCGTATCGATACCGCCTCGGCAATAATAGCGGTTACACTCTGCCAGGGCATCGCGAAACGCTCAATTATCAGGTCGTAACGAGGATTACCCCACGGAGCGAATGTACACGCGTCGTGATCCTTATCGCGCCGTTCTACGTAATGGAGAACGTTGCTCCTTCCGGTAGACTCCGGCTGGAGATGCTGGGGGACGATGGAGGGACGGAAAAGGTGGCGCGGAGGGTGTCTGCGTCCCTCTGGTAGAACGAGATTTGGGAATGGTACGTGGTGAACAGAATATTCAAGTCGTTTTTGTAACAAATAGTAACTCGTACTGTGGAAAGCTCGGCAAAGGCCTCTTTCCCTCGTTTCGCTTTCCCTTTCCACCCCCTCGTTTCACTGTCGAAATGGAGGGTGGGAAAATCGCCAAAAATGCGGTTCTTAATCCTCGAAGACGAGGAGAAAGTTTGGAGACGAGACATATGTTTATTGTCTCCGGTCTCCTCGCTTCGAGGGTCAAGTATGTCTTTCCGCCTTGCAACACGGGGTGCACCGCGACTACGGTGGTCGCCATACAGCTTTTTGAGAAATGCGTGTTTCCTTCGAGTTCTCTGTTGGAATGGAAATTTTCTATTGCTGGAAGACTATTGCTAAAATAGCAATAATTTCTGTCGTTAAGGCAGAGGAAGAGCCGAGTGCGAAGGGTTGAACGCTAGTTCGCTGGTTCGTTTCGTTTTCTACGAGTATCCATCGTATCGGTAGTTATACATAGTCAACGTCGAGATACGAAAGTAGTTGGAGTAAAAATATTGGTTCAATGTTTCCCGGAACGGATACAGCGCGGTTCGTTCCTATACTTTCCGCCAACGTCTGACTGTCCTCCGAATTTGAACGCAAATAGTGCGTTGATATCACACGAGGAAACAGTGTAACGGAGCGAAAAACGCGTTACGATTCGTATATAATCTCAGAATCGTCTGTCTTTGGGTAGATTTTCGAAAGCGTTCGAGCAACGCGCCAAGCGAATACTTGCGAAACAAAGTGGAGAATTAGGTAAATGAAGCGAACGGTTGGGAAACAAAGTAGAATCGGCGGGAACGGAACGACCCACGGGCGACGCGTTAAGAGGGTAACCGCGAGCGATCTCGGTTAATTAGTATCCGCGTGTTCTCATCAATCACCGGCGGAAGTCGATCGGTTGACATCCAATTCCCCGCCCGTTCCGTTCCGAGCTTTCACGACGCGTCTACGATCACGTGCACGTGTGGGTTAGGTGGGAGCGAACGGGCATGTCGCGTAATCTCGCCACGGCCACCCCGCGCGCGAGACAATGGTATTTCGAGGCGAGTCAGCACGCGGAGCCTCTTCGGTACTCGCGAGAGATAATGCGTAATTTAGGGCGATCCTGATGGCTGACTCGACTCTAAATAATAACGTTCAAAGCCACGGACAATAGGGCAATGAATGCAGCAAGAGATTCGCTCCGATCGCGTGTCTCCGCGCGAGAGGGAGAGTGACTCGCCGGCCGCGCTTCGAGAATTTATCTTCGAGTTCATCCAACGTGAAAGATCGATGTAATTTCGCTGGTCCGCGAGCCAGCCGCAATGAATAGTGCCCAGGCTCAATTGACCGTGGCCGATGTAGTACTTTTGGGACACGAGGAGACAGCCGTGGAGCCAATCGAGGGTAAATCGGAAGCGTACTCGAAGGAGCGTGCGGCTGACGACAAGGACGGAACCTTCCTTTCTTTTCCGTTAATTGATTTCGCACGAGACCGCGAGTAATCGAGGAACACGCAATTAGGGAACGTGTCGCGGCGGCTCGTCGATCGCGATTAGAAAATGGGCCGGAAGGAAATGGCGGATGGTTCGACGAGGATCGCGCTGTTGGCAGAGCACACATTCGTCGAACGGACGGGGCTGAACGATACGCGATGAGTTTCGCGAGTGGTTCGCAGAATTTTTTTTTTTTTTAGGCAGAGTCGATTAGAGTTGCCGCGATGGCGAAGAAACGTTACGCGCGGTTAGCGTTTTTAGGGGCAAACGCTCGCCCTGATAAAAGATAAAAGCGGTTACTGTTTCTCTTCGATTGAAAGCCGCTGTTGACTTTCGCTCGGGGTAAAGGGAACACTCTGTATACTCTATCGCGGTTTTTTAAAGACCCCGTTCGTCCGATATGGCTCGCGAAAATTTCGAATCCGCGCGGGTGTTCGCGAAAGTTTTGCTCGACGACTTTTCAATCGCAACCAATTAGAAGGGTAACGACGAGGAACGGAGAAAGCGTGGCAGTCGTGGCAAGCGTGTAATACTGTCGATATTAATGCTCCATTTAACGAAACACTCGCGAAGCAATTACGTTCGTCTCGCATAAGAATTTAATTCTTCCTTGTTCGGCTTCCGCGCTCTTCACTGCACAAACACGATAAAATACACCCAAAAGGGGCGAGGGGGGGTGCTTACGTAATTTCCCGCCACGGAAAATTCCAACACCAGAAACTCTTGGGTCGTAAGTTTAACTTGCAAATTGAAACATGCGCGTGGCTGGAGATTTCATTGTCAAACTTAAATATACTAATTTGATGATTGTTATCATCTGGGGTTTGATTGAATAGCGGGGCCTGGTATTTGCATAGAAATGCAAATTGAACGTACGTGTAAGCCGCGGTAAAGATACACGCGGCCCTGTCCGACAATTAATACGTTATTTCATGAATAGGAAACGAGGGCGCGGAACGTACGAGGCGTGGGGAATTGCGGGGTGCGCGAGGCAGAACTATTTCGATGGAGCGAATAAGAGGCTGACTGTCGCGATGCGACGCGAAAAAGTGGATATTTAAAGTGTCGGAATCCGTACGGACGGAATAGAAAAAAATGTGACACGAGGGTGGAACGACACGCGCGCGCGCGAGCAGAGCGTGAAATCAAGTGTCAAAAAGCCATCGAGTTTCGTCGGCTTTCTGCAGAATTTCACGTCAGTTTAAGCGTTTTATTGCGCGTGAAAACATTTTCCAGCTAAAAGTCGATCATCGCTGTACAGACTGTTCCACTATTTAACAGAATGTTGAACGTTCGCGCAGTTTTAAAATTTGCTAGAATACACCGTTGAAGATAAAGAGAAAGAAAAAAAAATCGAAAGATCTCGATCTGTCATCCGCGAAGCGTCAGTCGTTGGCGCATTTCCCAGCGACGCAGCGAACGATCCCAGCTTCCTCCCATTGTCTCCCTTAACTAATACGAAAGTTGCCAAACGAGCGATACGCGTATTTCACGGAACTTCTTTAACGCGGTCAGCCGTGCGATCGATCAAGGACCAGCGGGGGATTCGAAACGGTAGTAAAGGTGGCTAAAAGATAGCGGGAACGGGCGTAAAGTTGAACGTGTATCCGCGGCCCGCGAGCGGGTAATATATGTGGCGATCCCGCGAAGTTGCCTGGTTTCCGAGCGAACAATGGCCACGACGGCTAGGAGAGAGTTTCGTTCCACGGGAGAGAGTCCGGGGAGGGCCGCCACTTTTGAAACTTCCCCAATATTTTAAGGCTCGCGGGGTGAATTGTCTCACGAGTTTCGGTGCGCGCGGCCCACCCTAATGCCTCGCCGCTTGCGAACAATTCACCTGTCCTCCAGGAATCGAGCGCATCGGGGTCGTCTCGAGCGTGCCACCCCCTCCTGGTGTCTCGAAAGCGACGGTGCGCTGCTCGCGACATTCCATTTTCGTGGGCTCCTCGAGGTCCCGCTGGATTCTCGTGGATATTTGATCGACGTGTTCCGCGGCGAACTGAATTTTTCAATGGAACGAACCTTCCGTTCGGGACGGATGGTAATTCGGCAACTGTCTGATCGTACGCGATCCTTTTCCACTGGGTCCCTTTGCTTGCGAACCCATCGAAGCGCGCCGTTTCTTCTCGACGGCGACTCGAGCGGAACGCGTTTGACGGAGAACGAAACGATTAGATAATAAACGAAGAGGACCGTGTTCTGGAGGAAGGTCCGTGCGACGAACGGACGCGGCGATAAACAAGAACGGTTATTTGCGAAGGGAGACAGCGGCCGACATGCATCGTTGGCCATCAGGCTGAACGGACTCTGTTGGAGTGGATATGAGGAAAGGGGTTTCGAGAGGGCAGCTGGAGACACCGTAATCGAGTTTATCAGGCAGACTAATTAGAGAGCGAGGATACGGGGAAATGGAGCCCGAGGGAAACACCGAAGGGCAGAGATCGGCTATGACTCGGCGTTCTTGTCCTTACGGCGTCCTAATTGGCACGAGCGGTCCGACTGTGCGTAATCGGCGGCACATCCGTTGCTTCGCTTTCCGCTTTGCGACTCGTTATTGCCCAGTCCCGCGCCTCCGTCTTTCCCTCGTTTCTCAAGCGAGTCGCACACGCCACGACATCGAGCGTCGTTCTCCGACAAATCGATTCTCGATGGGGAGAATCGCGAGGAACACAGATATGTATTTGACGTAGAAAGTTACACGGTTAATATTTTTACATTCCCCGTTAGGTTCGCCGCAATTTGCAAGATGTGATATTTCGAGAGGCTGAAAGTTTCTCGGAATAGTTTTACCGCTTTCGCCTTTAAACTCGAGCGGCTGCCGTCAAAGGAAGATACGTGTAGTTTAACTTCGCCTGTTCCACGAGCGACGCGAACTTTTGTCAAAATTGTCGCCGAACATTATCCGCGTGCTAGCCCTCGTTACGTTTAACATTCCCGTAAAAAAAGTAGAACCGTCGCCTCTCGGTGCCCAGTTAATTTCTTTCGAGTTCAACCCTCTAAATCTCCTCTCGACGAAAACCGGATTATCCCGTTATCTCTGATTATGTCGCTAATTCGCGGCGAGCAAGATCTTTCGAGGGGAAACGTTCTGCGAAAGAGTAAACTCGTTCGAGACGTTACGCAAGGGATGAAAGCAGCGGGTGTCGCAGCGAGAGGAATCGTTTCTCTGGAAACGTCCGTTCGCCATGGTTCGCGAGCGTGAAACACGAAGAGCCTTGTGGCCAGTTCTCGATACGCGATCCCTTCGAGCCGGTTGCGGCCATTTCGAGGATTAATTCGTTGATAGGATTAATTAGAAAGAAGGGGTGGGTTGGGTCGACGTGACTTGGAAAATCTTGCCGCGAAAACAACTCAGGTTCCGCTTAATCTTTGTTCCCGTTCACATAGCAAGATTTAATCTAGAGAGCAGCAGGTAACGCGGCTTACTCGATAATTCCCAACAAAGGGATAAAAGTTGAGCCTCCGCCGTATCAGCGGGAACCTGTAAGAAACCCGTCGGACGGGTATCCCAAAGTCTCAGAGCAATTCGTCTCGTACTGTTTCTCATTAGACGCCAGGCCGTTTTATAGTCCCGTAACACACCGATCGTCGACGAGTTTTTCAGGCGGCGACGAAGCAGCTCTCGAGCAATCCGCCGCGTCGCTGGTTTTGTTACACCGCCAATGGATGAACGAGTTGGTATCGATAATGTACGCTGTAAACATTCAGACGGATCGATCGATTCGTAACAATATCGTATTCAAAAGAGATTGAGCCTCATATTCTTTTTTCTTTTAAATCGAATTGCGTTACGCCGTTTGCGACCGCATTCGCTTCACCAGTACCCTGGTTCCGATAATTGCGATAAAGAAACCTCGCGCTTTCGTGCCTCGTAAAAACGTGCAACTTTGTATTCTAATAAAAAGCGGCAAGATAGTCTGTTTTGCTATAAACCTGCTATCACTGAAGCCAGTAAACGCTTTCATTACCCAGATACGCGCGAAGTTTGCGAATCATGCGCCGTGACTCTGCTTCGAAGAAAATTTTTCACAGTTGTCATTAGAGAAGTTCCGTTCGTTTTGATTATTCGAACCGTAAAACAAACATTTCAACTCGTGAGAGGCGGTCTTTGGTGGCTGGATACAACGTCTGCGAAATAACTGGAATCAAACCCGCGGAGATCGTCATTTTTTTTTTTTATATTGCCAGTCGTAACGATACCGGTGGTTGGCTGTAGGGAACGCCGCTGCCTCGTTGGTTTTACTGCGCGGATGTTGCACCACTGGATCCCACGGATACGACTCTTATAAGCCGTAATGTTTTATGGAAATGGCACGTTGCGTAACTTCTCCCAGTTGTCATCGAAAGTCACTCCGCGGCAAGTATACGAACGATCAAACATTTTACCCCGATTTCCAGTAATTCGATCAACGGTCTGCGAATCAGATTCAATCGGAGCAGACGTGTGAAAAGAGACGGTTCGTTCGTTTCGAATAAACGTCATTTTATTTTCAGTTTCGCTGCACTTCCCCTTTTTTACCATTCTATACAACACGCTGTCGAGGATCGAATCACGGTCGACAAACTTTCGTTGAATTCCTCGACGAATAGAGACTCCGGACATCTCGAAGTATCTGCTTACGCGAAACAGATCGAACGCTTCTTCGCTACGGTGGATCTCGAGAAGAGTCCAGAACGACAACCTCGTCGAGCTAACGATGTCGTCTCTCGCGTAATTAACGCGTCGCTGTTCCCACCGATGCGCATAAAAGACATTCTTCCAATTATCCACCGCGTGCACCACGAGCGCCATAAAAGATATAACACCGCCACGTAGAAATGACGATTCTCGATCATTAATCTTCGCCGTGCGGACCGCGGCGTTGCGAAACACGCGCGTCGCGTTCGAGTCCCAATTAGAGCGCAACGCGCGTCTAATAATTCAACGTCCGCCGGTAATTCGGCTGGTAAGCGACGATTTCGTCGATTTTGGAGCGCGTCTCGACCCCAGAGCTAGCCTCGATTCCTTCGTCGGGCTAACGGGGACCTCGTCGAAGGTGAAACGAGAGGTGTAGACGAAAGGGTGGCTAAGGGGATGGGCCGCGGAGCAAAATATCGCCGCCTTTCGGAATTTAACGAGGGACAAAGGTATCGCTCGACCTCCGACGCCCCGATGGGAAGTGCTGGGAGGCTGAAGCACCCTCGAACAGGTCCGTCAATTTCCGCGCTCGTTAGGTGGGTATTTATTCTCGTTCGTTCGTGCCCGCCATGCACCTTATACCGTACCCCTTTCTCCAGCTTGCCCTGCCCGATTGATTTTAATTATTTTTCCGTACCCTGCCCACTCCTGTCCGCCCATGGACCTCCGTCAGCGTCTCAGCGACGGCTCGATTAATTTTAAAAGCCAAAACAGCGGCTCGGACGAACGGTTCCACGATCCTGCGGTCGACCAACGATCTCGTTATAGAAATGAGTGTCGAGCGATTACAGCGCGAACGTGGACCGTGCAAAATCGCGGTCTCTTTTTTCACGAGACTAAGGAACGATGGACGAAATTCGAGGTCCGAGGTCTCGAGAGTGAAATCTAAATTTCATATCGCTCCCAGTCCACGTTGGTACGCGGGATTCGCTGCAGCGTCGTAACAGCGAGTCACGAAATCGGCGAGACCGAAGTTAAACCTTCGTTTCGTTCCTCGCCAAAAGCGTCGATCCAATTCGACGCCAGTCTGACACGCACCCCGCGACCTCGGAGGAGATTCGTTCGGCGACGTCGTCGCGTTACTCGACGGTTTCCCAGCGCGAGGAGCCGCGTAACGATTGTAGAATCGCGCCGGTCCACAGACTCGACCCAATTCCATCGCTGATAAAACAGCAAACTCGCGAGCCCCGTCGAGTTTACCGATGGTAAACCGTTCCCTCTTTACCGTCAGTTTCCCGCGGTCATCTTTCTCCGCTCCCTGTTTGCTGGTTCCTGGTCCACCCCACCTCCCCCCGTGTCCCTGGCCCCGTCCGCGGCGATTAACCCGAGTTTTGAGTGTTTGGAATACCAAGCGGGTAAACTGCGCCCAGTCACGTGCACCGCGCGCGCAAGACGTCGACTTTGCCCCGTTTCGCTCGACGCGCGATCACCCTCGAGTTTTACACGGAAGCCTCCTCCGCGAGGGTGAACTCGCGAACGCCTTACGCCAGCCCACGTAAGGTTCCGACTGGCGGCTCCTGTTAAATGGCCTGCGTGGGCTTTAACTCGCTTAATTGCTCTCGGTGCACAGCGGATCGCGGCGGCTTATCGGGTTTGTCGGGCTATCTGATGGTTCGCCCGCTCTTTCGACGCGCGGAGGTGAAATCGTTGGATTTTCAGAGGTTTCGCGGTCGTTTCCTCCCTTTTTCTTGCACCGGACGGGAACGAAGAAGCGAGGAGCAATGAAAAACGTCTGCTAAGTATTAAGTGCACTCTACGTAATAGTCGTAGTTACGGGAGGCGGGGGGAAGTTGCCATTTCCTACGTAGCGAAAAAATAAATCTCGAGGGCTAATAACACCTGTGCAATTATTGGTCAAGCTATCCCCCTCAGCTATTACGTAAGTTATTGGAAAACGAGGGGAAAGTTTGCGCGCGCGGAACTTATCCGAAGACGGAGAAGTTATCCGTACTCGAGGGGGGGTGAACGAACAAAGATGAACTTTCCAGGAACCGGCAGGAAATAGTTAATAGCTTATCGACTACGATATCCTTAATTGATTGTTTTGCGATAAAAAAATTGGAACAAAAAAAGAATGGGCAGACGCTTCTTAATAATCTGAAAACTTTCCTACTTCCGCGATACAGTCTATCTGCTCTAATCGCATCATTCGAACGAACGGTCAGAAAAATATCAGTCTTGCTGCTGCAGCGTTTTTGCTTCGAGCTCGATCGGATGTCAGTTGCTAACGAGCGTCCAGGGAGACGGATCTTTTCGAAAACAACGATCGCGCTAACGATCGAGCGAAGATGGTCCGCGTAACCGGACGGAAGAAAAGAGGCTAAACGGAAAGTCGAGCCAATTAATAGGTTCGAATGACTCCGCTGTTATTTACGGTCGTAGCTTCGTTTAATTTCCTCTTTGTTTCGTCCTCGCGTCGACGTACTGGAATCTTGAAAATTTTCAAGCTTTTTCGAACGGAAAAACAACCAAAAGGAAGATCGGACGATCGCGAAGGGAGTCGCGTGCGCGAGTATCGCCGCGTTAAAAACCAGGCAAAAGAAAAAAGCGCTGAAAGCGGTCGTCCTCAAAAGGGATTTCCATGACTATAACCAAACTACCGCATCGTTCACGGTCCCCTTTCAAGGTGTGGTTCGTTTGCATTCGGTGAAAAGGGTCCATAATTTTGCCTGGCGAACGGGGACAAATTCAGATTTAACGTTATTATACGGAGAGTAATATTATTACCGTTGTTACTGTGCGTCGCAGCGAAAATAGGGTTTTTCAAAGCTCTTTCAAAGTATACAGCTGAAAGATTTAAAATATGATAATAATAGGAACGCGGGAAAGCCGCCGCGTACAGGGTACCATTGAAGTCCTCTTTAATCGTAATTATTCCTACGAAACTCGTCGACGATGCGAAAAACCATCCACTCGGTCGACAATAACGTTTCCTCTCTTCTTCCCATCGTCGCTTTGGAACCTGCGTTTTAAACCGTGCTTGTTTAAAGAAGAAATATTTGACGTTTAATCGCGCTCCGCGAGGCATTCCGCAGCATCTCCGGAAGAGACGAGAGCCGCTTGCACGTACCGTGGGAAAAAAAGCTGTTACGCCCGCCGATAAATTTTCTCAAGGAATTCGACGACGCTTGGAGCGCGTCGCGACGCGAATTAGGCCAGAACAATTCCGCGGCATAAATTATCGAGATTACCAGAACAAACCTAATCGACTCGATGAATTCCTACGGATCCTCGAGCCATTCCCCGGATATTGGAATATCTGCTCCGAGTTCCTCCGTCGGGCGGTTCATTTTCTTTCGGGTGCTGGCCGATATAGAGCTGCGCGCATATGATCAAGGGAATGCGTCCGTGGGAGACGCGGACGCACCTAATCAACGCGGCGAACTGCGCTTCTCCGCGTGCTGAACGCACTCGGAATAGCTGGACGGTATTTGGGACAAGTCCCACACGCACGCATCGTGTGTCTCGGATTGATCTGAATGTGTTCCACGGGGCGTGGAGCGAACCGCTGCAGGGTAGCGAGCACGAGGCTTTGACACCCCCTAATTACCGCTCTTAACTGGCTCGTCCTGCCTAGAGTCGGGCTACTTCGAGCTAATTAATTTTTCTCCCGTCCGTTAGAGGCCAGCTGATCGAGCGGAACGCCCCGAGGGTGGCTCTCGTGCGCGCACCTCGGCCACGGTTGTTTGGTTCATTCATAATTCAGCGCACTGGCGGTTCGATTCGATGCGCTGCAACGAGTCGCACTGTAATTGCGTTTAGTCGATTAATAATAAGGAGCGACGAATTACTCTGCAGCTACGGTTGCTAAACGCAGTCTCCTTTATTTTTCAACCACTAACCCGACCCCGCCTCGGGTCCGTTCGGTTGTTACGCGGTTACGGACCGATTACCAGAGAGAATAAACAATTTTACGGCGAAACATAGAGAAATCAACGTGGAGTACGACGTTAAAAAAGCACGGATCGGCGGGAAATTCTGCTCGCGGCCCGCTTAGCGCGTAAAGACCGTATTAACGGAATTAAATTCACGGTGCGCGGAAGGGTTGTTTTTATTCGCGGAGAGAAAAACCTACTTAACCGACGTATTTTAAGGCTGGCGGATTTTATAGAGACACGGCGGAATATCTCTCGCGCATACTGCCGGAATAACACCAGAGTTTCGTTTAATTGGATGTACTGCTTGATAACGGGGCAGAAGGGAGGGCGGGTTCCTAATTGTCAAACGAAGACTTCTGGAAGTTTAATTAAATTTCGAGGGACCGGTGGAACGGTCGGGTAATATATAGATCGATGCCTACTCGCGCGGGAATTTGTTGGAAATTCAAGGGCGATTAAAGAATTTCGCGGTTCCGTGCATCTAATTTCCGGAAGAAGGGAGGAAAAGAAAGGCGACTGGCGGCGGTGAACGGTGTGAAACAATAAGTAGGCTAGTCACGCGGGGCAACGCGTGTTTCGGAAGTGACATCTGCCTTCGAATCAAGTATTCTTCGCGGCGTCGCGCGTGGAAACGCTTTTCCCAGTTTCCGTTCCCTTTCCCAGCGCCGCTCTCCATTCCCTGAAACTCTGTCACCCTCCATACATGATACATGAAGCGCACGGTTCACGGTATCCGATGGCACGACACTCGGCAAACCACCGTTCCGTAAAATCATGCCTCATGATCCAGTGATCCACCCCTTACCGTCGTTCCCGTACCTTTGTCACCCTCCTCTGTCGCCCTCTTGATTTCCGCTGCCGACGCGCGCGCGCGCGCGCGCGCCTTTTGCTGGACTCGCGTCACGCCAACCACCCCCTGTCTCTTTCGCGCATTATTTACTGACCCCACGGGCCACCCTGCTCCGCAGCCCCGAGTAAACAGAAATTGGTTTCACGGCTGGCCACTTCGACGATTGTACCCTATTGCTTCCGTTATTTTCGGTATAACTCGGAGGGGTGAGATCGTGACTCTCGTTCCTTGGCGAGCCGCGATTTATTTCCGATCGAACGGGAAACCTCGAACGAGCGGAGAGCGGCGAATTAAACGAACGACCGATCGAGAGCCGAGCAATCGTTGAATTGACGTGTACGTCCCGCGTGCCGGAAGGAGAAATCCTGCGTTGTAGCAACGCGGTTCCCAGGTTCTCATCAAAGACGGAGGGACGGAAAATTAAAGTGCCCGGGAACGAGCTGTCAGAGTTATTGAATCGTTCGTTGAAAACGGCTGGAAGTTATACGCGGACCGAGTCGTAACTCGATTTCCTTCGAGGACATTCGCGACTTCCCTAAGGCCGTGCCGTCCTCAGACTTGCCGAAGTCTGACCGCGTAACGAGCGTTACAAAATTTTCTCGCCCCCTCCCTCGCTCTTAACCGTTGCTCTCTCGCCGCTTCGAGCGTCACGAGTGACAAACTGAATTAATCCAATTCCCGGTGAAATTTACTTATGTCGAACTTCGTTCCGCGGTTGTCTCGGGGGGGGGGGGGGGGGAGGGATTCAGCGAAAAATCGGGACGCTTCGTCGGACGGATAAAAACGACGAATTCTCCGCCCCCATTAGGAACCATCATCCGGTTGTTAGGCGCGTGCAGACGACAGTCGCGCGGGGGCGATAAAGCGCGACGAAATTCCGTGTACGAATCGCATTGGTGCCGGGGACGTGACATCTTGCGAAGTCATGCGCGATTTTACGGACGAGCCCGGAGCGATAAAGGAGCAGGAAGCCAGCAGGGGCGCGGGGGGTTGGAAACAGGCGAAACCTGCCTGCTAGCTATGAGATTTCATTGGATTACCTTGCCCCCGTCGGAGCATTCTCGTTGCTTCAGCTCGAATATTTGCTGCGCCCCCGGTTCCGCTCGTTTCCGGCACGATCGTTAGAAACGTTCGACGATCGACTTCACGCGTTTCCCAGATCGCAGGATTGTTTTCGAATAGTTGGAGAAACGCTTGATAATCGTTTCTGTTTCGACCGAAATTGCCGGGGGGCGGTGCACAGGCGTTCGAGGGATACGGGGGCGGTATATCGCTCGCCCATTCATATACTTAATTGGGATTCTATAGCGTTATTAACCTTTCGCGCGCACGCTTCGCCGGAATTACGTACGGCGCACGGTGGACGAAACGGCCCCGCAGCGAATCTCAGATTAAGGTAACTGGGGCGCCATTTTTCCACCGAGAAACGTTGGAGCTACCCTCCGCTAATCGGTCATAAAAACGCGCAAGGATTCGCAGCGCGCGTAATACGGAATCCTCGATGCTGATCTCTCTTCAGGGGTGAAACCAAGGGGAAAATGATCGAACGAAAGAGCATCGTCCGATCGTCGAGTTAAACCAGTTATCCCAAGCCGATGGAACTCGCGATTAAGCGCAATAATATTAGTTTGTACAAGCGGAAGCGCGCATCTCGATCGAAGACGAGAGATCGCCGAAAGTTTGCAGAGTCAAGTTAGAAGTATTCTTCGGAAGGTGCTCGTTTCAATAGATCAAATGACAATGAAGACCCTTAAGCGTTTAATCCGGAGCTACTTAACGTTAACCCTTCGAATTGAATCGCTCAACCGTCCCGGTTCGCGCCGGTTCACGATAAAGTTGCCAGCGAACTTGACGACTCCCGTTCGTTTAATGAATATTCTTAAGCCTGTCATAAATTGTTCTGTTGTCTGCGAAAGAATCAGCCACGCGGGGTGACGGACTAATGCGTCGTCGCTTAATTTCAATGTTTCCGCGGAATTATGTCGGGGCCATCTTCGTTCGTTCTTTCTCGACGACTCTCGTCACTATTTCCGGTAGCGTCATCATTGTTTACAGCTCCACCCCTGGTACGCCGCGTTGCGCTTTTTCCACCACAGTTTTTGCAGCCAGGTATATTATGCAAAGTTGCGATAGTTTTATTAAATTTATCCGCTTCAGAGACTCCTTCGTTATTGCACGCCTCGTCAACTTCTGTGCTGATATTTTGTTCAATGCTCCTTTTGAAGGAGCGCTCTTAATACTCTGTTTGTTTCAGCTTTTTCCCAGGCGAACCGAGTGTTTTTCACGTTGCGCGCTGGAAAATTTAAATTAGCCGGCAAGCCGGTAAATAAGCGTGCAAAAACGAAGCGTTTCGATCGGGTGAAATCTAGAAAATTTATAACGAATTAAACGAGCAGCGTTGGCGCGAATTCTTGGAAATTCCTCCAGAGTCGAAAACGTTTGCGCCGTCGGTCAAAGATCGACCCGTCACCGGAAGACGTCAACTTCAGACGCGAGCGTTTACTTTGAGCGCGCTATTAATACGCGGCTGGATCAGCGTCCACCCTTTTGGCGGGACATCAAAGTTCGATTGCGGCCAGACGGAGATCGAATCGGTTTCGCCGGGTCCGACGCGGAATGAAAGTCCTCGAGCGTCTGCCGGATTCCTTGGACGACGAAACGCGACCACGTCGAAATGGTAAAGAAGAGGGACGACGGGGGGTTGGTACCGGTGTCTAGACGAGCAAAGATGGTGGTCAATTGTCTTGGCTGTCCGCTTTGATCAGAGAAATACCTCGCCGCGGCTCTCTGGATTTCGAGGAGCTCCGTGATTGAGCTCGACGAGAGGGGCGCGTGGTTGAACGGCCGAGGGAAAAGCGATCTCGAATCGAACCGAATCTATACCGATGCGTTCTGTAACCACGTTGATTGCTCCTTCGTCTCTAAAATTTATTCTCGAGTGTCCACCAGATGTTCGTTCGGACACCTCGAAGGGTCGCAGGAGATCCGCCTCGTCGATCTTCGACACGACGCAGCGTCCAGTCGGTCGAAAAACGGAGTTAGCAAGGGTTGGGCTGGGGTCGCATTATTAACGGGTGCAGAATTAGCGAAAGTACGAGCAGACAGGAGTCGACGGCACAGGAGAGCCTGTTCAGCGGAGAAGACGCAAGAGGCGATGGTCAACGGTGGCTGGCGGATAACCGAGGCGTATCAAAAGCATCGGGGTCCTCCATTCAAATCTTTGATACCCGTTGCCCGGGACTAGCGCTTTCCTGCAGAGACGGTCATAATCAAAGATGTCACGGCGGGGAACACGCTAAAGGGTATAGAGCGGAAGAGGCGAAAGAGAACGGGGAAGACGGTAAACTCGAGCTAGGCAAAGGGACGGCTGAAGGACACGAGAGAGGGTGGACGAAAGAGGCGGTCCACCGATGTAAGACGCGGGGGACGGTTTAAAGGATAATCATTCAGCTGTCAGCCGAGTGGCGAAGCAAAAATGCTGCCGGAAGAGAAAAAGCGAGTCAACGGAAACGCCTTTCCGATTTGTTTTCCTTTCAGGAAGCGACCAGTAAAAAGGGAGCCGGGGACGAAAAACGGGTGGAGGAGGAGACGCGTCCCGCGCGCTTCATTTATGTTTAAAAACCGTGACCCTCGCCTTCGTGTTTCCCGGACCCTTGGCGTGTGCTCGACTGGAGATCCCGTGATTTCTGGGTTACACGGCGCAATCTCGTTCTATTAGACCTTGTCCCGGGCGAGGCGTTCGCCTGTTCTTTTAAATAAATTAGTGCCTCGGTCCGATCGTGGACGCGATCACTGTTTTCGGATCGGAACGGTTGTTTCATGATCGTTCCACGGTGCGATGCAGGTCTTCACGAGCAAGAATCGAATGCAGAATTTCATTATTGGATACGGGCAAAAAAAGTCTATTATACGTATTCGAAGGCTAGGAAGAACGTCTGTATGCGACGAGAGCTATCTCGAAAGTGAAAACACTCGACAGAAATGACGACGCAAAGTCTGCTTCGTTTTTGCTTTCAAATAATCCAACATTCGTTAACCCTAGGCGACGATAATCATCCCCTGACCGAATTCCCCGCGAACCTACGACTGGTACTTAAAACTCGAAACGCTATCAATAAGACTCCATTAACCGCCCATCACCCGAAACCCCAAACCTGATTATCGCTACCAAAATCCCTCGGTCGAACCCTCTCTCGATTCCCTGCGCGCCTCGACACCGCATCCGCGCGGCAGCCTCCAAACACACAAGTACCCCGTCCACAATGGACCCTTCGAAAACACAAATGCACCAGGGACACGGGATTCCTCTCGCGACGCTATCGTCGCCCCACGAAGCGGAAAAAGGGTTCGCGCTTCCGATAGTTGGCACAGGTGAAAGGCCGGGGACGGCGATAAACCAGTCTCGTCGGTGGACGGGGAAGACAAAGCAGCCGAAAACGTTATCGCGCGGAGAATAGAGAGAAGGGTGGCGAAGAGGACAGGGATGGCGTGGGGTTGGCTGGCGGAGGTTAGGTGGTTCGCGTGGACGCGAACACGGGGCCACGGATCGTTCGGACGTATGCTGGATTTCCCTATCGGGTCGTACGTTTCGAATCATCCCCTGCTTTCGCTCGATTCGCAACCAGCGACGCTCGTAACGTTCCCTTTTCCGGCTGGCTCTTCTAGCCGCGGCTGCAACGGGTCCCCCAAGGGGAACTGCATCCATTAATGCCACGGACGGGACGGTGGCGCGGCGCGGCGCGGCGCGCGCGCGCGCGCGAGCGGAATTCGTATGAATGGGTGGGAACTTGCGGATTTGAATTGATGAATAGCCACCTGTACCAGGAAGCGTATTGAATATTATAGAAGCGACTATTGCCCGTTGGGACCTTCGATTCTTTCGTGTCCTGCCTCTCTTTCCGTCTGGGAGTCGTTCCTCGATGGAACAGCCCCCGTCTCTCTCGCGATTATGCGCCAACCTGGCTGAAGTATCCTCCGCGCGTTCGTGCAGGAAGCTTGGAAAACTTGGACTCTGGACGTACTGTTCATCATCGAGAGCGCTGAAATTAGCAACGAGTGCCAATTATCATTTAACCGAAACGCGCAGCGCATTAATTTCCATTTCTTCTTCCGCGTATATTTCCCCTGATAGTCTCTCGAAGAGCGAAGGTAATACAGAACCGAAGGGGCAGAGAAGTAAACCACAAAATGGCTTCCACAGCGAACCTCAAGTGTCTCCAGACAACTTCTGGAAACGCTCGCATGCCAGACCATAATTTCGCGCAACCGCAAATTCCACGTTACAACCGAAATGAAATACGACCGCCTTCGTGTGTCTTTGTAATTTCGATTGGACGTTCCACTCGGCTCCGGAGCCGCGGGGGGTCTTCGCACGAGCAGTGGCTCGAGTCACGCTCCATTTACTCCCCTTTTCTCGGTCACGTGCTCCCTCCTCTAAAGACGCACTTAATATAATGTTCATTAGGACCGAAGAAAGAGCACCAGCGTTCGGAAACGTCCCCACGACCAACTCGCAGACCCCCACACGCCCAGCAAGATCGCTCGGAAAACCGGCGGAGGAAAAAGGGTGTTCGTTGGCCGACGTCCAACGTCGGAAAGGCTCGAAAGGAGAGCGAATCATTATTGCGACGGTGGATGGAAAGCGTTCGTGTCGATGCGTCGAGGCAGCCGTCGAACGACGGTGAAACATTCTAATTGCGTATTAAAGTTCCTGGCGGGTAATCTCGCGATGGGTTCCCCGCCGCCGTCCTTAGACGGCGTAGCATCGGGGACGCGGTAACATCCTCATCGAAGGTGCTTTCAAATTAAGCGACCCTTCTTAGAGGCGCCCTCGTAGCTTCGCAGCCGCACCGACTCGTAATTGTCCATGCGTCTCGAACATTAAACTGATTGACGTCGTTGACGTAATATTCGAAAGCGCGAGGAGCGACTCGAATGGCATCCCCGTCGAATTGCTCCAGCCATTCCCCGAATTCCATTCCGCGAAATTTTCCTGCGTATTCGAGCGGCGCTCGATTCGCTCGCGTTCCGTTCGATCGTGTTATTGTTCCTCGCTGCCAATGCGTTCGCCACCGGAAAAACGGAACTCGCGCCAGGAACTCGTCGGCGAAGGTGCGTTCGATGGTTATGACATCGAAATTACAATTGTACTTTCGATTTAATTCGGTTTCAGTCTCAGCAAACCTCAGTTTCAGGAGGGTGTAAAGATCGAACGTCGAGATACGACGAACAGGACGGCTCGATGATGGTCTCGAGTCAGAAATACGAACGTCAACCGGAGTCGGGTGAGGAAATCCGAAGTCGTTGACTGGGACGTCGACGATGGGCTCGACGTTGCCGTAACAGGCCATTACAGTCAGCAACGTTATCGGCTGAGTCGGTTCTTTCGCCCCAGCGGGGGGCAACCAGCAATTTGCGATACAATTTAAAGAAGACAGCCTCCGTATCCTTCCGCCACCGTCCCTTTCGACGTGTTCTCGCCCTTCCCAGTCGGCATGCTTTACATTTCGTGCTTGTAATGGCGAAACTTTTCCTTAACGATCTCGCGTCTGCTTGAATTATGCAACGCGAGTGCTAACAATTCTCCCTTCCCTCTATTTATTTTTTTCCTACTTTTTTCTCTTCTCTTCCTTCCGACTGTCTCTCCGGGGTCTACGTGACCGTCGGCTGATTGGCCAGGCCACCCTCGTCTTGTCGTCCCCGTCGAAATGAAGATAAAGCGACATTGAAACGTACTCGATACCTCCGAGGGAGATTGGAAGGTAATTTGGGTGACGAATGAATCTGATCTGGGAAACTCTGACAGGTGTTTCCGTTCGTGGCCGATTAGGGCTGTTTCGTTACGAGTGGCTCACCGTCGAATCTATAATGAACGAGGGTGGTTGCGAAGCGTGGATGGTAATCACCGCGAAGAAACGTCGTTACTCGCGTCGAGCCCCAAAAGAATACCCATGGTAAATAAATTTATTTATAACACCGCGTATATTCGAAGTAGCAGAGGTAAATTCGCGTATCGAGATTTATCGTGTAATTTCATCGAAATAACTGGAAAATCTTCTACAGCTTCCCCGTTCGTATCTCGGAAATGCTCGAAATATTTGCAGCAGTCGAGTGCATTTGAAAATAAAATAAAATCAGATGATTCAAATTCGCGTGAATGCAAACAAATCGTTGTTTCGCGAGAAATTAGGGATTGAAAATGATTTACCCGTCGTTTACATGGACTGACGCGCTGTCGAATCGATGCGCGAATTCATAAAACGGAATAAAGTCGTAATTGAGCGTCCCAGACAACTTTGCCCAGGCGAATTCAGACGCCAATTAAAATACAACGAAGCAATGTTTCCCTCGTTTCGCAAGAATTTCATTCCCGTCCTTTTCGAGCCGAAATGAACTTGGCAATTACGATCGTGCGATCGATCAACGACTCAAAAAATTAGTGTTTCGTGAATTAAAATGAAAACCAGTTACATTTCCCTCGGCTTATAAACACGAAAGTAGAGGCGATCTTTCAGGTTCTTTTACCTCTGTGCCACTGCGAAGTTGCGCTACTACTCCTAGGGTGTTTTTGTCGGGAAACTTCGAGATTGAACAGTCGATAAATTGTTCAGCCAAATGAAGATCTTAGAAGTTTCTTTATTGTTACGGAACTTGTGCGATTCCGCTGACCAAATGAGTTTCTCCACTTCCGTGTTCCTTGGCCCCCGATGGCAATCGACGTGCCATAAACCCCCGATGCAGTGCTCATAACTCGCCAAAAGTTTGCCACGAGGACCGTCTGTAAGGATCACCTTATGAACTCCCTGTTGCGTCGTACAGCTGTGGCGGATATCAATTTGTTGCTAAAAAAAAAAGTCTCTCTACCCTTCGAGCACGCCTAACAACGTCCGCCTTCGAATCATTTCTACGTTCGTAAACTGGGCAACGTTTCGATTTCGTAGCCAGCGAATAATGAAGGGTTGGCGCGGACTGGACGCTATTGGATGGTGCAGAGGGTCGTCGCACGGCAAGGTGAATCAAGGCGTCGGTTTGGTCCGAGCGGTGCGCGTCCAGGTGCTAAATGGAGAAACATGGACGCTGCTTTATGCTCGCGGCGCTTAGCGGGGCCCTCTCATGCGGACGATAATATATTTCCCATCGAAGTAAACTCCTGTTACCCATTCGCCGTGGCGGGAGTGAGTCACGCACGGCCGTGTTAGCCTTAATTCGGGTCGCGCCTAAAACAACACTGTACTATCTAATGGAGAACACGGCAGTGCGGTTGTATGCTAACGTGACTCATCGTGTTCGCCACTTCAATGGCTCGATCTCGTTGATATCCGTTGGCAAACAGGCGCTGGATCCCGGCTTGATAGCCGCCGATATTTGTCATGAAAATATTCGGCGACGCTCCGAGCGGTGCCCGCGCGTCGCTCCGATTCGCCTAGTAATTCAATTAGATTACGTAGCCGAGCAAACGTGATTCCGATTGTATTTTTTAACGCGTCGCACCCTACGCGCTCTGCGCGATAACGAGTTATCCTTTCGCTATTTAACCCCTTCCCGTCCCTCTGTCGAGTGCGACGTCGCTAAATAAGAAAAGAAAGCAAATATAAATTACAACAAAGTTTTGGGGTTGTTTTAGAGTTTGCAAGTAGCAGTGGAGGAATTGTCCCGCAACTGACAACATTTCCAAGTAAATTTCAAGTGAATTTCAAATGAAACGCTTGAAATAGTAGGCAGCTGTCGGCGACTGAACTACTAAATTGAAAAATAATTCAGACTGCAAAGGGTTAACGTTACACGGATTCGCACGAATTATTGTAGACTATGGGCCCGTTTTATATTTCTAGAGGCGAGGGTGGTGAATTGAATCGTAAACCAATTAGAGAGCAAAATTCGCTGCTTCGAGATATCGTTAAGAAATTTGGTTTCAAGCGGCTATATTCGCTCCACCCGCACATTTCGAGTCCTTTTAATTTGTTTCCCCCGCAGCAACTGGATGTTTCGTATGTTTCGAGCTAATACATCCACCTTTCCGTTCCATCCGCGTTTTAATATCGTTGCATGTAGTCCGTGCAATTACCCAAGTATTCCTAGCACAAAAGCGGTATTGTTCGTTGTCGTATCGTCAGTTAATTAGCTCTATGCGTTCAATCTGGCAAGAACCTCGCCCCCAGTCAGAGTAATAATATTGCCGTGTACGAACACTGTATATGCCGGATTACCGAATGAATGCGAATCCTCCGCGTCGAATTTTCCAACGTCAGTTCCACGGATCGCGTTTAATGAATAGCTCGGTGTCTCGATTCCATCCGATTTCGTGTCGTTCATCTACCCCCTCCATCCCTTCCGACTACTTCGTCGAACACGTTCCAGCATCAATATCCAAATAACGGAACTTCGTAAATCCGTAAAAACGACACGAGTCTGAAAAAACAAACGAGTTAAAACAGAGACGGAGGGGGGGGGGGAAGCAAATCTGCCGCTTGTTTCACGTTCAAGGGGGGAAGGAATCTGTTAACGACTTGGATGGCACAATTGGTTAGCGTAGTAACTCAGTCGTCCGGCAAATGAACTCGAATTGGAATCCTGATTCGGTAGACCGTGTAGTCCGGTTCCATTCCTCTCTGCAGATTAACTCGAAAGACCGACGAGCCTCGAAGAGCGTCGGAATAATGAAACGAGAGAAAAGAAGGATATTCTTTAAAGACCGTCTGCCTATCGCGAACGTCTAGCGTCGCTGTACGCCCGATCCAATTGGCTCGAATCCTTCCTGGCTCCGCTGGCAGCTGGCCGTCCGTTTAATCGAGACGGTGTACCATCCGTGCCGGCGATATGAACCGAGTGTAAATTTCGATGGAACTACGGTGTCCAGCAGGGCGCGCGTTGCGATACGAGGGACACAGGTATGCCACGCCTCGGTGCATCGTGCCGATGTAATTCGGCGCAGCCCTGAACCGGTGAGTACATTCACCGGGAAGCCTCGCAAAACAAGGAAATCGAGGAAACTCGACGGCGAAACCCTCACGACCTGCGGCTGCCACGGTATTGTTCCAGCGGCGGTTCTCGAACGGCCGGTGGAACCGCGCCAATGGCGCACCGTTGCCGCCGCTTTCAATTCAATATGCATTGTTATCGAAGACGCAAAGGTACGACTCGGCATTGTCTCTCTGGGATTAGTTACAGTCGCGACATAATTAATTGTCTACGCGAGGCGGGCGCCCTAGCCTACGGCTGTTGGAGCCGCGCGAGGACCGCTCTCGGGGGTTGCGTCGCGAGCATCCCTCGCCGTGAAAGAGATCTCCCGTCCGTACGCTGTCATTTCAGAGGCAACCGTGACTATTATCGTGCTTTGGTATGAACAATAGTTGAGATTTTCGAGATCGTCTTAAGCGCAATCGATGGGTCTTCTTTGGTCAACTACCCTTCTATGCGACGGGGTTTGGTTAAACGAATTTGACGTTTCGTAAACCGTTCTTTCGGAGTGTGTCATCATCTTAATTATCGTGCTTTAGTCTGAACAATAACTGAGATTTTCAAAATTGTCTTAAGAGATACGACGCTTTTCGTCGCGCGTAGTCGATGGGTCTTCTTTGGTTAACTACCCTTCTATGCGACGGGGTTTGGTTAAACGAATTTGACGTTTCGCAAACCGTTCTTTCGGACTGTACACGTACCAAAGGAAGGGATACATTTTACCATAATTTGGGATTTGCTGGAATCTTCTATCGGATAAGCGGGGTATCGAAATTGAATCCTCGAGGGAACAGAACGGAGATCTCCCTTCATTTTTTTTCAATGGAACGGTACATAAATGTTTTTATATGGGATGCTTGCGAGGCGGATGACTAGGATTTAGAAACGCGCACGTTCGTATACGTAACGTCTGGCGATCGATAATCTCCGGTTTAATCGATCGCGAGACACCTCCGCGCCAGGCACGCTGGAAATTCGTTCCGTGTCCGCGTTTTTTCCCTCCGCCATTCGGTCGCCGGAAACTGTACACGCGTACGGTCGATCCATTATGCCCGGTCGAGTTATCGCGTGAATGAAAAATCGTGGAACCGGGCGACGAACAGGCGGCGTCCGAAAGATAGAGGAGCTGTCGTCGAAGGATGAACGATCGCCGGTCAATATTTCGCAGTGAAAATAATACGCGCGGGGGTGGTAGCACGCGAGGCTAGCGATACCAACGTAACCGTCCGTAACGGATCGTTTGCTGCGGCCGACACCTCAATTTCCGTCGGCCGATATGTCAATAATCTCCGAGGAAAGTGGTTTTATGGTCGAGCCGTGGAGAGGTCGGACCCGTTTGCGCGCTGGAATAGAATAGAGTCTAATGAAAACGGTCGAAAGGAGAGGAAGCGGGCGGAAAAAAGGAGAATCGAGGCTGATGGAAGGGAGATAGAATCCTGCTCGAGCGAAGCTCTTAAGCTACGGTCACACCGAACCACGGGTACCGATCGATTTTTCGACGCAACTACGCACGATCGAACGTGGCATCGAGTTTGACGCGCGCTCACCGAATTGGCGTCGACTGCCGAAACGAACGTCTCATTTTTGTCGGGTTAGATGACACAGAGGTAGATCGAGGAATATTCTGTGTGGTGTCCTCGAATGTATTCGAGAGGGAAGATGCTCGGTTGCATAGAGCGCGCCGCGGTAGTCGAGAGACAACGTTCAAGCGGTTAAATTAATTACCGAGCGTTTGCCGTGTGGCTGCGGCCTTATTCAATCGAGAAGCTCGCCCTTTCACCCTCCTCGCGGGGATCCGAGGAACAAACGGAAATGAGGAAAAGAGGAATGAAAAAGGGGAACGGAGAAGGAGGTCCACGAGTGGCTGGAAGAGGATCAAAAGGGTAGGGTAAGGGCATCGATGTCGAGGGAGAGCCGGGTAAACAGCTACAAATCGAATTAACGATTACGCGCGCCGCGTGATTGGAAGTTATTGGCGATGCGTGTACATAGACTCTTTTACCTTCGCAGGGGAGCCGTGTGCTTTTACTTAGATTGTGTTGTTTTTCCCGTCCACGTTTTTTGCCCGCCCCGCTCGCTCGCTGCGCAAAGTTCGAGCTTTAATTCGTTCCCGCTCGCCAGCGAAGAAAGTGATTGCGCTTTTAAATAAATTAAGCGCGAACAATTAGAGAGTGAAAAGGAAAAACCAACTCCGCGCATCGGAATTGTTATACGGAGCGTCGCAACGCGAACCCGCCAACTTCTTCCGCGACTACTTCCGCCGAAAGCCAGTTTCGAGGAGGTGGAATAACCAGAAAATTAGACTCGAAACTGCACAGCAGTCGAGGGGTGGGAAGGCGCGATCGCGGGAAGGTTGGCCGAGCAAATAAGCAGAAATAAAATTAGCGACGGCACTGTCGAATGGCTGATTTCCCAGCGGAGCGTTGCCGCCATTTAGACGCGAGTCGAACGTCCGTTCTTCTCGAGGCGGGAATTTCGAACGGCTCGAGCGAGCGTCCGCGAAAATTGTTCCAGGCTGGCGTCGATCCGTCGTCATTAATTTATAATCGAAATTGCACGATGATTTTAATCGGCACTCTTAGAGTGGGCCAGCATGGGCGACGCGACGATGTCACGTTACATCGCTCACTCTTTTCTCGCGAACCGTTAAGCGGATTGCGGCGCGCACGTGGGTCACATTCAAATCGTTCGTCAGATTCGTCGCGCGTAAGCAGCTTTCGCCCCAGCGGATTCTGACAATTAGCAGCGCGTGCTATCTTCGCGTTCGAACGCCACGACAGTTTTCAACATATTAAATTTGGGAAAAAGCCTCCGAGGCGTCACCTCGGAATTCCACGTCCCTGCTTTTTGCTCCACGGTTTACCAATCGCGATACGGATAAAGTTTATCGAGGGCTTCGATAATCGACCACCGTTTCGATCATCCGCGCGGCAAGGCTGAAAATACACTCGCGCCTCGATTGTCCCGTGATCGATCGCGATCCCCGCACGGTCGTTGTAAATTATCGTGGCGTAGGGGCGGCGATAAATTCACGGGAGATCGAGAAATCCACGACACAGATCTATCTCCTGTTGGGGATCTAGGATTTCCCAAGGATCAGGCCAGGATCTGTAAGGCGAGATCGCGCGGGATAGGACACGTACCAGTGAATTGTCCGCGGATTATCGGTCTGATCGATTGGAAACAATAAAAATGTCCAGATGAGAAACGGGCTGGGTGACAGGGGGTACTTTTGCGGAAAGTTTGCTGGACGATGTAACGGGAAATCTATAAAGCAAACGGATACGGTTGATACGCGGCCGCGATGTATACTTTGTCGTGACAGAGTATCCGCGTTACTCGTGAAAGATAGATTATCGGCACGGAAATTACGTGACCGGGACTGCGTTAAGTGGATCGTGCAGAAATATAAATTAACTAGATTCGGGTTGCCTGAGGAGAGTAATGAATATGATACTAGAGCCTACAGAGTCATAAAACGCCGCCGTTGGACAGTTAGCTCGAGTAAGTGATATAGGTCGGCCGTAAAATCTGTCAGACGCGAAAGAACCCGGTATTCCGGGGTACCAAAGTAAAAGTTTGAGAAGGTATGAAGCCGCGTTGCACTCGTTCAGGTGAAGGATACGTCTCCGTGCGCTCGAGGGTTTCGAAAAAGTTGGGCATCGTTCGAGTACAAGACAGTCGAATCGGAGAACCGATTTAATCCGATTCGATATCGATCGCGATAAATGGGAGATATTCGTGAATCGAGCTAAAGTAGCCAATATTCGATGATAAGGGTATTTATGGTGAAAATTTATGGCAACTTTTTGTAGTTATCTAAGGCCATAAAAATGACCATTGATACGTTATGGAGAATAATGGTTCATAAATTATTATGTCGCCCCGTTATCCGTGGCCAACCATGTTTTTACGATAATGGATCGTATTAAATTTCGTTTGAAATATAGAAACATATATACGGGGGGATGATTATTATTGGGAAAGAGTGGCGCGCGCTCGACGCGAACGAGTCCGATATCAAAGCAACGTCGCAAGTGTGAAATTGATAAATATCACGCAATTAATTAAATTACCAAGCGCCGCTCGCATAAAACCAAATATATCATCCCCGCGTAACAAACAATAATGATACGTAAACATTGCTTTCCGTGTAATTAACTTATCTGGCGCGATCGAAACACATTTCCGTCGCGCCTCTAATTCACCGTTAAAGCCTGTTACAATTTTTCGGGACGCTATCGAATAACTCCAGTTTGAATAATTTATCGCCGCCCCGTCTTCGTTATTTGATCGATCGTCGAAATGTCTTTATTCGACAGGGGCGAGGGGTCGAATAAAGAAAAATACGGGTGCCACGTATCGAATTTATGCGCCTACCTACTCATAGGCCGTTTATTCTCCGGCGCCGTGCCGCGTTCCTGTTTTACGACGCCCTTTGCATCCTGCCCCGGTCCAAAAAACCATAAACATGGCACGCCACGACACTGCATAAATACCGGCCGTGGACATTCACTTTGCCCCCGGAACGACGAGCGTTTTATCCGTTCCAACCGCTTGGTCCATCGCAACCCCATCCCCTCCGCGTTCTATCGTCCCTCTTTTTCGACCACTTGGAAACTGCATTTCGATTGACCAATTTAATCGTTCAACGTAAATCGACCGAGGTGGCTCGACGAGCATCTCGATTCTTACGTCGCTAGATATAAAGACGTTCCGAGAGACCGCGATTCTTCGCCATTTGACGGTACTTTTTCAACCCCTCGCGGCGCGTTGACGTACCCTTGTATAAGCTTCCGGCGTGTGTAGCCGGGAACCGTGTTGGGGATAGTTGAAAAGTTAAACAGAGGATTGGAAATTGGCATTCCTCGCTTCCTTGGGAGGGAAGTTAACGTACCGCGAAACTTGCACGGTGCAACCGTGCGATGCCCGTGGCCACGCGAGTTGGGATCGCGTTAACGCTCGGATTTTTTCCACGGACGAGCCAACGACCGGGTTTTCCCAAGGAAATTGCATTATCGAGTGAGCGTAAACGAGATTTCGGAACGTGTGTGCAGCTTGAACTCTGCCGTTACGCGTCATTATTTTCTCTACGAAAGTTTTATTTCATTTGCATTCTTCGGTAACTCAGGCGTGTTACCATTTTTCTATCGATATATTATAATTTAATCGATTAATAACAAAATTATTTTTTAATAAATTGACTCAAACGAGTCAAATCGTCGCATGGATCTGTCTAAAAGAATCTACACTTACGCGTTATTATTTTCTCTACGAAAGTTTGATTTCATTTGCATTCTTCGGTAACTCAAGCGTGCTACCATTTTTCTATCGATATATTATAATTTAATCGATTAATAACAAAATTATTTTTTAATAAATTGACTCAAACGAGTCAAATCGTCGCATGAATCTGTCTAAAAGAATCTACACTTACGCGTCATTATTTTCTCTACGAAAGTTTGATTTCATTTGCATTCTTCGGTAACTCAGACGTGCTACCATTTTTCTATCGATATATTATAATTTAATCGATCAATGACAAAATTATTTCTGCATAAATTGACTCAAACGAGTCAAATCGCCGCATGAATCTGTCTAAAAGAATCTACACTTACGCGTCATTATTTTCTCTATGAAAGTTTGATTTCATTTGCATTCTTCGGTAACTCAGGCGTGCTACCATTTTTCTATCGATATATTATAATTTAATCGATTAATAACAAAATTATTTTTTAATAAATTGACTCAAACGAGTCAAATCGTCGCATGGATCTGTCTAAAAGAATCTACACTTACGCGTCATTATTTTCTCTACGAAAGTTTGATTTCATTTGCATTCTTCGGTAACTCAGGCGTGCTACCATTTTTCTATCGATATATTATAATTTAATCGATTAATAACAAAATTATTTTTTAATAAATTGACTCAAACGAGTCAAATCGCCGCATGGATCTGTCTAAAAGAATCCGTTTAAAGGGTGTAACGGTCTGTTTCGAACTCGTTCCAGCTTCTGTCGCAGGATATCCGATTATAAACGTTTCGTATCCGAGAGCTGGATCAGCCGTAATAATCGTTAGCGCGGTAATTGCCGCTAGATGGAACCGGTAATGACAGTAAACTCGCGCGATTCTATTAAACCAACTCGCGAGGAAGGTTTCCCAACGAGGGTGAGATCCTCGCGCCATGGACGCCTGACATTTCCATACAAATAAGCCAACGCGTGGACACGTAGCGTCGCGTAACGATGGCGGAGGTTTCGCGCACCGGCTATCTACCGGAAACCAACCAGCGACCTTTAACTAGCTGCCAACGACGATGAAATCGAGATTCTCGCGTGCTCGAATCTTGGACAATTTCAACGAATCTCCAGCTACGTCCGAACGGAAGGAAAATAAGAATTTGCTTCTCTTTTTCTTGCTTCTCGCGTTTCGCGATCTGCGGTGACACGAGGATCGAGTGACGCGCATTTGACATTATTGGGAACGAGAATTCGGGACATATTCGTGATCCACCGCGAATCCTCTCGACCAGGCTGATGCGTACCAGATTGTAAGCGATGAACGCGGCAGCTTTTTGAATATCTGCTCGATGGTCTATGAGAATTGCCAGCGGAATCGCCGCGTCGAGTCCCGAATTTTTTCCCATTCGACGCCCAATCGAGTTGCTCAGGCTGTCCGATTTCGGGCGAACGTTATTGTACGCTATTCATTCGACGTCCATTGGCTGACAGATGCGCCGCGGATTATCGGTTTAACATCGATTTGTTGTTCCCACTTTTTGCACGCGATTATTGATTTTCAATTGTTTCGCGCGGATTATACCCCGCGCGATTGGTCGCGTTGCCGATCGTCGAGAACGGACGCTCATTACTATTCTCTTTCTCTCGGCTAACGGTGTTCTTACTCGTTAATTTAAGCGAGCATTTATTATGCAGCAGTTTCGCTAACAGCAGCTAAACGTGAAATATCTCTGAGAATTCGATTCGATTTTCTGTTGCGAGGTACAATAAAAATACTAAACCTCGCGATATAAGTTATCGCGATGAATATTTCATGACGCCATCCGTCTTTGCGATCACTTTGGCATATCTGCGAGACACGAAATCGATAATACGGATGCAACGATCAACCGGAGCTACATAATTCACGCGAATATTTCCGTTACGTTATCCATTAAAATGCATATTTTCTTATAATATAGAACGAGTCGATATCGTCCAACTGTAATAACGTCACATACCGTTCCATCTATTATTCAACCAACCTCTGTGTTTGTGTATTCAGCGTGTCTTTCGCGAACCAGTCGTTGTGTAAACGTCACATCCATCTCGTGCAATAATGTAATATTCTCTTATACAGAAGGAAAGGAAGAAACCTAAGAACTTTTCTCGATAGCTAATAATTTCCACCGAGCGAATAGACCAATCAGTCGCCCCATCGTGCTCGTTCTTCCCTCTCGCCACCGCCAAAGACAACCCTCCTCTTATGGGGCAATGATAAAAGACAAGACACGAAATCCTTTCAATTTTACGTAATTTCCTGAGGGCTTAAAGCTCACGAGCTGATTTAACAAGCGCTTCGCCGATCAAACGAGCAACAGGACCGCGACGTTGGCTCTCCCCCAGTCCCTATCGACTAATTCTTTTCGACCCTCGCTCTGTGGCGTTGGTGAACCAAGAATACGGTGCAAAAAGATGTCTAACCCTGTATGTCGAGCCAGACGAGGCCTCGAGTGTCAGCCCTTCCTTCCCCAATATAACGCGAGCGAGCATTCTCCAGTTTATAAATAAATATCGCGAGAATAAATGCGATCGATGAGAGTGAAGGATTCCAAAATTCGTCTCGTTCCGTTCCGCTCGCAGCAGGGAAGGGTTAAAAGATGATACGGGTATATCCGAGCGTTAGGGTCGATATCTTCCATCGAAACTGGAGGGGACAACAAAAAGGAAAGCAGGAGGCAGGGATAGATAGAAAATTGATATCGAACAGACGCTCGACGGCTTGCAATGCTCAGCAAGTTTGTCCGTAAATCACGATACATCCAGCGCTTCCTCTGCTCGCCTCCAGCAACGTCTACCCCCTCCCTTCACCCCTTCTTTTTCACGTGCCGTCTTAACCTTAGCCCACCCATCCCTCGCCCTGAACCGAGGGCGAGACGAACGCGCGAGCTGCAGTTAAGCTGCCTCGGATTCAGCCAACTTTCGTTTTAGCGGTGAATTTTAATGACCAACGACTGCTCCGCTCGCCGACCAACGCTGCCCATGAAGCGTGTTATCTTTCAGCCCTTTCTTCCTCCCCTTTTTTCCCTTCCTTTTTGCGGCGGACGCGCCACGATGCCGAGCGATATACCGGACTTACGGCGAGATTATCGCGCTCACCCTCGCGATAAGGGCGCGTACGAGAGAGGCTGCCTCCAACCGTCGCGTGATCCGCGATTAACTGCAATTTGTCGAGTCCGTTTTTTTTTTTCTTTTTCGAGCACGGTCGAACCAGGGGAGAAGGTGTTAAAGACGCCAGAGATTAAACGCTTTCGTTTGCTCGATTCGCTCGTTCCCGCAGGCGTCACTTAAACGTTACTTACCTAAAACAGAAATAAAAAATGCGTTAGATGATGTGAAAAAGAATCCAGCGTACTGAGAACGCATCGACGGAATTACTTTGATCAAATTTCATTATTAATTGTCGCAACAACATCGTCCTACTCGAGCAACTTTCTCGCTATTCCTCCTCGAAAGAGACGTTTATAACCACCCCCGTATCGCGCACCGCAATCAGCCACCTAATAACGTTTGCCTCGACGTGCTTCCTACCTGCGCGGAACAAAAGGACGGCGAAAACGTCCGGGAAAGGAGGGGAACGTCCGTCGAGGATATTCAGCGAAGCCCTATAATCGAGATAAGCTTTTATATCGATTCGCGGACCGCAGGGGACAAAGTATCCGCGCGAGACGAGTTACTAAACCTCTTGAAAGCTCGATCACGTGGACAAGTTTGAGGAGTAATCAGGGGGAGGAGTGGACCGAGGCGACGTCCGAGAGTCAGCGGTGTCAGAGCGGTGGCTCGTAAATCGAGGGCGCGACGCTGCTGGCGCACACTTCTGTCCGACCTCTTACGGATATTATAGGTCGCGTACGAGCTTCCGCGGAAAGTTGGGCCGCGTAAAAATATCGTCGATTTACGAGGAAACTTGCCGGGTTCTGCTCGTTGCCGCGGTAATTGTCGGAGATTTATCTAGCAGCGGGAAGGAGCGTACGGCGCTGTTCGTCATCCGCCGCTATTAGCCTCGCCGTTCGCCGAACTTCTCCGTTTCTTGATAAGTTTCACGGTTCACGCCCGATTGTTTGCACGCCCCTCGATCCTCCGCGACGTCCCGCGTGATCCGCGAGTTACGCGTCGCGGGATGGCCGTCGAAACGAATTCGACGCCGCGGTGGCAGCGAACAATTTCGATCGATGCCCGACGAAATTGTCCGCGTCACGTGCGGTGGGACGTAATATAGGTCTCCCGCGTTCGTCGTTGCGTGGCAATAACCCTCCGCATCGACGCGCGTATCCGGGACGTAAAATCTTTAATAAAATATAGATCGCGCCGCGTAATAAAGTGCGCAATTGGCCGGACGGCGCGCGCCGCCAAGTCTCACGGGGCGCCCGCTGGAATTTCACGGTGAGCGTATAGGTGGGCATACACACCGTGGGAGTTAGCCCTCGGGATCGACTGCGTGTTGGTCAATGTAAATTCCGGGCTCACACGCGCGCGCGCACGGGCTTTTCGGCTAATGGTGGCGTAGCCGGTGGTGGTGTAGCTACCGTGGCCATCAATTTAACGGTGTAAGTCCGTAATATAGCACGAATCCAGAACCAGGGAGCGTCGACCCCTCCCGCCCCCCCGAAAACTGGCCAACGGGGTAAGAGGATTAAGTACGAGCACGCGGTCGAGGGACGTCGGGCGCGGAGGAGGAGGAGGAGGAGGAAGAAGGGAGACGGAGGTTCAGTTTTTATATAACCTTCCAATATTTCAGCCGTTTTTTGCCCAGCCCTCGCGTTAATCAACTCGAGAAATGAATTTAATAACCGGCCACGGAAATCCGCTGGAAGAAACCCGGCCAGATATCGTTTCTGCGACGGACAGTGCCGTTTGTACGAAACGGAACGCGATGCCTCGCGGTTCCCGCGGCCGGAGGGGCAGGAGGCGGGCGAATTTTCGCGGTGGTTCGCGCGATCGCGCGAAAATTTCAGCGATTTCGCAAAAAGCAGGAAAAAAATTCCCGCGGCCCGCCCAAATACATAGTAAGACTCTTAACGATCGCATCGGCACGACTGCATTATTCGCTCGATCGCGTGGAGCTCGTAACGCGGTATCGAATTTCGATTAATCGATCGGGCCGGCCATTAAGCGGTTCCGCGGCCAGGGCCATTAATAAGAGAGCTTAATATTGTAAAGAGCGGGGTGGCCGTGGAGCGCGCGCGCGCGGGCCGCGCTTTCCCCGTTGACATTTTCAAGATGGATGACGCCAGGCCGAATAAAGAATGGGAGAGGTTGCATTTCTGAAATTTTTCCCGCCGAAATGGTCCCGCCTTCGTCCCCCGCGAACCTTTATTCACCTGCCCTCCCGCAGGACTCATTCTTGCCCGTCGAACCATTCTCGCTTTGACACACGCCCGTATTAGACGCGTGGCGGGTCTTGCCCTGTAATTTTTTAGGGGCGGCCCACACGACTGCTCGTACCTCGCCCCTTTTGTCGTCGCCTTCCTCTCGTCTTTCTTTTTCATTTGCAAACGCGCCCTTTGCCGTTCGTAGCCATCCGTGAACAGACGGGACGCGTCGGGAGAAGATTGGGAACCGGGAGGGAAGGGTGGAGACTGGATTCTGTCTCAGGGAACCCCTACGCTCGCCGCTGAATGCGAGTAGCTTTCTTGGAAATGCGTGGGAGCGCGTACGCCGGGGTTTAATAAAAATTTAGGGGTGAAACGTGAAATTATTGGCGGGGCGGTTGGATAATTGGAGGGTAGTCACGGTTTATTCGCGGGGCAAGTAGGTTACGGGAATTCTGCGTGGAAGTTTTATCGCGTTTCACGCGATATATCGTGAAGCGTTAAAGAAAAGAAAAAAAAAAAAAGAACAGAAGGTAACGAATATTTAAACGAACATTATACGCGTCGCAAATTAAAAGGTGAATGTCTGTTATTTAAAAAGGACCGAAAGGAGCGCGTCTTTAAAAAGTGAATTCTATCATCAACGTTTCGCCAAAGCTCTTTCCCGTCGTCCACAATTACAGGCCGTTCTTAACGGTTTTAATTAGTTTCAAGTTTAACGGGGGCGTAATTGTGACCGGCCGGGTTTCCAAGCCGCAGCGGGGTAAAGAAAACAAGGGCGAAGTGAAAAGTGTAGCAATTTGCGTATCTGAAATGTAATTAGGTCCAAGGGCGTTGTCATTATTGTCAGCCGGGCCATTGACTCTGACCACTGAGTAGCGTGGATGCTACGGAGGCCATTCTGGATTCTCGCAGACGGTGAAGGCTGGCTGGTTCCCTGGAATCCCCCGTTCCCTCTGACAACCCATTTACACGCAGTTTAAATGCTCCAGCTGCACGAGTCGGATACGTAATGGACTATTACTATAGAGGATTATTAGCAACCTCAAGGAACTATCGACTAAGGTATTCCTCCGCTCGAGCCCTTAATGTTTGCGCTAATTTTACGCGAGTAGAATTCCTATACTCTACTTAGCCGAGGGACATTCCGCGCGAGCTCTGTAAACGCTGCACTCTTCGCTCTTTTCAAGCTACTCTTCGAACCTGCAGTCGAAGATGAAGAAACTCGTTAAAGGGGTTGCGAGGGGCACTCGTATCCCGCGATCGTGTCATCGCGCGCGCGCGTATATTTCCAGCCACGGAGAGGATACGATTCTTAATTATTCCCAGCCGAGCATAGAGAGTTCGCCAAGTGCTGAAACAGCGAAACAATGTACCTTTAATCGCGCAAGAAATTTTACGAGGAACGCTTGCCAACGGCCAAGAAGCCAGCGGCATACTTGCGCAACTTCCGCCGGAAGTGAAGACCCCGGACCCCGGACGGTATAATATCTGGCTACTACTTCTGTTGTTTGGTTATACAACGGATCCCCGCGTAAACTTTCCACGACAGTCGGAATGGCTATTACCAAGTTCGGATCGAAGTAGCAATGCAAATACGTCTCGGTGAACAGCCCAGGATTCGGTCTAATGTTAATCGAATCGTCGATTCTGGGGGACAACAAGCGTCTCGAGTAATCGTGGTGATTAATTTTTGTCTCAGTTCGCACAGTTCGCCTCGAAATTACGTAGACACGTCCAAAGTGCGCACAAAGTGGCTGTTTTTTAAACAGAATGCGCTGCTAGCATTACCACCCCAATTATATTTAACTCGTGGCAATTTGGAGGAACCGTGCGCAATTCGCGTCGCTCTGTTATCGTAAACTTATTCGCGGCATTGAAAGAAGGGTTGTCAGAGCAGCAGAAGGGGTCTGCAAGTGCGTGTTCCGTTGGGAGACGTGTATGGGCTTTCATTAGCCACAGGAAATTAAGCTAGAACCGCTGGGACCACCTTTTACTACCCCCCACCCCCGAAAGCGTCGAGATAGAGGGTGTCTAGTATCGCAGCCCTAAGGGCTTGAATCCCGAAAATTGAGTCGCTTCGATGACAGAGGGACGTTCGTCGCGCGGGATACTTTCATTTTTCTCCAGTTCTCTTTATGGCAATGCGCAGCACCCTCTTTTTCTGGTATTTTTATGCGACGTGAAATTGCCAAGTATAACGAAAAAAGTTGAAACTTCGGACAACTACGAATCCTACGTAGACCCGAACGTACGTAAGATTTAGTCCGAAACAGTCCGAGCCGGCATCAAATAAACCCTTATCACCCGATACAGAGAACCACGAGGAAAATCCATTCGAATACCTCGCCCAACCGCGTAATCCTTTCACTCGTACCACGTTCCACGATCGATTCACTTTCTCCGATCCATGCTCGCTCGTCCATAAAACCAAAGAAAGACAATGGTCTGCCATTACCAGCGTTTCCTCGAGCCAAAGGAAATAGCACGAAGGGTGTGGACGATTGTGTGCAAAGGGCGACGAGCAATTTCGGCCAGGCACCATCCGTGGAACGGCTAATCTTTGGGGCAAACCAGCCTGCGGATTGGCACCGCAGGCACACGGGACGTGCAAAATCGAAAATGTCCATCGATTTTGCGCCCTCTGTACATACTGGGTGACCCATTCCCATCGATAAACGTTTATATTTCGAGAACCGTGTCCGATCGAGTATTAATCGTACGTTTGTCTTACGTTTTATCTCGAGCGACGTCCAAAGAATAGCTCGAGCGTCAGGCGAACCGAGCCATCGAGATCCACGAGCAATCTTTCGAAAGCCATAGGAACAGTTTCCAAAATTTAAGATTCACACAGATTAAAATGGGTCACTCCACACGTTCGAACACGCTGCACACGCATAGACGCACACGCGCGCGTGCTCCGTGTAAAAGTAACAGCTAACCCAGAGCAGGCAAGTTTTAAACCCTCTACCGGTTACGCTGGTCACGTGTAGTGTCCGGTGATACGAAAGCCGCATACAAAAGTTTTTCACCCCTTTCTCTGCGACTGCCCCCACGTCCACGAGGACGTCCCTCGTCTCCGTAGCTTCCGGCTGTGCCCGCGTCGCTCAGCGTCCATCGCCAGCACGCGGGGCACCACCCTTTGGTTCTTGTCGCTGCACACTCGCGCCACGCTTTCACACACGCCACGTCGGGTGTTCCTCGTTCCTTCGGGCTCGCGACGACGCCAACAGCTGTCCAACGATGTCGAAAAGAGAAAAAGAACCGGGAAAAAGCTCCGTCGAGCATTAGAAGGGACGCGTACGGGGTATCTCCTGCGCAAACAATACCTCGAAGGAAGGGAATACATCGGTTGGCTCGCGCGCGATGGTTCGCGTTTCTTCCGGGCCGTCGACAGGATTTCTATGCCGGCCGTAATTCGTCTTTCGCCGTCTCTCCGAGTGTTTGCCGGGAAAAAAGTGGAAGTGTCCGCTGTCGCGAGGATGAATCGAGGGGGGTGATCGATCGGTCCGGGTTCAGAAATGGTTGGTAAAAGAATTCAATTGAAATTAGCGCGATCTCCAGTCGAGGCGATACAAGGGGACCGTCATTGCCCGTGGCGCGTAATTCGAAATCGAGGGAGCACTCAGTAGGCGAGATCGTGCTTGTAACGTCCCTTTTTACGCTCCCTCTCTCTCTCTCTCTCTCTCTCTCTCTCTCTGCAGCCGGACGTATTCGACGGATATAAAAGTTTTTAATAGTCTTTCGGTTTCAAATGGATCCGGCGCGGGCGACGGGCAGGGGAAATGTCCCCTAATGGACTCTCGAAAGAAATTATTCGTGATCAGCGGAATACGTTCGTTACGGGAGGACGTGAAACGAGCGTGCACGAAGATTCGAGGGGGCGGAGACAGACGAAAAAACGACATCGGGGATGAAGAGCGCGGGAGAAAGAAAGAGGAGGCCGCGGAAGGGACGGGCGAGGGAAAAGGGTGAAAGGGAAAGAGAGGGGGGAAAAAAAACCGCTTGGAAAGCAGCACAGTTCAGCAGCCGATGGCGCTACGAAATTACTGAAAATCCTCGTCGACTTCGAGCAACCTGATTTGTCTGTGTTAGTTCTACTCGCTCGTCAGCTTGCTCGTTTATTCACGCGTCCCTCGCCCTCCCGATCTTCATCACCCGCCTCCCCGTCTTCTCCGTCATCCCTTCCTTCCCGTCTCTTTATTCTCCGCGCACCTCGTAATTCGTTATATTTCTCACGGTCTGTTATTCTGTTTTTGTCGTCCCCTCCCTCGTTCCCGCGCCCCTTTAGGTCTATCGAGAGAGCTTTACCTCATTAGAATCGTCCACGGATCGTCCCTTTCCACCATCCAAATAACTCCTCGACCCGTCCCATCGAATCGACTACCCCGTTAGTAGCTACGTAAAAGTCACAAAGTGACTGGGAACGTCGAAGGCGAATTTTTCCCCGGGAATTCGCCGTCGCTTGAAAACGGTTTCTTTGTAGGAAACTTCCGAGCAAATTGGAATTATCTCGAGCTTTCCGTAATAAATGGAATATAGCAACTGATTTACAGACCATCGTGCATAAGACCGCTCCGGCTATTAATCTTCGGGATCGTGAAATGCCCGTGCTGGCAAAAATATGACGGGAACCTCGAATTTCATCGCTCTATTTAGTCGACCTACTCGATGGCCCATTTATCCTCCGAATCTATTATTTCTTTCGCGAGCCACCACCTTTAACCTTCTCTTATATCCCGTTCCCGACGCTTTGTCCGCGTCTTCGTCCCCCGGCTCTTTTCACCACCGCCTGGTTACAACCGTTCCTCCCCTCCCGCCGCGATTTCTGGGCAGAACGATCTTTTTCCGCCAAATCAACCCGGCAAATTGGAGCTCGCAAATGATCCGCCTTAAAGATTCCGCTAATTGTACGGGGCAGACGGGTAAGCTGGCGTCGGGAGCGAGCTCCCGTGAAGATACTTTAACCGCTAAACTAATTGCGACGGCAAAAGAACGACCTCGCCCCGGGGAAAGGGGAAAGTGGGCGAGACGAAAATGAAATGGAACCGGCAGCGAAAGCAATAGCGGTACTCCATGGGACAGGAGACTCGAGGTTCACCCTTTCGTTTCACTCTTTCATTTGTCCGGGACAGGTAACGATTTCGGATGGTTTCGTTCGAATTCACGGTTGAGTTCCTCGAAAACGAGAGGTCTCGAATAAAAAAATCCTCCTCCATTATTTATTCGCGCAAATACGGGGGCGTCTTTCGTAAGAGAAATGAAATTTTTGTTGCAATTTTGCAGAGAATCTGGCACAAGTGTTACTTTCGTCTAGATAAATATTTCAATACCCCATTCGAATCGAAAGCTCGCTCTCGTCCGGAACGTAGGAAAGAACAACGGGCAGAGGAGAGCCGCGCAGTTCGCAGTTTCGTTGTAAAACGAAAAACCGTATCGCAAGACCCCGGGGCCGCTGTCCCATTTCCGTCGCGGCGCAAAACCGGCGGCGTGATCCTCAACAAAAAGGTTCGACGGACATTCGGGACGCTGCGATCGAAGATTCGATAATCGCAGGGAGCTCGTTCGCGGCAGCGATACGCTTGGCGGCGTCCAATTACCGATCGGTAATTGGGGCAGAATTTCTGCTGAGCTGAAATTCGCACACCGCGCGGCCCGCTGTCCAGAGACCACGGTCACACTCGCCAACACCGACTCCGCTGCTCACCGTTAATTAAACCGATTAAGCCCCGCGATCCCGAACACCAGATCTTCCCGTTTTTACCGCGCGCCGCCCTCCGCGTCCCCGTTTTCTTGCCGCGGGGGATGAACGAGCGTGACGCGCGAAAACCCACCCTCCGTGCGCTCGGTTTCTTAATTACCGCGAACCGGTTCACGGAAACCGACGATCCTTCGCCAGAAGGAACGCGGCTTTTTGCGTCGTCCAGTACCATTCTTCTAATTTCCTTCTGCCATTTGTTCTCTGCAATCTTCGATACCAGACCAGAGATACGATCGATTTCCATCCGTATGCATCGAGCAGTAGGCAGACGTTCTGATTTTCAATTTCCTCAACGCTTCGCTGCTCGTTACCCCGCAAACCGCAGCGACGCGCGTTCCATCGAGGCGGTAAAAAATTGCGTTATCAACAGCGGTTTACGACGCGTCGTTACCACCGTGCGTCTAATGAACCAGCGTCGTACGAGAGACACAACCACCCACCCCCCATTCCTGTTCGTTATCCGACAAATTCCACGCGCGGCGAAAGTGCTGCGTAATTATTTCGTTGAACGCGGCGCGGACAACGTCGCACGGTTACGCGGCGATGCTTATTTGCACGGTGCGAGGATCGCGGAAAGGTGGCTCGCGATAAGCGGTTATCGGAGTGTAATTCAATTACTGGATCTTCGCGGAGAGCGGAGACGGCATTGTTCAATTTTGTTCCGTCCCTGGTCGGATGGTCGCCAGGCTAGGGACCGATTCGTTATCGTTCTTCGACCCGAGCAGACACAATGGTGTTAAATAAGAGATAATGGCGCGCGAGGCAGGGAGGGTTGATATCCATAGCGCCACTCTTCGTCTCGCCTCGGTACACGATACACCGACAAGCTCGTTAATGCGAATCTGGAGAGCCAGTGGACGCATTGCACCCGGCTCGTTAATTAACCAATTAATTGGTGAATTTTAGCGTTCGTGCTGTTCGACCGTGACGAGCAGGGAGGGTCGCGCGCAGGCTCGTCTACACCCCCGTGTGCGTTCGTGGGATGCAATCGTTCATTTTTTCTGGGAAATTGTCCGATATCCGGGTGGTCGAACGCGAGCGCGGGAACATTTGAAGCTTCCTCGCGTAGGCTGATCGAGGGTAGCTACTGCAATTTGGGGCGCAAGGGTGCGCGATCGAACGTACAGCGTGCTAAATGTTTTTCTAACAGGCGCGTATATCCCGACAAAACCTGATATCGCGAGGCAACGCTGAACGCGGACGCGTAATTACCGTCGAATAAAATTCGTTCGATTTTTCGGGAATACTCGAGCGAAGGGTTCAGAGCGAATAACGAGCAATTGGAGGATTAACAGTTACAAATTAAAATCCTCTCTCGTGGAAATCGTTGTGTCATCGAATGCTGCTCTTTGAATCGATAGATATTGCGTCATGCGTAGCTAGGCGGCTCTTGTTGACGTAACGATAACTTCGTTAAGCTTCGCGAGCTATTGAACTTTCAGTCAGCTCGAAACAGAGGAACCCAGGAAAGGGGACGAGTGGAACGAGCGACAGAGAACGGGAATCGAACGAGGCTCGATGGCGCGAAACTCTTTAACGACCCTTGTACGCGACTCTACGCGAAAAAACCTCGAAGGAGGAACGCGGATATAAACGGGCAAACACTCGACGATTCCAGACTCCATTATCCGCGTTTTATCCGCGAGACGTTTGATGACTGCGAGCGAAATTACACCGAACGTCTGTTCGCTCTCGTGTTCTTCCTTACTTCGTGGCAACGTGAAAAGATTAACCTTGGCGGATATTTGATTCGTTCGTCGAATAAACAGAGACATTATTTTTCCACGTCGGATAGATTTGTCGCTCGCGCGGAACGAGTAACAAGAAGTCGGGGGGGATGGTAGCAGCTTGCGGTAAATTCAAAGCAGAGAAATCGTTAATCACGAGAGAAAGCTGGGGCACTTTACGCAAAGCACTAATTGGCTGCCGAGACACTGCTTGGAGAGGCAACCAATTAAAAAGAGCTGAGCGCGGAGGAAAAAAAGCTGAGCGGGAAAAGCGGTCGCATAATCGATTCTCAAATCGAGCCGCGTCGAAATGAAACTTCAGCGGGGTCGCGATCCGCCCTCGTTACGTACATTCCATTAATTTCGTTACTTTTACTCGTCCCCGATCGAATCCTCCCAACGAATCGATTCTCGTTTTCAAATGGAATTCCCCGATTTCTACGATCGCCGCGATCGTTTAAAATGTTAGAGATGTTGACGATTTCTGGTTATTTCTAGAAACGTGTACGCGTTCGTCTTCGAGTATGTCGCATTAGAACGTCTGACGTCAGTTTGGGTAAACAATTTTTTTCGCCAGCAAGAAGTCGCGAAGTTCTGACAAATGTCCTTTCGAAGCCATCGCGATACAAATATAATTTCACGAGAAAGATATATATAGCGAGAGAAAGTGCGTATTTATAATATAAAAATGTATTCACATAATCGTGTAAAACGTGTTTCGCGAAACGTTTCGACGTTTCGTAAAGTACTACGCTTGACGGTAAGGTACTGTTTAATTCAAAAGGCATGATAAAATAATAATTGCAGTAATTTTTAGAGAGGTTTTACAAACTTTGATCAAAATAAAATATGAATATAAAAGTGTATTTCTGTACTTACCACTCCATCTGTTGTATATTATTATTGTTATCGAGCTGAAGTGCGGGGCTGTTGAACAATTTATAGTCGAGCAGTAATTTCTGTTGCTGCATTTTGTTCTTAACGATAGCTGTAATCGATACAAAATTTGATTACGTGATTTTCGAACGAGTTGCTCGAATGTCAGACTAGAATTTCAGAATAGAAACGAAACTATTATGGTTTCCTCTCTCGTGTATCCTCTGTACTTACCAAAAATTGCTAAAAATGATTAAAGTCCTGAATATCTCACTGGTGTGCACACTGGCGAGCGAGAAACACGCGGATCTACGCCACGAATTCCACAATACCACGATTACGGAACACGCGCGTGGCTTAAAACGAACGATAAAATGGCGGCCTGCGACGCAGAGAAAAATGAAGACACCTTGCGACGACCGCGAGTCAATACGAATCGAAGCAGGACCGTGTCGTTCGACGCACCGCGCCTATACTGACGAGACGCGCTGCTCGCAAGGCCAGGCATCCAGCGGCGTCCTTGTAAATAGATGTTAACGTCGATGGAAATAAAATCACAACAATCGAGGATTTCTTGGTATTTCGTTTTCAGGTAAACATTGGAACTACCGCTTGTAAATGTGGAGCGTGAAAAGCGTTATTACGCATGAGTGGGTACGCGTAGTAACTTGGAACGGCAGAATGTTCGAAAGGAAATAAATAGTGACTGCGTGACCGAGGATGATAAGGGTTGCGTGAACGTGACCGTGAGCGTTTGAGGAATGGATGCATGGGAAATGCGAGCGAGTCGAACAGCGAGATTAACGAATAGTAATAGTTAGAATTTAGTCGACCGTGGTTTAATAAAGTATTCTTATATATATCAGTGGGCAGAATAACAGTTGCTTCGGACATTCTGGGATTTCGTCTGGGATAACAGATTATTTTCTACATAAATAAAGCTCGAGCTCTGGATAGGAACGTGGATAAAAACACTCGACTGCGACTATTTTCGAATCGCGTGCTCTTGGTGTGTCTATTGTCTGCTGTTACTTTAACCGTACGTAATATTTCTGGTCTTAAAAGCAGAAGCAATTTATTCTACTCTCCCACGTAGTTATGAAAATGAATATTTTACGTTTCATCGCGAGTAATTTATATTTCATTACGCGGGGCATATTTATGAATGATGTAACAAAGAGTTTGAGAAAATTCTGATTTAACAATTCCACTTTAGCTGTAATTTTAATTTTATTCGTCCTCTTTCCGTGGTATAAAATAACACGAACCGCGTAGTCGACCCACCCCTTTCTCTCCACGCGTAAAAAAGAATGAATCACCAAGATGAAAAGGAACAGGGTACAACAAAGAGTAACAACTAAATTAAATTACCCGCGATTATTTATATCACGGCGTAGCGAAAACAGCGTCACTTTTTGCCGCGAAATTCCCCGTTTAAATCCGTCGCATCTCATTCACCTTACATTCAGAACGTAGTTTCGGCTTGCCTATTACCGGTGCGTTACGCGAATGCCACGGCCGCCTTGTTAGTGTTTAATTACTTTGACGGAAGAATAAGTGGGCGCGAAAGACGCGCAAATTCTCTTAGTCCGTTTCATTTACCTTTTTCTCCCTTTTCCTTTTTTTTTTTAATTTCCCTCCCCTCCAGAAAGCATTTCGCGGAAGAACCGGGGGTTGGTTGTAGCGGAAATTTTAATATGCAGCTGGCCAACGGACAGGGAGAATGAATTTAATACTTCATTTATTTTAGAAGCACCGCCGCCGCGCGCCACGGTAACATTATCATCGTATAATACGTAGTACCTACGTGAGCTAGCTTTAAAAAACTGTCCGCATCTGCGAGCATTTGAGAAACGGGAACGGGATTACCCTAACAAATGGCGAAGTTGTTAACCATCGCTTTACCTTCGTGTCTCTAATTACGTTGGAAACGTGACCACTTTCCGCGATATAATAATATACGCGGAGGGTTCGAAACGTTTTTACGCGGAATCGTATCTCTCCGCTTGCGTTTAACTCTGACGTTGTCCGCGATCGCAAACGATTCGAATCTAGTTTCATTATTGCGGCGTTTCATCGAACCAGGGGCTGGAAGACGTCATTACTTACGAGTTGACCCAATATCAACCCCTCGCGCATTGGGCGGTTCCACCCCGTCTCTACCATTGTTTCGATGGAACGCGCATTGCCTCGAATAATGGCACCTCGCGATTGCATCGCAAAACTATCCCGTAAAATCTGATCGTGTTTTTCGCGAAGACGTCGGACGGGGCGCAGGAATTTCCGGTAGTTCGCGCGAGTACGCGGCGAACGAGGTTCGCGCGGACAAAGGGGTGCCTTCCGACACGGGGGAGAGATCGCGATGGAGGTTTCGCGCGTAAACTGATATTCCGTTTGAAGCACCGTGGCGAGGCAAGCGTGGGCTGAGTTTAAGAGGCGCAAAAAAGAAAAAAAAAGACGGGCGCTCTCGTCTCTTCCTCGAGTGAGCGAGTAAGCTCTTCGAAGCGCGAACAGGCTCGTGGTGAACGCACGTGAAACGTTCCGCTGGTCGGGTTCAAAACTCGAGCGGCAGGAAGGAAAGGCAAGAAACGGAGGACGAAGGACGACGAGGAGTTCCCGTCGCGTAGCTTCCTCCGCCACCCCCCTACTGCTTCTTTTACTTCTTCTCGGTGGAGTACCTTTTGTGTCGAGCATAACTCGCGGTCTCCACCGGGTGGACGCATTCGTGGAAATTTATAGAGGACACGTTCGTTTAAAAATTTAGAGGAAATCGTAGCTAGAGACGACTCGCGATCGTTGAACGCGCGAACGTTCCTTGGACTCCAGGCTGGTCGAACGACGAAACCGGAAACGCTAATGGTCACGGCGAAGCGTGCAAAACACATTCGTCTCGGTCTTTACTCGCGAATGGCGGAAAACCTGATCTCCTTTCTCATTTTCTTTTCTTCTTCCCTTTTCGAGCGACGAAAAATAAAACGCTCCAACGTCCGCGCTCCGCTCGCGGAAACTAATTCATTAATAGGACGAAGGTGCTTTTGGCCTTGGCACCGGGGTGACGAGAAAGGTAAACGTTTAGGTAAATGAGAAAGAAAAGACGGCAGTAAGAAATAAAATTCCGACGATCTCTAATTCCAGGCTGGTGATGTTTTCTTCTTTGACGCGCCATCCCCGTCCTACCTCCCTCCCTTTCCAGCGCTGTCTCTTTGTTCGCGTCATCGCATTTTTGCCCCAGCACGCGAACTTATTACAAAAGGAAGCGCGCCGCCAAAAGGCGAAGATTAAATTGGCTTTCGAGCGGGACGAAAGTTTCATTCGTACCCGTTGCCTCTCCGTTTACTCGCGCGCGCCGCGAAACGAAATGCTGGATTCGTTATTACTTCACTTCCCTAACCCTGCTAGGCTTGCTTACACCCGTGACCTGCACAGACCGAACGACCGTGCATTTCACCCTTATTCGCGTCGCGTGGAATTTCTATTGGTTCGCGGTTCGTAAATTCGTCCTGAAAATTTGTCAATCTCCGTTCAACCGCTGCCAAGTCGTCGCGAAGGGATGGAAAACGAGCAAAATTAGAATCGCGTCGGAACGTTGGGAAATAAAAAAAAAAAAAGGGAAACGTTTCAGCGTCCTCTCGAGAGCGTCGCTGACCATCGCGCGTGATCGTTCCTGACAGGATCGCGGTTCCGACACCCTGTACGCGATCACGCGGGTGCACCAACGCGAGCTCGTGCGAGCGATTAATAATATCGCTCTGGCGGTGGTTTGCGCGTCGCTGACGGACGGCTTAGCAGCTCCGGACGCGATCTTTTCGATCGGGGGCGCGCGTGTACGCACGCGAGATACGGGGCCGCCGATAAGGGCGGCGAGACCGTCGGTTTCGCGTAATAATGAACGTAATGAACGCACGGTACGCGGCCGTTCGCTCGCGCAAATACGAGTAACGGGAGCCAGCTCGCTCTCTGTGTATCAATTAATTTGTCAGGTATGCAAACGCGCCGCGTACGAAACTGCTTGTCATCGTTGATCATCGATCAAGTCGCGGAGCAACGGGGGAGGCACGCGGTGCCCATCGCGCGTTGCTCGCCAAGGGCTGTTCCGGGAAACGCAACACGGAGGCGAGGGTGGAGACGGGTTAACGTTTCGAAATTCTACGTCCACCGTGCCGTTAACCGAACCTGCGGTTACCGTTCGATTCGTGATTAACACTACGTCCGAGGGGGATGGGACGATAACGTATCGCGCGTCGTTCTTATCGGTGGTCTTAGTGGAGAGCGTGAAACTGCGCTGGGGAATAATTGAAATCGACGGAACGTCTCGTCCGATAAATATCGTTAACCCCACCGGTGGTGTCCAGTTATAAAATTTGCCTAATGGGAAATCGTTGAACGCGAACAGGTGGAAAAGATAGTGGTATTCCATTATCTTGCAATTACATCCCATCAATCCGTTTTATCGACATTCATACGTATCACGCCTCTCGCCACGTTTAATCACGCGTCATTTCGTGCATTAAGTAAATAGGATTACCATCTAACGCCTGGTATATTCCATTCCAGGCTTGCCGCAACGTACGAGCATCGATGAGCGGTCAACAATATCGCATTTCCCGTTCACCGCGGCGCGACGACGGAATTCGTTAACGCGAAACGATATTAAGAATTCCTCCTGCGAGTATCTGCCTACCTGGGCGCAGCTATGTAATATAAATGTTATTGCAATCCAAAGAAATCCACGAAACATCGGTTAATATTTCAGGAATTTTATCGAATGAATAATCGTCGCGTTAACTCGTTATTAATTTGGTCCCGCTCTAGATATTTATGGAGAATTTATTCGCGAAGGGACCAGATTAAAAGATGGATGTTAAACTCTATGATCGATGCGGCGTGCACGCGTACGCAGTATCGAAACTAACATTTAATAATCGTCTGCTCCGTCCCAAATTCCCTTTCCACTCTGAATCACTCTATCCCACACTATATCCCAACCTCTCGTCCGCTGCGTAGGTTTCTCCATCTTCTCTTCGTGCATTCGCGTGCCAGCCAACCCCCATCGAGGGGCTGGTAAAAGGAAAAAGAGAACGGTAAACGGGGTGGCAGAAAAAAGGGTCTTATTTGCAGAAGCTTAACGATAGATCGTCGTTTCGTGAACAGGACAAAAGGTAATTTACATTCAATTCAGGAAATCCCAGATGTCTATCGGCTAAAGGGTCGGCTCAGCGAAGGATACTCGACTACTCGACCTTTACATCGGATATCCGCCATCTGCATAATTCTGGTTTCATTCTTATTACGTACTCGCTCGATCCTTCGCCCGCTCCTTTTCACCTGCCATCGAAATCCATCTAATCCTTTCCACGGACTATCTCTCTCCTCTTGTTCCTGAACTTCTAATTCTCATTTTCAACCCCTCTGTCTCTATTTTCTCCACCGCCGTTATTTCCTTTATATTTTCCTTCCGTTTTTAACGTAACGTTAATTCCCATTCTCTTCTTTACAGTAATTTAACTTGGTACCGTTCCCTCGAGGACCGCCCAGTGCGTTCGTCGATTCGTACTTTCGTCCAGCCTAAGGGTTCGGTTGATTCAGCCGGGACGGGATTAGCAAAGAACGGGAAGCGTGGGATGAGTCGAGTTGCATGCAATTAAAGTTTCAATCCCTTCTCTCTTAATTTAGTTGGAGATTGCTCGGTATCGAGGCAATCGGGAAGCACGGCGAAACGAACGGAGGACACGCTCCATTCAAATGTTTTCGTTCACCTCGTTTTAACCCCATTCTTGATTCTCCCTTGGACGACTCGTCGATTTTTCTCCTATCGTCTCCGATCGTTCCGTGTTTCGAGACCGATTTCTCTGCTCCCGTGCGTGCCTACGCTTCGCGGAGACTTCCGTGACGTTCTCGACGAAAGGCACTTTAGCAGGTTTCGCTGGCTCGTGCAAATCGAAACTGTCGAGTAATCCAAGTCTGCTGTATCTTTGGTTACGTTTGCGAACTCTTATTTGAAAGCAACGCTAAGAATCGGGCGTCGTAACGATGTTTCGAGCGACGCGCGACGAATGTTTTATCGCTCGGTTAAAGTGCGTAACGATTACTGTCGATAATAAATATATTGCGCCCGAAGCCAATCCATTGGGTAATTTGATTGGAAAATCGAGGTGCAAAGTATCGAAATTACGTTTTAACGGGAATATTATATGATGGATTATTATAGCCATCGAAAATTTTACCGTATGAAGAGGAATTAATGAACGCGTGTCATTAACGCTTATTATGTGCGAACAATACACGTTTCACTCGAAATTTCAGAGGCTTCGATCATATTTCCGATACATCTGCTTTCTGATATTGCCTTCCTCGATGATTTCAATTTTTCAATCGTTACAAACGAGACGCCCCGCGAGCTACCCGATTGTGGAGTCTAATTGTCGATCTAAGAATAATTTAACGCGTTTCAGAGTGAATCACATCTAATTAAAGGAGCCGCTATTACACTGTCGAGGATAGACCATGGTAGCCGGCGTACAAGATTGTCACGTGCTATTTCTCCTCCTTCGCGTTGTAAATCGTGCCTACCCCTTTCGCTCGACCCACTTCCTTAATTGTTCTTCTATTAAGGTACACTCTAATTAATATCCATTGTGCGCCATATTTATTGCTACGGGGACTCGTTACGCATCGAGCCCAGTTGGCCTACCGCCACCTTTGGTGCGCGAAAAGGGCTAAAAGCGTAATGAAAAAGGAGATTTATCGCCGACCCGGCGCGAATCGCACTTTCATCAGACGCTGGATTAATATTACCACGGAGAATTTCGTTTCCCCCTTTGGGGAGACCTATTCGAACGCGCACCAAATTATACCCAAAAAAGGTCACCGCGAAAGAAGAAATAAATCCTGCTGGGCGCGAAACTGGGTCCGCGTTGGTAGCCGCGCGTCCTCAAAGACGCGTCTCGCTGCACGACGCTGTACGTCTTGTAATAAGGAAGTTCCTCGATAGAGGTCTGAGCTTTCCGCGAAGAAAGAAGATCCAGGCGGTTCGAACGGCTTGAAATCGGTTTGCGGATTCGTTGAGCTCCCATTTCGCTTCTCTGCGGCATGCGGCAGGCGGCGGTCTGAAACCTATGCAAACCCGTTCGAAACTATGTAAAGCAATGCTAATCCGCCGATAAAACCCTCACCGACGAGCGAACCACCCTCGCGTTTCCGCCGTTGCATCGTTCCACTACACGCGTGGATCATATAGACGTATCGCGCGCGCGCTGCGCCGCCGCTGCCGTCTCTTTATTGTACACGCGTGGAACCTGTGTCTAGGCGTGTCTGTGTATGTAGGGTGCACCGCAATGCAGCGCCAGGTCTAGCCGGGCCGACGTATTTTCCAGTAATCCTCGGACCCCGACGGTAACTCTATTAGATTCCTGCGAAAGGTTTACCCCCTTCGTCACTCCTGGCTCGGATCACTGGATTCGCTAATACGTTAGCGGCACGTACACGCGCCAATGCAATCGTTGCTCGGAGGTCGCGGCTAGATAATCGCATTTCTTTCTCTCGCTTATGGGGTTACCGTTCGATCGCTGTTTTGCTTCGCGCGGAACAGATTGGACAGAAAAATGTTCTTCAAACGGCGCATAGATAAGCCCGTCCAGCAGGTCTGTGTAATTAAGCGCGCGGGTGGGAACCGTCGATGGGGTGGATCCCTTCCGATGACCGAAGGAAATTGAGGAATAGTACATATACACTGTTGCTCTTCTAAACTGGCGCTCTGCGCACGCATCCTTTTACGTTTCTCCATGCGTTCCCTTGTTTTCCCAGGCGCTTATGCGTAAATATACAATATTCGAGAACGTTCGCAATTACTCGAGAGCGTACGTCGGTTCGTTTGTAGCATTCGATAAAAACCAAAACTCAGCAGGGTACGGTTAAAAGGAAGAAATATTTTCGGCGACTTTATCCTCCAAAGCGAACGCAGAAAATGGCACCGCTGCGTGCAGAGAAAAGTTAGGAGCGTTTTAGCTGAAACATTAATGAAAGAAGCGTTTAAAACTTAAGACCCTCCCGGACGTCTTACGCGTAAACATTAAAACCCAGCAGCCGGCTAAGTGGCACCGCTGCTCCCTCGCCAAGAGCCGCGCTGCTAGCTGGGCTCAGCTTCCTTTTTCTCGATTGCCCCGTTTCTGTCCAACGTTTCGAAAGGCCAGCGAATCCTCAGGAAATATCGGCTCGTCTGGGATGTTCTGATTCTAGGACGGACGGCTATTTGCTTTACCGTAGCGAAACGCACGAGGGAAATGTGGACTTTTATTAGACTGATCTGACAGTGACGCAGTGCTTCCTGCGACCCTCTGCAATTCCAGCTGAACTGAAATTTCCATTTCCATGCGCAAAAATAATATATATTCACCGTACGATGCGACGAGCAATTAAATTCGCCTGCGAAAGTTAAATACGAGTCGCCAACTCGTTTCTAATCCCATCGATTCGATCGTACAGGCTAAACGAGCGATTAATCGCGGACCTCGTCGACGCTGTATAAGAAGAGGCAGCCGACGACAGGAGGGAAATCGATAATGCGATACATAAATTCTTCAGCGTCGAGGCGATCGCATATACCAGACGTTCACCAACCGCTACGTATCAATTCCCTTACAGTTTCAAAGGCATCCGCGCGCGCGCGATCCTCCTTTTTTCTCGCTTCTTTCCTCGCTGTTTCCGCCTTTTTCCCCCTTTCTCTCGTCTCTCTTCTCTTTTCCCTTTTTTTTTATATGACGCGCACGCAGCAGTCGTCGGGGATGCGAGAACGGTACAAAGCTTTTTCTCTCGTTCCACGGGCAACCAACGGAATTTAATAAAACTCCCGCGCGCTATATGTAAGCGCGCGTGCACGCGGGACAAAAAACGTCTGTTCCTAAACGCGGAAGCGGCGCGGTCGAGCGCGTTGCCGAGTGCGATTCGAGCGATTCGGAAAGTTAGTTGAAATCCGATTGATCGGGCAACACGTTGCACCCCCTCCCTTCCCGCGAAATGTCGAGAATGCGCTTACGACCCCGGCGTACTCTTTGTAACCTGTACGTTTTCAATTTCGTTAGATTAATTTGAATCTTCCGCCACGCGGGGGATGAAACAGCGACAAGGCCCTGGGAGCCGATTGAAATTTAATCCGTTCGCCCGCGACGAACGTTTGTCCGTTTGTTTTTCTGCAAATTGTACAATTTTCGGGGGCTGGACAAATTCCGTTAATCTCGAGCGCAATTTGTTCGAAAAAAAAATTATGGAAAATTTACGGAATTTTCGCCAGAAGTTATCGTCGTGTTTTGATGATAACTGCTACAAGAATCGAACAACCCCTTATGACGCAGACGTTTACTGTTAAACGCGCCTTACGATATTTAATTGCTTCAGGATGTAACGGACTAATTGTTTTTCGAGCTTGGCTCGAACGCGAAGGATAACACTTGCAGCAGTTCGTCGAACAAGCCAAGGATCTGTCTATTTAATAGACGATTAAAGCGCGTTTTGGTTTACGCAGGAAAGATACGCGATGATGGTTACGTTCACCGTTAACCTTCCATGCATTACCTCGCACTTTAGACCAATCGACTCGTAACACACGTGGATCTACGTTGATCTAACGTGTCATAAAGCACAACGATACGCGTCGTATCTCAAAAATGAGAAAATATATGACAATGAGAAGTTCTCTAAATGTCACGTTTTTCAATTTCAAAGTCCAAGTACGCATCAGGTGACGTGAATTCCTCGCAGAGACCAAAATGGCGATGGAGTCCCTCGAATCCTGCGAATCCTCGCCGCAGTAGAATACGCCTGAGCGCGTCTGACTCGTCAGACGCCGATCAGACGCGCTTCATTATTCCCGCTCGTTTCTATTTTCTGTATTGTCGTAACGAATTTTCGAGATTCGCGTTCAGCAGCACTTCGACAAATTGTGACCAGTGAAACGGCGGAATAGAAAAATCACAATGGGAACTCGTGCAGGTTTAAAACTGGAAATACCCGGGCGCGGTTCGCCCGTCGAAACGGCAGAAACAGAGAGAGGGAGAGAGAGAGAGAGAGAGAGAGCCGCGATTTTACAAATATTAATCTTTAATACACTGGCCAGTTTCAATCCACCGTGGCGGGCGGGCACGCAACCATAGTCGCGGCGATACCGTTCCCAAAGCAGCAGGTACGAGCCGAACTGGCGGTGAAATCCATTTTTCAACGGGGAACGGATATAACACGGTGGCAAAGTGAAGCCCGCGGGTGAAATGGCCGCGCGGTACAATGGGCGTCAAGTAAAAATTCAAAATTAATGCGCCTCTTCTTTTTCAATTGGCCGTGAGTTTCGCGCCGGCGAACGGCCGTGAATCACACATTTTTTCCAGCGCGAGAAAGAAAAAAAAAAAAAAAAAAAATAGAAAAGCGCGGAAAAGTACGCGCCGCGTGACGATTCGTGTCGGGAGCGAAATTTTCGAGCCCTTTCACGCTGTTATTCGTCCCTTTTCACCCCGTCGTCGGTCGGAACGTGGGAATTGCTCGCAATTCGGTTTCTACTTACGCGGGTGGCTCGATTGCACCGAGCTTCCGTGGGACGCAGCCTCGAGAACGACGGAGATTGTGTGTACTTACCTGAAACAAAGGGGAGAAAGATTAGTTACCGTCGACGTTGGCGTTGAATCGAGTTTATCGCGCGCGAACGTATACGTTTAAGAAACGTGTAACGAATCTGTTGGTGGTTGTACCCGTTCGATTGGCCGCCCTGGTAAGACGTCTATAAGCCTAATTGCCTTCATCTTAATGGATAAACCATCGACTGAGATATCGAGACTACCGTGGAAATCTAATTGCTTCTAAGATTAATTAACCGATCCTGAATCGAACAATGCCGTAAAGCTGATTGCTTCTGATGCGCCACGACGCTTCTCCGTTGATCGATAATAAGATGCAACGACTCTCCTCGTGTGCACCCCTACGCGAAGACCAATTATTTAAATACTTGCTGGGAGGAGAGTTGAATTTTCTGTTTCAAAGGTAAGGAGAAAATACAGCCGATCGGAAAGCGATAACTTTTTGTTACCCGCGTCAGAGGAGGTCAAACAGATGTGCACGATATGTTCCAGGGGAAAGGAAAAGACACTATTTTATCATCAACCATTGCAGGAGAGAACTGTGTGTCGTAATTTTTTAACGCGTTCCTCGTCTAAATTGGGTCACGATTTCTGATCGATTTTTTTCTTCATTCGTTGCGCTCCACAAATGCGAATGAAATTTGCATTCGGATTATGTTCACCGATAATTTGTAACAATTCGTTCGAAACTTGTTGTTAGTAAATATTGGCTTCTATATTAATTGCCTCGTTCGTTTACGCGGGCCATTATTATTACGTTTCGAATATAATTCCAGCGGGGTCGTTACGAGCCAGTAATTGCTCTAACATTTCGCAAGGCAGAAATGATTAATTAATTCTTCCATTCGTTCGTACCGCGTTTTGCTAACAAGTCCCCGCGTTTATGCACTTTATACTTCAACGCACGATCGGATCCTCCGGCGGCAATTTACGCGAAACTGGCAGACATCGGCACTAAATACGAAAGCAATGACTATTCGTGCAAGCTCAAGTTTCCACGGTATAATCCGCCTCGACGGTACCTGCAGCAGCGACGCCAACAACAACAACAACAAGAACGCAGGAGGACCAACGCGACTGCGACACGGCTACAACAAGTAGATGGTTGTTTGTAAGTTGGTACGCCAGTGGTAATGGAGGACGGGGCTCGAATTGTACCGCCCCAACTAAACCGATATATCTAGCGGTCTGATGTCTGAAACAGTCTCCAGCTGCACGCCACGCCAGCTCGATCTGATAAATGCGTACGAGATTAATCGATTAATTAATTAACGCTCGTTTTATTCGACATCGGTATCCCAAGCGCGTTGGTTTCCGGCAGGAAACTTGGACCGTGCAAGCTCGTTCACCGATCGCGCGTGATTTTCGACTTACGAAACACCGTCTGTTTTCGAATCGCTGAGATTTTCGTGGCCGTTAATGGAAACGCCTTCCATTGCGTGACGTTTCGACAATTTCTACGCGATTATTGGTCTATGAATTTTTACGCTTTCGCGGAGGAAGCTGGTCTTTATCCTTGCTAACGATGCGATTATAACGATTGTAACAAATTCATAATCTTCGTGTAGTAGACGTAGAATTGTTCACGTAATTCTGAGACCTCCTTTGACGAAAGCTCTCGCGTAATTATTCCACGAGGGATTATGTACTATGTGTGTCGGGCTTTACGTCTCAAACAAAATGGATTATGCTGATGCGTCCGTTAAAAGGATCGTTACACGTCTGCTGGTTATTGTTGGAGGAATCCATATAATAATCGTTTTCAATTCACCAATTTCCCTTGACGTTCGTAGAGCCAATAGGCGATCGAACAAAGGCGAGCGACGGATATTGCCTGGCATTTTGGCAATTTCCCAACAACGTATCCTCGATTTTCGCCATTCCGATTTGTCGTCTTTTTTTCCTGCTACTTCGATGAGCTCGCTTTTTCTGTACCACGCTGTACACGATTTATCGCACACCATCTCGAGGAACCTAACCCAACGAAAGACAACGTCCGACCATTTCTCGCGGTGGACGTAAGCTCTTCAATTTTCAATCGTCTTTTATGTCAAAAAATTGTATCGCGCTCGAACGATCGCGCGATTAATCTCATTAGTTTCCTCCTCCTCGTTTCCTCAACCTCTGCACCCCCTTTCGTTCGCGATTTCACGTCGAACGTCCGGCAACAATGAAACGCGTGGCAGTCACGCGCGTAATTAAAAATCGCGGCGGAGCCTCGCGGGCCTGATTCCTCGAAGCGATGAAAAGCGAGTTGTCAGAGGTAGGCACGGGCAAGTATCCTCCCTCCGAATCTTAATTTACCTGTCCATTCGAGTTTCAATCAAGCGGTTGGCTCACGCATTCGCACGACCCTCCACCACTTTGGGCACGCGATGCACGCGTATGAAAATCGTTCCGCCTGTCCGTGCCCACACGCGGACACTTGGAAAAATCTTCCGTGACGGCTCGTTAACTCACGTTGAATCGCGTTACCCCTCGCCAGCGCGGGATAATTGAAAGCTTCAAACTAATCGAACGGTACGCACGTTCGAGGGACGTGGATCTTCCGAGGAATTAACCCGTTCGGATAATGTTTCGAGACGGCTCTCGGTAATGTAATGGTTTCTTCGCGTGGTGGGGGGGGAACGAAGGCGTTTGAAATTGGCAAGGGGTTGGAAACTGCGCTTTTTGCCTGGCGATGGGGTGGTTTATGGTTGCCACGCGTCGGTTCAACTTCGTTCGACGCGATCGAACGGAAGTGATTATTATTTATTTTCTTCCCGTTTATTCGAACGACGTTACTCGTAAATGAAGGGGCGTTCACTTTCCCGGGACCGTGATCGCGATAACAAAATAAACCCTCGAGAGTCTCGAGCGCAGTTCCAGAAAATGAAGAAACACTTTATATTAGGTTGTCCGGGAAGTTTCTGCTGTTTCCTCGGATAATAGGATGAAATTAGTTTCGAAAGTATTCCGAGTCCACCGAAATGCTCGCAGCCTCTTTCTTTTTCCTTTATCTCGCAATATTTCGCGAAATTTTACCGCTTCTTGCTCGATATCGCGTTCCAGCCGGACTTTAATACATTTCCCCGGCGGTAATCTTTTCATTAGACTTGCCGCGAGCCGGACGGGGACATGGAGTTTCGCGGGTGTAAGACGGCGACGCCGCGCGTCCTTCCAATTACCCCTTCCACGTGAATTTCATTACGTTACGATAAATCAGCGTAAAATTCGTCGAGCGGCACGCGATAGCCTTGTTGAACATCCGACGTGTCTGTCTACGGCCGTGTGCACGCGCGTACGTGTGCGGAGGGGCGCTCTCGCACGATGATCGGTCAATTTCGCGAACGCTCATTCATCGATGGAATTCGATTGGCCGCATTCGCGTGTACGAAATTTTAATTAACGAACTGCCGTCGCCCCGGCGCAAAAACGGTCGAATAAAGTTACGCTTCGTGAAAGGCTATTAGCCGGGCAAAACGTTCCCCGCGGTACGTTTCGCAAAAAGCGAACTACGGACGTGGTGTCTGGCCGCGCGCCGCCGACCCGCTCCTCTCCGCTTCTCTCCGCTCCACCCCGTCCCTGTTCGCCGCCGTTCCGCCATCCCCCGGACCCCAGCCAACGCGCTCGTCAACACCCCGTGATCCAGCCTCATTGAGAAATTAACATACAGTAATTATCAGACTGAATCATATCCTCGGCGTGTAATAGGGGATGACGGGTGGCGCAGCGGGAAAATTAATATTTTATTAAATCGCCTGTTAAGCGCGGATTAAACGAGCACCGCGTTGCACGCTGCGCGCGTCGAACGTCGTGAACGATTGCTCCTCCCTCCAACTGTTCTTCCGAGAATGAAAATTTCGAGGCTGGTCAAATCTATTACCAACCACTTCCCTCGATGAACCCAGAAATTTCGACCAACCTCCCCTGCGTTAACCCGCGAGGAACGATCGAAAAAAAGCGCCACGCTCCGTCCCCCTTCCCAGGCGCGAAATTAACCAGATTGCCGCGGAGAATCCATTTAACGAAACGGATGGGGGCGGAGAGCGGCTTAATTTCCTCCGAGAATACGTCGGCCACGCGTCCCGTAGGAGGAGTCGGGGATCGGATGTTCAGGTGTCAAAGGAACAATCGGTCCTTTGTTCGCTTTCAATACGGTTGGATTGTATGTAGGAATGGAAAAAGAGACGAGACGTCTTTTTCCGACGTCTATCGCTGAGAAATTTCGATCGTCCACCGCTTCTTCCACCTTCTTCCGTCCCTTCGCGTCTCGATCCTCGTCTTTTTTTTTCGAAATTTCAGATTCGAGACGCTTGGCGGGCCAGGGAGGACCGCGCTGGTAGAGGAGGGATCTGATATGGGCCGACACAGAGACCCGGAGCGTACGTAACAGGGACAATGGGACTGTTTGTTGGGTTGGTATCGCTGGCTGCTCGCCAGTTACATTGTTCGCGCTAATACAGACCGTACAAGCGGACTTTAGTAGATCGTAGCTGTACTCGCGCAAAACGGACGTCGAGGATTTGTAGCCACGCTGGATGCAAGAAGGTTCCCAGAACGCTTACAATTACATGGGTACTTTTACAGCGTGAAACGCTGGATTGCTCGAGCCAATACTTTCACTGCTGCGGAGTATGGCGAGCATTCTTAATATCGTGTCTGTTTGCGATTCGACGCGATCTTCGCGTACGAGATGACGCATCGTGGGATCGAAAGGTTTTAACAATATGCAATATTCGAGAATATTTACGATTACATCGTAGGTCTCCACGCATATTCAGTCGCGCGCAATAAAATGATTCGCTGTCCTTGAAGAATATTCGGGGGAAAAGTTTCTCTCGCCTCGAGACGCATTCGAAAATTAGTCTCGCTTCCCCATCTCGCGAACGACATTTTCATCCGCGCCTACCGTTTTCACTTGCTCGGTTTTTCCACGGCTGTACGAGTCCCGACGGGTCCCGCGGCTTTCGCAACAGTCACGAGAACTCCGCCCCAGGGGTTAGCGAGCGCGTGCCACGAATTATTAAAGGATCGCGCAATTAACGGGCACCTCTGTCGGTCGGTTAATCGCGGCGAGGCCGCCCAGGGATTAAATCTCCGAAGATGGCGGGGAACTGCGAACGACGACAGTGCTTGGGAGGGGAGAGTGAAATATCCACCCTAAGTAAACGTTATCTCGCGTTAATCGTTGTTGCTTCTACAATTTTCTTCGCTCTCGTATTTCCCGTCTACGCGGGCATCGTTGTTATTCCGTACGTCACTGAAACGTTTGATCTCGCGACGCTTTAACAATCGAGACGCGAAATTCGTCAAAGAGGCACGGCAGCCATTTTACAGCGCGGTGAACGTACGCGGATCGGGGGCAGAGTTAGCATCCGCGGCAGAATTCCATCGAGTGAGTTTCGGCCCCGTCGTCTGTCAGAGGTCTGTCTGCCGGAAAGATAGACATTGCAGGCGTGTCTGGAGATCCGGGATCCGACCTTCCGGTATGTCCGGCACCCGTCGCTGTCGACCAGCGCCGGTATGCGATCAGGTGGCACAAACGGTCTGCGAAGTGTTGCGTCGGTATGTCGACAGTTTGCGCAGCCTTTAGAACGATCGACCGTGTTCTGTGTTCTACTTTGATATCACGTCGCCGTGTTCTGTACGAAGGGTCTCGTGTTCGCGCGAGGAACTCTTGAATAACGCGCGGGATCTTGACGATGGTCGACGTTTCGTTTACCATCCACCGGAGAACCGTTTTCGACCATTACGCTGGTGTCTCCGCTTGTCGACGCGCGTCGACAACCGACGTCCGAGCGTAGACGGTCGTTCAGACGTTACAAAATATTTCCGCATCGAGTGCGCGCTTCGAAAAAAACGACCACCCCCGTCGCTCGAATGAATCGTCAGCCGTGCCGTTGCTCGCGCGCGACAGGTGAACGAGATTACTCGGTTCCCGCAAGAAAACGCAGCTGGGAACGAGTAGACGGTGGAAGGTGCGCAATTTTCCCTGTGTCGGGTGTGTCAATCGGTTTCCCGTCGGGGGTCGAGGGGCTGGGGCCGCGTCGACGCATTAATACCTTCTTCGCTAACAGGGGGGGGGCCCAGGCTCTCCGCGGCGGAATTGAAAAGTCCGAATCTCCGGATTTCGCGAAACATGGTCGAGCTGCCGCGCGAACCCGTTATCAACGAATGGCACGCATTCGACTGAGCTTGACTCGTCAAAAGGGATTCTCTTCCAGGCCGCCGCCGCGTATATCCCATGATCCGAGCAAATCTATCTTGAATTATCTTGAAATGCTGCCAGTAAAGTTATATTCGTCGGCCCGCCGGCCCGTGGCCCGCTTCTCCACCCCTTTCCACCCCACCCGGCTCCTTCTCAAAATCTGATAACGCGTTCGAGCTTCGCGACGGGACGCATTCATCCTGGCTGGGATCATACGCGCCTCGTCTCAACCGATTTATATTTAACTTACCGCTACAGCGACGATCGCGCGACAAGTTACGACACGGTGGAAGGGAAAAGCGCGCGAATTAGGGAAACCGTGGGAATAAAAATGTGATAGTTAACACAACTGGAGCCGAAATTCCATCAATTTAACCGAGAAGAAGCTCGCTGTACACGGCCCCGTAATTCAATTCCCGTTCGCAATCCATCAGCGAACCTAATCTCCGATCTTGTTCCACTCCACCCCGTTTTCGCTTTCGATTTCGCAACTCGTGCTTCCTATTTTAATCTGCGACGCTCCGAGCAGAAATAAGGGAGCGGAAAAAGGCGGGCAGGCGGGACCGAAACCGACGTGATTGTGGATGTTTTAATCTAAGGGTGGACGTGTCCGCCGGGATATCGACGAACGGCAGACCGGTAAATGCCGTTGGTTTCCGGCCGAGCGAGGATTTTCCGAGCAGAAGCTTTATCGGGCGCAACCGGAAATCCGCGAAAAAAAAAAAGAAAAAAAATAAATAAAAATGCCAAGCGTGTCGTAAATAATCGCGGAAGCGTTGCACTTGACGCCGCGATCGAACGTTTATTGCTCGTCCAGCCACTTGTTTTTTTTCTCCCCCTCGTTTCAATAAAGCGCGCCTTTTTTTTATCCTTTGTTAAATTTGCAGATGCGTGTACGCGTACGCGGGAACGTCCGCCAGTTGCCCGTTTGCTGGTCGCATTGTGACGGTGATCGAAAGTGTTTTCGCTGAACGTTTGTTTCGCGGTTACCTTGGACATCCTCGCGCGCATCCCTCGTAAACGCGCGAGCATTAAGAAAATTGAATTCGGAAAATTGTTCGCCGCGTCGCGCGCGGGGAAAGGTTGCCACGCGAAAAATTCACCGTGAACGCGATCGCTAGGGCTCTGCCCAGAGGACTGCGGCATCAAACGATAAGCGGAAGGGTAGTTTCTTGGATCTCGAGGATCGAAGGAAAATACTTTGCCCCGCAAAAACGCGATATCACCATCCGAGGTAGCAATTTCCATAGGGAACAAAGAACGTTTGATCCGCCGTGATGTTTTAGGAGCGGGTCGAAGGCACACGGGCACAGGTGAATTTTTAAAGTTGTCAGAGGCAAAAGGGTCAAAGCGGGCGGCGCGACGGCTGGCAGCTCGTCCTCGAGGCATCGTGTGACAACGCGGAAAAGGCGGCGGCGCTTGCGCTACGCAGAGGAAAAGGGAAACGGGGAATTTTATCGCCGGCAGGTAGACGAACGGGACAAAAAGCACGCGAGGCACGCCGTAAATAACCGCGTCCCGACGCACCGCATCGCTCGCAATCGAGTTTTCATTGCGCGTACACGCACGCGTCGCTGAACGATAAATCACGGCCGAGGCGGAAGACGCGGCGACGTTCGTCGTGTGCGATCGTAGACGTTCTCGAGCTGCTGGGGACTTTGCACGTGTCGACACGCTTCCCGATTCTTCGTTAACCACTCAATCGTCTCGAAATTCCATTTCAAGTGGCTGCTCGAGGGTGGGTTTTCGAAATGTCGACGTCGAGTTACCTATGACTCGCCTATGTATTTTTTAAATACTCTCCACATCGTAAAGTAACCCGAGCATCCTTCGCGTCGAAACGATCGACGCGTCCCTACGTCCTATACGTCAATTTAATTTTGTATGACTTGGGAATTGGATCTTAGCCGGCGATACCTCACGCGACCGCAGGGTGTTTAGATGCTTAACTAGAAACGTTACCCGTGTCCTTAACTTTGAGAAACGAGACAGCAACTTCCCAGTTCGAATCAACCGATTGCCTGGATGCAGTGCAGCTCGATTAATATTCAAATGAAAACGAGAAATTCCAAGTTTTAATTAGAAAACAACGTTACGGTCGAGTTACAGATATTTATGCAAATGGAACCCAAACGGGGACTTGTTTCCCGTCCCGTGCAGTTGAATTAAACGTCGTGACACAAACGTAGACCAAAAATGTATTGTTTCGCGAAGAAACGCGGCAACGATCGCGTTCGCAGCTTCGACGCGAAGACAAGACGGTTACTTTCCACACCGACCCGGCTCCGTTACGCGAATTTCCCCCGTCTCCGTTCCAAAAACAATTATCCCACCACTCCCTCAATCAAAGCAATCACAAAACACACCGTCCCGACGCATTCCACAGCGCGGCCACCGCGAAACCAAACCGAATCCACTTCAACTTGAATCAAACTCTCAATCTCGCAAACCACTTTGCTAACGCGGTCGAGGGAACCGTGTCAGCTTGCTCGGTGGCGGAACAACAGCGGGACCGCGGCATTTCGCGAGGCGGTGGCCAACACTGGAAACCTGCGGGTTATTCTCGAGGAAGCAACAGACCGTGCGCGTGCAGCTATATTAGTCGCGATTCCAATTAACCGGTACCTCCTTGTAGTACACGCGCGCTAAGTCTAATGTGGGACAGCGATAAATCAGCGGCGGCCCGCGACTGCGTCCAAAGCCGCGTCCAAAGTCGCGTCCAAAGTCGCGTCTGGTGGCCCACTGGATCGTACAACCGATCAGACGCCTCGACCGGTTCCTCGACGTGCGACGATGAATCAAATCGTTCGCAATTCGCCGCGGGCAACGACGAGAAACGCGCACCCCAATTACTCGGCGCGCTTCGTAACGCGCGGCTGATTGTGGGATAAGTAATGGCGTCGCGCGACCCCCATACCGCGCATATGCGTTCCGAATAGCGGGCTCGCAAATCATCGGCGAACACCCCGCGAACCACCACCCCACCAGTCGGGATACGCGAATGGAACGAGACGCGCGGGATCGTGGCTCGCTTTTATGCTGATCAGGCGCCGTTACAGCGGGCCCTCGTACGCGATCGGAACGCAAACTCGTTGTTACGTTCGCTACGCGTGATATCTCGGTGATTCTTGCTTGGTTTCGATGTCCCGCGCGGAGGGTGAAGCGTATTGTTTAACGGCGAAGGGTGGACTTGTTTGCGAATTTCTTGCGAAATGGGGAGGGACATCGAACGGGGCGATGTTATCGATCAGACAGCGAGGATTTTGTTGCCGTATCCACGGTTGATTCTTTAATATTCAGAGTTACGTGGGAATTATTGGTGCGGAAAGTTCGCGCCGCCGCGGCAAAGGAAGGAAAATCGAATGTTTGAACCCGATTCGAGCGGGAACCCTCTTAGCGTCACTCATAAAAATTCATGAAAATCGACAGCGGCGAATAAGGAATTTGCACGGGGAGCCATCTGCGTCGACGAAAGCGGCGCGATAAAAGCGCCGCGGCTGCTTTCAGGAGGCGATGCAACGGCCCTGTATTACATCGGATCGAAAATACGAAACGCGTTACAAGTGCGCGGAACGATCGCCTAGCCGGACCATTCTCAAAGGGCGAGACTTTATCGCGACACGCTGAATCTTGGCGGCGCCATTCCGCGAAACGAACGGTTCGATCGATTCGATTTGTTCGAGAATCGTTCGAGCGTCGGTTGCGCGTGTTATTAAATTCAACAACGGCGCCGCAAATGGCGGCGGTGCGGTATCCTCTGCACCGTGTTAGTTCGAGCTTATATCGCGCTTCGACTGATCCTGCGTTCAGCGCGCCTAAGCTTGCCGATCCTGTTCGCCGCAATGTCGTCGAACCACGCTTCCGGCGCGAATTTCAAGTACCCGTCGCGCTCCACCGGAAACAGAATCCAGCCGGAAAACGGTGCGCGTCGTATCGCGTCCATCAACCGCAGAATCGTGAACAGGATTACTGGCGGACCTTATCTCTCGGCTGGGTTTGTACACCGCCATCGCTAACTGGCGACGCAACAGCGACTCGTGACCAGATGAAAATGAAATCGCGATAAGTGACCGCGGATTTCGCGTCGTCTTTCGAGCGATTTTCACCGATTCTCGAGTCCGCGAGTTCGGAAAACAGAAGCGAAACAGACGTGAATTCGAAATCCGGTACCTGAAGTCGGTAATCCGGAGAGAAAAGAAATTTTCGTGCGCTTTCAGGAAGCCCTTCGATCCGTTCGTGATTAAAACGATCCCCCCCGTTGTCATTCGCATGGGGCCGAAGGCATACGGTTCGCGAATTACGAGCAAAAGGGCAGAGAGGCGAGGCTGAAAAAGAAGGAAAACCGGCACGCCCGATCGTGTTTACGATTTTTCGACGGTATGAGCCAGCTTCGAAAACAGCCGACCGAACGGAATCCCAAACAATGCGGTACAGATGCGCGCTGTGTAAAGAGCTTTCGTTTAAATCCGGATTCGTCGGGACCGCGTGCTAACCCGAGAGCAAATATTTCTCCACGCGCAGATTTCGTCATACACGTTGGCCAGCCTGAGGGCCGTCATTTTTTCCAATGAGAATTCCCATCGCCGGATCGTTTCACAATACGGAAGACGAAACATTCGGCTGCGTTCCTCGATCGCACGGAACCGTTTCCCGTACTCGACAAAAGTTCATTTCTTTCGCGATTAAAGAAGCTTCCTGAATCAACCCCCAAATATTTCTTGGAAACAATCGAACAACCTATTCGTACTTTCGTGTACACTTTCTAATTACAAGTGGAAAAGGGGTAGGTAAGAAATGTAGAATTCTACAGAACGGATCGTGCTCCGATTTTCTCTTCGCGCCCCCGCGAACGTTCAGTTCCGCGAAAGGGGAGCTGAAAAGCTGGTACAATTTCACGCATCATCGAGAAGCGGCGGAGGAAAGTTCGCGACGCTTTATAAGCTGAAATTACGACTTAATAAAAGTTCCGAAAGTGGTGTTCCCCGTGGCGTTGTTCGTGATCGATAACCACGACACACGCCACTCGCGCGCACACCCCCGCCCCCTTCGTCCCATAATTTTCAGCCACCCCGTCGCTGCTCCACGGAGTTCGAGAAACGTTATTGCACGTGCAGTCGTCGTCGAAACGCGATGCCACCCGTCGACTTCCGCGAAATAGCTTAATCGCTTCCGCGGAAAAATTGCGATCGGCATAGCTTGGCCGCGAGTGCGTGACAATGGCGATTACGCGAGGCTCGATCGTGGTCGTCTGATATCTGCGCTCGGAGCGATCCACGGAAAGGTGTGTTAACCTTTCGCCGTACTACACTCCGCCATATTTACTACGTACAGGGTGGCGGAACAAATATGGGTCGACGGACGAACGTCCCCAAAGTTACAAACTTTCCTCGTGCATCGACTCCGCGGGCAACGAGAATTATCCGCTTTTCGCTCGTCGAAAAGGGAATTGGTTCGATTTCACGAACGCCCTTTCCCTTGCGAGTCGTGTCCCATTTCGAACCGAGCGACTGTCCTCAAATTCTCGACGCGCAGTTGCCAGTCCATTCGGTGAACGAACGAAAGGAGTTGAAATTTGGCTTCGGAGAATTTCGCGTGGAGGGCAAAAACGGTCAAATAAGGCGGAGTAGATAAAATAAAGGAGAAATTTGTGTGGAGTGTCCGCTGAAGAAATTCTGAAGCTACTCTGGCAAGTGGTTCGCGTGTACGATGAACTTTTTGCAAATCGTACGCGTGTTTAGCGACGAAGATACACAGAATTCCAACCAGTTTTCGTGGGACGCGACATCAATAGTGTGGACGATAGTCGCAGCGGATCGATCTTCGAAAAGGACGCGGTTTGACGTGGGACCAGGGACAGTCGCGTAAACTCGGCTCTGGATTTCATAGGTGTTTAGTTCCGAGTCTGAGCCAACTAATGTCGCGCGATTAGTTCGGGATTAGTTGGGAGTTTAATCTTACCAGAGGGTGCGCGTCCTGCCAGCCGCTGTACATTTAGGCCGCAAATTACCCGCAAAGAGCTACATCCATCTCTAACAGAGGCCGTATGACGCAGTTCCGCGTCCATTCCCGAAACGTATTCGACGCGTTGAAGGCGGGAGATACCCTTAAGGGTGGCATAAATTACCGCGGCCAATGGCCGCCTCCTGTTTAAGAGACTGCGAGCCTCGACGATCGCACCTACCGCACCGCGACGCGACCCGTTCGAGCTTAATCCGCTGCGATTTAGTCCGAAAGCAGATGTATCTAGGAATAACAGAAGCGATAAATATGACGCGGTGATCCGTTGAACTCGAACGGGAAGCTCGGCTCGTATCTCTCGTACTGATTAAAATGTCGAAACGCCGCTCGTGAATAAAGATCGTGCGACGTTACCTAAGCGTCGCTCGGATTAGTCGAGCTGTTCGACTTCGGGTCGTATCGATCGTATTTAATTAGAAGACAGCGAAGGCAGCCCCGAACGCGTTTCCGTTTGTCGTCATTATTTACAGGAGTATGTAAAATTTAATTAAAAGAGGAACGAAACCGAGGAACCGCAGAATGGAAAGGAGAGAGCTTGATTCCATGTAAAGCAGCTCTATCTTCCTCCCCCTTACGCGGTAATAATCGCGTAGCACAATTAAAGTGGAGCACATTCCGCGCGCCCGATGCAGCTAGACGAATACGTCGAGTATGCGAGCATTAATTTATTTATGAAAAGCTCGCCGCGAGCTTTAATAAGTTTAGCCGCGTATCGTTCAGACGCGTGGCACTTGACCCGTTTCTATCGACCAGTGGATTAGTTACGAATCGCATTATCGGAGTGCGAAACGGCCGCGTGCAAATTAATTTTTTCCTCGCAGCTTCTGCCCGCGCGAAAATAATAATACCGGGGAACGCAGTTATTAATTAACGAGGACGTCTCGCGATTCTCGCTGCGAGAACTCGACCAACTTCTTTACGCTTCGACGTATGTTCCACCGATTCCTCGTTCCCCGAGAGTCTCTGCGATTTCATTCAGCCATCTTGTCAATGAAACTACCGCAAACTGGACTAAAAAATGTAAACTACCGGATGCCTCGATGCGTGAAATCTCATTAGCGAGTGATTCGAACGAAGGCGTGCACTTGTTGCATGAAATTTCCACCAAGTTTCAGTCAAGAGCCGAGAGAACTGCCTACTTCGACAACGATCCGCTACACGAAGTGATCCCTGAACACATAATCGACAGCCTCTGGAATTCAAATTCAATGCGAAAATCCAAGTGGTGCGCGAAAAAAAAAAAAAATCCAAGAACCTCCGTCAAGGGGTGAAATCAGAGTTGGGAACCACCAGGAACAAAATCCTGCGACCATCGAGGCCCTTATCTCCTCCAATTTCTTTCAATTTGCCCCGTCGAACCGCCAAACGCGAACCACCCCGGCGCTCGACGGAAATTTATGCCCCGCGTCGTTTCCACGAGCCGCGCGCGTTCCCCGTCCTCGCCCCTGTCCGGTACATCGAGCAGCAAGAAGGTCGCGTCGAGCAAAGTGGCCATCGATAGCGGCTCGAGTACGTGCGCCGTGGCTCGACTTAAAGACGTTACGGGGATGTAGCCGCGGCGAGGGTCCTCGAGGAAGGTCGAGGTTGCCAGGGCAAAGTAATATCTTCCCGGTGGACCAAACAGCCTGGAACGTTGCGGCAACTCGTTAGTTAGCACTTGGATAGCGCATAGCGAATCCTCGATAAGAATGGAAGGGTCGGCAACCGGGGTTATCTCCGGGCAATAAACTTGGATGGAACAACATTGAGGGAGGGAGAGAGGGGGTAAAGTGTGCGACAGAGAGAGAGAGAGAGAGAGAGAGAGGGAGCTAAGGAAGACTCATGGAAGATCTTTGGTAGCTTGCCGCTGGGGCACGATTGTTTGCGCCACTAAAGTCACTGGGCCGTGTTCTCCTCGCCGCCCTCCGAGCTGAGCATCCCGCAAAATCGATTTACCGAAATCGACGCTATCAATAGTATCCGACAGCAATTTCGACGAAGATAGAAGCTTCTATTCCTTTAGATGCCCGCTGAGGAGAGCGATTCGGAGCCGCTCTTGCGTTTGTCAATACTCGTGTCGGGAGAAATATTGAGAGACGCGGCCACACCACGCACGTAGGGACGATAACGAGAAGTCGCACTCGCGGAGTTTCGTTGCTAGCTACGATCCGGGGAGGAGGGAGAAAAATTTGCCGCCATTTCGACGGAGCGACGAAATCCGGTCGACTCGGTTGTCGCCTCGGCGGGGCGATTTAATAGGTCGCTAAGTGACTCGAAGCCACTCCGGCATTCGATCCGTTAAATCTCGGTAAGAAGCAACCTCTGCTATTTGCATCTGTAATTTAGTTAGTCTCTGACTTGGTCGCGGCCCCTCTGATGCAAAGTGGCATTATCGGGACGAATTTGCGTTACTCTCTAACCGTCCCGGCGTCGTATAACCCGACTGTTCCGTTTAAACCTGAATCCGGAGGAAGTGCCTCGCAGTTAGAACTATCAACATACATGAATATTAATGCAAATCGAATGGACGCCGAAAGATCGATACGGTCCCGTGTATCCGATAAATTTCATCTCGCCAGCCAAGTCTGGCGGCCTTTCGCGCGCTTTGATCGCCGTTCTCGACGGACAAACGAAATAAAACGACGCCAACGAGGCTGGTCCGCCTTGTCGAACTTGTCGATCGTCCCTGTTCCCGTAGAACGCGTCGTCATTCGACTCTTTATCGTTATCCAAGAGCTGGCTCGACCGGAGTTACGCTCCACGGTGAGAATTAATGAATTTGTATGGCGATTAGACTGCAGCGATGCAGCGACAGCGCGGTGGGAACTCGCGCGAAAGTCGAACAGCCGTAAATCCCCCGTAAAAGGGAAGCGTTAGAGTGCGTGATAAACCACATAAATCTCTGTCGAGAAGTACGCGGCTTTAAAGCTTGTTAACCGAAGGAGCTTTCGCGAACGTCTGCGTTCAGCGAACGCTTAAAACGCGTTCTAAAACCGGGTTCTGATCTTTTCGGCCTTCGCACGGCTTCTCCCTTAAATCCCGCCGCTTTACGTTCCGCTTTATAGATCCCTTTGTAGCTTCGCGCTATCCCGCGCGTCCCGACTTTGATTTCCCGCACGTCTGTCGTTGCTCCTCTCGCCAGACGACTTATTTTCCACGTAATCGATCGAGATTCACGGTTCGAAGGGGAATTGCGGATTTATTGCCGCGAGGAGCGTAGGTGGCAACGATTCCGTTCCGCTGTTAAATTTACATCGCAAATCGGATTCCCGCGGCGCGGAAACAAACGAAGGAACGAGGAACGAAAACGGTTGAACATCTCGATGGGGCTGAAAGTTGAAACTGCGTCGGCGGATCATTTGCATATTTGTAATTTCAGAGGAATTTTATATGCACCCGCGGAAGGATTAAAATCTTAATGCCCAGAAAATACGGGAAATCTTGTTTAATTGGGAAAAAGAAAGGTCTGCTCGGGCTTACGCGGAGGCAGGAACTGAAATTAGGTCGTTGAAGAATGGGCTCGCGCGTGTAATTCGAGTGAAATCGCGCGTGCAAACGTGGAAACAGATTTTTGTCCCGTCGAAATTCGGTATAAATATGGCCGCGGCACGGGGCGTCTCTCGTTCGGTCATTTTATCTTGAAATACCACGAGTTCGGTGGTAGGTTTCGCTTGGAAATTCATCGCTGGTCCAGAATCGCACCGCAACTTTCAATCTGCCTTGTACGCGTCTCGAATATATAAAGCTGTGCACTTCCAACAAGAGCTATTCTACTTTTAGAACTCGCTCTTTGAAGTGCGTCAATGAGAGAATGGCTCACAGTGCTGACACGAATAACGGAACAACAAAACCCACGTGACTTTCAGGAAAGTTTCGCGGCGCGACATCTGTTTCGCTCGGAGTTTCAATTTTAGTCGAGATAAAGCGCCTCGCACGTATCCGTAGCTTTAATTCGCTAATAAAACAGGGGGCTGGGGGAAGGGGTGGAACAAAAAGAGGCGGCTCGTATAATAGAACGTTCGACAAAGGAATGTTTTAATTGAATTACACGGAAGGAAACTCGAAGGAAATATTTGTGGCCGAAGATAGAAAGTCCAACACAGAAAAGTAGATATCCACGATGGACTGGATGAAAGGGAGAACGAGGATAATGGAGGTTATCGGACCCGGTTGGGATACGTCTTGGGGATGAAGTAATGGAAATTGCGCGGAGTACCACGATTTAATTATCGGAGGAATTTTTGGCCCACAATGTGACGAATTCCTTCGTCCACTTATCGCTTTATCGTTCGAGCGGCGAGAGAGACGTGAAAAATTGTATTTTCGTTCGCGACGGGAGTTATGATATTGAAATTAGGAGAGGCAAGACATGAAACGGTTATGGAACTCAATTGCTCGAGAGAAAGACAAACGAAAAGTCTCGTGGCGAGGCGAATTCTCGTGCGGTAAATTATGCGCTCCGTTACACTGTTTCCTCATGTGATATTAACGCACTATTTGCGTTCAAATTCGGAGAACAGCCAGACGTTGGCGGAAAGTATAGGAACGAACCGCGCTGTGTCCGTTCCGGGAAACATTGAACCAATATTTTTACTCCAACTACTTTCGTATCTCGACGTTGACAATGTATAACTACCGATACGATGGATACTCGTAGAAAACGAAACGAACCAGCGAACTACCGTTCAACCCTTCGCACTCGGCTCTTCCTCTGCCTTAACAACAGAAATTATTGCTATTTTAGCAATAGTCTTCCAGCAATAGAAAATTTCCATTCCAACAGAGAACTCGAAGGAAACACGCATTTCTCAAAAAGCTGTGTGGCGACCACCGTAGTCGCGGTGCACCCCGTGGTGCAAGGCGGAAAGACATACTTGACCCTCGAAGCGAGGAGACCGGAGACAATAAACATATGTCTCGTCTCCAAACTTTCTCCTCGTTTTCGAGGATTAAGAACCGCATTTTTGGCGATTTCCCCCCCCCCTCTCCCCTCCATTTCGACAGTGAAATGAGGGGGTGGAAAGGGAAAGCGAAGCGAGGGAAAGAGGCCCTTGCCGAGCTTTCCACAGTAGGAGTTAATGCCTAGCGCTCGTCAGTTGCACACGTTTTACTTATAGATTATATCCTTTGCTTTTTGTTGATTAAACTATTTGTTACAAAAACGACTTTAATATTCCGTTCACCACGTACCATTGCCAAAGCTGCGATGGAATAACATCCGTAATCGGTGATCAATGCCAATGTCCCCTCAGAGGGGACATCCGAGTGCAAAGGATCAACATTTACCTATCTAAAGATGATTAGAACTGTCAGTAGGAAGGGAAGAAAAGAATAATCCCCCTCGAAAGTGAAAAGATATCGCGCGACTGGTACGGAAGCGCGCGTTTAGGCTGTTCGCCATTTATAAACTTTGTTACAAAAACGACTTTAATATTCCGTTCACCACGTACCATTCACAAAGTTGCGATGGAATAACATCCGTAATCGGTGATCAATGCCAATGTCCCCTCAGAGGGGACATCCGAGTGCAAAGGATCAACATTTACCTATCTAAAGATGATTAGAACTGTCAGTAGGAAGGGAAGAAAAGAATAATCCCCCTCGAAAGTGAAAAGATATCGCGCGACTGGTACGGACGCGCGCGTTTAGGCTGTCCGCCATTTATAAACTGCCTCGTGGAGACACGGGTGAACACGGACAATGAAGGAATTTCCAGTAGCTGCCGATAGCGAATTCGGAGGGTTGGATAAGTTGCTGCCGATCGTCCGATTATGGTTCAACGAAGAGAGAATAACGGGTCGGTTATTGGAGGCAGTTTCGAAAACGAAATACCCCGGGCACCGATCGTCCACGCGATGGAAGGGTGAATAGAGGCTTGAATCGGCGGGGGCGAGCGTACGGCTGACAGGAATCGAAACGATCTAATAATCGAAAGAAATTCGAACGCACACTCGTGACTCGCTCCCTATTTTACGATGGTGTAAGGAAGCGGGGAAAGGGGACGCCTTTCACTGGTGAACGTTTCGCGTTTACGGTGGGATACGCTCGGATATTTTACGATTTTACGGCGAGACGGGGGCATGTAAATGAATTTCTATCGAATTCAATCCGACGACGTTTCGAACAGCATCTTGGTCGGCGTCGATTAAAGATCGCGGGGAATACACTTTTCTGGAGCTCCTCTTGAAAAAAAAATCACCTTAATCCGGCAGGATTATTCGATTTCCCCTGAACAATGATCAAAGCTTTCAGGACCAAGTCAAAATCGTGCAAGTAACAAGGTTTTCGCATTCCCGGCGAAGTTTATAGTATTTCTCAAATAAGATTCCTCGGCTTTCAGGACCCTTATTTACAGGATTCTAACAATTGGTACTCCGCAGAGCTTTCAGGTGCAAACGAACCTTTCTAAAGGAATATTTCGTCGTATAAATCAGTATTACTCAGCCAGCGTCTCGAATGATCGTTACCGCACGCGAGTCTCGCCCGCCTCCTGCACATCTTACGGTTATTACGTGCTCGAGAGATATCGAATCCGCGCGTATGCATAAGTCGAGTGTGGTTCGAGCTGTAGGTCACGGAATAACTATCTACGGTTTTTAATTGGCGAGGCTGATCAATTAAAAAATGGGTGGAGAGCACTTGCGGAAATATTCGAGCGGTAACGATTTGTGTATGCGCTCGTGGCGTTATTAAGGCGCACTTAGCCTCTCCGGTGTGCCCGCGCTTTTATTGCGAGAGGATATTTCGCGAATACTCTCGACGCGATCGATTGCATACGAGAAGCCCGAAACTTCTGTTCGTACGTGACGCGTGCACGCGCGTCTCGCGCGTATTCCACGCGTGCTTTCAAGATTGCGCCCGAAAGAGAACAATCGCGGGACGAAAGGGGGAGCGCGCGGTGTACACAGGAAAGGGCTGGATAGGGGATGGAATCGGTCGTAAATATTACCAGCAAGATCTACGACATATCCGGTACGATTATCGGTGGATGACTGCACCCCTGAATCCGCGGCGCAGGGTGGGTCAGGAATAACCGGTAATATTTCGTGGTTGGGGCTACCCTGACAATGCTATCGGCTCGACCTTTTCTCCAGGCCCGTCCTCCCGCGTCCATCCACCAGCCTCCCTCTCACCCCTTTCGCCGTCCCGATCCGATTCACTCTCCGTTTCTTCTGCCTCGTCTTACAGTGCCGCCACGCGATCCCTCGCCGAGAGCAGCATCTCCTCTACCACCACCACCCCCTCCCACGTTGTCCCTCGATTATTTTTCTTCCTCCAACGTACGTACAACCACTTCCACTTTTTTCTTCGGCTGTCCGCCTCCTCTCGCCGCTCTCCCAGCCGTCCGGGGGAAGAATAATGGTTTCCCGTTCGATCGTTCGTCGAGCGAGCGGAGCCGAAGGCAGATTGAATTGGAAATATGTGATTCGGCAGTGTGTAAAGTCGTCAGGCTTTTCCTTTCTTCTTAACTCGTCCCAACTTCCTCGCTTCCTCCTCGCCCCGTTCCTCCCTCGTCCTCCTCGTCGTCGTCGTCGGTTTGTCTGCCGCTACCGTCGATTTTCGTCCCGTCCGTGTATTTCTTGGTGAAGCCCGACGTTTCGTATATTGGCGCAGCGACGTGTCGCGGATCGCGCGACTTCCGCGAGGAATCGATACGAGGGGATGGAACGGAAATAGCCGGCCGTATTTCGAACGAACGGAACGATCGAAAATCGAAAGAACTCGATTCTCATGTATTTGATTTCATTTCGTTCGACGCGCCTCCACGCCAGAGTTCGCGGCGAGCTCGCGGTCGCGTATCTTATCAAAATTATATAACACAAATTATAGGGGCGGAACGAGTTATTATTAATTAGACAATCGACCGATACACGGGGAACACGGAACATAATTATTCATGCGAATATCGCGTAGCGTTGTTGCCGGTTGCGGTTCGAAACGAATAACAATGTACCAGATGCAATTTGCGTCGCGCAATTAAATCAGCTGCCTGAACGGCGATCTTGAACTATTTATCGGAGGAGAGTTTCGCAGTGCGAACTTCCGATCGAAACAATCGACGCCAAGATGCGCAAAACTGGTGAAAGGGAAATCGATTTACCCCTACACAGAACGCTACTCAACGATCGTCCAAAGGTATCCTCGCGACCTTCCACCGCAAACCGCTATCTCGCCCACGGTAAGGAGACGACTTTTCTCCCCTGTAACACCAGCCTCGATCCACCGCGCGCAAGAACTCGCGAAATAGGATCGAGGGGGCAGATTTGGCCGTAGCCGGCGATGAGATTCGAGTGGTCCGTGAATATTTATCGAGTGCACTCGAGCAGCCCGTAGGCAAGCATGTCCAAGCAGGCATCGAGGAGGAATAGAGAAGCCGCTCGAGGAGCTGTGCCAGCGACGTATAATCCGAGGTAGTCGAGCAAAAGTCACCCAGCATCAGCATTGAATCGCCGCGAATTCGAGCGGCCTCGGGCAACTGTCACGCGCAGTTAGTTCGCCGATTTTCCTCAGCCGTGGAATCGACCGCGCAACGTGAATAGGGATCGCACGCGCGAGTAACTTGCCCCTTTCACCGAGGCCAAACGTGTTAATGGCGAGCACGAAACAACCGATAATTAGGACTGTCCTTTCGCGGACGTGATCGACTGCGCGGTGATTTTCGATGGAACTGGGTTACAGGACGATGGGATATCGTTTGCTTTCTCTAAATTGTCGGTTTTTCTCGTGTCACGGTGAACCCTAGATAACTGCGACTCGCGTTAAACGCACGAATTGTCCTTGTTAGGGAAGATTTGAATCCAGCCGAGGACTTGCGAATCGTTTTGATTTAGCGCGCTCTTATACGAATGTTGGCTATCGATAACGAAACTTTCACGGAAGTAGAACGAGTTGTCGTTTTCTGTTTGGGAAGAACACGCAAATTTTCTACCATCTTCCAACTGAAATTCCGCTGCTGCACTGCTTTGACGTATTCGCGAGTGAAACGTTCGCGTCTTGTGTACATACGTGTCCGACAAGCATCGCGTGCGACACTCCGGACGATGTGACAGGAGGAACGATAAAATTCTCGCGAGCTGCCCTGAATTTACCCTCCCTGTGTAAAGAACAAGTTTGTATACGAGCGCTGCGAGTCCGCTTTACGATACAGTAATAACAAGTGGTTCAATTTACTGGTCGTACGACGTACAGATGTTCCGATTATCGATCGTTCGATCCAGCGATTCGATAACCGGGGTGTTCCGCCAACGCTGACATCACATCAACGCTTTAAGCGGACGAAAGTCGATAAACAGCACGATTGTCGCTACTCCGCGAATTTGAACGTACGTCTAACGCGCTGCCATCAATTTCAGTCCTTCCTATCCTAGTTAAGAAACTTCTGGTGGCCACACAGAGAGTTAACCGAATCGAAGAACGAGCGTTCTCTCGGAGAACTCTCGCCAAAGAAACGTCCACGAACGTTGCAATCTTCATCCAATATCCTTTAAGGTACGAGAAAACATAAGGAAACTGGCTGGGAAAGGTTCCCTTAAGACCACCCTCGCCCACTCCCGGGAAGGCGGGAGGAAAAAAGTTGCCATAAATCAAATTCAGACTCCGCCGCGTAATCCGTGGACGCGCGGCCGATTCTGAGGCGATCATTCCGACCTTTTCCCCGGGAACGATTTTACACGATAAATTTTCGTTGGCATTGCTCGCGAGCAATACCGTGTTTGACAGAGGGGTTATTTATAACGGGGCAGCGTTAAGTTGGCGGCCCGTGGCGCAGCAAGTTCGCGGCGAGGTAGGAACTTTCGTCCCGCGTCCTGGTGATGGACGGAGACGGAGACGGAATGCTTAGAAACTCTCGAGTGGGAACTTTCGAAGCGTTTCGAAGGGATAAAAGAACTTTCCATTCGGGTAAACGTTTTTAATGAGAAAATATGATGCACCGCCCCCTCTCTTCCGTCAATTCCCCGCGACGCCAATTAGAGGAGAATGGCTCCACCCCCGTGGTCGCGTAGCCACCAGCTCCTCCTTCCCCCTTAGGATACGTGCACACTGGAGCGTGTCGTACGTCACCGATGGGAACACTTTGTCGAACGCAGCTAGGGAGTGGATCGCGCCACGTATTACCCGAGCACTTTCGACAACTTCCTGCTCCGAGCAACGACTCGAGCCGGTTTCGAAACTTGCGCCGTAAGTAGATTCGATGCGATTTGTTCCATCGCGGGCCACTCGTCACACCGGTGCCGATACCATCCGCTGGCGCTGTGCAGGTACCCTTACGCCCTTGTCGCCCTTTCGCCTCCTACTCCCTATTATCGCGCGCTGCGAGAAGGAAGTAACCGGGAACCCCGGGTATTCTGATGAAAATCGTAATGCAATAGGCATGTAATACAAAAGGGGATGAAATACAGCGTATCGGGGCCCCCGATAAGACGATCGACCCTTCTTATTCGTGTTCATAACTACGCGAGCTATGGAACCGATAGGCCTTCGGGGTGCGGCCATCGGGAGGGTTCCGTTACACTCTCCGCTTTCTCTATCCGCTTCGTTCCTCCGTTCGGGACGAGTTAATCTCCAGATTTGGAAATTGATTCGGTAGCGTCGAGGAGGGTGTACGCTGGTCGATAGGGAAAAAAATAGGATAGGGATGCGCCCGGTCGGGACGCTTGAAAAAAGCATTAACGAAGCAACTGCCGAGATTAGGCGGAGGATCGGATGGCCTAGTGGCGGAGTAATCTGAAAGGAACGGCTGAACGAGCAAATTCGCTCGAGACGATGGAAGGCGCTTTTCATTGAGAGTCCATTCTTCGCCAAGTGGATCCGATGGAGGGATATTTATAGAGTTACGAGGAGCTGTGATCGAGCCGCGTACCAATTGTTACCGTTCCAATTTTGTTGCCCCATTGTTAACTTTCCAGCAACATCGACGGGTGCGAGGGAAAGGGAAGACCCGTTCGCGTGCACGCGATATTTACTTCCCGGACCGCTTTTTCGATTAGCTTTCATTTCTCACGCCTATTGCGGTCCGTGTATTCCAAAGAGCCTCGATTATCCCCGAGAGAAAAAAAGAAAAAACAGAAAAAAAAAACGAACAGTCGGCCGCGGAACACGCGAAAGCATCGACGCCAGATTTCGGGCGAACATCGTTCCCTGTCACTGGCAGGTGACACGATTTATCTTCGTTACAAGGCCGATACGAGGCCCGTAAATATTTTTACAGGCCTGGATGTGAACCACTGGCCGGCAGGTTGTCGGAAGCGTGGCGACGCAGAAGAGGAAGAGGGGTGCCTGGCTCGATCGACGGCTATAAATCAGGAAGGACACGCGAAGCTCGCCGTTCTTCCTATCCCCTGTGCAGCCAGGGACGAAACTCCTTTCCAGGAGCGCGCTTCTGGCCTGATATCGAGCGCCGGATGAAAGGAGAAAACTGTACACCCACTGGCGCATTCTTCGTCTACGCGGCGAGCGAACATTCTGCGCCTCACCCCTGAACAGCGAATTTACGACAGGAATGCTTAACGTTTCCCTGACGCTCGCGATATCGTTGTTGCGCGCGACACCGCTGACGAGAGACGTTTAATTGCCATCGCGGACATCTCGATCGCGACGTACACCTGACGGAACAGAGTTTAAGAGTGCGCGAGAAAGAACGAAACGAAACAAGGAAGATGAATCGCGAACGCCGCGTTAATCCGCGATCTCTTGCGGCGGTTGAGCGAGGGATCGATGAAAAAGGAAGCGAAGAAACGCAACGCGGCGTGGCGACTCGCTGACGAGAAACGTTTAATTGCCATCGCGGACATCTCGATCGCGACGTACACCTGACGGAACAGAATTCCAGGCGTCATTTAAGAGTGCGCGAGAAAAAACGAAACGAAACAAGGAAGATGGATCGCGAACGCCGCGTTAATCCGCGATCTCTTGCGGCGGTTGAGCGAGGGATCGATGAAAAAGGAAGCGAAGAAGCGCAACGCGGCGTGGCGACTCGCTGACGAGAAACGTTTAATTGCCATCGCGGACATCTCGATCGCGACGTACACCTGACGGAACAGAGTTTAAGAGTGCGCGAGAAAAAACGAAACGAAACAAGGAAGATGAATCGCGAACGCCGCGTTAATCCGCGATCTCTTGCGGCGGTTGAGCGAGGGATCGATGAAAAAGGAAGCGAGGAAACGCAACGCGGCGTGGCGACTCGCTGACACGAAAAGGCTCGGTTGATTTTTTCCCGCCGCGCCCTCCGCGCGCACTAATTGCAGTAATTCGAACTCCTCCGCGGGGTACGCGGCTCGTGAACATCGTTGCTTAGGTAACAAGTTCAACCGCGCGTATTAATGGAAACGTATGGTAACGAGTTCAACGCGTGTATTTAATTAATCCGTCGAACAAAGCCGCTGCTCGCCGCGGCCAGGGCTGACCTCCGTGCCGCGTAAAGCGTGCACACCCACGCTTGGAAACTTTTCCAGCGGTTCATTTGTAATCGACTGGCGCGGGGGAGCCAGCGAACGCGAATTATGAACCGAGTCAGTGTGTCGAGCCGTGCGAAATTGGTGGATACCCGTGTCGTCCTTGTTATCGAGTGTTCGCCGGAACAACTGGAGCAACCAGCTCCGATCGGAAGCAGGAAATGGATGGGCGCTGGTCGAGTTTGTTCGGATTGTACGACTGTCAAAATCGTCGACGTGTCATTTTTTCAAATTCTTTTTTATCGATTTCCATATAGTCGGAGGGATACTCGAATTTATAGGAGCAAACGCGCGCCCACCTGCGCGTCCCAAATTCTTGCACCCCCGAGTTACCCGCGAAAACCCGCCGCAAGAACCGCTACGCTACCTCGAACGACCCACATCTCCCTTCGGACAACACGATCTACCATTGTCCCAAGTCGTACATCACGCGAGCTGCGAGCTCGCATCAAGTATCCATGCGCGTATTACCAGCCATTGTTCTCCGGAAGAGCAGTCAATCACGGATGAAAATTCGACCTCTGCCCGCAGCGGGCGAAGGGTGCGCGGATCTCGAACGGATTCGTAGAATCGCAGCTCGTTCCTCGTTGATAACCGTTCGACCACTGTACCTCGACGACAGTGACGCATTACGATCGTTTTGGTCCCGTGCTCGTACATATGGCATCGACGCGTGGCTGGCAATTACGCGAGCCAGGCGTCATTACCGCGTTCCGACCGTTCCTTTATCGCCACACCAAGGACGACGGTCCGAGGGTAGCGCCATTTGTACGTGGCGGGAAACGTTCGAGGAGCCCCGCTAACCGCGATACGCGTACTTTCTTAGCCACCTGCGTCCAGCACTGATCCCGCCTGTACGTGGCGCTCGTCCGACATCTTGGAACGACCGATCCAATTCGAAGGCGCTGGACTTTTCAGAGCTCGGAGCAAGGACGGTGCCACGAGTGGTTTTCTAACGTCCAGCGTGTCGGTCTCCTCCCTGTCGTCGTGTATCCGATATTCGAGAGGAATCCGATGGTCGATGGCAATCAAGCGAAATCGACGGTCCTCCGTTTCCGCAACTGGTGCTAATAAACGGCCGTATGATTTGAATTCTCGTGGGCTGCGCCTTGCGGTTTCCAATTACGGTACGGGCAGGAGGCCGGCGACGTTTCACCGACCTCTAAGACGAGCTACCACTGGCAGGTTGGCGCGGTGTGCGCCACTGGGCGCGAAGGAACGACAGGAAGGGGGCGGGCGAGCCAGGGATGTAATTAACACGAGCAGCTTGCAGCGGGACACTGACGTATCTATCCTCCGACTACCCTCGAGCTGTGTGCCGGTTTATCCCTTCGCTGGTTACGTAACGCGCCTACGTAAGACGCCCTCGCGAACCCTACGCCCCGTGATCCGTCTGCCCTCTTCGCCGGGGTCATCCGGTACGCTTGCATTTCCTCGAACCCGCAATGCGGTGCATTTGCGATTCATCGTCCCTCTCCCTCCTTCCACGAGCTGTGCGAAGATCGACGAGTCCGATTCGTCGATCCTCGCTGACGGATGTTCGGGTCGGGCACCTGAGTTTCGTTGTTGGATCCGAATCGAGGCGGAGGTAGGATCGCGAGAGGTTAGACGTCTCTGTACCGCGGGACTCCTCGATGAGATAAGGCCGGAATTTTGGAGTATTCGATAATTTGGAAATCTCAGATTCACCGGGAATCTTTGAAGTTCATATTGGTCTGGGGTAACCCGAGGAAGTGGAGTTGTACTTGGATATTCCTCGGATGTCTGTATCGAGAGTTCTCGAAGGGGAAAAGTGGAGAACCGGGAGTCCTTAATAATTTGGATTCGACAGTGATCTTTGAAGTTCGTATTGATCTGGCGAGGAAGCACGTTTGTATCGAGAGTTCTCGTCGAGGTAAGGATGGGAATTTTCGAGTCGTCGGTGAATATTTCCGATTCGATCCTCCTATAATTTGAGAATCTTGAATTCCGCGAGAGAGATCCGCCAGATTCGCCTCGCATCGAACCCGCTCCCACGACGAAACAAGCCGTCCTCGTCGCAACAGGACGTCTGAATTTCATTTCCCGCCAGTTGCAACGCGTCCGAGCCGTCGGATTGATACCATTCACCTGCACCTCTGTCGCGAATATTTTTCTTCCGGAAATTACTCGGAACAGCTCGCCTTGCCTCGCCTGCGAAGGCAGCGGCGCGAGGGTCACCAAACTATAGCGAGCTGGAAAAACTTTCAAACTCTCTCTCTCTCTCTCTTTCTCCGTGCTAATTTTCTCACGTACCACTAGACTCGTTCCAGGACGCGTCGTCGCGTGCACCTTCCATTCAGATTCGCTCGAGTCGTAAAATCGGGGCGCGTAAATTAGGCAGAGCAGGAGAGACGGTATCCGCGAAGTTCGTAAACCGAAGGTAGCAACGAACGCTGCGGGATGTTCCCGACGAAACTCACCCCCGTTGCCATAACCCGGGGCTCGCCGCGTTAGGCGGTGCACGTGAGCCTCGCATTACGTCGAGTTACGATTACGAGTCGAGGCGGGCTCGTAGTTTGTTCCGGAAACCCTACTCGAGTTTTCTTCTCCGGAGTTAAAAACGTCGGCTCGGATGATCTCGCACGCGGTGAACTGTTTCGCGTGGGGCTGTCGCGCGGATGCGCTGGGAAGTTAAGAGCGAGCAAGAAAAAATGCCGCGGCTGGCTCGTCTTTCTTCGCGACGGGGGTTGGGGAGGCCGAGTCCGGGGCGAACTCGATAAGGAGTTTCGCGTAAACTGCGGTTGCGTGAGGGAATTCTAGACCGCGGGGGTAGTTAAAGGTCAAGAGCGGGAATTTTTTAGTGCGCTCGCCAGAGGTACCGCTCGCTTACATATTTCTTTAAACTCCTGGAAACTCGCTTTTTGCGCGAGCGACGCGTACGCGTGCGTTTCGTGATGAATTCTTGGAAATTAAAACGAATGGATAATATCTTTCGCCGTATAAGTGAGGATTGAAAATTATGAAGCACCGAAGGGGAAAGGTGATTTACGTAAACCCATATTTCGAGGTTCCAAACTTCGAAGCAGCAGCGCGCATCCTCCGCATAATTAGTCGAGCAAAAATGACGTTGCCACGCGACGATAAGGAAGCTTTACTAAATCATTGCCCTGAGCGAGCACAGGGGATCGCGGTGCGAAATTTACGGTCGTTCTGATACGCGGAGAACCCCGACGCACAATGAGCAGGTGCCAGCTACATAAATTACGCTCGCCAGGCTGGTTTCGACAAAACGGGGTGAAAGAGGCGACCGGTTCGCCTCTCTTCTGGCTGCGGCCTGCCAAAAACCATCGCGAAATTGGCCGCGTACCCGCCTCCGTGGCGAGACGCGCACCCGCGTAACCCGCTCGAAGCGATTCGCGAATCGTCGATGGAATTCCGCGCTGCCAGGACGAATCGCGATCCCGCGTATTCTCGCGAACGTACGCGGAACAGAGGGGCGTAAACCGGGCGTATGCAAACGTGCTCGATGCCTCGCTCGAGTCAGTGGCACCTGTCCTACCCGGCTAATCTTGAACACGTGTTTCCTTGTGTTGGCTGGCTGCGAGCCAACGACCAGAGAATGGCCATTGTACGGTACCGTGGCTTTGTCCCACCCTTCCTCGCTCCGTCTCTCCGTTTCGCCTTTTTTTCCGCTCTCTGACTCTTTCTGGAAATTATCGAGTCAGTTCAGTATCGAACGTTCCGTGACTTCTCCTCTCAACGCGATTCCCTTCTCCTCGAATCTCGACGTTGCCTTCGTTGCTCCAAGAGCTTCTGTAAAACCAGCAGCGCCTGCATCGTTTCTCTGCTCGAGTGCCATGCATCCAGTCGTTTTTAGGCCATCGATGATAGGTGGACGAATGGCCAGTCTGTTGTTTTGAGAGAACTGTCGTCGTCGATGCCTCTTCCCCCGTTCCCGTTCGGTCATTATTGGCGTCCGAGACACGGATGCCGGTGTCCGTTCGCAAAGAGGCGATGTTTCGTTCCCAAGAGTCGATATTTCACTCGGCGCACAAGAATAGAGACGTCAATGCTAAGCTACGCGATTCGAGGCGCCTCTACTTCGTCTTTGTTACCGCGGAATTCTGCCAAGTCGCGTCGATCGTGAGCCACGCCGAGCGAAGATGACCACCTTCCATCGTTTCGCGATCGTTTTTCGAGTTCCGCGCGTAAAATTCCTGCTCCAGCCGGCACGACTGGGGATTTCGCGTCAGTTCGCTCTCGAATAACGAACGAAAACGTTTCTCTTTTATTCAGAGCGCGCGGACGGTCTCCCCGCGCGGTTCTACCTCCACGGAAGACATTTACCGCGATAATCGTAAAGAAGAGGGAAATAGGTTAGGGAGCGACGTTTTACGGCGGTAAAATTTCGCAGCTCGTAAAGCTTTCGATTTGAATTCCAAGGTGGGACAACGTCGCGCATACCTTAAACGGGAACGAAACGCGGCGCGTCGATAGGGTGGCGTGCGCATCGATGTTTTCGCGGCTGTACGACCGCGTAGTTAGTGTTAAATTTAACCGATTCACCGAGCATTCAGCCAGCGTTAAACCGACGTGACATATTCGGCCAGCGAGCGCCGGTGGTTCGATGTAAATATAGGGACGGCCGGTGTCGTTCGTCAGGAATTGCTCGTTAATGATGTAAGCCGTCGAAATTTCACGTCACCGTGACGCGATTAACTGGTAAACGCGGCCTTCCACGCCGCTACGTTATCCCGCGTTAATTGGCAATTTGCGTTTGTTATTTGCACGGCGCGCAGAGACGGAAGAAAAATGCCAGGGGAAACTGTTCTCGGGAAATTCTTGCGGGGAGCCTTCGACCTGTTTCGACACCGCGTCGAGCCTCGCGGATCCGATTCTTCCGCGGATCGTCGACGATGTTCCGCCCGTGGCGGCATTAGAAATTCTGGAAATGTAATTCGAGCAACAACAGGAACAGCTCTTGGCGGTGTGGCGCGCGTTCCAGCGTCCCGCATATGGAAAGTATGCAGAACTTGTCGTCTCGCAAACTGTTCCGCGCGAAATTGCCGATGAATGCGCATTCACCGGCACAGACGAAGGATGCAACTTCGCCGGCACGTGTCGATACGCCGTCTGCACGCTAAACCGTGACAAAATGTTTCTAACGAGGGCGCCGCCATTTTGCGCGGCGCGTCCGCGATTCCCGTGCGCCGAAATCCGCGGAAATTACCGGGGGAAGTTTCGAGGCGACGACTCACCCGACCCGCGGTTCTTCTTAAATCCGATTCTAATTTTCATCGCCGTAGCAATTGCAAAATTGCTCGCCACTGTAAAAGGGATCGCTTTACGTACAGCAATAATTTTCGTGCGCCGGCGATCGCGCGGAAAAATTGTCCTCCCACGGCCATAAAGATGCTTCTAATACTTCCAGGCTATATAATAATTTTTATCGGCCCATTCTGTACATTACACTTCTGTAAGTCCTTCGACCCCATAAATCGGGCATTATACTGCAACATAATATTTCCCCTCGCGCTCCTCTCATCGTTTTAATTAACAGCCCTCGTATTCTTCTCCAATTCCCGGCGGCCTTAAACCGATTTCCCCGTAAAAGACAAGCGACGATAAAATTTTAACAGACCCATTATACCTAGGATAGCGGCGTCCCGTGGCTTAATTTCCGAAATGACGGCCGGGACCGAAAAAGGGAAACACGCGAAAGGGAAACCGCGGACGGCGAAGAGGAACAAAGTAACTGGCGAGAGAGGAAGAGGGAGAGGGAGGAAAAGAGAGGGAAAAAAAAGGAAGGGGAAAAGTAGAAACTCGGCGAGTAATTTTTGCGAGTGTGCCCGGGCAATCCTGGTGTACATACACGGTTGGATCGTATCACGTCCAATTTCCAGCGAGTAAAATTACTCGAAGCCAGGCCACGAAGCGTAAAGCAGTAATTGCCATTTACTCGTACCGGCCAGTGGTCACCGAATATTCCATTAATGATTTAGGGCGGCACTTTCGTCGGTACAGACCCCACTCGTCCGACAAAATTTCCGGAACGATAATTCATCGGGCATTTAACGATCTTTCAATAAAGAGTGAGTCAGCGGCACGGCAAACGAAACGTTTCATTTACGTTAATGACGTGCCGCTGGGAATTAATTAGAAATTGATACCGGCGCCACTTGTCAAACTGATATCCGTAGGACGGCGCTGGGGCGGCAGCCCCTCGAAAATGAAGTCATTAAAATTTCGATGCGTCGCGCGTCCCCGTGAAAAATTTTATTATTTCTTGCCCGCCACGCGCCATTTTCGATGCGTCGATCGATCTCGTTACAACAGCGGACACCAAACGATTACGTTAACGATGAACGATCGATGCTCGATGTAAGAAAATGACAGATTTTTCGCTTCGCAGCGGAGAACTCGCGGAGGTCGCGGAGGAGCCATTAACGACGTATCGTGCAACCATGCAAGCCCTTGACGATATGCGACTAACGTCACGCGATTATTTGATATTTATTATATTTAAACACGTAGAGAGTTGATTTTGTTTGCACCGTAAAGGAATATCGCGTGTAATTTCGAAAACGGCCGGTGATAACTCATTGTCGTGTGTTTCTGCTCGAACCGAGGCACGTTAATGAACAATGCGACCCACTAAAGGCCCGAGTAATTGAAATCGAGCAATCTCACGAGCCAATTGAAACTGTCGCGTTGTTTGACAAAATTTATAACTCTCTATCCTTTTGACAGGAACGTTCGTTAAACGTCGCCGGATTATAAATGATTAAGTTCCGAAGATTACACGAATCGATCGAAACGGACCCGCGAATCCATTTCGTGGCGTGCGAGCGACACTGCAAAGATTCATTCCTCGATGGATAATGCAACGTGAATTTCTACCGTAAGTATCAATTTTTAACGCTCGCGCATCATAACGTTGATATTTATCGGTATCTGAATTCTTCATGCGACTACATCGTTCGAAGCTTTCAGTTCTTCGTTTCGTCGACGAGAAACAGTGGCTCCAAAATTTTCATTCAATTTACGCCAGTACAGGAAAAAAAGAACGTCACTGTCCCCTGGCGATTCGATAATTCGTGTCAACGTAAAAACAGGCATTTACGGAGCGCAGGAAATTTATACGCGTCGTTTCTCCGGCGGGTGATCGACGAGCACGGCGTGCCTCGCGTCGACTTTTATCGTTGTTTGATCACTGATAACTCCGAGCCAGGAAAATTCCGCTCAAACAAGCCTGGCCGACTCTCTGATAAGCAGTGTCGTAATATGGCATAATACGAGCGAGCGTTGGGCGACGCTCCGCCGCGACGACGTCGTCGACCTCGCGTCGCTCGCGCACCGCTTCGAAGGGTTCGTCTTGCGGTACCTTCGATCGTTGACAGTCCGTTTCCTCCGCGGACGAACGCGAAAGAGAGAGAGAGAGCAGCGAAACTCGACTACCTGTCGCGTGGGCTGTTATTAAAAAATAGCAGGGGGATTAAAATCGAACGAAATTACTTCGAAGCGTTAACACGTCTTTCGCGTGTTCCGTAACGAGATGGGACGAGAACGGAACCCGATCCACGGAAATAGGGGAATTTACCACGCGACAACGGCGAATTTTAATTGGAACGAAAATTACGAACCGTCGTCCCTGAGAATTAATGAAAATTAACTGGTTAATTAACGGAGGAACTTCTGCTGCTCTGTAAAAAAGCTCTCGCGGAAGGGCTGTTTGTTTCGAAGATTGCGCTGTTGCACGCGAAACAGGCTTCACGGTCTTCTCGCCATTTTTTTTTCCTTTTTTTTTTTGCGCGCAAATTGCATAAATGTACACCCGTTTTTCTCTTCGGGGATATTTCGCGGATTATTACACCTGGCGATTCGATTACCAATTTATTCTTTGTTTAACAACGCAGTTATTAAATTATTAAAAAACAGCAGACCGACGCTGAAATTTATCGACGAAGTTCAATTTCTGGTTTTGCTCATTTCACTCGAATAAAAGAATCGTTAATCGTGTCTTTTTTAGGCACAAATGATATTCAACTTGTCGAAGCGCCAATAAAATACCGGCAAATATTTGGATACGCTAGCAGGTACATTATGTCTATATGTACACACAAACGAATCGATAAAACGATACCACGAGGTACTGCTCTTTTTTCCGCGATGCGTACGGTCAATTTATTAATGTATCGCGCCCAACTAAAAGTCAATATGTTGAACTACGCCCGTATAGAATATTTTCCTTTCATTTATCGAGCCAGTAATAAAATTTCCCGGTACACGCGTTGTATTTCCGCCCGCGGGACAGGTATCCAAACAATAGCAATTAAAAAACAGCAACGCGCTTTATTCGAAGGTTTCGCCAAACCATAGTCGTCCGTAGCCGTCCTCGACGTCGAGAAGACGCAGTCGTTGGCTGAAAGTTTTCGAAGGCGCTCGCCCCAGGTGTCTTTCGCTTGGCGGGGAAAGAACCGTCGAGCTCGTCAAGACACCGTGCTAACCGACCTCGAGCATAATTTTTGCGTAAACGCTTGGCGGTCCGCTCGTTAACGGTAACCATACGTTCCGTCGAGGAAATTTTAATCCACCGCGATCGTTCGCGCGAATTAACCCCGCGTTCATATCGCGATACGCGGACTCGTGGCCCGCGCGGATTAAGGGGTGGGTTGCGTGCCCACTCGAGGCAGGCGGCGTCGCTGGAGCTGAAAGCGTAATGCCGTCGAGTTAAGACGCGGCTGGAGAAATTTGCCGCGGCGCTGGTAAGTCTGGCACGTACACAGGTGAGCCCAGCTCTGGCGCCAGGAACAAGGGAGCGTCACGGTGCAACGGTTATTCGATTACCCGGCCACGTTGTCAACCGTGTCGTAACTGTTCTTCCCGGCCTGCTCCACTTTTCATAATAACGTTTCCGCGTTATCGAATTATCGTGCCGTCTCGCCCCTCGATCGCCCCGGGGGATGAACGAATAAAACGAACGTGATCTATATACGGGCATTAGTGAGTCCTCGAGATTAAGAAGAGCTTGCGCGTCGAGCATCGAACAGGTCGGCTATCCGAGGAGGACGGCGGGTGGCTTCCGTTTTGTTTAGCCAACGCTGATTCTCGACACGCGGGATTAACCCTTTGCACTGCGAGTGTTCTTTTACTCAAGAGTGCGGCAACTCCGTGACATTTTTGCGTTGGAGCATCTGAAAACGGAACTTCTGTTTTACTAAAAAAAAAAAAGATCTGTTGTTACACAATTTGATATTTATATTTTGTAATTCAACTTAGTGTGATATTTGTGAAAACAATCTCCCATATGCATCCGTGGCTTATTTGGACATGTGTCACAATATTCGGTTGTTCCCCGTCTTCCGGAATTACCTTTCCGCTTAGAACATACTATACAGTCCTTTTTTGTACCTCTTCGCGTTACATGAAGTTTTCCATTTCACCCGGAAACTGCCTATCAGTTCGTCGACCAACTGTTTCACAAATTTCAAGTGTGTTTTTGGTTTCTGCCCATTCTGTTTTTTAATGGTTTTATAGAGGATATACGCATCGATTATACACATTTCCATCCCCCAAAAAAGTAACTTTCGCCACCACAGAGTTAGTGCAATAGCGGCGCCTACGGAGTTAGCGCACTGATAGCACTGGCGGAGTGCAAAGGGTTAACTCGTCGACGGGAGACGGAAGAGGCGGAAAGAAGGGTCGCGAGGCGGCGGCGATATAATAAAAATGGACGCGCGAACGGGAGAGGTGGGCTTACAGAGGCATTAAGAATATCCACGGTATGCGCGAACATCTGCGTTCTTAAAAGCATATTTGGCTCGGTATTCCTGCCAGCGTTTCGTCCCTCTGTGCGTGTATATCAGCGACGGAACCGCTCGAATTTCTTTCTCGCGGCGCAACATCGTTAGAGTTCCCCGGGAGGGCTCTCGAAGGAACGGGTGGCGCAACTTCTCGCGATCCCGTTATAACGTCTAGCCCCGGTTCTTTATTCACCGTTAATGGTATTCCCGTTCGTCGTGGCTGCGACGAGACCGCGGAATCGCGGCGCGGGGACCAGCAATCGAGCGAGAAATTCCGCGCGGCGACAATGTTATTAAGAAATATTTTTACGCCCCAGTCCTGATACACTTCCGCCCCGAAGACGTCGAGGGCGACGATAGAGCGCGAGAACGATGGATCCCCGGGCGTTACTCGCGGCTTATCGTCTCCGCCAGCGCCGCGGACACGAATCGTTAAATGAAGATAGCGTTCCGCGTTGGCTTTGCTTCGTCCTGGTTCTCAATTGACCATGAATTTCACCTCTGCGACGAAGGGAGGAGAGGAGGTCTTCGAGCTCGTGGATCGAAGAATCGTTTTCTTCTTTTTGGATAGAAAAATGAAGGAACAGTGCGCGAGAGAAAGTAGCTTGCAGAGGAATCGAAGCTTTGGTTGCATCGATTAATTGTTTGGTCTTAAGGGCGCGCTTTGGGAACGTGTGTCTTTGACGTTCTAGCGGAAATTACCATTCTCTCGATGGTAAATTGTGCTAAATATGGTGTCGATAATTATTTTCACCTCGTCGCAGACTTGTCAGCTGAAACCAGGAAACGTTTCTTACTTGCTTCGTTCGTTTAACTTTCAATTTAATTTCCTGCGATTCATCGCCGTCAATAATCCTTAACATCGAATGCTCTTAAAAGGTCCGAGCAATGAATTCGAGTAATGAAAATACCGGTGATACGCGAGCCAATCGCTGTTCCGATGGATAGCTGAAAGCGATCGGAAGAACAGCCGACGAGCGCGCGAATAAAAGTTCGCCCTCGGCCGCTCGGTTTCGTCCTAAAATATAATATAGGTCTGAAGTGAACAGCGCGCGGATGATGACGAATCGATTCGTGGAAAAGCCAAGATCTTAAATATGAAAATAGTACGGTGGCAGCGCTTGGTGCCAAAAATGTCCGTCCGTTTCGATCGATACAGGTCGCAATACTCGGAAATTCAATCAGGGAATCAAAAGGACGGAACTGTCGAGCGTATTTTCGCCCTGTCTATTTCAGCATCCGAGAAACGCGCCGGCCAAATATTTCGATGCGAGCCGCGTAAACTTATTATCTTTATCGTTTTATCGTCTCGTTACTGCTCGTATATTTCGTACGTTCGCTTAAATTGTTCAATTCTCAGCGACGTTTATATATAAACAGCCACTCGATCTCGTTCTAAGAACACGCCAGCCATCGAACGAAACTCACTTCCGCCCCCTTTTACGACGCTGCGAAGACAAGAACGGAGGGAAATTGATAAGCCCGTATTGTGAACATCGTGTATAAAAAAAATGTTTCATCTCGCGTCTCGATACGGACACCTCTGATAAGAGCGAATGCAGGCTGGTTATCTTATCGCTTCGTATAAAGAGCATTTAGCTCGCCATATGCTATTTTCTCCGAAAATTTATCACGCTGCTCGGCTGTAATTATTCCACGAGCCTGCGAAATTCGATCGATACTTCGAAACGTGCAAAATTGCGTCCAATGCTCCCCCCGTTCGAGAGAAACGACTCTTCGAATTGCTGCGCGCGTTTCATCTTTCTCGTCTTGCCGCGAGAAGCTGCGTAAAAACGCATCAACGTTGCCAGCAACTCTACGATATGCAAACTAGAAAAAGGTACTAAGGGAGCGTCGCGTTCAACGGTGTTTTTATCCGGTGGGAAGCGTAATTCCGTGGAACGCTTATTGCCGCAGGAATACAGCGCTCGCTGATTAGATAATTTTCCCTATTTCGCCCCTACGATAGCTATCGCGCTCGTTATCGGGCAACCTTGTCTCCTTTTATCTTTATCCGAGATAAGATACACTCGGTTCTCGTGTCAGGCAATAATAGTCGGACGAGCGCGTACCAGTCGTATCCGATGAGTCAAGGTAAAAATTAAATGCAAACGCTCGCGTACGAACGTACTCGTGATTATTAATCACGTTCGCTTCTCGTGCATGCCCGACGCGAGTACCGCAAACGACTTAATCGAATAACCATTCGCCGGGAGCGCAGGTGAATCGAGCGGACTAGGAACTGATAAAAATCCAATTATCGTTTATTAACCTTGGAGAACTCTTTCCTCGAGGACACCAGCGACGGTACGCCCCTGAACGGTCACTCGATCGTAGCCCATTGGAAACCGATTCGACGTTATCCGGGGCGTGTAGCAAAAAGTTGGATAGGCGGACCGCGCTCGCGAGCCTGGAATCTGACAGAGCCGAGCCTAATACCCGTTATCTCGAATGACAAACTCATTTTTCATGACGCTCCGCGCTGCGGATGATAGATCGAGGTTTGCCCGGCCAAGACAAATTTAAATTTAATCATCTATCAGCGAGACCACGGGCGGATCCACCGGGACGTGGGATCACACGCGCTTGAATGATTACGCATTCAGGGGTTTACCCGCATATAGAGAGGCCGGTGGCTGGAGTAACCGGTGATCGTTACTTTCCACTTACGCGTTACACAGACCCACCTAATGCCGCGACGTACGTTCGTCTGGATCCCCCCGTGGATCCTCTTTTTCCGCCGTCACTGATCCCGCTTTCATCAGAATTCGATTAATTTCAGCTGACAAACCTTCCGTTGACCCATCATCGACTCGTTCGTCAGGCATAATAATAATGTAACGAGCCTGATCCTCCGTTTCCGTAATGCCGTTTTAACGATCGCGATCCGTTTGCCGGGACTTCAGACGGCTACAAAGTAAGCTCTCGATGTTCCGCGCGCTGCGAAAGGGTGGCTCGTTAAAGGAAGTCGTTAATACGGTTTTGCGTGCGGGGACAGGACGGAAACGCGTGGGATACGCGGAAAACGCGCGGGGGTGGTCGAACTTCGTGATCGGTCGCAATAAAATGTCTCTGGTCGGCGATTGCCATCTAAATGGATGCAAAAACGGACGGCCAGGCTCGTGGCGAGGCAACGGCGATGGCGGCGGGCTGTGGAACAAGCCTTGGTCACGAGGAATCCGACGATTTCGAGCCGCGACAGAGGGGGATTAATCGTAAAACGGGAGGAGGAACGATCGACGGCCGCGTTCGACGCGCGTTTTAATCGGCGGCCATGGCGTTCGATCGGGAAGAGCGGTGTCGCGCGAAGTGCCGCGATTCGAGAGGCGACGATCCATTATCGGAAGAACCATTGTTCGCGCGCTGATTGCGCGTTTCATAAAAAATGCAACGAGTTACCGAATTACGTTCGAAATCGGCAGCAGCGTAGCCAGGACAGTCGCAGGAGCTCGAGCCCTTTCGCCGTCGATAACGAGCACAATAATCGGTTAATTTCATTCATAACGTCGACGGAAATTCGAAAGGACGCGCAGCGGTGGCGTTTAAAATTTCCGTCACACGGTCGCGATTTAGCGCTCGTTAGCATTCGATTCGCGCGTACACGACAACTGTCTCGAAGCCGGCACTTTCGACTGGCGCGTGCACACGGTTGCGGCGGTTGTTGGCTCGGTTGGCTCGGGGCAGAGAACCAGGTACCTCCCAGTGGAAGTTGAACCGAAAGCACTAGGGGGAATTGCCCCCTAATTTCAGAGCCACCGACGGCAGCTTATACCACAAAGCTCTTCTAACGACTGCGCCTCACGCCACGTGATTACTATGGGACTTTTGGGGCTGCACGAGATGTCGACGGTTTTCTTATCGATTTACTTCGAACCGGTGGACGATCCGCCTCGCCTCTGCGCGCGATTTAAACGCAAAAACCGCGCGCGCGCGCGCGCCTTCGATCGTTCGAAATGAGAATCCACTGATGCGAACAGTGTTCGCGGGGCGAAAGGCGGTGGAAGCGGAAAAAGAACAAACGCGATCGAGGAAGGAAAGTGTGCGCGCTCAAATAAGAGGAGCAAACACCGCGACCTGTCCAAAGCTATTTTCACTGGCGTGTAACATCCGGTAAACGCACGTACGGTCGACGATCGTTCGTGCGTCGGGTGTATGCGGGGGATGATAATTTCTAGCAGTCTGGCAAACGATCAACATCGTACGCGTATTCGGCGTGTACTGAACAAACTCGTCTGATTCCCAGTGGGAAACGTGGGCGACAGAGAACGCGGCGGTTTACGTTGATACAAGCTCGTCAAATAACAGTTTCATCGTCTACCGCATTTACGCGACAGGTCACTTAACGTCCCGATCGGTAACGCGCGGAACAGAGGACTCCTCGAATTCTATTGCGTACGCCTCCTTAACGCGATTACCTGGCTGTCCGCTTCCTCTTCTTTTTCTCTTCGTTAATCTTTAATCGCTCGCTCGATGCACAACTACGTCGCTTCGATATCGAGCGGTCGCATTAATTTCGAAGTCGCTGGACGGGACAGGAAACGGGGTTACGCAATGTACTGTAAACTTGGAACGCGGATACGCTCCAACGGCGGTAAATATAGTGCAGCATCGTTCAAGCAACAGGACCACAAAGTATAAGCGTTTAACTAATTGCTGTGATTTACGTACATATGTACGTCTGATGGCTGAGAAATACGCGGCGGTAAGTGTTGGACATTTCTGAGGCGAAAGGCTCTCAGCGGGGCTCGCTTCCCGTTTGCCTCTTCGGTTTCTCTTTTATTTTCGCGTACGTTCTTGGCGCGAGTGCGCAATTACCAAAGGGGAGAGAGTAACGATTGTTTCAAAGCTCTCTTTCGTCGCGACGTCGAACGTATAGACACGAGTAATCCCCAGAATTGATGGCCAATTCATAAAACACGAATGTCGCGCGAAACCGCGCGAAGCTCGCACGTGGTAAGTGCACGCGGCGACATTTCCGCGCGCGACGGCCCAAACTTCTCGTCGCGCAACTAATTGTCCTGATTTATGCGCGCCGCGCGTGTCCCTCGCCGATTGGAGACACTGGAGCAAACCGTGTTGGAGAGAGCGCGACGCTCGATTATACGGGCAGCTGGCCACGCTCCAATCATACTTTCGTTGCTTTGATTCCATTTGGTCGATCATCGCCGACGATCCACGCGTCGCGAGGGTGCGCAAGGGGGTTGGCTGGCTCTCGCTCGCCCAGAGGACAAGTGGGTGCTCCGTCTCTGATCGCAAACGCGTTTCTTCCGTCGACTGGTTTTATTTGCGTGAGGAATTTCGTGTCACAGCGAGACTCTGATTAGATAGATTTCGCATCGCTTTTTTTTTTTCTAAGAATAGGGGAACTTGATCGTGAATCGAATTCGCTGGGGAATGATTTAATGACGCTGGCGGTTGGGGTGGTGGTAGTTTTATCATCGTCGCCTGGAAACCGCTCCGTGCCAGGTTTTGGATTAATGTCATTCCGCGTCTATTTATCATAGAAACTAACCCATCCTTTCCAGCGGTGTCAAAAGTGTCGAGAGACTCGACGAACCCGATAGCGAGGAACGCTAAAATTTCATCATTCACGCGTTAACCGGGGGGGGGTGCAGAAAGTTTGGTCGTTAGACGAGTACGGAAGGAGAAAATTAACTTCAACGCTGCTCGACGATTTTCGTGTTTTTTTTTTTTTTTAAAGCCGATCCTTTGCTGGCTTTGCCAACCCAACCGTTCGATGGTAAAATATTTTACAGATATCGACTCGGAAAACGACTGAAAAAAAATTCACGGGCTATTCGCGTCGCGGCTATTTTATATTAATACTTTTTTACACGGAATGACGAATGAACTTGTTTTTCACAGGGAAAAACTTATGTTTCCGTGGAAACGAAAAAAACGAGCGAAATGGCGCGAGTGTAAAATGCATCGCCGTGCGTACCGTGAAAATATAGTCCCGGAAATGTAATCCACGTGGAGCCATTCATTTTAATCCTCCAACGTGATTTTCTAATTGCAATCGGACGTAAAGCACGACGTAACCCAGTTAAAGACGAGTCTCTGTGTAACGAAAATAGGAAAATCTGCATACAAATGACGAGAAACGAGAGGTACGAGGTACGGAAGGGGTTGGGGGCGGGGTGTCAAGAAACTAATAACGGAGGGAGAAAAATTGACAGCGGAAAGATTGAAATTCCTCAGGTTAAAAAGTTCTCGATGGATAATATCCATCAAAGATGACAAGGAAACGACGCAGCCGGGATGAAAATCGTTCTACGGTGAAATCCCTGAAATATTTAATCGGCGACCAGCAGTGAAACATCGATAACGGCTGCGGGAATGATTCAATGTCGCGGATCGTGCACCTCGAAGCGGTGCATAATGGCTGGTGCCAACTGTGACGCGCGCTACTTTTTTTTTTCTCTCTCTTCCACCGGCCACGATTTATTTTTTACGATGACCGTCTACGGATTGGAACAGGACGACGGTTTTTGCAATTTGTAAGCAACTACTGGTTGCCACGGGGGGAAAAATCGTTACTATCGCGGAATGATGAAACGAGATACATATTTTTCCGACGAGACGCACTTCTCTCCACGGCGAGGATTTTTGTCAGCGAGCCGCGAGAGGTTTCGAATTTTATTCGATCGAAATTTTTGCTATTCCACGCTATCCGAGTTTTATAAAGCTTCTCTTGCGCGGCTTTTTCATCGGGACTGGGACATTCTTGAAGAATTCCTTAGTCGGAAGCTTTTCCACAGCTTCTCTATTACGTTTGCGTTCAGCTAGATTTCAAGCATTGGATAGCTAGGATTAATAATAATAAATCGAAGATCGGATCCTTTGACTTCCGAATGTGGGTCGCGATGTTTCGCGGCGGTCGATGGAAAATCGAACGGAAATCAGGGATATAACCTGTCGTCGTCGGTCGCTGTGTCGAATCGCGCAGCATCTTCCAACTCCAAAAGGTGGAATTCTTCATGCCTGCTCGAAACCTTTCGGCGAGATTAAGCTCCGATGCGTCGAGCGCGCTGAGAAGTTCGATGCCTTCCTCCAACCCTCTCTTCGGCACCCTTTTTAACCTACCGCGTTGGGGAGTTTCGAGGTGAAGTTGCGGACTGTAGGCGCGCTGCAGGTGAACGGAACGCCCTTAAAGTTCGCCACGGGAAAGAAAAGACGGAAAGAAACTCGAATGTCTCGCTTTACGTACGCGGAACGTTATCGATCGTCACGCGTCCACGTTTGATTTTGCTCGAGGCTATTTATAAGTGGATTTTCTTGCAGTATCGACGCCCATGTCGCGGCACGAGCCGAGTTTGCCGCCAAATTATTTCGAAATCGAGCGAAGCGAGAGGCAGTTCGCGCGCTGTACTCTTTCCTTTGCTCTTTAAATACAAGGCTTATACCGGGCTTAGCGTTGTGCGGTTATCATATTAGAAGCTTTCGAGCGTACGCCGTGTCCCTACGAGGGAATTATCCCGACGTTCCACGCGAACTGCTCTAGCCGATGTGTATCTTGTGCTGACCCATTTATAATACAGCGAAAGCTGGTCGCAGAATTCTCTTCAACGAAGCAAGACTAATTGCCGACGCAAGCTGATATTTTCAGAGAAAATAGAAGGAAACGCTTGAAATGTCTGCCGAAACACCCCAATAACCTCGATAGTTATGCGCGATATCAACTGAATCGTAGCCGGAGTTCCGTTTTATGCAATATTTTAATCATTCGAGTCGAGGTCTCGAGAGCAATTTTAAGGGATGATTCTACGGCGCGAGGAGCCAAAAAGGTTGCGCGACGATATTAGGATAAAGTTAGAACAATTTTATGAGGTCCGTTCTCGAAATCGTTAGAATACGTGACTGGGCATTTGCCCGTAAAGTTACATGCTTGACGACGATAGGGCACGAATAAAGTGGCAGCGACATTGGAGCGCCACTTTCAACGCGAGACATGAAACCGTTTTAATTTCACGGTCCGCGGAGTATCAATCGTATCGTTGAATCGCGACTCGTTAAACAGGCTGCATTTAACGCCGCGCCCTTTAATTGAACGCTCCGTCGAACGGTTCCGGAAAAGCTCGGCACGTTTCTCCTTGAACTGCTGCGCCAGCTAATCATCGCGCATAAGTGACCTCGACGGACCTTTAAAACAGAGAATCGGTAACGATCGAGCGGCGGGGGCAAAGATCGAAACAATACTCGAGCGTCGCGGGTAGGAACGACAGGTGGATCGGAGAGAATGGCAGCGAGTTCCAGGCCATTACAACCCCTGAATATTTCAACGGCGCGATGCTTGTTGAGGGGTGACTGAGAAACGGACGGCCCCACCTCTATTATTTATTGCGTTACCCTCGCGCGGCGGGCTAAACTTCTCCCTCCTCCCCCTCCCCCCTCGCCCTTCGAACCGACGTTCCTCCACCTGCCCCCTGCAGCCACCCCTCGGTGCCTCGCCACCGCCCGACGGCTGCATCATTGCACATTATTCATACCACGAAATTTGAATTATACATTCAATAGAACGACGCGACGTCTGGTGCAGACGACGCTGCGACTGCAACCGCGACGCTGCTAAAGACGTTCCGGAGCATCGCCGTGACCCCCCCGCGTCTCTGCCGCGCCGCTGGAAAAATGGAAATTCCCGGATGACAGGGGACGAGACCGCGGAGACATCTGACTTGTAAATTACCAGCCGCTCTTTCGATTATTTGGAAAATACCGGAACGCGACCGCACCCCCGGACGGTTCTTCTAGTAATAAAGATACTCGACGAGCGAGACTTGCCTACGCGGCGGTGACGAGACGATCGCGCGGAAGGGGAAGCGTTCTGAAGCGTGGCTGAATCGAAGGACGAAGAAAGGTGGCCTTTAATTCTGTTTTCTCGTAATCAGTTCTCTGCAGCCGCACCCTCGACGCTCCACCTGTCGTACGATTACGCTGGCCATAGAAAGTCCGCGACGCGGACGGAGACGTCGCAAGGACGACAAAGCGCGCGAGGCATAATACCGTCGTCGCGAGTGCATTAAAAATTGCCGCGTGTGTAATTGCCGGCTGGATAAAATAATAGAAACCGCGGGGGCGTTTCATGCCAGCCGCGGGCACGGAAATGTTAATCCGGCAAATATTTAGCGGGCCACGGTGACGCGCGTGGCCGTCGTACGCCGCTGGTTCCGTTTTAATTCGGGCCGTTCTCGTCCTTTTTCCTTGCCACGGACGACGGTTTCCGCGTTTCGTCGCGCGCATTTTGATGAGACGAGTTAATACGCGGTGACGACTTTCAACCTCAAAGGGAAGTCACCCTTTTCGCGCTCCTCGATCTTCCGCGGAGGCCGCTCGATCGAATCGGTCCCCGTGAAATCGTTGCGAGCAAGCGAGGGCAACGCGACTCGCTCGCGACCGCTCTGACGTCTCGTTACGCGTGTCGATCAAATTTTTAATTCGCGCGCGAACAATTTTCATCGTTCGCGGATGGACTGGAAACGGAACGTATCAGAGTTTTTCATCGCGCGGAGGGGCGACAAATTTTTCTGCGCGGCCACGCTCGATACGTGGCAGTGGTATCGCATCGCGCATACACCGACGCGGGGCATTCGTTATCATAAATAGTGGCGCGGCGTGTATTTCACGGTGAAAGGTGGCCTGGCCGTCGTGACGCGTCCACCTGCGAACCGGAAATTGGCTACGCCGATAAACAGCCGCCGTTTATTAGCTTATTTATTCTACGAGAAGAGCTTGAAATGTAACGAAACGCGAGTTCTAGGCTGGCGATCGTACGCAGAAGCGGTCGAAATTATTTTTAAAATAGACCGTCCTCCGTCTCGTGCCTCGTGGTTCGAGGCGCAGAAACGAGCAGGAAAAGTCGATACTCTTAAAATAACAAATACAGCGACTGTATCGTAAACTTAGTTCAGTTCGCTGCCCTTAACTTGGCTCCGGCTCTCCATTTCCCTCCGAGGCAGGGTTAGGATTATTTACGGAGAAAGGAACGCTTCAAAAATTCATAGAGGAACGATCGCTCTAGCACGCTCGCCTCTCATATCCGTCGTAAAACGAGCGGCGTATAAAAAACACGTGGCCGAACGAAAAACGCGATCCGATCGACGCGCAAACAACGCCGACCATCTACCGTTGATCCGAAAATTGGATCTGCCAATAAACTACCCGTGGAAATAATTTCTCTCTTTTTTTTTCCCAGCCCACTTTTTCCAGTCTCTTTTTCCTTCGCGCGTCACGCTCGCACCAACGTCGCTCAGCACCGTGTTTGCGATCCGCAAGCTCCGCTCAGCGAGTTTCGCAGGGCGAAACGACTCGTAATCCCGTCCGCGATGTCGCTTCGATTTCATTTCCGCCACGTCGACAGCTGGTTCGCGATTTTCGAGCGTCCCTTTAAGGGACGCGACTCCTTAATTTCGTTTCGAAAACCAGCGGAAGGTACTCGTTTGATCGTCGAACTCGTGAGAGACGCCAGAATGAAGTTAGAGCTGCTCTATAGCTGCATCGTGCAGGGATCGTTGGGAAAAACGTTGCCACCCGTGGAGAATATAACCGCGAGAGGGTGCTTCTAGCGCGGGATAATTGTTTCTACGAAATTAAGCTACTTCCGCGGGTCGTATTTTTCCCGCGCGCGATGAAGACCTCGTTCACGTTTTTTTTTCCGTAACGGAGGATAACGTTCCCGTTCCTATACGCGTTCCACCCAACAATGAGGGATAATGAGGATCGTTGCGGATGCTATATCATCGCTTACGACGTACCTATTGTCGGACAAACAATGGCCGTTGCTGGACGCTCGAAGTATCCAAGAACGCACTTTATTAATGGCGCGTTGCGAAATATTCTGTTATGCATTTCCGCGATCCGCCCGTAGTTCTTTTAACGTAAATCTGTTACGCAACTCCGAGCAACCGCCCTCCCCGTTCAACCCTTATTACCCCCAGCGACCGCAAACGCGCGCGGCTTTATTTAAGCCTTCGAAAGCGCCTATCCATTTCCCGGTGAAATATCGTCACGTAACAAGTTGCGTAAACCGTCCTGAATGTCGTTACGTTGCCGCGCGAGCGATACGGGAAAAATTGCCACGACATTCTCGCGGTTGCATCTTGTCCGGGTAAGTCTGTCGCGCGTGGCGAACGCGCGGATCCGCGCGAAGCAGCGACCTACCCGCCGCGGCCTCGCGACACATTGCGATCGCAAATTGCCCGCTTACGACGCGAGTCAAAATAGCTTTACGACCGTACGAGCGGTAAAAGCTTCGAAGCGCGACGGGAAAAGGCGAAACAGCGCGAGATCGCTTCCTGGTTGCCGGCTGTTTGGAGGAGGATTCGAAGGTTCCGCCATCGCCGTCGCGGCTGCCACGAATTACCCTTCATAAAGCACCGCCACCCCTCTTCTTCGTCTTTTTCTTACTTTTGGTTACTCCTCCTAACGACGCACACGCGCGTGCACACACAGCAGGCATTTTTCCGTGCCGCCAATAGCGGAGAAACGTTAGGAACGCCAGCTTGAGGTAACGCGTTAAACCAGAATGGAGATTTGAAGCAAACTGGAAGCAGAAGAAACAGTTTCCTTCCCTACCCTTTCCCCTCGTTTTTTTTCTTTCTTTAAACACCACCAGCGGAGATTGAGCCCTTAATGCGTCACGCCTGCGACGAATTGCCTCTTATAAAGCAACGCTTCCCCCGCCTGCCACTTTGTCTTTCTCCTTGATTAATCATCCCTCTCTGCTATCGATCGCGAACAAGCGCGATGCACCCGGGCATCCAAGTAAGATGGAGAAACTAAGGCTGAATTTTACGCGCGACGAATGACGCGTGAAACCTATCGTCGTCTTCTTCAACCTTCTTCTAGAAACGCAACGCTCACCTTTTTGCATAATTTTTACTGAATGTTCGCGAGCTCTCGCGTTTCAGTGTTGATTTAAAGCGCGATAGATATTCGTATCAAATTTATTCCCCTCGCGGTCATTTCATTTTATTTCACTTTTCATCGGCAGCCTCGTATAAATATGCGGTGTGCACCAAATATGGAACAGCAAATACGCGCCGCGACTTTTTTTCATCCCCCGATATGTAAAGGCGAACACGCGATACGTTTATCTAAAAATGGTTAGAATTTTGGGTTCGATTAGAAATCGTATCGACGATAAACCCGGATCGAAGCCAGCGTTGCGGAAACACGGGGCTAAAACGAACGCGTATTATTTACAGGACAAATGAAAATGCGCGGTATAAAATATACGCGGATTTATCGTAACGACGTTTCGCGTGTAATTTCGTTAAAGATAAATAAAACCGCGTGGCGTCGAGTTTGAATTAAACGATCGATGCTCCGACATCGCGCGCGGACCTTTTTTTCCCCTTCTCTATTTTTTTTTTTTTTTTTTCACTGTTTCCAACGAACATCACTCATGATTACTCGCCGTTTCATCGATAATTGAACCTTTGTCGATTTTTAATAAAAGAAATTGCTCCGTTAATTTGCAGTTTGATGTATTGTTGCCCCGATGAATTTTTCTGCGGCGATTCCATTCGATTATTTCAGAGTTGATTTAAAAAATTTACCCCGCAAGAACGAAACAGTTTACTGGACGCGCGCGGTTGTACTTTTAATTATTTTTCGTTTCTATCCGTATCCCCGTGAAAATTTGTAACGTTCATCGATGTTTCGCGAATTCGCCGGAGCATCCCCTTCTCGCTGGCGGACGCGAACGTTTTTCTAACGCGCGACCAACTTTGCGGAAGGAACGCGAGCGCGTTCGTGGCGAAACGGAACAATTACTCTGCGAAATGGCTCTTCCATAGGCAAACAGATTACGCGATTGTTCCGCGTAGTCTTTTATCGTCGTACCAAGTACTGGCGCGCACAAATTGAGTAAACAGTCTTCGCATCGCGTCAGTTCTAGAGAAGTGTCCTCCAGGTCCTCTCCGAAAATATGGACCTGAAGATTATACCGTCTCCCTTTCGCGACGTTTCTTAACCGCCAACGAAGCGGTCCAAAGCGAAAGTGAATCGCTCGCGGCCACCAGTGAATTATATATCGAACTCTATCGTCAGATCGAACGTTTTATCCTATATTATTTATAAATTAGATTCCTCTCGCTTTCGTCCGGCAGCTTTTTCCACCGCTCGAAACCAGCCGGAATAAATGGAGAACGGCGCGTAAAAGCGTGGATCGCGCGGGCGCGGTCGAATTAAGGTAAATTAGATCGGGGATGAGGAGGGGGAGGTAGGGGGATTAACGGGTCCGCGAAAATAGCGGGGCGGCCCGTCGTGCACGTGGAGGATCGCCGCTAATTTGTTTTGGTTGGTACGACTATTAATTCTTAATTAAGCCGGGGCGCAACCGCCGCCCTTTTGGCAGCTCGTACTGGCCTGGCTTCACCTCATCGAGAGGTACCGGCGATATATCGAAAAGTTGGCTGGGCTTCAACTGCAAATGATTGGGACCGCTGGTACAGCGTTATAATAGCAACGCTCGGCTCGCTGGTACCGTCCTCCCTCGACCCATTTCGAGATCGGTCGCTCGACGGAGATCGCGCGTCGGGACCATTTTGCGGACGATGGAACAGCCGAATGAAATAAAAAAACGGAACGGTGGGGGGGGGGGCAAAACTAGTCGGTCGGAAGTAAAAAAGACCGCGCAACAACGACGACGAGGCGTACGCGCGAGCGTATAAAAACGGGCGCAGAGGGAAGCCGTGTTCGAACGGCTCGCGTTAAAATCCGGGGCCGCTCGCAGCGATTGCAGCGCGCCTCCAGAGGAACGTTCGCGTTTTACGGCCGCGGCCTAACGGAAGAGGGGGCGAAAATTTCGGTGGTCGACCTCGTCCGCCGGAAGCCGGCGCTCCCAGCGCGATGAATTTTATATTTTTCGCGGTGAATGTAAATCCTTCGAACGGCATTAACGTAACACGCGCGTGCCACGCGTCTGCGCGGTTGTTCGGAAATAATCGAACACCCGGTTCGACGCTCGGCCCCGTCCGTTTTACGTCGGCTGCGCGAGATGGAAGTTTTTTTTTTTTTTTTTTTTTTAAATAATGGAGGATCATATATTCGCGACGATATAGGGCGAATCCTGGACGAGATTGTTCTGATCAACCATTTCGTTTTTTTCCTTTTTTTTTACTGGCAAACGAGATTTCGGTTGTAAAAGGGGTTGAATCGTCGTGAAACGTAACGCTCGCGATTTGGTCTCCTCCAGTGTAGGGTTAATTCCGTTCGTTTTCAAATAAATAAAGAAAGGGACAAACACACCGCGCCATTTATATGCACGCACGCTTACACAGCTTCGACAAACATTTGCCCGGTTCGATTCGAGTTTGGCTTCAATTTCACATGCTGGATCGGGACGCGCAAGTCGCTCGTATTTCTATTTCCACCCCTTTTTTCAGCACGCCGAGTCCTACGAGGGACACTTGGTGTCTGACACCGTGGCAACGCGAGGAGGGGTAGAAAAGTTTTACGCGGTCAACTTTCGTGACGTCTGATCGGTGTTTTGAGACGGTTAAAACCGTAACTTTGATAAAGAACGCTTATTTTCGTAGAAAAACCCGTTGATTCCACGACGCTGGCAGGAGGTCGCTGTTAAATTTGCGTGTCACGTCGATGCGGGAGGGTGCGGTAATTCGAGACTTGTCCCAAGTCAAGACGGCTTGCTAGATTTCGCGCGAGTGGGTGGTAGGGATGACACGCAAATTCCGGTATCTAAACATACTCGGCTAGAGAGAAGAACCAGCGAGCAAAGCGGCTGAAGACGGTACGAAAGCGGAGGGAAAGTTCGTCTATCGCGTCGCGACGCGTGTCTCGTATTTCGAGTGACTCACCGAGGCGAGTCGCGGCCGCTGAAAATAGCCAAAGCGCGCTGGTTTATGCGAGGGCATTTTTTCGTTCCCGCGGACGCTGAATAAACGACGATTGCTAGCGGAAAATCGGGGCTGCCTGCGCAGGGGGGGGGGGGGGAATTTAATGCCCCGATAATGCGTTCCACGATGGTGGCCGCGATCGCGTGACAAATTTTCGCGGATTCAATTTATCTCGCCGCGGTCAGCGGCTGCATTTTCCCGACATATTTTAATTTCGTTCGCCGGGTATTAATGGCATAATCACTATTAAACTGTCTGTCTGATAACGGAGTACGATGGTCATTACGTGTGCCGAGATTGGGGGAAATTTTAGTTAATTTCTGCTCTACTTCCGCGTATGTGATTGGTAAAAAAAAATGCTCCGAAAGAATAACTGTATAAAAATGGAAAAAATTGTTTTCTCCCTTCTCCGTACGAGTGGTATTCTTTCGCGCGTGTGCGCGTTTACGTTAAAATAATTGGGTGCTATCGTTCTTTTAGATATTTCAATCTCGTTCGTGACACGTTGATAACTATTATTTAATATAGTATATAATATGTAGTCGTTAAATTAGAATTATGAACACAGTATCTCGACATGCAAATTTATATGTCTCAATTACGAAGCAAATTGACCGTACGTGCAAAGCCTTAAGTTATTCGCTCGATAAAGGTGTACGACGGTCCTCGCGGTATCTAGATGTTAGAATCGTCGGAGTTTAGGCTAATTTCGGTCCTTTTCCCGGGTACGCGTACGAAGAAGCATCCAAGATCTCGATACCATCGATACGTAATATCGAACGTGACGTTGCCATAATACAGACAGAAGGAATACACGGAAGAGGACACGGTGGTCATCGTCAAGCCAGATTTTATCCGTGCAGCGGAAATGGACACGCGATATCGCGGAACCGAAATCGTTTTGGCAGTTCCAATTCGCCTAAAATGCTTCGAGCGGTTTTTGTAACAGTTTCTCCTGTTTTTTATTCCCCGAACGCGCATTTCGCGAAAAATGGGAAAGAAATCGATAAAAGTGTCTGGTACGTATCGAAAACACGACCACCGTCGTCCTCGACTCGAAAGTTCGTACGTCTAAAGCCACTCTGCGTTCGCAAAAATCCACCACCAACGATCGTATGTTGCCCAGAAGTACGCACAATTAACGAGTTTATCTTTAACGTTTACCCTCGTCGCTTCGTCCAACCGCGCGAACGTTCGCCAGATCCAGAACCAACACCACCCTCGAGGACACTTCTAATTCCCCAAAGATCACCGCCAAATTTATCCATCTACCGTTTTCCCACCCCGCGAAGCAGCCCCTCCGCGCGCCGCGGCGTACAAAAACATTCCGCGTTCCCCGTTGAATTTGCTCGTATTCACCAGGAACGAGCGAATCAAGCATCGATTCACGGTACAGCCCGCTCGCAATTGAACCGTTCCACGGTGTTCCAGAGGAGAGGATCGTCGCCTCGCGTTGCCCAGCCGCGTCCCCAGCGGACGGAACGATTCTCGCGTCGGGGAAGATACGGTTTTATTTACACGCGGTGCCCAGTCTGCCTCCACCTATTCACGGCTGTCGCTTCTATTAGTCGTTATCCGCAGGATTTCGATCCGACCACTCTTCGCTCGCCCGCTTCCCGCCCAGGCCCTCTAACCCATAAAACGCGGAGCGGCTCCATTCGACATCGGGGCGCGCGTCCTGACCCCGATGGCTCCAGGGATCGTACCCTTCCAGCTATTCCCAGCCGCTCGTACGGTCGCATTCGTATGCGCGTGTGCGAGCGTCACATTCTGGAGATTCCCGGATTCCAGTTTCGATCCCGCCGCCACACGTGCGCCAGTTTACCCGGGGATTGTTTAAAAAATCGGGGTTGCGCTCGACACGCGGCTCTCATCCGTCGAGAATTATGTCCCCTTTGGGGTAAGATGCGTTGAAGACGAAGCTTGGGCAACCTGAACGACGATTTACGACGCTCTGCGAAAGAGGCGACGTCCAGGTGACCCAGCTGGAAGTAGGCCGCGTCGATGGTTCTCGTGGCTCTTTAATTGTGTACAGGAATACGACTCGCGCGGCTCGAGCCGCCATTATTCGCCCCCGTTCCTCGACGTTCCTACGGCGAGTTTAAACGATCGAGATGCCTGCTTCCGCCGCCTCTCGTCGCCCCCAAGACACTGGCTGTGAATCGCCGACCGAAATTCCGTCGTAACGAGTCATTCGATAAAGCGGCCGCCTTTATCCCTGAAAACTTTTAACGACCCTGCGAACGTAAACTTTGCTTAGATATAACTTTTACGGACCGCCCCGCGATCTCTCCCTTCACCCTGTTCGCGCGCAGTGATTTCATCCAGCCTCCGTCGATCGGTTCGCTGATTCTCGGTTTATTTAAATCGCCTGTCGCGTCACGATCCGCTTGTAACGTTCCTCGTAATCGCGAATGTCCCGCGTCCAACAGAGGGGAACGCGGACTCGAAAAGCGACGAGCAAAGTCGAAAACCAGAGGCTGGTCTACGTTCGAACCGTTTCGCAAACCACCAAGCCTTCCGACGAAATTAAGCTCTCTCGCCGCTCTGGCGCGTTTCACCGGTTTAAAACCTCCGCCAGCGATGTTCCTTGGGAGAGGCAACGGGAAGAAAAGAAGCGAGGAAGGGCGCAGGACGAGGCGGAGGGGTGGTAGAAGGAGCGACAGGAGGAAGCCAGCGCAGAAGGGGACGATTGAAGCGCAGTCGAAAACCGTGGTGACCCGGGGTTGTAATTACCTGGACGTCCGCGGTCACGTTCGCCCAAAGTGCTTCCGCTCGAAGCGTTTCCAAGCCACGGGAAAAGAGGATTTGCCCGCGCCCCCCGGATTTTCCACCGCGCTTTAAACAAAGAGTTGCTGCCGACGAGAACGTCCGGAAAGAAGGTTACGTATGCGCGAATGCTCCGCCGATGAATGTATTTACCCTGTACAGAGGTACGTTTCGTCCAACCGGAGGACTGTCCCCCCCCCCCTCCCCCTGTACCGATCCCAGAACGATTTCAATCCTCTCGTGTCTCATCGACTAATCTCTTTGATTCCGCTCGACGTCGAAGCGAATAATAAAAAATTAGTAAAAAAAAAAAAGAACGCTCGCGTTTTCAGGGGTTAACTCTCGCGACACGCGGGAGGGCTTCATTTATCCGGCAACAAATTTAGACGCGGCGAATCTTTGATCGGCGGCATTTTCTCGTTAGCTTGATGGACAGCCTCGATCGAGTTTACCCCGGCTGTGTACACGTATATCGGTAGCATTGTCACCCCGGTTATTTTCGACGCGGCGGACGAGCAGGCACCCTAACGCCCCGCTCGACCATTGTTTTAAACATTTTTTCCCGGCTTTTTCGCCGAATGGCCGGTTATCCCGATAGATAAAGCGCCGGTACGTACTGGATGAGCCTGATAAAGCTAATGATTTACGCACAACAGACCGAGCCGGACCATCTCTTCCATTCTCGCGCGTTTCACCCGAAACTAACGGCGCTCCGGGACCAAATTTACGAGCCGATAGATATTACCCAGCTGTTTGTTTTCTTACCGACCGAGTCAATTTCGCCTGGCAATCGTTGGCAAAAATTGTTTTAAACCCGTGGAAATATACGCGAGCGGACTGGCGGTCGCTGCGCGCGAACGTGGACGTTAATTTTCGACCGCTCGCACGAAACGAAAAAATGCAACGGACATTCGTATCTTCGTATCGCTTCCGTGCATCGAACGTGCGTCGAATCGCGGTCCATTGTTCGAAGCAAGAGATAGGATCTTCTTCTTTGCACCGAGCAGAAAGCGTTCGCCAAACGTCGCCACTTGCCACTGAGCGCGTTTCAATAGTCGCGGCGCGATAATACGTCGAATAAACAGCGGCAGCAGCGCTGCACGGGGACCTTTTTAATTAACAAGTCCCTTCGTAAAACCAACACCGCTGGATTCCCCGAGTATCGCGTTCTTCGCTTCGAACGAACGGGTAAAAAGAGACGGGCGGGGAACAATAACAGCGAGAAAATTAAGAGGACGAAAGGGCGCGGCAGGGGCGGCGGAGGAAGGGGACGGAAGTGGATCGCGGAGAATCGCACGGGCCAGGAAGAAGGCAAAAGGATGAATTGGAGTGGCGATAGGGAGGGTGGCCTGCACGGAATACATACGTATGTATATTTGAAGCGAGCGACGTCTCTGAAAGAGGAGCGCGAAACTGTCCCGCGTTCGCCAGCCACGGTTCTCCCCCTTTGTTTCGTTATTTATTCGTTTAATTAACTCTCCATCCTTCCAATAAACTTCCCGACAAGATTACCCTTTAGTTCAACAGATTTTAACGCCGCCGGGACACGCGACACTCTCCTCCCGGAATTAAAATTGATCGCCCTTCCTGACGGCGCGTGTCTATTAAGCTTCTCTTCGTTTCACGCTTTCGAGACGACGCGCCGCACCGATTCCGCGTGTAAACGCGGAAAGGAACGGTGGCAATCGTGAGTAACGATCCGGAGAAAAATAAGATGGGAGGGGAGAGGCGGTCTTTTAATAAATTCGTCCATCTAAATCATCGGAATTGGCCACTGCGCGCCACGACGTCCACCATCCACCCCATTATTGTTTCCGCCTCCACGTTTCCAGCCACTTTCCCTCGCCGCTCCTTTATAAGGATTATTAAATCCGCGAAACTGCTGCCAGCTTTCGGAACAATTAATAACCGACCGCGACGAGCTGCTATTTTTCCCTCCGGTCCGGGCGTTCAGTTTACGCGAAGTTTAGCAGGCAAATCGGGTTTCCATCCACCGCAGCGCGTCGCCAACCCCGTCGCGCTTCGTCCTCTCTCCTCGACTGCTCTGCTCCCAAATCGTTGGCGCCGGGGGTGACGATTAACCCGAAGTAAACAACCGCCCAATAACATGCTAATGCGAGCGGGTAGCCAGGTCACGCGGAGGCGATGGAGGAGCAGCGGGCGATCGGTAATCGAAGACGAACTTCGACGCGGTTCGCGTAAGAATCCGTTTTTCTCTCGTATCGATCCACCATTTTTTTTTTTTTAGTCGACCAATAATTCCCGATAGAATATCGCGCGTCGAGGTCAGGGCAAAAGTTGACGAATAGAATTGTCGAGCAAAGACTCGAGGAGGGGATGGGAAATGAGATGTTGCTCGTCAAAGGGTGGACCGACCGAAAATTCGATGAATCACATCGATAGAGGAGTGGACGAGCGAGTAATTAGAGCGTGTGATTAAACGACCGCGAAAATAACGGATCGGAAGACCATCAATTTCGACGCGAAAGCCAGTCCGATGAGTCGATCACTCATGATTACCAGTCGCAGAAACGATATATTATTATGCACGATGATAGGGGCGGGTCGGAAAAGTTTCGGCGACGATACATCATGTACGAAACGTCCGCGTTATCGTTAATCATGATGCATTAGACACCGCTAATGATGATTTCTAGTGTCGTTGCCCTTCGTTAAGCTACGCGGATAACGAGATATTTCCGGTGGTTGTCGCCAGCTGATCATTTGGCGTCAGTTCGAGTGGAAATTCGACCAAGATTTAAGGGTTGTTTTAAAAGTCTCCGTTGACAGGTCTCGTCGAATCGCGTTCAACTGTCCGCGAGCGAACTATAAGAGAAGAGGGAGCTAATGTTTATGTCGCAATAATTTATGAATCACCAAGCGGGACCGCGTATCGATTTTAAGAGAGATCGATAGTACGTTGTTACGTGTTCGCAGGACATAAGACCACGTAGTAGTATGCCTACTCTAAGTTGAGTAGTACGCATACATATACATCGTGAATCGCAATTTTATATCACGCGTGATTACGTGCGAAAAGGTGACTCGATATGTTCTCTTTTGTAATTGAAATAATTGCACGATTAAAAAGAAAAGTGGTTACAAACTCCTATCAATATTCTTATCACCGTAACTGTTATATATAGATGATTGTTATTCGACGTGCTTCGTTCCAACACATTTCACGCCACACAAAAGGTGGATTTTTCTCAAACTAATCGCGCGGTAAACTGCGATAAAAGCAAGCAACGGTAAGTGGGGCCAATTACAACGATGCTCGAGATAATGATCACGTAGATAAAGACTAGTTACCAACGGTTAAAAAACGAAGCGTCCACGATTACCAATATCGATCGCGTTTCACCGAGACCTAGATACGAACCGCGAGTTGCATAGCGTGTACCTTGAACCGACGCAAACACTAATCGCCGTTTATGTCGCGCAATAAACGTGGCGTACGTCGACTTCGAGTCTCGGATCGAACCTCTGCTGGTGTTCTTCCAGAACGATTCAACGATCGCCTTGAGAATCGCTTATCGCGGGCGAACGCGCGATACGAAGCGCGCGGTGGAAGCGAGCCGGTGTCCGCGGAAAGGAGAACAGCGAGACGCGGATCGATCGAGCAAGAAAAACTCGAGGGAGAAGAGCGGGGCTGGTGGTGCTCGATTATAGTCACCCTTTCACAAAGACCTTCCCCGGCTGTTTGCAAAAGGGCCTCCGCCGTAAACAACGACGGCGAGAACGCGAGCGGTGGCACGAGACAGGAAGCCAGCAGCGACAAAACACGATGGACGCGCGGCAAGTAGGTCGTTGGGGAACTTTTCCTTTCGTCTTCAACCCCCGCGCGCGAGGGGAATGCGCGCTTCAGTTATTCGTACGACTCCGCGCGACAAACGGGGACGTCGCCTTTGCGTTCGGAACGAATTTAGACGCTGCCGCATCGGGGAAACGGCCGCAAACAATGCCGCGTCGGCGACGTCGCCGCTCTTCTATCGCCGTAACCTGCTCGCCGCGTGCACATACTGTTCCATTTTAGCGCACAAAGAGACGCGGGGCCCTCCGCAGGGGACGGGGAAGACCCGAAGGAACTCTGGAGTCGCTGGAAAATCTTTAGGAAGGATCGTTAAAATGGTCTCAACGGTCACTCCACGGCTCCCCTCGACCCTGGGGCGAAGGCATTATTCGATACTCCTTTGGCGCGAACGGTTTTTCAAGAGCCCCGCAACAATGCCTTGCAATTTTTTCCTCGCGAGGGTATCGTAAAACGCGCGCGAAAAATCAAATTACGCTTCGCGTTGACGTCACGTTAGACGATACCCAGACACGTATCCGTATCGGCGAGCGCAGCTCGGCAAACTGCACGTAGACGTACGATATCGACCCGTTTCTCGTTTCCGTTTAATATCATTCGCGTATGCACCCGGACGTAAGCACGGCGGTGTTCATGCAGCCCCGTCAGTTATTCGACTTTATGTTGCCACGATGACGATGACAATGGCGATGGTGATGGCCCCGGGAATGCGAGTCATATTACCGCGCTCCCACGCCGAGCATCCATCAGTGGCTCTACCTACTTCGCGGTCGCTTTATAGATCTGACAAATAGCCGCGACTATGAATGTCTCCCGCCCCCGTTTCTGCCTCTTCCCTTCGCCCATCGCGATGCCCACCCTCGAACGCGCACACGCGTCCAAGGGGGCGAAAAGCGGAAGCTCGGTTGAATTAACGAACAACGCGACCAGCTCCATCGATCCCTCGAGCTTACCGATCCGAACGATTCCTTTCCTCCCTTCTAACAGTCTCTACGTTTCTCGTCTCTCTCCACGTCTACGTCTACGTCTTCTGTGTACGTCGCGATCGGTCGAGCGCGGTCCGTTCGATGCGATTCCTCGACAGGATCTCGTCCGCGTTCCTCGTTTCACGTTGCACGGATCGATCAATTTTATATACGCGTCGCCAAGATGGTTACAGCCACGGTAGTTAATATCGCATGACCGATAATGGCGTACGGTTAGATCGGGTGTAGACGCGCGCGGACTCGCGGTCGATGCGAGTAACTTTTGCTGGTTCCAGCAACGTTCCAGCCACGGAGCTGCCCAACTTTGGGCGACTGCTGCACTGGACAGCCGTGGATCGCGCCTTGGCATCGAGTTCGCTCGTTATTTTTAAATGCATCGTATAAAAGGAACGGCTCGGCGATGATTAAAATTGTTTTTCCACCACTCGCTGCGTACCGCGGTGGAGAAGTTAGACTTTAATAATACGTTAAATTAGAGCCAATATCGACCCACCCTGCTGTATACGGTATTCTACGTTAGTATTCCATTGATTCCGCGGTGAAAAAGAGCAACTTTTACCAGCCCCCCAACTCCGATGATCAACTTTGGCTAACTTTTACGACGCTTACGGCCGCCGATTGTTCATACCTCAAGGTTACCGCAACGAACGAGCGCAAAAGTAGTTTAACTACGTATCGGACTCGATATTATTCTCAATGGTTTATCAAAGTAGACGCAAATGGGAACAAGGATACCCGGTACGCGCGTTACCAAGCGAGCGCGCGTAACGTGCTCTAAACGCGATTTATGCCTCCGCTCGAAATCGAAAAGTAAGAGCCGATAGGCGGGCGATAAAAATTATTTTTAAGCAACATTCCGAGCGTATCGCTCGTTAACGACCCAGTTTGTTTCGAGGCGGCTAATAAGCTGTTGCGCAGACAACATTTTAATAGACCCGCACTCGAGATCGCGCGACCCACGGTGCTCTGATATAACTCGAAGCTAAACGCACGAGCCTCGCACCTTGTACCCCAATCCTCTCGACCGCAAAGGGCTTGTCCGACACGACCGTATCGGGGTTCCAATAAACATCCCTGTCTCTTCGCTGGTGTCCTTTTAAATCTCGCCGCGGAGCGTTCGATTATGAACAAACGACGTCGGTTCCCAGAGCCGAGAACCGCGTCCTCGAGCGTCGTGCGATCACGCGTCTCCGTTCCCGCACGTACACGCGCGCGCGATACGAGAGACGCGACGTCAGCTCGAAAAGAAAAAGGATCGCTCGAGCGTGTCGGATGTTATTGTCGTCCCCGGATAGTTCTCGTATAAGCGGTGGCGCGAGGGAGAACACGGCGAAGACACGGCTGGCGAGGGTGTCCAGGGTGAGAGGAGCGGGCAAACGAGCTAGGAGGATGGTCGCAGGCACATGCAGCACGCGAGGACGATACAATTCGGAGCTTTGCGACGGCGGTATGTGACAATATCACGGGTGTACCCTGCGGTACGTGCTCGGCTGCGGCGCAGACCGAACGATGCTTCCACGCCACCCTCGGACACCCTGCTGGACGCGGATGCTCCGTCTGAACCGCGCGTACGCACACGACTCTTGACGGGGAAGCCGACGGCGGCAGTGAAAAGCTAAGAAGACGGTCGACGGTTGTACCTCGGGCCCGTATTTCCCGCGATCTTTCGTATTTGGATTTGTCGGATTTGTCAGATTTCCACGACGATCCCCCAGCGGCTGGTCTGGTCTTTCTTTGCCAGATTACGACTTCCCGGGGCCCCAAGGTTCCGCTCGTCGTTTTACTTTTGCGAGGCAAAGCACTCGACGCGCGAAAGACCGTTTAATAAGTCGCGAGATCGATACGCTTCCCCAAACGTACCCGGGTATCCGCCTGTCGTTCAACTGGTTCGAATAAATATCCGGACCTTGCGAACGGACGTCGCTTCGCGGACGCAGAAAAATTCTTATCGACGTGACTCTCTAGCCTCGTCACGACGCGATAAAACTCGCCGCGCAAACACGCTTCGCGCGGCGTCAAATATTTACGTAATTCACGAGACGGAGAACGCGGGGCCGCGATTACCGCCAGATAGAAATCCAGCCTGTCGACAAGGTAGAAATTAATTTCGATGTAGCCCGACGCCGCGGGTAAACCATTCGAATCTAGATAAGAGAACCCTCGTACCGACCTTTAGGGTCCTTCAGTGACCCTTTTGTCGGGCGAATTCCTCCCCCGAGCCGTACATATCACTTAACCCTTGCACCTATCGGCCACCCTACACGCGTTAAGCGCCTCTTCGCGGAACTTACGCGGCCAGCTCGAACCAACTACGCCCGCAGACCGCCAACGCTGCTAACGCTTCCCGTAATTAACTACTCGTTGCGGCAGTATCTTATTATTCTATGAGCGGGCTGCTCGCCCCAGCGTCGGTTCCGAGCGCTGGCCGCTATTAGGCATTAAGCGGAATATACGCGACGACTTAATACGGCATCGTAACCCGTAATCGAACGCGAACGCCAGCGCGTCGAGCCCCGTATACGTTCATTAATCCGAGCCTCGCGATTATCCTCGTAGAAAGCCGCACGCTTCGGCTCGGAAATCTCCGATCGACGTTGGAAGAGTCGCGATAGACGATCCCTCCATTCTTTGGCCGCGCGCGTCCAGATTTCTGCTCCAAGCGTTGGATTTATCGCCCCAGCCTTACTTGAATACTATAACAACGAATACCTTTGTTTAACTAATGAAAGCTTTATTTCTAGCACGCCATTGTCAGCGACGCTGACCCACCGCCGGGATGGAACGTGTTAACTGCGTCAAAGAATGGAAATATATCGCGTTCGTTTAGAGGTACGTATAACGCGGACGAGATTTATCGACGGGACGAGTCAAGAGGGTTGCTATTCAGCGCGGTGGTCGTTACGATTTTTGTTGAGGCTTCGTTTCCGATTGTTCGTCGAAAAAGCTTGTAAATCAACGCTCGTCAGTGTACAACGCGGGGATATAAATTATCCGTGAAATGTTTTGAAATCATTTTTTTTTTTTTTTCGCCCCTTTGACCGTGGAGGATCGATTGTTTTAGGTATAGAATTCTCTTTCCGTAACTATACGCATGCTAGATCGTTACGCGTGTCGAGCGAACGATTCGAGGTGGTGGACGAAATTAATTGCCCCGGAGAACAACGCGATCACAAAAAACGGACTCGACCATTAACGCGAGAGAACTTAATTTGATCGCGCGCGCGCGTCACCCATCCGGAGAACCGAGTTCCCCCAGAATTCCCGGGGTCCTTCGACCAGGAATTCCACCCTTCGACTATCGCGATTTACGTTGGCCGGGTGCATATTTCAGGAGGACCCGGCTGGCGGGTGGATGAAGGAGATAGTCGTGGCGAAGGTGAGAACAGCCGCGGGAGTCGAAAAGGGAGACGGCGACGCGGGGATGTTCTCGCCCTCTCTCGCCATCGAGGAATGTCGCCGAGTTATTTTAGCCTGTCGCACCCTTCCCGTTCCGCGAGCGTTATTCGCGCGAGCCACGCTTACGCGATGTAACGAAATAATGAAGAAGGGCGTGCCAACGTATCGCCTGTTCATCCACCGTCTCTCTCTCTCTCTTTCTTTGTTTTTCGAGGGTTGCGCTGCCTGTCGACGGGAGAAACACCCTCTTCAACTCGTGCTTCGCCCGCGTGATTCCCTCGCCGCCTCGTCCTCGACGACGAGGAGTTTACGATGACGGAAAGGGGCTTGGCGTTTTCTCGAGTAACGGGGAACGGCCGCGCGAATTTACGACGGGAACGACGACGCCTGGTTGCGGCGTCGCGCGCGGTTTTAAGGGGTACCCGCTGAGGCGAGAGGATCGTATAAGTTTTGTTACACGGCCATTGGCAGCGAGGGACGCCCGCGGCATTGGTGGGCTCGGCGTTGCAGATTTTTACGCCTGTTTCACATTTATTTCGCGCAATTAGCTACGCTGTGAACACGTCCCGCGAACAACGCTGCCGCGTTAACACGACCGCGCGTTAGCAGTTCGCGGAAGTGAATCAATTCGAGAAGCACGTTCCTAATTTAAATGCTACACGTGACGCGCCGTCGCAACGGCTATTATTCACTGGACTTTTTCTCAAGGCAGAAGCCACTCCGATCGTGTATCCCCGCGGGACAGGCTTTCCATTAAGCGAAGTATCTTACTCCCCGGGTTTTGCAAACAACGCGGCGATGGGAAAAAGTCGCGGGTGCAGACGGGAAGTGGCCCGTAACGAGCATTAAATTGCATTTTCATTGTTATCGCGACATTGCTCGCCGTAATTCAACTAGCACGCCGCCCCGAGTTTTGATTTTCTTATCTTATTTATCGAACGAGTTACTCGAACCTTCTGTTTTTCCCGTACAATTACGTCGCGGTGCCAACGGAACCGTCGCTACGCTCACTTTTTCCCTATTTGCTCAGCGACGCCATGCAAATTGAATCGTTCGAACATTATAATTTACAATTAACCCTTCGCATCCGGCTCCTTGCTGAGTATTTCAACAGGAAACACGCATTTGTCAAAAAGCTGCGCTCGAATAAATTCATCCACCGCCATCAATAATCGATCCGAGTGCAAAGGGTGAAGTAACTCGCGAAAATATGTTTCATGCAACGTAACGTAACGTGTGACTCACGTGTTCTCCTTCTGGTCCCCGTTGTTCGACTGCGACGACGGCGACGGCTGCTGCGGCTGCTGCTTCGAGTACGGATGATGGTGATGCACCACGTTGTTGTTGTTGTTGTGCATGTGCACCTTGTTCGCGTTGCTGTCCGTTGGCGATCCCGGCGAGATCTTACCCGCTAGATCGTTCAGCGATTGGAGCATTTTCATAGGGATCCTTCTGGCGACCGACTCTCGGTGCCTCCTACCCTCCGGCTCGTTTATCCTTGAGGAAGACAGGATTACTCGTCGTTTTCCGGCGTTTGAAGGCGTCAACCCTCAAACTCTACCGTGCGCGTGCAAACGAACAAACCGATCTACGCGTACGCGCACTTCTCGACTGCCTTCCGACCCCTTTCTACTTGACCCGCGAGCAGATCGCAGCCAAGTCACACGAACGCGGTTCACCGATTATTATCTCCTTATTATTTACTATTAATTCCCTCCTTCGCGGATGCTGGACGCGGAAGGCGTACACTGTTCACGGACGCACTGATACGAACACGAATTACGTCTCCCGGTGGATCTGTTCACTGTTACTATCGCGGACTTTCGACGGAGCTTTGGCGACGTTTAACGTTCGTATCGAAGCTGACGGGTAATCCCAGTTAGCGACCGGGCGGCACCTCGATCCGCTACAAAGTGAAATAACATGAAAATAGAAGGTGGTTAACGTGACGCTCGGCGTTTTGTGTCGAGGAGAACGATGGGTGTTGCTCGCGACGAGGATCTTTAAAAGAACTGGGTTGGGATGGCAGAGACGAATTCAGGGACGTTCTCTTGCTAAGTTCCGCGAACGTGGATCATTTATCGAAACGAATGAGTCTCAAAGAGTACGGATTTCGAGGCTATTTGCGTTTCAAATACGACGATAGGTTTTCGTCTCGATTATGCGCGTTTCAACGCGCGCGCAACTTTCACCGAACTCTCTTCGCTACTGCGAAATGTTCAGAAAGTCGTCAGCGTTCTTCATCGCTTCCGCGAAATTTCATACTGGATTCTAAGCTGTCGTCCTTGTGTACACAAATTCCATTGTCGTCATCGTCCCTGAAACGGGAGTAGGGTCAAGAAACCGTGACGGCGGTATTTACCGGAAGCAGCGACGTTCGAAAATGGGGCAGGGATGGGAAGCACGACGAGGTTCCGCGCTCGCTCGACAATCCGTACGCTTCTTCGGGGATTTTCGGCGACTCGAGTGTCCCTTTGTTTCGTACGGTATCGCGTTCAACGTTTAAAGACGCCCAGGAAACATCTGGGAGAGCTTCCGTCCGTTATTTACAGGGAACACGAACGGAACCGAACCGAAACAACGGCTCGAGCGTAATGAGCGTGCTGAGAGGGAACAAAAAGCTCGCTGAACGAACGCTGGAGCCCGATTTCGCCACGGTAAACCGTGTTCGACGCTTCAAACAGTTTCGCGCCGCAGTTTGCCTCCCGCCTTTATTTGCGGGCGGACGTAAGCGTCTCGCGTGCCACCCACGGCCAAGCGGAGAGTTTTCACGCGAGAACGGTGCCGGAAATTTCGGTTGGTTTGTCCCTGGCGCGCGCCTCGACGCTCGAGGAAGCGTAATCGAGGGTGTGCTGAAAAATTCCAATGGCGATTCTCGCGATTTCCGTGCCAATCGCGAGGAAAGCGCGCGAGGCTGCCAACTAATCGAAGGGCAGACGTCTTTTCGCGACTTTAACCCCCAACGCGCGCATTGTTGCTCGTCGCGCGAAACCAGATGTCCGCGTGTACACTTTGTTGGAATATTTTTTGCATTTTAATTTCCGAATAATTTTAGATACGGTCGATACGCTTTGCATTTAGAGTGAAACATTACTCGCAAAGTCCGGCGGGCGCTTCATCGGAATAAGTAAACAGCGGGTCCGAACGGGCGAAGTAACACGCGTAGATGCATTAAACTTTCCCAGAGAACTCCATCCATCATCCCCTTAATTTCGAGTTACAAGGTGGCTCTCGTTTTTATTAACGCGGCCGAGCGGGGCGGCGCGTTTCGCGACGGGCAACGCTATCGTCTGGAAACGTTGCCCCGGTTCCTGCTCTTCCCGAATCTCGTTCAGGGCACTCGTGGAAACGCGCGGCGGCAGCGAAGAGCAAAGACACTCGGAGGCAAGACGCGGCGAAAGTGAAAGACGCGTCGCTGGAGGGCGGAGATAGAGGCACAATTACCGGAACTGCCACCACTGTCAAGTGTCAAAGGGGTCGCGAATAATTTAGCGCGCGAGCCGGGAGCTGCGCGACCCCCCAGGGCGAGAAAGAAAGCGGCGAAGACAAGGGTGGGCCTGGCTCTGCTGGCGTGGGAAGGAAGGGGGAGAGCAACGACGGCCGCGGGCTGAGAAAAGCGCGCAGGAAAGAGAGCCTCGCTCTCCCTCAGGTAACCCTCTAACACGCCTTTGTCCTTGGCGCCGCTCGTCCTTCCCTCTTCGCCGCGACGCTTCGTAGGCCCGCCGTTTCACGGCCGACGAGGCTCCTTCTAGCTACTCTGTTCCCACCTCGACGTCCCCTTTGCCGCTGACCACTTGGCGCGTTCAAACGTCAAATTAAAATCTCGAGACGCTTTGAGCACGGGGAGGGCGATTAGAGAGCGAGCGTGGAAGAGGGTCGTGGGAGAGGGCGGTTTCCGCGCGACACCGATTGTTCTCCGTCCACGCGAACAGACGCGTAGACCGCTGGCGGAAAGTTTGGAAGCCGCGCGAGTACGGCTCCCGAAGGATACCTCGCTCGCGGTAACTACGCGTTTCACGCTGGAATCGACTTCCAGATACCCGCAGCGATTTCGAGGAAGTCGACTTATCGCTCTGCGCGTTCCCAGCGCGTGTTCGATTCTCGAGACAAGGCTTACTTGGAGAACGCGTTCTCGCAAAAGAATCGTATCTTCGTATAAACGCATCGTCGCTCGATTCGTTGATTATTACGTAGTAACGAGAGAACGCGGTGGTTCCAAACTTCCCGTCGACGATTTCGTCCCCGTAGCCCGTTTCAACGGCTGCGTCCCAACCTGTATCCCCTCCTCCGTTCGGGTTCACCACGGGCTCCGCTCGTCTTCAGGCTCCGTCCGCTACCTGGTCCACTCGCGTCTCCGTGGTTCCGTTTAATTTGATCAGGGCCCGGCGAAACGGACGCGACGGCGCTGACGATACTCGTACGTGGTACCGATACGAACTCGCGATATCAGCGTGAGTTAAAGCGAACGGCGATCTCGTCGACGCCACCTGAGCACTACGACTGGCGACAAGAGCCGAGCAGCCGGCCATCGTATCTTCGGATAAGCCTTATCGGTGCCGAAAGACCCCACCCTTCGGCCACGGGCCGCATCCCTCACGGGCGTAAGACCGCGTTTCCACGCTCTCGAACCGACGCGATACGGGAGACGGCTTCACGGTACGGTTGCTCGCGTGTAAGCCCGCCTAAGCGCCTCTGCGCGGCATTTACGCCCGACTTTTCCACCGCGAACACCTGCTCGAGCGCGTCTCCGCCGCACTCGGATATCCTCCGCCGGCTTTTCCTCTTTCCGTCTTTGATTCTACTCCCCCTGGATCGAGCTTCCGGCCTTCGCCCACTCGTTGCGCCTCGCGAGTCGCCCCGCGAGTGTCCCTCCAGGCGTTCCTGCGATCCGCTCGATCGACGATCGATCAATTACTGGACGATCATGACGGGTTTCGTGGAGGGTGGGTGCGAACGGAGAACGGTGCCGCTTGGATGGATGGTCAGCTGCGTCGATCCTACGACGACGGCCTGCCGAGTGTCATCTGCAATGAACGAGCGTTCTTATATAGTTTCCTCGGACCTCTTCGGGTCTGGGGGTGGACTGGTCGTGTTTCACGCAAGCTTCTGCGGTTCGATCGGGGACTGGGGTGGGAAATCGATGGAAGACACCACCGGGACTGCTGTAACTCTAGCGCTCTATTTTTTGGGGGGGATTCTTCTAACGGAATCTAACGTAAACGCGGACAAAGAACACGAAACTCGATCCGACGACGTGACATTTCGATTTGTCCCGCGGTACGTACATTATTATTCTGATTGGGTATTTATACGCAAACACGAAAAGTGACTCACTAATCGCGCGAGAGGCGGATAAATTGCTCGCGCTTAATTCGCGGCAGACCTCGAGGATCGAAGGAGATCCAGTATCGATTCTTGCGTAATTTCGTCGAGTCGTCGGCAAGAGGTAACAGCAAAAGACAAAGCTTCTGTTTCTATTAATAACGTCTTTATGGTTATATAATGTCGGATAGAATCTACTCAACTCGTATCCGGTGGAACGCGCGATTAAAGAGGATTAACGTGCTCGAGGAACGATCGATTCTATTAATATCCGTACAGAGGAATACATTTTCGCGTTTAAAATACATTATTTCCCGTCGAAAATAAGTTTCACAGGAGTCACCGTCCGCTACAAATTTTAATCATTACCGTGAGACACTAATTTAATTGCATTCTTCAATTTTAATTATAATTACGCGCCAGCGATACAAACGGACGCCCTTAACTTGTAATATAATTTCAATCGGAACTTTCAGCTACGACGATCTAGTTATAGCGATACAATTAATTAAAACTGAATTTTTAAACAGAATTTCTCCGCTCCATAGTAAAATCCGCGATGGAGTCGCGCGAAAGCGTGACCAATGAGCGGCTGGTACGCGTGGACCCGGCGAATTCGGTCGAGATAAACCGGATGCTCGAGAAAAGTGCGACGTGTTTGCGAGTAAACAGCTCTTCACTGTAACAGCACGAGGCAGACGACGAGGCAGTGTCACGGAGCGGCTCTTTCGTGATTAGATAACAGTTGGAACGGTTTGTACGTACTCTCTACACTTGCACAACGAGCGGCGTCCTCGAGGCTCGGCTAAACCGCGACGGATAGAACGGTATGAAAGATGCTCGACGTTTATTGCGTAAGCAAATGCCCGACGGCGAACACAATGGACTGCAGGGAAGATGAGCAGTCGTTAAACGGACGACGTGTAGACAGGAGCACGCTCGTGTAAATTACTCGTTGGTCGTCGCTGACGAGAGGGGATGAAATTATCCCGCGGTTTCGTTCCGTCGTCGAGCGTTCAATTTTGCGTTCAATTTTGCGTTCAATTTTGCGTCCTCTTATCGCGTTTCCGTTACGCAACGATCCCGCGAATCTCTCGCGGAAGTAACGCGAGCGAGACTCGCGCCTCTGATCGATAAACGCGAGAACCGCGTACGCGAGACGCGAGCGTCGAATATAAGGCTCGACTAGGCGAGGGCGATGAGTAGGTTTAGTTTCACCCGTAGAAATAACAATGCAGACGGTGGTCTGGTATCGTTATTGCATAGCTAAGCGCCAGCAGTTGTTTGCCGGCGCTGAACAGCCCGTTTGCAACTCGACAAAGAGGTATTGTTCGGTCGAGGGATCCATCCAGCCTGGCTGGTACCTCCTATTTACACGGCCTAACTCAACATTATGTCGCAAACTTTGCGCGGCTCCTCGCGACGTCGAAATTCCCTCTCGACTTCCGGGTTTGACGCGCGTTACCCGCTCGTCTCGACGGGAAACCAGAAAACCCACCGCGTCGACTGGACGCGGCCGCTGGACCGATTGGACGCGCGACGACGAACGGACGGCGTTCGAGTCCATCGACTGGCGGGAAAATGGAAAGTCGCGCGTGCAAGTTGAACAACGGACACTGGCGACGCTCGAGTATCATTGGCGGGGCGCAAAACGCGATCAGGTTAACGAGTTTGTCGACGCACAATACTAATTACTGGGGCTGGCTATAATCGAAACGCGACACGGGCAGCCAGCCGGCATCCTTGCGCATTGAACGCGGCTGCAGCTGGGCCGCGCGTCATTCATCGGCTCGCATACCCCGCCGGCCGTTACCGGCAAAATTACGCGAGCTAATTGGCTAATTAGCGATTAGGAACGTAGGCAACGGCGATTCGTTCCGACGTGTCGGCGAATCACTGTTTTCGCCTCGGTACAGATGTACAATTATACCCGACCAGGCGTCTGGCTTGACCCTCCCGTCGACGCTGGTCCCTGACCGTGGCGCGAGGATGCGTGCCCATCGATACGTGCCATTCGATGCCCATCGATCCGTCTCTAGCCCGTTCGAGCGGCCGCAACTTGTTTCTTCCGACGCAACCGCGAGCCCACCCCTTTGCTTCTCGAAAAAGCTCCGATCGCTCGAACGTCCTCGATATCTCGCTGTCACGCGACTCGATCGCAGCGAGACGAGGACGAACGAAATCGACGGGCATCGCGCTCGAATAATTCCGGGGGGGTGGAGTTTCATTAGCGGCGGGATTCGTAAGTGATTACGAATCCAAACAAACGTGGTGTACGCGATCATGCAAACGCACGTTCCATTGCGGGGCTTTGCTAATGTATTACATACTGCGTGTTCCGTTGATACTGTTATGATCATTGGAACGGACATCGTCAGAGGGTATAATGCTTAAATACATTCCGTAATATCGCGGCGGAGAACTGGCGGGAAACGAGCGGACTACGCAACTACCGGCTTATCCGCGGCTCACCGTGGCTAATTCTACGAATTTGCACAGGCGAAATAGAAATATCGCCACCCCTGGGACGCGGTGTAAAAAATCCAGCGGGATCGCTGCGGATCCGTTCGTTGAAATCGTTGGAATCGGTTGGAACAGGCGCGAACGATCGATGGCATTTTTTGAGGTAAACATCCGGCGCTCGCGGCGAAAAACGTTCGTTAACAAGCGACGTGGCAGCGTTAACCCGACCAGGATTAATTAATTACTGATTAACGTTGAAAATTGAACGCGGACCGGCTGGGATATTGATGGATTGCCATTTCCGGGCTGTTTCGCCAGCGCGTTATATCCGCGACCCCAACGGCTGGTCGATTAGTATCGTCTGAAACGTGTTCCGGTCTAAATTACATTCGAGCGTTAACGAGCCAAGAAGAAAGTTGGTCGTCGAAGCGACGTACGTCCGTCGGTGGAGGTTGCGTGGCGGGTTAAATAAAATATTTAGCAGCTTTTCACCGAGGGTGGCGGCAACTCTCTCGACTCTGGCAACTTTTTTCCGCGAAAGCGTGGATAATTTTTTATTCGATTTGTTTCGTCGTCTCCTCGACCCGCGTACGCCGCGTGCCGCGCACCAGCGTGCGTAAAACAATTAAATTTGTCTGCGAATCACAATAACCGAAACGAAGTGGGTCGTAACGGTGTCCCATTTTCTTGTCTCTCGACGCCGCGCGCGGGCGAAACGTAACGCGGATCCGTAGCCAGCGTCCCGTTCCAAGGTTTATGTAGCCGACATATTTTCTCGGGCTTTTTACGACGCACTATTTAATTATAACCGGGCATCCGTGCAATAACGGGGCAGTAATGGCTGGAAATGTATGCCGAACATAACGAAAATTCAATGACGACGGGGACATCAAAAGCTCGCGCGCAATAAAAGTCGCGGGCAACAAAGAGGACTCGAAAACGTTTACGAGGGCAGTAAATCTTATTATAGTTGGTTATTATGAATACCCCGTTGGCGTGTAGCTGGAAATCGTTTCTGCTCGTCGGTAACGATGACTGGACGGGTTTTTATTCGGTTTAAGCGCAAGTAATGGCCAGAGCGATGGCACCGTGGAAAGGAGCCAATGTCGCGAGAGTCATGATCGCATGGAAAATTACTTCGATTACCCGTTTCGAACCGGGTCGCTAAATTTACCACCCGTTGTAGTTTTATTGCGCCCAGGAGCTCTCCATCTCCGCGCTCTATCTCCCGATTTTCTATTGCCCGGTTCAACGTGTCCATAACCGACGAGTAACGAGTCGCCAAGTTAATTATAACGCGCGACGGATAAGAAACGGTAATTTTGAACGATGCGCTCTAGAGGGCGGAGAAAGAGGCAAGAACGAGACGTTTAAAGATAATCGAATTGGAAATTGGAATAGTCGAAAATCGCTCGGAACAATTGGTAACGTGCCGATCGATATCGAACGCAGCGAAATCGTTGGGACGCTGGAGAGGAGACCAGCCACCCCGCTCGTTCGCGAAGTCAAGGAAAAAGCGGCGAATAAACAGCGAGCGGTGCTCCTTGGAGGATTGGACGGATTTATCTCGGCAGGACAGCGAGCAGCAGTGACATGGCTGGGCAGACCTTATGCAGCCTCTCTCACGGAAGGTCTCCAATCATGAGATTGCTCAATTGTAACTTCGTTTTTACCCCGGCTCCGTATCCAGAACTCCCCCCGGTCGCTCGCTCCACGCCAATCCGAGTTTTTCTATTATCCGTCCTGGATGGAAAAATAGCCGGCGGAATTAAAAACCGTGACTGCGTATTTCTAACGATTGCGATTAATGGGGAACGAAACATCCCCGATTCAGGCTCCGACGGGGAAGGAATGGAAATTGAGAGTCGAACCGAGCGTAATCAGAGCGATCGAACAGCGATCGAATCGCTTCAGCTTCATTCGTCGTCCTCTCGAACCGCTAACGAGTAAATTGGAAGAGAAAGACAAATTATAATTACCAATTACCGCGTAAATAATTATCGAGTATAATCGGTCGAACGTAACGCACAAATAATTGCTACAAATTCGTCGCTCGCGGCAAAAGTAATTTCCATCAACAGCCATTTAAGGTTTTGATAAGCAATTTTCCCCTTAATTAATGACATTCTTTTGCTAATGAATTTCCCCGTGCCTGGCTCCAGTAAAGATCAGAGGGAGGCATTAGAACAATCGCGATAAAGCGATCATTAATCAACGCGCTTTGATCTGACAAACAACGTTTCCTGCCTTCTTTAACGCTCTTTAAACCCGTAATTACCCGGCACAACCCCCCTTCGACACTTGAACATCGAACAGTGCCAAGGCGACACGACAAAACTCGCTTAGCCCGATAATCGACTGGAGTTTGTTAAATTTTTTCGATTGATCGCACCCTCGATCGACCCGCCATTACGGGACCAACTCTCTGCGCTCCAACTTTCCATCGAAAGTGATCGGAAGAGCACGAGGGGAGAGGGCGAGGACGATATTCCGTCGCGGAGTCCAAGGTTCTCAAAAATTGTCTGGGCTGTCCTGGCACGTTCCGCGTTAGACACATTCGCTGGTCGAATTTGAAAAGTTTCAAACAAATCCAATAACACACGGTACTATGCGCGCACGACGACGGATATACGACGCTAAGGCGGGGAGGGCAACGACGTCTCCGCATTGTGAATTCGCCTTGGCTGTCTTATATAGTCACGCTCCTACAAACCTACAGGGAAGACTATGAATGTTACGTGGAACGCTTGCACTGATATACACAGGGTGTGCTCTGGTGAAAACGGCAACCGTTTCGTTGGTACAGTTAGGCGACGTGCGCAGCGACGGTAGTTTCGATGGAACGAGAGTGAAATCTGTCGAAGCAGTCGAAGATCGAAAAGCGTATCAACCGTTTGTAAGGATGGCTCGATCGTACCGGCCAAGTTTATCGATTTCATCGAGAACACCCTGTACGTGGGTGAAAGATGTCCCTGCATGTGTTCCTGGGTAATACGTACGTATATAGGGGCGAATGTTTCGCAATACATATCGGGCCAAACACGAAGCGCCTGCATACTTTTCAATGTTCAAACCTGCCAGCCTCCGCAGCGTATCGCTCGTCTCCCTTCGGTCTTCGTCGCCTAGATATCCGCGTGTTCCACAGAGCTGGCGGATGTAAACTTGTCGCGATCGTGTTCGACAAGGCTGTGGGACAATGGAGGAACGTCGCTCCCGATAAAAAGAAGTTCAGCGAACGTTACTGGTTCCGATTGTACGCGAGGTTGCAACGAATACGAGAGGGTTTATCTTCTTGACGTTCTTTCGAAGACGAACCGAGTACAAGCGCTCTCAAAGTTACCAACGCTAAGTTACAAAGGGATGATGGTGGTTTTCGGATTTGGTACTAGACAGACTGTACAAGTATCCGGAGGGATTCGAATTTACGAGTCGCTCGATGGTCGCGTCGAGACGCGGATTCGTCGATCGTAGTGGTCGAACGGTTCCTATCTGCGTACACGCGTCGCGGCGCCGACACAATGGGGAGATTACAAGTCCACCCTGTCCGCTACATCAAGCACGAAGATGGTGGATCCGCCGCGCGCACGATCAGAACGCGCCGAAAGAATCAGCGAGCGGATATTTCCATTTTTCGAGTAATTTTTTTTTTTTTTTCGCAAGGTGGAAGGCACGAAACGTCCGCGGCCAAAGTGACGTCCCGATGCACTTGTCACTTGTCATGCAGGCAAGCAGTAAGGCGCGCTGACGGCACAGTTTTTGCGTTCCGTGCCTCCAAGTAAAAGCAAGGATGACGCTGGAACGTGGATGCAACCTTTTTCTCTTTTTTTTTTTTTTTTACGAGAGTGCTCTCGAGGTGCACTTGAGGAAAAGTTTTAACGAGACAGCCAGAGATTTTTCACCGGACGAGGGAGGAAACGAAAGAGCCGGGTAAAACTGTCTCTTCCTTAGCGCCAGAGGCGTCTACTAATGCTGTCCTTTCGAAAGAATTCGTTCTTCAAATGCTGCGCTTCCTGCTCCCGCGATGATTTTTTAACTCCTACGTCGCTTCGTGATTTACCATCCCGCTGGATTAAACAGCACGGCGGCGTAAGATAACACTTTTTACGACGCTACGCCCCGTGGAAGCGTACATACTCAGTTACATAAAACGCACGTCCGTGGTAACGTTACATCCAAATTAATCCCAGTTGCATCGCGCGGCCCTCCCAATTAACGAGCCGCGTGCGCAAACAACGGAGCGTCGCGCCGCGAAGTAACAATTCGGCTGGTCGAATTTTTCATCGATTTCGAATTATCGGCTCCCATTCCGCGACGGCACGCCGCGCGCAACACGGGAAATTACCGTAAGAGGAGAGAAATTTCCAATTTTCCCGTTCAAGTGTTTTAAAGCTCGATTAGCTCAAAGGAACAAAATCCGGCATTTGTGGAACGTGACTCGAGTAACCCAATTCCCCTCGCTGATCCTGGCGCGCGGAGGAACAGTTTTGCCCGACGCTCGAAGCCGCGATCGCCGTCGATCGCTCGCGAGAGTTATTCCCCGCGTTTTATCCGCCGCGCATCCGTCGGACGGACGACCGTTCGATCGACGAGGCTACGCGCGAAAGTGATTACGGGAACGACAAGTGATAACAATGAATTCGCGTTCGAGCGCTCTTCGCGCGGGGGGCTGAGAACGGCGATCGGGGAAATAATGGACGCCGCGCGACAAGACCGTCCGCCAGTTTTCAACCGGTCGCAAAAATTCCAACGCGAACGAGGGAATTAATTTTAACCGCGACTGGAGTTGTCTGTGCCACGAATTTGAAATATTCGCGGCGAGGAAAGCGGAGGGGAGGAAGATGGACATCCTCGTCGAAGTTTCGCGTTTCGTCGATTCGATCTTCGAATTCGAATTCGTTTTGTCAAACGAGGCGAATTATGATCATTTTTAGCGTAACTTTTAGCAACGCGTATCGATGCCACATAATTCTGGCGTAGCTGCGCGCCACCCTATTTACCCGCGACTCGCAGAGACGCGGCAATTAACGCGGCATTCCGGGATCCGGAGTCACTTATTAATCCACCGAAAGCAATTGAGAATCGCTCGAAGCTCTCGTTCCCGGTGAACGCGGCGTGTCGGTTAAATCCTTCAAGATCTTGAATTATTAATTGTCTCGCGGTGCAGCGCGTGCAGAGGAAAGGCAGCGCGGGGGGTTGTTACTCGACAGGTAGCGTCGAGCTCCGTGAAGAGAGGGGCCATTGCGCGTGCCGTACCGGCGCATTACCTTGATTGCTACGCCAGGAAACGCTAATTCACTAATGCGTCGCTTCCATATTCGTACACCACCACTTTGCTTTCGTACGCCACGTGCACGGCTTGGTTATCGAGGATAGTTTAGGATCATACGCTAACGATACCGCGTTGCGGTCGTTCTCTGTATCTTCGATCCTGTTGTCCCTGTACCAGGGATTATCCGGGCTATCTGTAGAATTAATTCCCGAGAGTTGCCGTTTTTGGGCCCCAATGGCGAGGTTAACTCTTAAACTCGCGAACGAACGTCCTCCAAGAGTTGCTCCGGGTACAGAAGCGACTTGTACGGTTCGAGATCGACGGCGGAGGAATTTCAATAAAAGCGTACAGTCGAAGGATGCATCGCGGAATCGTGTCGACGGGATCGATGCGGACCAATTGCTCGGGAATGTTAATTCGCTAATGCGTCGCTTTCGTGCCGCTGTATTACTTCCACTTTGGGTCTGCACGGCGCGAGTATGGTCCCATTGAGGATAGTTTAGGATTGTACGCTAACGATTCTGCGGTGCGGTTCTGCCGTGTATGTATCACGTTGTCCTACGCGGACCACTTTCCTCGGGAATTAATTAATCTTCCTCGTTTCCAACGGTCGGCTAATACCGCGATAATAATTCATCGCGACTTAATAAGTAGACGCGAGCTAGCACTCGCGACCATTTCAGCGATTTACGATAAGGAGAGACCTCTTTCGTCAACAAGAAAAAACAACGATGCCCCCAGGTGGCGTAGGTGCTTCCTGTGCGTTTGCGAGCACCCTTCCGTATTCAGCAGATAGAGAAGTCAGCGGTCACGCGCGTCAAAATTCTTGGATGGCTACGCAGCCTTTGTTTACTCGACAATCGCGGGTGCGTCGAGCCAAAAAGTGTTCTTTTGGCACCGTTGATACTCGTCTAAATTATTTGCGTTCACACGGTAATCGCTCTAGGTAAAACAATTCCCAGGCCGCTTCGAAAAGCTATGGCCAGCGAAAGTTATAGGTCTAGAGTCGGAATTTATATGATCTCGCACGGATTTATTTAAAAACAAGCAACGAGGGGCAAAAGTTACGAGTGGAACCTCGGAAATGGAACCTCGTCGTATTACGGAATCAAATTAAACACTCGTTGCGTAGAATGCGCGGTAATTAATGAGAAATTAGGACGATAATAGAAAATAGTTTAATTGCCTGCCTCTATTTCAGCCGTGGGCGCTCGAAATGAATCAATTAATAATTAATTCACCTGGCGTACGTAGAGATAGTCCAACGGTAACCGATATTAAAGCCATAAATAAATGGACCTTAGAACGTGCTTTTCCAAACGACCCGCAGTTGTACATTCTACTGGTTCGTGTACCCGCGCAATTGGCTTCGTAGTCTCCTAGCATCGCCGCCATTATTGAATTCTTCGATAGACGAATCGACCACCGCCCTCTCTCTCTCTCTTTGTTTATCACCCCATTTGCTTAAACAATCGCGGTTCGCACGCTCGAGAGGAACGATAAAAGACGAATCGAAATCGCGGGGAATGACACGGAATATAAATAAATCGAATCCCCGGCGTCGATCCGTGCGGAAATGAAGTTTCGTACGAAAAAGTGCCGTCCGCCCCTTTGGTACCGCGCGTCGCGACGATCGCTCGTCGCGCGCAGAATTTTCCTCAGGGGCGACGATTAATATTCCCTTTCTCGTTGACACGGTATTTTACGACGGTGAATCTTTAACCTTTATCCAGCGGGGCGCGAAACAGACCAGCCGCGCCATCCACGGGTCTATATTACCGAGATGATCTTCGCCGCAAAATTATTCCACCGAGTCCAGTCAGGTGCGCAACGGTGATTACGTATCTCAGGCACGGTGCTCGGCCAATACCTATCCCCGTGCAATCCTGTAACCGTGTTCCGTGCAACATCGTAAACAGACACATGCACCGCCGTCGCGCAGCTGGCCGGCACTGGTTAATTTTAACATTCTACCAGCCGGATTTACGCGCGCGCGCGCGCGCCGGTTGTTTTAATAATTCCGCCGATATCGCCGCGAAATCGCCCGGTTTTAAATATTCAACGGGCACAGGCGAGCACAAGTGGGACCGTAGCTCCTTGCCGCGGCCAACGATCGATCTACGCTCGTGCGAGCGCCGCGTAATCGTTGCGTTTTAAATTTCACGAACGCAATACCGGGGACGCGTTCGTATTTAAGGAGCTGGGCTAAGTTGCACGCTGAAACGCGTTCTGCTTCTTCCAGCGGAAACTCGAGGAGAATTTACGTCGCTGGAATCGCGTGGCCAGCATTCTTTCGACGAGCTCCCTTTGGTAACGTAAAGCGGGCAGGTAAAAAACCGACGCACAACTTGGAATAATTCTGAAAGCGGAGTCGTGCGAGTTTGCCCTTTATTCCGTCAGACTGTTCTTCGTCCGCTAGTTTTCAACGTCCAACAGATCGGAAGTCGCGTTCGACACCCCCAACTGACACCCCTCGTTAAGGTGGCGGAACTGTTAATCGCACAGCCACCGCAGGCGAACGCAGCGAGCATCGTTTCGCGACGATCTCGCGTTAAAGAGCCGGGTACGCTCGCTATTTGAAGCGAGCGTACGCGTGGAAGTTAATCAGCGTTATCCAGCATGGTAACGCAACCCTGTAACGAGTCCAACGTCGAGGCGACGAATTTGCACCGCGAAACGCCCAGGGACGAGTTATACCGCCGCGCGAATTCTCCAGGCGAGATTCATGCGTGCGACAACTGTTCAGACGAAGCGTATGCATGTAAATAGTCGGATGTTTTAATTAACAGCCGGGGAGGACGCGCGGGAACCTGACGAAAACGCCGCCGGAGGGGGCTGGTATTACGTTAAACACAGAACGCGCGGACGACGACGTTAAACGGATTTCCATAAATCGAACGAGTCGTGTCGGAAACTAATTCGCCGATCGACCACTTTATTGCAGCAGGATCGTGGCCTGGCAACGATGCGGAAAAATCGCGCTTCATTATCGTACGGATCCAGCGTCCATCTACCCTGGCGCGGTTAAGCGATATAATCTTTACGCGTTACGGTGCGATTACAGGATTCGTGCTCTGTCTAACCGATTAACGATCGAGCGTTACCCGATTCGCTGTAAATGCATATGTCGCGGACGTAATTGGGATTAATAATCGGAAAGGTTTGTCGAATTATCGAACGTTTCGTTATTTATCAGAACAGCGGAGGCTCATAGGAGGCTACTCTTACCAGTAATTCGTAACTAAGGATTCGTTTATCGAAACACCGCGTCGAACTCGCGATTAGTTCCTTTGTACGATGCGATCGGTTGGTACTTGCTAAACGTCGAGCGGAAACAACAAACGACACGTTCCACCGTTCGAAGGTCGATTCGCGAGCGCAATTTAAACCTCGCGAGAAGCGAACGCGTCACAACGTGCCCGCAGAAGTTCGTAAGTCCTGAAACACGGACCAACAGACGGACGCGTTGATTCGCGCTAACTACGTCGCACGCGTGCAGCTAGTCGGAAAGTCCTTCGGATCATCGACGACGGCAACGAGGCGTCACGGCTGGTTATTGCAATTTCACCGTGTCAACGGAAGACTTAGAACGGAAATCAGCTGAAATCCCTAAGACGGACCGGTTTTACTTTAGTAACGAAGCAAGTTTCACGGCGACGACAGCAGCAGATTTTCACGCCCCAGCTCCTCTAATAGATATATGCATAACGGTGAGACCGCAAATCCTTCAATTATGAAACAATGAAATAGTTAGAACCCTCGGTTGTAGAGGTCTGCCCTCCGCACCCCCGCGCGCGTCCCTCAGGAGCTTCGCGGCGCGCTGGTGCCAACTGACGCCAACTTCTCGCGCTAACTTGCCACCGTTGTTTCGTCGCGTTAACCAGCTAACTTCGCGGCAATCTACTCTGTCCTCCCCGTTTCTCTCACCCCTATCCTTCCGTCAACCACTCCGCCATCCCCGTCCTGGACCTCCTCCGTGCCGCTCGCATCTACGTCAACTCTTACGCGGCTACGTCTGCGGTTGAACGCGCGAATCCTGTCGCAGCGCGAACGCTTCCTTCGAACGATTCGTTTCGTCTCCCGATATTAATCGCGGTTTCGCGTTTATTACCGAGAGAACGGACCGACAGCGACGCTCTCGTTCGACGCAGACCCGGTACCATCAGCCTCTCGACGACGCGTTATCTCTGGCACAGAGGAACAGAGATCGACGAGCCGAAAGAGACGGTTCAAAGCGTAGAGAAGCCAGCCGGGACCGTAATGCCGTTCGAGCGGTGCGGTTCGAAATGATAATTCACCGACCACAATCCGCCCATATAGCGGAGATAAGATTCCCCCATGCGATGCGCGGGTGCGTGACTCGAAAACGCCCCCCTTTCGCCTGTAAACACCTTTCACGGCTCGCTGACAGATCGATCCGCGTTTAATTATTCGAAAACTGGACAATTTTTATCGCATCTGCGATTGGTTACTATCGAAACGAAGAACGTCCCAGGGAGCCAGCAGCGATTCATTTTTATTATCACGCGCGCGTAACTCGTTCGACCCTCGAGCGTCGAGTGATATATTCGCCTGCGAGGGGGTTGGCCGAAACCGGACACGGAAGATTCGTCTTCCCAGAGGTGTCCAATTTTACGGCTGATCTAAGTCGTAAGAGACCGCTCGGTTTCTCCATCTTGCGGACCGAACGTTTCGTTCGCAGATTATCCGGGGCCAACCTTGGGCCAAGGCTAACGCCGGAACTACAGAGAAACATTTTCTTAAATGGCTCGCAGGCGATCGATATCCGACTAGATTGGCCGCGCGATAATATTGTCAATCCGCTTCAATGCGTCGACCTCAATCCGTCACTATCGATCGTGTCAATGATCCTGCCAATATTCCCTGGTATCGACAATATCATTCATCGCGCTCGCGTCGCTTTAATACCCTTCCTGAAAAGCTTCCAAACAGAAACTTGAAAGTATTGCTCGTCACGTTTCGCTAAAGACAGCGTGCGACCTTTTCGTGGCCGTTTAAAAAGCTGTTCGGAAGAAATTTTCGCGTTACTTTCGACGTTTCCAGGTTTACGGTAGACGCGAACAGCGACACGACCGAGCGAGTGAATAAATTAGAGTCAGATACAAATGTGAAACAAAGGAGCTGAATAATGCAACGGGACAGCCGCGGATACATGCCGCGCGCGATTCGGACTTGGCGAGATAACGTAACGAATGCCACCAGCTCCGCGGAGGGCTATTTTTAATTGAACGACTAATCTCCCGTCGCGAATATAAACGTTAACGCGCCTGAAACGCGTTTCGTTTATTCGATACGCTGGCGGGCCGCTTGTTGAAATTAATCATTGGCGAGTATCGCGACACCGACCGCCTCGAGGCCGCAGCAACAAACTCGAAGACGAGCCGCTCGCTTCCACTGAAAAACTAAGTTGTACCTCGTTAACCGTCGCGATACCGATCGATTCGAGTCGCGACGATAATTGGACGCGCGGGCAACCCTGACGCGAGGGTAGCCGCACGATCCTCCGTGTCCAGCGGACGCGCATAACGCTCGTTACCAGGATCGTACTCGTTTACACAAAATCGCAATAAAGATGCTCGACAGGCGCCGTCCATTTAGCTTTAATATCAACCGGGTCGCCGCCTCCATGAACGCGCGATTCTACCGCGCACGGGACACTGGTCTCGAAAGTATATACCGGTCGTTCTATAATTTAACCAACAGCCGAGCGTGGCCCAATTACAGAAGTGTGCCTTCCGTAGCGGAGCTCGAGTCGACCGTCCGATACACGTTCAACCGGAATATCGACCTTTGCGGTCGGCGAACAGGTTGCGGAACGCTCTGCTGGCACTCGTTCCGGTCTTTTCTGTCGCGGTAATAACCTTCGTCGCGCCATCGCGTTATCCGTGAGGCAATAATTTTTCCATTCTTCCGGCGTCTCGACGGGGAAGCGAGGCGGCCACGATGGCCGCGGCGCAGCGCGGCCATGTTGATGCCGCCTCGAATCCTAACGGAAGGACGAAGATATACGAACAGCGCGACGACCCGCGAAAATGTAAATTGAAACGATCATCCGCCGTGCTGGCAGGACGACTCATAACTCTCCGCGGACGTCTTCATCCGCACCGATCGTGTATTCCTGGTAATTATGTCAGGTCGGCCCGGCGACGATCGATCGCCTCTGGGAATAGAAATGATTTATCCCGCGAGACGGATAGGCCTACGCTCCTTTTTCAATCGTAATTACCGCTTACACGAACTTCAATGCAAACGCGCGGCCCGCCAACGATAAATCTTCGTAACAAGATTCCCCGGCTGCGCCTCTATCGTTCGCATCGCGGCCAGCCCTCTCTGCACGATGCCTCGCGGGGCGAGGGATCGATAACGAACGAGGGGGCGGACGGATCATTTGTCGATACTTTAATTTCAATGCGTACACTGCCGAGCGAGGTGCTCGCAACCAGACTGTCAACAATTTCAGACGTACGCCCGCGCCAACGTTTGCGTTATCGACGCGAATCAGGTTGTACTTCGAGCCCCTCTTCTTCCTCCCCGTTTCTGATCGAAGGACAAATATATCTCTATTTCAAATTTAACACGCGCGTCTCAGAAGAGGTCGATCACGACGGTATTTCCAATCGAAGAAGCGTCCTACTTGCTATTTATTTTCGACGTACTGAAGTCAGTCCTGCAATCGACGATCGCTCGTGTATTAAAATCATCGCGCGAATAGTCGATCGATGCCACTGGCATCGTGGCCCAAGAAGTCGGCGCGAAACGAAGAGGATCATCCCCGTTTGCGCTCGAATCGGTGCTCGTTGAACGGTATTCGAATCTGGCCGCCCCCTCGCGATGCATTTGGCAATGCCTCGAACTATAAAGGCTGGCGTCGACCGCGAATATCTGGCGTTCGGTCGGAAAATTAGTCCTTGGGACGCACGATGAACGGTCTGGCCGCTCGTTTCTTTTCAACCGACCCACGGATGGCGCTCGTAGATACCAGGTTCCGGATACAACGCGAGCCACCCGTTTTCCAGCCCTCCTCGCAACGCGATGGACCCTCCTCAGGGTCCTTCCTCCGGCCAGTAAAACTCTACGGAAATGGATCCCGGAATGGAAACGCGGGGGCGAGGGATGAACGCAAGACGCGATGCAGGAAGGAAGCGAACCTGGCCAACGAAATCGTAAGGGAAACTCGACCGTTCCCACCATTTTCCCGCGCTACTTGTTGAGAGGCTGATTCGACAAAAGACGTCGTACGAAATAGAGAAACGTCCGCAGCCGTGGTTTCGACCTTTCGAAATACGCGAATTGAACGCTAGCTCGAACTCCGCGCGGTCGAATCCAGGTTACATCGCGACACTTGCTAGCCGATGCGTGCAAGTGTCGAGAGCGTAGATAGCGTTTCGAGCGACGTTCAGGCTAGCGTGCCCAGCTTTGCTATCCAACGCGCGTTTCTATCGCGCCAGGGCACAGCCAGGGTGTATCGAAACGGTGGCGAGTCACGTAGAAAGGAAGCACGAATTTCTTAACTATGAATTTCATCGAATCGATTCAACGGGGCGAGACGTTAACGGCACCGGTCGTAACGTAACTGTTGCTAACCAGGTTGGATGGTAGCCATTGATCGTCGAGGCGTTCCCGACGCCTCTTTACTTCGCGGCCATTCGAAATAGTTCGAACGGGTTTGGAAGGCAGCGGTCAATTTTGGACTTCGCTGTCGAGGCAGCGTCGCCAGATGATACAAATTTCGTTGTCGCCTCGCTTCTGTTTCGCGCCACGGTCGAACACCGTGGGAACGCTCGAGCGACGAACCGCGTCCGCGAAGAACGCGACCAATTACCGCGACACGACGCTACTCCGTTGGGTTTCCGGTGCGTTTCGTGTGACAAATATTCAATTAGCATAATTCTGCTAACCGGAGCACCGCCGTGGGGGACCGCGTTGTAATTTTCCTGGTGCTCCCGATAATTCGCCGGGTGATATATATCGCGAGTTATTTCATCGAATTTAAGGGGAGGCAGCCGAAGCGCCGCGGACACGGTCCAACAAACTACTCGTTCAGACAGCAATTCCACGGGCATCGCCGATATTACGTACCGGCGTGCTTCCCCACCAGCGGAGCTACACCATTTGCAATTCATATCGTGTCTCATGCATGCACGATGGAGTGACTACTGTGACCGTGCTGTGTCATCGGCCATGTTCCGTGTAAGTGGTCACGGTGCATCTATATGTGGCACGTGAGCGTCCCCCCGCAGATATAATATAGAAACCAGCAAGATATGAAATTATACGAGTAATCGGCGCATAAATAATTCCTCCGGAGGAGCACCGTTCGCGTCGTCTATCACAAAGGAGGAGCGGACAATGTGCATGTCCGAGGGGTCTATTTTGATACGTTTGTCAGGTTGCCAACGGATCTGTAGCGGTATATCGGTTTATTGCACGTCGAGATGATAGATTTAGGAGTGCGTGATAAAAGACGAAATCTTTCTACGGTCACGCCCATTTCGACTCCGTGCCGCGTTCTAGGCGGTGCGTTCGCAGGCAACCGTACAGTTATTTCGAATATGCGCCCCTAAAAATCTCTCGAGAACGGCCAGAGTTACCGCGCGTACCTCGTTCGTGTTTCACGTCGCGTTTTAGGAATTTTTGGCGACTACGAGGGATTTGGGAGCGATTCGAACGAATAATTTCATAAATCATCCCCGGAAGCGAAGCTTCGAACGGCAGCGACTGCGAAAAATCGGGGCTGAAATAGATCGCCCGTCGATCAAACGAAATCCGTCGATATCTTCCAAAGGCGTCCCGGTTCGAGTTAAATTTAATCACCTACCGTACGCCTTGTAATTATTTCATTAACCCGTTGTATCCCCGCCGATAAATTCAGTCGGGACCCCGTTCACGTACTTCTCATCCGATCCTCCATTAGCTCGGGCGCGCGTTACGATATCTTCGAGTGCATCGCGGCAGAAGAAATTAACGGAAACTCGAGCGTTCGAGCGAGTGCCGCGGATGAAATCAAAATCGACTATCGAATTTTACTCCAATCGCCGTTCCCAACCAGAGATTCGTGGCTGGCGATTCAGCGTGTTACGGCCTTTCTAACGGGGCTTTGTTCGACTGGTGGGAAAAAAAAAAAAAAAGGAAAGAAAAAAGAAAAAAAAAGGAAAAAAGGGAAGGAAAAATCGATGAAACGACCGTATTAAAAAGTCGTGCCTATCGATAGCTTGTTACAAAAGCGGACCGGTTGAAAGCGGATACCAGGGGCTACAAAAGCCCGATCCACCCTCTCATCCAGTGGCGCATTCAAAATCACGCGAGAAAAATCCTTCCCCGGCACCGATGATAAAGTAAATGTCGAAAAATATCGTCCCTCGCGCGGCATAGATGAAATATCATCGCGCTAGAATGGCGAGAGGACGGCGCGTACGTCCGGGGCGAACTCATTCTGAAAAACTCCGTTCACGCGGACACGCGGGTTGCGCGCGAGCTCGCGTTAAATATCTCACCGTCGGCTCGGTCGATAAATTTCAATCAAAGGCAGGGAATTATCGCGCGGCTCTTACGACCGTTCAACGCTCTCTCGCGCGGTGTCCCTTTTTCTCTCCTCGCAGCTCCTCGATCCCCGTTTCGCGGAATATTCGCGCGACTTTGCATATGGACAATTTACGTCGCGCGCGATACCGACCCGCGATAGAAATTACGAAACTGTCGCGCGACTCGCGCGTCGAACGCGAGGGGGATGATTTACGGTGGCGCGCGATTGAAACTGTTTCATTTCGCGGCTTGGAAAAGAGTCGAAGCCATCGAATCGTATAAACGAGAAAGAGTTTGCTGCTGGTTCGAACACTTGCGCACGGAGAACTGACCCTTCGAAGGACTCTGCGGCCAGTACGCGTCGCGAAAGGGACACCCACGGAGGATGGCAGCGATTACGCAACGACGGGAGCGCGTTAAAGCGGAGGAGACGGACCACGGAGTTGTTTAGCAACGGGATCACGAAGTACAAACAATTTCGTTAACGAGCTACGGCTATTAGAGCCGATTGGAAGTCGATTCTTGGGACGGTCGCCCTTCGTGGACGAAATCGTTCGTGCATTGCGTGTAACCAGCGTTGGGCTGCGTGTCACGTGCGAGTCGGCTCTAGCCGTGCGTGTGCACTTCTCTCTGTGAACGCTTCGATGGAAATGCGTTCCTCTCCGTGTTCGACGTTCCGATTACTTTTATTTATTTATTCGTTTTACATCGCTGCGTCGACGTCCACAGAAACCAACCCCCTCTCGACAGAAGAACCAACCTCCGTCGTCCAAAGTAGACACCAGCGATGCTCCCAAGAATGACGTGTCCCTCGCACAATACCAGCCAACGTTCGAATGGTAAATGAACGAGCTGAGAGAAAGCGCGACGAGAGGGAGAACGTAAGAGGGAGACAGAAAAGGGAGCATCGGTAAGGGCGGCCAGGGAAGGTAGACGCGTGCAAGAGCACACGGACGGTGTCGATCGCGTGCGTGTGCGTCTCTGCTATAGCTTGTTGCGGATTATGTAGACTTGCGTTGGAACATGTGTTCGTTATATCGCCCCGGCAGAGTTAGCAACTCTTGGCTAAGGCTTCCCTTGCCTCGCCGCGGTACCTGAGAGGCTGTTCACCTACACGAGCCCCGTACCAGGGAGCCGCGCTGGTGTTGGTGGATCGTAAATATTTCACGTTGATGTGACGTGAATTAAGCGGCTTAAGTGGATTAAGGGTTAGATATCTGCTATTCGTGGTTGTATTCTTAACCGGTTCGGTACGCGTGTCCTCTCGGCGTCGCTGGACGCGAATCGATGTCGAGGACACGGCGAACACGTATCAAGTGTTTCGAACACTTTCGGATGTTCCGGCTGCTTTCGCGCTTGAACACGGTGCCGCTCTTCGATTATTTATCCTTCTTCCCGTCGCGAAATTTATGCCACCGAAATACACCGACGAAACGAGTCTGCGGACTCGACAGTTTCACAAGTCTCTTTTTAATACGCACCCTAATATCCTCTTCGACTCGCAGCGTTCGCGAGATCATCTTTTTCATCGCGAGACGAAGGGAAATTTTCAAACCCGTCGAAGTTTATCCGAATTGTCTCAAACGAACTCGTAATGCGTTAACTAATCGAACGACGGAAGGAAACGTTGGTAATGAATTGCAAAAAAAGAATTTCGAATCGAATCGTGGGATCGTTTCTAACTCCAACCCCTAATCTTAAACACGAGCAAGTCTCGCAGATGTTTGATTCTTTTCGAGCAATATTTAAATTAAAAAAAGAAAGAAATGTAGACTTTTCATTTAGTAATCACCAACGAGAAAAGAAGCTGTCAAACGTCAGGTATCTACTTTTAGACGGTCGGGGTTACGCGTCCCCTCGGGGGATTATTTGACGAGCTGATTATATTACTTCCGTTAACTCTGCGTGGGGCATCGGGAGCATCTCGTTACACGTAACGCCAGAAGACCACGATGAGCCTCGATATCGTATGTATCACCAGTGGCTTCACGGTAATTTTCTATCCGCGCGGCGGCGAAGCGGGCGGAAACTCGAAAATTCAATTTCAGTAATTATCGTAAGTGGATCGAAGCCAATACACGATACCCCCGGATGGACTCCAATCGAACTTGGCCGATCAAAACTCCCGCCTCGGTATGTGCGGCACGAATTCGTTCGATGTTTCTTCCCGACGAGATTGGTCTCGTCGTCTGCGATGTCGAACGAACCGAAAGAAAGGAACGGCACGGTCTAATCGTTCCATCGACCTCCATTCCTTAATCTCGCTGGAAGGTCGGACTGTTTCGATGATAAGTCGCGCGCCAGTTTTCCATTTGTGAAAATAGTAACCGTCGATGGCCGTCCGTGTTCTGGAAATCGAGCAGTCGAGCTGCTTAGGAACAGCAGCCACGCTAGACGCTAGTTAGAGGACTGCAGAGTGGTCTGGAACGACAACTAGCATCGAGCACGCGCTGCTCTTTTCATACGTATTGTTGTACGTTTCCTACGTCCTTGCATCGAGGTTCGAAAAATATAAGGAAAAAATCTGGGCAAGTCGAGGATCGATAAACCGTGGTCGCTGGTAACGATACTCGAGCGTTCATGGACCAGCGTTTGCTACGCGCGTATCGACCGCCATTGGTGACAGGCCATTTCGTTCGGCAGAGATACGAGAAACACGCGGGAGTATTAAAGAGCCAACGTATCGATTGAGTTTGTCGTGTAACGTTTCTGCTGTTGACTTTCCGAAATGGCGCGCCATCGTTCCTCCGCGTTTTCATTTTCGAACCCTCCATCGCGACCGGCTGCGCGAACCCTCCTCGAGTTTTCGAAAGACGTAACGTATTACGAGGTTTTAGTAAATTTTTTCGCGCGGAACGCCCTGGTTGAAGGATACAAAAAGTGCCGAATATGCCAACCCATACTTCACGCGTTATACACTTTCAAAACTCACTTTGCAGACTTCCTCCCTCGCTACTTTTCGTCCACCCTCCGCGAGATTCACCCCTGAGCACGTACAAACGTGCACACTCCCCGCTGCCACTTTGTCATACACGTGATCTTAAACTCCTCCAGTTTTCCAACGACGCGAGAAGTAGAAAGTTGGTTAATTTTACTTTCGACCACCGCTGTCTCGTTTCTTGCGTCCTCGCACCCGGCTACTCGAAGACCTCGTTCAAGACACCCTTTAACGCTTCCAGGTTAAAGGACGATTCGAATCGATCCGATATACCTCCTCGTACGTCAGGCAGTCGTAGGGATGGATGCAATTAACCATCTCGACGGGGCTGGCTCGTAAAGCGTTCGTCGGTGCGAGCGTGTATGGCCGATGGAGCGACAGCCAGCCAAGGGAAGAAGGAAGAGTGCGGCGAAGAGAGACGGAGAGGGTGGGAGTTCGTTTTGCGAAACTGTCGATAATAATTAACGTTCGTACGAAGGCTTGTCTCTCCTGGCGGCGCCGTATGTTTGTGTGCACGGGAAGTGCCTACGGGTAGGACGTGCCTGTCGTATAACGAACTTTCCGCGGACGGACTTCGGCTTCGTTGACCTGCCAATAATTACAGCTTGCGCCACGGGCGACAAAGGTGTGCGCGCCGCTGCGCAAGAATACGCTCGATGCACCGTTGACGGACCATGTACGTCGTCGAACAGATCTGATCCCGTGGAAATTAAAGCGTTAACGTCGAACAACCTGGGGACCGTCGTGATGGATCAAACATGGCCGTGTAAGGACGCCTTCGACGCTGGCTCCCGTTGTCCGCGCGATTTTAATCGAACTCGATGTTATTACCACTCTCTGGGTATTCTATTTAATAACGCGGAGGTGCAGGACAAATTTTGACGAAGCACATCCGGAGAGATACTCTTGCAAACTTCTTGAGGGTGCGTGATATATTTCTTTCCTTTTTTTTTTTATTACGAAGTAAGGAAAAAGAAAGGATATAAATAAGGTTGGAGGAGTCGGCAAGTTTGATTATTGTCCCGGACTTAGAATTCAGAGAGGAAGGGTGCGTGTGTCGGGAAGATTCAGTGGCTGTGATTGCGAAGCCTGTCCGTGTGTGCGAAAGTGAATCTTCTTAAGGGTGAACGGTGCGTGGTCAGAATTTAGAAAGACTTTCGAGAGGGCGTAGCGAGAGGGTGAATGTTTAACCAGCTCGAGGGATGCAAGATTTATTAAAGGCGAAGGCTGTTGCCGTTGTATTTGTTTTATCATTTATGTATGCGTTTAACATTAGAACGCGTAAAGTTCGCTTCGTGAATTTTGATTTAAAATCGCACGGGGCAGGCTTCGCCGCGTTTTCCGTCTTCTCGAAACGTATAAGCCTCTGCAATCTCTTGGTTACCAACGCCAGCCAAATTTTACCACCCTTAACAAGTGCGTAATCCTCGCGAACCGCAAACGCACCCGCTCGCCTAAACCAAGCCGAATCGATCCGAAACGCTTGCGCCCTCGCCGTAACCGGCTCCTCAGAAGCGCGTGTCTTCGAAGCGTCCCTTCGAAAGAACGCGAAAAACCCTATCGCGCCCTTCGAACGAACCATTTTCGGACGGCCAGAAATTCCAAATCGAAACCGCGTCCACGATCGCGGTCAGCCTTCTATCCGCGATGCGCGAGCGCGTTTCAAACTTCGAACGTCAAAAGTAATTTCGAGCGGCTCCACTGGAGAAACGCGGCGTTTGAAAACGACACGAGACAAAGCGCGTCCGTGGAAAAAAGGGAAACAGGAAGAGAAACGGAATTCCACGGGAATTCGACGAGTTAAGGCAAACAGAACGGAACTGCGACAGAGGGAGGGAGAGGGAGAGAGAGAGAGAGCGAGAACAGGCGAAGATTCGTGACGCATAGTTGCATACGTGTACGTGTTTACATCAAACATATCCAAGGTGGGTTACACAGCCCGTAGAGGGTTGTAACGCGGGATTGCACGAGCATGTCCTTACAAGCATACGCACACAACGTAACACCAACACGGGTCCCCGTAGAAATGGGTGAAGGGTGTTTTATTACCGGCAACCAGATAATGCTGTATGCGCTCCACTTGCAGGCGTTATTATGCTACCGACCAACGGATGACCACTCTGTGCCACCGATTCTGCGCCGCTCGATACGCCGTCACATGTCACACGCGGCGAACAATGGAAGAAAAAATGTCAAAAAAAATAAAAGAAGCGAAAAAAAGGAAGGAAAAACGATACGTCATTTCTTCTTCCTTCGAAATGAAATATCGCCAACCAGGGGACAGTACTCTCGTCGCGTGCTAATTCCACAGTCAACGCGTTTTCGAATGCAATTTTTTTCGATCTCCTGGTCCCGCTCGATTGTCGAGCTTATGGGTCATCATTTTTTCTCTTTTTTTTTTTTTTTTTTTCGTTACTGTGAAATCTGGGACGTGGCCTTGCGCGTCTGTGTATCGCGTCGTTCAAATGCAAGGAGCGCGTTGCGATTTTCGAAAGCGGTATCTCTTTTCTTTTATCGATAGCACATTGCAGGTACAAAATGATTTGTAGCAATGAATGTTTATGACGAGTGATATCTGCTAATGGTAAATATGGCAAGGATAATGGATAAAAGAATAATTTTAGATTATCGTGTAAAGCGGAATTTGGTTTAATAGTAGCATCGATATTGGCTGAAAAATTTAGCGACACGAGATGCGAACAGTGCTGCATTAGTATCGGGTACAGAATATATTAATGTACAAATGGACATATTTCCAACGTTATTGATTTTTGGACGTGGGCGCCGGAATCGTGAAAGGGCATAATGCCCCGGTTATTTTCAGAAATGCATTATCATGTAAATATGAACGCCAAAATTTAGATGGCACTGCAGAAAAGCATTGTAAATATTCACTTCGCTGTTCGATGTGAATTTTTTAGTTTGAATAATAAAAAACGATCGACGGAAAAATATAAACTGTCGCGCGTACCACGCGACAAACTAGCGGAGCTGCATTTTATATGTATAAGAATCGAATCACCGTTCTTATAGCTTTTAAATTATTGACTTTTTAACGATCCTCGCGCTTTGACCCGTTAATAATATAATTTTATGAGAAACGAAATACGAGCACAAACACGAGGGACGAGACTATTTTGCACGAACCTATTTATGCGCTGTTTTTACTATGCGCATCGAGCGCGCGAATTTTATATCAACACAGACGTTAATTAAACAAGATGATTAGTTCGACGTTACACGGAGCGTGGTTCACACATGCTGGCGAACAATATGACCGTATAAAAATGGAAAAACGTGACAAAATTTCACGACCTCAATCCTATAGAAGCTTAAAAAAAACATCGATCGCGTACAAAAAAAGTTACTACTATTTGCAGGTAAAATACAAAAATATTTGGCACGAAAACAGGCGAAGCGATTTACTTTTCGTTGCTGCCTTAGATTCATACATCGAATATAACAATGTAAATAGAAGATTGTTGAAATTAACGCAGATCTAGATAAAAAAAGGAAAGAGAAAATAATTAAAGGCAAGCTGAACGGAAAATCAAATGTTATTGTCCAGAAATTTCATGCGCAGCGTGACGTATACAGATTACACGTTTCCTACACTTCTCTCATTAAAAATGTGTCATCGCGCGTATGAAACGGAATGTTCAATTCGAAGCTCGCGTAAAATACGGATTTTAAAAATTCGTCCGCTCTTTTCCGCTCCCTCCTCCCCCGTCCCCACTTTTTTGTCATTCATAGCGTCACGCTTTTCACTATTCGTAGTTAGCTGCAAAAAAAGAGCTGTCCTTTTAATGCGCGTTGAGCGACAAGCATGAAAGATCCGCGGGAAGTCCCAGAATGAAACGATCAAACAGTGTCGGCGGATACTATGAATAGAGGGTAAGAAATGGAAATCGCGCTACGAAAAACGTGCAGTTAACGAGTCTAATTAGATTCGTCGTTCGATCGCGGCTCGAAGCTGCACCTCTGATCTTCTTGAAACTGATTCCTCGATTGGAAAAAAAAAAAAGGTCGAGCCCCGTGTCAAGCTCGAATATTCTATTTCGCAGATCTGAAAAATCGAGAGCAACGATATTTTAATTCCGCGATGATATCCCGCGGACGGAAACGCTGGGATCGAATAAAATACGATAATACCGAACGGCATTCGCGGCGCGAACGGATTTCACTTTTCCGCGTTGAACGCTGATAATGGTATGTGTGCAAACGTTTGCCCGTGAAAAAGCGCAACGCGAAATGAAATGCGATCTCTTGTCGTTATCCCTTGTTAGTTATAACGAGCCAGGCTGACGCGTGTTCGTTACACGCTTATAAATTAGCCGCGTTCGAGGGGAAAACGACCAATTGCCGCTCGTGCATGCGCCCGCGAGCGCGTCAACGGTCCTCCGCGTCTCTGCGAGGAACTTTCGACCGACGAAACGCGATTTAATCACGAGGAATCCGTTCGCGAATTAGCGAACCAGTTATTGATCAATCGACAAAGGTACGGGGAAGCTTGCTTTGAAAAAAAAGGGCTATCAACAGGTACGAGAGAACGCGTCTCCGGGGACAGTGTATTCAGGTGGAGCATAAACAGTTTAGACTCGAAGAAGCACAAGGAAGTTTTGAATAAGGGGAGGATTCCGTATCTGGAGCATCGAACGTAAAGACGGGCACGTCCGTACCTAAATATTCTGGCCTATTTACCGTATTCTTCTACGTGCAGTCAGGGATCATGGTTAAGATACGAGCAACAAAGGCAGCCTCTCTCAAAAGGATTACTCGCTGACGTCTACCACGGCCGAGTCCTACATTTTCGTAACGTCGTTCATCCCCGAATAACGCTAGGCATCGTCGTAATATTGTAATAAATAAAGTGGTACGATTCGAGAGATACTTGGACGGGAAACTGCGCACGAAGAGAGAGTTGATCGCGAGCGAAAGGGCACGCGTGTACACAGGACTGGCAATATACTGAGCCCCGGATGGGTTTACACGGGTCTCTCGCTTCGAATATTTCTCCGCGAGCGAAAGAACGCTCGAGAAGCAACCCTTCCGTCTCCTGGTCCCGTTTCGCTGACGCTCGCCCCGCGTTTTCCCGCCGCCACGCGACGACTCCGGTTGACGTTCATCTAATTCGCCTCGTTCCTGGGAATTCTCGTTCGACCAATGCCACGGAAATAACCGTTGGCAGAAAGTTCGCGAAGGTGCGACTCGCGGCCATTAGAATAGAACGAAAACATGGGGAAGACGCACCGTAACGCGATTCGTCCGACCGCGAGACGCTCGTTTATAATCCACATCCGCCGCGTACTGTAACAATGATATTTTTAGAACCACCCGACGTCCGTTTGCGCGGCAACGCGTACGCGGCTTTGGATTCGATGGCGCACTTTTGCCGCTAACAAAGTCTAACAGAGAATAAAACTCGCGGACGTCGGTGGTTCGAGCTGGACCGCGAACGATATCGGATGTCATGCGTCGAAATGAGCGGAAGCTTAGAGCGTAAGCTTAGAGCTTTTTCGCGCCTCGTGTCTGCGAAATAAAAGAGAGATACGAAGCCGAGTTCCTTGCTGGAAGAGCGAGTTTTCGGAGGAACACGCCGCGGACGTCTGATCGATAATCGTCAACGTTCCCTCGGCTGGGAACGACTGTCGCTGGCATATTCGTGATACCCGCGAACGTCGCTGGTAGCGCGGAACAGAATTTGCAAGAACGGCGTTGTTTCGCGTGTCGCTTGGTAAGCACTTCCGCGTGAGAACCCGTCCGCGGCTGCAACGGCGTATCATCAGCCAGCGCGATACGTTCCGCGCGGTATCGTTCGGGAATTCACGCGGCAATATCGCGTTCGCGATTACAATGGGGCGTCGCGTGGACGATAAAGACGAGGCGACTCGAAAGAGCGACGGGTGGAGAAAGGGACGCGCGCGTTTCGTCCGCGGGACGAACATCCGCCGCGTCTGCGCCGACGGACGGCGCGGCGTCGCAGCGGGCTCGTCTCATAATTACTCGCGGGCTGGAAGTTGAAATCAAAAGTGGCGGAACGAAATTAGTAACAATAACGTTAGCTCGCGGCACGGAACGCTGTAACGAGCGCTTTCACGTGGAGAACAAAGGTGGGAGTCGAGCTTCGATATCGCTCGCTCGCTCGCTTGCCGTTGAGAAAAGGGATGAAAGGGAGAACGAGAGCGAGGGAGAGACAGGGAGAGAGGAGGAGCGCACGCGTGTCGAAGAAAGGGAAAAAGCAGAGAGGAGAGAAAGAAAAGGCAGGAAGAGGGTCGAGCAAAAAGAATCGCGGGCGAAGACTCGAAAAACTCGGTGGCTGCGATCCGCAATCCCTGGTCGAGCGTTCCTCCTGTCTCTCCCCTACCCTTTCTGGCCCGCTCCTTTCGGTCGGTGCTAACGTAAGCGCTTTCGCGTGGGAAACCAAGTGGTTCGGCCGCGTTTGTAGTCAGACATCGGCGGCAGAGTTGGGCGCGCAGACCGCAAGCCGCCGTTGCTTGTCGCGCGCGATAGACACGCTTGCATTTTTCACCACCCTCGTCGAATCGACCGTTTCCGCTCCGTTATCTATACCAAAACCTCTTCCACTTACACCTGACGTCCGTCCTCGTTTTTTTCCCCCGGCGCGAAACCATTTCGCTTCGAACCAGTTCCCCTGCTCTGCTCGCCCGTGTTTTCCTTTCACCACGCTCGTTTCAAGTTCGTTTCGTTCCTCTACCTTTCGAACAGGGACGCGTTAATCGTTTCGCGATCCAGGACGAAACGTTTCGATCGCCTCCGCGGCGAAACAGCCTTCTCGCCTTCGAAAATTAATATGCCGTGCTTCAATTAACGGAATTACTTGTATTGAAAGCGCGACGATGAAATTACGCCGCGCCATTCCCTTTGATACCTCCAGTTCCCTTCGTTTTATATTAGTTTCAGTGCCTACGATATGAATGTTAATGGTTTTCCCTGTTATTAAATACTGCGACGTTATTTTCACTTCTAATATTAAATTATCATCGAGACCGTCCGAAAGGGCACGGGGAATATCTCGGGAATTTCTCTCGATACTCGTTGTGAAAGCGCGAGGGAAGTAAAATGTTTACCAACCAATGTCAGCGAGTAAAGTAATTAAAAATCTTCGAGGTAAAGAGAGGTACGTAATAAGGTATCGAATTTAGTAGCATTTTACGTTCGAAATGGTCGAATTTGTAAAATACGACTCGACTGGGGGTGGAAGAAGGAAGAAAAGACGCGAATAACCCCGATTATAATTACGATTTATAGCGCGCTCGCGAAATACTTGGCAAACATCGGCCAATTGAATATTACACGTGGCGGGCGGGACGCGGTCCCGTGTTTGAATATTAAACGAAATCTTTGTTTCTGGTGTAATTAATAAATTTCGACGTCGATTCATAATTCAGAAGCTGCACGCTCGCATAAAGGTAGTGCTGGCCAGGGGAAATTTCCGTGTTACTCGGACGTAATTCGAAGGACCAGCTGCGATCGATAAACTGTAACGAGACCACGTGCGTCAGTTCTCGATGTGTGGGAGATGATCGTCGCGAACGAAACGTGAAATACGCTCGTAGATTACTTGGAAATTATTATTATTATCACGTGTTTCCGATAATTAGAAACAAATTAACGAGCGTTACAAAATATCGTATCTACGATAGAAGACCGCCTACGCCTTTAATTGGATATTGTCCATCCTAAAATGCGAGGACAAACCTTTATTTAACAATAAGCTCCATCGGATGGGACACGAATTTGCATAAATACGAGCGATCTACTCGTCGCGTTCGTACTCTCCTCGGTGTTCCGCTGGTAACCGGAAATTCCGCGGGCGAAATTAATTCAACGCGCCGAGCGCGTATAAAAAATTCATAGAACATTACGCGGACACTCGGTCGCGGTGGAAAACCATGGAAAACAACGCTGGGCACGGTACCTAGCCGGAACCATGGAACGAGCCGCGCGTTCGTGATCGACGATCCTGGCTCGGTTTTGTCCCGCGAAAAATCGAAGCGGCGCGCGATACCTTTCCATTAAATTATGAGAGCGGAACCGAAAAGCCGTGAAAACCATTGAAACGAGAGCAGGCGGACCTAGCCGCGTATTGTTCCCCATCGAAATGGTGATTACATTCCGACTAAATTGCGAGCCCTCTTATTACTTCGGCTTACAGGACGCTGGGCGAGGAACAGACCGGACGTGTATGGAAATGGCCACATTAAAATCCATGCCGCAACACGACCACCCATCCATCGAGCCCGGGCAAAACTAATTAACTAATTTTCTCCAGTCTTCTCCGCCCCTTTTCGCCCCTTCCTGCCACCCCTCGATCGCGCCTCCCCCTGTTTCCCGCGTAGCTCTAAACAAGCTTCGAAATAGGTTTTTGCCCGGCTAACGATAACCAACGACGCTAGAAGTTTCCTCTCCTCGAAACGGAAGGCACCGTTTGAAAGTTTAGGACGGATCGTGGGGGCCGCGCGCGCACAGGTCGACGCGATTTCAAGTTAGATTCGTCGATCGGTCGGCGATCGCGGCAGGGATGATTAAGGAACGGATCTGCTGGCTTTTAGAAGAAGAGGGTGCGAAAGTGTGAAAGCCTCCTTTCGACGGGCTTTCGATTTGGCTTTCCATATCGAGTGGAAGATGGCAATTGTTGATGGCACCGCGAGCCGCAGCCTTCTGAAGGATCGCGGCTGCGAAAGCTCGCGATATCCGTGACCGGTTTTAGTATCGACACGATCGCACCGCCGCCAGTCCGCGCGTACACGTCCGAGCGCATTATTGGCTCGTATTCAGCGTTTGCTTTTAAATAGCGCTATTGTTTTTTCAAGTGCGCGCCTTCGCCGTCTAAATAGAGCGCGCGTGAAACGCGGTCGACGCCGAAACCGATACAAATGGCCGCGTTTACATCTGCATACGGACGCGCCGCGCCGAGCACACACGGAACTGCCTCTTAACGACTTTTTTCCTTCCACCTCTTTTATTTCTCTCTCCTCTTTCATCTTTTTTTTTTTTTTTATTGCTGCCACGCCATCCGTTACGATATCGCCGTTTCAGCCAAGTCGGCTCGATTATAGCGCGACGGCTAGAGCTTTTCCCGCTGTACGCGTTCGATTCGATCGCGCGACACCCGCGCGCTCACGATTGGACGCGAGCCAGGCTACGACGCGTTATCGTACTTTACACGTTGCTCTTTCATCAACTATGAATTACTGCCCCTCCACTTCGCCTCGTTCGGTCTCTCTTTCTCGATGCTTCTCGAATGCGATGCAAAACGCGCGGCTCTCTAATTTATTACCGACGATTTCCAGCCGATTCGTCGCTTCGCAGCGTGTCTCCATCGCAACGATCGACGCGCCACTCGTTCTCTTATCTTTTCCTTTCAATTCGTCAGAACGGTTTACAAACAGTCGGTTCACGCCTGGCGAAGCGCTACGAAGTCTCGCGTGTTTGGAGCAGGTGTTTCTGACGAACATCCCAAGACGATTTCGAGGTTTTCCTAGAAAACGTGACGCGTTGCGTGTTTCCAAGACGCATGGGTGCGCAAAAAAGTAAAGAATCCATATAATATGCAAAGATATACGCGATATGCAAATCGAAGCGTACCTTACAGCGACGCGAAACGTATCTCCGTTCAGATTGCATCCTTCAGCTGCATTTATAAAAACAGAGACGATTTGCATGAACGCAGCCAGCGCAATCGTCTTGTTTGCGATAAAAATTTCTGTTTACCGCGCGCATGATGCCGATTTTTAAGCTTAGACAGGCTGAAAGCGGGACGAGAATAGCGGGGACACGAAACAGCGAGGAGGATTAAAAGCTAAATCGACTCGATGAATCTGCGACGTGAATTAAGCACAGCTGCCGCAAAAATACCGTCACCAAGAATTTACCGAGACGCATACATATGCATCGAGAGATTATATATACTTCGTACGAGCGAGAATAACTTAATCCCATGGTAATTACTTCCGAGCCAGGAAATCGGACGTCGCGTTAATTCGAAGATCGCGAGGCTGAAAATGGATCGAAGAGACTGGTATCTTAAAAACGTTGGCCTCGATCGATTATTCGGTGACGCTCGGTTCCGAATTCTCATAATTACATTTATTATTATTATTATTATTATTATTATTCCGAATTCACATTTTACGACATTGATGGAGCGAACCTGCGAACGACGTATCGTTGGAATTATTGGAATTGAATGTACGCGATGACTTCAATACCCGAGAATAACAAAAGTTAATAGCTTTTGTGGGAGTAATTTGCAAGATAGAAGAGTGCGCGTACTCCTTGGAGGCAGACGACGCTATTGTTGAGAACATTTGTGCGACAATCGAGAACAGAGGTGCCGTGTTGACACGATGCAACAACGAGTTGAAACACATGGCGCATATTCGAATCGTTACGAAACACTCGCGCGTGGTATCGTTTTTTTCTTACTCGCGCGAACGATCATTGTTATGCGTCGTTGGTAGTCTTGATTCCTCTTCCTGATTGCTCCTTCGAATTTCGTAGCTAATCTCTTCGAGTCCTTCGATCTCGTCGTTGGCTATCTTCCTCGTAACGTCTGTTTTCTTTCATTGGTAGGCAACGCGAGAACGTTTTTCCACCCGCACGTGCCTTTCAATCGTTCGACAGACATCGATCAAACTGCTATTTGCATACGTACGTTCGTTTCGAATTATGCATAAGTACTGAGCTTTCAAAATGTGTGCGTCGCGATTGAAATATTCCGAGTTGCTACGCTTGTTTTCTTCAACGTCACGGAACTTACGAAAAGTCTGTTATACACTAAATGCGAAACAGCCTTTGTCACGCGTCAACTTGTCTCGCGATCGATCCTGAAAAGGGATTCTGAGCTCGCAAGCTTTCGGTCGCAGACTCTTCCGTTACCGCGGTGCATCTTCGAGCTTTGTAGGACTCTGTTTTTAAGCGATTTTCGTGTCTTTGATCAGTCACCATTCAATCTCTTTCACGTCTTTTACGTTGTTACTACCTGACAACTTTATATTCTCAAGGGCGAGCGTCGTTTTTCTTCTCCTCGACAATAGCTGGTTAGCTTGGTGCTTCGATTATTTCTGCCACGTTGACGATCAAATACGCAGACATGTATACAGTAAGGAGCGTCTAGATAATTTTCGTAACATCGAGTAGGATTAAACAACATAGATAATTCGATTTCGAAGAACTTTTAACGAAGCGACACATGATTGCTCCTATACTCTCTTCGCAAACTTGTGCAATTAATATCGGAATGCGTGCAGCGAACGATGTATATTCACTTTGTTCTCGAATCAAAATATGAATAGCGTTAAGTCACCGTTTGAATAATCATCGCGTTTTTCTCCATTTTTCACAACATTTCCCGACCTCGTTGCGTTCTGAACTATGGAACACGAACGTCACAATAAGCGACGTTCCAAAGGAGTTCCATTGAAATGTTCTGCACGGCACGTTTCAACCGTAACCGTTGCTTATCCTAATTAGATTCCACGGCCCCGCGCTGATTCCGATTATTTTCCCGTGTCGCGACAATGGACGCTACTTTGTTAATGGAGCAAAACATCGATTATCCCCGGCATCGACTATTCGAGCATCGATTATCTGGACTCCCAATTATACGGACATTGCCTCCCTGACTCTCGATTATCCGAGACATGTAATCAGAGATTCTTGTACATATAGGCCAGCAAGTCGAAAATCTACCCCCTATGTACAGCCACGAGGAAGCCTCCTTGCATTAACCGTCCACCGTGCAACCCTGAGTAATCGATTTACGAAAGCTGCACGGAATCCATGGGTGATCGTCCACGCCGAGGCGAGAGGCGTTTTTCAAACAAATTGAAATTCACTCGATAATCCCGTCGTTGATAAAGGTATCTGCCACGGATTCAGGTCAAGGCGCGTTTAACCATTCGATCGCATCTTAACGCAACGCTCGTCACATTATATACGACGCAACGAAACACCGTTACACGGTTCAGAAATATCCAATCAATTTCACCTGCGATTCGTTCGCGATCCAAACGAATTCCTTCGACGTCCCGAGTTCTATTTCAACGACTCGTTACGCGCGCTCGACGCGGGCAAACCAGTTCAAGTGCCGTTCTCAAGGGCGGTTCGAGTAAATACATCCACGAGCTCGAATGAAAGTATAACAGCGCGCGTGCCGTTCACTCGTCGAACCGTCCAGCCCCGGCGATCTTCGCTGTCTTAAATTCTGAATCGCTCGCTCGAAAAACGGACGCGCGACTCGCGAACGGGCTCGCGAACGGGCGCAACGACGGTCACTCGGGTGAAAAGGGGACCGCCATTATTCGTAGCCAGCGCGAGCGATATCCGGGCGAGATTGCAGAAAAATTGCATCGCAGCTGGTATCGTGACGGAGCCTTGAATGAAACGCGGAGAAAAGAAACAAGTTTTCTATCTGTCATTATGACGGCGCAACGTCGTTAGCGCATAATTCCATTCCATGTTATATAATTGCGCGACGTAATTGTCGGCGACGGAACGTTCTTCCCCGCGATACCGTGAAATGCGCAAACACTCGCGCAGATCGGAACTGCGTCCCGTTCGTGACGGAAACGGGGCAGCGTCGTAAAAACTGACCCGCGTCGTCGCGACGGACGCGCTAATGGAGGCACTCCTTCCGATCTCCGCCTCGATAACGATGCGCGTTCAACGAGGACCGATTCTAATCGGCTGGAACCGCGGCGCGGCGTATCAATCGTTGCATTATTAAACGCAACGACGAGCTGATAACCTGTTTCGCAGACCCATTTTCCGCGGCGAGGAGGAGCGAGTGGCATATCGCGGGCTGAAAGTGGCCCGATATTTAATCGCGTTTGAAAGGGTACGATTCAGTTGGGAAATTGTAGATAATTATTCCTACAACGTTATTATAATTACGCGGGATGGAATTATTAACGGATCGGTCGAATTTTCAAGTTTGCCGAGTTTAATCCAGAAATTCATTCGGACCTGAAAGGGTAACGCGTTACGCTTTCATTGGAATATATTTTATGCGTCTATTATTACGTGCGCTCGTTACTATAACGTATCACTTCTCGTTCTGTAATTAGGATGACGTATAAAAGTTATCGCGCGATTGAGAAACTATAGCTTAAGAGGCGAAACACATTAATCTCTAAACACGACAAAGTATCTCAGATATCGTTCGAATATTTCGAGGAGTAAATATAATCCACGAGGAATCCTTCTCCTCGAGGTCGTCTCTTTTAATAGTTCAGGAACTCGTTGGGAGGGTCTTCTTTTTCCTTTTCTTTAAATTGAATTATGAACTTTAACCTGTTGCACGTTCGAATCCCCGACTCGCTAAGACGCCGGCTAATTTACGTACATTAATATGAAATAACGCGGACTTCGAATGGTTTCGAACGAAACGAGGAGGCCAACGTTGAGCCATTTGATGTGAATGGCGATAACGGCGATTTCTGGGCGCCTGATGAAACTTACGAAACAACGACCTCGCGTACTCTAACCCCGTTCAAATTATCTGATCTGGTTGTGAAATTACCGTCGATCCGACTAAATAATAGGAGGACGCTGAAACATCGAAACTCCCAGCGTTCCAAACGACGACGAGGAGAAACGATCGAAGAAAGTCGAGTTTAACGCTTGTACACGATCGACGGAATTTTTTCCCACCACCACCACACGGAGCATGGCACCGATATGCACATCGCGAAGAAGAACATTTTTACAGACCTCAGATAAGCGCCGTGCAACAAATAAACTATCGTTTCGTACTCGTCATCGTCTGCGCAACAACTCTCAGCGGATTCGTCGTTACAAAAGCAATCGATACCCGCGAAACTTCCTCGTTTTACTGCATCAAATCGTTTCCAAAATCTGGTCCATCCTCGAGACCAGAAAGTAACGCGAGCCTCGATGGCCGCGCGTTTTCGCGCAACGAGACGCAAAAACAGAAACTTGAAGGGTGCGAAGAACAGCGAGCAAGAGTCAGCGCGCGCCACTTGTTCCTCTCGCCATCGCAAACACCCTCTCGAAGCTCGTATCCGGACCCAGCGCGGACAGAGGAACCAGCGCGTTCTCGTCGCTGTGTTTCTCGTTGAGAAAGCGCTTCTGACCGCGTCTCTGACTGGAAAGCTGGAAGACAATTCGCCTCCACTTGGCGGTACCGTTCCTCGCAACAAGGGGCGACGCGAGGGATGACGCGGGGGTTGAAATCCACGATACCGATTTGTCGCTGCTCTCGGACGCGACCCTTGATTTTTGGCACGGTGCTCACGTGCCGCGATAAAGGGACGTGCTGCTGGGGACAAAGAGGAGCGAGCATCCACCGCACGTTCGACACCACGACGAGCGTGCCACGGTGACTGTTCCGAAAATTCCCTTTATTTTGCCACCCGAATCTAACTCTTGGGAGGAATCGAGGGACGTGGCAGGGGTCGCAGATCGTACTTTAAGATTCTTCCGTGATTTCGTTCGAGCGTTCGCAGAGCTGCGCGAGGAAGCTCTGGCGTTGCTGGTCGGTGCGTTAATCTCGATCGAGAATATCGACTTTGCGCACACGCGAGGTTGTTGAAATATATATATATTAAGCCGTGAAACGGCTGCGAGTAATTACTGAATCAGCCTGTATGCGTCTTGACAATGAACGGACTATTTCCCTTTGATAGCCGTTCGGTCAAAAGTATCAATTGGTGCGTGACCCCGAACTTATGAACGCCGGTACACAGCGCTGCGGATAATTATGCGAACGGCTGGCTATTGAACGTTCTTTATTAACTATTGGAAAACTCTTATCACGAGTCACGGCTGACGATGCCAATAATAATGATGATAATAGAATGGAAGAAACGGGGCTTTAGCGTTAATCGATGCGTCTAAAGGCTAGCGCTCTCCTCGAAATAACGAAAGTATATTCACGATAACGGACCGTGCGACGTTTCGTACAGCTGGCTCGTTATTAAATACGTTCGAAAGTTGATGGTAATGAGAATCAGCACGCGTGGCCCAATTAACGGTCCGCGAATCTAGAATGCATAGATTCTGCTCCATTTCGGTTAGCACGGTTCGCACCAACAGCCGCTGGCTTGTCTTCCCTGGATAAAACCGTCGTTTCTAGGAACGGCCTCGTTATCGCAATAAAATTACGATCCGACCGCTGGCCGAACAATGTCCAGCTCTAACGATCTTTACATCGTTTAAAACGTCGAACAATCGGCTCTTTGTGCGTGATTCTTAGACGACCGATTATTCACGGGCCGGGCATTGTGCAACCGCTGAAAGGAAACGCACGCGCGACGCTGCCAAACGAAACAAACTGCAGAATAACGGACGCAAGTTCGACGTGACGCAAACCGTTGACAAATTTTCGTAACGACCGTCTAATAATATCGATACCGTTTCGACTGCGCGCCAATAAATGCCGATCGAACGATCAAGGCCGCGTCGAGTCGGTTCTGCTCGCTTTCCGTTGCGCGAGATTTCGAGCGGACCGAAGCTGAGTCGATGCATTTGGCTCTAATTTCGCCGATCGAGCCGTCAAACTGGCGCGCACGCAAATTCCATTGGACGAAGTTTATCGACGCGCGAAAGTAACGAAGCAGAAACGGCCTTGGCCAGTCGATATGTTCGACTCGCGATTTGCGTAAACGGCCAGCTCCGCGAATTGACACGTAACTCGAAATAATATCGTCGCTTCTGTTTTACCTGTTACGCGTTGTATGCGAAATGAATTGGAAAAAGTGCAGAATCACGACGGAATAGTCGCATCGCGAACGCGCGGAAGGTGGCGACCAGTCGGGATAAGAAGGCCAGCGTCCGCGTCCAATGTACACGCTTGCCTGAACATCGTCATTGATACCGCGTATCGTCCATTGGAGCGTAAATAGTTTGACGGACGTCGAACGCGCGCGACACAAGAATGCATCGAACGATGCCACCCTCGAAGAAGAGCGGAGAGTACGTCGTTCGTCGTGCAGGTGGGATGGACCGGTGCAAAGGGTGATACAGCTGATTATCGCGTCGCCAAGTACGTTGACGAACGTCTCGCTACGATCTATTTAAATTTCAACGAAGTTGATCGCGACGCGCGAACATTTTCGCTCGAGCGTCCATCGTAAATTCGCCTGGAGCGAAAGCGCTTCACGCTTGTCCAAAGATAAACGAGGCTGGCGTTGAAACGTTAACGAGCGCCTGCCGGATACCGATGCGAGAGCGTTAATCGGCTGATAGAGTCGATTTCCGGATTAACGACACTCGCGACTCGCTCCCCGCGATTTCTCAGCTCGCTAACGAGGCGATCGGGAACGCGTCGCGCTGTTATTCGAGCCTCGTGGAAGGCGACCGGCAGCGGTCCGCGTTGCTCTGCCTCGTCGTTACCCGCGTGCTCCAATTCGAGCATTACTCTAACCACTGGAGAACGTGAAATTCGCGTTAATAACGAGCCGCGAAACGACGGGCGATGCGGAACGTGAGAACTCGAGCACTTCCGCGCGCGTGCCATCGCAACGCCATCGTCTCTTCCCAAACAACGAGCCGATACCCGCGAGGTCAACGATCGACACGCGTCGACGAGGAAACAGCATGCTCGTGTACCTACCCGAGAGTCATAATCCAAGGGTTGTTTCGCACTGATTATCACCGAGAGATCGGCTCACAGGCTCTTGCTCACTCCGTCCGACTACTCTCCCCGAACCGACACCTGCCGATCGCGCACAGCTCCAGTTTAAAAACTGGCCGGCTCGAAACAAACACGTAACACGAACACACGCGTCGAGACGAACCGGGACCAACCCGGGCCGGGTCGGTCGCGCGGAACCGTTTCGAAGCGGCGGAGGTATCCCTGGTGGTGAACGGGTTCGCGCACCACGGACGCACGTGTGCACCGAAAACAATGGCGAACGCGAACGCTCGAAGGGGCGATTCGTGGCCGCGGATAGTCACGCGATTCGTCTCGCTGGAGCGAACAGGTGGCCGAACACGGACGGGGCTGGCCACGCTGTGCGGGCGACACGCGAGTCTCGCGAGGTCCGCGAAACCGGCTAAACTGAACACGCACGCGTCGCGACGGCTTTACGTCGACTGAGGAGAGACGGGTCCTCCGCGTCGCGTCGCGTCCGTCCGCCCCCTTGCTGCGACCAGCCCACGCTTGGCGGCGCCACCGACGATCGCCACCCCCTCTGGCTTCTCCTTCCTTCCGTTCCTCCTGTCCGTTCTGTCGAGGCTGCGTCGAGGCTGCGTCGAGGCAGCGTCGTCCGTCGCCGGTGCGCCACGCTCGCGTTCTACTTGCCCGCCGTCCACCGGCCAGCCAAGGGTTCACGAAACCCTCTCCTCTCCGGTTCATTCCGCTCCTTCCTTCCCTTCTTCTTCTCCCTCTTCTTGGCGAAGTAACATTCAAATTTCGAACCTTTCCTATGCGTCGCGAAACGATTCAATTATCGTCGAGAATCGTCGTTCGTGTCGTTCGCCTTCCGGTCTCTAGATATCGCGGGGTGACACGAACGCGCGGCGCGACCCTCGTGTGAGAACGCGTCATCTGATGCCAACCCGACGATGACGACTCTTAACTCGAAATGGTAATCCCGGCAGGTCGTGCAAGTTTTAACAGCGCGAGTACCGATTTGCGCGATGCGTCGATGGTAGTCCTCGTTGCGCAGCTGTTCGCTACGCGATTCGATTCTGTCGGTCGATTATGCCTCGCGATGGGGCGCGTTGACGCGTTGATGCACGGTTGCGGGGCCGCGCGAGCGATCGTGTAAAGAGCACGCCGGAAAAAAGTGGATCGCGGCTGGTGATTTAGGCTCGATCAGCTCCAGCGATGAATTCTATCTCGAGGCGCAGCTGGAATAAATTTTCAGACGAAGATCAAACAAGCTACGTCTGGCGGCGTCGCTGGCGAGCAACGAAACGAGACGAGGCGCGCGCTACGAAACGATTTCAAAGGCCCAGAATCAACATTTAACCGCGAGCCACGGTGTTCAGGGATTATTAAGTCCCACCGTTGGTACGCGCGCAAACGAATTACATAACGAATCGTCGATTCGTATTCCGAGCAGAAGCCAACGCTTCTGCCACCATCTGTCACGATGTAAATAAGCCCCGCGTTGTTGACATTATCAGCCACGTGTGACCTGATTACATTCGACCGGCGTTAATTGTAAATTGGCCGAACACGCGGATACGCCCAGCCCGCGGACGCCTCTTCCTCGTCGTCGTGTCTCTTCCACGTCACCTCCGATCGCGCGAGCAGACGCGTGTAATTCGCTTAACGCGCGCGCAGCTTAAGAATAACAAATAGCCGGCGGTCGCGCAGCCCCGCAAAGAACACTAATTATGCGCGGGGCCGACGTTTTTGGTGGAACGAGTTTCATTATGATGTTAGTGCGCACGGTGTATAGCGCGAACAGCCCCGAGAGCCATTTGTCACGACTGTCGCAAGTTCGCCAGTTTAATGCATCCGTGCTCCTCTCTCCACGGCCAGCTCCTGCTGGCGTCGCCTTCGGTGCAATTTTCGAGTGACAATGCCGCCGCTACCAGCCGCCGTTCTCCGATGGACAAAACGGATTTACGCGTATCCGCGCGTCCCGTTCCAATGGGCGATCCCTGGTTAATCCGTATCGCGCGACAAGACGCGCCATCAGAAGAAACCTCTGATTCGAAATTTGCAAGCGAGAGAAGATCGAGCGGAAAGAAACGCGTCGTACGGTTTACGTAAATCGCGGAGGCGGTATCAATCGTTGACCTCAAGAATCTACGATCGATGCGTGAAATGGCCGCGCTATCTCGCCACACTTCCGTGGTATCCACATTTTTCAGTGGATCGAAAGATGGTCGAGAGATCGCTCTTTTCGAATCAACGCGTACCAGCTCGATTTCATAACCAATATCGAGGCGAATGTAAACAGAAACGTTTATGGTAACACGTATTCATCGGATAAATAAATGTGAATTGTTCAAAATTGATCGTAACATTGTGTAAATTACTCGAAGAGATTAATTTTACGTTCGATTATGTTCGACGATACGATGCGAGACTTAAACGATAAGACGCGAGTGCAGCTATGAAGGCAAGACAGATGCAGATGTAAATACCTGCTAAAATACTAAATAACCAATATCGAGGCCAATGTAAACAGAAACGTTTATGGTAACACGTATTCATCGGATAAATAAATGTGAATTGTTCAAAATTGATCGTAACATTGTGTAAATTAGTCGAAGAGATTAATTTTACGTTCGATTATATTCGACGACACGATGCGAAACTTAAACGATAAGACGCGAGTGCAGGTACGAAGACACGACAGATGCAGATGTAAATACCTGCACGGACAATGGTACAGACGTAGATACGTATGTGCACACGGACACGCAACGTGTCATTACTGTAAAACGCTCGTGACAATTTTCTCTAATCTGCAACTGGTACCATTCGAACGTGGGAATACCTCAGCTAACGATATCGGAAGAATCGCACGTACCAACGGAACCCTCAAGTATTTCCCGATCAGTGCATTAAATCGCGACGATAATTGCTCGTTGATAACTGTAATTGCATTAATGGCTCGCTACATATCGGAGGATCCGCGTACAAAGGAACTTGCATGCGCGAGATTCCGGATGGGACGATCGATCGAGCAGCACGAATTTCGCGCGCGCGTCTGCCGATCTTCGTTATCCCCGTCATTCTTTGGACGCGAGGAAACGAGAACGGCGTTTTTCGAATTCGAAAATTGCAAATTTGACGATCGAAAATGTCGCTGGTCGTTCTTTCGCGCGTGCATTGAATTTCTCCATCGATGGCGCGATAAAACGGCAGAAAAATCGACCGCGAGGGTGACGTTAACGTTGCGGTTGTCCTGAAATCGCCACGGTCCAATTAGCAGCGCTGCCAGTTCATCCCTAAGTTATTATTACGGCTGGTAAATACGATTACGAACTATAACGGCGTATCGATTGGCCTCGTAAATAATTACACGGACCATCGACGATCCATATCGCGACTGCTGGATTTTCTGGTGGCGTGCCGCGGAATCGTTTTCAGGAAGGAAGGAAATGCGAAACGCGTTTCGAGGAGGCGCGCCTCTGAAATTATTTAATCGCGGACAGGATCGTTAAATTGATACACGATGCGCGATGGTTGGGTACGTCTGTGTCCGTTCTTGCGCTCCTTCGCACGGCTCGAATTATTAAACCGTGCTAAAATGATCAGTGCGCACCCGTGGAAATGAATGGCCGACCGATGGCCTGGCGCTTCCTCTGCGTTTCGTGAATACGGGAACGCGGATCGCGTGTCGACTGATCTGAAAAATTGTTACTCTCGCCGTCATTTGGCGGCTAATTTGAAAAAAAATCTTTTTCCGTTCTCGTAGCAAGAGCTGTTGGATTATTTCAACGTGTCAACGGAGAAACAAAAATGAATCTTGTGTTAGGAAATAGAGTCAGACCCCGACTGTTTATACCTTAGGGGCCCGAAAGAAAAACACGTGCAAACTTTGCGTCGCCAATTTTTCTTAAGAGGGAGGACCTCAGATTTTCTATGGAGCGTCCTCACATTTCGTATAGATCTCGAGCAGTAAAGACGTTCCGTTCTAAGGCCTTCAAATGAAGTATTTGTTTTGTGTTAATAGGAGAAAAAGACTCTTTTATTTTTACCCATTTCCAATAAGAGCTCTATTCGAAAAACCTCGTTCTTCAAACCGTTCAATTAGACAGAGACGATCGTCGATCGCGCTATTCTGAAGCTGCTGATCGCGAGCGTACGCGCGAAACGGTTGACGGTCGGATAAATACGGAAAGTCGATGAACGGGCGGTGAAGCCAAGCAAAAATAGAAGCGGGAAAGTTGGGAACGCCGCATCGGGGCAGAGTAATATTTTCCCAAGTATCGATTCTACGGCCACCGCTACAAGTTTCCGGTAGAATTCTGTCGATCGCACGTCATCCCTCGCGCGGGTCTTTTTTAACCCTCCACCCCAGGAGCGCACCGCTGACGGGAAAGTTGCCGCTCCGTGCGGCAACTTTTTCGAAGTTCACCAGGAGGAGAGGCGCGGAGATTAGCCCTGGGGAATTAGAGTTTCCGGTGTACAATGAGCGGAATTCAGAAACGTCCGACCGTAGAAAAGAATCGATCGAACGGTCGCTGCGACGCGTCCACGTATGCTACCGAGCGCGACGCGCGCGGCTGAAATTCGCCAATCGTCCTCCCCGCTGCGACTCTCGCTCGGTTTTATACGTTTGCGCGCGGAGGCGAGGACTTACGCAGTTTAGACACGGCCTTGTTTAGCCTTCCATATACTCTCATTTAATCCCGTGTAATCCCATTTAATCTAGCATCGGTCTTGCTTCCAGCACGCAATCTTGTTTAGTTTTACAGAGCCTTACATAGTCTTCTGACAGTTTTCGAGAGCTTCGCGTAATCCCGCGTACACTCGCGCGGTCTTATACCGTTTCAGAGTTGTCGATACGGCACGCGATACTTTACGGGTACAACCTACTTTCTGTTAATTCCCACCGTTCACCTCTCCCCGCGTGAAACGCTGTTACACGCTGCGTCGACGGGGCTGTTGCCTCGAATTAATAGAAAAAAAGTATCATTTATCGAGCGACGCTGGCACGATAGGTGCCGGAGGTACAAGTATCAACCTTTAATTGCATTGTCGTGTACCCACTACGTACACTATTCCGGGTGGTTATGACGTCTGGCAGAAGTTGTAGAACAGCCAGCAGCCGGGACCGCGCGTGTCTCTCCCGCGCTCTAATTGGATTCCGCGCTTACAAATTCCCGTTTAATATCGCCGCTTTGATAATCGAGAGCCACACTTTTATTATCGGTACACGGGAAGGCTGTCACACCGTGGGCGCCATTAAAAGCACAAAGTAACGCGGATCGAACTATCGCGGTGTAACGGCGCGCGCGGTGGGCGAGCCGGTTTCATTTCACAAAGAGTGCTGGTAGATGGGCGCCCGTGCCATTTATAAAGAGCAATAAAATCCAGAGCGCGGACGAATAAATGAAACGCGAATTTCGCTTTGTAAATAATTCAATGGCGCTTCGGCGGCTGGCTCGAGTGCACTTGCACACGCTCGCGCATTAGAAGCCGCGGATTGGATTCGCGCGCTTTTTAGCGCCGCTGTGTCTGCGCTCGAGATTCGAGTGGCTCGAGAAGGAAGGTTCGCGCGACGTACGCTTCGTTCTCGAACCAAGTCGGCTTTGGGATAAGCGAAATCCGAGATTCTCCGATCCGGGCATCGACCGCCGGTTAAATTCGAACCTCTCGTCCCCTGGCATTAATTAACATGCCCGCGATCGCCCCGTCAAAGGAACAAAAGGTTTCCTTTCCCGTTTCTGCCGAGAGATGTTGACTTCAGCTGGTATCGTTCTCGCGCGCCGTTGCGCCGATCCGCCAACTTGCATCGAGCTGCTGGACCAGTCTCGTGATATCCTGTTCCTCTGCACCCACGGCTTTGTTCTCTTCCTCGTTCGCGCGCCGATGAGCCTCGTAACGATGAACCAATTTCTTCTTTTTTTCTACCACGTTCACCTCGTAACACGTATGAAACGACGACCCGTTCGTCGCATAAATTCGAACTTGAGCGACTTCTGGGAGTGGGATTAACCGTTGGGCTCTCGTTGATTCGACGTCGCAGAATCTGAGCCGCGTTCAATTAACCCAGATCTCCCGCGTTCCGAGATGATGTTCGCCGGGGTAGGCCACTTTTGTCGCGCGCCAAATTTTTAATACAACAGAGAGTGATCCGCGCTTTGATTTCGATAATTCGACTTTTAACGGCCGAACGAAAATGGCTTCTGTGATTAAACGACGAATTATCGATTTTCCCTTTGCGTCTATAGCTTTGCAAAATGATAGCGCGCGTCTCTTTCGCTATTTTCCTAGAACGATAAGTGTGCGTGAAATTTATATACTCGGTCTCCGATTACTCGCAAATTGGCGAATTTAATTCTTCCGCCTGCTGGAAATATTAATACCCATCGTAATATCCGAACGAGATACCAAAATTTCGCTAAGCAATTTACGATCGAGTATCACAAACGCGTAAAATAACCGAAGCCGGAAAATATCTCGCGCAACGTGACCCACGTATGTAACAGCGCAACAAATTTCGCGGTTTCTCCATAATATCAGCCTCTCGATACCGAATACGCTCTCTGCTCTTTACGAGCGTGGCTACACGTACACGCGGAGGGTGGCGCACGTACACGCAGAACGTAAGCCATCGCGCGCGGAGGGGCAGACGCGCGCGTCTACGTGCGCGCACTCGCGAGAGGGTGGGAGCCCGCTTAATATTCATAACGCCTCTTCTCCCCCCGCGGCAACTCTAAACACATTTTAATAACATTTTTTTTTTTACGGCCCGCCCTTTCTTCGCGCCTCAAAAGCTTCGCGGCGGCTTTCAGAACGGTTCGGCCAGGTTAAGAATGAGGTTGGATAAGGTGAACCGCGTCCGCGGGACGAGGACCGAGCTAAAAGGGGGTGGCAACAAAGAGACAGTCGAAAAAAGAGAGGCAAGAACAAATGGTAATGGAGAAGGGGGGGAGGGAATGATGAAAGGGAAAAATAACTGGGAGAATGAGCGAAAAAAGAAAAGACGGGGGGGTAGAAAGGAGAGAATGGGAGCCCAACGCCCCCACCAACGCCACCCCGAGCATCGTCTCCCTTTACGACGGAATATTTTGCTGGCCCTTTCAACTCTCTCCTCGGCTTTCAACCATCGAACGAACGAAAGAACCAACCCCGACCGCCACCCCTCCGGCTCCCGCCCTCTTTTCGCCGCGCCAGAAACTCGGCCACGGAAGCGTCCAAGTTTCTCCAAAGTCTCGCCGCGGGAAAAATCGAAAACGCTTGAAAGCTCCCGGGTGTTTTTACGCTGACACATTTCTTTCTTCCTTTTTTTCATCCCCCCAGCCGACCAGCGAGAGAGAGAGAGAGAGAGAGAAGGATCGCCATCGTTCATCGGAACGATCGACTATCATATTTTCAGGTTCCGTAGTTTCGTCGTTTCTCTTTCGCCCGTCGCCGTGCGCGAAGGTGTACGAAAATTCTCGACGCCGTTCGAGAAAACGGACAACCTTGACGTCGCGACGCGAAACACATTCCGATAATCGCTTCCCCGCTGAACTCCCAAACGGCCGCGACGTTAATCGCCAGACCCAAGGAACACGGAACGAAATCAGCCGAGCAGATCGAGCGAACCGCGAAATACCTCCGACGTTCCATTTGGAGGGAAAACGTTGAAAAAGCGGATCGCTCGTAGCGCGCGCGGCACCGAGCGGCGACATTTTCAGCAGACAATGTATCGGATAGTCGCTGGGGAAGGCAAATCTGTTCCGCATCTCGACGGCGTATCGGCGGAGAATAATGTAACGTCATTGGTGCCGTCATGAAGAGAAATGAGAAATTAAGTGAACCGTGGAGGATCGCATCGCCGACGACGGGGAACGTATATACCGCAGCCGGTTAAGCCTCTCCTTGCGCAGCCAGCCGAGTGCATCCGCGATGGAAAATAATATTTGTCCGCTGGGATACTAACGGAAAAGACGTGCTTTATCGTCCTCCACCGGCGACCCACCGGCGACCCGCCGCACGATCTCTGATTCCACTGATTGTCCCTGTCTGCCTGGCTCTGGCTCCGTCGAGTCGTCTAACCGCGAAACCGTGCGCCTCCCCTGCTACCTCCGTCTATCCGTTCTGTAAACGCTGCGTCTCTCCTTCCCTCTTATAAACGTCTGGAAGTGTATCGAGATCTTCGATGATCGGTCAGTGGCGAGCGTGGACCGCAAACTTGGGGACCAAATCGATGGGAGTAATTCGCGGAGGGGGTTGCGCGCGTGGTGGTCGTTGATTTTCATTAGACCAGTATCTCTCAGCCTGAGGTTTTTAATTTGCCGGTATATCCAGTTGTCGCTACGACGTGCTCTCGGAACCAATCTTTATCGCAATCGGAATATCGATCCAGGCGCGTGTCCCCAGCGAAAGGGTTGCGCGGCGCAACTCGTATTTCCCCGAGTAACACCCTTGTTGCTCTCCGCCGCCACGTGGCCGTCCACTTCGCCCTACACACCGCCCTCTTTTCCCAGCGAAACGCACGTTGTCCCTCTGCGTGGCACGCGGAACAACGCTGCCGGATCGATATTTATCGGCGCGTTGTACGAAACCCCGACACGACGTGGCTCGATGGGCTCTCTCGTTCGCGACAGTCGACTCCGAGCGCGACGAATCGCTTCGATGGAACTGGTATACGCGTGTACCGAGGCACGAGTCATATTCCCGACTCTCGTAATCACGCGCAGCGCGAATTACTTGGCGAACTACCATCCCTTTCGACGTACCGTATTTACGCGGGGACCCATTCATCGCGGCGTTGCCCAGTTGCTCCCGTTTCTGCTTTTTTCCTTCCCTTTTTTCTAACCGTTTTATTGAAACAATTTGAAAAGGGTCTCTCCTGGCGATGCTTACGGCCATTTACCGCGTCCCCGGGTTACGAGTTCCACGCTTTTCCGCGATTAATGCCCGGCATCGAAGCGCTGAGACGTGACGCGAGCGTTTGCGCGGCCGCGCAGTGAATTAACCCGAGAAATTCTTAGCAGGGTTTCCTTGCGTCGTTTACCCGTTTCAATTTCGATTAAAGAGGCTCCCGACGCGCGCCCCCCCCCCCCCGGAACGGATATTTAAGCGTCTAACGTAAATACACGCCGCGCCCGGGAAGTTTTCAGACTCAATTTGTCGGTGGCGCCTTTTAGGCGTTTCCGCGCGGGCGATGCTCGTCGAGCTGGGCTCCTTCCGCGCGCGTGAATATTTCTCGTTGTCCGCGGTGAACTATGAGAGTTCGATGAAACACGGTGGCTGGCGCTGCTGGGTTAACTGGGATGAATTCTCGTGCTACGCGACTCGTTCGAACCAGCCGGAGGAACGAAAGCTGAGCGTAGCCTCGACTGCACGGTGCTCGGTGAACCGAACCGCGACGAGACTGGCCGAGCTGGCGTCTATTGATCTATCACCAAATTGCTAACAATGCGCGAGTAATTACCGATGTCCGTACACGTATCTAAGATCAATGCGGCTACTTGGGCGCAACGGGGGCCGAGGAGGCACCCGGGGAGAGCGGAAGAACGAGGCCGTGGACGAGCAACGAGGTCCTCCATTTTCGAACGGTAACGGGCCAATACCCGTGGGGGATCGCCAAGCCGAATTAGTATTTAATAGTGAAAGTTTCGTTCAGCGGAGAGGCTATCTTTTCCTATCGACCTCCAGGGGCGGACGGGGTGGAGAAAAAGCGAGGCTGCGCTAACGGACCGATGTTCCGCTCGCGAACATCTTTTAGAACGAATGAACCCGTAAATAAGTACAGACTGTTATTCCCAGGCGGTCTTCCGGTTTAAATCAACCTGAAATTTTATCCCAACGAGGCGGCTCGATCGAGCTAATTAAGAATCTTCGATCGGACCAGCATCGACGGTCGTGGAGTTCAATCTCGACGTTGTATCGCAAAAGTAACGGAGGAAACGGTGCGCTGATTATAATATTTTCGTAGCAATTTCACGCGCTCCCATTATTCCCATTTCATCTCGCGTTTCCAGACGGTGGCACGAAATAATGCGCATTCGATGTAACGTTCGATCCATATTTTCCACCTTTCATCCCCCTGTCGCATCACCATCCGCCCGTATACCGCATCCACTCCAGCACCTAAGTAAGACCAACACGTCCTCCCAGCCAACCGCAAACAGTCCCGTACGTTCTTCGGCGTACACTTAATACCCGAAGGTGGTACTCGAAGGGACAGCCGCACCGCGGTAACACGGAGGAGGAACAAAGTGAACAAACAGAGAACGAAGGGTAGACGGAGGGAGCAAATAAAGACGGTGGGGCGGGGGAGAAAAATACGGCCTCATCAGTTTCGAGCGATTTCCCCTAGGAATTTCCCTTCGAGGTACGGCATCTCATATTCGTCGATGCGACCGGACACGGTCGAGGCGGGGCCACGCGTTGCCGGCGACAAATTAAAGGGACCATCGCGACTAGAAACGGAAGTATGTTCGATATGCGCTCGGGAATCCGAGTCTGCTCCGACGTGAAAGTTTCGCGCCACGGTAGTCGAGCATATTCATCGAGGCACAAAATTCTGTTGCCTCGCGAACATTTTCGCTCGTCGACCGTCGAAGAAGAAATTCGCGGATAATCGTGGTATTTCTTCTCGTCAACTTTAATTGGTGGAAAATCGGGAAGAGACGTGTAGCAGCCTGTTCGGTGACCGCGTAGAGACGCGTCTGGCGCGACTGCGACGTGAAAAAGGAGCAGGCGGAAGGAGAAAATGAAGCTAAGAACCCAGAGGGAAGGTGAAAGGGACGAGATTCCACAATTGGCTCGCTGCAACGATACGCACACCTGTTCCGAGCGGGTAATGGATGAAGCGTGGGCGGAGGGGAACGCCGCCGGATGCTGCCAAGATTCACGTCACGCTTATATTTACTCAAGCACACCGACACTGGGGAGTGCTCGCGGCCCGACTTCCTGCTCCGCTTTCTCGCCTCTTCTCCTTGTTGTTGTCGCTTTTAGGAGAACACTTTTGGTATCGTTTGCCCGCGATCATCGCGCGGTAGGTTCTCTGTTGACTCTGCCGCTGTCTCCGCCTCGCCCTCCACGGATGATTGCGTTAGGAAACTTGGCGAACGATCTCGCCGCGACGCATTTCAATTCGTTATCCGCTGCGAGGTGTCCGCGAGTCGTTCGAATTCGCACGCGTTTCGCGCGCCAAACCGACGCGCAGATTTTTAAATATCAATTAGTCTCGCGGACGTAAGACTCTCAAGGAAAGCGTTTCCGTTCGCGAAGTAAATCAAGCTGACAGCACGGACGTAACGATAGAAGTAATTAGGCGCGTCTTACGACGATGCAAATTGAATTCATTGGTAGGAACCGAGCCCAACGTAATAATCCACGTAAAGCGAATACGACGCAACTGTCCGCCGCGACGGTAATGAACCAATAAATCTTTGAGCGGGTCTATATGTAACTGTACAGCGAATACCCCGGCCCGTCGCCCGCAGGGAAACGATTTGCACGAGAAATCTCAGAAAATTTGCTCCCGCGACCCAGACACGACGTTTCGACTTAATCTCGACACAGAGCCCGGCTCTCCTATTTGTATACAGAACCCGTTCCACTCCACCCCGCGCTCCCTTTCCCTCCTTTCAGTCGCGACCCTCTGCAACGCGAACGGCGGGAAGGGTGGCTGCTCGAAAAAGGGTTGGAGGTGATTGCGTTCCCATTGACACGAGTTTATAGAGTAGCCGAAGACGAGCAGGGCCAGAGGGGCCGCTGGTAACCGAACGACAGTGTATATACAGCGAACGAATATACGCTCGGCGAGCAGGTGCTCACTATTTTCGCCCTCTCGGCGTACAATCCTTACAGATAACGCGTCGTTTGTAACTGTCACCGGGCTGGATGCGAGACGATCTATAGCCGCGATGGTGTACAGGGTTGCCGTACACGAGCCACTCCTGGGAGATGTTCTTAGGGGTGATTCTGCGAGCAGAAATAAGAGCAAAAATCGTGAATAACGAAATCGCGATCGAAGCCTCGCTTTTCACGCGGATTCTCCAAACACCGGTGCGATTCGCAATTAACGAGAGGCGAGCAGGCTGGATGCCGGCTCTCTCGCGAATTTTCTTCGCGCGAAAGAAGGTTGCCACTCGAGGAAAAAGAGGAACAACCGTCGAGAACCCGTTCGCGCGTCGAGCAACGCGCGAGATTTACGCGGCTGCCACTCGGTAGCTTCTCCGCAGCTTCTCCAAGGAGGCGTCTCTCTGCACGGTCCATCGTCTTTCACGGCTGGTTCCGGTAGCTGCGTAGCCAAGATTCGCCCTGCGCCTCTGGAGCCGTCAGTGACTAATGATACTCGTAGGTGGATTTGTATACCGGCTGAAATCGATAACGACCTGTCGCAAGTATGCGAAACGAAGGCTGGATAATAGGGTGGCACCGACTTGCGATAGATTTCAGAAACTATCGGCTATTCTTCCTGCTTTCCCTCTGCCTCGTGTTTCCTACGCTGCCGCGCGCCTCCCTCGTAACAGACTCAACGTGTCAACGAGTCGCGCGATTATTCTTTCCCCTGGAAATTAAGCAACGATTCGACGCTCGCTCCGCTCGAGCCGCGTTCGAGGCTCGACGAGACGACGCGAGCAACGATAGCGGAGAGGGAATATTCACTGCCGGTACAAATGACCGCGAAGTGATAAATAATGTAACGGAGCACGGCTCTCGTGTTACGTGTCGGGGAAACGTATCGTTCCCATTACACATACGCGTGTGCACAGGTATCGCTGTAGCAGAGTAAACATCATACGACGCTCGAAACGACATACTCTGGACCACACCGGTAGATTCTCGCGCCCCGGCACACGCCGTAGCTTTTTCATGCTTTAGGCCGACAACCGACCGTTCGATGCGCCCCTCTGCCACCCTCTTCTCTCCCTCTCTCTCTCTACGCGCCGTTTTGTCTCCGTTCCTCTTTGTTCCTTTTTTTTCTTCCTGCTCCCTTTTTTTTTTTTGTTTTTTGTTTGCAGCAGCGTCTGCTCGCATAGATAAAATAACAGGAGCGCGATAAATGGCTGGCACGGTGTCGTACGCGAGCGCAGGGTAATAATGACATCCGATGAATAGAACCGCGCGAGCTGCGTCGCGGGTTTCGACGTCCTTTCGTAATGCCTTGCGGTTTTGTGAGCGAGCGACCTACATCTCTGAGAAACGTTACGGCTGTTACCGTGGCGGGACGTAAATTGTTTTCCTTTTTTTCTTTCTCCCTCGGATGGAAATTGTTGGCCGCGACGGGGGAGAACGGGGCCAGTTTTCTTTTTAACGCCGCGCGACGTTTCCGCGGAACGATCGATCGATATTTCGTGACGAATGAGAGAATCACTTGAACGTAACAATTACGACGTGCTCGCGCGTGGTATCGTAAAATCGGTGGGGACTGCAGAGGAATTAGCAGTCGCCCGTTGCTCGAAGGGGGCCAGTCGCCCCCCGCCTGGGCGGTTTATCGCGGCTGTGCACGCGTCATTATTGGAAATTGCTTGTGTCAAAGCGTATCGACACTTTTAGCAGGCGGAATAACTTCCGCGGCCATTATTTCGCCGGCGAAGTGCTCGGCTGCTCGCGGCAAAATAATGTGGCGCGACTACAGGAGCCTTTCTTGATCCGTTGCCAGATACGTAATTTACGGGCGCAACGTGTGCACACCGCTGGGGATTTCTTGTCCGCTTGTCGCGCAGACGCCCGCTCCGCGACGACTGACAGCTACATTTTTGCGCGTCGTCCGTCGAACCTTCTCGCCTCGTTGGAAACCAATTACCCGTTTCAAGGTGATTCCATTTAGAGGAATTTGTGTACACGCGACGCACAGTCCGCAATTCCGTTGTCTTTTGAACGCCACGATGGCCAAAGTATCGAGGGTGCATTAACCGTCTGGAGAACGGTTGTGGAAACCAACGTCGATCGCGAAGTGAAAACGACACGAAAGAATGGAACAGCCGTGTCTGCGATGTCGTTGATATCGTCTGCTGTAAAGCTGCCTTCTCGAGTCCCATAGGATTGGACGTTCGATTTTAAGAAACGAAGGATAACACGGCTTCGCTGATCATCTGTAATTACACCGACTTCCCGAGTATTCGCGAGCGCAGAGTTCGACACGGCGCAAGAGTTAGACAGCTGAACCGTTTGGTAACCGGAATAAAGTGACGGAGGGAACTCTAGCCAAGTTATGTCTGACCACGATAAGGAACGACAAGCGATTCATTCCGAGCGAGTATCCTATCTTATCTGTGCCACGCTAACGGTATCGTACAAGATTCGTATTGCTTCTATAGCACGCCACTGTCGAGTGATAGAAACTTTCGAGAAATTAAAGAGAAAAGCAGCCGTTGGAAGAACAGTTTTAAATACGAGCGTCGAACGAACACGAAACTCTTACCGCGCTACCCAGGTGACTGAAACATCCAGTTAACGTCACTTCAGAACCCCTGCAACGGTGCTGCTGGGAAAAAAGGGGGAGAAAAACTAGGAAAAACGAGTCGCGTAAGAGCGATGAATCAAATCCGTCGAGCATCGAGTTGCAGCTCGACACGATGTACAATAGTTTATCGTGGCATCGATTTCCCGAATTCTAGAGCGCGATGAAATATCGCCAGCGCGACCAGTCTGTTCCGCTTCTTCGAGGTTCATCCTTGCCAGACGCATAAACCATAAAGACACGTGCTACCTATGAAATTCCCAGGGAAAAGTACGAGCGCGGTAGGATCCACGGGGATGGGACCAGCCGCGTTTTCTTTCGCAGAAACGCCGGGGATTCTGTCCCTTGCACCCCTTCCTGTATCCGCGGCCGTCGATCTCGAAAACGGGAGGAAGGCTGCGACACGGGAACGATATCGGGGAGCATATGGTAACGGCGCGATTCGATTGAAAAACGACTGAAATCTCCATGTAACGGGGGTAATTCTTTCACCCCTACACGGTAATCGATGACACCAGCCCGGCTAATAAGGGAGAAACATCGTTTCGACGCGATGCACGTGTGCGTCGCGATTCTGTTCGCGTGGGATGTACGAGCAGGAGCAGCGTCGGTGAGATTCTCGTTCGAAGCGAAAATCAAGTGTTGATAGAAATTAGGAGCCGCAATTGATTCGATTAGAACGCGATCGACGAGAAGGTAGCGATGCCCGTGCACGCGATTGGGAAATCAGTGGCGTGATAGTTCCGCTCACGTGAACGGTATACGTGCTCCCCGCACCGTGGATTTTTCGCTGGCCCCGGTATTGATCCTCTTTCATTTCCGCGCCTATCGACTTCGTTCGTAGAAATTACGTAAATATTTACCTGGAAAAGAAACGAAGTTCCGATACGCTCGCCATCAAGCTTCGATTCGCGAAAGAACGGTCGAGGACGCTCGAAAGCGAACAGAGGAACAATTACACGATTTACGGGAGGAACGTATCGCGCGTAATAAAAGAAGAAGCGACGCTCCGTTTCGTTATTACGAAGTCCCGTCGAGCGGCTCGAGGAAAACGCATTATCGATATTGAAAAAGGAACGCACCCTCGAATTTGCCAACTTTCCTCGGTCGTGCTGTTTATTTTTTCCCGGCTTTATAAGAGAAGAACAAACAGCGACCGAGCGGAGCCTAGGTAGCTACTCTATTTAACACAAGTGACCAGATCGAAGAGTCGATCAGCCGGCTGTCGTTTGCTTTCGATATTTGCCCGGATCAAATAGACCCGCCTCGATTTCGTGCGTTCAAGATCGATACACTCGCCGGGTTTCAGCGAATTCTCGCGACGCGAGGAGCCGCGGCCAATTAATCTTCCGTTCGAACAACAGTTCTCCCATCTTCGACGGTTCGATTCGAACGGTTTTTCCTTTCTCTCGCGCGCGATCATGAATCCAATTAGGATCCGGCGGGACGTCGAATCAAGACAACGCTTCGTTTTCTCCGGTTTTACGAGCCGGTCTCCATCGAGCACGCTCGATCACAGTCAGCAGTAAATCTGTCAGGCGTCAAGTGCAAGGCTTTGGGCGGAATCGGGGCGAACGATCGCGATAAGGGATGACTTGATTTTTACGAGGGAACGTACAAGAAGGCCCTCGAGGATGAGCAAGGGACCAGCGGAGGGTGAAGTGTCCGCGTCCATTCGGCTAGGAAGTTGCACGGTCACGCGACGATCAAGTGATTGCAATCGCCGGGAAACCTGTCCAACTTGCTTCTCGTTCCACTGATTCTAATCAAGGACGACACACCCCTTTGTACGCAAAGAATAAACTTATCGCGGAGGAGATTTTCCCTGCTAAACACACACCGGAAGTAGCCAAGCGTCGTTCGATTGAATGCAAGTAGAAACCTGCGTTCCTGATCAGCCTCGATTTTCAAACGAAGTGGAAGTCAGGTTTGCACTGCGTTCTTCCGCAGACGCAATCGTTTTTGGTATACAATAAACCTATCCCTACCATCCCAGCGTCTAAGGCGCAACTCCGCCATTTTGGTAGCCTTACTGATGAGTCCACTAGCAGGCTCAGGACGAAACGTTCTTCCCTCTCTTTTTCCTTCCTACCCTCTCACGTTCTTCTAACAGCGATAGCAATTGAAGTCGAGGCGTTCAGCCCCACCAACATGGTGACGCTTCAATTCTAATTCTGAAATTCTACGCGAGTATCACGCATCAAACAAAAGAAAATAATTGAAGCAGGCGTTCAGCCCCACCAACCACGCTTCACGACTAATCCTCACCCAATAATCTCGACTGTTCTTTTCATCTTTGAGAAGGACGAGCGCTCGCACAGTGTCCCCGTTTATAAGTTTCGTCGAACGTCTCGGTATAATTAATACGCGGCGCGACTGCCGCAAAGTGGCGCATCCGACGAAATGAATCGTCGCCGCCCGGCAATAATTATTATAATGGAGCAGCAGGTGGCGCGGCATCGGGCTATTCCCGCGACACGTTTTAAGCAAACGCGCTACAGGTTCAATTTGTCGGCTCGTCGCTGCAGGATCGCCCGTTAAGGACGAGCAGGGCGCGCGCGCGCGCGCAAAAATCCATTCCAGGCACACGCGCGCGACCCCATCCGCTTCCGCGTGGCCGCGAAAACTTCCACCGCGGGCCGCAATTGCACCGCAAGGTCCGCGCGCGTCCCATCGGGAACGTACACACTCGTCGAGCCGACTAATGAAGCGTACGGGACGCGCGCGAGATATCCTCGAGCGGCGTGGCTCTTGTTACGTTCGACTCGAAATAATTAGGGTTGTGGGGCGATACTTACGGCCGCGTTGGAACAGGACACGCGCGCGACCCCATCCGCCTCAGCGTGGCCGCGAAAACTTCCACCGCGGCTCGCAATTGCACCGCAAGGTCCGCGCGCGTCCCATCGGGAACGTACACACTCGTCGAGCCGACTAATGAAGCGTACGGGACGCGCGCGAGATATCCTCGAGCGGCGTGGCTCTTGTTACGTTCGACTCGAAATAATTAGGGTTGCGGGGCGATACTTACGGCCGCGTTGGAACAGGACACGCGCGCGCCACGTACGCGCACGCTTCGCGACGGGAGATCGAGGGCTGGGTAGGGTGGCGCCAGACGCGGACGGACGGAGGGTGGCGTAGATGGAACGGCCTGAGGTCTGCAATTCGGGGGTGCGGAGCGTAACAAGCGTGGCTAACGAGCTACGGCAGATTTTATGGCCAGATGGAGATGATGCGATATCCGCGATTGATGCGATACACGGGGGTAGCAGCGGTGCGCCCCGAAGTAGGGCTTCCTATCCGCAATGAGGCAGATCTGCGCGGTGCCCGCTCTCATTAGAACCGCCGGCTCCCGTTACTCGGCAGAGGGCACCGCAACGCGCGCGGAAGAGGCTATAAAGACATTACGCTCGAATTATCGCAAGCCGCGAAACAGTAATTATTTTCCGAACGCGGTGAAACGAGGCTGACGGACGGAAGGGACGCGGCTGCGGACGAAATATCCGCGTTTCCACCCGACACTTCCACCCCGAGGATTGTTACCACGTGCTGGTGGGTGTTTGTCTGTGTATGATAACGAGCGGCCGGAAGAGGCTGCCAGTCGACGCGCGTTCGAGAGCGCGAATCGTTTCGCTGTCATTAAGACGGGGGCTGTGTACTAATGGGTGAGAGCAGATTGTGGGATATTGTGGCGGGAGATTTGGCTGAGTTTCTGGGACGGTTTCGGACGGAGCTATTGTCGGAACAGACTTCACGTTTCATCGAGGTGGGATTGAATTATCGAGGCTTTTCCTGCCGCGACGACCTCGCGCTTTGTCCGTGACCGTTTTAGCAGATCCGATAACGCGGGCTTATTTTCGAGCCGTTATTTTCGAGCACCCGGAGCGGCCGGAACAGTTGGACGTCGTTGAAAGGCACGAATTTGTATAAACGCGTAACGTCTAATTACGAGAAGCAAGGGCGTCCCTTTTGGCGAACAAAAATATTTTTATCCGTCGTTTTGCCTCCCGGTAACTCTGTTGCACCGACGCGCATAGTCGCGCGTCGTCTATGCCCTTGATTCGGGGTGCCGGAAGGACCAGTTTCGCGAACGTGTTCAAAGTGCAGTGTGGCGGGCAAAAATCCAGCGAGCATTTCCTCCGACTATTTTCACCGCGCTAGGACCAGCCCGTTACTTGCGCGCGCGGTGACGGCTTTGTGCGGTGTACACATTCAAATATAAAATCGAGTTCCATGTAATCCGCAGTTCAAAGAGTTTTTCAATAACCATATTTTTGTTCAAACGTCAGCCGCAAGTATAGAAACCGATGAAAAAGTAACGCGAATTCCCTGACCCCGTATAAAAGCTGCGCAATGCGCGTGGCGTCTATGTTTGACAAACATTGCGCCACGCCAATATACTAACGTATTACGCGCAAAACGTAAATATCGAATGAATTTCATTTTGCTAAGTTACTGACACACGTGGACGCACCCGCCGCCATGTTCCGCGCGACGCAAATCGGTCGATCCGACGGAAACGCGAAAAACAGGCGTCAAAGCAGCCCTAAATGCGCGCGCGCTTTTTTTTCTTCTCTTTTTCCTCCCTCGCCACGAACGGATAAAGCAGCGTGCTCGCGCGAAGGGTGCGGCGTCGCATCGGAATGATTTTCTCTCGGGTTACGCACCTCGATTTAGATACAGCGGCTTGAAAATTCAACGTCCCGCTGCGGATTTCTGTTGCGCGAAACTTTTGAGCGGAAAATGCGAGTCGGATTGACATGAAAGGGATGGTAGCAGCGTGGAACGTCGAACTTACCGTGCACTCTCTTCCCCCGTTTTCTTCCCGCTCTCTCCTTTCCTCCGTCCGTCTCTTTCTTTTTTCATTCCGTCTTTTCCATCAATGCACGGTCGTAACGCCCGACGTCTCTGTGAATTCCACGCGTCGAGAAAGGAGACGGGGATACGTCGGTTGGCGTCGGTGTAAGTGTACGGAGAAAATGTTGCGCGTCTTTTGCATAAGACAGATCCGCGTCGTTCTGCCATGGCGGAGTATCGTTCGTCCAAACCAAGGCGCTCGAATGTCCCCTCTGAGGGGACATCAGAATTAATTTGCGATTACGGAGGTCAAACTTATTCCACCGTTACTTTTTGGGAAACGCTTGTTTCGCACTCGTCAGTTTCCTGCGAGTACTCCATGTCCTACTCCGTTTCTATATAATAGAAATTCTGACCTATCCATACCATCCCAGCGTCTAAGGCAGGGATGAGTCCACTAGCAGGCCCAGAAAGAAACGTTCTTCCCTCTCTTTTTTCTTCCTACCCTCTCTCACGTTCTCTTTACAGCGCAACGATTGAAGCAGGCGTTCAGCCCACCAACACACGCTTCAGTTGCTATGTTAATATTAAAATTTTAGCAATAGTTGTGTGGCGGTCCTCGCCATTAAGGGAAAGACACACTCCATGTCCTACACCGTTTCTACATAATAGAAATTCTGACCTATCCCTACCATCCCAGCGTCTAAAGCAGGGTCTGCTAGGTAGCTAAGACTATTAAATCCACTAGCAGGCCCAGGACGAAACGTTCTTCCCTCTCTTTTTCCTTCCTACCCTCTCTCACGCACACATTACAGCCCAACTATTGAAACAGGCGTTCAGCCCACCAACACACGCTTCAGTTGCTACGTTAATATTGAAATTTTAACAATAGTTGTGTGGCGGTCCTCGCCACTAGGGGGACAGCACACTCCATGTCCTACGCCGTTTCTACATAATAGAAATTCTGACCTATCCCTACCATCCCAGCGTCTAAGGCAGGGATGAGTCCACTAGCAGGCCCAGAAAGAAACGTTCTTCCCTCTCTTTTTCCTTCCTACCCTCTCTCACGCACACATTACAGCCCAACTATTGAAGCAGGCGTCAAGCCCACCAACACCACGCTTCACCCTAAAATTTTCTATCGAAATGGAAATCTTCTATTGCTAACAATAGAAACTATCGCTAAATGTTTGTGTGCTTGTTTGACGTTGAGAGAGGGACAGAGAGGGATCAGGCAAATGACCGTATCGTATCGAGAAGAGCAATCCTGGTAACGCGAGATACGTCCATCAACGCTGCTGAAAACGTGAGTCCGCCGCCTTGGCGGAACTTACGCGTCGTACGAAGGGGTGGACACGGGGAAAGGGATAGGGATGGTCGGTCGTTGGAGCGCGTGGAGCCGAAGAAAGGAGGCTAGATAAAGGGGGATCGTGTTATGTACTCTGGGAAGTGTTCATTAAAGACAATGAAGTCCGACAAAAGATCTCTATTATTGAATGAAGCTCGTTGCGCCTGGTAGGTGGTCCGCAATAATATGAATGCAATTACGAATAAACACGACGATTCCGGGGAATGTCTGGGTCCGTTGTTGTACAGCATTACATTTATCGCCGAGTACGGAGTATTATTACGCTTCCGGGAAAACATGCTCGCAGAGATTGAATTCTGTTTAGATTAAATTTTTTGCGCCACACGCTTTCATAAGCTTGGCCTTTCTGATATTGTCCGGTGCGCGCGCATCGAACGTTTGCATTAATCGCGACAATGCCGCTCGCTTAATTGCGCACCTCCGTTCTCGCACGATGGAACGTTCCTACGAATATTGCCATCGCCAACAATCCAGGAGCAAATTTTTTCCGTCCGTCCACCGTCTTTGATCCACTCTTCTAACCAGCGTCTCTCGATCGCGTTTCTTAGGTACGCGGCACGTGGCTCGCTCGTATGCTCGCACGCGATCGCGAAGTCGAGAACCGAGACAAACGCGGGGCGCAACGGGGACGAGAAAAGGGGTGAAAAGGCAAGAGAAATGAGAAGAAGGAAGGAAGAGAGAGGGGCGAAGTCGGGAAGAAAGGCCGAGCCGGAAAGCGACAGGATGGGCGAAGAAAAGAAGCCGGAGCTTTTTTGTCCATGTGAATTGGCCGATCGTGTTTTTCAAGGGGCAAACTCATTCGTTCCTTTCGTCGTCGCCATTCATTCGACCCTACTCTCCTTTACCTCTCGATCCTGGCAGCCCGTTTCGCCGAGAGGAAGCGAGACGATACGCGGCCTCGGCCACGGGGACCTGGCGGTTATCAGATGTACGGAAACAAAGCGCGGAGGAAGCCGGGCTGAATTCCGGGAGTGGACGCCCTCAAAGGGAACGGTAGATGGTATCCTTCACCCCCTCCCTGTTCCCGGTGCATCGTCGAGCCGGACACTTTTCATTACGTTCCCCTTTGTCCCGCGGATATTCTTTTTGCGAGCGTGCCTTCATTTGGGGCCGCCAGTCAAATCGTAGCCGCTGGTATTAGTGGCATCGTCATCGACTCCATCGATCGTTTCCGGAGCTAACGACGAGCCGTTCTTACGCCGTTGCGACAGGCTTCCGTGAAAATAGGGAAATGAACAGAAATGGATTTATCGTGTTTTCCCACTGACTTTACGGTGGGAAGGGTAAAAAGAACAAGAACAGGGAACGTCCATTTTTGGTTGCTTCACGGCGTGTCGCGTACTTCGATGGCAATTTGGATCGGATCGCGAAGGGGTGGAAAGTAGAAACGATCGCGCGAGATCCAGTTGGAGATGCGGAAGTGTCTCTGCTCTTGCTGTTTATTTTTACTGAACGTAAGCTCGCGTCTGGTGCGCGGTGTGTAATAAAACGTGTGCGATTAACGCGTACAACACAAATTTCCCGCCCCCGGAGACAATGAAGAACGCGGGGAAACTTCTATTTTTCGACTACGACAAGCATTCTCCAGTTGATTGTCATTCCGTGGACGGGGAAGGGTGCTCTAACCAGCGGATAAGTCAACTCCGCGTTGAAAAACTTGTTTGACAATGAGCCCGCCGAGTGGAAAACGAGAGAGAAAACAGGGGCGGGTGGGGCGCGCGCGCGCGCGCCACCGGAGAGCCTTTAATGCACTTATTTTAAAGTAATGGAAAGAGTTTGCCCGTCAAACACGCGGGACGACGATGAAAAAACAAGCTGCACGCCTGGCAAACCGCGGACCACGAACGAGCGAGCTCTATTTGCTCGTCTCATTGTCCAGCTTTTTTAATACGTCTACTGTATGCCGACGACCGCGGCGAGATTGTGTTCGACCGGTTATGTGCAGCGGTCGTTGCGTTTCCGCTGTGTGCAGGGGACGGTGCCGGCGTTTAATCATCTTTTTCAGTGGACACAACGATGGGGTTAAGCAAGTATGATGCTGGTTGCGTGACAAGGGACGGGGGACAAAAAAAAAAAAAAAAAAGAAAAACGAAAATACCAGCAAGAGCGATGCTGCTCGATTCAGCTGCAAAATGTATAAAGTGTACAATGGCAGAGGGGGGCAAACAGTCGGATAGCGCACGGGATGGTCGACTGGAAAAATGATTCTATTGACAGTGGTCGTTATTTCGCGATACCAAATCTAACGTTAGGTTGGCGAAGGATATGTTTGAACGCGGACGTTATTCTTGGCCGCGATGAATTCGGGTGTATCGACGAACAGGAAAAACCCGCCTCCGCGATATTTTCACAAATATTTATCCGTGAAACAATTCGTGTAATGGCTCACCCAGTTTTCTTCCGCGAAACTTCGCTGGTACGTCCCGTACGTACAAATAAGAAAAAAAAAAAAAAAAAACAGAACGTTACGTATACATAGATCGTTCCAAGTTTTATTAAAAAGTTTTAATAAAAATACGGGTACGCGAAGGGGACGGTAACGGAATTTCGATTACTATGGTACGACGTAAAAGCTGACTTTCAGCTGCGCGGGAAAACTTGGGAAGAAAAAGTGTGTCGAAGGAGAATTAATACCCGCGAAGCAGCCATGCAGACGATCAATTTTTTGCCAACGGGAACAGTGGTCCCGATATTTCACGGTCCGCCCCCCTTCCCTTATCAGTTCCTTCGTGTATTCCTCACTTTGTTACGCAATTCCCCGATAAATTCTGAAACAAACCCCGTTTATATAACGTATTTCTCCCCCGCGTGTATCCACGGCGCGTACCGACCAAGTTTGGTCGTGGAAAAAGCTGGGACACCCCACGTAACGTCTTTATCCCCGTTCCGCCGTGGACGATCGTTCTCTTCCTCACGGCTGGCGAAATTGCACGGTCGATCGTTCCGCGGCGGTGGAACAATAATAATGAATAACTGGATCAAAAGTAGCCCGAGTGTATCGGCAAACTCGATCGAGTGCGGCTCGTAGAGGCAGCGAGGACTCGAGGTCGCGTCTATCTCCGTGAGAGCCCGCCGGAATCACTATTGATTCAACGAAAGGGTTCCGTCCCTAACTATTCATGGTTTTCGATGTCACGTGTCCTTTCGTTCGCGCGCGTGTGCGTGTGTGCGCGCCGCGGCGTCGGGGGTTGCGAGCGAAAGGGGTGGCAAGAGTGACCGGTTGGTCTAATCTACGCGCGGCACGTTTCGACGTTTCAATTTATTTTTCCACGGAGGATTACTTTCTCCGGCTACTCACCTTCTGATTTCGACGAACCGACTCGACGGCGACGATCGACGGTCCACGGATGCGTTGCGGGTCGATGGCGGGGTTTCACCGTGTCCAGTCTGAAATGGTTGACAAAAATTGGAACTTTAGGGTTGCATGAGAAAATTGGAAGGCTCGCTCCACGAAGAGGGTACGCAGCTGATATGAAGTTTCGAGTAAATCGAGTTCGAAGTTAATCTGTCTGCAGTTAACGAGACGTAACGCGTGTACCCCTCGTCTACTTTGTTCCCTTCGCTCGAGGACGCGGCAACGTGAAACGAGGATAATGAGACGCGCGCGGTAAAGTACGCGATTAGTCCAACACGATGAAATTAAAGAGTACTGTTTGTTTTGAACGATTGCATTTTGTAATCACGGTGCATCGCTAAACTAACAGTTAACCCCGGTTTCGGCTCTCAAAGCCAGAGAGCCCCGTACGAAACAACATCGCCCTCCATTTTTATTTACCTTCTCCATACGAAACCACTTCTATCCAGAGCCCGCAGTGCCCCTTTTTTAAATACAATCTCTCATCCGCAAACATTGCTCAAAACACGTTCGTGCCGACGAAAAATCGAAATGTATCGATTCGAAGATAGGCAACGCATCGCGCACCGACTCCCTCCGCGCAGAAAAGCCAACAAACGCCCGTGTAGAGCGGAATTAAACGCGACTCAGCAACAATATTCCCGGAGTGAGCCTTATCTACGGCGCCTCCATGGTGCACAGCGAGAAGGAGGATTAAATCATGGCTGCAACATGTGTCATCCGTTCAATGTGCCTGGTTGGTCGGCTGCGAAACGATAACGCGCGCGGATCACCTTGCCACCATTGTCGTGCCTACGGGTTTCGTCCGTTGTACAGAGCGATTTGAACTCGCGTAGCCTAAAACTTCGACCCCTTCGTCGACGCGAATTCGCTACTCGCTCGATTCAAGATTCCCCCTTCTTCGATTCCACGCGACTCGAACGCGGCTCGCTTCGAGTTAACCGCGAACGTTGGTCGCGAACACGCGAATCGTTCGCTAAAATTCGTGAACTCGAGAATAGTTGGGTGACACACGGTCTCGGATCGTTTTCACCCCGGGGTTGCCTGTAAATCTTCCCACGGCAAACACATCGAGGCAAACGTTCGGGCGCGAAACGCATAAATTGGGGTCGTCGGCTGGCAGATCAGCCGCGACGATAACCTCGCGACAGTCTGTCCCGCGTCCGCGTCGCTATTTGCATGAATTTTCCAAAAATTATGGCCCGCCCGTCTAGCCAAGCCCATCGACGGGTCATTTTTTCCACCCGCGTTCCACCGTTTCTCTTCCTCTTCGTCCCTCCCGCCCTTTCGCTCCTCCTCCGCTTATTCGCGTTCCAGTCTCCACTTTCGATCTAAATTTCGTCCGTATCGAAATTGTAACGTTTATTAAGGGACACGACAGAGCGAAACGCGCGCGGCGAAGAATGCAATACGAAACGTAAAACGACGGGAACGCGCGACGTATCCGTCGCGCAAACGCGCGATTGGTTTCATGGAAAAATTTCATACCCGCCAGAAGCGGAACGAGGGAAAGGATTCTTTCGTGGATTTCACGAGTAGCATCGATGATTGAATTTTCCACGGTTAATTTAGACTTTGTCGATTAGCAGGTTTACCGATGCGTTTCCAGATTTTGCGGGCGAACCAGCGCTACTTCGACGATGGCTTGGAAAAGTTTTCCCGAACGTGTCCGCCCTTAGAAAGCAGTGGCGCCGAGAAAATGGCCGCCAGGAACCGAGGGAACGTCGGTACGCTCGTTCGCAGTCGTATCCGCTCGGTTAAGGAGCAATCGATTCATTTGCGGGACAAATCGAGTTAATCCCCTGCTCTACATACTAAGACCGGAAGCGGGCAACCTTAATGCGCGCCATTTCCGGCCATGAAATTATAAAGCCGCGAAGGCCCGGGAAATATTGATAAAGTCGTTCAAAGTAGCTAACGCGACGAACTTTTCGAGGATAAAAGAACAAAATGCCCGTGCTCGGCTGCTTCGAAAGCGTAGATTGTAATCCACCGTATTCCCGTAGTACTTAACGCCGCGTTAATATTTCGAAGCCATTACTTTTTCAACTCGTGCCAGACCGGCAAGTTAAAAGCGTCGTTTATTTATTAACAGAACCGCCCGACATAATCCTCGTGGCAATAATCGGCTCGCGTTAAAGCGCGCATCGCCCAACGTTGCGAACTCTTTAAACGTTGCATCGAGCTGTTGACGCGTTTTTTGATGAAAAAATCTTCCGAGCGGATCGACTGGACAGGCGTTCGTTTGCTCGCGCGAGAGGCGACGTTTGGCGGCGACTGGTGCGCGTCGTATCCAAAAATCAGTCCCTGTTCCCGTTGATCGGATTAGCCGGTCTTTCGAAAGGTAAGGGAGGACAGGATGGTGATAGTCGGACGAGTTTTTCACGACGACCAGTGACCCTCGACTCGCAGACACGGTTACTCAGCCGGGTCGTGGCAACCCCTCTGCTTTCATTACGACATTAAGAACTTTCTCGACAAACCACCCCCTCCCTGCGCCCCTCCGGGCCGCCATCGAGTTAATCCGTCCGGTAAACCGTTCCAGGCGATGTGTTAAGCTGCAGTCAACGAGCCGGGTTTATGCCATTTGTGACCAATCGTGCTGTATCAAATTGACAAATGAAAGTTGTTTGAATAGGACCAAGGACGAGCCCTCGTCGTCCCGTCGTTTTGCTATTCTTCGAAGGGTGCAGCTACACTCGGTGGCAAAAGTTTACGCGTCGAGCCTTCTCCGATGTACCGCTCGATGGACGCCACTCGTCCTTTGAGGCACCTGCTCTTCGCGGAAATTGAATTGGTATTTAATTCCACGTAACGATTCGAGCGGAAGGACAGCAACAGAGCGGCCATGAATTTTTAAACAGGCTGAAACGCTTTGATAATTGCAGGGAACGAGGGAACTTTTAAACTTCCGCCGATAAATTTTAGCATCGCGGAGAATAGCCGCGCGCACGATACCTCGAGCGCGTAGAACGTAACCCTTGAGCACGCAAAGCGAACGCCGTAGCCGATAAAAAGTGATTCTCAGTTAACCTAATTTAATTAACGGCGGAACGGCGAAAGATCCCGGCGCGCAACGGCGATTCAATACGCCCGCGCAATAAAACGGGGAAAGCCCCAACAAGAGTTCCGTCAACTTTAGGATTCATTTTGAAAAGTGGTAAAAATAAAGGAACGCGCTGCATCGACCGGGTACGCGAACGCGTTCAACCCACCTAGCGTTAATCAAAATGGTTCGCCTTAATTTCGCACGATGCATCCGTAAAAACAACCGATAAAAAGGATCGAGTTTAAGAGAATTCCGTTTTACACGAGCGGCGCAATGACGACGGAAATCCGTGAGACGGATCGAACGTGGCTGCGTACGAACGTCCCAGGGTGTCGCCATTTTCTCGCGACAGGAAAATTCTGCGCGGACACGCGAGTCCATGGGATAACGAGTACAGAGATGTTTGCCATCGTCGAGTGGTCGAGGTGGTTCTAATGGAGCGATCGGTGTTTGATGGAACGTTCGAGGCACTGCTATCGGCGCTTCGTATCGATACTGGTTCGTAAAAATTGCAAATTTCCGCGGGACAACGTTTCTAACGCGATTAACTATGCATGCGAAGGAACGAGCGGCAATCTCGATGGAATTTTCGAAGACTACGAGGTTATGGCTGCTGTTAATGGTGAACGTGGCCCTGTAACGAAGCAATGGCTTATATGTTCGCTCGGTAGCTGGCGGTGAAGCGTTGCGTGGTATTTACGGTCGAGATGTGGTGAAACAACGAGGGAACGGGGATAATGGCGGTGTCAGTTTTTGGCCCCGCAATTAATACGGTTAACAAAATGTATTTCACGCCGCTGAACGAAATGAATTTCATTTTTCCTCGCGCTTAATTCGTTCTCCGTTCTCAGCGCGAACCGTAACGAAGGACGGAGTTCCACGTAGTCGGGTGCACGCTCAATTTCCCCTCAAAGTCATCTTTCGCGAATCGAAAATTCATGTATGCTTATTCCATAATTTCCACCACCTACTGTTTTAAGCGGGACGAACCGCGGAACTCGTTGCACCATGATTTTCGTTCCGAAATTATTAGTTGGCGATGAATTTCGCAAAGTTCAGATCGAGTTAGGAAACGTACGTACGCGATGAATTTCAAAATTCTAGATTATGGGTTCGAGCGAATTTCTAAGTCTGCAACCTATTTGGAGCGTGCGCGTTCCGAGTTTTCACCGTTTTTTAACGTTGCACTTCCTCCGCCTACTCTCGAATGTTTAATTTCGTCCGATGAAAGCGAGCGACGACCCTCGAGCTTCGATTGTATCGTTCGATAGCATTGAAATCGAGTATCGTAACTTGAACTCGGCACCCTTCGGCTATCAACGTCCAACGCGTCCGAACGATCGCTGCGAGCTGAAAGGCGGTTCCGCCATCTTGGTCTTCCAACTCCGATCAATTCCCAAAGGGCGTTCCGTCGAATGCGTCTCGTTATAAGTTGTAACCCACTCCAGGCACCCAATTATTCCGAACGGGCGATAATTAACTGTCCCGGGAAGAAACAGCAGTGCTTAATGAAGAATTAAATTTTCTTATCGCGTGCCCACCCCGGCATGCTGTAATTCTCCGCTTTAATCACGGCTGACGAATCTCCTTCGCGAGGAAAGTTCATTCTTGAATCGAATCGATGTATCTCGTTAGCCGGGACGAGTCGGCGGGGAAAGTCGAATCGACGGGAAACCGGAGGCGTGGAGACGGTGAAAGGGGGATAAAGAAGGCAGCGACGGAGCCAACTGTTCGAGAAGGGTCCTCCCAAAGGCGTCACGGCTACGGAATGATAAAGTGTCCTTTGCGATGCATTGAAAAACTTCCCCAGATTGGCTAAATAGACAACTTTTGGTCCGTTCGTTTCCTGGTTCGATCGACCCCGTCGTCGAAAGAATCGCACTCTCTCTCTCTCTCTCTCTCTCTCTCTGTCTGTCTTACCATCTGCACCGGAAGACCCTCATTAAGCGCGCCACCTTGACGGTCGCGTGCTCAAGTGGGAATTTAAGCTTCGATTTCTGTGTCGACGGTCATTTACGTTTCCGGAGGAACGGAATTTACCGTGTGCCTTAGAATTTGTTCCGCGACTGTTAGAATCGGACGTGGAAACGGTGTCGAGGGCGCGGAAAATGAATTTCAATCGAACTCGTTTCGATCGAACGAGCGACGCTTCGGAACGGGGGAACGAGACAAATCTTTCGTCGATCTAATTGTTGCTTTTTGAAGGGATGTGCGACTAGAACTTAGCCTGCAGACGTGGTGTTCGATAAATGATAAAAATATCACCAAGTTTCACGTTTGAGATTTCATTTGTTCTACTTGCCAGGACTCCTGTGCTAAGACTGACTGTCGGTAGTCGATCGTCTTGGCACGACGCTTCTTACCGTTTTTTGATTTTCACGTCGGAGCCAATCGTTGACGTAGTTGACCTTGTGCCACCGCCTTCTTTAGGGAAGGGTAGTGGTGTCTTAGGTCTTTTTGGCTTGATACCTGCGTCTTGTGATCGAGAAAGTTTCTATTAAAAGCTTAAAACGGTTCCTCAAAAATGGCTTGCTTATCGCGCATACCATAAATCGTGCTGCCTATTCGTAGCAAAGGCCTTCAATTGTGCCTCGTTGCTGGCCGCTCTACATTTTTGTCAGCCCGCGGTGAGTCGCGGGAATAATTGCGCGGAGGACTTCCGGGCAATTTATTTTTCAGCTTATCGGTATATACCGTGGCGATAAAACGCGCTTTATCATGATATCGAGGTAATTAAAAGTCAGACCGGTGGAAGCTTTTGAGGGAAGTTCGAACAAATTCATCGCCGCGGGATGGCCGGGGCTAATTCATTTTTAATAAACGAGTCGACGAGCGAAACTTTTTAAGTACGTTTCCCTCGCGGGAGGACGAGCAGTGCCTTTCGAAACCGGATAGAATGTTGCCGCGAGTTCCTAAGAAACGCCTCCGCTATGAAACCTTTGCCGCGTACTCGCGCGTAATTTAATATCAACGTTAATTCGCTTATACGGCCGATACAACGCGGGAACGTTCACCGTTAATGGTTTACCCGGACGAAACGCGACGGACGCTATTCGATTTAACGTTGAACGCCGTCTGCTGTTCTCGCGGAACTTGCGATTTCTTTCTAACGACGTTTACCCTTCGCCTCGCGCGGCGTTCGCGGGAAAGTGTCAGCAACGGACACTTTAATGGACCGAGAACAGACGCCGTATTGTCCAACTTTCTCTCTGCTGACTCTCGGATCGAAACTGAATCGTTGCTTGTTATTTTGAATATTAAGTTTCGCGATACGCTCATTATTCAAACTCTTCCAGTCCTGCTTGCGCTCGGAAGTTTTACCTTGTGTCTACGGTGTTTGAACCTCGTTAAAGTCTGGTGTATACCGATCGAATCCCTTAATTTCGAAAGAATGCCCGTCTGCCAGGATACTGGAACGTTAATCCAGTCCCTCGTATTTATTTATCCGCTAACCGTTGTTCTCACCGAGCGCGATACACGAACGATCCATCATCTTCAAGCGTCCTTCCTCGTTCGCGCTAGCTACGCATCGCATTTCTCTCTATAAGCGCCTCCAACGGATAATTTTATTCACCTGTTTGCGCAGTGACAATGGCTGCAGTTTTCCTAGCTTCGAGTTATGCCCGTCGTTCCAAAATGGGGCGAAGAGCGAACAGCAGAAGTTTCCGGCGAAGAAGGGGCTGTATAACTTAAGTAGCCACCTTATTCGACGGGCCTGGCCACCGCGTACTTTGCGTCCCCAAAGTTGAGACGCGAAGGGAAAACATTTCAGGACGGTCGAGTGAAATAAATTTGATTAAGGCTAATCGAAAAATCGTTACGCTGCTCATTCCTCGCGCATCACTTTCGTTGAAGTAACGATTTCTCGATTGCTTCTTTTCTCTGCCCGAGGACTGCTGGCTACGCGAGGAGAGTCGACGATCAAACGACCGGAGGATATTAAAAAAAGGAGGTATTTCTTAATTCGTAACGAAGTTCCCGCTAAGAGGGTGGGATGGAAATTAAGCATTTAATAGGAGGAGCTCGTTGATGAAACGGAGTTTGAAATTTTCCGGAGTAGAAAGTTCGGATAACTAGCCAGCTTAAATATTATCTATTGTTATCGACTTAGTAATTAATAATTTCCGCGTGCTGATGATAGTGCGCGGGTAAATGTTTCCGGAACGCGTAAAAGTGAATTGCTAATTTATTTTTGAAGTTTGCGCTCCGCGCAGAGGCTCGAGGAGGATCGCGAGCTACATTCGCCTGTAACGCGGTTCCAAAAATGAAAATAAGTTGCCCGCCATAACGAAATGAAGTACCCAGTGCTGGCGATCGTTGCAAGAATTAATCTCCCCTATTATCGCGTATCGAGAGACTTTTAAAAAGGGAACGAAGAAGAAAATAAACGCCTAATGCGTTCGATGATCCCGGCGACCCTAAATTCTTAGCAAGAGAGATTCAAGGGGGAAAGAAATATTCCTGAGAGCCACCGCGCGAAGAAGTTTCCGGATTTATTCCTGGTGGAAAAACTTTCTAACTGCTGGTATAACTATACAGTCACTTGAGAAAGTTCTATTCACGGTAAATATGCCAGGAGTCGGTATTAAAGGCGAAAGAATTGGGCTCGGAAGTATCGTGTGTCGAAAGTGAAATTGATGCGTGACACTCGCGTAGAATTTCAGGATTAGAATCGCGCGCGCCTCAGGGAATATTTCCGCAAGTTCATCGCGGGATCCCCAAACGATAAAAACTCTCCCCGGAGAGTTGAAACGCGTGCTCGTCGCGAGGAATAATATCAAATAACGAACAGTGCACCGCGAACCGCGACGTCTGACCACTGGTCGACCACTTCTCCTGCCCTTCTCCTCGCAGTCAGCCGTGCAATCGCCCTGTTGCGAACACAAATACGAGCGTTCCTGCAACTTCGAGCTCGCGTGTCCTCGCGAAAGGATCGAAATCTGAACGCAGACGCTTGAAATTCACTGCAGCGGTTACTGGCCGCCCAACGATCTCTCCGAGAGCGCGAGGAAAAAGGGACGGGCGAAGAATACGAAGCCGGTCGGTGGAAGGCGCCGTAAGGGCGGTCATCTAAGTTGCGAAGCTGTTTCGATCCTTTTCAATTCGCGCCGCGACTCCTTTCGATAATCTAGAAACGCGTGGCAGCTGCCGCGGGTGGCACAAAAGCGCGGCAGTAACTCGGTCGAATAATCCGTTTGATCGGAGCGGGGCTGCGCGCACTGAAAGCCCCCGAAACTTTAACTTCTCTCGAGGAGAGGACGTCGCGGGGACGTCGACGGATTTGCTCTCTGGGAAAAAGTTTCAACTTGCGAAATCCCGGTGCGGTTATGAGGAGCGCCTTATCTGCCGGTAAAACTACCGTCACTCGGTTACGAAAACTTATGTTGAAAGTTTGCGTTCTTAGTCTAAAAAGACGTCGCGCTTCGACGGGCGGGGGAGCTTGAAGAATTTCGAATACGGAGGGCTGCGAGGTCGAATAACGAACAATCGACGGAGGTACTTCGAATAACGAACAATGATTCGCTTTAAGTTTTTGGCCAGCGAAAATATTGCAGCCCCGCGAGGGGCACGTGAAACTTTAAATTCTGGTTTGTAGCGTGCGAGGTCCCAAACCTCTTGAAGGGGCCCAAGCGAAGTCGCGTGGAGAGTTTCCCTTCGCGCCTCATAAATCGCAAGTCGAGGCGTCTAGTCGAGTGGAATTAGCGACAAACAATTATTTTTCCGGACTCGATGGTCCACGAGGCCCATGGGAAGAGAAGCTCTCCCACCCTTCGCTCAGGGTCTCGCCCCCACGAGAAAAAGAGGTAGGGAGTTTTTTAGAAAAGATCAACGTGATCTTTCAAAGGGATTATTCAGTCCATATCCACGTTCGCACACGAAATAAAGATTCGTTGAGTTTAAGAAGACGTATTGCTCGCCTAACATTCCTTCATCCACCAAAGGTTACACGATGGCGGTGCTATTGACAACGTCGATGCAATTTCAAACGAAACGCGCGCTTAGTTATTCATCCACCACGAAGCTTCTATATATATATATATATCTTTAGCTTCCTGCATTTCTAACTCGACCGTAGTAATACCGCGCAATTACAACACGCAGACCGTGTGCGAGTATAAATTAATTATGCGCAGTAAATAGTGAGCGCACCCCGCTGGGCGAGGCGTTAACTTTGAAACAATTAACCTGGTCCTGTTATCTAACGGCAAGGTAGCGAGATGCTGAGGTAAAGGCGCGTAGGTGCTGGTCGAGCCCAGTCCTAATAAGCCCACGGCCAGAGCAATGGCCGCCGCAATTAAATGATTTACGAGGAAATTATCGGTGAACTTCCCCGGTAACGGCCGTGACCCCGTTCGATTCTGCGTTCGCGAGCGATTTTAATCGCATCGGAATTCGAACGCGCTCGCGTATCGCGGAACTGGGAAAATACGCCATAATTGAATTATTATCGCCTGTGGTTCGTTGGTTCCGCGGTTTCGCGGTCGAACGTTGCTCCAAGATTTACTTTTTCCCTGCCTTCGAACGTTCCCTGCCGACGTAAATCCCCAGGAGCGCGAACGTTTGCGCAGAGACGTGCATGTTAATCGTGGAATTCAGAATGTAGCGGTGATAATCGAGGAGAAAAACGGCTCGCGGCTGCTCCTCCGCGCGCGTCCAACCCCCGAGCAGGGCGGACACGGAACGCATTAAGAATTGAAGGGATGCGGACTCGAAGGTATCAAAGTTCGTCGAAACCCGTCGACCGGTTTCAGACGCGGCTGCGGAGGGTGGAAATGAAAAATATAAAATAATAGGGGAAAAACCGAGCGGCGGTCCCTCGCGGGAGCGGCGCAGAGTGTTTTGCCAGTTATGGAGGTCGAAGTTCGTTACCGGACGCGTCACGGAAATGGCGAAACCTTGTCAGTCAGCACTGGCAGAAACACTTGGCGGTGCCGGGGTGGGGGCCAGGGACTGGCAGGGGGGGGAGGGGAGACAGCCCCGCGTCCCACGTTGAAGGGGATGAGATTCTGCCAATATAAACCCCCAGGTAAACTCCGCGCGCCGCTCGTCCGTCCGAGCGAATTAATTTAAGTCTAGCGAGGCTCTAGCAATTTCCGCAATTTTTCTAGCTCCCCGCGATCCCAACCGCCCTCTCCGTCTCCGTCGCTCCGGGTTCGTTGATTCTCGCGGAAGGGCGGGAGACTCCGTCCCAGCTTGTCCCTTTCTTTCGCCGCTCGTCGACGCCGCGACGTTGATCGGATTAGGCGTTCTCGAGCGGGGCGAGTCTGACGCACGATCGATACCAGAGACTTATGCAACAGGCGTGTACTTTTCTACGCGAGCCGCGCGGATCGCTTCTCCGAAGCGGAAAGAGATTGCGTTTGGGAAGCCTGAAGAGCGTTGCTTGTAAATTTGTTAAGTGCACGGGCAGCCATGTCTTCGATAGAGGCTCAAAGGGTTCGAACGCAGACCAGTGGTCCCTGGTTCGCTAATTCGAAGCAGAGGAAGGTTATCTCGACGATCAAATCTCGCTGATTCTTCACTGCTGCACCAAATCGGCGCGAACCGATTCGAAACAGCGAGCGTTCGATTATTCGTTGCTCGCCTCGTAAAAATCCACGCGCGTTTGCTATGGGCGAATGAAATTGATACGGACCTGGCGCTCGGATTAGCAGATGCAAATTAGCGGTGTGAAATATGGCATGCGATTTTTATACGAACGATCGGAGGGAGGAAGAATTCTTCTTTTTTTTTTTTTTTTTTTGTTTTGTTTATCTCCGCACCTTTTTTAGCCGTGCGATTACTGTCACGGAAAATTTAATTGCGAATGTTTCGCGCGTGTCGCGTCGAGAGATTTAAATTAAAAAGCCACGTACGTAGAACAGTGACGTATAAACACTTCGACAAGATAGATTGTTGTTTGCAGTGCATATAATAAAATCCACGCCGGGGCCGCCGCGTTTGTCAGCAAATATTTTAATGCAAACACTTCGCCGAGCGAATTGATTAAAAACGCGTAATTAAAAAGCAGCGCGGCGGACAAATATATTGTCTGTAATAGAAATAATGTACAAATATGCGCGTACAAATGGTCCGGCACGGTGGCGGCCATCGAAACGGTTCGAATTAAACGGCGACGTTCGACTGAGCTCCGATATTTTCGCGGCTACGACGCATAAAAGCTTTGCGACTTCGAACTTTCGACGATTTTCTCTCGGGAAATTTGTTTTGTCGTTTTAATGAACCCTTGAATCGCGGATCCACGGGAGGACGGACATCGTGAATTTTAACGCAATTTTAACAGCTGCGAAACTATGTTGATTTAAGGAATCATCGTACGCAGCTGTAATTGCACGTTTGCGAAGTTCGAGCAGAAACTTTCAGAAGATCGCCAAATAACGAAACGATGAAAGGTATTGTTACGGCCAGGAAACAATATCCGTCGCTTCTGCGTCGGTATTTCGCGAGTTTCCTCTCGCAACGCGAGAAATAATTTCTTGGAACCGAAAACTTTCTCGATAACGCTTCCTGAAACCTTGGAGGGAACGTCGAACTGGATGCAAAAACGAGGAAGCGCGGGATATCTCCGTTGCCGTCCATATTTCTCCTTTCTGTGACGTCTTTTCGGGGGTATTTAATTTCCGGGCCACGGGGGTGCGATTGGTCGCGGGACGTCGCGACGCCATCATTCTTGCGAACAATGCGCGCCTGATAAACAGATAACGATCGCGCGAATCGCACAGGTTCTGCGATATTGTCTGCCCTCGGTTATTCTTCGTCGACGCGATCGAACGTCCACGGAGAAGACAGTATTTTAATATCTCCTTACACTCTGTTCCGCTGTTTTCAAACCATTATAACTTTTTGATCGTTCCATATTTCTGGCCGCGCAAGTGCCCTGGAAATTAATTGCACGAGTAATCACGTTGGTGGTTTAAAAACTTGGTTATCGTGCGAGAATTTTGTACCCAAGGCGGATAATAACGCGGGAAGCTTGTATCGACTAATCAAGGATTCCCCGTGGTGGTGCGTAAAGCACAATTTAAATGTAAATTTCATCGCTCTTGGCCTTCAGCGCGCACTTCAACTTCGTTCTTCTGTAGCCTCTCTTGATTACGACAAGTTTTGATCGAGTCTCGCGGAGTCTAACGCTTCTGGTTACTAATCGCGTGCACCTCTTTCTGTTGCCTCGTTCCAGAGATTTATGCTCCTCTCAATTCGTAACCTCTCCCTTGTTTCCTGAACAATTTACGCCAGTCTAATTTCTCTAATTTAACAGCAAGTTACCTGACAAAATAATCGATATATTTCGTACGTGGTAAAACGCTCGACCCTTTGAACGAGCGCATCGACGAGCCACGGTCCCCCTTTTTCGGCAGGTGGCTTCACTCCCGCTATTTTCGTTCGAAGAAAACGGCGGCCATAGGCAGAAAACGATCGAAGACTGGATGCGAAATGGCAGCAGTACTAATCGCGTTCCCCGCACGATTTACATTTAATCAAAGGGAGAGCCCATTGGTCGCGCTTCGTGCTATTTGCTTGCCATTGAAATCTCTCCTCTGTCCCACACCCCCGTGCGCGTCGACGGCACCGCGTTTCTTCGTTCCGCCAGACCTCTGTCGTCCTCTCCTTCTGGCAACCCGCGCGTACCCGCTTCCGTTCCGAGCGGCAGTACGTGCCGCGAATGGAATACGTAAAGCAACGCGTTAGCGGCCCGCTCTCCGTCGAACGAGGGATAAAATCTCGAACAACGCCGAATCCGCCGGCGGACTCGCAAGAATGCGCCTCGAAACGAGACTTATGTTTATTTTAACGCCCGTCGGATTTGCATACGGAACGATCAGCGTCCGGTTTCGACGGCTCTTCGCTGCAGACGAACGACGATACGCTTCGTTCTTCGACTCGCGCGCGAGAAACGGAAGAGCCTCGAATTAAAGAACGCCGCGCGATCGAAAAAGAAAAGCGGATCTCGACGAGGGCGGTGATACGGCCGCGCTTTTCATCGAGCCAGAATTTTCCCCGTGTCCTTTCACAGGACGTTTCACGTCCTTCAGCCTGGAGCGCTGCGAATCTGTCCGATAAAACAGCGGATGGACCATTAGCTAATCCTCTAGGGGAGGGGGGGAGGAGGTGACGTGAAACAGCGCCGCAAGGGTGAACGGAAGCAATGGGGGTGGGCTGGCGCGGAGGGCCGTGGAGGCTAGATAAAGGAAGAGCAGACGGAACGAGAGAACGAAGGGCGGCGGACGGTGCCGCCAGGGAGATTTCAGGGTGCGCAATTGATTGGCGCGGCGGCGACGCTCGTTCGCCGATCCCGACGTTGGTTGATTAGAATGGAGCAACACGGAATCCCTCTCTAACCGGCTAATGGCGCGCCGCAACCTGTGTTTACTGTGATCTCGGACTTCGCTCTGTGCCCCACTCGCGATTTGCCATCTGCAATGCCAATGAAACAATAGACGCGGCCGCGATTTTCGCCCGCTCCTTCACGCGACGCGCGACGATTGCCCCTCGAGTTCGCGAGGCGTTTAACGACGGACCGGTGTCGCGGGTCCACGAGCCATCGTTCGCATAATCGCGCGTAACGAGCGCCGCAATTCCTAACCGTGGGCCAGGCTTTCCACGTCCAAGACGCGGAAGACGCGACCGTCTTCGAAGACGAGACGCGGGCATTAAATGAAATTATCGAGGTCTGTGCCTCGCCCCTATTCACCCTTCGACCCTCCCTCGACCCCGCCATTCGTCTCCGTTCATGGCCCAGTAGAACCGAATATGATCAGCGCTGGCTCAATCTCAATAACAATTATTTCCATTATTAGAAATTTAATAAAGGGTTGCGCGCGAGGAATGGGCTGGGCGGCTCTGGTGCCGCCGGTTCCAGACCGAAGCCGCCTCGACGGATAGGGCGTAATTTTCAGGAATACCTCGAGGATATCGCGATCAATTGTAGCCATGGATTTATTAATAACGAAGGAGGGGGGAAACGATTTCGTTGCAGATCCTTAAGACTGTTTTCAAGTATTGAAACGGATCCTTTGTCCGCGTAGCGGAATCGAATGGATCGAATGGTGGACGGGGATCGGTGAGTCGATGGAACGTCTTCACGGATTTCAAGATTATTTCCTCGTTCGACGTGATCGTACGATTTCTTGTTTACAGTTGCTGGATACAAATTATTAGAAAAATTGTTAATTCTCCGCTGTCCCATTGTCCCCTCGATATTCAGCCGCGACGGATCGCGATCCGCTCTAATGGAAATAAATTTCTGATAAAATTGCGCGCGAGTATTCCATTGCGCCTCGCATCGCGGAACATTCCGGGTTATTCCCATAACCGATAGAATATTTGTAACGGAAAAAAATTTAATCAAATATAGGATATCACCAGGCGACTACAGCAATCCCGTAGATTTTTCCAAATTTCCGCTCCGCGTTAAAGCAAGTCCCGAAAAACGGAATCGCACCGCTGCGGAGCGTTCTCGTTGCACTCTCCTTGCAGTTTTTGCATTTCAACGGTGATATTCGAGCGAATGGCACGGTCGTGGAGAGCTTTCCGCTTTTCAGTCTCGCGAAATTTTAAACACTTAAACTGCGATATTTGACAGAACAAAACGGCGGCTCGCGCTTCGCGCGATTAACGAAATTCCTGGCACCTCGATATTTTTCCGAACGCTCGCAAAATATTCGCCCGCGGCGAGTAAATTTCAGCTTGTTACTAGCTTGTTCGTTTAATTCCCGCGGAAAATAAAAGGCAGATATATCGCCGCGATCGTGTTACAATTACTACACGGTCAGTGAAGCGGCGAGGAAGGAAAACGAAAAGCATCGGGTCTAGCGCGGGGGGCTGACCGGAGGATGAATGGTCCTCTTAATTTCTCCAATAATGGCTCTACCGGTAGCAAGGGTCGGCTGTTTATCAAGACTACGATAGCTAGGCCGCGAGTCCTTCCGCACGAGCTTCTCGCACGAATGCTCGTGCCTTGACTGCGATCGGAACAAAGGGAGGGAAACCGGCGGCGGAAGATAAAGGGGGCTGAAAGGAAGAAGGCTGTGACAAAAAGCCGGAAGACTGATCGTTCCACGTATTTCGAAGCTTCGAGATGAATTTTTGCCCCGGCTGTTTTTATTTTTTGGTCCGAATAACGATCGTCCGATCGTCGTCGAGCCAGACGACGATTCCGCGGATCCAGCGCTGGGGGTGGAAGATTGGAAAACGGAGACAGGGCGGCCATTGCTGGGAACGATGATAAGTGGTAAACATTTCTAGCGGCTTGGTCTCTCTTTTTGTTACTTATTCCGCTCCACTTCGTCTGGCTTAAATCTCCGTACGCATTTATGCGCACCGCGAAACATAATAATCCTCTTACGATGGCGCGACTTCATTAAGCATTCAGCGTTCAAGGGAGAATCTAACAATGTAGCGAATGTAAGACGCGGTGAATATAAACCGCGCCAGCGGAATACCGTTGGAATACATCATGCCGTTACTTTTAATATTTGCGTTCCGCGTTGAAGACGCAACAAACGGTATCATAAACCAGCGACGCTACTTGGAATATTAATTCAGCGAGCTTCGCGCGAATTTCGAAGCGGCGGTATTCGCGGATGATAAGAATTAAATTCGAGCGTGATGCGAACGATGCATCTTTAAGGTAGACGTCCAATTTGATGGAGTACTTGAATTATGTATCGATACTTGTTCGATGGAACGTACAAGTGGATAAATCAATAGATGGCTGAATTGATAATGCACGCGAATGGACGAATATAAATGGTTCGACAATATCACCAATCGAACGGAGTATTCTACGAGCAGAATAAGGTGTAACTGGAACCCTTCCGCTAATTACGAATCAAATTACTATTCCTCCGAGCTTTACAAAGAAGGAAACGTGCAATTAATATACGAAAGCTTGCTTCGTTTGCTACTTCGTTGTCATTCCGCGCAGCTCGCCGTGCCCTGCGTTAACCTGGACCGGAAAATTCCCAGTTCGATCCACCGACGAGCGTCCGATTCGCTTTCAAGCCATGGACGCGTAAAAAGAGGAGCACGCTCGACTTCGAACCGAAATCAGAGTCCGCCGCGACCCAATTCGATTACATTTAAACCCCGTCGAGCGTCGACGTCGCCAGGCTGCAGAAATTTACATTGTCATAACGAGGGGTCGCGTTTACAGCGGTTCGACCACCCCTGGCGCCGCTCGTTCGCGTCGGGAAGCATCGACGAGCACCGCGACGGCTCAAAGGCCCGCCCTGAGAATAATAGAAGAAACCGTCTCGCGCCGCGGGTTTGTTATTCCGCCATTACCGGCGTCGAGAGAGGAGAATCCGTTTGCGAGGACGGATCGACGTCTTGTGCAAATCGCGGTACACCCTTCGATCCTATTAGCCGCGAGCTGAAGGCTCCTCTTTGTGCCTCGAAACGTTCCTACGCGGGCACAGAAGTAAATAACGATGCTAACCAGGCGCGAGCGAAAAACTGGATTGTTACGAGCCGTCCGCCTCCTGTGCCGCAGATCAGTCGGAACGATCGCTCTGGATCCGTAAAAAGCCTCGAAAGGGCCTAATTTGTTTCCCTCCCAGATTCGCCTCTTCGATCGGCGATTCAGCGAGAAACGAAAGCGGGACGCGCGAGGATAACGCTGACTCAAAGGCATCTCTGGATGGCCAATCTCTTTTATTTGAATTTCATAATCGCGTTACGAGAAAAGGAATTAATTCGAGCGGCGGTTTTGCACGATGGTCGACGTCGCGAGTGAAAAAGTGACAGGGATCGTGGGGGGCTAATAAACCGTCGAAGAAACAGGCAATTCGCGTTAACGCGACCTCGATTATATCCTCGTTTCGCGTATTACCGTAATTAAACGTTCGATGGCCGTGCGAAAATCGAGCGTGCTCGTTTCGACACCTGGATCGTGGCTTCTCGCAGCGATATTTCACGTTCGCAATGTCATCGATTTCGCAACGATGCCCAGGTATTTCCCGCTGTCATCGTCGCTTCTTTACACCAAGCACGGTGTCTCTGGTATTACGCGCGTTCCCGTTTATTTGACAGGATTCCCAGCGATCGGCGCGGTCATTTGCGTAATGTGGATCGCAATAATCCCCCAGCGATACGTATCCGGAATAAGCGAACGGGCCGAGCGATGGCGGTCGGTGATGGTGGTTACGCTCGCTAAGAATTCAATTAAATATTCAATTAAATATTGTATCAGCGGTTCTGGATTGCGTTCCCTGTTTGCCTGGGCAATTTCATTAACGCGGTTTCCCCTCTGGCACTCGTACAGCCGACTCCTCGCCTTCTGCCTTTCCGACAGGAATGTCTTTTCGCGTCGACGTGGGACGCACGCGGAACGCAGAAAGCCGCTCTCCGTTTTAACAATACGTGGAGGAATCAAGTTCAGTGTCGAGGAAGCTGTGGCGTGAATCGTGGACCAGACTCGAACGTGCCTCTCCTCCGCCCACAGCGATCAACTATTCGCATCCGAGACGCGGAACGATTTATCTCGCTGCGCCCTCGACCAGTTTGTTTCCTTCATTTTTCTCTTTTCTCGGGGTTATGTTAACGCGAGACGTACGGGAGCATCGTGACTGTCCATCTCGCGGCTCGATATTCGTGACTCGGGAGGGCCTGATGGATCGAGCCGCGATCGATCGTCCCGGGAAAGAGTACGTCGAGGAGCGCCGCAAAAGGAAGAGGCATATTTGGGACACGTGATGGATGCGCCCATTCAACCTGGTCCTGCACGCCGCGATAACTTTTCAGATGCGCAACGTCCGCAACGAATACGCGATAGACAGATTTACGAGGTCCCACGGCTGCAAAGAATGCGCGCCTGAATTTTACCTTATTTACCTTAAGCGAAACATCCCGGGACGGGGTGTGCTGCTCGATCGAAAAATGGCAAAACGCTCGCGCGCGGTAAAATATCGTTCCCTGTGTCTCGTGGCGCGAGATAACGTTCGAGGCTTTCGCTTTGTTTTTGTTTTTTTTTTTTTTTTTTTTTCTTAATTTCACTCTTTCTCGTTAAGTCCCGCCAGAGACGACACGATCCTCCCCCTGTGAATATTGATTCCAAGCGTTCCAGTTTCGCGAGTAGCTAATCTTAGGCTGCGGAAAGTTCGCCAACGGGTTCGTCGACCCCGCGTCGCGAGGCGTTAGCATCGAGGAAGCGAGTGAAACGTTTCCGAGAGGATTACGTACGCGTCTGGTTCGTTTAAATAAAAAAGATGAAAGCGCTCAATATGCAAATCAGGCGGCCCGTTTTGTTAATGCAAATATGTAAATGTAGGCTACGCGGGTTGTTTACGGCGCCTGGGCCGCGCGCCGCGACGAGGGCCGAGAGAAAAATCGGGGGCGAACGAGCGGCCCGGCAAAGGGATCGTGAGACCGAATAATCGAGTCCTTTCTTCCGCCTCTTACACCGCCCCCCCCCCCTCCCTGCTCCCCGCCCTCTCTCAGGCCGTGTAATATTAATGCTCCGTAAATTCGCGTTCCTGACGCTGCGCAACTCGAGCGTGAAATTTCTCTCATTGAAAAACAGCCCTCGCGTGGGGCTTTCAAATATACCTGGACGCCTCCGCGATATCGTCGATCGCGGCGAATCGTTAATGCGTTTCGTGCGCCGCGTCGCGAAAAGTAAAGGCGAGGCGAACAGTGAATCGAGGGAAGAAAAAACACCGGTTGCCCGCGAGTGTTTGCACGGTAATTAAAATTACAGTCGACCGACAGGAACCGCGTTCCTCGATGAATCGAAACGATAGCTTGTTTTTTTTCTTTTACGCAACGACAGTTCGTTCGCCTCGAATTATCGCGTGGCGATGGAAACGCGCGAGCGGCAGCAGGCGGTTCGCGCTATCTCGAAAATTCGTCTGATTTATCGCGCGCGAGCCGCCGCGATAATACCGTGTTTTGCGGGTATTTCGACTTGGATGCAGACATCTCCAATATTTGCCGACTCTGTAACGTGCTTTGAAAAGAAATATACGGGCATCGTCGGGCGCGGTTAGCCGAGTCTTTTTTTCGGAGGAGAGCGCAGAAGTTATCTCTCTTCCGAGAGCGTATCCGATGAAATCTATTTTTCTTTCGCCATGGAACGGAAGTTCCACCGCCTGCCTACCACCAGACTCTTCTTCTGTTAACACAAAAGGAGGGGAACAATAATTTCACGATTTCCCACGGTTCGAAAGGCATCGGTGGCTCTTTCGAGCAGATCGAGGAATCGCGCTTCCTTCGAGAATCTTCGAGAGGCGAGCGGGATTCGAGAGATATCCTAAAAGCGAGAAAAAACAGTTCTGGAAACGGTAAATATACGATTCTGATGCTACGATAATACCAATAGCGAAATATGAATAACGATCGGAACGCTGTACAAACGGAAAGGAACAATCGCGCGATCCTTTCACGGATCTCCGACTCGAATGAATCGTGGCGTACAACTTTAAAGGACGCGTATTTCCGGCATGAATTTATGATATTACTAAAGAGCCTCGAGTCCACCGACCCACAAAGAAACATCGCGGTGGGTTCCACGGGGGAAAAAGAAATCAAGACTCGTGACGTTGAAAAATCTTTCGAATATAATTTCGCAGCCTCGCGGCTGTTTACAAAGAAACATTTAAATGGAACCCGTCATTCGGGCGAGGAACGACAAAAGACGCGAACTAACAGGCATTTTTCATTTCCGCGGTCTCGATCCTTTCCCTCTGACCCAGCCGTTTCCCTCGTTCTTCCGACGATTCTCCTTTTCATCCTCCACCAGGACTGACTTTCATCGATCCTTTTACTTTTTTCCGTTTTTCTTTCTTTTTTTTTTTTTCTTTTACACCTTGTTCGTTCGCGCTTCGCCTCAGAGGAAAACTAACGCTCCGGTAGTTCGCTCAAGAAGCGGAAGGTGTGACGCGGGGCCGCACTCCGCGAGTTAAGCGCCCGTGAGGAGACGCGGTAAAGCCGGATTTTCACGCGCGGAAATAGTTGCCACGGAAGCTGGCTGTTCAACATCAGAAGCTGCGTCTGCTGTTTACTTTGCTAATTGATTAGCGGTGGCGATAGCGAGTTTGCATAATCGAAACGTTCACACGGAACCCGTGTACGACGGAACTCGCGCCAAAAGTATGTGAATTTGAAGAGTAAAATGGACGCGATCTGAAAAGTAAATCCCTTTCGTCGCATCGAGTGAATCGACGCGTCCGCGTGCGAAACGAAACTGATGCGAATCGAGGGGCGTCGATAATTTTAGGACGTGGAAACCAGGCTTAACGTTTGAAATTTCGAGGACTACGAGTTTCCGTGTTCGTCCTCGCCGCCCCAGAGCCCCTCCATTCTTCTCGATTTAACCGCAACGCTCTTCCACCAAGCCTCCATTTCCTCCTCTTTCTCGTTCGTTCTTACGACGCCACTTGGTTTTCTTCCTTCGTTGACTCGCGAAACTGATTAAGTGGCCACTCGATCCACCGATCGAGTTCCAAGCAAACGATCGAGGACGTAACGAAGGGCCGCGTCGATTCTCTTCGCGGTTGATCTTCAAAGGGGTGGATTCGCTTAAGTAGGAGGAAACACGGTTTTTGATGCGTTTTGCATTCCTAAACGAGCCTCCTTTCGTTCACGTAACGGAGTCAAAGGGACTTGTGTAAAGCTTCGATGTCCCGTTCCGTTCTGATCTCGATTTGTATCTCGAGTAATTATTAATTTCCTTAAACGTAACAGGTCTCGAAAACAGTAACGAGCGACCGCCAAGAATGGAATTTTATCTTTGTGCGTGTCCCTGAGAATGTTTTCAAATACAAAGCGGAAACTCTACAGAACTGTATGCCTTTACGCTAGGAGAACGTTAGGTGAAATAAGATTTGCGAAGCACGCTGTTTTAAGATGGGTAACTTCGTAGTAACTTTTGTCGAGCTGTCAAGGAAACGCGAAGTCCACCGTTGGAAAAAGATACTTTCCGCGAACGTTAAAACTGTTCGCCTTCTTTCAGACTGCGTTTTATTAAAAGCAACGAGTTTACAAACCGTGCACAGTCCCGCCATGGCCGTGTAACCGACGCAAGTGACGCGAGTCCGCGTTTAGTCAGACGCTGCGGTTGAAAGCTACGCGCAGCTACAGCAGTTCGTCGTTACATTATCGCGAAAGTCCGATTGGAAAGCAATTACGCCAGTTGCTGGACGTGAGCGAGGGAAACCATACGCGAGAGTAAGAAGAGGGCGGACAAGCGAGGGTAAGAAGAGGAGGTGGAGGGAAGCCCATAACACGCGGCAGTAGGAAAACACGAAACCCTCAAAGAAAAGTGCCGGAGGGCGACGCGCATATAGACGAGATTTAGAGATAGTCCCGTCGAGGGTTTTCATTCCGAATCCAATAAAAGCTTTCAACAGATTATGCATGTCCTCTTTCGCGTACGAAAACGCGCGTTCACGAACCGCCGTTTTCCTGCCGCGGTTAAAGTCGCAGATCCGGTTCGGTTCGTTATGAGTTCAAGAGTCCTCTCTTGAAAAATAACATTCCGCGGAATCAAATGACGAGTAATTCGCGCATTCTTCCAAACCGATTCTAATTAAGATCCGCTTTGAAAATTCGAGGGACGCCGCATCGCGGAGTTTGAAACGCGACGCGACAGGTATCCCGCTCGCGAGTGGAACTCGTTCAGACGGACGCGTAAAAGTTTCACGTGACGAGTAAAGGTGTCGAGTGTTTGCCAGCTGCCGGTGTTGTTCTTCGCGGATGAAATTGTGCGTACGCGAGGTCTTTGTGCAGCCGCGTTAAAGAGGAACGTTCCTCGTCGCTCTTGATTAACCACGACAAACACTTTGCGCGCCGCCATTCTCTGTCGTAGCCGCGCGAAGCTAAACGAGGACAAACGCCGCGGCGTCACGGGTTCGCTCGCAATTACGCGCGACTGCGACGCGAAATTAAACGGCGGAAGCGCGATGACCAAATCGAGGGCGACCAGGAACGCCAACTTTTTCCATCCCCTGTTCGCGGTTCGCTCGCCATCCGTCTGTCAGTCATCTTACGCTTGGAATCCGGTCGCGTGTGTCGCCTCTTTTGTATCGCGCGGTATCGCGTGTCCCCGCTGAAGGATCGCGAATTACCGTTTCCAATAAAATCCCGAAAAGTCGAAATTAAACGAGCCAGTCATCCAGCCGGGTATCGCGAACCGTCAGAAGCCACGCGTGCGCCCGTGTTTGAAACGCGGCGTTCGCTCAATTTAACTTCTAATATTCAATTTAACTTGCAGACTCGACCGTTTTCAATTTTCATTTCCTCTTTTACCGGTAGACGGGGACAATGGGCGGCGCAGCGATACGAACGATAGGAGCGAAGCGGAAACGGCGGCGTCGGTCACCTGTTTGCCGTCCCGGTGCTCGAGTTTGAAGAGCCGCGGCGGGGCGCGGCCGAGCGGAGCCGTATCAGCGACTGCGATGTCGTTATTAAGATTTAAATAACATTTCGCAGCAGTTAACCGAGCAGCTGCCGTTCGAACGGTCGTATATTTCAGCGTAATAGGATGGAAACGCGGCCGTGGAAGCGGAGCCAAACAAGTTACAGCGGGCGGGTTACGAATTTCGTAGATGTCGGAAAGCAACATGGGTGCCGGGGACGCGCCGCAATCGCAAAGTAGTTTAATTGGATTTTCGACGAGATTAAAGTGCACGCGTCTACGTTCCCGGCTTGATCGTGATAATCACGGCGCCACCTACCCGCGGCCTCTCTTCTCCTCTCTTCATTTGCTTGCCTCTCGCGGCACCATGAATAAATTTCCTCCCGCGCCCTCTCATCTTTTTCTTTAATCCCCCGCCGCTTCGATCGATCGCTTAATCCTCGAGCTGCCCCCGGCTAGCTAATTTCCGCGCATTAAATACACGAGCTCCTCGCGGAACGGATTCGACGGCCACTCGAACGCTTCGATATGATCAATCGTCGATACGGTTTGACCCGCCCTTGAAACTTTCGAAAGTCGTCGCGGGTTGCTCCCTTGCCCTCTCTCGTTACGTCTCGAGGCTCGTTCAGGGTCCCTTTGTGACTGCGATCGATGCACGCAGTCTCTCTTTTGAGACGCGAAACGGAAACGGCCGCCACGACGCGAACAAAAGGAGTCGCAGCGAAAGAGAAGGAGGCCGAGGAAGGGGCGGTCTGTCTACGGGTTCTACGTTAATTGGAGGAGAGGCAGTCATTCCGCGCGGTAAGAGGTTTACGTCGAGAGTGGAGAAAAAGGATGAAACGCGATCGATCAAGTGGCCGATGATACAAATGCACAAAAACAGCGCGCCCTTCAGACGCGAGCGCTCGAGACGTCGAGGAGGTCGCGAAAATGTCTGATCCGTTTCTCGTTTGTCGGCCGGAAGGACACGGGGATCTTTGTAACGTTTCGCTGCTCGTAATTAGAGGACGCTCGCGTCTGCCTCCGTCTAAAAACGATCGAGACAAATATTTGCAGAGGAAACGGGAGTCACGGCATATTCGCGCGCCAAGCGACGCTTAACAGAATTTGCCCCAATTTATGGCCGGCGTAGTTCGGTTCTACGAATCCCGCCGTTTTCAGACAGCGGAATTATTTGAATTTGAAACGAGCGAGGCTCCTTGAACGGCTACTTGCGGAACTTCCGAGTACCTGCGCCGACCTAATTGAAAACATTCATTACCCCGTGAACAATCCTACCAGTTCGCAAATAAGGATTTCGAATCGATCGTTCCAGCGCCAAGCTCAGGAGCGATAAACATTTGTCGGGGCCTGTTTGCAGATTTTCACACTGCAGGGACGATCTTACAGTTACTCGAAGACGGTGCGATCATCGTTAGGACCACAGTTGGCGAGCAGGTCGCACTGGGATGGCCGCTTCCGGCGAATCGTTGTAACTTAAGCCATTTTAGGGTGTCAGGAAAGAGGTCGGCGCGAAGTCGGCTCGGGGTTACTAGCCTCCGAGGTGTCGTTTATACGGCAACTTAAAGCGACCCAAAATCCATGGAAATCCGTCCCCTATCATTTCGCAAACAATAAAATGTCGTTCGACTAGTTCCAGATCCTGCGTCTGGAAGGTGGCGTCTCGAGGGATTGTTATCAACGAACGAGGAGAGAGTTCAGCACAAAGGCGATCCACTATAACAGTGGCTAGGACAGCTGTTGGCTAGCTAGTTCTTCCATAAATTCGCGAGTAGAATCGTAGGTCGAAAACGCAAATTCGTTATCTCGTTAATCGACAGCGCGTCTGAGGAACGATCCGTTCGCATCCATTCTTATCGTCCTTCCGCGGCAGCCGAAACGGTGGCGTACAAATTAATCTTCTAAAAGCATCGCTGGGACCCTCGCAAGGGTTCGCGTGCCGCATTTAAGGAACTTGCTCGACTCGAGTGAAAGGCCCGTTTATGTCGTCGAGCAGCTGCGAATCAACTTTGACGTCGCGAGATTGCCGCTGGTGCGCGCAAGGGTGTCAGATAAGGGTCGAGGACGAGGACCTCGGCTAAGGCTGCAATCACATTTCAATCGCGAAATTACTATCAAACAGCCAGGCGCAAATAATGTTTGCGGTTACGTCGCAAATATCGCGAATGACTTGAAGCTTGTTGGTGGGGGCTGAACGCCTGCTTCAATTGTTGCGCTGTAAAGAGTGCGTGAGAGAGGGTAGGAAGGGAAAAAGAGAGGGAAGAACGTTTCGTCCTGGGCCTGCTAGTGGACTCATTAGTCCTAGCTACCTAGCAGATCCTGCCTTAGACGCTAGGATGGTAGGGAACTTCCCCTAGTGGCGAGGACCTCCACACAACTATTGCTAGAATTGCAATATTGACATAGAAATTATTGCCAAAATTTCAATATTAACATAGCAACTGAAGCGTGCGTTTGTGGGCTGAACGCCTGCTTCAATCGTTGCGCTGAAAAAGAGAACGTGAGAGAGGGTAGAAAGGAAAAAGAGAGGGAAGAACGTTTCGTCCTGGGCCTGCTAATGGACTCATCCCTGCTTTAGACGCTGGGATGGTAGGGATAGGTCAGAATTTCTATTATATAGAAACGGTGTACGACATCTAAACTGACGAGTGTGCTGCTTCCCTAGTGGCGAGCACCACCACAGACTGACATCAACAGAAATTTCGAGTCGATGCCACCAAAGTGCATCGAGTTCGGAAAACCCTGGCGACTTGTGTGCGCGACGAATCGAAATCGAAACTTAATACACCTCGCACGAGTTCCTTAACCGAGTATAACTTCTACGGTTTGCAAACTTTCGTGCAATAACATCGAACTCGTTCACGTCTGCACCGAACAGGGGTGGCTCGGTGTGGCCGCGGCCTAAAGGGTTCGCCGCGAAGGCGAGGGCCGCAGGAAGAAGACACGGTCCCCCGAATTATTTGCCGGAACGTCTACGGATGTCAGCGGAATGATTTGATAACGGAGTCTGCGGCAGATGCGCGCCTCCTCGACCCTACCAGCTCGCGATTTCGACCCTTCTGCCGCTTTAAGCAACCATGGAAAACTTCGTTACCGGCTTGAACCTTTCTCTTTCACCGTCGAAGGACTCGGCCCGTGTTGCGCGAAAAGTGCGTTACTTATCGCATTTGCCGGCCCGAAATGATGCAATTATCGCGGGGGACTCTCTAAAGCGTCATTGGATTGTCTACCAACCGACCAGACGCTGCGTCCGGAGGCTCGTATTGGAACGAAACCCGCGTGTAGGTGTCCGTCGATGGAGACAAGGTTTCCACGAGCCGGAAGGGGTGCTCTGCCAAGAAGAGGGAGCGGAGCAGGTTTCGTTGCGAGGAAAGATTGAATTTGGCGGAAGGGAGAAAATTAAATTCCATTAGAAGGCGGAGCGCGACGACGATATCGACGAGATTCATAGAGAATCGCTCTCGCGCGAGTGCAACAAATTTCGATGTCGAGACGCTAGCGTACGCGTGCAATTAGTGGAAAAAGGCTTGACCGCGGAGTTTGAATTAACGCGCGAGCGGATGTACCAGCAGGTCGAGTTCGCGAAAGCTGGCAGACCGAATCTAACGTTCCTGGCATTATATTTCGATGCGCAGGCTTTATTTAAGCCGAAGAAACTGGCCGGATAATCAGAGACTCGCGTTATTTCATCCACCGTTCCGCTGCAAAGGGCTGCGTTACGCCTCGACGCTACGTCGCTGGAAAATATCGGCGCGAAGTAGAGATTCCTGTAGAACGCTAACCGCCTTTGAACAATAATTATACCAGTTAGAACGTGATCGCGACTAATGCACGTAACGTGTCCCCGCGGTAACGACTTCTTGGGGTAAGAAAAATTCTGGCGAACCACCCGCGCTCTCAGAAGCCGCGTCTAACCGGGCTGAGGCCTGTAATGATAATGGACAGTTGACAGATCACTGGAATGGAGTTCGTGATTCACCGTCCGGGAAGTGCGAAACCTCTGCTGGCGAAAAAGATGAAACCCACTCGAGCGGAGAAGACGAATCGCGCGGGCAGAAGTTTCGCCAGCAACGCTTTTTGCCCCCACGACGACGCAAAATTGCACCGCGATTGTGTACAGCCGCCGAGTGCCCGAACGTGTGCACGTTCGGGGGAATATTTAGTTTTCATTATAAAGACGAAAGTGCCTGAGTCAAACGTAAACACTGTGCTTAAAATGCGGAGATTTTCGCATGGAACAAAATTCCTGTTTGCAAAACCGAGTGGTACCCTTGATGAATGCATGCACATGTAGAAATAAGTTCTTTTAAGCGCAAACAACATACGACGAGAGTTTTTAATGAGAATGGCGGAGAGTTCTAATGAGACCAGGGCATTTGATACGAGTGGATTCAAGTACCGTACGGTTTCTCCTGTTACCTGCCGGATGCAATTAAAATATTAAACAGTCTCATTGTTTACCGGATTTTCGGATTACAATATCCAGTTTAAATTATATTAAGGTAACCAACACTTAATCTCGGAATGGCGAGCGGAGGGATTCGAGGGAGGTGGACGCTTTAATTTCCACGCGAGAAAAAAGCCGTTCGAAAGTCAAGTTTCTATCATCTTTCGTTCTTTCCGCGGCCGACTGTTTCCCGTCGTTGCGGGTCGCTCGCAAGAATTACGACCCAGTTCTACCGGAACTTTCGTCTCCATTTCGAGCGACGAAGTTCCCCGCTTCCTACCATAATCTCCCGCCACTTCCGTCGCTCTTTCCTTCGGCTGCTCTCCTTCTACTTTCGACCAGCAAGGAAAACGGAATTAATCCCAGCCAGCTGGTCAGCGCCGCTAAAGAGCCGCGGGGCTCGCAATGTTTGCGAGCCACCGACGGACTTACAGCGGAGTAATTACCGCCATCGTTTTCTTCCGGCGGCTGCACCCTGCCCCTTCGACCGCGAGGAACGAATCCGCGGATTGTTTCATGCCCTTCGAGCGGAAGTTATCGCGAATAAATTCTATTCCTCGATAATTGGCTTTGTCCCATGCCGCGGATTCATTTTTATTGCCTTATTACTTCCCGTTTATGCCTCGAGAACTCCTTTCAACGAACTCCTTCCGTTTCGAATCCGATGAAAATTCGATACGTGCCGGGACGAACAAGTTCGCGTCGAAGTTATCGACGAAACGAAGTTCCTAAAGAAATCTTTTTTTTTTCTCTCTCTCTCTCTCTCCGTTACCGATATTTCTCAAGAGTCGTCGAGAGAAACAATCGCGAATCGAGATTCTCGTAGCGTGAACTAACATCGATCGACCGCGCGTCCGTGTAAAAGAATACGAGCGCCCTTATCCTTCCTCGAACGAACACGCGGACGCCACGCGAAATCGGTCGTCGAGTAAAAAATGAAAAATGGCCAAACGTTACGCTGGCGAAGTACGAAACACGGGGAACGAGAATCGTGGCGATCGAAAACGGAACAACTGTACTCGTTAGCTCCGCGAATGTACCCTCCTTCCAGCTGAACAATTCGTATCGCATCGGTGCCAGCGATCATCGTCGATCGCAACGGCTCGCGACAGTCAACGGCCATTCGATTCATAATTGAATACGCGATACGACTCGCCCCGACTATCGCCCCGTTCAATAAAGCTCATTCGTATTTCCCAGTGCTGGTAGCAATAAGCCAGAAGTGGCTTGCCAAAGGCATCTTTTATTACAAACGATATTGCCCGGTGGAACGCGGTGGCGTGTCCTGGAATTCTCCTTTCGCGGCTCGCGGAACAACCGTCGCGATCGAGTTTTTCCACGATCCCTCGAATGGCGCGGCGTCGTTCCTGTTCGTCGATGGACGCGATCAACCCTCCTTGGCTGCCTCCGCTGGTTCTCCAGAAATATTCCTGCGCGCGAACTCTTCCAGTCTCTCGTTATCTTCTCGGATATTGGACGTTTCGAGGTCAACCAGCGCGTCGCGGCTGAACGTCGATTGCTCGACGGGTACAGCGTGAATTACCGTATCGATTGGCGAACGAGAGCGGACGTTCGAGACCAGCAAGCCTGATAAAGTCACCGCGCTGTGTGACTGTGATAAATTAGTCGAGCCTTCATAAACATTTCACAGCTGCCGCCGACACCCTAAACCCACCCCAAACTCCATCGACACTTCCGCGTGCGTGCTGAACCGCGCGACCCTCTTTCCAGCTCGTCCATCGACTTCCTTCGACTCGAACGCCAACGAAATTCTCCTCCACCTGTCCATCTGAGCGACAAAAATCGTTTACCATCCGATTACGGTTCACGGATGCAAAGATTGTCCATCTTCGACGACCAAGCGGAAATTTAAATTACATTTCGCGAACGAACGATATCCTGGCAACCGTGGTGGGTATAATTTAAAATTTATCGCCCAAGGAGAAACTTTGCTCGCATTTTTCGTCCCGTTAAATAAACCACGGATCCTCGAGCCTGGTGACGGTGAAGTTCCAGCGGTCAGTTTATGTCCGAATTGAGTTACAGTCCGCGAGTTGGAAATGAGCAGTTTTCAGACTGACCCCGGGAAATGTATGGACCGAGTTATACCAGCCATTTTTTTCCCGTCCAGGCAGGGTAAAAGATTGTCGCGATTTACCAGTGAAACGGTGGCAACCCCCAAGGACGATAGCGCGGGTAGACGAGTTACGAACGACCGAATCGCCGTTTTGTCGAACACCGTTGGCAGGTTTAAGAGCAAACTATGGGGGTTGTTCGCAACGATTACCAAATATTCGATAAAAATCGTGACTCTCCTCGAGGTTTCATTAAAACGAAGTAAACGTCAGAATATTTCTGAACGCAGCAGTTCATATCATAGGTTCTGATTCTTTGTCATTCGAATGACGATCTCGCGACAGCGAAGAAATACGAACGAACGAATCGCCATTTTGTCGAACACCATTGGCAGGTTTAAGAGCAAACTATGGGGGTTGTTCGCAACGATTACCAAATATTCGATAAAAATCGTGACTCTCGTCGAGGTTTCATTAAAACGAAGTAAACGTCAGAATATTTCTGAACGCAGCAGTTTATATCATAGGTTCTGATTCTTTGTCATTCGAATGACGATCTCGCGACAGCGAAGAAATACAAACGACCGAATCGCCATTTTGTCGAACACCATTGGCAGGTTTAAGAGCAAACTATGGGGGTTGTTCGCAACGATTAGCAAATATTCGATAAAAATCGTGACTCTCGTCGAGGTTTCATTAAAACGAAGTAAACGTCAGAATATTTCTGAACGCAGCAGTTCATATCATAGGTTCTGATTCTTTGTCATTCGAATGACGATCTCGCGACAGCGAAGAAATACGAACGAACGAATCGCCATTTTGTCGAACACCATTGGCAGGTTTAAGGGCAAACTATGGGGGTTGTTCGCAACGATTACCAAATATTCGATAAAAATCGTGACTCTCGTCGAGGTTTCATTAAAACGAAGTAAACGTCAGAATATTTCTGAACGCAGCAGTTTATATCATAGATTCTGATCCTTTGTCATTTAAATGACGATCTCGCGACGGCGAAGAAATACGAACGAACGAATCGCCGTTTTGTCGAACACCATTGACAGGTTTAAGAGCAAACTATGGGGGTTGTTCGCAACGATTACCAAATATTCGATAAAAATCGTGACTCTCCTCGAGGTTTCATTAAAACGAAGTAAACGTCAGAATATTTCTGAACGCAGCAGTTCATATCATAGGTTCTGATCCTTTGCCATTCGAATGACGATCTCGCGACAGCGAAGAAATACGAATCGTTCGAACAGACAGCGAAATATCGATTCAACCGTGTCCCAGGAAAAGAGGCGTGACTTGACCATAGGATGATCGTCGTTTGTGTCGTCCATGCGAACCGTAAAAGAAGCAAGTGTTCGCGAGCATACGCGGACCGACTCGTTCCTCGTGGACATTTGTCCGTTTCCCACTGGTATCAAGAGATATTCCGCGGAATGACAAGGGGCCAGGACAATGGTAGCCGCGTCGCCCTACGACACACGCCCTTGTACATCGCGAACAGTGCATTTAAGGACCACAGGTCCTTCCGAGTGGCTGCTTTTAAGCCGTACAAAGAGATACGAGCTCGCACCTCCTCGTCGACTGAACTTCGCCCTCCTTATTCCGTCGTCGTACCAGAAGCTGGTCCAAAACTGGATGGAATCGAGGACACGATTTTCGAGAGAGCCGCAGTATCGTTTCCCGCTTCCATTACTGTTCGTTTGCATTTTTCACGTTCCATTTTCTACCGTTCTCTCCGACGATAATGTAATAAACTCGTGAATCGTGTACAGTGAACGCATTTTGTCAGTCGATAAATAATGCAGCTTGATTACCTTAAATAATGCACCATTATCGTTCGATCTGTTCGGCGATCATACGATTAATCAATTATTAAACAGCGGGATCAATAGTTGAACGTTATGACCGCGAGCGTTCACCTGTATCCACGAACGCTGTACGCCGACCGAAACGTTTATTTATTTCTACTATTCGTCATGCGATCCGTCGTTCCGGCTGCATGCGCGACGCGATGGAAAAATAGCGGTGATTATTGGCGATTCGTAACGACGCGGATTCGCGGAATAAAATATCGCCGCGAAATTAACCGCTTCGACTCGTTCGAAGTGGGCTGAAAAAAAGCTAAACAGCTTAATCAGCCGCCCCTTTACCCCTTTCGCCCCTTCGAACAGCGTTTTAAGCGAAATTAAGACCGTACGATCGACGATAATTACGGAACCCTTTCATCGCGGGAAATTTCCATTTAAGGGAATAAAACAAGGGACGCGGGGCGAAGGTTGCCCGTGGATGGGCGCCTCTTTGTTAACGACCATTAATCTTGAACGGGGCCGATGTATGACGGTAAATATTATCTACGACAAGGGGGCAATAATAGAGCCAAAGGCGGCAGGCGACAGAAGGGGGTGAAAGGTGTTGGCAGGGAATCGGGACTCGGTCGTTCCCCAGGCAACGGATGATCTTAAGGCGAGGAAATTGAAAAATGGTCGGGAAGTTTGTCGATGAATATGCAAATGATGTATTAAGATCGGGAAACTGCAAACTGGAGGGAAACACGAAACGTCTGAGACGCGGTCCCCCGGCGTTTCCTTCGAATCCAGAATCGCTGACGATGAGCCGCGCGATCGCCTCTGAAAATGAGTGCCTCGAATGACGGCGGGTCGCCAAAAAGCGCGTATCGCGCGTTTTTAAACGGTCGGGTAAACTCGACGAGAAAACAAAGGAGGCGACGGGAAATCGGGGGTGGAAAAAACGCGAGCGGGTTCTAAAAAGGAAAAGCGAGGCGGAAGGGACGCGTGTTTCGGGGGTGAAACGTTCGCGTCAGCTTGCCAGTGGTCGCTCGTTACACGTTAATCTTTCCCGCGGCGAATACAAACTCTTTGTTCCCTCTCTCCGCTGCGTTTTCACCCGCCTCTTCATATCCGCGCTGCGCGACCCGTTCGCGTGGAAAAAATGCTAATTTTCGGAGCCGAACCAGCCCCTGGAGCGGACAAAATGCCCGCGCCACGTTCACGGGGTCGCCGTTACGCCGCTTCTTTACGCTCGGATATCTAATATAGTCACGGCTGCTTGTTCTCCGCGACCAAGCCAGACGTAGGAGGTTGGAAAGGGCGCTTTATATTATAAATAACACCGAGCGTGGCTTAATATCCGAAGCGGCTACACGCTTGGACCAACGGGGACGACGACGCGACGTTGGCTCCGCGTGGCGGCGCGCGGACGCCAGATGCGCGTTAAATTAATTACGCGAACGAGATTGCCTCGCGGAGAAGTTTCGATCGCGATTATCCCCTCGACGGGGCCCGCGGGTAAACGTAAGAATCGAAACGCGATATTTCGTGGACGATTCTCGACAAAATTGAATTATAAATCTAGCGCGAACGCGTGAACGTCGAATCGCGTGGCGGAAGAGCGTCGCGTGAAGTCGATTTTCGGCGGAAGCTTGACGTAAGATGATCGGAGGCCTCTCGAGGTACGAGACAAAGGCGTATACCGATATTGATCGATCGGTTGTTAAAAGCTGCGGGCAAAGATAGGCAAAGAATATCGAATTTCCGTAACAAATAAGAGATGAGGGAAAAGCTTTTTCCTGACTAGAGTGCAAACAAACTTCCAAGGGGAGAAAGCTTTCATCGATCTACGTCAGGTAACGGTTAAGTCAAAGTCAGAAGCTTTTAAGAAAATAATGGGGATATGGCGAAACGTAACACTTTTAGTTTCCTTAATAGCTGGGATTCCCAGAAAGATAAAAACGTTCCCGGTAAATATCACCGTCCGCTTGCCAGGTAATATCGAACCCTTTGCTCGCTGGGATAAGGAAACGCGAGCGCGTCCGTGCGAAGTATAAATACGGACACTTGGCAATTTTACTATTGAAACAAGGAATGGTATTCAAGACAGCAGAACCAGAGGGCGAACAAAACGGGCAACGAAAACGTCAACCGCAATCGCGTTAAATCCCAGCCACTTTAACGAGCCAGGAAGAAACTCTCCAACGGCTCATAAATTAACCCATAACTTCGCTTCATCCTTCTGTACTGCCTCCGACAGCCGACAGGCCGCTTCTCAACTTCGCTGTGGCGTCGTACCTGCAAGATTTACGCGTCGCGCGTACCGGAACGCTCGCAACTATCGTCCTTGGCCGACTGCTCGCGGGACATCGCGATCGAGACACGATTTTTCTATAATTTCGTCGATTTCGACGCGACGAGACTCGGCTCGGCAAATAAGAGCCAAGTCGTTCCACTTGGCGAGCTCGATTGTTTCTGTTCGCGCAACGGAACCGATATACTTCGCGTAAAGCCACTGGAAGGTTATTGAGGTTCACGCGCGGCCATTGTTTGCGTAGTAACTCACATCAGAATCGCAGTTACGTCGAACTGTTTTGGCGCTAAATCACGCAAGGCGGGGGCAATATTTTTAAAGCGAAGATAAGGCACGTTTTGAACTACAAATTGCCTCGTTTGATATACCACTGCTCTTTTATGCCAGCGCCGTTCGAGCGAATCGTAAAAGCGGGTCGTTCGAACTGGAACTGTGCTGCGCGCAGCGGTCAGCTGCGGGTCGTCGCGTTAATGGGAGAGGAAGCGCGCTGTTAGGCGACTAGCTTTCGAAAGACAAATACGATGCGATAAAATATACGAATTCGTTCCGTTTTTCCGTCTCCAGACCGATTAAACGTCTCTCGCCAACTTCCAGAATCGTGACGAGAACGGGTCGACGAGAGTCGCTGCGAGCGACCTCGAGGAATCGAGGAGAGAAGTGCTCGAGCGTGTACGGTTTGCTTATTTAAACTTTGTCTTCTGCACTTACCTGGTTAAATATCCTCCCTCGGAATAATTTACAGTCGGAAAAAGGTGCTGCTGAGAGAAGGATGCTCGCGATCGATGCACGCTCGGTTACGATAATTTTTACGGAACACGGGAACGTGATCGAGCGACTGATTGGACGAGCGAACACGCGGTGCACGATGTTACGTTCCCGAACGAATCTGAAACAGAAAACGAAGCATGTTCGAGCCATGCGAACGAACGCAACGCTTATCGCTGCGAATAGAGACGCGCGCGTGGGAACCGCGGAAAAATCTGGTCGACGCGCGGTCGAATGTTCCCTCGAGTGCCGATGCGCCGCCGCCTTTCGCAGCCGCGTCGCTCGCGCGTACGTTCCCGCGCGTACGCGCACGCGAGAAAAGCCCCGGGCGAGTTATTTAAAGGGAGACAGGGCGACAGGCGTGGGTGAACGCGCCAGGGGTGACGAGGCAGCGAGGGGAGGGAGCAGGTTGAACGAGCGAAGAACGAACGGAACAGCGAGGGCGAAAGGATAGAATTGAAGCGAGGTACGGCTCGTGAATATTTCAGACATGCCAGCAGCCGGGGACGAGGGGCAGGGCTGGGAAGGAGGATATTTTTCGAGGCGCCTCCGTAATTGGCGAGTTGAATCATTGATTAGCCGGCAGGCAGACGGCTTATGCTCGCCTACCCCTAACCCCCTGGCCCTGGCGTCCCTCTATCAGGCCCTGTGCTCGCGATCCAGCAGACAGCCACCTAGCTGGCTAACGTCGGCTAGGGTACGACCTAATGTAGCCTAAGATATTACTCCGCCAGATTAAAACTCGACCGAGTGGCGGTGGGGCGGTGGCGGTGGGCCGGCTTGTAATAATGCAGAAATTTAATTAGTCCCACCCGACGATATTAGTGTTTTCGCGCCTTCGCACCTCCCATCCGGAGCTTCTTCTCTGATTATCCGCAGCGAGAGTTAGAGCCTGCGGATCGGCCAGGAAATGCGCTGGTTCTCGTTGAATCGGGAGTCGAGGGTTTGGGTGATGGAAAAACAGGGGGAACGCGAGGCTATCCGGGAGAATAGTCTTGAGAAATTAGCATTCTTTGAAGGGAAGCAAGTATCGACTGAGAACCAGTGTCCCGTATGCATATAAGATACAGTTTGGATTGAAATCTGACGGACGAAGATGACACGAGCGCACCCCAGTCAACCCACATCCACTCTTCGTCGACCTTAGTCAATCCAATCGAAATCGATCGCGATTCGTCTACCTCGACTCGAACCGAGTTCGCGATGAACTTATCTAACCTCGCTCTGCTTCCATTATTAACGCTCCGTCTTGAAATGTTTAAATTTAACCTGTACTCGCGATCCGATCATCCCGCGCTGCGATTTTCTTGCATTAAAACGTAAGATCCTACAGCAACGACCACTGTCGACCCTCTTCCATATTTCTCCGCGGCAAGACCCGGGGAAATATTATGTTACACCTGAAAGGAACCAAGGCGAAAGTTTCCCGCGAGTTGCCTGGTCGAAGAGAAATAAGGGACAGAAGGAAGCGGAGAAGGGGAGGTCGGTCGTGGTGTTCGAACGAGTTGTCGAGAACTTTGGTCGAAGAATGAAAACTCCTCCTTTCTTTTTTTTTTTTTTTTCGTCCCCTCTTTTATCGCTTCCCTTATCCCTCGACTCTCGTCCTCTCTCACTCTATCCCTCTCTAAGCCACGTTTGCCACCCACCACGGTGTGCAACGGGCCGCAACCCCTATCGACTTGAAGTGGCACGAAATAAAACTTGTTTCCGCCGGGGTGGGAATTTCATTTGCGTCCGCGGTGCGTGTCCCCGCAAACGCGCCAAGGGCACGTCCTGGCTACGATTGGATCGGCTCGATCGCTCGCTCGCTCCTTCGTTTCTGATCCCCGCTACGAGGGAAACGCCATGGAACTCGAAAACGTGCGATTCCGTGATTTCCAATCGACCGTTCCGCGACGTCGGAGTCGCGTCGACGGCGGCTTGAGACATCCGACGACGCGTCGAACGCGATCCCTGCGGACGCAGCGGCGGAACGACGATCGACTAATTATTATCCCGCGAATGATATCGGTAACGAGTGGATCCATTGAACGTTTCCGACGCGGGCAATTGATACGACGATAAATCAATCGGACCTGCTAAGCTCTCGTGCAATTTATCTTTGAACAATTTTACAAACGTTCCGTTTCAGTTTCTCTTGCTGGGACAACACTATTTTTCATCGACGCTCGTCGATCACAGGTGAGACCGTATCGGGAACGCGTTAATGACACCGAGAGATTTACACTCACGGCCAGACGGAACTATTAATAATTTGCAATTATACCGCGCCCTCGAAAGTTCGCAATAACCGCGCGAAATTTACCCTATCACAGCGTCGCGGTTTTCGCTGTTTTTACTTCTGCTGAAAGTAATTAACTTCCCAGCGGCGCGGAACTCGACCTGGGAGCTTCAGTTCCGAGCGCAGGAGATGCGTCACGCGTCTGACACGAGGAAATTACGGGATCTTCCCTTAGCCGTGCGCGAAGATATTTAAACCGAGGCATCCGTGACACGTTCGACTGTGATACGCGCGCAATAAAAAGCGCGAGAACGAGAAGCTGAAGCGGAGCGCAGGGTTTACGCTCGAACCTTTTTCAGCCCGCTGCGAGACGCGACACGCTTCTTGTCGCGAGCCACCTGTCACGCGTGCAACTTCCCGCGGCTGAAAGCGAAACGTAATATCTCTCGCGGCGACGAAGACGAACGCGCTGTTCTCCGCGAGGGGAGCAATTTTTCGTAACGCGCGCGGAATTAACGTCGTTACTTCCGGATAACGGGTGCGAGCTGCGCGAAGTTGATCGCTGGCAAATTTCTCGGCAACTTGTTCCACGTGAACGTCGGTTACGCTGGCGAGGGAAAACGCGCGGGTACAAGGCAACGCCGTAATAGCTCGAAATATTCTCAGCCGTCAAATGTCAAATTAGCGGGCCATTTCCGTCAAATTCAGCGCCGTGATACTGATACCGTAGCGATATTAGATGAATTATTCAAAGGCATCGCTAATTTTCGGGTAGCAACTGTTCGCCCCGGCGAGCCGAGCCCGGTTAACAGCGGAATTTGGAAACGATGAACGCTCTGCTCTGTCGAGCATTCTGTTAATCGCTGGTGAACGTTCACTTTTATCGAGGGCTTCGCACGGCTTTTACGCGGATTCTTTTGTACGCTCAAAGTGGCTCGACGCGGAGCTCGATTAAAGGATCTTGTTAAGATAACGAGAGGCTTTTGTTGATCGGAACCCATGGACAGCGACTTCGTTATTCGTTGGATGGTCATAATCGCGAGAAATAGCGCGCGAAAAAGCATGAGAAATTGCGCTGAACGATCTTTCTTTTTGATTCTTCAGCTCCTTTCAGCGATAGTCGCGGTGAAAGTGAGTTTAAAAAATGGGGATAAAGGCGGTGGGAGTGATTTAAATGTGTCCGCGCTCGACCCAGATACTCGCGGGGCCACGAAATTCGCTAACGCCTGAAATTAAACGTTCCACGGAATCAGTTCCAGCCGTGATAACGTTAAAAGCGCCAGCTCGCTAGGCATTGTCGTCTGTCATCGCGAAACTTGACTTAAGCACGCTAATTAGCCGGCTGAAACGGTCCAAGCGTCTAGGACTAACTGGCACGATCTGCGCGATAATGACGAAACATTTAACCATTATTCTTGATAACCGACGCGTAAAACCAGACCAACGTCCACGGCTACGCTCAGCCGTATATCGTCGAACCTTTCAACGAATTTGAACACAACTATCTAAAGAGTGGTAGCATTAATGGGGCGCAACGAATTCGAAGCACGATTGACCGCGCGTACGAGCTACCATTATTCATAATATTGTTATTCGAGTCGAAGCGTTCGCGTTAACAGCCGTAATCATGCTCGTTACAGCTACCGACTCGTACGATAAATTACGTTAAATCCAAACCGTCCCACCCTTTCGGTTCGAGCGACAACCTTGGTCCGCTTTGTCGCGAAACGTGGGAAACGCACGGTTTTTAGTGGACCCTGTCGTTTAACGTCGTGCGTTACTCGCGCCGTTGCGTTTCTAAGTCCAAGCGATTCGATTCGTTTAAAGCACGCGAGGAAGCAGCGCGAAAAGAGGAAAGGATCGCGCCTCCCTCGGGGTAGGAAAAAAAAAAACGTTTGAACAGCAATATTTCCGCGCCGTCGAGAGCCAAGGCGGCGCGTTCCTTTTCAATCGCGAATGACTCGTCGTTTCTTCGCGCCCCCGGGACAAGGACGAAGACGAATGATCGCGCGAGAGGTTAGCCACGAATGCCAAATTGGAATCACGTCCCTCGTCCGAGCCTTACCTTGTCACGACCAGGCAGCCCCGCTCGTGCTCGTTCCGTTTCACCCCTCTCGTCGTTTCGTCGAGCCCCTCCCTGGTTCCTCCGCCTCGCCCGTTTCTCGATATTTTCCCCACACGCGGAACGTGCACCCGCGGCACTCGCGTACTATCGACACTCGCGCGGAATTTTGACGTGACGACCGAAATCGGATAACCGAGGAAAACGGGGGAACGAACTAAAACATACAGGGAACTAAGGAACACAAAAATATACAATGTCACTTGAATCGATTTTGTCACATGGTAGGCCTTATTGACGTTATTTACTGGCCTGTCCCTCCATGGTAACGCGATCGGACGATTCGTCGCGCGCGTGTGTGCGTGCGCGCGCGTGCATATCGATTCGGAACGAGCTCGACGCCGATGGACGTCCGTCGAATCGAGGGACCGGTTTCTCGCGTGGACGCAACGCGAAATAGGCTCGGGAAGAACCGAAGACGCCGCGTAGCGCCCATTCTGCGGCCATTTCCGGTCGTACGAGGGACGCTCGATCGCGTCGAGTGAACGTCCTTGCATATTCTTCCGAATAGTTCCACTGTGAATCCGCTCGAGCGACGGGTGGGAGCTCGATCGCGGGGAAATCGGTGGCGAACGTTCTCGAGGCCGTTTCGCGAAACGGTGAACCAACGCGAGAGGGAGACGCCAAGGAAGGTGCGAAATAGGAAAAGGGAGATTCCGTGGGGTAACGGCCGTGTAATTCGACGACTGAACAAATCCTCGCAATCCGTGGCGAGTAGGCGTTCGTGTGCGCTCGCGAGGCTCGCTTCGTTAAAACGTCGTCGGGTATAAAAGTCTCTCATTAAGGGCGAGTTTATCGCGTACAGGACAGGTAACGTCCGGGAGGTCGAGGGAACGTTTTAAAGTCGATTCGAGCACGCTTTCGAGGTACTTTTCGGGCGGATCCAGGACGAATCCAGTACGTTTGGTGTCGCGTACGTGGATTTAACGCGTCGAGGAAGTGGTTCGACCTATTTTCTTCGATCGTTGATCGACGCACGCGTTGGAGAGTAGAAGTCATGGAGATTCGAAGCGACGAAGGTTCGCGAGGAATATCGATCGACGCGATCAGCTCGCGCTTAACGCGTACGCGTGGCGCAGATGTATGCAGAGGAGCTTAAATCTTGGTGGGAAAACAAAGGCATCCGGCGACGGATCCGGAATCGGCAGTACACGTCGAAGTTCCGAGGGCCCAGACGGATATGGGCCCCGTGAACTTGGGAAAACGTGGAACGACGGACCGCGAACCTCTGTTCCGCGGCGCTTTAAGTTACCGGAGACTCGCCCGCAGCAAGTGTTTTACCAAGCATAAGCGTTTGCATAACCCAAGATTGGCTTTAAGTTCTCTAACCGCCCTAGCCGCCGGATAACCGAACTTCTGGCTTGCGCCACGCTGGAACCAATGAAAGCGTATGTTAAGTCGCAGCTAAGCAAAGCCCACTTAACCAACTTCCCGTGTTCCGCCTGGAAAATCCAGCGCCCTTTAATTGCCGCGACTGTTTCCGTGTCAACGAGACCAAACGCGGGACGAACCTTTTCAATTTCGATCCGAATTTTTATTTCCATCTTTATTGCTTAATATCGATTAATATCGGAGTACTAAGCTGGAATATCTCTGAGTTAGACTGTTAATTGCCGCGACTGTTTCCGTGTCAACGAGACCAAACGCGGGACGAACCTTTTCAATTTCGATCCGAATTTTTATTTCCATCCTTATTGCTTAATATCGATTAATATCGAAATGCTAAGCTGGAATATCTCTGAGTTAGAAAGTACCTCGGTCAAGTCCTTCCGCGATGCGAACAAATGGAAGTATAAACGAGATTAAACGAGAAACTGGGTTAAGTCATTCGTTTTTAATATTTAAACGAGGGTAAGGTGAATTCCTTTGTACACAATTTAGCGGCCACATTTTTCACTTTATTTATGCAGCCGAGGAATTCCTCGTCTGAAAGTGCTCGCGTAATACGAATTCTTTTGGTTACAAGGTACACTTCGTTTACTTGTTCGAAAAATTGTAGATAATAGGGGGCTGTATGAAAATTTCGAGAAACTTCACCTCCGCGCATGCAACCCAGTTCTTCTTTTATATAACGGCGACCTACATTTCCACCGGCTGGGGGAAGTTAAATATTTAGTGAAATGTTATTCCGCGTTGACAAGTTTACGCGACATTTCGTCAACTATCTCCAGGCGAAGAAGTAATCCGAAAGTTACGCGACGGTGACGAATAATCCGCTCGCATTTGATGAATTCAAATCGAAATAACGTTATTCCAGTTTCCTTACTAGATTTCAACGCGCCCTAAATAAATTTGATTCCAGAGCGTGGAATATAGGGTGCGCGTATCCCTTTGTGCGTGTATTAATTCGCGACTAAACGGATCTTCCCTGGTAACCACGAGGGTACGCTTTTCTCCTTCCGCCAAACGTCCCCTCAGGACGTTTAAATCTTCACGCGTTACTCGAAAGGGGTACCCACGAATCCGTGCAACAAAGTTACTTTTCCGTGCCGCTAGAACACGGTTGGAGCGCGCGAAATACGCGCTCGTTCGATGGTTGTTCGATGGTTGTTCGACGACTGACGTCGCGATTCGAAAGCAGGATCGTAGGCTCGAACGTCGACGATTCGATGGTTAAACTTATCGACTTTGAAGCACAACGGTCGAGCTCGAAATCCCATCGACGTGGGCGGACAGCAATTTCGAAGGCTCGAACGCGGAGACGTTACGACGATCCTAACGCGATTCGTAGATCCGCTGCCAGATTGATACCAGACGTAACGCGATATGACATCATTAAGCCATTATTCGGTAAATTTATAGCGCAGGATCGACGGAGAATTTGTAGAGGCGGTGCAATTTGATGCAGGGATTGATCGATAAAGCGAGCGGAGTGCATCGCGTTGTCACAACACTGGTGCTCGACGGTTTGTTAATGTTGATACACCATATGCATTCACCAACAATGTTTTTGGTTACATTAGCGAGACGTGCTATTAAAATATTTTCCATTCGAAACCGCGAAGTCGTTTGTAATTTATCGGGAACGACGACGGAAGGAAACGAGTAAGCGAAGCACTTCGAGCAGACAGTGTGGATAAGGAGAATTAACGAAAGCGATTGATTGAGTTTTCTTTTTTTTTGTTTCCATAGACATCTGCCAGACAACTGATCCTAGCAGTAATAGCATCCACGAAGCCATTACTTTAGAGTCAAGGTTTAGCTTTCTACATTTTCACTTTCCAGTCTTTTGTTGCATTGTTCGAGTCAAGGCGCTTCTTGGGTTTATTACTTGCTATGGTCGAAATCACGTGCGCGTCACTCGAGGGTAGACCTATGGTTTGACACTTTACCATTTCTTTCCTACTTTTCATCCAATTAGCTTCGACTTCCGTTTCCCTCACCAATTTCGTAAAATTGCAATTCATGTATCCACTTGTCCTCCTGAAAAAAACAGACCCACTACCTACTTTTCACTTTTTCTCAGAGACACACTTAGAGTCAGTCTCAGAAAATTCTCTGATCAGATAACATCGAGCATCCTTCGTGCAAATATTATATATTTAATAAACCCACTACCTACTTTTCACTTTTTCTCAAAGACACACTTAGAGTCAGTCTCAGAAAATTCTCTGATCAGACAACATCGAGGATCCTTCGTGCAAATATTATATATTTAATAAACCCACTACCTACTTTTCACTTTTTCTCAAAGACACACTTAGAGTCAGTCTCAGAAAATTCTCTGATCAGACAACATCGAGGATCCTTCGTGCAAATATTATATATTTAATAAACCCACTACCTACTTTTTACTTTTTCTCAAAGACACACTTAGAGTCAGTCTCAGAAAATTCTTCGATCAGACAACATCAATCATCCTTCGTGTAAATATTGTATATACAATAAACTATTTATTCGTGGACCTACATGCAAGTCAACTATTCATCCAAACTTAATGCGCTGCAAACATTAGAGTTAAATATTCATCAAAATTTCGAGAAACGAACTATTCGATCGGTGCAATAGAAAATATCGAAAGTACACTGAAACTACGATCGTGAGCAACGTTCGAAAGGGTTCGCGCCGCGTTCATATTTGAACGTACCTGCGTGGATTAATCGAAGCTGCTGGCAAGTTATTAGAGGATTCGTAGATTACGACTCGCCCGCGTATGCTCGACCAAAATCCGTTGGTCCAACCAGGCTTGGCAGTCACGTGGCGCGTTTACGGCGTAAACTTTTGGGATTAGATCTTCCGCGTTACGTACAGCGTACGTCCACGTGTGGATTGAAGTCAACGAAGTGGATGCTGCGGGTTGGAAATGGAGCAGAAGGTGAGAAAGAAAAGGCGAGGGGGGGGAGGGGTGGGGAGGTGGTGGATAAAGCCGCTTTCAACGAGAATATTCGTTGGCAAAGTTTGCTGGCGAAATAAAGTTGGCAAGTTTTAAAATTCCTCGCGACCAGCCTAGAATATGGATCGGCGAATCGTCTCGCACGAATTTCATCATCGTCCGCCTCAGACGATGTCTATTAAAGTCAGCAGGCTCTTAGAACTTCCGCTATCCGACGTGTACGTGTAGTTAGGCCGCTGAGCAACTTTACACGTTGCTGTCTTAAGCATTCTGTTCGTTAATACGCCAGCACCGATTTCGCGGCTGCCAGAGCCCCGATTATCGCGTCGATCGCGCGATTTCGAGTCTTCAATCGAACGATCTACGCCCTCGAAACGGATTCCACCTTAAACGACGAACGAAGAACTCTGTTTCGAGGGCGTAGATTGTTCGATTGAAGATTCCACCTTAACCCTTTGCACTCCGAGTGTTTTTTTACTCAAGAGTGCGGCAACTCCGTGACATTTTTGCGTTGGAGCATCTGAAAAATGAACTTCTGTTTTACTAAAAAAAAAAAAGATCCGTTGTTATACATTGATTTATTTAATTAATGTAGTTTGTGATAAAAGAAATACAATTTGATATTTATATTTTGTAATTCAATTTCCCGCCTTCCGGAATTACCTTTCCGCTTAGAACATACTATACAGTCCTTTTTTTTGTACCTCTTCGCGTTACATGAAGTTTTCCATTTAACCTGTCTTCGGAAATGCTGCTGCAACTTTTTTTTCTACGTTTCACCCGGAAACTGCCTATTAGTTTATTTAAGTAAATTTCAAGTGTGTTTTTGGTTTTTGCCCATTCTGTTTTTTAATGGTTTTATAGAGGATATACGCATCGATTATACATATTTCCATCCCCCAAAAAAATGACTTTCGCCACCACAGAGTTAGTGCAATGAAAGCATATGGCGCAATAGCGGCGCCTACGGAGTGCAAAGGGTTAAACGACGAACGAAGAACTCTTTTTATCTCGAGAAATATTAGATACGAGAAGAGAACGGATAACGCAATTCCCTTGAGAATTTGACAGGCGCCCTCCATCGTCGAAACGAAAGCGCGAGTACGTCAAAGACGGTCTGGTAAATAAGAAGATGGCGGAACGTCGTCCTCCATCCAGCCGCGTACAGGAAACTCTAATACGCGGAACGCAACCCGAAAGGCGGACCAAGCGTTACGTTCAGTCGTTTCACGGGGATAAATGGAATCTAGATTAACCTCGCGCGTGCTTTCAGCTTTCCCCTGTACATCTCTTTTCTCCTTTTCCTTCAATTACGCATCGTACGTAAACGTTCGTTGAACGAGCAGTTTTGATAACGCGGACAAAGGCGCGGGGAGGGCACGCGACCGCGTAACGAACGGAATTCATTGGTCCCGCGGCAAACGAGACCCTCTTCCGCAATGCAGTTATACGGGCCGGTATTTACCAGCGAGGCACGCATAAAGAGCCCGCGCTTTATTCATTTTATTCGCGCCCTGGCGAATACCCCCTCGCGAGCGGCGACACGGGGCAACGATGGTGACCGCAGTCGACCTCGCTGCGCGCAATTTCATTCCCCGCTGCAGTTCGCAACACCTGCACGCTGGGCTAGCTTTTCCGCTGCCAAATTCTCGTCCCTTTCTTTGCCACGGACCTCGCCATCCGCCCCGGAACTGTTTAGTTCGTATTAGATTTACGACGTCCGCGTTTGCAGCCGCGGGTGAACGCGCTTGCACGCCGCGAGGCGGCGAGCAGTTCCGCCTGGTACCAGTTTTTGCGCGTTTTCAACGCGTCGGAAACACGCGACGGACACCTTCGCGAATTGCGAGTGGACGTCACTTTCGACGCGAGGATTAGTGGACGATTTACGGTGCGCGATCGTTAAGATCGAGTACGTCGACGAGACGAGCGAATCGAATTCGATCGCCAGGCTCCCCGCTAAGATTGATTTTTTCCCTCTCGTCCGTATCGTGTCTGGCAGAAGCGAAGGGACGGATGGAACAGGAAAGTAAAGGGAAAAGTGGAGGTGGGGTGTAAGTGAGGCGGAAGCATAACGCATTCTTCCAACAGGAGAGACATAACTCGGTCTGACAGGTGAGCTCCATTATCTGCGCGAAGACGGAACAATACGTCTTCTCTCTGCGCTCGACATTCCCTCGTCCTTCGTCTCGATTCCTCCGTGCTATTTCTAGTTATCCGTCGTATTCCCGGGATCGGCAGGCGTCGAGCGAGTCTCGTTTTATTATTTATCCCCTTAGCTATTCTTCCCGGTAAAATGGTCCGCCTACGGAGGCTGCGTGTTGCCGATCAAAAGTGCAGCGGCGTCGGCGCGGCGCGCGTCCATTTCAGACGCCCGAGTATAATTGGATCTCGGTCGAAGCGATAAGTATCGGCTCGCGAGAATCGCGAAAAAGCGTCCTCGTTAGAAGGCGAGGAGATCGGGAGGTGTTTAAAACAAATGAAACGCTGCAGAGGAAAACGGGGCGAAGCGTAGTACCGACGCGCAGCTGTGAATAAATTGCTTCGTTTCACCCTGCGCGCGGAGAGAAAAATACTTGGATCGCTCGCTGGATCATCTAATAAATAAAACGGAACGCAAAAACCCATAAATATCTCCTAACAAGAGCAAGTAAATTTACGCCACTCGAAGATAAGCCGCTCGTCCGTTATCGCGATTGTTCGCATCTTTGTACGCGAGATTGGTATTTCGCGGGCCGACCCGTAACTCGGACGAAAATATCGAAATCGAAAGATGGCCACGGGCCAGAGGATGCTAAAGAAAGTCGAGCAGGTACCATCGGTTGATACGTACACAGGAACTGCGGCTATAGTTATTGCTTTGGCAATGTTAGATCCCTCGCCGCGTGTTTCCTGATAAAATGAAGTTGGGACGAGTGCTTCAAAGGGACGCGTGGCAACAAGGTTCCACGTCCACAGGGATATCGCGTCCTAGAAATGCGCATAGTAAGAAAACAAATACGACGACCTGATTGCAACTCTCGTTGCCAATTTGAAATCTGTAATTCGCTGTGTCGTTTCGCCGTCTGCTTTTTCACCGCTCTGTTACAGCGTGTCGTATCGATGGATGCGTTCTCCGAATATTACTCGTTCCTTTCGTCAAAGTTCGACGATTTATATTCGCGACTAACCGACAATTCGTCGCGGAACGACAATTCGTTGCCACTAAGCGAACAGCAGGGCTGACGCGTCCACGACTGAATCTACTTAGCGTCACTTTCCACCCTCCGCGAACCATGACCTCGTGTATGCGTAGCCGTTTATCTGTTTGAAGAAAATTCAAATAAGAGCAGCTAAGCAAGCGCGAATCCCCCGCTATCCGCCCACGCGACGCGCTGACTATTGCAGAAACAATTACGCGGGAACAATTCGAAGTGGAACGCTGTAGAAATGGCGAGGGGGACAGGCGAGAGGGCGTGGACACGAGCGAGGAAAGATCAACAGGGCGAACGGCGGGGGATCGGCGAGTCTGTTGTTCTTGCGAAAAGCAATTTAAAGCGAGCGAACGCGACGCTGGACCGCCATAAATTCGCGCGCGGTCTGCTGCCAGTCGTCGATTGAAATCGCGCTCACGTCCGCTGGCGCATTATAATGCATTTTCTACGTCGCGTTCGCGTGACAGTTGTTACGGTTCGATTGATTCGTCGGTGTGTGCGGCCACGTACAGCTGTGCGAGCGTGTCTGCCGCGAGTTTAGGGCGGCGCAACCGCCGCAAATTTCCCCCGATCCGAACAAATTCCACGCGATAATCTTTCCCGCGTGTGTTCGTGAGCTGCTCCTCGATCGACTCGTCGTCGTCTCTCGTTTCTTCTCGCGCGCCCCAGCGGATCCGCCGATGAAAAGCTTGCCAGCACGCGCGGCCAACGACGCCCCAAATTCCGTCGACGCCGATGCGATCGATGAATTTTAAAGAGATAACGTCTGGTCGCCTCCTCGTCGCTGGATCCACGGTTAGGACTCGGTTTCGATTCGAATTTCCAGCGAGCTGTACCGACCTCGAGAAATCCCCTCGTCGGACCGCGTTAAAATCCTGTAATCTCCAGTTCCAAGGCTCGCCACTCTCTGTAATTTCGCTTCCTCTCGGATACTTGTTGCCCCTTTAAACGAATGGGAATCGTCGATACGGTGGTTATGAAAAGTTCGATATGAAGACGGCAGGGAAGACCGTACTTATGTTTATTTGACAATAATATGTTTCCTTTGTGTGGAACCTCTGCCCCCGACAGTCTGTCTGACTATACCATTCCTCGTCTACTCGCTGAACAAAGGAGCGTCCGTCTCGAACGTATAAAACCGCCTCTCCTATCTATCGCATTGATTTCCCGCGAGCAGAGAATTTAAACACAACTGAATCGTTCGGATGCGAAATTACATTGCTGTAATCTTTCATCGATATCCGGGAAATCGATTTGTATATCCGCGTCTGAGGAATGGGAAGTTCATCCGTGAGACGAAACAAAGTAAACGCAATTATTCTACTGTCCAGAGTGACAGTGGACAGACGTTATTATGCAGATCAGAAATCATAGCGAAACCTAGTAAAACCCGTTCTTGTTTTCCTTCTACGCTCAGGAGAACGAAACAGCCGACTAAATCGGTCGCAGTGCCGTTTGTCGTTCACCAGAGTACCATTCGAGAGACGCTACTCGTATATAAAACGATAATAACAGGAAGGTGCGGTCGTAAAAAATCTCGACTGAACAAGGAGGGCGGAAAAGCCAGCAAAATGTTTACAACGGAGTCGAAAGGGGTCGGTGATAAATGAAACGGGGACGAAACGGACGAGAACGAGGGAATCTGAAGTAGCCTTTCGTTAGATTTTCAGGAATGAAATTTTCGCAGCGACGTTAAGCGATAGAGGTAAAAAAGAAAAAAGTGATCGCTGAAATCTTTCCAGTTTAAAGAGAACAGTGGCCATCGCAGAGTCTCGCGGCAACCCTCTAGAAACCAGTGGAAGCTATTCTTCTGTCCGACCACGCTCCGTCGACCAGGATTGAGTCGCTAAGGTATTCTCGTGTGAGTGACGTGAGAAAGTCCCTCGTCTCGCCCCAACCCCGCCCCGTTCCTTATCATCCCTTTCCACCTCCGCCCAGCGACCTCTGTTTCACCCTTTGTTCGTGCCACCCCTCGACCCTCCCATCGCCCGTTTTTTCCTTCCTTTTGCCGTCTTGGAACGCAACCGGAAAGAGCGACGGTTAAGTGTATTGGGGCGAACGAAGCGGAGGTGCAACGAGGCTACCGAGATTTACCACTTTCGTGCGGGAGACAGTCGCGGAGAAATTGATGAACGTCGACGTTTGTTTTAGTCGAGTTCGTCCGTCCTTGGCGGCTCCTTCTTCCCGCCTGTTTCGGAAAATTTATACGAAAATTCGACGTGGAACGCGCGGTTGATTGGGAGGCGATGAACCTATGGAGGGACTCGAGAGAGGGTGGCGCGCGAAACGAGCGAGCATGCGGAATATCGTGTCACGTGCGACAGTTTTATCTTCGTGCACTATAGATGCGCACGCGGTTGAATTATTTAGCGGCTCGTTTATGCTTTATTCCTGTGGCGATTCTTCGCCGACGTTCTGCCCTGGCGTTCGTTGTCCGCGACAAAAACCAGCGAATAAACGACGCAGACGGCTGTGGAGGCGTAGAAACGTCGCTAGATTATGTTATGACCGTGTCGTGGGTTGATGTTTTATTTCGAGGCTCGCAAATGGACGAATTGAAGTACGAACTGGCACTACTCGGGGACAGACGATTGTGGAAGTCGCTCGCGCGTCCCTCGAAGCGACATCGCGATGGAAATAACCGACGAGCAACGCGACGAGGGGCGCGCGGCATAATTCACCTGGATAAGGGGTAATTCCGTTTATTAATGACAGCGTTCCTTTCAGCGCAAAGGATGCGTTCCGCTCGATATCCTTCAGAATTAATAATGCAAAGCGGTCGAGAGAGATTGCAAGTCACGCCGCAAGAACTTATCGTAAATCTTCCGCGCGGCAGAGCCACCGATGCCCGAAATAAGAAGATATGGCCATTCGTACGATAAGGGAGCTAGCTCACGATTTTCGTTTATCGAGAGGAACAACATTCCCCGTTTCCAACTTTCTGTTTCATCCACAACCACCCGATAAACGAGAAATTCCCGATCGCCGCGGGAAAGCGGATGTTCGGCTTTAATTAGCTGCCAATAAGCGAACTCGTCATCCCCTTGAACGTAGAAGCGAATTTGTCGCGGCGTCGGTGTCACGCTCCCACGTATTGTTGCACGGCTGTGTTCGCGACAGGCATCAACGAGGCATGAACAAAGCAGTCGATCGTACTGCAACCGCATCGAACGAATTTCTCCGATCAGAGGGGCGTACAGGCTGCAGTTACGCGTAGGCGAATGTCTCGGAGAACCAGTTCCATCGAGGGGAAGTTCTATGGCACTTTTCGAAACAGTGAACCTGCACTGCGCTCTCGACTACGACGTGACGCTCTCTGCGTCCCTAATTCGCGCTTAGAAATTAGTTAAAAAACAGGAGAAACGTTGCGTAACGTAGCAACGAAAAAGGGGTTATCTGTGTTTCCAACGACGCGTTCTAAGCCCGCGCGATAGCAAAAGGGTACGCAGATTCGCGAGCTAATGCGCGCTGATCGATCGAACTGCGCCGTCGAAATTGCACAAACGGCTGTAACGAGATTTTGGCATCCGGATATGCGGTGATTTCATTCGCAGATTCGAGTTTCCTTTGTTAGCTGGTAACACGCTAGATGCCGATTGTTTCAGCGATAGCCTGAAGCAGCATAGCGCACGATGCGTAAGGCCGAAGGTGACAGGTGGGGCTGCATCTGTTAAACGGAGTGCACACCGTGCGTCCAACTTATCCGTGCATCTTCCTATCAGCACGAAAACAATTTCCACGGCTATGCCACTCTGTATAATTATACAGATCGCGCAATCCCTTTCCTGGTTACCGATTGTAGCGTGTGAGGACCCAAATCTCTCGAAGGGGCCTGCGCAAAGTCGTGTGGAGAGTTTCCCTTCACGTCTCATAAATCGTATGTCGAGGCGTCTAGTCGAGGCGTCGAGTCAAGTGAAATTAGCGACAAACAATTATTTTTCCGGACTCTGTGGTCCCCAAGGCCCATGGGAAGAGAAGCTCTCCCACCCTTCGCTCGAAGTCTCGCCCCCACGCGGAAAAGAGGTAGGGAGTTTTTTTATAAAAGATCAACGTGGACGAAAAGGGATTATCCAGTTCGTGACCACGTTTGCACACGAAATAAAGATTTGTTGGCGTTTAAGAAGTCGCCTAACATTCCTTCGTCCACGAAACCGATGAATGGCGTCTTCGTCTTGCCCGCGCGCAGACTAAAATTCAATCACCGCGGACGAAACTTACGAGGAGCGATTATCACGGATGATGCACTTGTCGATACGGTAGGTTGCAGCGTCGATAGCAGACGCGGACGACGGCGAGCCTCTCTTGGCGATCAGTCACGCGTCATCATTTGATTTATCCCAGTATATGGAGTGCATAGGCCTTGTCCCCGTGTCGGTCGTTCTGTCTCGCGAGTGACCCGGTGAAAGCTCGAGTGCCTTGGCAGTCGTCAAAGGAAGCTCGATACTCGTCGACACTCGCCGATCTCGACGGAAAACCGGACGCGGTCGAAATTGAACCGGCTGCGCCACTCGGCACGCTTCTAAGTTCGCTCACTTTGTTGACGCGCCTCCTTTGCGCGTTCGGTTTGCGCGGTGTTCGCGTGACAAATACGGACACCAGAGACGACAGGAGGGCGGGTGACAACGGAACCCACGTCCTCGCGAAGCGGCGGAGGCCATTTTTTTTTTTTACCCACGACCGACTATTTTGCTTAGCGGACCGGATAAATATCCCGCGGTGGTAATATAAAGCTCCATCCGCTGGTGGGAATGAATCGCCCCACCCGATAAGAAGCGGCGATAAGCTCGCGCGAGTTTGCACGACGAAGGGTCGAAAGGTCAATATTGTCACCCCGTCGAACTTATCTCCGTGTCACAGGTCCTCGCTTCCGATGTGTACACAGGAACGCGTGTACGCCATCGGGAGGAAAATTCTCCGCGGGGTTGCAGCCGATGCGAATTATCGTCTTATCCGCGAATTCGATCGCGCTTTATTAATCCCAGCCAGGCGCGTTGTTTTCAACCTCCGCGAAACAGCCACCAGCTCCTCGTTTTTCCGGAAACAACGTTCCGTGCTCGCGGAATAATTCGCTTTACAAAAATTGTCACGGGTTAACAAGCGCGGAGGCGTGCTCAAAGCGCCGCGCTCTATTCTCCCGCATGGTACCAATGGCGCGCCTCGCCTGGATGGCGAGCACTTTTTAAAAAGCACAGGGCCAGAACGCGTGTATCAAATAAAACAGAGGCCGCTCCGCGTTTATGCCGTACCGATAAAATTGTTTATGAAAGTTATTCCGCGCGCTCCGCCATGCGGAAGACACGGTAACAATGGCGGCCCGCGGCCACCCCTCGCCGCGCCCTTCGAACTGCCCGGCCCTGGGCCAGCTTTATTTCGAAACTCCCGTTCGACGTGGCGTGTAATGAAGCAGTCGACCAGCTAGGCCAACGAGGATGGCGGCGCTGGTGAAGAGAAAAACTTTTCCCACCCCTGCCGAATTTTATTTCCACGAGCCAGATAAGCAAGATACCACGAATCCCACTCTAAAAGTTAGAGGCCCCTCGAACCCCTCCGCGAAAGACACTGACGGAGCGACGAAAGAATCGCTATTCGATCGTTGCACCCTGCCGCGACAGGGGTTAATTAAATCGCGAACGCGAGAGGAACCGCGCTGCGATACGGGCGAGGCGAGGCGAGGCGAGGCGAGGCGAGGCGAGCTGTTTCGACCCTCACGTTTTTGAATCTCATATTCCGCGCAGGACGTAACGGCGTCCTTTTCTGTCGCCCGTATATGTAATTCAGGATCACAGAGGCCGGGCGCTATATTATGCGTAGTTCATACCGCGACGTAGCGTATCATTGTTCCGGGAAACAGAGGAATTCCATTACCGGTTGGCAACTGAACTCTCTGTCGAGGCTGCGTTTTAGTTGCGGTCGACGGAGCGAGTCCTCGTGGCCCCCCTCGGTTGCACCCTCCAGACCACCACCCTCGCCGCCGCCACGTCCGCCCTCCTGCGGACCTCCGCCACCCTTTCATCTCCGCCTGTCTGTCCGTCAGTGCCGCGCTGTCCTGAAGGGATGGACGACCGGCAATCTCCGTCAAATGTTTCTTTGTGTTAAATGCGCGGCGTCCGGCTCTTCAGCGTGACAAACTGCGGTCCGTGTTTCGCGCGATTGCCACGGCGGGAGTAACGGAAGTGCCCAACCAACGGCCAGGGAAACAGCGTCGCTCGAAATGAGAAATTTGACGAAATTTTTGCCCGCGGAGATGAAAGTTTCCGTCGCATCTGGCGCAATCTCGACGACGAATGGACGACGACGACGACGGAGCGGAGGAGCCTCGAAGATTTCTGTCGATCTCGATCCGAAATATTTATCCCACGTTAACCGTTCCAAGTATAATACAGTGGCGCCCAATTGCACGGACCGTCGTGCACAGTCTCCGCGGACCCCGCCATAATTCATCCGAGGAAGAATTTCTTCCCGCGGCGTAATTCATTTTCCGAAGCATTCTTGCAGCGAGACACCGCCCCTGCGAAATAGCCGGGCTTTCATCCGTTTTCCTCACCCTATATTTTTCATCGACCCTCTTTTATGTCGCCCCGTCTGCGCCGCGGCTCGCAACGCCGCGGAATGCAAATGAACCGGTATCCAGGTGCTCTATATTCCGCTTGTAACCGCCGCGGCCGCCAAGAGTCAGCCGGAGAGGTTTTCGCGACACGGCGAACCGCAAGCCGGAAACGGGAGCCGTCGTCGCGAGGCGTCCCTGCGCAGCTACGCCGCGGCCTTATGTTCGCGTGAAATAATAGGAGCCTCCGCAGCCTCTCGTCTGAACTTATGCCAGCCATTGCTTACCCGTGCCTATAAATTTCGACGGTAATAGTTTCGCGCTCCCACGGAATTCTTCCTGGCCAGACTTTCGAAAGACGTACGCGACCTGTTGCTCGCGCGGCTGTGGTCGTGCGCGCGGATGGCTGCCGCCGACACGCACACGCGAGAACGGGACATTTCAATATGCTTTATGTCGCGACTTCCGTGGAATTGGATTCGTAATGCGAACGCGTGGAGCACGGTTGTTTCAAGGAGACGCTCTCGCTTGGCGGTTCCGCGTTTTTCGAGGGACGTTCGAGGGACTCGAGGGGTCATTTTAATCGGATACCACCGTGCGATACTCGAATTTTAGAATTTGCAATTGCAGAAGATCGTTGGACGCGATAGATGTACGGCTGGACGCGGCTCTGTCTATCAATTTTTGGAAAATCATATCGCAGCATTTTGTATTATAGACGAAACGCATCCATCTTAGGTAAGAAAAAGAGAAACGATATTTGCGCAGCGCGTTAATTCGTTTGGCAAACTCGAACGCATTTTCGACTGCAAACCTCGCAATTCTCTCTGCAAACAACTGCATGCACCGTGGTCTGGATGATAGTTTAACGAGCTCGGGGCATTCTTAAAGCGAAGTTCGCGACCTGTTGCTCGCGCAAGGCATCGACGCGGTAAAAATGATATTTGCGTATTAAGGATTCAAAGACGAACGATGTCTCGAATGAAATGCGAATCCTGTCGATGGCCAGGCTCGCTGGTCGCGCGAGGCAATCGCAGAAAAGGAAAAGGAGCAAAAGTAACGCTGTTGCTTATCCCTGGAATCTCATCAAGTTTTTAAAAAGCGTAGCCACCGCTTCGCTTTTCGTCCGCGTTTACGCGACAGATCTGCTGGAAAATGCGTGACATTTCAGAGGGGAAATTCGTCCGTCGCATGAACTTCAATTAGCGACCTTTTGACGGTAAAACGTGTAATAAAAGCGATCGCAGATTCTGTCTCTGTATTGCTTCACATTCGAGCGGGCACGATTGGGTGCTTCATTCAGCCATTTCATTCATTTACAAAAGGCCGAAGGGAATTTTTATTCCGCGATATCGGGTCCGTCGCTGCAGAATTTCGGGGCGAAACGTCGATGGCGGAAAAATATCGATTGCATCGCCGTCCGTGATTTATAAAATATTACGCGCGCGTAGCGTACATTTTAATTCGTCCCTGGAACCGAAAGGGAACAATGTTTCCCGCCTGCGTAATAGAAACGCCGCAGTTGGTTTGCGGTGAAACTGATCGTAAACTGGAGGATCGCCTGACAGCGAGTTTATACTCGCGCGGCAGGAATCGCCGCGCCCGCCATTGTGCTTGTAAATTATAGTTACTGCTTTTAGTTAACCGCGAAACGATGTCAATATAACCGTGCATATTAAACAAGCGTAATAGAGAAATATTAAACACCACTTGTAGATCCAATTCCCCATTATTCATTGGTCAAGCATGTTACAATGGAGTCCGCGCGACACGGCGCCGTCCCGCTGTATAATCGACGGTAAATAATGCCGTTTCCGCGGGAATAGCGGGCTACGATTTTTCAGGCCTGATTTTTCGATCGCCCGTTCATTGTCCCAACTAAAAAGTCCATTAACGGCGGTTTCATACGGCGCGCAGATATTTTTCATCGATGGAAATTCCTCGCTGCGAGCGGACGAAACGGTTTCGCAGCGACGGCATTGTTCGTTGTACGCGCGCGAAGTTCCTCGACCCGGAAGAACTTGATTAACGAAAAATTTCATTCGCTCCACCCATCAAATATTCCTTTCGCTCCCGTTCACTCGCGAACGACCGCGAAACGAAAAAAGGAACCGCGCGACGGCGGATGAAACGGCGAACAGCGACCCGGGGTGGGGGTTGCAACAATATTCGTAGATCGTCGCGAAGGGGTGTTGGATTAAACGCGGCGCGGTACGATCACGTTCGAGGGAAGGCTCGATCGTAATTATCCGTGGCGTATCACGTGCCCGTTTGCTTCGGAACAGTCGAAATTGCGTAACCGCAGAGCTCAATAACAGGCCTTGCGATCAAAGAGAACTGGCGTCAGCTCGTTGCGCGGCGAGTCGTTCCGCGCCTGCATTGTTTTCACCCCGCCTCTCGTTCGGCTGAAAAAGTATTTTCATTTTTCTCCAAAATAAAACTCGCCCACCCCCACCTCCGTGCACTTTTGTCCGAGTACCCAATCACTACCCCCCCCCCCTCTCGCGCGCGCTGTCCACGTTACAAATGATATAATAGGGGAGGAGAACGAATCGCTGGCTGTGGTTAATGAATGGTGTATACGCGGTCGTTATTGAAACGCGAAACGCAGCCATTGTTTAATCGACATCTATTCATCGCGTTGCTGGTAAAGCCGCGCGTCGAGCGAATTAAAGGGTGTCGCTTGCTTGAGAGCGTTTCTGGGAAGGGAAATATTGTCGAGTAATTGACGCATCGATTCTCCGTTAGCGCATCGCGTCTGAATTAACAACCCCGTGGCAGCGCGAGTCGAAACGTTCAGACGCAAGTAACGTCGAATGGCGGAACGCAAGGCGCAGCGCGCGAAATCAGTTACATATCGTTACGTCGACCGCCCCGTTCACCATCGCAGCCTATAAATTACTGTTCGACCTCTCAATCCCGCTAAACTCGTCCGGAATAGTTGCGTTACGCTCCGCGTTACGCGCGTTCTCACCGATCAGCATGCTAACTAGCGCATCCGGTCCTAACTCTATATTCGCGGCCGCGTGGCTGAAATCCAAGCGAGTGTTACAAGCAGATTCATTTGGAAATTAATAACCATAATGGGCGATTTCAATCGTTGCCTCGCGGATAGCTGTCGATATCGTTAACGTTGCCTCTGTTCCCGTTAACGCTATTACGACGACCAACTCCGAGCGTTTGTTCGGAGGACGAGGCAACCCCGTGGAGGAGAATTTTAATGGACAAATCAAGTATATACGGTCGCAGCTGGTCGGTTTTCGAGCGAGCCGAGCGAACAATCCTGAAAAGTGTGCCGTACATTTCAATATGGACACGGATGCGGTGGGGTGAGTTCAGGTGTGCAGTGGTCAGGTATCGCACGATATATCGCGTTGGACGTGCGCGAAAAAAAAAAAAAAAAAAACAGAGAGAGAGGAGGAAAAAGTAAAAACCTATAATTCAGTGGATTTTTATAGTCGAGCTCTATACGAAACAGGCGACTATCGATTTGCCGCGAAAGCAACGTAATAATTTACTGGATTGCTTTCACGAATACACTCCGGCGAGTAACAGTTTTTTAATACGCATCTCGCGATTGAAATCTTTTATTAGAACGAGGTTCAAATAGATTTCCCCTGCACCTATTCCCTCTCTGTTTTATCTCTGCTGATAGCGGAACGCGGTTTTTCGTGAAATACGTTCGAGCCGATCTGAACAAAATTCCATCTTTCCCGCGTTCATATTTCACGAGCGCTAATTTACGTCGCACGCGACCCGTGGAATAGTCAAAGGTTCCTGGAGACAGAAATTTAGAAGATTAACTTTCCACGTAGCGGTCCATCCAGTTAATCCCACATCGTTCGCGTTCTCAACAAGCTCCTCGTATTTTTCCATGAACGTTCGCACATTTCCGCCTGATCATCGATCAGCGACCAACAAGAACCGCTTCGCCTTGGGTCAAAGGGACACCAAACGCGCAAGAACCGAACCGTCGAGTCACTTATGGGACGGGGTGCGCGCATACGGTTACGAAATCGCTTACGAAATTTGTTATTCAAAAGTTGGAGCGGGCGAGCAAAAAGCGCAGATATTGGCCATTTCTTGGTATATTGGCTAGCGCCGGAGGGCAGTCGAAAAGCTGCCAGTATCGTTCGCCTGGGCATCCTTTTATTCCCCTTTGGAGATGGCGGCGACGTAACTCTTGTTTCGCCGCGGCAAATATTTAATTCCGCAGCCCTGGAAAAACAGGATATTGCCAATGTTGCTATGACCCGACGTCACCCCCCTGGCCCTTCTTTCCGCCGTGGAAACGTGCTGCGACCAGCCACCCTCGGGGCGACCCGAATGCCCCGCCCGCCTCTGGGAAATCTTATTTCGACGAAGAGCTAATTTGATGTATTTCATTGATACGCTCGAGGCGGCGGAAAAACACGGAAGTGGCATCCTGCTTCTCCCTTTCCAATAAATATATATTCGTCCGTCAGCGCTCGGTACTTTCTGACAAACGACGAAGAGCCGTTCCTACGAAGAAATTAATCGTCTCGTTATTAAACCAGATCGAGCCTTTGTATAAAGAATATCCGTGGATCCGGGCGTTTAAGGGATTCGAGAGTACAGTTTCAAAAGAAGACGCGGTTCTTAATTGAAATTAATCTACTCCAATGGTCCCAAGACTTCTCACTCTCGTTCAACTCTGTTCAAAATCTGACGAATCTCTTCGTCTATATCCTTTTCCGAGCCGATGGGCGTCTCCTTCCTCCGCCAACTAGACGCTTTCCAACAAATATCCGCTTACTTTCCCTTCCTGGTTAGGGAAGTAATCGTCTCGCGACGGGAATTTACTCGCATCCGCTACGGTGACTAGGTTTACGATGGCCACGTCCGCTTCATAAAGCCACCGTCCCAATCGACGCGGCTGTCGAACGCGTGCACCCTAAAACCCCTAATTTCCCATCCTTTCGCCTACACTCGCGACCCTTAAAATCATCTTCTCGACCGTTCGTTCGCTCGTCTCGCGAAATAAAACGGCGAACGCTGAAGGAGTGACGCGACCATCGTGGCAGAAATCAAGGATGCAAATATCAAAGTGCGGCGAGCAGCTAATAGCTGGCCACTTCACAAGCGACACACCCACTTCTCGAGGGTGTTACGTTCGACCGATATTGCGCGGTTTCAGGTGTTTAGCAATAAAGAGCCAGCGCGTGTCTCCTACGTTCTCCATCGACGCTGGAAATTTCCGATGACTCCCAGCAGCTACGCTCGAAAACACGATCTTGATCAGCGAACGGTGGTAACGTTAAACCCCGATACCCTCGCGATTTTCCTCTTTTCTGCCTCGATTCGCTGCGCAAATTCGGGCGTACTGGCGCTTCGAAGGCGCATCAACAGCGCGGGTGGATCACGAAAAAGTAGCGGCAGAATTCGCGAACGTTGGACGGGCTGGCGCGAATATCTAACAGATAGAGAGGATTTCAGGAATGAACCGTGACACGAGGCAGAACGGAGGCTGTATCGTCCGGTACTGCAAACACCGGCTGCATTTTATGGTCGACAGTAAAACATACGGTATTGGATACGTCGGTTCAGTAATTTTGATCTCGCTACGGCGATGGTATCGTTCTTATCGGCTATTCACTTGCCAAGCTCTTTACGCGGCTGTTTCGAACGAGAAAAATATGATCGGTATTGCGTGCTTAAGGACACGCAGCGGGATAATAAGCCGAGAGATTGGAGGGAATATCGAATCCACGCTCGCGTTTCGAGATTTCAGTCTCTCCGGTGATTTAATCAGATTTACGTAGCGCTCTATCGTTTTTAAATCTCTCCGAGAGCGCCGCGTTCTCCTTATTAGAGGCGAAATGAGAATTTATCGCACGGAGCCTCAAATAAAGTACCGTGCGAGTGGATACGTCGGGGTAACCTCGCTCTAACTTCTAAAAGCGAACAAAAGTTTGATCCTTCAATTTAAACTTCACTCTGACTTCGCTCGGCTTTAAATTAAAACAGGAACGTCTTGAGTTTGTACCGCGGTATCTTGGGATGTTACTCGTCGCACACGCACACGTGCAGAGATCTAATCCACCGTAATACGGTTAAGTTGTCAATTACAGAATATTGGCTATAAATCGCAAAACGGCGTGTCTGGCGATACCTTTGCGGAATCGATTGCAGTCGGCTCCGATTTCTAGCTAAAAATTGCTACTACCTTGAAGAGGACTCTGCTCGCAGTTATTCAAAACCCGGTAAAAGCTAGCTCGTGAATGGACATTTATATAAGCTACAATGAATTAAAATCTCTCTGGTTGCTTCTCCTTTAAACTCGCACTTGCGTTCGCGATTCAATTGGACACGTCGTCGCTGCGATTTCACTTTTTTTCCGGGAACTGGAACCGTATTAAACGGAATCTAATAAATATTTGAACAACTGCGCGCTTCGAAGTGTTTAATCGCACGGTTCCGCGATAAAAGCAACCAACTCGTAGCGCGTGCTGTTCCGCCAGAATTGCAGGCTCTTTCTTCTGAATTTAAACCCCTCCCAGGCTTAATTACTCAACGCGCCACAAATTTCCAGCCTTTATTCTTCCATCCGCGCGCTGCAGCATCCCCGTATCGAAACGATAACGAGAACGTCTCCCAGGACAGAAATATATAAGAATATCGTAGCTCCTTCTCCCCTTTCTCTCTCGAACAGTGTAAATAATCCAGTGGCCAATTATATTCGCTGCATCGCGTACGAACTCGACCAGGTTGCATCAATTTTCGTTTTACCTCTTTCATCCCCTCGATCGCCTTTCGCCCCCTTCTTCTCGCAGCTAGTGGCGCTCTTGAAATGTCCGCCTCGATAAAACGCGAACTTCAGCCGAAAGAACGAATGCCAATTGACGATATTTCCGTCGATAACGAATGCAAAGTTTACGACACGAGAGAGAACGCATCGAGTAACGACATTAGTCGAATCACGCGGCGTTTGCGTGTCTGCGAACGCGCATGATAGACGCAAACGTTCGTCATAATTGTTACGGAAAAGACTGCTGCATCAACTGCATTAACTGCGATGTCACGTACAGTCTGACTACGAATGGTCGATGTAATTACGGTCTCCGTTTCGAACGAACGTGCAGGCGAGTCGTCTCTATTCTTCGTTTTGCGATTGATAAACTCAGTGTCGTTGAGAGTGCCACTGAACGTCCATCCGTTCGTCGTCGATTTCAAGCGTTCCAAGATTTTCTCTTGCCCATTTTCTTCTTTTTCCTCTGGGTATCCGTCAACGTCGAAGGGTACACGAGACGGCACGTAAACTCGTGCCAAAACACAACGAATGCGCGGAGGGAAAGAGCCGGGAGATTAATTCGCAACATAAGCTTCCCGACAGGACTACCTAATTTTCGTTTCAACGCCCAATTAATTAGCCAGCGTGTATCGCGTCTTTGTTTCGATCAGCTCGAACTGGAAGAGAAATCGCGAACTCTTCCGCGTCCGGAAAGCAAATATATCGTTAATGCACGTAGTAACGCGTGTATCAATAATATCCTCCCAATGGAAATCGCGTGGAGCGTGTTCCTGCGGGACGATAAATGCGTTCCGCGGGAAAGAAGGGTCGTAGAATTTTTTTAATCCTCCTCGTACCGAAAATATCGAAAACGCTGCGCGAGCTAATTGTACGGAACGGAGGCTCGCGATAAATTAATGAAAATCTCGTACAGTTGGCCGCGATACTCGAGACGTAAAATTAATCCATTAAATTCCTCTCCGGATCTAATTCCGCGGCCGTGTACGCGCGTGCACCGTGGAATCCGCCGCGAGTAGTCGTAAATATTAATGAAGGACGCTGGCGAAACCGTCGAACAGGAATTATTCGTTATTTTCGGCGAACAATGGCCCTCTCGGCGAGCGGGGCCGTGCTACTTCTCATTCCTGCTACGTAGCACGAATAATGTAATCCACGATTCCAAAAACACGCCGTATATAATCGTACGCTGGCTCCGTGGCGTACACGCGGACTGTATCCGAGCGGAAACGGAGACAGCGCGAGCGGGACGCGGACTGGCGCGAGGGAGAGGCGCGCACGTAAACAGAGCATACCGAGAAGCCAATTAGGGGAATTAACTTCGAATTGTCGACGTAGAAAGGGAAGGTAACCCAACTGCGTAGACATATTCATGTATCGCTCGACGCAATGGAGACGTACCTGCTGGCGGGCAGCGTATGGAGCAGCGTATGGAGCAGCGTATGGAGCAGCGAAAGGGAGCGAAACAAAGAGCCACCGAGAAGACAGGGGATGAGAGGGCGGGCAAGAGGGTGGTAGATAGAGAGAGAGAGAGAGAGAGAGAGACGCTGGCGAAAGGGACAGGACAAGGGAAGGATGTTACCAACGGTATATCGTGGCGCGGTGCAGTATGTTGCGTGTCTCGGGAAACACGTCGTGAATGTGACACACGGGGCTTTCAAGCCACCTAAGGCAACAAGCTCGCTTGCATACTAATAAGCTTGTGGATGGCTGAATACCCAGCTTTAGTTTGGCCATAATGGCAAGTCCATTTCGGAGGATGCCCCAACCGTGAACCACCCTCGCGATTCCCTTTCTCCTAAACCGTCCTACGGCTCGGTCCAGGGCATCGCTTTCCCGATGCCCTCGACCGCAAAACGTTTTAGCTGTGCTCCGTTCACGGTCCACCGTCTCCTTGGTTCGAGGCCTATGGATCTTCTTTCGAAAGATTCTCAAATCTCAAGATTCACCTTCCAATCTTTCGACATTCTATAAAACCCACCATAAATGGTGCCTATCTGTGTGTCTATCTTTGTGCATCGATGAAGGTGCGCAGTGTTTAAGCAACAGGTGCTCGATTAGCCATCGCGTAACCGTCAGAATGTTTGCCGACTCCTTGCTTAACCCGATCCAGTCGTCTTCTGGACTTCTTCGCCTAGCTGGTAACGGTTCCTCGAAGAAAGAACACGCGTACGACTCGTACCCGTTTTCTTGGAGTGTGCAGGTGCCGTTGCAAAAACGGAAACCTGGGACGCCCTATTATACCAGCGATAAACTTATCCGAAGACGTACCATTTTAGCCCATTCGTGACAAGAACGTTCAGTGTAGGAATTACTCAGGGCAAATATCTCCATACGTTTCCTGCTCGCTCCCTGGAGCTGAAAAATCACAGCGGTATATCCTGCGGGGGCTTACGGTCTTTTATTTATCGGTACTTACGGGGTACCCGTTAACAATACCCTCGCGTTCGACTGCGTCGATTCCGCAGTCCCTCGGCTATCGACAGAAGTCCCTCTTATAAATTCAACCGAGGATCTTCGATAGTCCAGCGTTCGAGCCGGATTCTTTCGAATAGGAGGATAAGTTCTCCCGTGTCCAAGTACCAGGGAATTGTCCGGGCAATAAAGCTTGGCGAAACGTTCGGGGTGTCCCGATTGTTTGCTCGAAAAAGACGCTGGATACTGAGCGGACGGTGAGCGATTCGTCGCCTCTGGGCAACGATCCGCTCAATTATCGTGGCACAGTTGGCGACGAGGCGCGCGTTTAAAGGGTTAAAGCGACGGGAGCGTTCGTTCCCTCGTAATTGTCCGAGCGAAACAATCCTCGAGCGATCTCTTGCACGCACTATAACACGTCTTGCGTGCAGAGGCAAGTTTTCCAATTAGTAGGTACGTTTATATTGAATTATCCGGCGAACACGGCGATAATGGGCCGCACCGTAATGAGATTGTCCCGTCGAATTCGCGGCGATTATGTCTCGCGGCGAATAAGACCGCAGTCCCTTAATGACGGGGCGGTTTGCTGGATTCAAAGTCCACGTAGAATAGGCTGCGCGATGGACCGGGGATAATCCGTGTGTACGCGAAACAGAGGAGCTGGAAGGAAGGGAGAGAACGGGGTGTCGAATGGACGATACGTATCGGTGCAGGTCTCGAATGAAATTCGACGCAGCGAACGTGAGAGGAACGCGATCGAGGGAATCGTGCGAAAAATTGTCGAGCATCTAATAGCGATTTGTGAAACGTCAGAACTCGCAGGAGGAGCTGGATTTTTATTCATCGAAATCAACAATCTTCAAGGGATGAGTCCCTCATGCCGCGAACCGCTGAATAAATATCGCGACGCGGCAAAGCTTTAATGCTCCCGCATGGAATCGTACGATTTCCATTCGAACCGTACCCTTTGCACCCTTTGACGAGCGTTACGCGTCCCTGTCTTCCCCTGGAATCTTTTAACGCTCGGGCAAGTGACGGGCAAAGAATTTCGACGGGTAAAAAACAGCGACCTCGCCCAGCGTAAGCGTTTGTCCGCTGCGCAAAGTAAATCACTCACTTCCGGACAGATTGCAAATCCACCGACAACAAAGCACCCCGTTGGTCGTCCACTTTTGCCTAGTCCCGTTTTAGAAAATTAACGCTCGTCCGAGCAACTGGTTTACGCGCGACCCTTCGACATCGCCGCGTCCACGCGCTGCTCTCTCGAGCGTTTCAGCTTGGGAATTTTTAATTAAAGTGTCGATGGTTTGATATACTCGCGGTCCTTTTCGAGGAGCGATCCGTGCTTAGCCTGATCCGTTTCAAACGAGGAAGGAGAACGCGCTCGATCGCGATATTCGCTCGAACGGAAATCAACCATCGAACAGAGAGTTCTCGATAACACGCGACGCGATGAATTACCAGCACATCGTGAATAAATATCGATGCTTTACGTTCTCGCACGCGGACTCTGGCGTCCTATGGTCTCGTAGATAATAAACGACTGGCCGCGGGAAATATGATTATTGACTTGGAGCCGCGTCGAAGTTTGCCAGCGGTCTAGTAAAGAAGCGTCGAGTGTTTACCGATGGCGTCCATGAAAAGCTGGTTCGAAACGACAAACCCGTTTGTGGCTGCTGCGAAAGGGTTGGTCGAGAAGGCTGTTTCGAACGAATACATTGCGACCCTGGCTTCGTAATGCTACTTATTCGTCGTAATTTTACGCCACACACTGTGATAACAGAGTATCCACGGATATTTAGTTCTTCGACTTCCTTCAGCATCGACGACTATTCCTGCTTCTCGAGAAGTAACGCAAGGTTCCTTAACCTGACGTTGTCGCGATGATATTTATTGAAAGGTGTCAATTTTCCCCTCTGAATCGCTATTTCAGAATCGCTCTCGCGATCGTCGGTATTATTATAAGCGGCAGCGTTATCCGTGAGAAACGAACGACGATACGACGTCGCTGGTCGCGATTTATTTCCGCTTTCGCCGCTAATCAACCCTCCAGGGATTGCGTCGATCGAAGGACTTCTCTCCTTGGAAGCTTGTACAGGGTACCTCAAAGTGCGTGGCATTTTGCCGATGAATTCACCACGACGGAAATAAAAGTATTAGCGAAGGAGGATGGACAGCGATTCTGAGGCATTTCAATTCTCAGCTGCTTGTTGAGAAGGATGGTCAGGAATGGGGTAAGCGAATCGATACGTCTGCGATAAGACACTTAGAGCTTCGATCAATTTCTGTGTCCACGCTTTACGAGGCACCCTGTATACCTGCTGCTCGCTGCTAGGCGCTCGTTGGCGCGAATAGATCGAGTCAACGATTGCGTTAGGTGCCCAGGGTGACAGCGTTTGGCGCTGTTGCTGATACATATTTACGACAGCAAAGCTTGCGAAGAGGCTGGACGTCACCTCGCAGCACCACTGTGGATCGAAAGAAACTCGTGCAATGGGATTACGCGAAGCTGGGAAATGTCTGGCCATAAACGGGAAGTGGCTGGTCGATTGGTACGAAGCGCGGCTTATAGAGAGATCCACGACGTCGTCTGGCTCCCTAGACGTTGTTAAATCCGGTATATTCGCGAAGCTACGGTTTCTTTGTATCCTGGCCCTCTGAATTCTCCACGTGTTCGCAAACGCAATCGAAAAGAACTCGTCGAACTCGATCGCGTTACGTTGCACTTGTTCGTAACCTTGGTTCATCGCCTCTATCGCGGAGGTCCGTTCTAATTGCGCTCATCGCGCAATCGGAAGTGCGAGCTGGTCATTTCCATAATGAATTCCCACCGTATTGCTCGCGTAATCCAGCCGAGTTCCAAGTAATTCGCGAGGTTGCGCGAAGGAATTGCACGTCGACCGTAATCAGAGCGAGCTGCCTGTCCTCGAATATTGAAGAGATTCCGTTTACAAGTGTTTAAGGAGACGTGAAACTGGCGGAATTCGAGATATCCGACGGTGCCGTGAGAAATGAAAAATTGTCGGACGAGAAAGGTGGGTTCCTTGTTGCCTGGACGTCTCACGGAGCAGCGATAAATTCGATGCTCGTAAAAATTAATCTCGCTGCGACGAGCGATTCCTTTATTACCGATGCTCGCGGGAGGACTTTTATCGCTTGTCATTCCGCACGATTGTACCTCCCCGTGAAAAAGGAAAAGACGGGGTGAAAAAGGGGCGGGCGGGACTGTGCACGAGCCCTCGCGTTATCGCTGGGATAATAAAAAGAGAAGAAATAGGAAGAGGGAATGGAGGGAGGGGGACAGGGTGGGCCCGAATAAAATGCAAATGACTATTACCCGATCTCTCGAGGAGGCGAATACGAAGCAAGCCGAAAGGTACTTTCCGAGCAACGGTTTGCTATCTATTACCGAACGACGGGACGTCCTCGGTGCTTGCACAATTACTTGTCGACTGTTTGATGATCCACTTCAGCCAGGAAGGCAGACAGACGGGGATGAAAATAGATTAAAATATCGTTGAAATATCGTTAAGGTCGAGGGCACGGTTTGTCTTTCGACGACTCGTTCTAACGAGGAGAATTAAAATCTCGAAAGAATCTCGCGCCTCTGCCACATAATAGAACCGTTCGTTAATTAATCAAGCGGTTCGAGTACACTGGGTTCTGATCGACGGATGCGAAGCGTTTAAAGGCGGATCGTTCTCGCGTGTTTTAACGACGAGGGATGCCAACGCTTACCGGATTTCAGATTCGTCGCTGCGATATTAAGCGCGATAATAAAGCCGCGCGCGATCGCGCAAAAGCTCCCCAAATATTTGTCGAAATTCTCCGTGGCACTCGAGATATCTCGTCTCGAAGGAAACACTCGAACACCGTCGGGATATATCCAATAACGCGGCATTAGCTATATTCCGCGTCCAAATTTTCGATACCACCCCCAGATTTTCGATTTTATCGCGTTACCTCCACTTTTCGTCTCGTCCAATTCGAGACGCTACACGCTACGCGATATTTTATAGATTCCACCCGCGGAGGAAAGCCTCTGCAGCTTCACCTTGGCAACGAATCCGTGGCAAGACGATCGCCATTCCGTTGTACGAAAATTCGCTCGTTCGAATACCCTTGATTTTCGAGCCACCCCCGAACAACGGAATTTTCCATTATATATTTAGTTTCTAATGCACCGCGGCTCGACTGTATCTTCCCAGCTCCCTGATAGTTTTGTCTTCTTCGAGGAAACAATTTGATCGCTATGCCCCGCAACAATGCAATATGCCAGCGCTCAGAAGTTCGCTCCCAGGGGAGATATTAGAGCCGGTTCGAACGCTTCATTAAACTGCGCAATAACGCACTGATACGTATTCCCCCGTGTCCACTTCTAAATTCGTATTTCATCGTATCGTTGAAGCGTCCCAAACGCGCACACGCGTCCTTGGAAAATTTCTGGAGCGTCGCGAGGGCGCGCGACGATTTCTGCCCCTGCTCGAACCAAATGAAGGAACTCGCGAATCCTGGAAACGTTTCTCCCCCGTAGACGTTTCTTTCGCGGCCATTCTTCGAATTCGTACAAAGTCGCGCGATAGAATTTAGCATAGTACTCGTTTACAGGTTGCTTCTGCGCCAACATCGCGCGCGTTCCAGAGGTTTGTTCGTCGCATTAACCCTTTGCAGTCCGAATTATTTTTCGATTCAGTAGCTCGGTCGCCAACAATCCCCTACTATTTCAAGTGTTTCGTTTGAAATTCACTTGAAATTTACTTAAAAATGTAGTCAGTTGCTGGACAACTCCTCGATTGTTACTTGCAAACTCTAGAACAACTGTGAAACTTTGTTGTAATTTATATTTGCTTCTTTTTCTTATTTAGCGATGTCGAGTGGCACTGGACAAACGACCGCGAAGGGTTAAACGTGTCGCTTGTTCCCGCTGAAACGGCGGGAAATAAAGAGGAGCGCGATGAAAATAACGTCGATCGAGCGAATGGAAATTTTCCGTGCGAAAAGAGCGAACGAGCGTGGACGTGTGGAAACGCGCGATCCCCTGGGAACGAAATGGAAACGCGTGTCCACTATCGAGCGTAATAAATATACATTATTTCGGGACGCGGACACGTACGATGTACCAATCATAGGTGTACCCGTACCTGGCCACCAACGATGCTCCCGCTGGTTTACTCTTTGACGAGCAACAAAGGGACCCACCGCGGTATGGGTAAAGTTACATGTGGGCTGGTTCGCGGTAGTTCGAGTTACTTTGTAATCGCTAATGACACACCGACTGGCCGCATCGCATTAAAATGCACGCGTAACCACGCGGTAAGCGGCTTACGATCCGTGCCACCGCGCAGTCCATATTTAGTCGGTGCCTAGTACCGTATGACCGCCGCGGCGGCCTAATAAAGTCGAAACTGTAAGAGGATCATCGTCCAACTACCAAAAGGGGTAACCTGCGCGTTCGTAATATCCTGGCAGATTGAACAATGCATTACCGCGTACCAACGAGCGATTCACGCTCGCGCGAGGACGCGCGAGGACGCGCGAGGACGCGCGGATGCTCGCGTTCACCCGTATTTCAGCTGCCCCATTTTCTGTCGCGTCGACAGAGGGATATCCGCGTCCCCTTCGCGGTTAAGGTTTGCGCTTTTATATAATTAATTCGGATACGCGCGACAAGTGGATGTTATAATTAATATTGACAATCAAGTAATTGAATCGAGTCGGACGTACCGATGGTAATTACGGTTATTACTGTCCGGCTGTGTTGCGCGCTAATTAATATCTCTCGTTTGGTCGTTGTTCCTTTTCTTTTTTTTTTTTTTTATACAGGGTACAATAATAATCTGTCGTGCATAAATATCAGAATGGCCAAGTCATTGGCGTACGATCCGAGGCTTGGGGCCATGCATGAATAAATTGCAATGGAATTTTTTCTATGCAACTCTTCTCGTGACGTTCTCGCGTTTTATCAACGGTGGACGTCAGAAATTGATACGAAAGCCTCTGCACGGCTGGATGGAAATCTTTTTTATAACCCGCCAGCGCGGATACGTCATTCTTTAAACGCTTTATCGTCGACGGGGGCGCGTGATTCCTCGAACGGCACGCGACGGAAGGCAGCGGGTGCACGCGAGCCCCTTTTCATGGTTGACGAATGGGCCACGTATGGCGTTCGTTTCGTTTTCGAGAGACAACGCCGTCTCGCTTCGCGGCTAATCATCGATTCGTTCCTCGACTTCCGTCGCGTCACGCTGTTAGCGAATTAGTTGTTATACGCGACGACAAATTCCAGCGACAGCCTCGCCCCTGGGCGGCGAGTAACCCCGTTTTATTCCCATTAAGATTAACCCTCCATTAGCATTAATACTCCATTAAGCGTTATTACTCCGTTCTTTCACGGTCGTCGGTCGCTCGCTGATGGACGAAGCGACGAATTCCTCTGATCGGAACGGTCGCGCTTTTCGCGCATAACAGGGTGCACGTTTAATCCCTTCGAACGACTCAATTTCGTTGTGCCACGAACCGCGGGTAAACCCATTCGATAGAGCACGGTCCGATGCGGGGCTGGTAAACCTTTCGATTCCATATAGGATGGAAGGATTCATCCTGAAATATCGGGGGGAAAGGCAGTATCGACGATCCATTGTTTCGACGTAAAAATGTCGTAGCGCGCCGCGAACAATGCGGACAGACACGATCCCTGCCCGCGGCTTATCTCCTACGGTTTTCGTTGTGCTTTTCACGAAACTCAAACTCTCTTCTCTCTCTCTCCTGCCCTCCATCCGACAATAAGCTCGAGCATAGTCGAATATATCGACGGCAACTTTCACTCTGTTCGTCGAGAAATAAAGCACGTAGCTCGCGAACAAGCACCTTTGTTCGGATACCGTTTTGCAAGTATCAAGTGGAGGATCCTCGACGACGGTTAATGGTTGAGGTCAGGTTTTCTCCGTCGAAGCAGCGACCAGAGCGGACGTTCCTTTTTCGAAAGGAAGCGCAAGAGCAACGGCTAATTCGCAGCGGGTATTGTTTCCCCAGCAGAGTGTCCAGATCCCCAGCAGGATGTGTCGTAACATTTAACGCAAGGCTCACGGGAAGGATTCCGTTTCAATTTTCGTCGGATCACGGAAATCGAATTTCCTATTACATGGTTGTCGCGTAAATCCCTGCCAGATATTCGAGTGTACTTATATCAATTCCATAAACGATAAGCTCGTGTACGTTGCGACGAGGAACCCTTTCGAATCGTCGGCTCGACGAAAAACTTGTTACGAGAATACCTGGCATTGAAAACAATCGCGAACGCGAACAGTATTGAGGATTATTCAGAGGATCCGCGAGAAAACTGATCGATTATGACGTCACGACTCGCGAGATGATTTTCGCGAAGCGACAGAAACATTTGGTAGAGTTTCCTCGCTTTAATTAATGTCTATGGTTACTAATATGGTAGAGCAATAATTACGTTAGATACGTTATGCGTTGCTTTTAGAGAAATGTTACTATAATGTAGGAGGTGAATGATTTTGCAATGCGTGGCTTTGTCTATGAAGGAATAAAATGTAATTTAGAATATTCCAAAAAAATGTGTAAATGATTTTATTACGGGTGAATTTGTGTGCGTGAAAACATAAGACGAAAGAATGTGAGTGTGCATGTATGTGAGTGCCTGGAAAAACAAGGAAATGAATGGAAAAGAACCTAGAATGTTCGATGATTGAATATATATAAGGATGTGTGTGCCTAATAAATTCCCTTTTTACAATTACGCCTGTTTGTCGGCAAAATCTGATCCCACAACAGTAAATCACAGTCTATGGAAATATTTGAAAGCCGCATCGATCGAATATACCGATCTCCGCGACCAGGTATTTTCATTGCGTCGCAGCCAGTATATTATTTTTCAAATTTTCCACCAGAAAAATCGCTCGAGTTCCCCGAATTCCTAATGGCCGATGATCGATTAACTCGCTACGCGACTTGGTTCGAACGCAGCACCCCGTAACGAACACGAAGAGCTGGATAAAACGTGCATATATAAACTTACAATTATTTTCTTAACGATACAGTTAATCCGCGTGTAGGCGCGCGTCGAACGAGTTTACCTCGTTATATTAATGAAGCCATGTTCCCCAGTATTTCGGTAACAACCGTGATCCGCATCCTCGGGTCCGCGGATCGGGCAGCGCGCGAAGAGAAAGGGTTGCCCGCCCTCTGCTAAAAGTTTCACGAGCCTCAGGCACCGTGTACGAGAAAACGAGGCGGAAAAATGGTTCCCGTTTCGCTCGCAACAACCCGATAATTCGATTGTTCGTTACCGAGCACCGCGGTTCCTTGCGCTCCGCCGAGCCGATCCGCGTGTGTGCTCTCCGATTCCCTTTGCTCATGAACCGACATTAATTATTCCCGTACCATCTAGTCGTGTGTACACACGAGGAAACCCGGTCCCGCTCGTTAGTATTTTACACACTCGCGAAGGGAACGAGCCGGGCCGGTTTCACCCCCGCCCCCTCGCTCGCCCTCCTTCGCTCTGGACAACTTTCTTTTACCTCTTCCGCCACTCATCCTAATTTCGCGTTAATAACGTGTTCCCTTTGCGGTAACCCCGAGTCTCGTCTGAAACAAGCTATTTTCAGCCAGCTTTCTCTTTCTCGTGCTTTCGTTTCAGCGGTGGAAATATCTCCAGGGCGGGGGAGAGTAGGCGGTCTTCTTTGAACGCGTCCAATGCTCGTTTCCCTTCGGATTTTCGTAATCTCTCCCAACCGGAGAGTAATTCTTTCGCAATCGCCGGGACGTCTCGCGCCTATCCCGACCGCGGCGGCCCACCCCCCTGCGTCCATTAGCGCGTTTTAACCAGCCGCGTGCCACCGGTGAATTCATTTAATGTTCGAAATAATCCGTTGTAATCTACTTGCCAGAACTCCGCCTTCCGTTGGCCGCGCAACGAGCCCGCAATCCCCCGCTGGTGAAACCTGCAACCGCCGGGTCCGTCTGGGTTTTCAAAACAACCCTCCAGCCCCCGGTTCCGCGCGCATTAGCATTTCTATGCTCGCAGACGGATTTCTGGGTTACGTAACGGCGGAACGCGGTGGATATTCTATTTTAATTAATCACCAGCCGTATCTGCGCGACCTACGATGGCGGGCGAGCATGGCGGACCAGCTGCCTATCCGTTCTCCATTTTATTTCGCCAGACTGTCGCGCCTTCTCGCTCGATCGTAGGTGTAGGCGCGCTCTATTTGCAGTCGCATCCCGTTACCATTTCAAATGTTCAGCTATCGATCGCGGCTACACCGTCCGACGCAAATATTTGGCCACCGTAGTCCATTTCAGATCCTTCGAATCGCCGTGGAAATATGGACGCCGTTATTAGAAGACGGCGGACGCGCGCGGACTCGCAGAAACGGGAGATGGTCGCTGCGGGTGGCGAACAAACGTCCGCTCCTCGCTGGAGATTAATTAACCTGTCGTTCGTGTACGAAGAGATTACAGGTCGGATTCGAAACGTTTGCCCGCCTCGATAAATGCTGGCCTCTCTCTCTCTCTCTCTCTCTCTCTGCTTCGTCGCTCTTCGAAGCGTCGCGTTCGACGCTCGCTTCGCATCGCCATTCTTTTTCAAACGGCGGAAAACAACGCATCTGGTCGGCCTGAAATTCGCCGCGAATGCCCTCGCGAATACGTTCGGACATAAAATTGTCGCGTCGCCCCCGTCGTCGCTTTATTGGAATTTTACACGCGTTTACGTAATTGCTGGCATAGCGGGGGAAGGGAGAATTCGAAGCTCGCGCGGGTTAGGCGATGCTGCCCTGGAAGTTGGACGTCGAGTTCGACGACGACACGTTGAGCTGCAAATTGTACAGCCAATTGTCCTTCTGCGTACGTTCGTATAAAAAATTACACGCTCGTGTGACGCGCGTACATTTTTCGATCGTATTTCGAAACGTTGAAATTGAAACACGCGTTCGTTTGACACGTCCACCGAACAGGAGGAGCACGATGAATCCAACGCCCCACCGGCCTCGCCTGTGGAAAGCTTCAAATACGCACCTCTGGTTAAATTTCGGAGATACGATCGCGTTGAACGACCGCGGGATGTCGATAGTTTATTTTCGCTAACCGATAATCATCCAGCGCGGTCGGACGAGCGCGTGAAAAATGTCGCGAACGCGGTGAGCGCTGCGAGACGAAGGATCGAAGCTAGAAAATTGGCAAACGTCGTAAGGTAGAGTAAATATTCGCGGGGGATAAAGATTGATTCGGGTCGGGTCTTTACCCAGGCTGATGCACCCTGCGCGAGAGGTTCGTCCCCATTAAGATACAGCGGGCGTAGTAAGAAAGAAAAATTAGGATTCACAGAAGGCTGCTGCGTAACGAAGTCTTATTCCGTGGAATCTATCTTCCTTAAAGACGGCATCGTCGATGTAAACGAGGTATGCCAGCAAGAGAAATGAGAGTTCTGAAATCAAGAGTTCGCGAGGGCAATCGAGTTTGCTGCCTCCGATCGTAGTCACGCGCGCGATAAACAGAGCATCTGTCGTGTCTTATTTCGTGATAAAAATACCATTTCTTCGATTTAGAAGGAGAAGGCGGCTGATTCGAGGGTTTCGTCCAACTTTTCGCGGAAATCCTGCGAAAAAGCGAGGCGTGGCTGCAAGTTCGATGAATCCTCGTTAACTGACGTCACGGATAAAAGTGGCGAGAGGCGCACTGACCCGCGAACGAGTTTACATACGCTTTACAAGCCGCTCGATGCAACGAGATTGGCTAGAATTCGATCGAATGCTGAGAACAGCGACTCCGTGGACGAAGAGAAGCGCGTTGCGTCCGAGTCGTGGAAGTACGCGTTACTGGCGAACCGATCGTCGAGCATGTTCTCCTCTAATTCGATCTTTCGAAACGACGAAGCGAATTATAGAAGATACAGTCCCGAGGAGCGAACATTTCTTAGAAAGAAGACCGCGTTCAGGAACTACAAACGTACGATACGTTTGCGTAGCACCGTCGACCTGACTCGCTCGAGCAATCGTTCGATGAAGGATCCGCGTGGCTGCGAGTCTTGTGTATAAAATTTCAGCCTCGACTTCAAAATCACGCATCGTCGCCCCAGTTGACGCATAATTACCCAAAAATATGGCATCTCGAACGCGACGATCCCTCGACAGAACTTTCAGGAGCAGCAGATATTCGTGAAATTCGCTCTAATGAGCTGGCACGCCCGTAACATAAAATCCGACTTAGATTCCGCGCGCAGTTCTTGATTGAATAGGAAATTGAGGCTCGTAAGCTACGTAGCATCAGACAACAAACAATAATCCCCTTGACGCAACTGGCAGCGTTTACGTGTACTCTGTGCGCTATGTTCGCGGCGATGTTATAACCGCCTAATTGCCACGCGGGTACGGACGTTGGCAATAACGGGGTTGTAAAGTTCTGCCATGGATCGCATATTGCGTGGCGCCTCGCGCAGGGGTTTGAAAAAATCTTCCTACTTCCCGTGCGACGGACCTCCCGGAGGAGATATCGAATCTGACAACGCTCGATCCATCGTTAACGATCGATGAAGGAAAATTGGCATCGGAGAGGCGAACAGGCGGAACCTCGATATCCTTCGCAGGACGAGAAAAAAAGCGCGTTCTCGAAGGAAAACGGTCCGGGCCGTTCATTTGACGGGGCTGGCATTGATATTCGCGCGGTACGCCGTGGCCTCGCGGTCGAAGCGGGACGGGAAGACGGAGGATGTGCAAAGGAATGCAAATGAGATCGAACGCGAAAGGAGGTGACTAAGTGAAAGCGTTATAGATAGATTGATCTACATTCCTGCTGATAAAATCTTCCAATTGATACCCGGGGACGTGACTTTCCTCTTTTTCCGTCGACTCGAACCGTCGGCTACAGAATTAATCCCGCATCTCGACCCACTTCCGCGATCGTCGGAGATTCCAGCCTGTCACGAGCACGGGCGCGCGTCGTTCTACTGGTAACGATTTCATAGATCGATGTTTCCAGCCAATTACGATAAACAGTCGCGAGTTTTCGAAAGGAGCGAACCGTTTCCCGTTGTCTCTCGTTTCCTGTCGCGTTTAAGCGCGAGGCTCTGTCAGGCCGAGTCAATCGCAGAAATGAAACGTTACGCGTCAAGCGTGGCCATTGTCCGACGATGCGCACGGTTCAAGGGGGCATCGCTTGCACCCGTGGTTCTGAATTTTTCGCGTGCCTCGATGGATCGCTAAAATGTGCTACGTAGCACGTCCTTTGTACGCTTGTCAATTACTGCCTTTCCCCTACCCCTCACCAACCCCTAACGCCCCCACCCCCGATGTATTTCGATATTCCGTCGAGTGTCTACCGACGGACGAAAAAGAATGCCGCGAAATTGGGAATTTAATTACGAATGATACGATCGAGTATTGAATATCGAGTATCACGTACGAACACGGCGTATCGACTGTCGAATGAACTTTTTCCAAATAGCTTTTTCAATGACTCCGGTACGTATTGATTGGGTTAATGATACCCGGTGCCGTATAACCGTTCCGTACGAAATACGCGGGAGCAATTTTTCCCGATTTTATGTTTCGCTTTACAGGTATCGGATAATCCTAAAACGAGATGAGAATATAAAAATAAAAATTTTCCACCCCCGAAACGCGATGCATTCCATCGTGGATTTAGTTATCCGCTGAATCAACGGGAATGGTATCGAGTTCCGCCCGTAACGAAAACAGTCGAACTGTTTAAAATGACCGTCGGAATTTCTTTGGGCGTGGAAGCAAAACTTTGTCGCTCGCGATGAAAAAGGAACGCACGAGTCGACAAGAACAGCGCGTGGAATTGTGATGGAAAGTAATGTAAGTGATGTAAGACCCGATCATTGTCCTCGAAGTGCTTTCTTTTCTTAATACACCGCGCAGAATGCTGCAGAAGAACACTTTCGAATCTACCATGCAAGAAACAAATGTTACGAACGAACGCACAATGTGGAAAAAAAGAAGCTTGCGACTTCGTTTCGAAACAGTTTCGAAAGTTTTTTGAACTTTTTGGGGAATTGTTTTCAGACTATCCCTCGAAAAAAAGGACTGAATCAACCCCTCGATGATTCTCCAAAGTTTGTGAAAAAATCGCGACTTTTTGCTGCGTATTTGTTTCGAAAGCCAGGAATTCCGTCGCGAGATAAGGAAAGGCTCGAGCTAGAAACGACTGGAAACATGCGAAACACTCGTAAACCGAGGAACGCGGGGCGTAAAAAATTCGGCAGCCGAAAAAATGGCGGCCACGGAGGCAGGAGCGCGTCATAAACTCGGTTCGATTCGATGTCCTTAACGGCCAGAGTGCCAGTCGGATCGCGTGCATTGAATTTAAACGCTCTCACGGCGACGAACCGGGATCCTCGACTCGCGAAATGAGACTAACAACTTTCGCCCCGAGCGTACCGAATTTAACGGTGCTGCTCCTTCAGCGGCAACTTCCGCGGAAACTACGCGGGAACTCCTCCAGGACGTCAGAAATTCCTTGTTTCTGACTCTGATCGCGAGTCACAAAAGCGTTGCATAAATGCTGTTTCCCCAGCGTTGGCTGTCTGCTGCCATCTTCTTGTCCTAAGTTCGCCCTGGGACGTCGCTGAACGAAAATAGAGACCGAGCAGACACCGTTTTATGGTGGATAGACTTCTCGCATAGTTGTTCATACGTCGAAGAACTCTGCTGTGTACACGCGCGATCGCCACGGCTGGTGTTATCGTCGGTATCCGTACAATTGGAATACGCACACGCACGCTCGCGTCGTGTTTATACGACGGAACGCATTTTCAGTATCGAGGGCCCTGAAAAGCGGCAACGAGCGTGTGCGAAGTAATAAAGGGTGTATTTCGCTGGTAATTTCGCAGGCCCCTCTATTAATGGCCTTCCATCCGCGCATACATCGAGCATAAAGGGATCGTTTTTACACGAAAATAGAGAGGTTGAATTTCCGCGGATGATAAGTGGCTTTCGACGTGGAGCTAACAATCGGTTTCGAGCCGTGTAATCTTGGTGGTCGAGCTCGAAAGCAATCGACCGGCTTGGATCTTCGTAATGTCGGGTTAAACACCGCCGCAGTCAAAGCGAGCTACTCATTAATAATCGCGCCGTCACGCTCGCGGATCTTGATGAATTTTTAAGGGAACCGAGAATCGTTGCGAACCCATCGAAGGATACTCGGGCGAAAATTTATTTGGACACGCGACCCAACTTTCCCAGTCGATCGCCTCGTTTTTCTCGCGTGCGTCGAGCCACTATTTCATTTGCGTTTCCAAGATCGTCGACAGAGTCTCGCGAGTTATAAACGTAATCGATTATTCGAGAGGGCGACACGATAAACGTTTGGTTGTTTGATCGATGAATAAGGGTGGTAAATAAAATTTCGTTCGAAACCAGAAGCTTGTTTTTAATTAAGCGTTATGACGATATTGTTCGTGTTCGTCGCGCAAAAAGGACACCTTCTTTGACGGACACCTCATCGAGCGCGGCAGAGACGAAGAACAACGTCCCGCGGTTTGTAAACAACTGTTGCAATTTCCGGTGCTCCTTGGGAAAGCGCCGCTGGAAGTTTGCCGGAGAGAAATAACTGGTTTTCTTTGTATCGAATGTTATATAAGATTGAAACTGGTTTCCATTATACGAAAGTTTCGTTCGCCTCGAACGACGCGTGTCCACTCTCGAGGCGAGCTATCGCTTTGACCGGTGAATTACAGACTTCAAATCCTGTCGCACCGTGGACGGATAAGGAGGACGGCGTTATTCAATAGGAAATTTCCAAGGAGCGTAGGAATTTTTTACGAGCCGGTTGCATAATTAAATCCCATAAAACGGAATTACAACCCCTTTAATCGAGGACGCCGTTCGCCACGCTCCCGATGATTAATTATTTCTCGACTTAAGACACTTTCGCGAGCACTCCATAAAATGTTCCATCGAGGGCTGACAACTTAATGCCCTCCCTAAAGTTACAGAGCCAGAGCTTTACGTCCCGCCTTGTCTCGTAATCTTTCATGGGTCACGACGTGAGAAAGAAGAGGGCCGATATCGCGAACGGCGTCCAGGCGGAAGGCCCCGGTTTCCGTCTTCGTCTCGTCTGCTTATCGCTCGTTATCGCTAAAACTGCCGCCGCTTTGCATAATAAAACGCTACGTATGCCGTGGCGTTACAGTAATTCCGGTCTCTCGAATTATGAGGGACGGCGCGACGAGATCGGTTCAATTATCTGCAAGGCAGGTCGTACGTCCGCGTTTACGTTTTCTCATCGACGCCTCCCCATCTCGGTTGCAGAGGTGTATCCGCGTTTCACGTTATTCTCGACACGTCGCGAGTGTAACGTTTCCTTAACGTTCCGCGGTACTCGAGTGTAATATTTACGATAAGATTGAAATTAATTAACGCTGGAAGGACGTTAGAGCGGGACCCGGGGTCGACGCCCCCCGCGATCCCATTCGCTTTCGTTTCCGTGACAAAGCCAGTCCATTTGCTATCTTGTCACACGATGTATAGACGCGTGCGCACGGTTGCATTTCTCAGAATCATCCAAGCGCGATGAGCACTCTGCGTTATTAGAAGCGGAACAACGATCTCGGCTGAATGGGAGGGCTGAGGACGTTAGGGTCCGAGAAGCAGAAGGTGCAGCGAGTCACGGGAGCATTAAAGCGATCTTCCATCACTTGGACGAGGGCACGTTCCGACCCGTACCTCCGACACTTTCTTCGCGTTCGTTCCCCTTATTTACGGGAGCAGCCACGGCTGTCCAAGCCGTGACAAATAAGAAGGGAATAATTCTTCGCGGGACAGACGGAATAGAGAAGGAACCGTTCGAATTCAATCGAACTTATCGTCGCTCATACGCGTCAGCTTGCCCCTTCTGTTATTACCACTTCCTTCTCCCTGCTGGGTGTATTTTAACGCGCCAAACAGGGAACGCAGACGCTTAAATTGCTTCGTTAAATCGTCGAAGGCGCCGTCCTCCGCGTTTCGCCCTCTTCCGTTACGCTACCGACTGTTTTCGTTCCCGGTGGCCCCCGAGTCGTTGTCGTTCTCGTTGTCGAAAGATTGCGCGGATAAAGGAGGGCATGAATAATGTAATCCGTATAATATCGACTGAGCACAAAGGGTGTATACGTATACAACACGACTCCCCGCGGCTTCATAAACGAGGCCGAGACAACAGCCGGATATCGAATATTTTTTCCATTAGGTTCGATTTCTTCCCCCCGTTCTTTGGGCGGTTCCATTGAAAATAACGCGACGGCACAAAGACGCGTCATTGGTCCCAATCGTTCGTTAATGCGTCCCCGTTTCATTATTGTCGCATTTTATTCAACGGATGCGACCGGTTTCAGAGACGGAAACGGATCTCACTTTCCATAATGCGATTTTCAAACGCGAAACGCTAAAATATCGCGCGTTCCTCGATTTCTACCCCTGCTTTCGCGCGGCTAACAGAAAGTCGCGGGCAAAAGAAAACGTTTAATCGCGGAATTATCATCGCAAACGTTCCACCGCGGGCGGGCTTTATTGCGCGGCCGTTTCAATGACTCAAACAATTCGAACGTCGACGGCAACGAGCCGTCTACGAGGGATACGAGGGACAATAATCCGGCCACAAAAGCTACGGGCGGCGAGCCGCGTCAGCGATCCCTGTGTAATCTGCGATTCTCAGCGCTTGTCGGCATCGTCGTTACCGCCCCATCAAATATGTACTTATTATAACGGGAAATAATGCGGACCGCAATCGTCGCGCGTCTCGTCGAGGACGAAACTGCCAGCTCGTCGACTACGAAACGACTCCTTCGACGACCGTGCAGTTCAGTTTCGTTCGTTCAAAAGTAACGAACGCGATTGCGAGAACGATCGAACATCGATGTACACGCATTATAAATGCGTGTAAAATACAGAGGGATATTTACTGATTAAAAAGAACGAACGCTTAACCCTTTGCACTCCGTAGGCGCCGCTATTGCGCCAGTGCTATCAGTGCACTAACTCTGTGGTGGCGAAAGTTATTTTTTTGGGGGATGGAAATATGTATAATCGATGCGTATATCCTCTATAAAACCATTAAAAAACAGAATGGGCAAAAACCAAAAACACACTTGAAATTTGTGAAACAGTTGAAACGTAGAAAAGAAAGTTGCAGCAGCATTTCCGAAGACGGGTTAAATGGAAAACTTCATGTAACGCGAAGAGGTACAAAAAAGGACTGTATAGTATGTTCTAAGCGAAAAGGTAATTCCGGAAGACGGGGAACAACCGAATATTGTGACACATGTCCAAATAAGCCACGGATGCATATGGGAGATTCTTTTCACAAATATCACACTAAGTTGAATTACAAAATATAAATATCAAATTGTGTTTCTTTTATCACAAACTACATTAATTAAATAAATAAATTTATAACAACAGATCTTTTTTTAGTAAAACAGAAGTTCATTTTTCAGATGCTCCAACGCAAAAATTTCACGGAGTTGCCGCACTTTTGAGTAAAAAAACATTCGGAGTGCAAATTTAATCTTGTAGAGTGCGAATGGTTTTATCGTGTGCGATTGGGTATGCGTGAAAACTTAGGATGTGAGATGGGCTGAACGCTGCTTCATTATGGGCTGTGCTGTAAAGAGAAGGAAAAAGAGAGGGAAGAACGTTTCGTCCTGGGCCTGCTAGTGGACTTAATAGTCCTAGCTACCTAGCAGACCCTGCTTTAGACGCTGGGATGGTAGGGATAGGTCAGAATTTCTATTATGTAGAAACGATGTAGGACATGGAGTGCTCGATGGAAACTGACGAGTGTGCTGTCTCCCTAGTGGCGAGGACCGCCACAGATGTAATTGCGAATATCCTCAAACATTCAATATTCGAGAGTATTCCAAACTTTACGCATCATAGTAAGCGTGTTTGTGTACATTCTTACATGGGAAAACAAGGGACTGCATGAAAACCCTCTGAACTCCTCGAGAATATTCTATAAACGAAGCGCAATTTAGTTCAAGAAAAGCGTCTGTCTTTACTGTTTTTAACAAAAATAAAATTAACCTATCAGTTCCCGCAATTTGAAGACGAACGAAGAACGCGAAACATGAAAAGTGCAGCGATTCAGTTGCGTAAAAAATACGACCGGAAGGAGCGACAAATTCGCCACGCGAATGCGTTCAGCGGATAGAGGAAGGTTTGCTCTTGATGATAGTTTTTGTTCCATGTCGATATCTTAAACGGTTGCGGAGATACACGCGTTTCTATCCGGGCACCGAAAATGGCTAAAGTTCATTGATAAACGCCGTGACCCACTTCTTTTCCTGGAAGTGCGTACGCACTACTACTACCGTTAGTAGTAGTGGAGGCAAAAAATACGCCAGCTCAGCGTCTGTCACTGACCAGGGTGCCGTTACTACTAGCGCTGGGTGCAGATGAATGGCAGGACGCGAGCGAGAGGTCAGATGCCGCGAGAAGGACGCCAGAGTAAGTCGACCGCGAATTATGGTTTACTTCGAACGCCGATATCTCGGGAACGGTGGGTCCGATCGGGATGAAACAAAGACCGTTTGCAAGAGGAGGCTTCCGCGCGTATTTCTATCCCACTTGGAAGCGCCTAAAGCTGGTAGAAGAACGTTTTTCGGACGTCTCATTTACGAGAACAGAAAAGTGTCTCACTTCGACGTCACACGAGGAACAATCGAGCTTGAAAATGTTTTACGGTACTGTAAGACGTTTTTTATGATACTGTAAGGGTAAAATGATCTTTCACGTGGTTCGAGGCACGTGAAGTGGAACGAAGTTTGCGAAGGGATCGTTTTTCTTTGGGTTTGTTTCTTGATACGACTTAACGATGCAGTGGTAAGACATAATTACGGTCGAATCGATAAAGCGACGCTAATAAGTTCGCCAGTTTGGAGTGTCGTTTGCATTAGGCGGCAATTAATCATGCAAGAAAAATAAATCGGTACTATAAGAAAAGGGATTAACCCTGTAAGGTAGCGGAGAAGGAGCGGAATGATAAATTACTCTTCTTCCGGCGACTTTCTCCAACGATAACCATTTATAATATTGGATTACGTTATCCATCGAAGTCACCTGTTCGTCCGTAGATCCGCCATTTGCCGTTTTAATCGTCCGATCCGCGGTGCTGGCAGCGTCTGCCACGAGGATCGCTCGCGAAGAACGTTCGATCCACGATTTCGCAACTCACCACGCGTCCACGCATTTTCAGTCCCAATTCGTAATTAAAATGAAGCCTGTGTTAGTGAAAGAGAACGTGAGAGAGGGTAGGAAGGAAAAAGAGAGGGAAGAACGTTTCGTCCTGGGCCTGCTAGTGGACTCATCCCTGCCTTAGACGCTGGGATGGTAGGGATAGGTCTGAATTTCTATTATATAGAAACAGTGTAGAAACTGACGAGTGTGCTGTCCCCCTAGTGGCGAGGACCTCCACACAACTATTGCTAGAATTGCAATATTGACATAGAAACTATTGTTAAAATTTCAATATTAACACAGCAACTGAAGCGTCTGTTGGTGGGCTGAACACCTGTTTCAATCGTTGCGATGTAAAGAGAACGTGAGAGAGGGTAGGAAGGAAAAAGAGAGGGAAGAACGTTTCGTCCTGGGCCTGCTAGTGGACTCATCAGTAAGGCTACCAAAATGGCGGAGTCGCGTCTTAGACGCTGGGATGGAATTTCTATTATATAGAAACGGAGTAGGACATGGAGTGCTCGCAGGAAACTGACGAGTGTGCTGTCCCCCTAGTGGCAAGGACCTCCACACAACTATTGCTAGAATTGCAATATTGACATAGAAACTATTGCTAAAATTTCAATATTAACACACCAACTGAAGCGTCTGCTGGTGGGCTGAACACCTGTTTCAATCGTTGCGATGTAAAGAGAACGTGAGAGAGGGTAGGAAGGAAAAAGAGAGGGAAGAACGTTTCGTCCTGGGCCCGCTAGTGGACACATCCTTGTCTTAGACGCTGGGATGGTAGGGATAGATCCGAATTTCTATTATATAGAAAGGGTGTAGGACATGGAGTGTGCTGTCCCCCTAATGGCGAGGACCGCCACAAAAACATCATATTTACGTCCACTTCTCGTCGCGTCTTTCTTCGAGATCGTTTCCTTCAGCAACTGCTCAGCAAACTACGCAGAGATTTCGAGCAGAGGAGCAATTGCAGGTTGGCCGCTGTGCGTCGACTAAGTCCTGTTACGCGAAATTCGGAACAATTTCAGGTTTAGTAGTCTCGGCTATTTGAGGGGGAAATTGTGCCTGCTGATGTCACATCCGTTAACTCTCCTCTCCATAGACCGTCCAATTGTTCAGCTAGCTGTGGCGGGTCGATTCTGGATAAAGTACTTCGCCGCGATTCGAGGAGATCGAGGGATTCCTCCTCTTTTCTTTTCGCTCCCGCGGGATCGTGTTTCAAACCATTTTCGCAATGACATCGGTTTTCCCGGGACAGGCGATTCCGAGGAATATTTCTCGCCAGTCCTGGGCGTGAGTATCGCATTGAATTTTGGGAATGGTACGTGCTGAAGAGAATGTTAAAGTCGTTTCCGTAACAAATAATTTGATCAACAAAAAGCAAAGGATATAATCTATGAGTAAAGCGTGTGTGTGTCTGATGCGCGCTAGACATTAACTCGTACTGTGGAAAGCTTGGCAAGGGCCTCTTTCCATCGCTTCGCTTTCACTTTCCACCCTCTCATTTCACTGTCGAAATGGAGGGAGAAAATCGCCAAAAATGCGGTTCTTAACCCTCGAAGACGAGGAGAAAGTTTGGAGACGTCAGGTATGTCTTTCCGCCTTGCACCGCGACTACGGTGGTCGCCACAGAATGTTTCGCGTTTCTCTAAATGGAATAAAAAACGACAACAATTTTCTACCGCGAAAATTTCTAAAAAATGATAAATTCAATCGTCATCGATTCAGCGGACGAATTAACATGAAGAAAGAACGCGATGAAACGCGAAGGGCGACACGGACCTTCCTTCGCGCGGCTTCTCGACCTTTTCCACCGCGCCTCGAATCCCGGATGGACAACGTCACCAGCTGGAATAACAAATCGCCCTTTTAACGATGAAATATCGCGTCCCGCTTGCCGCTGTACCGTTTTATGCAACAAATCTGTGGAACGCGTATATATCTCGTTGCATTCATATCCAGATGACGTAATGGGACGCGAGTAGGCACGCTGGCGGAACGTGGGATGGCGGATAGAACGTGGAAAAAGAGAGCAGAAGAGAGAGAGAGAGAGAGAGAGGGTGAGAGTAAAGGAGCGCAAGGGTGGGGGGTGGAAAACGAGTGAGCGAGGCTGAAGGATGACGAGGGTAACCGAGGGAAAGGGACTGACAGAGAATTCAATTCCATGGTCGATTATGCAACCAGACTGCCGGATTACTGCCGGTACACGGTTCCATTTTGCGCCGATGAAGAGATTACCCTGCGTGTACCCTGCGTAGAAATCTTCGCGTGTGAGCGTGCGAGCGATCCTTGTATGCGTGCACGTGTATTCTTCCAGCAATTAAACGCCTCGAGATATTATCGTATTTTATGCGTACAGCCTGGTCCTTAATCCTCGTCGATCGCGCGTTACCACTTTTATTGGTTTTCGATTATTTTCAATCGGCTGGGAGGGCGCGAAAAAAAAAGAAAAAACAAAAAACACCGGATTAGATTCGAGCGCGGTGGCGCTGGCTTCCGGTTTTCGTTCGACGTCGAGCGTCTAATTCCGTTCGCCTTGTTCGTCGACTAGTTTCGGGAATGGCCGCGGTACGCGATTCCACCCTCGCGTATGAAATTCTATAGGTTTCCTCGACGCGCGCGTTTAGTAAGCACGCTGTGAAACGAGCGCGAACAGGACGGATATTCGCGCGACTATACGCGGATGGTGAATACGCGCATAATTGCGAAGGGCGGTATTAAGTACGAACGCGTAATTCCAAACCCGCGCTACGTGCAGCATCCGCGAGAAATTTGATTTCGATTCGACGTAACGCGGACGCGGCGAACGTTAATTTAGCCTTCGTTCGATAAGTCGTATCCGTTTTTTAAACGATCCAGCGCGTCGCTCGATTCCACCCCCGATGGATTCGTACGATCGTCTCAGCGTGACGATACCTCGCGATTCGTTACTTTTGCAGCGACATACCTCGAAGGGAGAATCGTTTGTGTTGCTAGCGAAGTGCACGACAACTGGTTGGGCTGGTGAAACGATTTATCGCTCGTAATAAACTTTTCCCGCTGGTCGTCCCTTATTACGAACGCTGGTCCCTCCATTTTCACACCGTATCGGAAACGTCCACCCGCGACCCTCTGTTTGTCCCCGCTTTATTTCGTTCCTTTGCGTTTTGACAGAACAAACGTCAACTTTAGCGAGGATTAATGCCCCTGCGAGGGAAACTTCCTCGTAAATAAATTTCATTACACGCGTCGCGGTACAAAGGCGCCGTATCCTATCGCCGCGAGCGTGATTCACGATCGATGTCGTTTCGATTCGCGAACAAGACTCTGCGGCTCGTTCTCGAGGACGCGCGTGGAATGAATTTTCCAGCGAGTTTCGAGCGTAATCGAGTCGCGAATCTAGCGTAACGATTACTTTCGACGCGCAGAAAGAGGGACGACGACGGTAACATAATTCGCCGTCGACACGACAGGTATCGTTTAATCCCCCTGGCGCGATTTTGCATTTCTACATTACGCTATGCCGTGGGCCGTTTCTGCGAGCGAGGATCAACGTAGGAGGAACTGGGGGAAAAAAAAAAGAAAAAAAATAGAAAGAGGAAAAAAGAAAAAATTAGATCCCGCTCGTTCGCGGTTGCGAATGCAATCCGACCGTTGAAACGGCGTGCTTTATCGCATTCCCGAAAATTTATTGCCGTGAAATAGCTACGTCGGATATCTCTATCGGCCGATGGCAGCGTGGGGGGCTGTTGCGGGTGGAGGGGGTGTAGAAAATACAGGATTAACAATTATTATTGGCTGCCCGTCCGTGATACGGGCGCCGCCGCTATTTTTGTGGCAAACGTATCTTTGTTAGCCGATATTTGCGCCGCTTTGTTCCCCAGCTATTCGATCTTGTTCCGCGGATATAGAATTTTGGCTACCATCCCAGGGATGCTCGATTTGCCTTTAATCAATGGGAAATTAAAGAGTTGTTAGCATCCAGGGCTTTCGCGGGTATAAACCGTGTCCACTAGGAATTACCAGCCGAACCAAAGCCCACGCTATCGCAGAGCAGGATATTTCGACGCGATACGACAAAATCAGAGGACGTTTCCTTCGAAAAGAGGCAGAAATTGGTGAAAATGATACGCGATAACGCGCGAGACGCTGTCGCGATTTCGAAAAAACGTCGAAACTCTGGGAGAACGTTCCTGCCCTTTGTCTCGAAATTCGTTTCATGAATACGCATCTGTTACTGTAACCGCTTAAATAAACTTTCTTTATTCCAGCATCCTTTCCACCGCGGCGCCGCCCCACGATATTTATGAATAAATATGCTGGGGCATAAAGGAAATTACAAGCGCGTTATTTTCGCCATAATTAAAGGGAAAGTTCCTCCCCCATAAATATTATTCTTCCCCGTGACATCTGCATAATCCCAAGAAAAATTCACTGCGGCGAAACGGCGAAAACTTATTTGCAAGGAAACTCCTTATCTCTAACGAACTCCTTGCTCGAGGAACTTGGTCGTTCGTGTTTTAAATTTTAGCCCCACCGCGAGATTTGGTGGTTTAAATTTGACAAAAGGAGGACCGTTTTTGATCGACGCGAGTCAACTTTCTGCGCTTCGTCAGTGCGATTCGACAATTTTCTGGCAAGTTTTTGTGTTCGTATCGAACTGGATGATTCACTAATTAATTCTTCGATCGTATTAGAGCTGCGTTGTGATTTTCTAATCTCCCAATTTCGCGATTACCATCGGAACGAGCCTCAAATTAATTTGTTCGCGAAAAGTAAACAGATTTTCATGTATCCTAAAATGCGTTTGGAAGTTGTTAATTGCAACACGGCCGTCAGTTTCGTTGAATATCAATTAAAAGTTATAATTATGGGTCACTTTTGTTATTCTGTAATGTTGTTTGAACGTGAACGTCGCGGAGGACGGAACAGAATTCCTTTAAAATCGTTCTGTACGCTCGAAAACGAATTGTGCAAAATCTGTGATCGTTAAATCGTACAATTCTTAATGCGCGCACTTTTAAAGGCGATCTATCGGGTATCGTGGAGTCGTAAACAAAATCCCGGGTATTTTAATTACTAATTTAATCCGGTTAAAATGGCGCTGCGATTTATACGTTCCCCTTCTTTTGCAACTCGATGCGATAAATGGGTGGATAAAGAGCGGAGTTTAGCGAAGACGAGTCGCCTTTAAGATAAGAGATATTCGGTCTGATTTGGGATAAAGGTGGATAAAAATGTCTCGTTAACAGCTCGAAACAGCGGAACGCCGTAGAATAATACCAATTAGGAGCCAGGTAGTTGGCAGCAGGGACGCGATAAGATTATATATATTTGGCAAGTTAATTTATTCTGGATAAAAGGAGCTTAGTCCCCGGACAGTTTGCTGAATGCAGTAGCACTTCCGGGTAAATCCTGCACAGTACGATCTTGCAATCCAAATACCGTTAACCGTTTCGTGCCCGCTATATATTTTGAGGCTAAGCGACTTCTATGTTATGCTAAATAATCCAGATAGCGGCTGATGCCGCTACCAGTCGCATCGCTCGCGACCGGCTACGTTTATTTCGCGTCACTGCGCTCGTCTGGATGTTGATAAATTGCTAATAAATCGCTCGAAACGATTGAACGACTTTGGGAATTTATCTTCGAAATTTTGCCAGAAAAATTTGCTCGATCGCTCTTCGACGTAACTGAAATCGAATATCTTGGGGAATTATCGATCGAACGTGCGAATCGAGGAGATTCGCGAGCCGAGATCGCGAGATTCTCGATCGCTTATCGGAATTAACGAGGGCGGTACACGTTTTGACGGGGCGCGTGCATGAATTGAAATAAATTCGTAAATCCGCCGACGGAAGATCGTAACGGGGCAACTGTTCCCGGACGTGTCGCGTAATCCACGGTGTTTTTAACGAAGTTAACTCTAGCGGCGCGCGTACGCGCGTTAATTCGATATTCCGTGTGTGCCAGAGCAAAGTGTCAGTGTCGGCATCACCTGTTGCTGGCAATTAACGAATGCGTCGCGGCTTGACGCCGGCTTTATGAAAAGTAAACGCGATCTTTCGCCGCGGGATTAACGATAGCTGAGATCCGGTCTCCGTGGACGAGTTGGGTGCTCGGATGGAGCTGGACTCGAAAGCCACGGGTGCTGCGACGAGCCAGAAAGCATGGACGACTCGCGAAACTGGCGACAAGCGTCCATCAATTAATATACACTCGTACCAAGTCGCTGAACAATCCCAGAACGCTGCAACCTCGAATTTGTGCGAGGACGAGCCTCGAACTACGCTACAGCGCGCTCTTTTTTCTCGCAGAGCCATCGTTGACGACAAATCCCTTGGCAGGTGCTATTACTACCCTGAAAGCATGGCGAGCCAGTGCGGTCGCGGCAGAAATCAATGCTACCCCGTCCCTTTTCGTCCATCGGCCTCCGTTTCTCGTTCTTCGTCGCTGTTACGACCGAACAATCGATAGTTCGAGCCACTGCTTCCAGACGATGTTGCCAGAATCGATTTCGCGATCCAACGACCACCGTTTATCGTTAAACTGTACTCGTTCCAAGGGATCGCGCGGCTAAATCGAATCTGGCGTCCGCGATGCACGCGCGATAATTATGAAACGTCCTCAAAGTCGATTTCATTAGCTCCTCTTGCGGAGGAGGAATGATCCGGTCATTCTACCTGCGCGTAACATTCGCCGTGAAATTGAATAATACAGCTACTCCCCCGCGAGACTGCAAACAGCGGAGGCAAATGAATCTCTGAGAGGGTTCCCAGCATTTACGATCCTTTTCAAAGCGAGCAGTAAAACCCGTGGCCGTCAGGAACGACACCTATTTTATTCGTCCCAGAGTACGTTTCTTTGTAGTCGGATAAAAACTGCGACGGCATTGAGAGTTTTAGAAGAAACCAGGACGGTTATGACTTGTTGCGCTGCGTTTCGACGGAAACAGTAAAGCCGGGCAGGAAATAATAAATTAAACCCGCTGGTAGATTTCTCCGACGGAGAGAAATTGTTCGTGGTAATTATATCCCTTGTAATTGACGATCGTTCGTCTTCCTCCTCTCGTCGCTATTTTTTTTCGAGGTCGCGCGCATTAAAAATTGAGAAGAGGAGATTTCTGTTCGAACGTTTCTAGACGCTCTTGGTCCAACGTAACGCAACAGAGCCGACTCTGTTAGAGAAATGTGAACAAGTGACGCGTCTAATGTTCTCGCATTCGCAGCTATTATTAAGCTCTTTGTGCCCTCGCGAACGCAAGGATTGCGGAGGTGCTAATAGTGCTGCGCGTATGTTTGCAAATATGATGGCGCGTCGCGGAAGTTTGTCTTGCGTTATTAGGTGCTGACACGGGGAAATATTGTCAGATTTCCGCAAACGATTAAATAAACAGCCGAGGCTTGCGATTTTCACGGTGGATGACGTTTGGAGAAGCGTTTCGCTGCGACGTGCGCGAACTCGCGTATAAAGAGGAGCCGTAGAATTTTATTTAATCACCAAGAGCTCCGTAATTACGAGTGCTCGAACGAAATTCACGATAGCTCGCTCGATCGAAGGGAAAACTATTTCCCCGCGAACCCACAACTGTACGCGCGCGTGTGCAACAATGCGGCTGCTCGGAATATAATACCAGCTGCTATATACGCGCGGTCATAAATAACTTATTATGATTTCAGCGTGATATCGTATTGCTCGTGTCGTTTGCTTTCTCGTGCGAGTCACCGCATTCCCCTGTAAGTCGGATCACTGTGGAGCATTATGAAACGAGCCCTCGACCCGCTCGTCCGCTTCTGTTGGCAGCCTGCCGGATCCCTGCCAGCGTAGGTGTTATTTTTACCGAAATTCCCCGACTTCCCTAAACATTTCCGTTCCCTCCATTGTTTTCTCGATGAAAATCGTTGCAAAAATTGCTTCAAATCTGTCATCGATCGACGCAGGATCGTCGACCAGGATAAAAGTTACTCGTTCTCCAATTACACGCATATGACTGTAAGAAATTCAACCCTGCCAACCCCCACTGACGACGCAGCCTTCGTAAATTCGTGAGGATCGCTCGAGTCTTTCAGAAAAGGCTGAAGATCATCGTCTCGCGAATGCGCGAATGAAGGGCAGTCTTTGACGTTTGACAATTTGACAATTCGTACTGTTTTCACTTTAATTTGGCTCTGTCTTTTCCCTCTTCTTGCATAATTCCTGAGGCTTGCTCGAGTCTTTCAGAAAGGGCTGAAGGTCATCGTCTCGCGAATGCGCGAGTAAAGGGCAGTCTTTTACGTTTGACAATTTGATAATTCGTACTGTTTTCACTTTAATTTGGCTCTGTCTTTTCCCTCTTCTTGCATAATTCTCGAGACCCGCTCGAGTCTTTCAGAAAGGCTGAAGATCATCGTCTCGCGAATGCGCGAATGAAGGACAGTCTTTTACGTTTGACAATTTGACAATTCGTACTGTTTTCACTTTAATTTGGCTCTGCTTTGTCCCTGTTCTCGCACAATTGCCTTCACTGCGCGCGATCGCCTGGTCGAAAATCGACGAACGCTTCCGTCGTCTTGATCCACGCGTTGGTGGGACTAATATCCCCGGGTAAATTGACAATACGAAGCGGGGATTGGAATGTGGCTCTCGACACGCGTTACCAGAACAGCCCTTCTAGTTTCCATGCAATCTTTCGACCAGGAAGAGACGTCAGTCTGCCTTATTTCCGCGCGCTTGATTCCTGGGATCGATGAGCGTGGAAATGGCGTGGCGGTCGGTGCCAAGGTTTCAATACCGGGAAGAAAATGGGCGCGTAATTAATTCAGTAGATACGAATCGATTCGAGGCATGCCTCGGTATACCCGGTGAACCGTGAAGACACGTGAGTGCTGGTGGCCCCGCAGGTAACCGATGCCCAGGAATTCCGTTGGATCCACCGCCACCCTCGTTCCCTTTTCTTTTCTAATTGCCAGGGACGATCTAATCGAGCGAGCCTCCTAACTTATGAATGTGTTCGTGCGCGCGCTCGTACGGCGCCAGCTCGCTGCCCCGTTTCCCATCGTATTCTCATTTCGTCCCGTGATAAGTTGGTGAACGTTCGTGGAATGCAGGAGCCGCGACGCTCGATACACCCGTTGGGCATGTGCGCCCTGCAGTTTTAAAGATGTAATTGAGTCCGGCGCAAATAGCGTGGCTGAACGCTGCTGCGGCTATACGGTTGCTCGGCCATCGGGAAGAAATAATTGAGAAATAGTTTCGACCATCGATCCATCTCTGACGATACGTACACGCGAAGGGTCGTCGACGATTTTTCGAACTTGGAGGATCGCGAGGAAGTGTTCGCGAGGAATATCGATCAGTTGGCAATAAAGAAAATGGAGGAAAGTTGGGGGTCGATTGATTAATCTTCACCCGCTCGACCGATCCGCCAACAATCACTGCTCTTCGCTTCGTCTTGTCGTCGAATATGGAAATGCAGAGAGGACTGAAAGGGGTGCGTCGCACGCGGGCGGGCGAACTTTAAACTGAATTTACGCGAAACTTCATACTTGTATCGCAACCCCATCGCTAGCCCACCCCTTCGATATCCACTTAACGTTGATTTATTCCATTCACAGCTAATCGCGAGTTATCGACGCCGTGACCAATGCTCGCCATCGCGATCGAAGGACCAATCGGTTAATAATTCCTAATAATTCCATTTCGACGCGACGTTCAACGATTTCCGAATCGCGCCACGGTCGTTCCGCTCCACGATAAGCTCGAACCACCGGCCAAATATGTTGTAAAGAAGAAACAGATTAACGGCCCCGTTACTTTGTACGACGTCATAGCGTTCAATGCTTACGGGAAGCCAGAGGTGTTGTCCAATGTACCGCCTCAATGATATCATGATTCACGATAACGATAACTGCAGGGATGCCAGCGGCATATAGCCACCGTATTGAATTGCAATATTCGGAAATAACGCCTTAACGCAACCCCGCTAAGCCTTTGTCGAGAACTTTTTTATGGCCGTCCCTCAAGGATCGGGAAATATCGCGCGCGACCATAAGGGAAATGTTATTTCTACTAAATTCCGACGTATATCACAGAGACTTGGAGTTATCAGAAATTTAAAAAGGAAAATTGCGTCCTTATATTCTTTCGTTAATTACCACCAAGGAATTAGCGAATCAAAGTGCGTTTCAGTTGCGCGCGACCATAAGGAAAATGTTATTTCTACTAAATTTTTATATATATCAGAGAGACTTGGAGTTATCAGAAATTTAAAAAGGAAAATTGCGTCCTTATATTCTTTCGTTAATTACCACCAAGGAATTAGCGAATCAAAGTGCGTTTCAGTTGCGCGCGACCATAAGGGAAATGTTATTTCTACTAAATTTTTATATATATCAGAGAGACTTGGAGTTATCAGAAATTTAAAAAGGAAAATTTCGTCCTTGAATTCTCTCGCTAATTACCATCAGCGAATTAGCGAATCAAAGTGCGTTTCAGTTGCGCGCGACCATCTTCCGTCTCCATTTTTCTTCGCAGAGACAATTTCACTTCGCGACGTCTTCGATGGTCGAAACTCGATAATCGAATACCCGTGCTGCCGATATCGCGATTAAACATTCAGCTGTGAAAGGCGTCTTCCTATTTTATGCACCGGGTTATAATAAATTTAACAAGGACTTAACGTGCGGTGAAGTTTCCAACGAAACTTTTCACTCGGTTTTTTAGGGGCTGCATCCGCGGAAGTTTGATTAGTATCAATTATGGATACAGTAGGAACGAAGCGACGCGACGGATGGACACTTCTGGCTCGGTTGTAAAATTTCAGAGAGATTTCAGAGAATTTCCACGAGGGGGTAAAAATGAACTCGATGCACTGCGAACGCGAATGTGCACGTATGAATAGCATGACCCGTTTTCTAATTAGGTTAGAGGGAGGTGTTACTTGGCGATCGCGTGACGAGCTACTTGCACGTTTTAATTGGAAGGGTGGCTCTAGCATTTAGGTAACTTTTGATAAGCGGGCGGGGTCGAACGAAAGGTGCGATAATTGGTGCTACTGGTTCTACCGTGGCGAAACACTTGCCTCGCGAGGCAAAGGATCGCAACTGTGCACTCGAGTCGCAGCCAAGTTTCGAAAAACCCTGCGAATCCGTTGTTACGATAATAATTTATAGGGTGCGTTCTCGCGGGTCGGTGAAATTTTTTGTCCAACGTCAACGAGCGAGGCTGAAAGGTCTGAAAGTTCGCCTGGATTTCCAAAGGATTTGGCAGAGGCTACATCCAACGAGAGAGTTACGTCATTGCTGTCACTTGTAAAAACAACGAGAACGGGGAAAGAGAAATTTATTTTTGCGTTTTTGGAATAACACTTCCAGTGGCAATGCCCGGGGCCGCGTTCCACCACCTGATTGGCGCTTTTAATTCTCGATTCATCCGGATGTAGTCGAGCCCGCGGGCCAGCCGACGTTTGACGTGCAAATCCCGCGATTCGTTCCCGTACGAGTTAGCCAGACGGCTTAATAGAATTCGTGAAATAATCTCGAATGTTTCACCGTGTCCACAAAATCACGGCCATTATCTCTTAAACGGTTTGCGATACAACGGCTACTGCTTTCGTAACGGCGAAGAGAAATTCTACAATTGCGATGGAACAAAAAGTCCTTCGATGCCCGAGATTCTGTTGAAAATGCCGCGCGCGATGTGATCCACGCGCAAACGATTCAGGCCATTACAGGCTTTGCATTCGTTCGAAAAATACGGGGCTTCGAATCTTCCGTGTTTCAGCGTTTTCAATGCGGCGGATGTTTGGTCTCCTCGAACGAACTTGCCGCTGGTTGGAGAACGATGTTTACAGCATTGCGATTCCCGCTCTCGCACGACCGATAAGCGAAGAGAAAAAGGGGCGGAGGAGACGTTCTCGACGGTAACGAATAACGCGCGTCGCGGAGGGCGAAAGGCTTTTCACCCGACCGACGACTTGCTTTAACGCGGTGATGTTCATTTTTCAAAATCAGCCAACGTCCGTCACGGCGGGAAGCGGCGAAGATTTCGCACTTGACAACGTCGACGACGTCGCCGGTAGACGCCGCGACGGCGGGGAAGGGGGCTGCTGCCGGAGGACGCCGTGGGTTTTCACGTAGATGAAAATTCAAGTAGTCAGGGAGGGACGCAGCGTCGCGCTGACGGCAACGACAACGTCGACGTCTACGAGGCGTCGAGGAATACGTCGTTGGCTAATGCCACGACTTTCACGAAGCGTAGGTAATACGTATTGTGGCCGGAGTCGTGTCGTGATTTTCACCATACAGCAGCGTCGGTGTTCCCCGGGGCAGTCACGTCTTGCGCGAGATTCAATTTGCCGCCAACCCACCCAACCACCCCTCCGCTCGTGCCCTCGAACCGCCCTTCTTCTATACGCTCCCTCGTCCCTCCCGCGCGAAACCTCCCCCAGTCGTCTTCTCCTCCTTTTTTTTTTTTTCATCCATTCCGGCTAACGCGGCTCATCCCTTTCTTCCGCTCGCCTTTTCGCCCACCGTTTCCAGCGCCGCTCGCTCAGCCGAGCATCGACGGACGAATATAAACGATCGACCAGCGCCGTGGAAACGGGATTCCGTTAGGTCGTCGTGACAAGGATCCGGGATTTCTATGGGGAAGTCAAAAATTCATCGTTATCCGGGTCCCGCGGCGCGTGGCAACCGCGGCGGAATCGAGTCAGCCACCGCTCACGGCCTCTCTTGAGGATCGTTGCCTCGCCTCGTGACCACTTCTCCCTCGTGCTTTTCCCTATTTCTTCTCTTCCAGCCGGTCGAGGGTGTTCTCGGGATACGGTGAAATGAGTTTACGTGACGAGCCGATGGGGTGAGACTTCCGTGCCGTTTGTTGCCAGACGAGCGCCTCGGATGTCTCTGCTTGGCCCTAATTGACGCGATTCTCGATTCCTTCCGACGATCTCGGGAAACGGTGGAACGAGACGTTTCTCGTCGAAAGAACGCGTATACAGCGTTCTTTATTCGCGACGCTTCGCGTACTTTTCAAGCGTATTCGCATATTTCGCGTACACAAATTTGCGTAGCTCGCAAACTGTTGCCTTCGATCGATTGAAAGCAATGATCTCTGCGCCATTGGCTGTAACCTGGATTTCTAAGAAACGATACTCTTGCCTAGCGTGTTGCAAAAATGACTGCTTTCAGAAGCGTTCCGTTCGTCGAAGGCATCGAATTGGATTCCTTTAATATCTCTAAAACCGTGCAACATCTCCAGCGAAACGAGCACGATTTTCTTTAACAAAGAGTCGGAACCCCGCCTCCGCGAGGCGCCATCGCGAGGCACGATCGACTGCATCGAGGAAATGAAAGAAGGGAGAGCGAAAGAGGGAAGAAAAAGTGGAAATTGCCGAAATGGTCAGACAGGGTTGCGTAAGTGGTAAGGGTCTGCGTCCGTTCCGACACGCGCTATAACCTCCCACTTTCGAAAGTTCCCGACAGTTTAGACCAGGACCAAGTGATTACGCTGAAAGCACTTTACACCTATTCCTTCGTCGGTGTTGCAGTTATACCGTGTAGCCGGTGATAAAATACAAAGCGACCCGCCGTGCGCCGCCTTCTTTCCCGACTTTTCCCTTCCGTTCTCGCCTTTATTATCCTCATCGCGGTGTTTCACGGACCTTTGAGCTTCTCGATAATGTCAACGTGTTTATTCCCAGCAATATTTTTCGTCGCACCCGCACCGCGAGCCTCTCGTGCGAACGGTGTCGGTTGGTCTCCTCCGCCAGGCAAGGAAAACCTCCGCCTCAAAGGAAAAAGTATGAATACTATCGTACAGAACGGTGTTCGTCGAACAATACGGCGTCGCCTTGTTCGTCCAGTCAAAGGTCTCTCGTCGAACTGGCGGCAGAATCATGCGAGAAAGTCGGAGAAACCAATAACGTTCGTTCGTAGCTTCTTCCCTTCCTTTTTTCTGCCCATGAAATGCGGACAGGCTGAGAAGTTCTCGAGCGTGCTCCTCTTACTCGCCGTCTCGCGGCGCTATTTTTTAACGGAACACGAATTTCCGTCGTGTCACGCAATTTGTTGTTCCAGCCGTGTTTCTTTTCGTTACAACACTTTTCACGGGAGTTTCTTTAACGACTTCTCTACCAACGTTCCCTGCTACCCGCCCCCAGTCCCCAGCAAGAGTCTTACGGTTTTTCGATTCTTTAGCTTTTTCCACTCCCAGCGTAGCCCGAAATCGTTTTTCTTGCTTTTCTGTTTCACTTCTTACCAGCAGCCCGTGTTCTTAACATAAAGCGAACCGCTCCACCGACCTAGCTGGTCCACCAGAAACCTTATCGTTTCAGCTCCTGCTCCTAGTTTTATTGCATTCATGCTATCGTTACTTCTTCAATTACGGTCATTTGTATAGCTCCCTCCTTTTTACTCCCTCGATCCCGCCCCTCGTGGCCTTCCTTTTTCGACCCCTTCCATTATCTCGTCCCCCTTTTCATCCGCTCTTTCCCGTTTAACGTGATCTCCGCTTAATTACCCTCGTATTCGTTATTACCCCGTTTGATATCGCGTTTTATTATAATTCACCTGCTTTTCGTTAATTTCATTCCTTACACTTCCTTGATTAAACCTCCCGCTTCCCTCTTTCTTATCAAATTCCAGCCCCTCGTGTCCATTTGAATTTCGTCCAGCATGAAACAGACTATGCGTATCCGTGTCATCGACTTCCCTTGATTAATCGAAACAGTCATTATTCGCGTGCATCTTGACAATTCTAAATTCGAATTCGATCAAAGCACGAGTCCACGAAGTTCGATCCTCAGCTGTGGGTGCAGTTTTCGACGTCTCGTGGCTCGTTTCGCGCTTCGAGCACGTTCTCCAACCCTTCGCCTGGAATATACGCGTCAATTACAGCAGCATTAATCGAAGGCAATAGTTTGCGAAATATGCAAGAAGCACGTGAAATTTGTGGACGCGAAATATACGAATACGCGCGAAAAGTATGCAAAGCATCGCGAATAAAGAACGCTGTATACGATCGTTCCACCGTTTCTCGAGATCGTCGAAAGGAATCGTACCCCTTATTACGCCTCTGAATCCGCAAGGAGGTTCCGCGAGATCTTCCGCGAGCGTCACCGCGGAAAGAAGTCGCAGCGATCTCGACGAACGCTGGAAACTATCGATGGCGATATCTCGCAACGCTTAAAGACGACGTCGACGAGCGGCGCCCCGCGTTCGAACTGTTTTTCGCGAACCTCAGGGCGTCGTGTCGGCAGTTGCGACGAATCGCCACCGCTGACGGCCATCGAGACCCATTAAAATCGATTCTATCCATGTCTATCACGATGCTTAAGTCCCTTCGTTAACAGAAGTGCCTTCGTGTCGGACGCCGCCCCGTCCTGGCCGCTACGTCCTAACGAACGGAGATCTATCTCGTCACAGCAATCGTCGAATTCGAATTCCGGATTTATTGAGGCAGAACGACGGCCGATATTCCGCGGGCCTTCCATCGCGAACGGCGGACACTCGTTCGAGGGACAGACGTGCGAGCACCGCCGCAAATTCATTACGCGGACGGAACCACCCCGTCGTTCGATTTTCGCTAACGACATTCTATGAACGGTTCGACGTCCCGACGCCCGCTCGAAACGATGTCTTCGCGGGATTTAATAGCGCTGGACACGATCGTCGAACTGAATTTATTCGTGCCGCTTAAGGAGTTCGAGATGGGCCAGTACTTTAGTAGCCATTATATCGGACGTAGCCGCAAATTTTCCCCTGCGTTCGACTCGCGGAATTTCCCTCGACGTTCCTTCGCGCGATTGATAATATTTCCAGGGTCTTCGATTCGATTCGTTTGCATAATAACGAGAGCTCTTCTCGATTGATGACTCGAGAGTTGCGAGCGGTATTGTCGATATCGAAAAAAGCAAGGGTGGGTGGGTCAGTCGCGTTTGCACGCGACTTGATCGACGTGGCGATTCGAAGCACCGCTTCAAACCAACTCGATATTCCGCTGGCCACGTAACGGTCTGATCTCGTATCGAAAAACTATTACAGTAAAGGTTGGAACGACGTGTCCAGACACGGCGTCGCTTAGCTGCTGATTCGATTAACCCAGAAACTCCACAAACTCGCAGTGATTTTGTTATTATCAACTGGTTACGCTTTGCTCCCTTCTCTCGTTCCTTCGTCTCGTAATAACGTTGCCATTTTCTCACAAATCGTTCGAATTAGATTCTACGGTGGGCTACGGATGACTCGCAGTTTGTAATACGAGTCTGCGAGATCGAAACTTTTAATAGCCAAAACTGTTTGCCTCGACGTTCACGATTCTGTCTACTTTGAACCACGAGCAGATCGTCTACATCGATCCACTTATGGGATGCGGTATAATGGGACGCAAAGTAAGCAAAGGGCTCCAGAATACATAACCCTGGGAGTGTAGATGGACCAACTTTGCGTCGTAAAACCTCGACGTCCCCGAGCTCGATATCACGGGACCCAAGTTGGACCAGCCAAGACTCATGGATCCCCGGATTCCATAACATTTATTACACAGAATATAGCACGCAACACTGCATATACTCCGCCATATATCTTCAAAATTCCTCTGCTAAGTTGTTCGAACAGAAGTTCCAGCTGTCCTTTATCCATAGATCGCGATGGCAGCCGCGAATTGAAGCTCGCGAGGAGCGCAAAGTCAGGTGTCAGTGTGTACCTTTCGGAATCGTCGGTTCGTCCAGTCGTAATGGCCAAAAATTTCGAACGAGCGACTCGCAGCGCGGGTTCGACAAGATGAAACGTAAATATTAGCCAGGCCACTCCATCGAACGAACTTGAACCTCGTTCCAGCGTGGCCGCGTATTAATAAAGATGAGTGCACCCTCGCGCACCCAGCGCTTCGTCCCAACTCGTGGATCGTGGCAACTCACGAGTAGGTTTAAACGCAGCTTCGTCCTGCGTTGCGTCGACTGGTGAGGTTTCAGAGATTACCAGAGAACAATTTTCACCGTCGCGACCACTCGATTCATCGTTGCGATCTTCCCACGCGATACAAGACAGCTAATGGCTGGCGTTGTTGGGCCGTTTCGTTCGGTCACGTTCAGTTCCTTGGTAACTTCTCACTCGCGTGGGGTGGGTGAATTAATTAACGCACGTATAAACTGTCGTAGACGACTTGGCGCCGTAGAAGCTCAACTTCCGTACTGATTTCTTGAGTACACAGTAAACAGGGGTAGGGGAGTAGTTCCGGTTAACCGCTGACTAATTGCTCCTTAACCAAGTTAAATCGTACTCCAGTTATTGCGGTAAACTTGGGATGCTGCGTGGCGCAGCTTTTGATCAAAGAGACTTAACCGGATCCGGTTCAAGTTTCCGCAGACCGTACCGATTTCGAAATTATAGAAATCCGCGCGCGAGGGAGAAACCAATAACTGGCGCTCGCGATCCAGCCGATGGGATACCTCCAACGGGGTCCTCAAACTTCACCCGCTATAATTGCGAACTTTCCCCGATCTGCGTCGATGCCATGCGAAAGTAATTACCGTGCTAGACATAAAATCGGGAGAAAACTGGCAGCCGTGCGCGTTCGGGATCACGAGATCCAGCGGCGGTCGCGAAATTTCACGCGCGAGGGCGGAAGATCGCCTCGTAAGAGCGCGAAACCAGTGGCTCAGCCGTCGAACTCGTTAACCCACCCTGGCCAAGTTTTATCGCGACCGATAATTCTTTGCGCCGCGTCTCGCGACGCGGAATTAAGGGCTCGTTGCGGTTTACGGTGTTGAGAGAGTGCCGTGTGGCCCATTTTCTACCTCGCACCACCTCTCCAACCCCGTCCCACCCCTTTTCGGACTTTAAGCTCCCCCAGTCCGCGAACCGCGATAAATCGTGCCCGTTCTTAGTCGGTGATACCGTGGGAACCGCGTGGAGAATTTATGCCGAGCTTAATTGGGATATTTGTTGATTCAATTCTTCTGCGCAGCCACCGATCTCGCCGCGATCGATTCTTATTCCTCGCGTTGTTATTCGAATCACTCGGTTCTCCAGCGCCTACGATACCCTCCTCTTCTCTCGCGTGAGAAAATGATTCAATCCCTTCTCTCGCCCAGATCCCTGTTGCACCCTTCGTGCAAATTAACCCTCCGACGGGGACGCTGAAACGTCTCGCCTGAAATGGAACGAGACCCAGCCGCGGGCTGATCCCTGGCAAAGTCAATAGCCAGGCGATATCTTTCCTCGTGGCGCCGTTTTGTTCGCGGACACGGTTTTAGCGGCGAGCGACGGTACCAGCGCACGAAAAGGGTTCTTGGTGGTTGCTGTTCGCGTGGCGACGCGGGGCGTCGCGCTACCGCGGCGGGTGCAACTGGGTCACTATTTATGTCACCCGCAGAGAAACAAGAGGCAGACAACCGGCGAAACTCTCGCGGCCGCCGACATCGGCGTCTGGGCTCGTTCTCTTTTTGCGCCACGGACGCCTTTGTGCGGTGGCTCTGCGTTGTTGCGCCGTCGCCTTTTATACGCGACCGCCGCCGATTTTCGCCCCGCTCGTAATTTAACGCGATGAATTTCCGGCTCCTAACCGCCTCGCGACGAATAAAGCCGACGGAATAACTCGTTAACGGGGGGGGGCGCGGGCTCGAAGGAAAATTACAATCGGTCCCAGAACGACTCTGTTACTCCGTCTTCGAGGAACACCGCGGACGTTGCGCTCTGCAGCCGCGAAACGCGTGCAATTCAATTCCGAGGAACTGCTGGGCGAACAGTGCCTCGCGGACCGTGGATTAAGCGTTAGATTAAATGGCGATAAAAATACCGCGTCGTAACGATATCCACGTTGCAACGCCTCCGTTGAATCGTCGTTCGATAATACGAAGACTGCCAGGCAGAACGACTTCGATAAGGTATCGACGACTGAATTGCGCGGTCCGCGATTCATTTTACGCAGCTATCCCGCGGTTTTCTCGGGACAAATCCACGTAGAGGAGAGGAGAACGAAAGGCGGAAAAAGGGGGAAAAAATAGAACGAAAATTCAAAAGCATCGAACGGGAGATTTATATTTACGAATGCTGTTCGCTCGAAGGCAAATTACACGCAAAGGGAATCGCGGCGGAAGTGAAACCCAATCGACCAGTAGCGAACTCGCCGGAATTGGATCCCCGGAACTCGCTGAAGTCAATTTACCTATATAGCTGGTTTCACGCGGAACTGAACGTCCCTCTACAACGTAATCCACCGTGCGTTCCGTGCTTCAGTCTGCGGTGTACGAGTTGATTATTAAGTATAAGCAGCTTTTCCTTGTTAATTAATTCGGATATTTACAGGACCCGCGCTAGACACGCGTAATGTACCTACGAATGACTGCAATACCATCGAAACGATACTCGAACCTTGGAAATTAACGTTCTGTGCGCGGTAATTTCGTCTGAAGTGATCCAAGGAAGAGGCACGATCAAAATGGAGGTTATTCTAAGCGTTCCTGAAGCTATTCTTGCGGAGGATACGTCAAGGGTGCGGAATCGAAATTTGTTTAAGCTCTAATTATCCACTGAAACGAATGCCACCGGTAGTTTTCGTCGACTTTGTACACTTCGCGTAATTTCCGTACTTTTCTCTCGTCTTGCGTGGGAAACGCTGTATTAGAATTAAGTGGTGGCAGAAAAGGGAGTTATAAGACACCGAGTACACGTGGCGAGGGAGTCTAAGGGAAGGTAAAGGGAAGGTAAAGGGAAGTGTGAGCACGAGTTAAGAAAAGTAAGATGGTATCTTCCAGTTTTAATAAATTTCACCCTTCCGCCCTCTTCTGATCATTCTCGAACGTCCTCCGTCGTCTCGCGCGCTTAATCGTTCGGTTTTTACATCGCGCGTACTAATTTTTATTCCGATTAAAACGCCAGGAGCACGTTCGACGTGTTTCGAAGAATGTCGCTGTTAATTATAATCCCCGTTCCGTTTAAATATTGCACGCTAACGTTCCCAACCGAATCGAAGCGGAAAACGAAGGGAGCAATTATTGCGATATCGTTCTTTTTCTCACGCTGCAGCGAAAAGCAATTACGATAATTCGCAACGGTTTGTAAAACGCGTGTTTTAATTTCCACGGATGGAAACAAATACATTTTCCGCGCCAAGTACCGGAATTGTTTTGACGATCGCGCGTGGAGTAAAGAAGGTCTTCAAAGGGTTAGCGAAATAATACTGCCAGCCATTAGCTTTTACAAAACACATCTCTCGTTGATTTTCAATTGATTCTCGTTGATTCAATAGAATTGATTGGGACTACCGTGATGTACAGCTACGATCAATCTTACTCTGGTGCCTGTTGCGACATTTGGCACGATTCGAACGATTAGACGTAAGGGTTGAGTTGTCGTCGTATTAATATTAAAAAATAACATACTGACACGATGACTGGCCACGTGTCCCTCAACGTTATTGACAGCCACGCGCCATTATAACGCTGCGTCGCCTTAACGAGGACGCGTCCTTTGAAAGCTTCGCCTACCCTTTCCTCCTTAGGCAGCCCCTTCCGCTGTCAGTCATTGGCCCTCTCGAGTGGGGCCACGAATTTAATGAAGAGTCCTTTAAATCGGGACACGCTGCGTCGAACCGGATACATAATTCGGGGGTTTCATATCCGTGTCCTTTGAGGTCGTCTTTTGTACGCGAGTCGCGTTCAATTGGTCGATCGCGAGGCTGGGACCGAGCGTTGTCAATGATCCTCGAGAGAAAATTATAATTTTCATTATATTAAATGGCGGTCTGGAATGTAATATTGTAACGTGCACGCACCAGTCGCCTTTATGCATGCAAAGTCACGCGCTGGTGAATTTGACGCGCGTCGATGATTAACGAGCAGTCGAAAGAGGGGGTGTGAAATCTTAAAGCGTGGCGTAAAAAAAATGTAAGATCATTAGAAGGGTATTTCCATAAGTGCCTAGATTCCGAGCTGGCCTTCCAAGAATGCCAGGCATCCGAAGGACTGTAAAGGGGGACGTTATTCACGAGAACCGTAGCCAATACACGGATATTAAATTTGCATTTTCCGCGTAATTGAGATTGCAGATAATATATCTTTATGCAGTCCCCATTAAGCTATAAGCTGCCACTTTGGAACAGTATTCTACGCCGCTATTTGCGATACATCTGTTCCAATTAAACGAGAGAAATTGCCAGAGGAGGTCGCGTCGCCATGATCAACGAAACCTGAACAATAAACATTCGCAGTTTCGTCTCAAAAAGAGTATCGATGGCTCGGAAATTCGAAAGGAAATGGCTGCGACGAGGCCCTTTCTACCGTTAAAAACAATTATTAAAACATTAAAGGATCTTCGACGTCTGGCAGCGGGTAGTAAAATTGTTTTTAATAAATTTGATTTCCTTGCCGCGGGTGAGGGTGCTCGAAAGCGAGGATGGAGCCGCGTACCTGTGCCGACGAGCGTGCTGGTGCTCTCGGAAATGACGTTGCGTTGTCGACAAAAAGATATGGGCAACCGTCGACCGGAAAACTCGACGCAATTGCATTAACAATAATTGCATTAAAGCAAGAGACTCTTTCGAGGAAGGGTTAAAAAGGGGTGGTGGTTGTAGAAGGCTGCGGGGTACCCAATTATTCGACTAAATAGAAAGGATACGCTATTTTCCGGCCGGTCCATTCTGCTACCACATGTCCCTCGTCCATTTATACCGGAAAAACCGTCCTTTGAAGTGCAGCCAGTAATATACTGCTAATTCTATAAAATCGCGAGGAAGGGTTGGTCGCGGACATTTTTGGTCATCCTTGCTAGCAACGATGCGAAGCTGTAGATTGGAGATGCATTGGACCGCGAGTGGAAGCCTGAAAAGATATTAAAGAATATTAGAGAAATATTGAAAATAAAATCGCTCTGCAACCATCGAGCCGCGGCCATTTCGTTCGCCCTTGCTTGTCACGGAACCGCGAAACATTTCGGAAGACATCTCAGTCGTGGGAGACAAGCATCGCGAGTGGACTCGGGGAAAAGCAAAGGGTGGGCATGGAAAGAGAGGTGAAAAGAAGCGACGGGTGCGAGCGTAAAAATGGTGGAGCCGCGCGCGAGGGGTCACCGCGATGGAGCCGAGTAATTTCAGGAGGAAGTTGAACGTGGCTTCCCTCTTCTTCTCGCCTCCTTCCTCGTGGCTCTCTGGTCGAAGAAGAAAGGAGACGAAAAAAAGGCGAAGAAGAAGAGATACGTGGTCGAGTACGCGATGCTGGTGCCCACTGCGCTTCTCTCTGCTCTCCAAGTCACACAGTCCACTTAAAGCTGAACACCCACCCCGTTGTCACCCTCGCGCTGCCGTCGTCCAGCGTGGCTTTCAAACTTCGCTCGACTGATACATCTGCGAAAAGAAATGGTCGCGTCTCTTAGCGTCTCCGCTTTCAGACAGAGAAACGAAATTTTCGTTGCGCAAAATAAATACGTCCGAGCATCGTATCTGTTAATTAAGAAAGTCGCGAGGTTCGCTCAGAGTCGCAAAATATCTGATCGTCTTCAGCCCTTGAAAATTCTATCGTTGACAGATTTTTCGATCATTCAGTGGAAGCAAAACTCTCTTAGCGTCTCCGCTTTCAGACAGAGAAACGAAATTTTCGTTGCGCAAAATAAATACGTCCGAGCATCGTATCTGTTAATTAAGAAAGTCGCGAGGTTCGCTCAGAGTCGCAAAATATCTGATCGTCTTCAGCCCCTCGAAAATTCTATCGCTGACAGATTTTTCGATCATTCCGTGGAAGCTGAACTTTTTCGCTGCTTTTCGATACCTTCTCAAAACTGATTCGCTTGGCTTTCGATGGCGATAAAGGAGCGCAAAACGATTCTCTGGCGCACACTTTTCTCGGCACCAAACAATTTCCCCAAGTCGGACGATCGACGTCGAACACGTTACGTTCCTCCTCTCTCTCCGCGCGACTGATCCTGTGAAAAACTCGTTTTCCTCTATTTTGACGCGACGCCGCGTCTTAGGGGTTAGAGAGGCGCGGAAAAAGGGATGGCTGGCCCGTCTGTCGATCCAACGGATGGACGTTCGACAACGAGTTACACTTTCCGCAGCGCTGCCTTTGATCCACGTGGGAGACGCGGCGTGTTACGGAAATCGACGTAACAAGGACAGTAACGGGAAGAGCGGCACGTTCCCCGACCGGTTCGTTCCGTCTCCGTCGATCACCGTTGAATCTTTTACGCGACCGTCGATCGATTCGAGAGCTCAGCCATAACGATAACAACCACCGACGCGACGGTGGATTTTCACGTTTTATTTGCCCCGTTAAAATTTAATTGTTCGTTTTAGCCACGATTTACCACCGAGGCAAACGTTTTTTCGGGTATCGTCGAGGCTGGGAAAAGCTCGTCGCGAATTGCCGCTGCCTCCGATGAAATGCCTTTGAATCTAGAAAATGGTCGGGGCATAGAATCGTTGAATCGCGACAGGTAAACGTTCCTCGATACGGAGCCAGCGTAAAAAGGACAGCCGACTAATCGAAGGCACAAAGCGCGAAACGAACCGGTCAATCGGAGTGGCCCTTTCTAAAAACGTTTTCAGCGTTCGATTATTCCTCGCGTCGCCCGTTAAAATGGCGACCGCGCGAAACTTCTGTTTTCCGTCCTCGATCTCCGTCCTCGACAGCGACGAAACTCGAGACGCTTCGTGGTTGGCGAATTTCGCCACCGCGAAATTACCAACGAAAGATCGGCAGCGGTGCGCCGCTTAATGACCGATAATGCGGCTGTTGTACGCGCGCGCGGTCTTCGCGATCGGTGCGGACGCGAACATCGTGACACGTGATTACTATAATCGGCTTAACAAACACGGGTACAGCGATCGAACAAATTGGCCGTGATCAAAGCGCTCGGTTTATAATCCGACTCTGACTAGAGCTGCTTGACGGAGATCCCTTGGCGCTTCGAGCTGCCGATTACGATCTTATTCGAAGCCATAGTTGGGTGATATCGATATGGGAGGATAATGGCTCGATTGTGAAGAATGCATTGTTCGGGACAATGCTCCTCGTGTTTGAGTTCGCGATCGATCAGCCTTAAATCTCTCACCGCGAACACCTGGGCAACGACATTATGATTTAGGAAATGTTGAGCGGTTTCAGTGATACGTTCGTTAATCTTAAGCGTCCATCAGCCATCGGATGCTGGATAAATCGACAAGCTGGCCGTGCGCGATGAATTAAATTACTTTGGCTCGATTATAGGCCAACAATAAGGGAACACGGAATGCGGGTGGCGCGGCACGAGAAGCACGAAGTATTATTAGTTCTGAAAACTCATTACCGTTGAATACCAACTAATTTCAATGGAATTTCTTGTTGCGTAATTTACTAAATCAGCTTCAAAAGTACAACGGTCTGGCTTCCGAGGCGGGGGCTGTCTTACGCGTAACGGTCGCTACGGCTGTAAACGGTAATTATTAATTAACCAAAACTGAAACCTTACGCCCTCACGGCAAAGTTACGGCAATATCGATTACATTGTCCGGATTCTCCTTCAGCTTCGGAATAATTATGAAAGGGAGGGACCCTTTTGTGGATCGCGGGAATTTCGATGGTTTATACGCATAAACTTGCGTAATTAATTGCTTACTTCAACCGTGGCGCCACTATATTTCGTAACGTCCTACGGATCTTCGAATAATTCATTGCGTCTATTAATTCCCATAATTTCCGTTCTTCTCAGTCCAACAAATACGACGAACTTCTGGAAGCCTCGCATCCCCGTAGTATTGTCTAATAATTCTGTTGTTTTTGTTCTCATCGTTTTTATTGAAACGAGAGATGTTAATATTGTACCTCGACTCGATTAGTTCGCAGTTTGTCAATCATTACTTCTTTTAATAATCGCAAACAACGCGTTACTTTTAACTCCTTACTAAACGCATATAAAAAGACAATCCTCGTTGAACTTCTATTATTAACTAATCAAAATTTAATTAAAAGAGCTCGTAAAGTTGAAAATATGAAACAGGTTTCATCTACGTGCCACATTTAACAGATAAACGAAGAACGCGCGCAAAATTGAGGTTATTTTGTCTTGTCAACGAAACGACGTATTTACTGATATTTTTTCAGTTGGACTTTATAAAAAATGTTCGTGCCACTTCATTTTACTTAAAGGAGTATGAAACGTGAATTTACGATTGCGTATTTCAAAGTTAATTAAAAAAAATAAGAATATCCTGTTTGAATCTGTCGCTTCGGCGCTAACGGTGCGGACTGATATAGCTATCCCCCTTTATCTTATGGCAAAAGGCTGCGCGCGCAACTTTCCCATACGGGTTTACCTCCACGGGAATCCTCGAGGTCACGATATCATTCTGGGGATCTACTGCCTCTTTCTTAAACCCAAAAATTACCCATATATCTTCTTCGAACGAATAAAATGAAACGCGCAATGGCAAATCAGTGCAATTCTACGCATCTATGCTTCATCGTGCGAATTATAATCGTCTCCTTCGATTATTTTAGGGCCTCGTAAAGAATTGCGTCGCGCAGGTTGAGAGTCTCTAATTTCTTTATTTTCGCAATAAGCTGAGCCTAGTAGTACAGGGTTTTAGCGCAAGATGTCGGCAGATCGTAATGGAAACCTGTCAGCGAGCAGGAAACCGTCAGAAACTAATCAGAATCTGACAACAGTGTCGGACTAATAAACACGCGACAGTCTGACGGTAATAGTAGAACACGTATTACCGTAATGGGACCACGGAACCTCGAAATACGCGATTACAAGCGTTAATACGTTCATAAAATTGAACGTAAATAATAATATACATATTCTTTCAATGAAATTACATATTCTACTACATTATTAATATACTTATTTTCAATTATAGTATGCATTTAAGTAAATATTACGCTTTTATAGTAAAAATATGTAATTCCATTCCCGTCTATAATACTCAACACTGTTTCATTCTGCGTTACTCTGTATTCTCGTTTGGTATGTTTTATGATCTACAAAACCGGATAACTCAATCCTTTAAGAACCTGTACAATGTAACGATTAAGAGTACAAAATAGAGCACAATTCTTGAGCCTAGCAGTCAGCAACAATTTACGCAAGGACAATTAGGCAAGTCTGAAAAATAGCAAGGGGCATAGACTGAACGTCCACACGTAGAATTGACACAATATCGTACGCAAGACGGTGGGGGTATTATTTTTGGAGGTGGCGGGCATTCAGGTGGTTTTGGGCCAGGGGGTGGCAAGCAATTAACAACGTACAGACTGGGTGGTCTGGGTGGTGGTTCTGGTCGTTGCCTGCATATCTAGCGATGGGATAATCGGATATCGTGAAAGAGTTTCAGCGTCGAATTGAATTTCATATTAACACGTACGAAAGGCGGACAAGAAGGGGGACAGCAACATCTCTGTGGCGGATATTGTTGCGGAGGCGGACAGCCGTATTTTGGGCAACAAAATGGTGGAGGCTTGCGATGGCAACATCGCGGTGGCAGGGTGGTGGTACGCCTTTTTTCTTCGTAACAAGACATCTTTATTCGGCTGGCTTATTTCCAGGAAGCACGAGAATAACGTATCTCAGGCAGCCACGCTACAATTTCACATTTTGGGACACAAATGATCCAATCTGAGATACGACGGACTTGGTATTATTTAAAAAAAATGCAAAGGAAAGCTACATCACACGCTGAAAATTTAGAAACAATTTAACGTAGCCAATGAACCTGTCCACCTATTTCGTCGTCGATGTTTCTTCTGTTTTCAGTCGAACATATTCACGCGTTAACCGATGCATAGTTTATCGATTTTCTGCAATTTTAACGCCCACTGAAATTTAATGCGCTAGAGGAGCTAAAAATAAACTTTTTCATAACAGAGTTTAACATTAATTACACGAGAATATCTATAACCCTTAAGATAGAATCACTATTATAAGAAAATATCGATGTCAATTCCAAGTACCATTCGAAACGAATTTCTAAAAGCAAGAATAATTATCGTAGATACTTTTCAATCGTTTCTCGAACAATTTATTAGAAATATAAACAAATGGGTCTGCCACAGGAATCGTATAATCTCGCGTAACAAGGGGTTGATTCCATTGGTGGTCTCACTGGTGGTGGACAGCATATCGGTTGTGGATAATAACAGGACGAATACTTGGCGCTGTCAAAAAACGTTCGATAAAATGTACATAGGCACAAAAATGACGTATCTGCTTCTTATACGCACCCATCGCAAGTGTATGCAACCTGAAAACGAACATTGGACGAACCAGTAGCAGGTAGCTGAATATTTGGACAGGGTGGGCAAGCGGAATAACAGGTTTTTCGCGAACTACAACAACTCGGAATAGTTGGTGGATATCTAGCTAGCGCATCTTCCAAAGTTGTCATTCTTTGCGTCTTAATTACACCAGGATGACGTTTAATTCTACTAAATTCTGCTAGAACAAAAGCTCTTCTTCCCCAGTTTCGCGTTGCACGAGTATCTCGCGGCGGACAATTAAACTGAGAAATTTAGCGGTTACATGGTCCAGTCGAATTGAACGTGGCTCGAGACGTGAACGTTGTCGCGATGATCGAGGTCGAGACGGAATAAATGAGAGAAGTCGTTTGGTAATCACAACAGATATTATAATAAACCGTATCTTTACAGAGGCAGATACATTGTAAAACGAATAAGGATACTTTCACGAAATATACACGCAGTCGTACATTGATCCAGGAATCGATCGGCGACACTATGTACAACACAACCACGGAAGCGTGCACGATGTGCTGTCGAAAACACAGTTGCACTTTTCTCAGATTTGGCACGCGGTGCACCTGCTCGTATATATCATTTCCGTTTAGTTTCTTTCTTTTCGTCTATTTTTTTCATCTTTTACTCCAGTGTCCCTGCGTACTTAGTGTTCAACGAGTTGAACGGTCGTTGAATTGTATCACTGTCAGTCTCGTTCGGTCGAACAAGAACACTGGATCGCGTCTTGACTGGCATCCGTCTTTCCTATCTTACAATAATAAATTACGCTATTCTTAACCTCTCTAAAACAGAAAAAAAAGGGGGGAAAAAAGAAACAATAAAACGTATTCGACATATTCCACGGGGACAACGATTTCGCGCGAAGACGGAAGCCAGTCGAGGCGTCCTCCATTTTGATTACGACCCTAGCCAAATGAACCTGAATGTATTATCAGCGTACGTCGGTAGAAAAAGAAGAAATAATATAAAAAAAAAAAGGTTGAAGAGAAAAGAAAACAATAAGTACTCAAGGCGATAATATTGTATAACGAATCACCATTGCATACACTGCATACTGTTCGTTCTCTGAGAGAACGTCAAGCATCGAGCAACGCCAACGAAACCGTATAGATCCAAGATGTCCACGACGGAGATTCGTTACAGTTCGCTTCCAAACGTAGAGAGAAGACAAACTGAAAACGAAAGGAGATACAAGCTACGCTCTTATAATATTTAAGTACATCGATCGATCAACGTTCCTTTCCTCTCTCCCTCTCTCTCTCTCTCGCGCGCGTACTTCTTTTCCTCTATACAAGTTTCGCGGTATACAAGTACCCAGCGATCGAGCTTGTGCCGCCTCGATGGCGTTTCGTTTAGTTTCTTTCTTCGATTCGCTCGTTCCTCTCCCACTGCCTATCTTCGTTTCGCGTGTCGTCACTCGTTCGTTTCTCTTCTGTTGCTTTTTGATTTACCGGACGGACAGAAGGTGACTCGAAAGATCAAGCTCAACCTCGCCAAACGATCGAGAACGATATCGGGCTGGATTCTTTCGCGTGACGAGCGCCAATTACGTGTTCCGTCCCTCGACGATGCAGTACAGTCTGTTCGAAATTAACGGGACGCTCCTGGCTACGGAGGACCGAATCTCTATCACTCTGTCTGCTATGGCGGTTGACCTCTGAACAACGAAATCTAGAAGCTCGAAATTAAAGCGCGGAACATCGATACGACGTTTTCGTGGCGGTGCAATTAATTCACGGACAGACTCTACTAATCGCCGTCGAACGCAAAGAACTAGAAACGCAAAAGCAACGTGGTTTGTGCCGAGAAACGCTACCAAACTATTTACAAGGATAACTTACAATTAGAATCGAACGAAACCGCGGCAACGAAGAACGAAGGACGTCGCCCTCTAGGTGAATAATTTTCTTTTCACACGCGTATACACATTTTCTCTATCGCTCTCTATTCTTCAACCTGGCCAACATCACTCTCTTTCTCTCTGTTCCTTTTGTTACAACTTTCTCACTCTCGCTCTCTCTCTCTCTCTCTCTCTTTTAAATAACTACTATTTATGTACAAAGCACACACACGACTCGTCGAAACGACGATCGAACACGTACCCTCTTTCCGTCTCTACGACGAAATCGTTCAACTGAACACCACACCTCTTTTCATCCCTGATCAATATCAACCCCTCGCCACAGGATGCGACAGATGGTACTGTTGTTTGCGATATTCCTGAAAATATCGCCTATTGTCTAAAAACTTTGCAACAGTTTGCAGAAGATCCGGATTAGAGCGATGGACGCTTGATTTTTGAATGAAAGAAACAGATAGATGTCGCGTTCCGTCGGAAATGGTTGTCTGGAGTCTAAGACGAGGCTCGCATGGCAAGGGGTGGGACCGTCGATTACATTTCGAGTAACTAAAGACTCGTTGGTAAATTAAAAAAGATAGAAGCTTCAAGATGCAACATCAACCCCGCGTTCATCGGTATATCGGACGTGGAAAGCGTCTCACGTGTCTCCGTAATCATTCAACAATCAACATAATTATATAACAACCTGTAGGTACTATATAGGTTCGCGTCAGAACGCGACTCCGTATATCGTTGCTCTCGTGTTGGCTCGTGAAACGACCTTCGTGAATATTATAATTAACCTTTATTCTTTTATTTCTCTCTCTCTATGTGTGCGAGTATATTTAATTCTGTGTATTTTTTTCCTTTTCTCGTCTTTTTCGTTTACTTTAAGCGGAAGCACCTTTCGCGCGTCCCAGCTGCGCGCGCGCGCGCACACCAACCCTCGCCCCTCTAACGCATCTCCTCGAGTACTCAACACACAGAGTCGTTTACGATCAATTTTCTTTTCGTAGGTACAATATTAGACAACGATAGCGTGGAACGTACTGACTCTAGAAACTTCGACATCTAACTATATATTTTTTTTCTTTTTTTGCCTTCTTAAGTACCCTAAGTTGAGTGTGTTTCCGTGCAAGTATGTTTAGGTTTCGTGTTGGTTAATTCCGCCGGCTAGGGAACGATGGACGCTGCGTTGTACCCAAGCTCGTAAACGCTTCCTCCTCGCCGTTCCTAGCAGGAACCTTGAGCAAAATTACGACAGCCATTTCGATTCCGTTCTCGCGTTTTAAGTACTGGCCACCCACCCTCCTCCGCGCGTATCACAGTCCGCCATTTGATGTTCGGTCGTGTCAACCATTCCTTAGTCGATATCTCTCTTCCCTTCTCCTTCTCCCCCCACTTTTCACCACCCTTTTTCCGCTTTATTTCTCTATCTATCCATTTATCTACGTGTTTTTGCTGCTCGTCGTTAAGAGAACTCATCAATTCCTAATGTATCTCGAGCCGGGTAAGTACGACAGAATTTCTCATCCACTGTCCCCCCTTCGGCTGTTGACCGCGTCGAAAAAGAAATTAGTAACGTTCGTCGCGCGGACCCGCGGTCGTACTAAGCTACTAGCATCATATTTTCACGGTGTCTCGCGTATTTTTATACGTTTCTCTTATATATTTCTTTTTTTTTTTTTTGTCATTTTTGCTTTTTTCCCGACGAAACATTTGGTTTGGTGCAGCGTAATCTTGGGTGCGTGAAAATTTTGCTTCATCATGCAGAAGAACGACGCGTATCCAGCCTAAACTACTCGAGATTATCGTACACCTCGTTTATTAAGTATCTCGTGTGGTAGACATTTAAGTATGTTATCGATACCAGCGACTGTTATCTAGCTTCTTTCGTCGCGGATTAAGTGCGACGACACCTAAGACAGATTCGCGTGTCCCCGAGCGGATCGATCGATCGGGTCCCTTATTCTAGTAATCCACGTTTTCACCAACGCGATCGAAACGCGTGGTCCCAGAAGAATGTCCTCTAACCGACCCTCACCCCCTACCCCCCTCCCACCCATTTTTACGTATCCCGATTCGAGGTCATCGAGGCTGTGCGCGTGAATCTACTAACGTCTAATAAAAACAACGTTTACGGGTACGTGTTTTGTGCTGGTTTGCTGCTACATCATCATTGCTACTAAACATCGTCTTCGAGATCGATACGTGTCTCCGTTTCCCCCGCCTCGCCCCGTCTCCTCGTGGCGTTCGCTTCGTCGTGCGCATCGAGGAGGCCCACGAGACCCACCGTCGTCGGGTCAATCGACGGTGGTTCACGTGTAATACTTCCGGTCGCGCGAGGGGTCGAACCGCGAACGGACGCGGAGTCGTCACTATGTGTTCGAGCGGAAGAACTTGAAGACGCTGTTGACGAACTCCTGGCGCTACAATTGCACCTGAAACGCTTGGGTCGCGTTTGGCATTATGAACGGGTTCGTCGTGCCCGACTGTCGCAGATTCCTCGCCGCGATCTCCGCCCATTCCGCGTCGAACGGGTCGGACGGCCCAGTCCTGGTCGCCTGTCCCATCGCGGCTGAGCCCAACGACAGGGCCCTCGCGTGGACCGGTGGCGCCCGTCTGGGGCTCGTTTGCCCCTGCGAGGAAGATTGCACCGAGGATGGCACCGAGCTCGTTATGCTGCCCAGCCATTGCTCTGGTTTGGGCAGCGCGGCCGTCGTTGAAACCGGTTGCACCTGAAACCAGGGTAGAACGTTGTTTATATCTGCGCGACAGGACGCTGTCCGCCTTCTAGGCGACTTTCGGCTCGCGTTTTCATGACGCGATGCACTTACTGCTGGTGCGGGAACAGTGTTCGCCCTCTGGGCTTGAGTGATATGGCTAGCCTCGTTTACGACGATGGCAGACGGAGTCGGAGAGCCGGATGTGACGCTGGTAGTCGGCGAGCATGTCTTCGGAGTAACGGAAGACGTCTGAATCGGTGACCTGTTCACGGCTGGCGTGGACGTGTTCCCTAAAGAGGACGTGGACGCCGTGCTGAACGCTGGACTGGCCGAAGCTGGTGTCGCGTACGCGGCAACGGTGGTGGTGGCTGCTGGGGTGCTCATCACGATCGGGGTGGGCGCGTTCGTCCTTGGTAGGATGGGGCTGAGGTTGCTAGTTTTGTTCAGAATCGGTGTCAGCCTGTGGTTCGAGGCTAGAACAGGCGACGAGGCTTCCTGCCAGCTGGGTCCGACGTGATTCAGGTTGCTGAGATCCTCGTTCTTCTCGTCGTTGTTGTTGTTGTTGTTGTTGTTCAGACTTGGACCATTTTGTAACTTCAACTCGTCCAAGGAATTGCTGGTCGTCACTGAAAATTAGCGACGCGGTTCTAGCATTTTTCCAGCTAATCAGTCACGCGAGAAAGAGAGAGGCGTGTACGATGCATACTTGATGGAGACTTGGTAGCGGCGGTGTTCTTGAACAATTGCTTGGCGACAGAGCTCGTGCCGCTTTGCGTAGGGATTGGTCCGAAATCGTCGCTGCTCGAAAGTAGAGAAAGCCCTTGCGAGAGCTGCTGGCACATCGCTGAGACGCTGTCCTGGCCCCCAGGCGATATTTCAGGTATTGGACTAACTGTAAAAACGAGGGCGGAACTGTAGAACCATGGACGGCGCGATGGTTAATGCTAACATAACCGGAAATTTGGTGCTTCGAATTGGTGCTTGGAACTACTGAACGCATGCTGCACGTCACGTGAACACGTGTCAAATTGTCTAACACTGGTATACGAGATGTTGAGAACAGTCGCTCCAGACAGTTACAGACTTGTAACGTTACGCGAAGTTAGCGCGCGAGAATGCATTTCAAGAGTCGACATAAAGAACAGCACAAGCCTGTAAATTCCGAAGTCGCTACGTTTTAATGTCGTGTGTATAAAAATGGGCTACGGTTCGAGAATCAACAGAAAGTTCAAAGCGAGGGAACAGAAAATCTGAAGAAGAAAACAGTTCCTAGAAAATGGACGAGATGAGAAGAGAACTACAGGGTCTATCGTCGAGAACATTATCCGTTTCTTTCTGCTTCTACTCTTTCAACTCACTGAACTAAACAAACTGACATGTCGAATGTAAAGTTATGCTTAAACGCAAGGATGAAAACGAACACCATCCAAGAACATCAAAGGAGGGTCAGGCAATACGGATAATTAACAGTAGAGGGAATAATGACCTTCGTCATATCCTTCGAACACTGTGGCAGAAATAAAGAGGCATATTATTCGACGATTATTAAGTGCATTAATATATACTGCACGTGGCAGGAAATAGTTTCAAGGATATTCTGATCGTTGCATTCTGAGATTAGACTGGCGAACAACTTCTGGCGCAACTGTCGATTCGAACCTTTACCTAGCGGCTTCAAAGGTACGATGTGGGACATGGCGGTTGGCATCCGTGACAAATCCGTCGGCTCGAGGCTGTGGCTACGTGTGCGTTCAAGGTTGCTGGGAAGATCGTTGATCCGTAAACTAAGCTGTCTCTTAAACGGGGATGCTTGATTCAGTTGCGTGAAACCGCGGAAGGAACCTTGCCGCTCGAGCATCGATGGGGTGGCGTGCGGTCTCTCGATGGCGAACGGGTTGAATACTTGTTTTACCGGGGGTACATCTGCAACAGGACAATTAATCTCGTCGTATCTCTTCGTTTCATCGCAGATCAACGTTCGCAGCCAGCGGTGTCGGGCGTTGCGAACAATTTTCATGGAGAATCGCACGAATCTACTGGCAATCGACACGTAAACGTCGCTTGGGGAATAACTCGCTGACCTACGGCGCGTTCTCGCGAATCCTGCAGTCGCTCGGTCAGAGATGGCTGCCTGAAGCTGCCGCTCCTCGTGAAGGTTGAAGTTTTCGAGTCGAACGTCATCGTGACACCGCATTCCTTGTCCCTTCGCTGCTTTCTTTCCAGGCACGCAGCAAAAGCGCAGCCTACCGCATGACTCAAACGTTCTCCCTAAGGGTACGTGTTGAATGTTAAGTATCGACTCAATGAGATTCTTCGATAACGTTGTTCGTACCGTCTGGTATTTGTTGTAACATCGTCCTATCTTATATAACGCAAAGGAACTGTTGTTGACGGTAATCAAATTTTAACGCGCGAATCGAATTAATTGCCGTTTCTCAATCGCGATTTTTTTTATTCCTTTTCTTTATTATTGCAACAGACTACTGATCGTGCGAATAAAATAGGACCATCTCTATCCATCGAGTCAACGAAACAACTTCTTCAATAGACATGTTGCCACTTACACTCACCGACTCTTTCAGTGCCAAGAACCCATGGCACATCCACCGCCTGGTCGTTCCGTCCCTACAGATGTAACTGAACCCTTTCTCGTGATTCCGATCTGGAGCACAAAAGGAGACTTTTTCTATCGTCTGATCGACGATTAGTCCCTTTGTCTCGTCCTCGACCACCCGTAAACCATCCCCTGATACGTGCAGCACTGCGCGTACTGGCCGTCTCCTCGAGTTCTGATGAGAAATAAATAACTTTCAGTTTTTCGAAAAGCTTCTCGAGTTGGAATTATCGAGCTGGCTTCGCGTTACTTACCCTGAGTACTTTTAGAGCCTCCTCGCATACTTGCATGCCCCTCGATTCGAACACCTCGACACATCCTAGGTACTGCACAATTGAAATTGAACGGATTAATCGATACACCCGAAGAGGGTCAAGCTCGATAGGCGAGAAGCGTTTTAGAAAAGGGGTCGTAGAAAGATCAAATAAACCTCCACTGTGTATTGCGCGTAAGTAAAAGAATCAGGTCGTGGTCAAATCGAGCAAAATTTTCATTTTTAACGTCGAATAAACTCGGATCAGATTGCGAGCGAACGGACATCGTTGGTATGCATAACTGGTTTATTGAAAACGAAAGAAATACTAGCAAGAGAAAGTAATTGCGTACAAGGGAACACCTGTTATTCGGATATCGATTATCCGATACCAATTTTACAGTCAGTGACCGCCCGATTTAACAGCTACAGGCAAAGAACGTATGCAGGAATGAGGTTACTTCATCTTGTCAACGAAACGACGTATTTACCGATTCCTTTTCATCTTGACTTTATTAAAAATGCACGTGCCACTTCATTTTACTTAAACGACTGTGAAACGTGAATTTACGATTGCGTATTTCATAGTTTATTAAAAAAAATAAGAATATCTTGTTTGAATACTGTCATTCGGCGGTAACGGTACGGACTGATATAGCTATCCCCCTTTATCTTATGGCAAAAGGCTGCGCGCGCAACTTTCCCATACGGGTTTACCTCCACGGGAATCCTCGAGGTCACGATATCATTCTGGGGATCCAGTGCACTTTTCTTAAACCAACAAATTACCCGTATATCTTCTTCGAACGAATAAAATGAAACACGCAATGGCAAATCAGGGCAGTTCCAAACATCTATGCTTCATCCTGCCAACTATAATCGTCTCCTTCGATTATTTTACGGTCTTGTAACGAATAGTGTCGGCAGGTTGATAGTCTCTAATTTCTTTATTTTCGCAATAAGCCGAGCCTAGTAGTACAGGGTTTTAGCGCAAGATGTCGGCAGATCGTAATGGAAACCTGTCAGCGAGCAGGAAACCGTCAGAAACTAATCAGAATCTGACAACAGTGTCGGACTAATAAACACGCGACAGTCTGACGGTAATAGTAGGATACGTAATAACGTAATAGGACCACGGAACCTCGAAATACGCGATTACGAGCGTTAATACGTTCATAAAATTGAAAGTAAATAATAAAATACATATTCTACTACATTATTAATATACTTATTTTCAATTATAATATGCATTTAAGTAAATATTACACTTTTATAGTAAAAATATGTAATTCCATTCCCATCTCTGATACTCAACAGTGTTTCATTCTGCGTTACTCTGTATTCTCGTTTGGTATGCTTTATGATCTACGCAAATACTTGAATCCTTTAAGAACCTGTACAATGTAACGACTAAGAGTACAAAATAGACAATCAGTGAGCGTTCGATTTCCGATTGAACGAACGCGTGTTCAGAAATTCTCATTCCTGGGATACGCGGAACCACCTTTTACCCTTTATACGCGTGATCTTTTACGCGTTGCGGTGCGAAGTGAGAAAATGAACGTACCTTGACATTGAAAGCGCACGTAGCCGAGCGAACAGCCGTCTCGTCTGCCTGCCATTGATGAGGTTTACTCGATTCCGGTATATGGGGATCTTTCCGCCGTCGAAAGCTATCGCGAAAGCTTCGTCTAAGTCGGTCCATTCTTTTCCCAGGTGACCTCTCTCGCTTCTGTAAAATATTCAGGAAAAACGGAAACGTGAATCGAACGTTCGATGAGGAGACAGTTCCATTTCAATCAGCCACCAGATAGATACGATAAAATATTTATAGCTGACAAATTCAGGGCTTGTATAATATCATCGTTCATATTTTCCCAAACCCTCACGACCCGTGAGATAAATTTCAATAAATCAGCTCAAGTACCCCCAGTTCGTGCGACCTCGGGGCGCGCAGCATCGTTCCTCGGTTCTGGTTCACGTCAGTCGCGTGGAACACGGTTCGTTAAATGCTCCCGTTTACAGGGATCACCTTGGCGCGGGTCTGGAAATCGGCGAGCATTCCCAGAGGACGAGGCGCCCCGGTTCCAGTTTCCTCGATGAGTCGTTAACAGTCGGCCTTGAGAAAATAGGAGGCAGCCAGTGTCTGGCAACGGCCGCGAGCCGAGTCGAGGTTTTCACAATGGCCTGTGATCGAATCTTGGCCTCGGTTCCCAAAGAATCTTTTATATCGCGACCCTCGTCGGGCCCTCCCCTCGCACGGGGCCCACGGATCTACCCTCCTAAATCAGCGCCCCTAAGAACCGACCAACGGACCCGAGGTGGCTTGAGAAACGTCCCTCCGCCTTTCGTTTCATCCCCCTGCGCGAGTCTCGTTCGATTCTTCGCTTCGTTTTCGACTCGCCCCGACGCTTCCTCTTTCCATCGTCGTCGATTCGACGTTGTTTACGCCAGCAGGATGATAACCCCTTAAAAGGCTAATGCACCGTGACGTTTAGCGTCTTTTTGTTCGCGTGCACGACGCCCAACGAAGACGAACGCTATTTCCAGCCAGATCGTAGGGGATGCTATCAAAGATTCAGCTGCGTCGATGAATGCTGGCTCGTTCGCGCTCTATTTTAAAGGGAGTTCAAAAATTAATCGTCCCTGGAATTAGCCATTCGCGGGTATTATGAAACTGCCTCGCGTTGCTCGCGCGATAAAGTTTCAGGCAACTGATACCGCCAGATACTCGACTGTGTCGCGTCGCATTTTTCACTGATAATGCGCACAGAAGCGACGCTACGCCTCGCTGAAGATAAGACCGTTCTGACCTTATCTCGCCCTTAAAGTGCGGAAACGCGTTAACCCAGGTCTCATGCGATCCATCGAGCGCCAGGTAATCGGTATGAACGGGATCATCTGCGAGGGGCTCGGTCGACACCGTAAATATCGTGTTCACGGGTGTGAATATGCCACGGGGTGTGGTGTCTCCGACGGAGGGACTTTTCGTTTTATTTTTAATTCCGTTCTGCCACGGTTTCTCCTCTATTATTTCCCCATTAATTAAAAAATTCCAGCGGATATTCGCTCGGAGTTACGCGTAAGGGACGAGATTGCCCAGCGTTATCACGCAGAGTTTTCTTTCTCCCGGAAGAATAAATAATAACTCGCTTGGATATTTATAAACGAGGAAAAGATACCATGCGAATATTGATTAAAGCACGACGAGAGGAATACGACGCGTTGTACGAACATTATCCTCCTAAATAGTTTAATTGACGTCACCTTTCGGACTTTAAAAATGCTTCTCTTCGTCTGATTCGACGTTAACAAGGAAAACCGTCGCATTGTAATGCATAAAACATCTGTTTCTGGAATCGAAACGCACGCCCCTCGCTTTGCACAAGGATTTTATTGATTACAGCGCATACACGTCGGCCAAGACATTCTTGCCAGGGCGTTACAAGGTTTAAATCTCATGCATGCAGGAGTCTAAACTCCCGAGACCTATGCATTTTAATAGCAAGTTCGCGTCGGGAAAAGTCATTCTCTATGAGGAAAAAAGAGCCTCCAAACGACAGAACAGATTATAATTGATGGACAAGAGATTTCAAAGGCGAGATAACTAAAAACGTTTTATCCGCGTGCGTATCGTTAAAAAAAATTCGCGCACAATCCTCTGGCGAATATTAAGAAGAAATATGGCGACCACCCTGATCCCATTTACCCCTAAACAGAGTTACAGAACCGTTGCAACGATGGAGCGATGGTGCATCGCGGTGCAAGCATACTTTCGTCCGCGTGCGTATCGATAAAAAAAATTCGTGCACTCTCCTCTGGCGAATATTAACCCTTTGCACTCGACGCTTTACCAGCGATTTTCTAATGTTGGTAAAAGTCAGCAATGGAAACTATTACCAAGCAACTTGTCAGCAATAGAAAATTTCCATTTCAATAGAAAACTTTGGGGAAACATGCGTTCCTCGAAAAGTAGTGGTGGAATAAATTTTTACCTTAGCAATCAATTCCCTCAGAGGCGACATCCGAGTGCAAAGGGTTAAGAAGGAGTATGGCGACCACCCTGATCTCATTTACCCCTAAACAGAGTTACAGAACCATCGCAACGATGGAGCGACGGTGCATCGCGGTGCAAGCATACTTTCGTCCGCGTGCGTATTGCTAAAAAAAATTCGCGCACTCTCCTCTGGCGAATACTAAGAAATATGGCGACCACCCTGGTCTCGTCTACCCCTAAACAGAGTTACAGAACCGTTGCAACGATGGAGCGACGATGCATCGCGGTGCAAGCACACTTTCGTCCGCGTGCGTATCGCTAAAAAAAATTCGCACACTCTCCTCTGGCGAATACTAAGAAATATGGCGACCACCCTGGTCTCGTCTACCCCTAAACAAAGTTACAGAACCGTCGCAACGATGGAGCGACGGTGCATCGCGGTGCAAGCACACTTTCGCGCGCATTCGTTCCCAAGTCGAGCCTGGCGACATTTGATCGCGGGTCACGCGTGCTTCGCGGAAACGTGTCCCAAGCAAATATTGTCACGTACGATCCGTGGCCACGAGGATAGGTCCTCGTCCATGCGGCGAACAATGCGTCGCGCCAGCTGTGGCCAATGGTGGCCGCGAATCGGCCGCGCGACGATACGAAAATAATGGCGGCGAACTGGAGGACGCTTCCCTTTCAGAGCGCGGAGGTGGCCCCGGCTAATGGTTAAAACGTGCGAAAGTAAGCACTCTCGAGGCAATCGGATTACCAAAGCTGTTTGCTTAGCGCGGTAATAGGCTTACGAGTGCGATACGAGCGGAACGGGCGGAGTGGATCGTTGCGAGAGCGATTCGATTCACAGGCGCAATCGGGACCACGTGCCTGTAACACGCCCTCGCGTTCAAACGGATAATCGTTTCGAGGAGAATCGATAAGTGGTCGCGCGACATCGAATCGACGGTGTCCACGCGTCGCGACAGCCTGCTGATGCTCGTGGCGGTGCTCTTCGAGCGTTCGACGGTAAAACGTGGTAAATTGGACGATCGAGGGCCCCGTGGAAACACCTTGGAGGGCTGTAAAAATTGCTGGAACGCGGGCAACCGCCTGGCATAATTACTCGCTTCTCGGAAGGAATGTTAATGAACGTTAACGCGTGTCAAAACTAGTGCCGTCAACCGATCGAAATAGAAATAAGGTCACGCACGCAGCGTGCCGATCAATTTAGAACTTAAACGTTGCGCGTCTGCGACGATTGGACGCGACAATTGAATTATACTCGGCCACTGATTCACTGACGAGAGGCCATCGCGCCATTATTTGGTCATGAACGAGCACAGAGTCGCGAGCCACGTGGGTGTGGGCAACCGTGCGGTTGCGTGTGTCGCGCGGTAATTTATGTCGGACGTTTTAAAAAGGAGATTTCGCACTGCGCAAACCGAGAGACGTCGGTATAATTAGTACGAAAGCGGCGATCAAGGGAGTGGAAAAGAAATCAAAGCGATATAAAGAGTTTAAGTGAATCAGCGAGCTGGTTCATCCGGCGTCGCTGCTGCTTCAAAGGGGCTTACGACTTTCTTTTTCTCCAGCTTTGCCCATGAGTCGGACGATGAGTAACGCGTCGGTCATCCGGAAACACTCGGAGGGCTTACGAAAAATTGTTCGCCGCCTAACACTTTCGAGACGAAGCCGCGCCATCTTCGTTGGAAAGTCGAAACGTTGCGCGACGCGAAGTCTCGTTTTTCTCGCTCGTGCGCGCGCTTGAGAGTAAAATTGCATCTGTTTGAAGGTATGACGTAACAGTGGCAATAATAAGGACGAAATTTAAATAATCGCCTAACGATCCTCTTCTGCTATTCATTAGATACAAAAGAGAGAGGGTCGTTTATTCCGTAATCCTCGACGAGTTGAATAAAATTACGTTCCAAGGAAGCGAGACGGATCCTCGAGGTCCTTGTTTTCCTCCAAGTCGTTCTTCAATTGTGTTCGACTGCACAACCGTGTCTGTCATTGTACAATTTGTTTCTAGGTCGAGCGTTGTTACTCCTTAATGAAACGCGTATTCTCATTGTTGCAACATTCTCACGAGAAGGAGCGAAGTCGAAACAGATGCGTGCTCTCCCGTTGCAGCGTTTTGTAACTAATGCGTCCAAAGTTATCGTAAAATAACATTCGATTCGCGTGAGAACTTACGCAAACTCGAAACTTTACGCTCCATCTACTCCGTCGATAAAATCGGTCTCCAACCCTCGACAAACGAAGTGAAAAACAACCGAGAATCTATGGGAACTACGTTCTTCCCTCTTCGAGGAAGTAACTAGCTTTTATATTAAATAATAAATTAAAAGTCCACTTAACGTCCACCGTTGAACGCCGTCGACGTTCCTGACGTTAACGAAGCGTACCTCTTCTCCAAGGGTACCTTTTTAATATCGCCTATTCGAGGTGGGAGTGGCGTAGACTCCGTGGCTGGCTAACAGCAGGAAATTGCGGCGCTAGATCGACCTGCCTACGTTTTGACATGCACGACCCGTCTGCATGCGCGCATAATAACCGCAGATGCATTCTCCACCGCCATATTTCCTTTCACGCATCAAGGTCGAATTCGGTGATTACCAGAACGCCAAGTCGGCGTGGATAAGATAGAACGAATGTACACGCGTGGTACCAAAGTAAACGGGTTATTCATCGATCTTTACACGATGAGATAACGATCTACGCCGCTTATCAAACAAGACTCGCTCGCAGAGGGTTGATTTCCGTCGCGACAAAATCCTGCCCCAAAGTTATCGAACGGAACCAACGGAAAAAGGCATCGTTCGACCCGTTTCTCGCTGTCAGTCGACCGCATCGAGCGGCCATAACTCACCCCCGTAGGTGTCCGCGTAGAATCGTGCCAGTCTCGATCGGAAAAGGCGAGAATCGAGCGTCTGAAAGAACCGATACGTCTACGTCTGATGGCGCAGCTGTCCCTGACACATAAGCGGGCCCCGTAGTAAAAACGTAGCGCTCTAAAAAGACCTCTGAATGGCTGGTTCGACGGAGCTTGGCTCGCGACTGCGGTTTCTTACTTCGGGGCTACGTGCCAATCGGAGGCATGGATCTCCTGGCCCCTGGCGAGGTGTCGCGACCTAGAAAGGCGACGTGAAAGCCCGCACACTGCATTCATCCGGCCCTATCGGTTCGTCGACCCGCGGCCACGGATTCTGCCAACTTTTCGTCGACCATCGACGCTGCCGTTCGTCGAATCGCGCAAAAACTTCCCCTCGATATTCGTCCGACTGGCTGGCGATTTTCTGTTCTGCCAGCGAAAAACGCGGGCGGCACGTTCGACGTCAAAAGTAGCCGCGGATACCATTTCCCAGACTTTCCAGCAAAAACCGTTTCCCACACCGCGGCGTTAATTACACTAATTGCATTAACGTCCGGATAAGAACGTTCCCTTAGAATAAACCATTGTTCCGCCGCGGCTAACAGATACATTCAATAGCGCAATTAGCACGATTATTTTCCAGGTTACGGATAAGACGAGACATAGAGCGACGCTGCTTCGCCTCTTGCGACTGTTACTTCCTATCGTTCGTTGCTCGACGTTATTCGGCACGACAGAGTCATGGGAGATCGAGCGTCGATCGTCGTTGAGGCTGGAAAGCCGCAGTCGATCGCTTTCGACCTCTTTTCAGCCGATGAAAACCGGGGAAAAGGCGAACGCGAGTTGGAAAGGACGGGCGGTTTAAAGGTTGGGAGGCTGAAAACGCGACGTCTGAATGGGACGAGGAAATTCAGCCGGTGAATCGAGGAGGGAAACAAGTGGACGTTCGACGTTGCCTGAAATGGCAGCGAGTCTGGCGACGACAAATATCCGCCAGTGGCTACGAGCGCTCGATCCTTTCACCGAGACAGGTGTTGCCTCGCGTCTCTGCCCGCGATAGAGGCAGCCGCGGGTATACGCGCGTCGCGATGCGCGTTGTTATCCGCGGGACAATAAACGCGAGCGTCTCGTTACGCCGCGTCGTCGTCGTTGCGATTCAGCCGCGCCTCTCAGCGGAACCGACGATCGATCTCGCCACCGTGAATCGCCATTGAAAACGGATCCAGGCGAGCTTCGGTCCGCTTTCAGTGGCTGAGAGCATTTTTCTCGATGCAGCCAGCGCAATTTGCCAACCGGTTGAAATTGAAGATACGCGAGACGAGGGGAATATAGCGTCGGTTAGGCGGAGGGTTTTGAGCGAATTAATGTAACACCAAGACACCCTGTAGAACTCTGAATCTGTTCGCCAGCCGCTATCAAGCGGACGGACATCGACGCGTAGCACCAGTTATCCTTGAGTTCGATCCCCTCGTTCTCCATCCGTGCACCAGTGTGCGTGCGCGTAAGCGAAAGTACTTACACGCAGCTCGCGTGCGCGCTGTTCCCAGCACAGATTTGCGCGTGTCACGATACGCGCGAATACGATATTCGAGCGGATCGAACCTACGTTTGCGTAACTTGTTCGTCGTTGATCGAGCGTCGTCGAAAGAGCGTCATCGATCGAGCGTCGTCGATCGAGCGTCGTCGATCGAGCGTCGTCGAACGAGCGTCGTCGATAGAGCGTCGTCGAACGAGCGTCGTCGATAGAGCGTCGTCGATAGAGCGTCGTCGAACGAGCGTCGTCGAAAGAGCGTCGTCGATAGAGCGTCGTCGATAGAGCGTCGTCGATAGAGCGTCGTCGATCGAGCGTCGTCGATCGAGCGTCGTCGATCGAGCGTCGTCGATCGAGCGTCGTCGATCGAGCGTCGTCGATAGAGCGTCGTCAATCGAGCGTCGTCGATAGAGCGTCGTCGATCGAGCGTCGAGTCTCGATCGCGTTTTGGAGCAGAAGATTCGAGACGCATCGTGCGTGCACGCGAATTTTGAACCAAGGCGATTGGCGACCTCGCAAACACGCGTCGAGCAGCTCAGCCACCTTCCCAGTAGCGTTCTCCGTTGACGTCACGCCGCCAATTTCGCGAGTATCGCGAACCTGATCGCACGTATGTATACGCGATCGCTTCGCGGAAATTCGTCTGACTAAGCTTCTTATCGAGGACACCGTTGAGACACGTAATTTTCGAAAATGACGAATGGAGTGTCGCAGATGTGAAATTGAAATCGTAAAAGTGATATGTCATTTAATAATAGGCGAGTAATTAAAAGTTGAATCTTAATCAGAACGATTCTCGACGCGCACACATTGTCCAAGGAAAGCTTCCGAGAACGTTATTAGAATTTCAAATTGAACACTGGTTTCGTGGAAACGTTAACTGTAACCATTTATTCGTTCCTATCGGATGATACGGTGAATTTTTTTCCGAATTCGAGGAAAGCGTTAGCGTAGATTCTTGGCTGGTTTTATTGTCCTCCTGTATTTGAAATCATTTCCGTATGTTGCGAATATAACAACGAACACATTTTATCTACGAGTTATTTAATAAAGCCGTACGATGTGTAACATGATTAAACTTGACCCATTCCTGTCTGTATTAATAACACAGATTTTCTAATGCGTCTCATTGCGCTACCGCTAGTTCTATGCGTCGCGAATTCAAGTTTAATTGGTATATTTAATTAATTATCGCGTTTAATAATCATAAATTTGGGGAAAATATAATTTTACCGATTAAAATGAAGCGTGTTTAATGACTTTTTCGCAGGACGTTAATGTACAATAGGGGACATTGACGCCAATGACGGAGAAGTTTCTCCCGTCACACGGAGAGAACCTGTTTGTATCCTTGCAGAACGACATTCGCATAGCTTGGAAACTTGTTTGAAAGTATCGCGAGATTTTCCAGAAATCGACCATCTTTCCTCCGGTCGAAAGCCACTCTCGCGGATCTTTTCTCACGAAATCCGTTCCCGGACGATTTAAAAACGCCACGATTCGTTTCGTGCCTCGTACTTTCGCCTGGCTGCGAGTTATGGCCTCTGAAAAGTGCAGCCTCGAAGGGAGTGCTGGACGTGGCTTCTTCCTGGCTCGATTCAACACCCGCGATGCCATTTCACGAGCGATCGGGTACGATAACAACTTCCTGCGGCGTTTCGCGAATTAATAATTCATGCTACGTGTACATCTCGATACGCAATTACTCGCGAACGATCTCGCGCTGGTTCGAGACGACTCGAGTCATTCCACTCGAGCACAACCACGGCTATCGCCGCTGGTTAACGTTAATTATTATCTTCGCTGGATCTTTATTAACGCCACGTCTGTCTTCGAGTGCGCATTTCGCGCGCGAACGTTCGAATAAATTTTCAGACGCGGACGAACGCGGCCCTCGGCTTTATAGGCCGAGACTTTATTACGGAACGGAGGTATATTTGTTCGCGGCATAGCAAATCGCATTTGTACGCGCGCGATCTATCACGATCGTATTAAACTCACTTTATCGACTTGACGTGCTCCAGTTGAAGATGAACTTCATTATACGCCCTGGCTCGAGTCCCACCGCGTAATAATTGATCGCGATACAGACAACGAGCCGAGCTTTATGGGAACGGATCAATGATCCCTGGAACAGACTTGTCGTTGCGCAAAAAAAAACTTCGCCTCCGTTCGTTTCGTCGCGCGTACTTCGCATGAACGATTTCGCAAACGAGTATTCGCAAACACGGATTTACTAGTCAGTTTCTGCGATCGTCGTTCGCTGTTCCAGCTCGATCTCTTCGAGCAAGCATCTCGAAATGTCTGAAAGATACGGGCAAACATGGAAACTCAATCGTTTCACGATTGAATGCAGATCGACGCGATTAACATTTGCGTAATACACGAAAAGTGCTGAAAGCCATTCTTCCAGAGAAAAAAGAGGAACGCTATCAGCTCGCTATCGGGACCACGCCTAAGAGCCTCGCGGATCGAAAAGGCTCGAAGAGAGACGGCTGAACAGTATCGCATTCCACGGAGGTCACACGGTTGCCTCCAGATCGGTTCTTCTAACGTTTCAATCCGGGACGATCAAGAATGTGTCGCGATGGAAAGCTTTGTGGCGATCGAGAGAAAGCGACTGCGCTCTCGAGACGCTGGTCTCGACGGGGTGGCCAAGTGGCGGGCCACTTCGATGCGACCGGAAGCCAGGAGGGCGCGTTTTAACGAGAAAGGTCGCGGCTACCAAAGTACACAACCCCAACTTCAGATCCTCTTCGAGAGCAGTCGGAATTCCGCCTCGTCTCGGGGTTGAAAAGTTCGCCATTTCCCTCGCTTTCCCAGCCCCTCTTCTCATTCCTCCGGGAACTTCGGTCACAATTAAAAGTTCGCAACTGCTCAGAATCGTTGTTGAAGGTGGTCTCGCCTTAATGGCTGTTCCGGAAGACATTCAGCAGCCGCTGTACGAACACCACCGCTCATAAGTTTCGAGCGTGCTATCGAATAAATCCGCCAAGGATTTCTTCCCTTGTTTCTTCCCTTGAAACGAATATTTTTCTGTCAGAGGGTATACCCTGCTTCTCGTAACGAAAAGTTATAGCCGCTCGTTCGCCAAGTGGAACACGGCGGTCGAACGATTGAATAATTCACCGCGGAGTTGCGAACGATAATAGGTTTGCTTTTTTACGAGCAAGCGTATTTTCTGAGAGATGTCCCAAACTTTTGGGCGGCCCTGTGCGCGATGCTTTTAAGGTATTGTACCTGCTTGTTATATATGTGCACGCTAATGGCTGCGTGCATAATCTCTGGCTGAAAGCATTCGCGTCTTTTATTACAGCGCTTTTTGCAAAGCGACAAGTCGCGAAGCAAAGTAGATTCTATTCTCCTATCTGTACCAATTAAATAATTTTCGATCCATCGATGTTGATAACGATTGTCTGATTCCCAAGTATCCTGCTCAACGAAATAGGGGGGAAGCGTAAAACGCAGCAGGTGAAGCAATGAACTTTCCTCCATTCAGTCCGCGTTTAAAAGCAATTTGCCCGCAACGTGGGCGTAATTTCTTGGAGCAATGGCTGGGCATCGCTCCTCACTTTTAGCAGAATTAAATTCTAACAGGATCAGGAGACAAAAATTCTTCTCCTCCATCTGACGGAAAGAAACTATTGGGCGGGCCTGGACGCGTCCGCGCTTCGTTAATCCCCGTCTGCGAATAACTGCGAGCTGCAAATCAGTCGTGAGAGATAATTACGCGGAGAATTAGTAACGAAGAAACGCGATTCTCCTTTCGTGCGTGCACAAATTGCTGCTCGCGTTCCTTCGGCTCGAGGGTTTAACGAGTCTCAAAGTTAACCGAATGAAATTAACTTTGCTTGTTTTCGTCCAACAGAGAGGAAGAAACGAGGTAGCTGTAATTGTGGCAAAAAACGAAGACGTCCGACTGTTCCTTGAACTTAACGAAACGTTGTTTCGAAGAGGAAAGACGCCTCGTTACCGTTCGAGAATGGAACTTTCAGGCACTGAAACGCGATTTATGGACGATGGGTTTCAATCGTTGCAACATGGCGGTTCACGTGGATGTTGCTCTTCCTGCGGCGAGTTTTACTCTCACCGCAATTTGTCCAATCCGCGTGCGTTCCTCGAAACTTATTAACCGTATTCTCAACTGAAGCGACGTTTAATCGAACTCCAAGAGCTGTTTCATTATCGTCGATTTCGCGGATGGCTCGTTCGCCACTCTCTCTTTCGGCAGCTACTAATTAACCGTAAGGTCCGTTACGCAAACCGCAATTAGTAACGAGAACTGCGTAACCTTGAACAAGAAACATTCAAAACCGTTTGTTAATTGCATTGCGTAACACGCCAACGAACGTGAATGCACGCTGCCGCGGACAATCGCTTGGAACGCAGGAAAGTCGGCTTTTCTTCGATGAAATCGCAGCCAACGTCATTCAGAGTGGACGTTCGAATCGCTGAGTAATTTCAACGGGATCGCTACATTTTTTTTTTCTAATATTTCCTCCACTCTGAACGACGCAACTTCTCCTCTGTTCACCCAAAGGTTGTAACGATGTTGCGCAGCATCGAACGCGTCGAACAACCTGTACATACAAAGCATTTCACGCGAGAAACGGTGAGCGTTTCGACGAGGGTCAGCTGGAGAAGTCTGCGTGGATACAAGAATTCTCAGAGCGGTTCCCTGCCGATTGCTCAGTGACGATCGCTCATAGGTATTCATGAAGCTGTGTAATTGTAATTTCGAATGCAGCTTGCATCAGCCTGTCCAACATTATCGGGAACAGTGAAGATTATGTTAATCGAGGGTCTTCGATCTTTCTCTCTCTCGGTTGAAATTGTTGTCCGACAGCGTGTCCTCCTTCGAGAACGAAGAAATGCCTCGACACGCGGTGCGTCTGTCGGAACGAGATATCGACAATTAAATTAAGCGAGATCGCGACGCGTATTTGCTCGAAGCCACGTTAACGATTCCGTGTTGATTCTCGAACGTCGTGAAATGCGAATCGCTCGCACGAAACGGCTAATAAGTCAGCGACGACAATTTGTACGACCACGCGCGACAAAGTTGGTGTAACAGCGACGCGAGTGGAGGACGGAAATAAAAGATCGTTCACTCGATAGACTATCGTCGCTATTTATCTCCGATCGTTATTTTTACAAATAGCAACATTCTACCTGCCCCGTGATGTAACAGGCGTCGATTACGTGATAATGCAGCGCACAATGTGTTTGCAGTGTTAAGCAAACACGTATTCGAGTCGTACTATTCGCTTGTCCTTCGTCGCATAAAACCAAAAGAAGCGGCAGATACAGAAATGGAAAGTTTGCAGCGTCTCCGATAGGCGTAGAACACTTTACGCTGTTGGAATCGGAACGTTGTCTTCGATTTTGCGAGATTCCGCGCGAAGGACTTTCCGAACGAGCCAACAAGTGGGACGAAAGAGCGGAGGGACGTGAACCATCGAGGATAAAGCCGAAAATATGCAACCTTCGTCGTGACCTCTACAGGACCAGTTTAATCCAAGCCGCGAAAATACCGATCCGCCCACGACGAAGGCGAAGCCGAATTAATGCGCGGCCCATTCGAGGAGCCGCAAAATTATCCACTCGCGCGTTCATTTTGTCAAGGAATTTCTTAACGTAGAATCGTCTTCGCGTTGATTTCGTCAAACATTTGAGTCAGCCGTTTCATCATTATTTTTAGACTCGTTTAATATTACCTTCGACTACAAACTATTTACAACTCGAAAACTGATTACAAAGCGGAAGATCGAAACTTGTCTCCCTCGACACGACTCAAAATTGCATTCCCCCGTGCACAGAACACGCGCAGCGCGTCAGGCTTCGTTGACAGTCCACAGGAAGCTGAACCTCAAATCGTATATATTTAAATGCATTAAGTATAAATACAAAAACAATAATCGATTCAACCTCTGGCAATAAATTATCGTCTAGGTGAATCTATGAATCGCTCAGAAGTGAACGCGTTTCCATGAACCAGCTCGAAACCGATGACTAACCATTAATAACCTCGATGAATGTGAAAAAGCGGCTTTATTGATTCGCGCCAGCAACGATTTCGAGCGCCCACTTACGAACGCGGCGCGGCAGCCCGCAAACTTCAGCGCCCATCGACCCACCCCTTGTGGCACCCATCGACGTGCCCTTCCGCCACCTGCGACGCTGCGCGAAACATCCCCTACGCCCTATACGAAACTCGCGCGGTCACCCATGAAGCGGTGTCTAAAATTCTCGCCAAGGTGACCAGCGGCAAAGTAAAGGACCGCGTTGCACCGTGCGCATACGCGAAGAGGGTCGCTGTTTCAAAGGCCACGCGATACCAGAGCGGCGTACTGGCGAGGAGCACGCGAAACAACGTGGTGCACGCTCCATTTAACGATACCACGTCCAGAGAGAAAGAGAGAGAGAGAGAGAGAGAGGGGCGTGCGTCACACGTGGGCATCTGCAAGAGTTATCGTTGACGTAAAACAAGATCGCAACGTACCGAGAGGCGAAGACCATTTCCAGCATGGCTGGTAGCTCTCTCGAGCGGCTGGTGGGCGGACGGGTGGTTTCCCATTTCTCTCGACCTGCGATGTTTTCACGACGCGCAGTAGCGACCGCGTCAAGTATCCAAACACAACGGGCTGTGCGTCGTGGTACGTTGTCTCGCTCGATGCACCGTGCGCGACGACGATACCATCGAACGTCCACTTTTACTCCCTTCTGGTCACTCGTTCCCGGTTCCCTCGCGTACGGCTAAGCTGCGGGACCACTCGTGGCACTGATCACCGTTATCGACGACCCCCGACACGCGTACACGCTCCTGCACCTATCTCACGGTCGTTACTCGACCGAGGTGCCGCGAATTCGCTGCCACTCGAATGGATACCGTAGCGTCCGAGCCGAGGTGCAACACTGAGAACGCGGATAACTGTGGGGGCTTCCCGATCGACCAAGTTCCATCGCGAGCGCACGAGCTACGCAACTTGCACACGCGATACGCGCGGTGCACGGCTCCGTTATCACCGTCGTCCAGGTGCTCTCGTCTCCGCGGGCTATCGCAGCCCCTCGTTCCACTGATTACGCTCGACGCGATCGCGATCGCGAGCTCCTCGAGCGCCTGCTGCAGGGTCGCGCGATCCTCCTCGCGTCACGATCGATCGAACGCGATCCGAGCTGCTGTTGCTCCGGGTTTTTTCAGCGCTCGACGAACGCTCGGCTCGATCCGTGCATGGCGGCGGTGCGGTAAAAATGCACACGTATCGAGACGGATCGACGAACGCCCGTGGAAGACCAGTCTCCCGTGTCTCTTCTTCGTCGTCGTCGTCTTCTTCTTCTTCTTCTTCTTCTTCCTCCCTTCTTGCCGCGGACAAGCGGCTCAAACTGGTCGTACGGCTTGGCCCCAGAGGTTGACGTCATGTACTCTACCCAGAGTGGGATCCCTGCCGCTCTTTCTCTCTCCTGGCCACCGCGTTCCTCGTCTCTTCGCTGTCTGGCCTACCTTACCAGGCGTGACAGTGGGGGACAGCGAGCGTATCCTGTTGCTCGTTCGCTCGTTCGCGCGATACTATCCGCTTCTGCTTCCCGACGATCGTCCGCGTCGATTCGTCCACCGTCTTCTGTTATTTTTAATCGATGACGAATCCTCCTCGCCCGCCTCGATTATTCATTCGCGGCACCGCGCTCGCGCCTCGACCTCTGCTCGGGTATCGCGCGTCCTCGCCCTTTGTCTCACCTGAGAGGACGCCGTGGAGAGCGCGCGCGAGAGGACCACTCGCACCCTTTGACTCGTACCCTCGATACGCGAACCAGTAACTCGACGCTCCTCGCGGAAGGATGCACGGCTCCGAATGGATCCTCTCGTCAGTCAGCGACCGAGTTCACTGGTTTAACGAACCAGCATCGTCGACCAGGGGACTCGAAACGATACCTTTCGACCGTCAACGGCGCCAGGAAACCGTTACCACCAACTGCGATTCCGTTTCCTCGTCTGATCGAGTGCGCGCCTACGTACTCGCGTCCATTCCGATCGACTGCGTTCGGATCGTCCGTCGCGCTGATTAAAAAGTCGCTTCGTGACCGACGGAAAGCGACGAATTATTCATAAACACGGGAACCGTGCTCGCATCGCGCGTCAATCGAGGCTCCAATAAATGTTCCGTCATCGTCCGATCCGCGCTCCTTTCGTTTCCCCTCGTTCGCTGACGGAGAGTCGCGTCTCGTTGATACGAAGGAAAGGGCCGACCGTTAACGCAATTACGCTCGTGCCCGTTCGTTGCGCGCCGGCTAATCAAGCGACGGAGCACACGGTTCGAGTTCCCACGTTTTTCCGTTAGAGCTGTCGCCGTCACGCTCAGCTACTTCCGGCGACCCCACCGGAACTGCAGCGCGCGTTCGATCCGTCGCATCGACGAGCTGACCGTCATCCCTAGAAACGAGCCAACGGATGCTCCCGTTCGCTTCGACGCGAGGGTCAGCAGGAGGATCGATCGAGTCTCGATTACGCTGCGAGGGCACCCACGAGCGATTCGATGGGTGTCACGAGGACCCAAAAACCGTCGCCTCTGCACTCGCGAGGACTGATTACGAGATTCGTTCGACGAGACGAGGGTAAACGAACGCACCACCGAGAGCACAGAAAACAGGCGAGGCTTCGAAACGTTTGAACGAAACGGCTGTTTCTCCTTCGTGGAACTTCCGCGCCACCTGGTGAGGGTATCGTACTCGAGTACGCAACTTTCGATTGTTTCCAGCACCGTTTATTGGCAAAAGTATCATCGACCGCGCGTAGCCGGTCACTTTCGACGCGTTCGCGAGAAACGCGGTTCACTTTCGCCGAGCAACGCGGAGCAGAGCTCGAAAAAAGCTCGACGATGGCACGCGCACGGGCTTCCGGTACTGTGCCACTGGAGACGCGCGAGAACCCCCCCCTGAAACACACGGGACGCGAATGCCGTAGTTCAAACGGGCCCATGTCCCTCTACCCGGGTCCTAAGGCACGTCAGGGGTGTGGTTACGCCAGCCGACGCCCCGCGTCTGCATGGAAATTCTGGCGAATCAAGTTTCCCATCCTCCTCCTATCGCGAACTATACTTTTGAAGTTCCTTACGTTGGAACGAATACGGCTACCGTTCCCCATTGAAAACGATAACATTTTGCTTATACTATTACTGCCATTTACGTATCGAGGAATTGTTTGGACGAACAACTGATCGTTCTTTCGTAAATTCTGTAATTATTCTGTAAAATCGCCTCGATCAGTGCTGGAACCACTAACAACCCTCTCATCCAGAGGAAACGATTCTGTGCCCAGTGGCCCAGCAGACGATCGTCGTCCCTGCGCTCCGTCCATTTAGGCACGAACACCAGCGAACCCCTCCACCGATACGAAACCATGAATGTTCCGCTCGGACCCAGGTACCTTTTCTCCCACTCCAAAGCGAGCCAGGAGCATGCCAAGTACCCTCAGCGCCTGCACGCATCTCTGCTGTCCGGTAAAACTCGAGTTCGCGTCGAGGGAAACCGGTTCTGTCGCGCGATCGTGCGACCAGGACACACGCGATCGACCAAGCCGGGACGTGTGGGCCCTGGCGGATCGCGCGAGGAACGACCTGCCGAATTGCTCGATATCGAGCGAGGAGAACGACGTCGAGAGTCGTGGGGTCGAGTCGAGTCGAGATCCGGGGCTGGTGCTCGAGGTTTACGGTGACGAGGAGCGCAGCTGCCACGGCAAATGGTCGTACATCTGCTGAGACGCGACCAGGAGGAAGGTTCGCCGCGAAAACCCAGTCGAGTTCCCTGCGTTTTTACGCAGTCTCTCGATGGAGATGCTCCTGAGGCGACGTCGATGGGGGCAGGCGATTGGGGATGATGCTGGGGTCGCGTCGTTCGTCTTCGTTCGCTGTTTTCGCGTCACCTTTCAGCGAGAGGGTAGCCTCCCTTCTCTGGTGCACGCGTTGGGGTATTACTTCTGACATCCGCGAGGTAATTTGTAAATCTCGCGATCTAGCAAAGAGTCGCGTGGGGTCGTGCAGGTTCTTTCGATCGAAACGCGTTCTCTGGCTACTTAACATTCCTCGTCGGCAGAAATGGAGTCGGGTTCCGTGAGAAAAACGTGGCGCAAAATGTAAACGCGGTATCGAGGTAATTGGACTCGGAAATTCGAGTCTCTCTCGGTCACGACTTATCGATTAGCCGCGGTCGGGAATAATCTGCGATAAGCAAGGTACGCGAGGAAAAATGAGAGAGGTTACTATTTAAAGCTGGTCGTTGAGATCGAATAGAAATGTATTGGCATGCGATACACCGAAGAAAGTACGAAAGAATGCAACACTTATTGCATCGCGTTTCATATACCTCGAGATTACCTTTGGCTAAGTGCAATACTTGTACGTTAGGTAAGTATACTAAGAAAAGGTTCGTAGATTACTCCCTGGAAGCACATTAGTGCCATATGACCCAGTAATGGGAGGAAAGCATTACTGTAACGAAGCAAAAGTCGTTTCCGTAACTTCGAATACGTGCATTAAAATCTTGTCCCCCACGGAAACAGCTTTTCGTGCTTTTCCAAAAATATCTGACGCAAGAGTTGCAGAAAAATAATCGAGTTAACGGTTAGAAACAATTATTATTGCGCTGGTGTAACTATTCGCGTCTTAACTGCGAACGAAGACGAGAACAGGGATAGCCAGAAGTTCTGAATGGCCGAATTTTTCCAAGCAGCTGCGCCGCGTTGATTTACTTTCCGTACGAAAGCCACGGATCGTAGAGGAAGAAAGAAAGTTACCAGCTGCTCTGGTGCCTCTCCGCCGCGTCTCGACGCGATATCTAAGCACGAGTAACTCGCTTCCAGGACTGTCGACACCGCTTATCAAAAGCGGGAAACCAACACCTCTGGAAACAGCGACGATCGTCCATCTGGGCGACCATGCATAATCGAACGAACGCGAGTCCTCGTCATTCGAATACGTAATGGCGTCGATCGAGGAAGTGACTGTACGTTTCGATGTTCGACGTTCGTAGTTGCAAATCGCGCGAAACATTTGCACACAAAGCACTGTATTTTGGTAGCGCAGAACATCTAACTCGACGCTCCGTTTCGCTGCGAACGATTTTACGGTGCCATTTTCCACCCCCTCGCCGCGACGCGAAATGAAGTATCGAAAGGCGTCGAACGAGGCGGGGATCGGCTCGAGCTCGTTTCGATTTATTTTCACGGGTTCGTGGATGTTCGAAAACGATCCATCGGCGAAAATAACGCTCGAACAGCCTTGGTCGGGTTGTACAAAACACGACGGGCTCGCCGCGACTATTTTCGTCGACCTTTTCACGTGCGTACACGCGTTCCACGATTATAGCAGGCCGTGCGTGAGCACAGGTGCACGGAGGAAGGAACAGAGCGAAAGGTGAAGGGAACCCAGAAGACGATGGTCGAAGAAAGAACAGGAGAGAGGAGGCGAAACGCACTCGCGGCTGGTTCTCGAGAAAGGGTGGCTTTCAGGCTAGGTGCATCTTCGAGTTTGCTTTTTTTCGGTCGTCCAGGGGCTCGACGTTGCTGCGATTCGTCCAATTATTGATCGCGTGCGAACGACGTCGAGGAATCGATTGAAATTTCGAAATTCCAGGATTCGATACGTAGGATTCGAGTAGAAAACAGCTGATGAAGCAGCGAGCCTAATGGCATCGAGAAAATATATCCTCGCGGTGAGAGTGCGGAGTGAAACAAGTGTTAACGGGGGAAGATCGAATGGCCAGGTTGCGTGTCCTTTCGCGAAAGTATTGTTTGATGGATACGAGAGAAGAAACGCGTTTTTTTTTTTCAATGTCGAGTGGAACGAGGGAAAGTTTTTCTTGGAAAAAAGAGGGGTCATTAAAGATGAAAGCTGAATGGCAATTTGGACAGACAATTCGCAATACTTTTAGTCAAAAATTACTTTAAAATGCGATTTGCGCTTCTCGAAAATTAAAACGGGACACATTCGCGGTTAAAATAACGAGCAGAGTAACGTCGAGAGAGAATGACTGAATATAACCGCGGAATCCATATTCATAAAATCTCCACTGCGCCAAGTGGATGCGTTCTGTAGCGTTACTTCATCTCGCTCTTAAGATCGCTGAAATTCGCGGTCGCCAGCTCGTTTATCGAGAAATAAAAATTAACGCCAGATACGCAGCTGATCGGCGAGGCTGGCTCGAAACTTCGTCGAGCACAATCGACCGCATCGCTGCAGAAGTTGATTCTCATTTTCCGACTCACCGAGTCACGGTGAATCCCTCTCCACGGAAAAGATTTCTGCACGCGTCATTTACTCTCCTCTTGGCGAGGCGAACATCAAAGGGAGAAAATACAGCAGGCGATAAACGTTCCATTTTCACCTCTGCACGCTTCGAATCCGCCTCGCACGACCGCCGCCTCTTTCCACCGTCGAAGTAATCTCCGATGGAGAACTCTGAGGGATGTTCGGTTTTTGCAGCGTCGAGGAATTATAACAATAAATGCAGAACCACCCCCGTTCGCGACATGCAAACGAGCGTCGAACTGAAACGGTGGCTCATTAAAAAAACAACGATCTGGAAGGGATTCGTCTCCATTCTTTCGCACGTGCATTTCCCGATGCGCCATATGGCCGCGGATAAAAACCACATGCTGTTGTATTCCCATGAACCACGAGCGGACAGGTACAAAGGCTACCATGTGCCACGATGCGGACGGAGCTTTAATGTCCACCGAAATTTTGCGGTGCCCATTTATTTCGCACGATATCTTTACTGATTTACATATGGAATTAGTTTGAACACGGAATTAACTCGATAATTTGGTATCGCCTCGTTTCTGCGCGCACGAATGTCATCGCAAACTATGGAAAGGAAAATGGCGTAGGATCGTGCGCTCAAGGTTCCTCTTTCGACACTGCTTGCGCTGTCGCGCTTACACAACAGGCTGCTCGATAAACTATGAGAAACAATGAGGTACGAAGGAATTTCTATTGTTGCGGAGGAATTAAGTGTGCGCATAGTAATTGAATGGACGTGACCCGATGCTCGCGACCGATGCTTCCTAAAATAATTGCGCCAGCTCGAAATAAATAAAACAGGGGAAGAATCTATTCGAAATTCGGTTGAACTCGAGTCGAGACACATGTGTCAATTGTATGTGCTAATTAACAAACACAGTTCACGTTTATTTTCTGTTATCTCGAGCGCCTTTACTAAAAAAAGGAAAAAGGTACGCGTAATTAGTGATTACGGAGAAACACATATTTTCCGTCTCGAGTGGTTGTTAGTAACGATTCTAAGAAATGATAACAATTACCTTTCTAAAAAGGTATCGACTTTAATGAACGACCCGTTCGATTCTCGAGGATAATTCTATGAAAAATACTATTTTTCCCCTTTCATCGGGTCACGCGAGAAATACGTGCATGCGACACATAGGAAACACGTGGCATCGATACTCTGATGTACAGGAAGCGAATAGAACAGATGTTAAAAGCCCTAGTTCCCCGAAGCGAACGTTTCCTCTAAAAAACAGAAACGATTTCAAGAACGTGACACATGCGCCAGTCTCTACGCCTAAGGGATGAAACCGTGTAATTCAGTCGCAGTTAAAAGCAGAACTGTGGATGTGCAACCTATTTTAATCGAGTCCAATATGAGAATCATTCGGAACGAACCGTTGAATAAAGAATGAAATCACGTTCGAGCACTCACCGACGAATGTCTGCGTCCAATTCAGACTGAAGGGGATTTATCTGAAACAGAAAATTTACGACACCATGAATTTCTTGCAAGCTAATTGTGGATCATCGATATGATCGACAATAATTACGTTACGCGATGTCAGATTCTGAAACGCGTTAGTTTCGCGCTACTTCGACGTATCTAATCGCTAATATGGCAAATATTGTGTCAACTGATACGTCCTCGTGTTTTTCATACAGATACACACGCAACTATGAGGCACAAGTCGAGAATCACGGATTCGTCTCGCCCATTCGAGGGCAAAGTGTTCCACATTGACAGGTGGACTCGAAAACTAGAACAGAACACACTGGAAATTATTGAGACTACCTCGGAAATCATGGCGACGTTCACTTTGGCCAGTGCTCTATTTAATACTCGAACTTGTCCCGACGCGCGTTCCACTAATCGACTATCGATTTTGCGACGAGCTGGTAGCCAACAGAATGTCACGACGACGTTAAAAGTACAACAGAGAAAGTGCTGCGTTCCATGCTTCCGTTTAATCGAATCGATCCTTCGAGCGACAGGTACCCGCATCGAGACGAAAAAAGAAAAACAGGAAAACAAGAAACGGTTACTATCGACACACTAACGTCGAATTTGTACAAGAGACACGTTTACAAAACGCGCGCACATCGACACTCTTTGTGATTTATCGTGTTCACAGTCTTTGCAAATATTGGTTCGTCAACTGAGCAAACAGCAAGTTCGGACGAAGAGCGGCGCATAACGGAACCGCTGGAATAATTATCCGATTGATTAATATTCATTGCGCGGCGTATACGGAAAAAACGTGGCTCGTTTTGCGGATATATTTCGTGGAAAAGATCGAGCATCGTTATTAACCGATGGATTTGCACACAAAGCTGGAACCACTGCGTCGAGCTCCAAGATTTTCGCGAAACCCCAACAAAATTTGCAGCGAGCGCATTGAACTTAAAAAGGAAAAAAGCGAAAAAGGCGTGACTCATCGCGTCCCTCTTTCTTTTCCTCGTCTATTTCGAGTGCGACCAGTCAATTAGGAGGAATCGGTGGATTAGCGAGAGGGAGAGGGGCGTAAATCGAAGGCTCGAGGAGAAGAGAATCGGCGATTCATTACAAAGGAATCCCCAAGCTACTTGGCTACGTCTGCGCGCCCCATAAAAATGCGCACGGTGCTTTGATACCGAGTGAAATGGTTCCCACGACACCCCGTGCGTCGCACTCTGTGAGACCGTTTTATTGGGGTGAAATTGTACGTGTCTTACACGCGCACAGACGCACGCGGAAGCACGCACACGCGCACAAAACAGTCGTGTCCCTCGTCGAGAGTTCACAACGGCGAAACATTGAACTCTAACGCGCGGATGTTGCTGCATGCCAATAAAAAGGCAGGTTCGATGTTTGTTTAACTCTTTTCCTTAACGCGTACTATTGTAACAAACTAATATTTCACGACAGAGATTAGACGCGAATTAATTGGTCGATTCATCGAAACATTGAACTCTAACGCGCGGATGTTGCTGCATGCCAATAAAAAGGCAGGTTCGATGTTTGTTTAACTCTCTTCCTTAACGTGTACTATTGTAACAAACTAATATTTCACGACAGAGATTAGACGCGAATTAATTGGTGGATTGATCGAAACATTGAACTCTAACGCGCGGATGTTGCTGCATGCCAATAAAAAGGCAGGTTCGATGTTTGTTTAACTCTCTTCCTTAACGCGTACTATTGTAACAAACTAATATTTCACGACAGAGATTAGACGCGAATTAATTGGTCGATTGATCGAAACCTTGAACTCTAACGCGCGGATGTTGCTGCATGCCAATAAAAAGGCAGGTTCGATGTTTGTTTAACTTTTTTCCTTAACGCGTACTATTGTAACAAACTAATATTTCACGACAGAGATTAGACGCGAATTAATTGGTCGATTGATCGAAACATTGAACTCTAACGCGCGGATGTTGCTGCATGCCAATAAAAAGGCAGGTTCGATGTTTGTTTAACTCTTTTCCTTAACGCGTACTATTGTAACAAACTAATATTTCACGACAGAGATTAGACGCGAATTAATCGGTCGATTGATCGAAACATTGAACTCTAACGCGCGGATGTTGCTGCATGCCAATAAAAAGGCAGGTTCGATGTTTGTTTAACTCTTTTCTTTAACGCGTAATATTGTAAAAAAACTAATATCGTTACGATTATTTCACGACAGAGATTAGACGCGAATTAATTGGTCGATTGATTTCATTGCACGTTGGGGGGACGATACGAAATTTAAATAATCCACTCGATAACGGTTTGATCAGCAGTATTATGATAGTTGGGTGTTATTCTACAAGTACATTGACACAAGTGTCGAAGATGACGTCGCTCTTTGAATTACTGGCACCTTCAACGATGCGTTCAGATTGTTTCACCGGGTTATATAAACGAGCGATCGCGGTTTTTGAAAATTATATGCGGTCCGTCGTTCGTAGAGGAATCGAACATGGCTAAAGTAATACTCGTTCTATGTCTGCTTGTCGTTGCCGCGCAAGTAAGTGAAACGATCTCATTCTGAACGAGTCGATCTCGATGCCAGCCGCAATGTCAGGTACAGAATCGCGGGGCAAAGCGTAAAATAATTCCGTTTTCGTTTCGTCGTAGGGCTTCGACATTTTTGGATGGCCATTGCCAGGATGGAATCTGATCGGGTACAAACGTGTGGTCATTCAAAAGATTAACGAGGCCGCTGGGGCCACGAACGAGATCTTGGTTCACTCTAAACAATTCGCTGAGCTCATCAACAAAGAAGTGAACGAGATAGGCGCGGCAATAAAGGGAAACGCCACTGAAGAAGTGAAAAATATTTTGATCTCCGTAAGTACACCTTTAATTCTCGTGGTTTGATGCGCTTTGATCATTTTTTATTATTTGTTCTCTGACAAGATTTTGAGTTGGAGATATTTCTCGGATCTTTCCACTGGTTGATGCGTCCGCGTTTCATATTTCTAGGTGGATCGCAAAATCAAGGAGTTGGAGGAAAAGGCGGGGGGTCTTAATGTGGAGCACTGTAAAAGAGACGTGCCGAAATTATATCAAAGTGCCGAAGCAATCGTTTTTAACGTTGATAAATGTGTTTCGAGCGTCCAAGTGGAATCAGCACACCTTTTGAAGAAGATTCTCGCGATTTCCACGAAATCCCAGCTTCAGCTCAAAGGTCTTAAAGACGCCGCAGTAACATGCGTTTGGAAGCAAATGGTATATTTCCGAATTATAGCGTGCTACAACGTAAGTGTTCTGAGTGGTACTTTTATCAAAAAATAAACGTAATTAAGTAAAACGGATAGATAGGAACAAATAATTAGATTCATCGATACGATAACGTTCTTTTCACCGCCGCAGGAAATGCTGATTCCGCTTGAAAGTATTCGCCTAGTTGGAATTAAGGCAGAAGAAATGGCTAAATCTATGGAAGGACTGAGGTCTCAGGTAGCTGCCTGTTCTGCGGAAAAAGAGTTGGAGGAATTTAAGAAACAAAGTGAAGCAACTTTGAAATCGGTCGAACAATGTATTAACAAGGAAATTGACAATTCGAGAACAACATCGACTACTACGACAACCACTATGGAAACACCTACGACTTCCACTACGGAACCATCTACGACCCCTACGACGGAACCAACTACAACTTCTACTACAGAACCAGCATCGACAGAAACGACAGAACCAGCAGCGACTGGATCAACAGAACCAGCAGCGACAGAAACGACAGAACCAGCATCGACAGAAACGACAGAACCAGCAGCAACTGGATCGACAGAACCAGCAGCGACTGGATCGACAGAACCAGCAGCGACAGAAACAACAGAACCAGCATCGACTGGATCGACAGAACCAGCATCGACAGAAACGACAGAACCAGCAGCGACAGAAACGACAGAACCAGCAGCAACTGGATCGACAGAACCAGCAGCGACTGGATCGACAGAACCAGCAGCGACAGAAACAACAGAACCAGCATCGACTGGATCGACAGAACCAGCATCGACAGAAACGACAGAACCAGCAGCGACTGGATCGACAGAACCAGCATCGACAGAAACGACAGAACCAGCAGCGACAGAAACGACAGAACCAGCAGCAACTGGATCGACAGAACCAGCAGCGACTGGATCGACAGAACCAGCAGCGACAGAAACGACAGAACCAGCAGCGACAGAAACGACAGAACCAGCATCGACTGGATCGACAGAACCAGCATCGACAGAAACGACAGAACCAGCAGCGACTGGATCGACAGAACCAGCATCGACTGGATCGACAGAACCAGCATCGACAGAAACGACAGAGCCAGCAGCGACAGAAACGACAGAACCAGCATCGACTGGATCGACAGAACCAGCATCGACAGAAACGACAGAGCCAGCAGCGACAGAAACGACAGAACCAGCATCGACTGGATCGACAGAACCAGCAGCGACTGGATCGACAGAACCAGCAGCGACTGGATCGACAGAACCAGCATCGACCGGAACTACAGAACCAGCATCGACTGGAACGACAGAATCAGCATCGACAGAAACAACAGAACCAGCATCGACTGGATCGACAGAACCAGCATCGACAGAAACGACAGAGCCAGCAGCGACTGGATCGACAGAACCAGCAGCGACCGAAACGACAGAATCAGCAGCGACAGAAACGACAGAGCCAGCAGCGACTGGATCGACAGAACCAGCAGCGACCGAAACGACAGAATCAGCAGCGACAGAAACGACAGAACCAGCAGCGACTGGATCAACAGAACCAGCAGCGACAGAAACGACAGAACCAGCAGCGACTGGATCAACAGAACCAGCAGCGACAGAAACGACAGAACCAGCAGCGACTGGATCGACAGAACCAGCAGCGACAGAAACAACAGAACCAGCATCGACTGGATCGACAGAACCAGCATCGACTGGATCGACAGAACCAGCATCGACAGAAACGACAGAACCAGCAGCGACAGAAACGACAGAACCAGCAGCGACTGGATCGACAGAACCAGCAGCGACAGAAACAACAGAACCAGCAGCAACTGGATCGACAGAACCAGCAGCGACTGGATCGACAGAACCAGCAGCGACAGAAACAACAGAACCAGCATCGACTGGATCGACAGAACCAGCATCGACAGAAACGACAGAACCAGCAGCGACAGAAACGACAGAACCAGCATCGACTGGATCGACAGAACCAGCATCGACTGGATCGACAGAACCAGCATCGACAGAAACGACAGAGCCAGCAGCGACTGGATCGACAGAACCAGCATCGACCGGAACTACAGAACCAGCATCGACTGGAACGACAGAATCAGCAGCGACAGGAACGACAGAACCAGCATCGACTGGAACGACAGAATCAGCATCGACTGGAACGACAGAATCAGCATCGACTGGAACGACAGAACCAGCAGCGACAGGAACGACAGAACCAGCATCGACTGGAACGACAGAATCAGCATCGACTGGAACGACAGAACCAGCATCGACCGGAACTACAGAACCAGCAGCGACTGGATCGACAGAATCAGCATCGACTGGAACGACAGAATCAGCATCGACTGATTCGACAGAGTCAGAAACGACGGATTCCACAGAAGCAGGAACGACCGATTCCACAGAACCAGAAACGACCGATTCCACAGAAGCAGAAACTACCGATTCCACAGAACCAGGAACGACCGATTCCACAGAAGCGGAATCGACCGATTCCACAGAAGCAGAAACGACCGATTCCACAGAATCAGGAACGACCGATTCCACAGAAGCGGAAACGACCGATTCCACAGAAGCAGAAACGACCGATTCCACAGAACCAGGAACGACTGATGCCACAGAAGCGGAAACGCCCGATTCCACAGAACCAGAAACGACCACAGAACCATGTATACTCGATTCTACAAAATCAACTTATTGAATAAGACGTCACAAATACCACCACCTGGAATAAGTTGAAATTAAATTAGAGCCAGGTGCCTCAGAAATTACCACATATTGCTGTTAAATTCAATTACGTCTATCCGACTATTGTGCAAATTCTTCTGAATTATACTTTGTAAATGCAATAAATATTGTACAATGCAATAAACCGCAACAGGATGTACTGAAAAAGATGCTGGTATCGAATTCAAAAAGTTTGGCTACGTTTTGGTATAAACCACTGTAAAATTGATCAACTACTGAGCCAGCAGTATGTTTCGTCGTGACTAACAAATAAAACTTACGAACATCTGAATTAATATTGTGTTAAACCTGTGTTCTCTACTCTTGCAATCACTTGCGTACATGATGCTCGAAATGTGGCAAGAGTGGTACGCCGAATCAAACAGTTTTTACAATCCTTTATGCTACGTGTAATAAAGTCACTGTAGTTTAAGTGACGCTAATTTGGTTTACTTAATAATTCATGCAGAAACCGCAGAAACTTGTAAATAAAAAGGTGCGTTGACCTCGAACAGGTTGTTCACGCCATGTTAGAGCTCCTAACTGCCATCAAAGTGCTCGCAGCGCTGTCACTCGCAGCTACCGGTTGCCTACTTCGCGGCGCTTCCATTCAACTTTTACTAATTACGAAACAGAGTTGGCGTTCAATTTCGCAAATGAAAATTAAGACGTACGAAAAAGTTGCGTCGTTTTTACGAAAGAGTTCCATCATTCGTAAAGAAAATTTACCTGTGACAAAGGTAGAGCAAAAATAAAAGTCATCCGACTAGATGCAGCGAAGAAACTCGTATCGCAACGTTCTCTTCTTGAAAGATACCTGTTTCGATTCCGTGAATCATCCCGTGTACGCGTTTGCACAGTCACAGCTTTAATTGTGCGCGTTAGCTCACGAAAACTATCATCGTCGCGATTCCACCGCGTCCTTCGTTTAATACCTCGATTCGAGTTACTTTCTAAACCAAAACCACTCCACGATATCTGCCATACAAAGCGAACTCGCAAACATTTAACACCTCACCCAGTGGATGTCATCTAAAAATGTATGTCACCTACTTTTCCACGACGCAAGGCGTGTCGGTTAGCACAAGAAAGAATCGTCACGTACGTGCAACGAAACGCGACTTCGAACGTTTACTTTGTGACTTTTCTAACGCGGTGCCGTCATTGAAACGCAACGAGAAAAATCATGAAAACTGCACGCATCGAACTCACGATTACACATCTTGAGGCATCCGGAGGGACGAACGATTTATCGACTCGTGGATTAAGGAAACGCTGTTCGTTTCGCCTGCTTACGTTCATTCGACTGTTGCGGCAGACTCGTTTCCACGAGCACGACCCACGATCCTCGAGGGAAAAGTGCTTCGTGGCAGGAAAAAAGAAGGAAACGAGAGGCATGCGAGGCGACGTGCCACGTCCTCTAAGGCTCTCCTCTGCAACGTTGCGTTTCCTTTGGCAAAAAGCGCGAAACGTTCGCCACCGCATCCCTTCGACCAATTGGAAAGGGTACAGGAAGTGGCGAGCGGCGTGATGAATGAGTACGATAGAAATATTTCCATCGAGTGGACACCAGCGGAAAATACGTAATTTTTGGCATTGTTGGCAACGTACGGTCTTTTTGCTTTCGGTTGAGATGCGAATGTCACATTTCAACGCGTTTCCAGGTGTTCAGGGACCTGGCCGTGATTTAACAATAAAGTGGAATTTGTTATTCAGATTCTTGCACGGCAGATAGCGTGAAGCCTGCGAGAAATTACGGAAGATTGGACGAGGACGAAGAAAACGGAGCCTCGAAGGGTCGCGATGCAAAAAAGGCATCGTAAAATCAAGCAATCCAATTGCTTTTGTCACAGAAGGCGGTGCGTACGTTCTCCGCGCCTTTCTTGCGCCGTCAGCGACAGGTTCGCGTGATGAAGATCAAGGATAAACGAGAAAGTCGTCTTCGAGTGATTTCGTTAAACCGTACTCTGAATTCCGCTAAACGTCCTTCGCGAAATTGTATAAAACTGCATGTATCAGTTGATTCGAGAGGAATATTCGCAGAGAATCACATAAAAGTGCTCCAGAAACTATTTATTTTACTTACTTACGCAGAATTCCCATTGCCACGATCCAACCTGTTCCCTTTCATTAAAATTCCACGACAAAACGATTCCACGATCTCGATACGAACGACGCGCACGCAGGAGGGAAAGAAGGTTCTCCATTCTCGATCATTTTTCAGTAACATCAGGAAACGTCGCGCACACGCGTGAAAAGAGAAACCGCAGGTCCACGAAACCGCAAGATACGCGAGACACGCTGCACTTGTATCTCGAGTAGAAGCGAAATAAAAAATCATTTTTCCTCCAGTGCAGTGCTGCTTCGAGTTTCAAGTTTAAACGATATTAAAAAGTGAAGCACCGCGAGAGACGCGAGCAAGAAACGATCCCAGTGATGACTCTCTCTCTCTGTCTCTCTCCGTTCAACGTTTTACTTCAGAATGAACGCCAAAGAGTCCTCGATTGTCGACGAAAAATCGTTTTTGTTTCCATCGTCGAGGGGAAATGTTAAATTTCGGTTTCGCGAATCCGGGACAGCGCGAACGCAGGTCCCGACTACCAAAAATTGTGCGCTCGACATACCCACGTTAGGAGTATTCGCAAGGTTCAGCTCTACCGCAGTGCAATGGAAGAGCCTTGCCCAGAAGGAACCGCCTTCGTGATCACGGTGTCCTCCACGCCAAGTAAGTTATAATTCGACAGCACGCCGAATAAACTATATCCTTTCCGCTATCCTTTGCTTCTCGCGAGAAATCCCATTGAAAACGAATGTCATCTAGTGGACAGCGTCCAAGGTTCCGATAAACGATCGACGAACGCTGATCTTGATTCGACATGCTCATTGATTTCCATTTCCAACGCGGTCGACCGCTTCTCTAATATTCTAATCGACTTCATTTTTTTCGAACGTTTCGAACTCGACGGGGACAGAAATTCTACCCGCGACGCCCCAATTATTTACACAGCGACGCATTTGGTTTTTAACGAAAGACGATATTCGAAAACTGACTTCGAGACACGATTTTTTCGAAGAGGAGTACGTTTTTTATCGGTTTTTGCATATGGAGTAACCTTCTGCTCAGCTGTGCCACTTGACCCAAAGTCGAGCGTTTCATTTGTGAATTCATTAAGCGACACCCGGGTGTGGAAAAAAAAGAACCAACGCGAACCTCGATCAATGTGGCTGCCTTGACGGGACGCTCTCATGTGCGTTTAATCGGCGAGGATACGCGGACGAAAAGGTAGTCCTATTCAGAATCGCGAGAAATAAGCGAACCAACCGTTCCGTTTTTTTTTTTTTTTTTATTCTCCGTCGTGCGTTCTCGTATCGAATTCAATAACGAGGCCTTGGCGACAAGGTACGACGTTACGTCAGCTTTAAAACAGAAATTCCAATTTACGTGACTTCACACGGAACGTAGCGAATATCGCGAACAGTAGTTAACAGTTAGCCAATTTCCAGGGAACGCCTACGGTTTCGCGCGTGCAGGAGTTTCCTTAAATAAAAAAGCTGTTTGTAACTAAATTCCCCGTGTTTGGGCTTTTGCATCAGTGACCCGAAAATCCTGTTACCAAAACCGTTCCACGTCCCTTCCGTTCAGGATAATCGACGTCCGACTAAATATATTCCACGCGCCGTTGTTCCCAGCCGCCTACGCGAAAGTAAATTTGCCCAGAATTAATGCGAGCGCTGTTTACGAAGCCTCGACGACTCGTCGATATCGACGATTAACTCGCAACGGCTTGCTGGTGGAATATAACTTTTGAATCGCGAATATCTATCGCGCTTTTCGACTCGCGATACGCAGGCGTCTACGTTTTTCGCGAACAGATTGGAGTTCGAAACGCCCAGATCTGCGCCACTCGCGATCGAGTTGGGACGTTATCGAAACGCAGGCTATCGTCGAATTTGTTATTTCAATCGCAAGTGGGACAACGCGCACGTCGCAGCTTCAATTTTCGTTCGAGCATCGGGGTTAGAGGACCTGTTGAGGGGGGATTTGCGTAACAGCGAGTCCAGAGCCAAGGAGGTCACTGCTACGCCGCGTATTTTTACGCGATTCGCCCATTTCTTTTCCTCAAAGGACACGAGAACACGTCACGCGACCTCGTTCTTTTTCTCCACGCTCGCGAAATTTACGGTGTCTATGAATAATCGAGTCTTCCACGCGCGCTACGTTCGAGGAAAGTTCGCGCGATCCGTTTGTACGACACGACGCTAATTACCACCGTGACCTACGACTTCCGCGGCCTTCGTGTATCCCCAGCAATTAACGGTAATCGAATTTCAATTTTACCGGAAGATTAGATCGGCTGAAAATTATCGAGCGAGCGCTCTATCCGCGAGGAATTGGAGTACGATATCGTGTCAAGGATACAGGTGCTATTTTCGAAGGGCAATATATTTTAATCCTAGATGTAGCTTTCTTTGACAGCGTTGAAAAATCGGACGGAAACAGGCTCTGTTATTCCTCAGCAAGTCTACGCTTGCAAGCATAATCGTGTATCGCGCTGCAAGTACGAAATGTCAGTAACTCCTCGAGGCGATCTTTTTCCATTTCGCTCCATAAGATTTACATCAAATTCCATCTCTGTATTTCCACTTACGAATCAAAGAAATACATTTCTTCCAACATTATCGACAAAGAACGCTTCGAGGTTGTCGAGGGTGGTCGTCGAAAGTATCGATGCGACCTCGAACTCGAACATCGCTCCACCACCCGTCCAACGATCTCGCATCGAGGATTGCCTGCTCGAAGGGGGCGGATGCGATAACGAACAGATCTCGATTAGCTCGAGTCGCTCGAAACGGGGCAGCCTTTTCGTGGCCTCGCGATCGACGCGTCTGAAAAGGGCGCGTATCGACCTCGCGCGAAAGGTGGACAAGGCGGAGGTTGCTTAGGAACGAGAGGACGACAGGTCGTCACCCACGTAGCTCGGTTTTCGTCACGCTCTTACGGTTACGCGGCAATGCGAGAACGCGTTTCGTAACGTAAACACGTAGCCGGACGGGTCTATACACCGTATCCGGAGCGATGCTCCTTCGAGAAGCCCGTTACCTCGTTCAATTTTACTGGGCGCCAGCCGGAAGAGGACGAAGCCGTGCCAATTCCACGGAGCAACTTCCTTTGGACGTATCGAGTTCCTCGATTCTGCGTTCTCGTGCGACGTCCGCAGACTAAGCGCGTACGGTTACTCTTATCAATATTCGAGCACCGATATGGTTCCGTACGAGCGTCGAATCGGTGAAAATTTTGAGTTACTCCAGTTGAAACTGCAAGATTTGCAAGAATTGTAGGAGACTAGAGAATTATCGTTTAAGTAGAGAATCGTAGGCTTTGTAGTCGAATGAGCGTCGAATCGTTGAAAATTTCGAGTCGCTTTACTTCAGTTCGAACTAGAAAATTTAAAAAAATTGGTCGAGACTAGCGAATTATCGTTTAAGTAAAGAATCGTAGGCTTTGTAGTCAAATGAGCGTCGAAGCATTGAAAATTTCGAGTTACTCCAGTTGAAACTGCAAGATTTGCAAAAATTGTAGGAGACTAGAGAATTATCATTTAAGTAGAGAATCGTAGGCTTTGTAGTCGAATCGTTGAAAATTTCGAACCGATTTACTCCAGTTAAAACTGCAAGATTTGCAAAAATTGTAGGAGACTAGAGAATTATCGTTTAACTAGAGAATCGTAGGCTTTGTAGTCGAATGAGCGTCGAATCGTTGAAAATTTCGAGCCGATTTACTCCAGTTTAAACTGCAATTTTTGCAAAAATTATACGAGACTAGAGAATTATCGTTTAACTAGAAAATCATAGGCTTTGTAGATAAATTAACCCTTTCGCTATCAGCCGTCACGTATGCGTGACACATCGGTTTGTTATCAGAGCCCATCGTCGCATATACGTGACAGAGGCTTTTGATCAATTAATGGAGACATATTGAAACGCGTTACGTTTCGCACAGAATTGTTAAGTTCTGAAACAGTGGAATATATGAAGAATGGCTTGGTCTGCGATATTAGATTACTTAGAGTTTGTACAGCAGTTGAATAGCTCGTTCAGCAGGGCGAATTAAAAAGTGCAACAGTTTGTGAAGCCAAGTTACACAACACGTAAATGTACTTCACTTTGAAAAATTGTATTTATTTAGTTTTTGTATTCCAAAGCTATTCAATTCCTTCACAATGGCCTACAACGTATAGTTTTTATCTGCAGCCCAGCGACACATATGTGTGCCAGTTTAACCCTTTGCGCTCGAAAGGCGACTCTCAGTCGCCACGGAGTTTCGTGCAGCAACTCGAGTTTCTCATGATTTGATGATGAATGAAGTTTCGAAGCCACGGAAAAATGAATTTGGAGGGTGAAACTAACTCGAGTGAAGATGAAATTGATTATCAACTGTTGAAAAATGAGATTAGTAATAGATTAAATGATAAGGGATAATTAGTAATAGAAAAAATGATCTGCGACCGAAAAAGTCATCGAGTGCAAAGGGTTAAAAGACCGTTTATTCTACTATTTTAAATATAAATACTATTCCAATTGATGTCGTATGATCGCAAAGAAAAGCCCTCGCAGCGAGGGGGTTAATCGAACTTCCGGAAGCGTCGATCGCGTAGCCCTGACGAAAACCCGTCGTCCCCTGCGCGGCACTGTTGATGGCGAACTCGCGTTAATTGCGAGGCCCACCGCGAGCGATTCTCGAAGTTCTCGCGTCGGAAGGCCTCCTCGATACCGCTGATACCGCATTCGTCTGCATTGCAGTTAGCCACGAACACCGTTTGACACACTACGTAGCGGAGTTAGCGCGGTGGCACAATAAATGTCACGGTAAAGACAACGCGGCTGAAATTGTCGCGCAAACACGGAACGCGCCTGTCGCCGCGCAAAGGGGAGCAGTTGTTATTCCGCAGGCTAATTTGCACGTGGGCATGGTAAGTATGCGAAGACACGTATGTGATTATTAAAGAACCGCTCTGTCTTTGCCGGTTTTTTTCTCTGCTCGAACGCGTTAGAAACGGCAACGAACCGCTCGGTTGGCTTGCGAAATCTTTTCCTTACGGATGAGAGACTTCGAGTGGGCGTTTCCGAGGAGCAACGTGCACAGGCGTGGTTAATTGTTTCCCAATCGATTTCAATTACGCCGGAAGAATTTGGCGAACAAATTTCGTGGCACTGTCGATCGCGCGAGCCGATTCGAAAAGTGAAAATCGAAGGAGCCGCCAGTCGTTTTAATTATTTCGTCTGGAGTTGGTTCACCACCGCCCTGGGTGCATCGAGAGACTCATCCCCCGAAGTGTCAGGCGCACGTCCCGCACTTTAAACACGTTCCCTAGGACAATGCTCGAATTGTCCGGGGGATAACAAGCGTTCGCTTCGTTATGGAATACAATTGACCCGGTTGCCACGTGTCAGACGTGCGCATGTACGTGCCTTCCAGAGCTTATTCGAGCTATCCGTTCAATTCGTTCTTGCTCGCCCAGATCGTTATCGTTCATCGATTCCTCGTACGAAACGAGCGAGCCGCGAGATTTACGCGCGGAAGTTTGCTTAAACGCGAATACAAGGAAAGAGTTACGTCGGCTAAGTGCGTCTACGAGTGCGCAACGATGACCACGGATACCACCCTTCCTCGCTACCATCTTCGGTCAGGTTCAGAGAGCCTTTCTTTCGTAACTCCATCGCCAGTTCCTTTCCCTTAGCACGACCACTCGCGAATTAATATACACCTTTCCTTTTCGCGTAGGAGCGAACGTGGCTTGCCACTGCGACAGCTCTCGTTACGGATGAAACACGACGTTCAACTGTATCGCGTTCCTTCGAACGTGGGCACCAACGTTGCACCGATATCGACCGACAAATTTCAAACTGGAACGCATCGAGTAAAACACCAACGCCGTGAAATCGAATTTTCGTAGCGAGCCGGAAGAACACGTTCGTGTTAGATTGATACATCATTGATTCTATTCCCTTGCAGGTAGCTACTAACGCGTCGCTGGAATCGTACAGTGAGCGATCGAAGGAGAATTACACGTCGAAGAATCATACGCGATAGACGGAGTAAAGAAAGTCTGTGCATCGATCGCCTCTGTTACGTCATATCTCGCAATCGATCTTCGAATTTCTAGGAGCATCAAGGTTTTTAAGTCGCTTTGGGTACTCGCCCCAGTCGTATACCGCCATCTTGCACGCCATTAATTTAGGGGCACCGCGAACCTTCAGGCAAGCCGTGCACACCGACATATTTCGATTACTGGAAATGTGCTAGAGCACTTTAACGTTTGATCGAGGACTGCATTGGCGTTTCGACGTCCTGGCTCTGCCAGGTACGTATCTATTGTGCATGTATATTACTGTTCCTGACATTTTGGTCGAATCGCAATAACAGCGCACGAATGTTACCGAAACGTATGACTCGACGATTTGGTAGTAAATTGCGAAAATCCACAATTTTTCTAACAACAATTTTATTGGGATTTGGGCAAAAGAAAAACTCGTATTCATATGAAGGACTGTGAAACATCAACAGACTCTCGAACAGTTTACTTGACCTTTCCTTCATACGATCCTTTATCTCAAAGAGCTCGCGTATCCTTGGACCAATTCTACGTACAATAATAGTTAATAAATAAGTTAATTTTGCTAATTCTAATAAATATCTACGGTTTCAAATCGAATCCGCGATACTATTGGACGATAGTGAATCGCTTTCACCTGCCCAATCGATGGATTCGAACGAAACTGAAACGATTCCAGACGATCTAATAGGTAACCACGTAGGTAGCCTGACGTCATGACCGAATAATCCTTCCTGCGAGATCAAGGTCGTCCAAGTCTCTTCGAGAGGCCATCGCCAGCGAGCAGGAAGCAGGAGAAAGATTGAAATGGAAAAAGGATTTATCGATATTCTGTTAACCTCGTGGAAGCACACGTTATGCGCCAGACGGGTTACGAATGTATTCGTTCGAATGAAATTGAAAGCTAGAATGCGAACAGAGGGTTGGCGAGGCTCGAAATCGTATGAATATTTGCATGGAATTAGAAACGTGTATAAAGAATGCTGAAAATAGTTGCTAAATATCGTTAATCGTGCACGTTGCGTGTAGATGTGAAAATGGATTGAAAAATTTGCGCGTTTGGGTCTAAGCGCGTTTTTTACCGCAGCGTGGCTGACTACGAATTGTCTGCGCGACATTATCTACTTACGTGATCGTCGTAGAGTCGCTAGACTCTGCACATCGGTGCATAAATGATCGCACAATGTACTGTAAAAATTATAAGCGATGTTCGCATTTAGACCACCATCTTTGCAGTGCAGCTTTGCATGTAAAGTATGTCTGAATTCCTCGATGAAAAGCTTCGCAAGTTTCAAGGCAAACACCGCGAGGAAAATAAGAAGAAAACAGAATGTTTCGAGGAGGATGCATTCTTCGTTTTAGGTTATTATTAAGTAACCAAGCGTAAGCAACGAAGCGTCTCGAACTCCAAACTAACGAACGAACATCGTGTTCTCTTAACGAGGATGAAACTTAGGCGAATCACTTCGGTCAAGTACTAAATTTCTCTGAGGAGGCATGAAAAGCACTCGATTTTTAAGCTCAAATGCCAATATTACGATTTTCGCGCAGCAGTGCACTACTTCTAACAAAAATGAAAACTCATTCGGTGTCAAGGAAAGTCGGTTTTAAAGATCAAGGTCAGGAAGCAAGCACCTAGCCGCGGAGTAAAAAACAGGATTCAAGCTGCATCATCGAATTAATTAAACGATGTTTCGAAGAGCCTTTTGAAAGTTAAATACGAAACAACGAACGTGTTATCGTTGCTTGGCAAAATATACCGATAAATGACGATAAATTTCAGCGTAACACAATATTTTCAGACGATACATGGCTATTAAGAAATATTTACGTTAAAATGAAAAGCGCGAGCAAATGTTAAACGTTTGAGAGTACGTTTAATCGTCAATAAACAAAAATACAAATTTGTTTCACGAACAAACGAAAATATTTTCTTCGTTTCGACGCAGTATTTGCTCGCTGCTAAAATCCTCGTGCTTTTTTTGCCACGTTTCTTACTCTGGATATCATTTAACCGGTTACGATACGTCATTGAGAAGCACAGATGCATTCAACTTACTCGATCTTATCACTGACAGATGAAATTCCGCGATATGAAACCAAGTACGTATCATTTTCAGATTGCCAAGTTTATGTCTTCGTCTCTTCTTCGTTTCGTTCGAAACGATGCCAGTGAAAACACTGTGATTTCGATTTTATATGTTTCGACACGAAAATACATCGATAATAAAATACTTCGCATTTAAGCCGGCTAATAGATTGCGGATCTCCATGCATTCGCGAGAAATTTCAACTCGCAAAGCGCGCGGAACGTGTCACGATATTTAAAAATAGTCAAACAGATCTGTATCTAAACCTTCATTTCATTAGTCGCGTATAAAAATATAAAATTGCATAAACATCCGCGTTTCAAAATCTTACATAACTTGCGGATCAAATGTAATTTTAATGACGCCTAACTTTGGCCGCAATGCGTATATCAAACGTGTCAAAGTAATCACGACTCCATCGCGTACGCGACACTTCTTTGTTCGAGCGATTAGAACGATCTGCGATCTACATGTTCGATCAGAAGATTCGACTGCCTTCGATAACTGTTCCACCACTTTGCACAATTGCGACATCGAGCAGGGATACAGTCGTATCGGATAGATACGATTTCGTCATCTCGAGGGCAGACAGGTATATTATATCGCGTACGATACGTCGTACAATCGAGGCGAATTAAAAATGCAACGTGTGCGCGTATTATACGGGTCAGAATGTCGTCCGATCTATACCCGGTTCGATTAAGCCACACCGAATAATTGACGACGGATAGACGTGCCAGTAATTGATCAACATCTCCCGGGCAACCGTGCACGGGCCTCGAGAAGGGGGGGGCACGAATTTTCAGCCAAACAAACACATTTCTCGACCGACGGAACGTGTATACAAACCCGCGGGGCATCGTACGACGCGTACGCACGGTCGAAAAACACGGCAGAAGTATCGCGGCGTGGAGCCTACGATTGCGCCACGGCGCGTGTAATTAATTCGCGTTAGAGGCTCGTTTACCTATTGTTCGCGGAACGCGATATACGCGCTGCACTGTCGAAATCGCGCACGAAATCGTCGACACGCGTTCCACGAACGGCGAGGGACCCGTATACGCGATCGAATATCCGCGTATTGATCGGCGGAAAAACTGGATCGCGCAAAAGATAGATGCGCGCGAGAAGGACGACCGGATAACTGTTCAGGGAGGGCGCGTTCACACCGGAATCGATAACCGCGAGAAGTGGCCGCAGGAGGGGGTGGTCCGCGATCATCCTCGACGTACAACATTTCGAGCATAGCCCTCGAGATGCCATCGACGCGACCGAGTCCTGATCTCCGATCGGATATATACGTATCCGACGGGATCGAAATGCGAAAGGGGGTAGGCGTGTATGGTTCACCATGGCACAGGTGTACCAACGATCGACGAGACCGATCCGGGAGGTCGCGATCAATGGTACACTATGTATCGTACTGATTTCGTTCGACTCACCTGTTCGAATCCGCCGGTGGAACTCCGTCAGCGGACGATTACGAAACTGGTACGGGCACTTCCACTGATCCTCCGGTGTGAAATTCTTGCTGCGTCCACTGGTGGTCGCTGAGGATGGGTGCTGACACTTGATTACTGGCGATCGGCGATATAGAGATGTAGAGGGAGAGAGAGAGAAAAAACGCGCGAATAACGTGAAATGTAGGAGAGAGCACGGTAGGCACAGTGTACGAGGACGCGAAGGTAAACGAGAGAGATGGTGAAGACTGGCGAGGAAGCGAGACGAAGATAGGTGCGGTGGAACGATAACAGCCGCGAATCGGCCGGAACCAGTATCGCGGTGAGATTTCAGCGCTGACAGTCGAGCTTTTTCTTTCTGGGACGCGACTAGCCCGGACAGAGCACACCGCACGCACGCCTCTTTATCACAGCGGCATTTTCACTAATGTAACCCGAGGCCAGAAAGCGAGAGGCCCGCGACGGCACCGAGAACCCCCAGCCGGATCCCGTTTTCGTAAACGCTCGACTCCGACTAGCCGCGTATCGAGACTGACCCGTGTACCAGCGGCGCGCATGCGCGTCCCACCGTAACGCGCACGCGTCACTGTTCCGGCCGCTACTGCTCTTATCAGCGCACCGTTCTGCTGTCAGTAGAATCGGGGAGTCGCGCGACGACACCCCATCCCCACCCCGTTCGCCCTTCGATTTCACGGTGAGCACGACGTTGAAAAAGGGCGAGAGAGAAAAGACGCGTGCGCGATGACACCAGTGCACCGAGCGTACACCTACGTGCACGCTTCACGTCCTACGAACGATGGAAATGGCATCCGGATGAACGATTTCTCAATCGTTTCGCAGCGATAAACGTCCGCCGACTTCCGACGTCCTCTAATGGGAGTATACACACGTAAAGCGGCGCGAGCGATCGCATCGGTGGTTGTGATCGATTAAAATCGAGGGGACGGTGAGCGTGTGGAAAATTGCTACTTCGCAGCAGGGTGTTCCCAGTAGGATCGACGTCGCGATATTAGATTCCGTAGAGTCAGCGTAACAGAACCGTAAGGGAACGGGTCGTGTGACATAATTCTTCTCGCACGCGATAAACGCACTTTATCACCGGCCTTATCATTGTTACTACGAACAATAACACCGCGGCTGGATTGATTTAACATACGAACAGAGGAGTGCGTAGTATCGTAAGAGCTGTTACGCGAACTTCTATGAACGCACGACACTCGAACTTAAAAATAGATTTTATTTGTCACAACAATACTATTTACGCGGCTGTACAAACATTCCGAGTTAGATTATATTTCGTGGCAGCTAAATTGTACAGACTATTACGGTTTCGTGAATTCCTGTCGTTCGTCCTCGAAGAATCACGTAAAACTGGAATTTTCCGCTCGTCGAAAGTTCCTTTCAGCCTCGGATACGTGACGAGCATTTATTACAGAGGGATTTCTTTCGCACGGAAAGATTTCTCTCGCTCGTCAGGGATTCGCAGCGGAACCGCACGACGACTCAACGTTATCTAACTCTATGATGGATCCGGAACCGGGATTTGAGGTGTTCGACCCTCTAACATATCGTGGAGGAGAATACTAATTTCCTAGAAACAAACGTTTTCTTTACCGTTCCCATTTCCTGAGGTCAGGAAGCGTTCCTTTTAAACCGTTTATACGCAAACGTAAAAACAATGGAATTAAGCCACATCGATACGTTGTTTGCTTATCGAAATAATTATATCATGTATGAGATCAGAAGCGTAACTTATAAATATTTGCGAGTAAAATGATTTGATAGCGTACCTCTTCCCTCTGAACTCGTAATCTGTCGATAATCGGTTCGTTAAAGTTGGGTTCGTTACTTGGATCCTCGAGGATAATTTCGTTGCTCCTTGACTCTTGCGGTATACGAGTAACGTAAATCTGTTTGATGGTATCTAAGATCGCCGAAGGTCGCGTCTGAGGAAATTGCAAATCGATCGACGAGAAGCAATCTGTACCGGACGGTACTGCTAATGGCTTCGTGAAATCCGTGCACTTTGCATCTCTGCGGTTTACGATATTCCGTGGAATGAAAATAGCACGTTAATATCGAAACGTGTTACCATGATGTCCGATGGCGAACGAAAAAACTTACGGAAGTGGAGTACCAAACCCATAGTGCGATAACAAGTCTTTAATTCGTCGTGATAAAACCTTATCTTTTAACGCGTAATAATAAAGGTCGGCTCCTAAAATATGAGCTATAGCTCTCAACGTTTTTCCAATCAACTCCCTTTTATCCAAGTCCAAACCCTGTTTCGGAATAATCAGACTGTTACTTCACGATGCAGGCGCAAATTGTTGTTTGTAACTTTTATATCGAGTGAAGCACGTCGACACCTTGAATTGATCGTATTTGCCGCCTATAATTGAAAGTTTCATCGGGAATGGATCGACTTCCCTCTCCGACGCCTTTCTCCGCTGCTCAAGACGCCTCCGCTTAAGCTGCTCGATCATTTTATCGTGGTAACTCATTTTCATCGCATTACGAATCACCGATAAAGTTTCTTCGAACGTGGACCATAAAATTTCCGGTTGCGATAAATCGAACACCACCAATACAACGACGTGGTGAGGGGAATGAGTTAACGACGAGCCCGTCATTGCGGCTGAGACCAGCGACGATGTTAATTGTCCTATTTCCCAAACATGCGCGATGTTTTTCGTCTGAATCGATGAAACGGAATTAAACGAGAAAGAAATCTTGCAATGGTATCCTAAAAAGTGTCTGAATTACTGCGAACTTACTAAACTCTTCCCAGCTTTCCGGCCGAAAGAATAATCCATCGCTATTGTTGGTTTTGGTGTGTCATCCTTTTCAAGAAAGCGGTGTACAATTGTAGTTTTACCCTACGAATTCACATTCCTTCATTACGATTTCGTGTGCATAATTCATAGTTTATAGGGGGGTATTTGATCGAAATATTACGCACAACACCTTTGCTGCCAATAACAATGATCGAACGCTCGTGTGTTTCGTTTGGATCGACTTTACGTTGCTGTTCTTCTTCTAAACAAAGACGCACAGCAACGTCTCTAACATTCTCCTCGCTAAAACATAATTACTTATGTCACAATAATGAATTTCTCTGGTAAAAATGTTAAAAGATACGTACGAATTTCGATCTGCCATATCGTCCTAGTCCAAAGTGTATAAACAAATATTGGAACGAACGTACGATGATGCACAGGTTCATACGTAGGCTATCAGAGTGTTTGGCTAGTTGTTGCTATAGTAACGTAATAGAGCTCGGTAAGAATTTAGTTTTGAATATGTAGGTGGTACAATATTTCTCGTCGTTAATTCGCTTTAGCTTTAATTTTGAATGCGAGAAAAAGCATGCACGAACATCTAAGAAAATATTAAAATACAAATAAAAGTAGGTAAAATAAGCACATGCGTGATACTTTGCGAGTAATCCACCGTCCGTGAACTGTCCGTATACGACTTACATATGCAAATAAAAGAGAAAACTTTTATTCGAGAAGCCTGTGAAAACTACATAATTAAATTCTTTGTGGACGCTTTGAAAAGAAGAGCAACGCAACAGATTTAGAATAGAAAAATGTCTTTTATTTCGTAGATACTGTTGCCTACGATATATTACGACGGTTTCCAGCTCAAGACCGGAAATTTATATACGGTTTCGTAAATTTGTTTGCCTGTATTTGTCTGGGGTAACTTATATTCATTTAAAGCAGAAATAACATATGATACAAGTCGTAAAACTAATTAAACTCTTGTTTATTACATTTCTAAATATATTGTAGGTGTAGTTTCGAAAAAAAGAGTTGTTTTTTTCCTCGCTCCTCAAGACATACATAACTTATGTTGCTTCTGCTCTCACGAATTTGTGTAAATATAATTTCGATAGATCATACAAGCATGCTAAATTGTAACTGTACAATTTATTAAACATAATTGGAATAATATTTCTGTCTTTGGCTATGAGGAAAGAACAACCAGTATGTAATTTTTTATCTTTGGTCATAAGGATAAAAAATTCTTACAGTCAATTATATACAAACATTGTAATCAATCATTTTTCAACCTTTCCCCTTTTAACTCTGTAGACGTAAAGACACGTGAGACGAGTAGAATTAAATGCTAGTAACTTCACTTTTATCTTCTTGGGAATTATCATCGAATTTTTTTGTAATAATCAATTTACAATGTACACATTCATTGTATATGTATGGATACACTTATGTACGCGGAAAGTATGACAAATTGAGTATTTAAAAAAATTTGATAAAAATCCCTGTGTGTATCAATGTATTCTAATGAACAGTATATGTCTAACAAGACACGTTTACTATTTAGAAATTAATTTAATAATCTGTCAATAAAAACAGATTAGTTTAAGCAGAGAGAGAGAGAGAGAGAGAGAGAAAGAGTGTGACAGAGGGTATATAATATATAAAAATGTTTAAATAATCTGCCAGAGTTAGTCCAGCAATAATACTTTTTACAGTCTGTTCAATTTAAACAATGAACACAACGATAAAAGCAGTCGTATTACATCTCTCACATCTTAAGCATCATTTAGGTCTTTACACGATTTTATTAGAAAAAAAAATGTGTACATTTCTTAGTTTCTTATTTCATGTTACTTCAGAAGGGATATTAATTTTGATGGATAGAAAATGTGCATATAATGCATATCTTCACGATATATCTATTACGCTAATCATCGTAAATAGTTATAGCGAAACAGAAATGTAAAGTAATTTAGTACCTGGGCATTGGTCCTAGTATACGCTCATTTTTGCATGCATTGTGCTAAATGAAATTGGTTAAACGAATCGTTTCATAAGTAGTAGTAATAAACGTTTCACTTTTACTATTGCATTCAATTGCAAATAAGCTCTTCATACTTAATATTGTAGGTATGGAAGTAAATAATTTTCTACTATTTATTATAGATTCCTTTGCATAGTTTTCATACTTATGTATGAATTATATATTTGAACACTATGGTATGTAAGATCGTTTGGGAGATGCAAAATATGTGTAACCGAATTTCGTAATTGAATTAACTTGTAATTTGTACTAAAATATCAACAACCGATACAGGGTAATATCATACTTCTTTTAAATAAGTCCGCTTGTTATTTACACATATTTTCAGAATATCGAGTAGAGCATTTTATAAAAATGCTGCTTGTAAATTCCTTACGTTAATATTACTAAACAGACTTTGCATTCCATACAACCTTATGAATAAAGTAATTATAAATATTTATATGGATAATTTTAATACAAGCCACATCTTTAAAAATTCATCAAAACGTTAATAGTCATCGAGATACAACGCGTGTAAAGGAAGACTGTAATAAAGATTAGTCACCTTTTTCTACAATATTTCATCGCTTCTATTATGCAATATACCACGCGCTCTGCATGTTATCTGGTCCATATATCACTCATCCAATTGTCATCTAACTCGTTAGTTGGTAACACTTTTAATTTTCTTAATGCCTCAAGATAAAACGTTAGTTCTGACGTAACGACACCGTGCTGTGGGCCACCATTATTCACTATGTTCATTTTGATTAATTGCTCTCTAAGTTTTTCTTTGAATGATGTATTTACTGTACGATATAGTGTTTGTACTTCAACTGCCGGAAGAATTCCAGATACCGCTTCGTGTAATTTCATTAAATAACTGTAATCGATAATTAATCATATGGAGTAGCTCTAATTAATAAAACGATTTAATTATCTAAGGCTTACCTAGAAATATTTCTAAAGGATTTCGATGGTACTGGTGGCCTCGCGGTCCATTTCGATATTTGGCCGCCCAATAGATTATCGACGATTGTGAGAATTTTACTATCGATTTCTTTCACGTGCGCACGGATATCCCTTTCGACGCTGTCCAATAAAGCAACACCACCGCTTATACTTGATGCACCAAGTCCGCGACTAGGATTTTGTTCCCCAAGTACTGCATGTAATTAATAACATATGTTTATATTTAATTAAATACTGAAAAATACTTTATTAGAAGAGAAGCTAGAATTCGAATCGAATGGCTTACTTTGAAAATGTGACTTTACATAAGGCATAAACCATAAAATTAGTTTTAAACTACGGGCTGCTAATACAAGTATTGTGCTGGTGATTGTTTTTAAACCAGCAACTTGCATCGCGCCTGCTCCAAGGACGAGTTGACAACATCGAGAATTGTAATGCCGCAATAATTCAGCTAAATGCCTTCCAATTGTTCCTGACAAAGCAATTAGTTCACTGCCAGTTCTACAAGTACAGTTTCATTAGCATCAGAAAGTGTTTCATAAGTTACTTAGAATTTTAATATAGTACCTGCAGTATTCGTGAATCATTTGTATAAGCATTAAAGCTGTGCCAACGACTGCATATTTTTCATCTCCTACCATAATGAAACTTTGAATATCATCTTTTTTAACTTTATCATCAGCCTTAAATACATTTAACGGGAAAGTTTTGTTTTCGTACACGTATGTTACTAATGACTGGAATTCCGGTGGCACGTCAGCTTGTTTCCACCTTTCGGATTCCAATAAAAGAGTGAGCTTCGTTTTGAACTCGGTATGAAATCTCTGAATGAATTTACTAGCCTGTGCCTATAATATGAACGGTATATTTTGTCGTTCTTATAACAATTTGTCGAGTATATGTATGATTTAGAGTATACCTTGAATGCAGAACGCAACCCTGTACATTGTTTACCACAAAGTTTCTCGCAACTTTCTGTAAATTCCTCGACCAAATTAGCTAGCTGGCATACTTGAGCTGTTGTTGCCCTTTTACTTAACCATGATGATTTATCGTTCCAACTTTGGCATTCTTTATCGTCTTGTTTATTGTTTGCATTCTCATTGCTCTGTTTCTCTTTTTCATTTTGTAGTTTATCTTTATCGCTTGTACCTGCAGAAAGCAGATTTCCCATTCGCTCATGGCAATAATCACAAATTGAGGTTATCATGTCATTCAGTTTGGTCGTTACTCGTGAGTGTTCTGCTTGGGTTAACAAACGATCTGATATTGTATCATCGAATGAACCGTCACACACTCGGCCTGCCGCAAGATCCACTGTATCACGCATTACATCATGTACAGCCTGGAAATGCACATTATCGTCGAACACTTACATGTTTAAGTACGTCAAGTGGGACTAAATATTGTTACTTAATATCGTTATACCTTAACTCGCATAAGGAGGAATGTCAGCGATTGTATAGAATTATGAAGTAACGTTAATCTTTCCGCGAGAGAAAGTCCACCGACTTCTAATGCAGCAGCTTGTTGATCGCTGCAACAGTCACTCGCTGCCAAGGCTTCTATAACCCTTTGTTTCGTTACTGCTCGGACCGTTGTCACAGCCTCTTCTTTGTAAGTATCCACAAATTGGAAATGTTTTTGTCGCAAAAGACCAGAAATGATGGAAACAAGTTTGTCCTGTTCGTTGAGGATGTATAAATGAACTCACTGGGAAGAGACGCACGACAGTTTGTTTGCTACGAACTAGTTGCACAAAACTGTAAGAAATTATGCGAATACTTACACCATCCAGAACCGTGTTTTCTCCTCCTAACGGTCTATTTAAATCTGCAGTTGCGTATCTTTGGAATTCTGTAGATAGCATTTTATCAACAAGCTTTTCCATCTCTGTTAATTGTGAACTTAAATGCCTAAATGAAAAAAATAGAAAGGAGAAAGGTTGAACATATTTATAATTTTGTAAGAAAATAGTCTATAAACAAAATGATAAATATACCTAAAACTATGTACTCCATTCAATTCCTGCAAGAGTATTTCTTGCGTTGTAGAAATAAGATCTAATGCTGCAACATAGTCTGGTGTAGATAACAACAATTGTATCATAGGTTGACTTTGATGCACTGTAGCCATAAGTTTTAATTTTTCTTGAACTAACAATTGATTAGATCGAGCTCGTTCTAACCTGAAGATTATGTTCGAATTGAATATAACATCAGCGAAACTTTGAAATAAATTCATTTACTTACCTTAAGATTTCTAACGAATCATTGACTAGATGTTTATCTACTTGGTGTATATTCTTTCTAAGGGCTTTAAGTACTGTGATAGTTTGCGTAAGTTGCTCCATTAGAGCATCGTGGGATGTCATAGCATGGAAAAATGCTTGAGACTTAGAAGCAACTTGTTCCGCTATTCTAACTTCCACAACATCTAAATAATGACTTAACTATAAAGAAAAAAGCAAAATTAAAAATTTGTTTTTCTTTATAACTCAACATTTCTTAATTGTATTACCTTTTCTTGCATTTGTTTCATATGGATAACAATGTTGGAATCTTCATTTAATAAACCATTTTTTGCAAATGGGAATACTGCATAAAAATTATCTTTCTGAGAAAGATCCAAGTTAGGTGTTAAAAATATTTTAGAAATGTTAGACAAATCAAATTGCGTTCGATCTGCAAATTTCCAATTTAAGAATTTCATGCTATGAAATAAGAATATCATTTATTTTATCTGTTTCACATTTACCTAAAGATTTAACCTTCCTTAAATTTGGAAAATTTTGTAATAATTCATTAGGAGTACCAGATTTATTCACATTTGAATTCATACGAGAATGTTTTCGATATCTCTGCAAATAAAATTATTTTCAAAATAAGTTATTCTTCCTGTGGGCTAAAATACGCTTTTAATTATCACAAACAGAACGATTACCCTTGCAATTTTCTTCAGATATGATTCAAAATGTTGCATCGTGATTTCAGGAAGGTACGGACTTTTGGGTATGTCAACTTTCTCTACGAATCCATCTCCCCAGGTGCGAGTTAAAAAGTTACTCTGTTTCCCTTTAAAGGGGTCATTTAAAACAGCCGGCAAATTTTGTGCTGCGGAATACACAGTCCACGAAGAAGATGGTTCCGACAACTGACCGTTACTTTTGTGTTGCTGCTGCATTGTGGCGTGCTTGGTAGCGTGTGCTACATAATCTTTGTCAGAAACACCTTCCACAGGAAGACTAGTGCATACTCCATTATAACCATAAAGGCACACAAACGAACCACCCTCCCTAGAGCAATGCTGATCTCTCAAATGTCTGAAATTAAATTAAATGCTGCCAATTAATGTAGGTGTTCATTGTTTTATCGCTGAGTTTGAATACAGTGTATTGTACAAAAAATATTTTTCTCCTTATTAATAATCAGTTTGGTTCAAATAAATAGGAATAAATTGATAACAAAAGGTGTAGAAGAACTTAACATATTCGCGACTTAGAGATTATTTGCGCTCCTCAAATATGTTTGTTTGAGGTGCTTTATACGATCTTACATCCTAATAGAAGAACATTAAATCTGTGAGATACGAATGTTTCAGTCTAATTAACGAAATCAGATGTTGGGCGTAATTAACTCTAAAATTGCAAACACGTTAAGCAAATGATCTATAGTAGGATATAGTGCCGGAAAATCAGTCGAAACGAAAGCGTTTTAGAAGAGATTTTTTGCCTCAAATAGATAGGTAGATAGGTGGTTCCACCTTATGAAATCCTCAATTTGCTTGAACGTAAGGTTAGCACAATATTCACAAATCAAAATCGTGGACAATGATTCGGATTCTTTCACGATTTTCGCCATTTTCCATTTGTAACGTTACTTCGCCATTCTGTCACTGTTTCATATAATTTACGACACATCGAAGACTGTCCACGTTAATCACACTTCGAGGAGTATTTAGCGATTGCAATTATCTGCTATCGTCCATTTTCGAATATTGTCTGGCCAAAGAATGTATAGTCGGACAGAGAAACTCCCTCAGCAGATGTCTTCGGTGTTCGTTTCAACGTGAACATGGCTGGAGGTTCTACTCAACACCAACCAAGAACCAGCAATGTGTATTACGTGGTATTCGACCCACAAAGTGTTGGTAGCTTTTACACGAAGTTTCGTTTCTCTGAGACTCCATCTACTTCGTGTTTTAACGAATACACGTCATGATTCATAATGACCAACAAAAGCCCATCGTTCTGGTGACCATCCGCATTGGTGAAAGTTCCTAGATACACATCTAGTTGTTCCACTTGCGCGAAGCATGACTGAAAAGTATTACATAAGTACATAGATTTTGCATTGCATGCATTAGCATATAATATTATTTCGAGTTTCTTTTTAATTAATATGTACTTCAAAAACACCTGCTGTAATTGGTATAGAGAAACTTTAGCACGCAAAAGTAGGATGATTTCCAACTAGTTTTCTTCGTTTTGGTATCGAACTCGACCTTTCTTAAATATTTAAGAAATGGTTCTTAAACAAAGGGGAAAAACTGAGTATTTTTAAATGTCTTTTTTATTGATCGTTTTAAGCTCTTCTCCCTCCCTTTCTAGCGGTTTCTTGTCATTATATTTCGTCGGTATTATTACGCGTGTACATATGCTTCAAAATTCATTTATACGTATAAAATCGTCTAATAAACTTCATACAAAATTATATCACAAAAAGTGCCAATATAGAAACATGTCTTATATAAAAAAATAAAACATATCCCGTTTAACAAATTCAAGTAAAGACGAATCTGAAAATACTATCCCGCTTAACAAACGTGTCGTTGTTTCGTTAAAAAAATCTGTCCATCTTTGCGCATTGTTCATCGCAGGATATTATTTTCCGACTCCATACGAATGTCTCATCATCGATTCACTTTCCCATCTCTTTGACGATTTACCCAGTTGTTCGAAATTTAAAGGAGAGACTACGATTAGGCTGAAAGAAAAGTTATTTGAATTTTTGGCTGCTGCTTCGAGTGGATCGATTGGCAATTTTTAAACGTCCCCTGTCAGTACGAACGCCACCAACTGTGCTAACATTTTCTATCAACATAACCGTAGGCTAGTTAATCGCTTTGAACATTCATTGTTCTCCCCGTTCAACTGTCCGTTTGAGGTGACGAGGGCGTTTCGTTGCTCATCGAATTTTCACTGTTCTGCTGCATTTGATCCTGCTGATGTTGATGTTGGCTGCGGTGCACTTCCAGCGCTAACAATTTTTGCCGTTTCTCTTCCATCAGGCGTTCGCGGTGTTTGTGGATATAATCGTTTACGTTTGGTAAACCCATGATCACGCAGGCTGATAGCGCGGAACGATAAACGTTCATGTCTGTTGCTTCGTACCTGTGTATGTGCACAAAGTGTATGTTAAAACGCGCTAATTAGCTTATAATGTCTTAGCAATTACAGCAATTGCCCACGATGATTATTCGAAATGATATAAATTATGCTGACGTTGGTCATAAAAACAGGAGAAAAACAGCAGAGAAAAGACGCAATAAAATGCCAATAATTTGCATATTATGAGAGCTGTACGTGTTACATTGTTTAAAGCAATCTGCATATATGGGAGTGGCCTTTTCTTATAGTTAGAATAACACTAGTGGCCGTCGCGTGCAGGAAAAACCGAAGAAAGAATAAAATTTCGATTGCTCGTGAAGTTTACCATTCGTTCGTCTTTTCATCGTAACATTCGACGTGATAGATCGTGGTGACACCGTTGAATCCACCGATAGCAAATATCATGTCGTCGATTACTTCAATCGCAAAGTTGCTGCGCGAGTTGTACATATCCGGAATCGAAGTCCAAACGTCTGTCGTAGGATTGTATTTTTCGCCGCTGCACATTCTCGATATCCCATTGAAACCTCCTGATCGAAATATTTCAGAACAGGCTTAATTAAAAGACGTGCACGAGGCTTCTTTAAGCAAAGCGAAACGTCAACATTAGTACCAATAACGTATACGTGGTTATGATAAGCTATACAGCACACTCCGCTCCTGCGTGATCTCATTGGGGCTATCATTGTCCATTGATTGGTTTCTGGATCGTACACCTCAGCCGAGTTTAAGCATTCGTGGCCATTGAATCCACCCGTAATGTAAATTTTGTCTGTCGTACAAGAAAAACACAACGACTCGATTCAGCGTTTGAATCACTGCCAACGCATTCCTTATCGCTAATTCTACCGTCACATCTCGTAGTATCGAATTGAATAGTACCGTTTAAAGTAGTTGCACTAGCATCCGATCTTTGGCAGTTCATGGGCGCTATCAGGGACCACTGGTTCGTCTTGTAATTGTAACGTTCCGCGGTGCTTTGCCGATAATAACCATCGTATCCTCCCATCGCGTAAATCAGATCATTTAGTACCGCTACGCTAACGTAACACCTAAGAATCGAGACGACTTGATCGAGAATCGTTTCGTGATATTACGTGAATTACAAGAGAAACTTTGCTTGTTTAGAAGCAACTACTTATACAGCGTTTTCACGTGTACACAATTGAAAAGGACATTGACGAGTTGTAAAATTAGTAGTTTTAGTTTGCAAGACCTACTTTGAAAGAGATCGAGTGTTCTACGCTTATGTTTAAAGAAATTTTTATCCATTTAACCTTCTGGCATTCATCGGAGCTATTTCTCTCCAAACTTTGGTAACAGCGTTGAAGCAACGACAACTATTAAAATAATCCGCACCGTCGAAGCCGCCGATCACGTAAATGTTAAAACCGACCACCGCAGTTCCGTGGTACGCGCGAGGCCCAATCGGATCTACTTCTTCCACCTTTCGAAACACGAAAGTCGACGATGAGACTTGATTTTCAACAAGCGAGTCTTAGGCAAAAATCGTTGTGCAGCAAGAAAAGTAGAATGGAAAAAAAGTGATGAACGCTTCGCGTTACGATGTTCACCTTGATCCATCGATCCGCCCTGGTGTCATAGGTTTCAATGAAATTTGTAGGACTTCTGCCACTCCATCCACCAACAGCGAAGAGTATCTCGTGGGGGACTCTCGGTCGCGCTATTTTCGGCGTTGGCACCTCCCCGTCTTTTTGCGTGATAATTTCCAAATCGTACAAGAATTTTAACGTCTCGATGATGATGGGTCGGCACGCGTCGTTTCCGGTAACGTACGGATGGTCCTTCACATTTTCAAGGAAGAACTGGGTGTCCAACAGGCCAAGTCGAATGTTCTTCATCAGGTCGACGATATAATCCTTCCGAGATTGAGGATCGTAGTCGATCCATTTCAATACCAGTTCCCACACCGTGTCCTCGCTTTTAACGTTCAGCTCGTCCGCCCCAATTAGCGTGGTTAGCTCCTCGATTGGTAGCTCGAGGATCTCCTCGCTACGCTGGGCTACCTGTATTGTATTAAACGTTTAGCAGAATTCCGTTACGTAATTTCAGACGCGACACTTGTACATTTTTCACGGACGGCTGCTGTTTTGCAACAAATGAAAGCGCTCGAAACTCGCTTAAGACCACGGTCGTGGGTTTTTGCGCAAGAGCAACACGGAAAAACAATGAAAGTAGCAACGACCTGCACGAAGTGTCTCATGACGTAACGATACGCGCTGTTCTCCAGTCCCTTGCAAAAGTGCTCCCGCGCGAATCTCATGACGCTGATGCAGTTCTCCGGCGCCAGATTCTGCTTCAGGTACTCGCAGCAGAAGTCGAGGACGCCCAAAATGTTGAGGTAGTCGGCGGTGACCAGCAGCTGGCAGACATTTTCGCTGTTCACGTTTATCGATCGCAGATACGCGTACTCGAGAAGCAGATTCATCATGTTGCTGCTGACACCCGGCAACAGGACGTCCGTTTTCTCGCGCGAATGCAACGTGGTCGTGAATAGAGTTCTGCGAGCAGTACAATGCACGTATCGCGGTTGAATCGTGACCGAAATCGTGATGTTAATCGATCTCAACCTGAAGTAAGGGCTGCAAGCTGACAGAATGGCTCGGTGAATCGGAAACACGCCGCCATCTTCGAGTCTCAGAACGGCATCGCAGAGAAGGTTGTTCTGTCGGAAGTCGTAGAGCGATTGCATCGCTTGCGTACTCATACATCGACCGCTACTTTCGGCAATCAAACGCTGGGTGTTCGTTTCGGATAAATCGAGATCGTTGCTATTGTCGTTTGGGTCTACATCCATATCAAACTTCCTTTAAACCGGGACACGAATCTGATGGATCCGCGGCGACGAAGGTGAAGAAAAGCCAGTTGCGTGGCACTTGAAATTTTTCCAGTTGCGCTCCTTTTTACCTTAGCTATTAACAATATTGTTCCGTTAATTTACGTTGACCTTTTTTCCGACGTCAGATTATGTTTAACAGCGATAACAGTGTATGTTTCACATTACGTACACGCGTTATATAAACAAATCGCGAAAGTGCTAATTGCATAATAATTATCTCGTAAAAACGGTACATACTATTTAAAAGTTAGTACGAGGGAAATGCATAGGTCAAAAAGAAAAGGAAAACAACATTGTAAGAAAAAATATCTTGATAATCAATGCGTTATCCACTAAATTGCTACGTAGGATCATAGTCGTAAAACGACTTGACGTAACGAAACGGTTTACTTCCGACTTCTGGACAGATTCTCGTAGATAAAATTGATATTTCCGTATTTCAAACATACCTGCGGAACAAACGATCGCACGTCACTTGCGACTTTGATAATTTCCAAATCGTCCGAGAGGTTAGAGTTTCCCGCGTGTGTCAATGCTTTCGACCGATTCGACACCGTTAATTTTCACGATTTTTACTCTTTAAAATGCGTTCCCCGCGGCACTGTTGCGATTCTAGTTATCGATCGGGTACACGCTAGATTGGTATTTACACGCCTTGGAATTTCGTGTGCTTCAAAAGGGATTCTGACACGTGGACGGACGGACTTGAAGACCGGTTGTTGCACGACGGAGATTTAAAAAAGGGGATACGATTCCGGAGTGGAGCGGAGGAGATGGGTGGCAGACAGATACGAACTATTTTGTGTGATTTTAAAAGAGAGTAAATGTCGTCTCTGGCTGTGACATAGGTCTTACATGTCCGCCGTTCAGTCTAGGACTGTCCTTTAACAAATGAGCACTTCGATGGCAAGATTCATGACGGTTTATTCGTGCGAGGGTTGGAATCGTAGATTGGGTTACGTGTCGATCGAGAATGTATTCTTGCCGCATTTTGCCATTTCGTATCAGTTGATCAGAATTGCCGCGAAGTATAAATGCTTGGAATAAATCAAATGGAATAAAAGGACGAGCAAATTCTAGAGCTTTATAGGTACTACATTTAATAAGTAAAGTAACTCGCTATAACAATTCCTAAATGCGTTATATATAAAATGGAATCATCTTGGTCGTACGGCACTCTCGAATCACTCAGTTACCTCACAATTTAAAAAAAAAAGACATCCACATCCATCGCAGTCTAGTCTGACCACTCAGCCAAAGTTCGCCAAAGCTCAGACCTGGAACACCTCACGCGAGAGCCATCGAAACCGCGTTCACCGTCTGGCCAACAACGGTCCTCTCCACTTTCATCTCACCGCAATCCTCCTCGACGTCCTCCCTCGACGCCTTCGACCTTTCAGCCTCCTCGCCACCGCACTTGTCCCCCCGCGTTTGCTCGCAACACTTGTCCCCCTCCTTTGTCCACCCTTTATCGGCACCCTTGCTCCCAGCAGAGCAGCCGAACCTCAGTTCCTTGAAACTCGCGGGTACCACCGACAACGTGGAGTAGTGCAACCTATGAATCATCGCACTTTGGGATACACTCGTCAAAAGGCCGCTCCAATTATCGAGGAACGGCTCGCGTGTTTCAGACATGTCTCTGATGGACTCCGTCATCTTCGACGTGTCCTCCGCTTTAGCCATCCCCGCGTCTTTCTGTCCGAACAGCCGGAAAGTCCACGCGACCACGGTGAACGTCACGGCGTTCGTCGGGAAGGCTCGGATGATCGTCGAGCTGAGACCTTTGTACAAACAGGAGTATCCTTCCGCCTTGACGGATCGTTTCAAACAGTCGACTACACCAGCGTAACGACTCCCGTCCGCCTGGATTCGGGATTTGACCACGTCCAGAGGATAGGAGACCACCCAGGAAGCGGTACCAGCCAGTCCGCCAGCTAACAGCATGCACGGCGTCGAAACTGGGCTGCCATCCGAGGTCCTCGTCAGCGCCTCGTACGCGAGGAAGTAGACGCCAAAGCTGGGCGTTTCCCTCAGGAACGTAACGCCTAAGCCTCTGAACACACCGCGGTACCCCTCGCGTCTGTACGTGTGCCTGAGACAGTCGATCGGCCCGGAGAAGCTGGAAGCGGTCGTTCGCAGCTGCATGCGCGTTTTCGCCAGCTCGATGGGACTGCAGATGGGACTCTGCGCGATTCCCGCCAAGCTGCCAGCGACGAAGTGGGAGGACAAAGAGGCAGGGTCGGTTACGCGCCTTTGGGTCTCACCGTAGACGCCAAAGATGATGGCGTTCACCACCGCCACGCCAGCCACTGGGGACGACATTCCCCGGTAAAGACCTGCTACCTAAAAAATCGATGGCGTTACCAATGACGTCACGTGAATCCCTTACCTGCGCGCGCCAACGAGAGAGTCTCGTAACGCGAGCCGCGTCTAGAACGTCGTCTACAGCGAAGGACGGCGTTTGGTTTCTAACGCGTGTCCTTCTCCCCCACGAAACGCGTATCTGAAAACACGATGGCGTCCAAGTACCGATTCTTTCGCGAGTATCGTTCGGAAGCAATGCCAGTTGCCCTTGTACTTTGGATTCCGATAGTCCTGCGTCTGCATGTGGACTTTGATGGTGTCCAGAGGATATCCCACCATAATACCGGCGCAACCTGGAATGCATTTTGAACGTTCAGCCGCGAGGTCGAACGGGGTCACTCGTTTCACGCGTGAACGAAAATCGCGAGGAGGCGCGCGCGATACGCGGCTCCTTCTGTTCAGATTACGTTTAATCCAACGAGATTGGTCACTTATCAGCGGGAATATCGCGAAGAAGTGTTCTCGCGATAACGTTTGCCATTCGTTTAAAAGTAAAGGAACGCGAGGAAGATTATACGTTGCTTCCAGCGTCTGCTCGAGGGCAGCGATCGTTTGAACCGCGTTTCGAACGAATTAAAAATGAATTATCTACCTCCGAGGCATCCGGCGAGAAAGTCGAGAGCCATCTTCGTTTAATTCCTACCCGTTTCTTCCAGCCGTAAGGTGATCGCGAGTCTTGCACGTTATTGCCCTCGTGGAATCTCTGCGTTGCGTTCGTCAAGGGTGCATTGAGGCAAGCACAAGTCGTAAATCGGTCCGTTCTCACGATAGGAAAAATGGAATCCATGTAAGATCGATCACACTTCTGTCGTACTTGGGTCTGTAACGCAGCCTTCGGTCAGAAACCGTTCCTTTTTTCGAGCTTCAACTGGATTTTAATCGTTCCGAGATAAACGTGAAGGGATACAATGTTTTTTAAAATGGCGAAGCCTCTGAATTCGAGATAGAGAACGATCTTCCCAGCGTTTTACGCAACTTCTTCTTCTCGTGGAAGAGAACAGGGTAAACTGACGGAAATGTTTCCGGACAAATTTAGTTTAAACAGTTTTTCAACGGTCACGGAGCGATTTGGCGGTCCAACGTTGAAAAGAACGAACGTTTGAAACGAGAAGGGACGCACGAGGAAAGATGGTTTCTACAAAATGGAGGCGAGAAGTGTCCGCGCCGATGTAATACTTGCCGAGTGGTAAGGCATCGCTACATCTCCAGACAGCCGAACTACCCTGCGTTTTAATCCCTTTCCTTTGGCGTTTCGATGCACTCAAACGTTCCTCAATCTTTTTTCTGTTTTAATTAAAAATGGCTGAACGTCCAGCAACAGCAAGCTTCTTCCATACTCTCGCGATCGAGTAGAATTTCCCACTTGGACTAACTAGCTGTTCTAAAAATTCATTCCGTTTCACGGAGCAAAGATCACGCTTGCATTATCAGCGATTTATTGGTGTACCAATACCAACGTTTTGACTCTATTGCAGCAACAATATTAACCACATTCGGGCAATTTTATGCGATCTATCGCCACGCACGACACGCTTGAGGGTCACTCGCTGATAGCTGCTCGTTTTTTACGTCGTTCAATTAAATGATTACACATGGTAAACAGTTGCTCGAGCGTTTTTACATCGCCGCGAGTTTATTGTTCGTTACGTTGAGAAACGAGCGATTGATACCGAACGGTAATTAATAAAGAGGAAATTTTTAAGTATGTTCGCTGTCGAGTAGATTTGTAATGCAATGCAATGCAACAATGTAATCGTAGATTTACATTCTGGGATAAAACGATACCGTATGATTTTCTATATTTTATGGGTAAGGAAACCACATGTGTATCAGAAATTATCCTGTATGCAGATGCGAAATAAAGCATGTGCTAACTCACAGAAGTATGTAAAATTTACTGAGTCATGAGGCCTCGTATTTACTACGTTTTAGCAGCATGCGTTCACACGATGTTTCTTATATAAAGTCATATTCTGAGTTAGCTCTGAAAGATTGTACTTCATCATTCGTTTTCGTAATATGTTTGCCAAACAAAAAATGAAAAAGTGTGCACTTTTGCGAAGTAATCTATTTGAGAATTGATTCATTTGAAACGATATCTGTGAATGGAAAATTCATGGAAATTACGCTTAATTTAATTAATGAAGGCATTAACATAGTTTGCATAGTATTTCAAACATTTTTACAGCAATCGTTCGCAGTGAATAGTATCCTGCTTTTAACATTGGACGCGTTCGTAGCAAATTATTAAATCCCTCGCGTTTGTTTCTTCTCAAGTGAATTTTAAAAAGCAGTGCATGTATATCGAAAACTGGTTTGAATGAGATTGATATCGATAGTACAAACGTAGGTAGATTTGTGCTACACCAAGGCAGTTGTAGCAGCTGGTTTTCTCGAGCGCGTGTTCGAGTTCGCGCAAAAGCATGCAAATTACTTTAATAACAAATCAACGTATCACAGAGACCACGCGAATTTTTACCACTGCCTGTACTATAGATATAATTCTGCAGGAAATTTGCATAAATCTATAATTTTATTCTGACAAACAGGAATGTTTTGAAGAAAACTGTGGCGACATCTCATTAAAACTGGTCTGCGTGACGGCATATGAACCAGTTCAATCAAGACGCTCGCCTTGTGAAAATCGTCAAATACATTTCGATCACGTTCAACCCCCTTGGTGCTCGCATCGATAGCTCGGAAATGGACACGAAACCAATAATGATACCTCGAGCGAAACACCTTGCAGATGACGCGCCTGTCCCATCACCCCCTGACAAGGTAAGAGAAAATTGCGAAAATAATTTCTAGCCCCAAACGAACTGTAGTTCTCGTCGAAAACGAAAGAACGAATAGTGGGAAATAATTTGATGAACAATATGCAACGTTCGCAGATAATTTCGATCGCACAAGTTGTGCGTTATGCTCTCTTGTTTACTCATTACGTACTTGATAGAGTTAACACTGATGTTATACATGCTTCTGACGAATTTTGCATTTTTTAGGACTTACAAACTATGGTATTAGCAAAACAACAATTTCGTTATACGTTACTTTGCGTTCTTAAAACTGTTGTACGAGCGTGCCTCTTAGAATTGATCAGAATGCTTTTATACAAATTTTATCGTTGCTAGCTTGAAAGTGGCAAAAGCTATCGCATTTTCGAAAGCAGTTTTAAATTTGGAAATTAAAAAGAATTCTGACAGAGCTCTAACTCTGTTAGAATCTATTTGTTCGAGGGTTGTGAAGAACGATAACGCGAACGATTATCAGAACGGAATGTGCGTTCGCGCCACACGCATTATTTATTTATAGATATTAATTTGTAAGTTTAAACTTGTAAAAAAGATCTGCGATACGTGGTGCGACAGCACTGTAAAAACATAATGATTCTGGTCCTGTTTGCGGGCTAACGCAGACACGTATCAGCGGTCGCTTAAACAAAAGCGATAGCAGTAGATACAGCCATCTAGACGGTCGTAAATATCGTCTCGATTGATAACTGTGCTACACTGCTGTTTAAATTGAGTGGTTCGACGATCGCCACCATATTTATTTTACAATATAAGGGTGGGTTGGGGTTAATTTCTAAATTCTCGAAAATTTATGAGTTGGCAACAACTCATGTGTGTTTTCGATTTTGGGTGAAATAAAACTCATTTTTTATGCGCAAAGAATAAACTTTAATCAATTATATATTTTTCATTTCGATCCCTCATCTTTGATATTAAATATCAAAAAGAGAAGATATGTGTGAGCACTAAAAACGCTTGATTGCCAACCGAATAAAAGAACAGAAGTAGAAGAGATCACTCTGTGCTATCATCTTTCCATTGCGTGTTCGATGGTCTCCCTGAGAAAAAGTTAAATTGCATCTGCTATTAATTTGATCGTTCTTGCAAATAGCATACACGAGTAACACAAAAACGATCCTTCGCATTATCCTTTCCGTGACTGATTGGGAAACCTGTTCGTACGAAAGAGAAAGGGAAACATTAATGTACAGGTTGCCTCGGTAATTCTGTTCCAGAAATGTATCTCTCACTTTTGATGATACGAGAGAGAATACAAATACAAAAATTCCTTTCTCAAAAGACGAGACAATCTGAACGGTCCAAGGCGGTTTCGCTGATATAAGACAGTGAAAAAAAGTTATCGCCCTGATAACTGGTCGAAAATTGAGAAATACGCGTAAAATATTGTTTTCGTTTCCACATCAGTGTATTATTATATAACAGTTCAGATAAACAGACAGCATCAACTGCAATCGCAAGACAGGTGTGTGCATGCAGCAGAAAGATATGTGCGCAGTATGAATCATTTTTATAGGTTTCACATGGTACAGGTTGGTTTTAAAACAGAAACTATCATCTTAATCACAGAGTGATTTGTTGCTAATGTTGAGTTGCACAAATTGTAGGTGCTTTGTTTTTTTTATGCTTCGTCACTGTAGAATTAGGTTCTATTTTCTATATATTTCTACATATATATCTTATTAAAAAAAAACATAAATTGCACAAACGAAATGCAAACTCCTTGCGCTATTTGCAAAAGAAACAAATCGCAGGTGTTTCTTTTTTTCTTTTTATTCAGAATACAACGATGCTTCGTCATGGAATTCCCTATTCTTCTTTTATGCTTCGTCATTGTATAATTAGGTTCTACTTTCTGTATATTTCTATATATATATCTTATTAAAAAAAAACATAAATTGCACAAACGAAATGCAAACTCCTTGCGCTATTTGCAAAAGAAACAAATCGCAGGTGTTTCTTTTTTTCCTTTTATTCAGAATACAACGATGCTTCGTCATGGAGTTCCCTATTCTCAAATCACGAGTTCCTTTATTCACAATCGAAAGAACGAGAAGAAAATTTGTATCGCGCTCCAATTTACGATCAGGTCGAGCACTCGAGCGATCATCTTCGTATCAGCGGTGATTTTTGATAGGTGAACTTGACATTCGCAGCGCGTTGAAAAGAAATTACGAACGGTGAAATCGACCTTGGCTGTTGCCTCTGCAGCATGATGCAAACCCGGTGAAATTTACGTGTTAAGGAAACTCGTCGCGTGATTGTTTTTATTTTGTTCTACGACGCAGTCTTTGGAGCACAAGAGGAATGGTTTTCGGGTTTTTTGCAGGATATTTGCATTCTATACAAGAGGGAAATATTAAAATCAGTGGATGGAAGAGGGGATCGATGGTGTCTGTATAAAGTAGAGCTGTGACGGGTTAATGAATGGTAGTGTCCGCAAACCTGTCCGAGGGGTATAAAACGCTAGCGTGCCTCGAGCGCGAAAAACTTAGTTCACTTGTGCGCGAGGGCCACGGCGAAACTTTATCAATGATGCATGATGTAAGCATCGAACCATTCGCAATTCGACCGCTGTTCAATTTTTTTCCATTCGTGTGAAACGTGACGCATACGAACGATTTTTTCTCAATTTAATTTGATTGTTTCTCAATTTAAAATCGCTCTTTCGTTGCCGCGAATAAAGTAAACGCGTTATGGCGTATTATTGCAATTGTATCATATAAGTATTACTGAATCACGACGATACTTTATTGACGTTATGCTATTGTTTTCGAAAGCCTAAATTGATGCACGGTGGAAACTACATCAAAGAAGGCAGGGACTCGGCGAAGAGCACCTGCCTGATCTTCTCGCCCAAAGAAGAGGACTCAGTCGGAACATTGGGATCGTATCTAAAGCTTTTCGCTGTGAGTACATGGAATTCAATCGAATGTTCGTGCAGACAGTGCAATTGATTTAAACTTTTACTTTCTTCGTCAACGTTTCTTAATTAACCCTCTACTATAATCGAGTGCTGTTGCTGGTAGTTTTAATTAAAAAAAAAAGACTTGAAAACATCGAATATAGTGAAACTAAAAGTGAGCAATTTTCCATCTGAGGGAAGTCTGTTCGATGCGATCGCGCGTAGAAAGTTTCGCGATCGTTTTTGCGCGATTTCACTCGTAACAATCCAACGCGGACGATTTCATTTTTAGGAACACGAAGTCAATCTGCTGCACATCGAATCCAGAAGCTCCCATCGTAAGACGAACGTGTACGAGTTCATGGTGGAATGCGCGCCTGGTGGAAACCTTGGAATGTTGATCGAGAATTTGCAAAAACAGTCGAGCTATTTCTCGATCATTTCAAGGTAATTCGAAGGCCAGATCGTAACTCATTCGCTGGTAATCGAATCGTGCATTAAACGTGTACAAACGTTTCTTTGTTGCACCGAGAATGCATCCCTCTGCAAAGATTCGAAAAAACGACTGACGATCAAAATTTCTGAAAGTCTGCTTGAAACAAAAAACAACTGCAACTTTCAAGCTTCGTAAAATGATGTACGATTCTTTTCGTACGAAAACGTTTCGATGATCGCCACCATATTTAGAGCAGAACTAGTCATGCATCTGTTGACTGCTTATTTGACAAGGAAATCGGGTAATGGTTGTGTCCTTGGTACGCGAATAAAAGAGATTTTGTATCTCCACGCTCAGTTCAATACGCAGATTTTGTGGTTGCGCTCTACTTCTTATCGCAAAAAGTTATCATTGATCGTGATTGGTGTTCGCAGAAATCACAAAGATAATATGGGAACTGTGCCATGGTTCCCGCGAAGAATTCGAGACCTCGACAAATTCGCAAATCAAATCCTCTCCTACGGGTCAGAGTTGGATAGCGATCATCCTGGATTCACGGATCCAGTTTACCGCAGCAGGCGCAAATACTTTGCTGATTTAGCTTACAATTACAAACAGTGAGTCCTGACTTTCGTAACACCGCGCGTGCTCTTCGAAACGATGTTCCTCTCTAATCTTTCTGTGACATCAGCGGCCAGCCGATACCAAGGGTGAAGTACACGGAAGAAGAGACGAAGACGTGGGGCGAAGTATTCCGGAACCTGACGAAACTCTACCCAAAGTACGCCTGTCAGGAGCACAATCACGTGTTTCCATTGCTCATCGAAAACTGCGGCTACAGAGAGGACAATATTCCGCAGCTGGAGGATATTTCGAATTTCTTAAAAGGTACCACGGCGCCATTTTCTTAAAGCGCGACTTAAAATTGATCCTAGAAGCGGTCTCGAATGCGGAGGTATTTAAACTTCACGAGAGAGAGGGACGTAATCCTTAAAAATATTATGTAAATTAGATTCCACTGGCTTCACACTTCGCCCAGTGGCTGGTCTACTTTCATCGCGCGATTTTTTGGCTGGCTTAGCGTTCAGAGTGTTCCATTCGACGCAGTATATCAGGCATAGCAGCAAGCCATTGTACACGCCTGAACCAGACGTTTGTCACGAAGTGTTGGGACACGTTCCCTTGTTCGCTGATCCGTCGTTCGCCCAGTTCTGCCAAGTTGTGGGTCTCGCGTCTCTTGGTGCTCCTGATGAGTACATCGAGAAATTGGCCACGGTAAGTCGATCGACACCTCTCTTCATCTCTACGTTACGATATGCCATAGCGAAACGAAGAAAGAACGCAATGAATACTTGGAAAATTGGCTTCAGTGCTTCTGGTTCACGGTGGAATACGGTATTTGCCGACAAAATGGCGAACTGAAAGCGTACGGCGCTGGACTGCTGTCCTCCTTCGGCGAACTCGAGTACTGCCTGAGCGGGAAACCGGAACTGAGACCCTTCGAACCAGCGCAGACAGCGTTGCAAAAGTATCCGATAACCGAGTACCAGCCTGTGTACTTCGTTGCTGAGGGTTTCGAGGACGCCAAGCAGAGAATGATGTGAGTCGACCTGCACAGCTAGCGTTCTCTTAATGGGTAATTCCAAGGCGAAATGAATCGTAACGCGAGTCTGTTCCCTTAGAAAATTCGCTGAGAGCATTCCAAGGAAGTTCGGGGTCAGGTACGACCCGTACACGCAGAGCGTGAACATAATCGACAGCAAGCACCAAATCGAGGATCTCGTTTACAACGTGGATCAAGAAGTACGGATACTCATGGACGCCTTGAAAAAGTTGAAGCATTGAAACTTCGATGCAACTCCTGTTCGTTCATCGCGTCTCCCAGATAGTCATCGTACAAATGGAACGCGATTAACAATGTAGCTGCAACAATTCCGCTGTTTTTAGGAACCTTTATTCACACGTTGGATACGCGTGTATCCACAAATTCGTATACCATCGTGTACAATCGTGCGTGGGGAAGTTTATTGCCTTAATATCATCGCGATCTAGTTAAATTCGTAGGAATGCATACGCGTTCAGTTTCGCAATACACACGCACAATTCATCTAATAATGACCACAAAATATATCGATTCTGAGGCCACATCCTGGTATCAGGATGCAGCACGCATCGGTCCTCTACAAGCACGTACGAGCGGTGTAGTTGTATGACAGATTTAAAAGAGAATATATTTTATTTCTTCTTCTCCGTGTCAACTATACATATACATACGTGTATAAATATACCCTGTTTCCGAAGAAATGTGTTTTGCCCTCCCTTAGTGGTCCAGTGATCCAGTCAGAACATTTGCCTGGCGCGTGTATCGAAATATAAAGCGTTCGATCTTTATCGAGCCACAATTATCGATCATCCACGGAGTTGATAACTTTTTAATTAAAAGCTGAAAATATTGGTCACAAGTAAACAACTGAGGCGGCTCGTAACGATTTTGTATAACAGCGTACGCTTTCGACGCAATTGGACGGGTATTTCGAATAGCTAATATCAGACAATTTTGACAGTTCACTATGTACAATAGTATTTTTGGTTCCTTGCGTATCGAAGTTGTCTAATCGGTTCCAAAAACCGTAGTAAATTATCAGAACATCCTCTCGCGTCTCACGATCGGTAAAGAATAGAAAAGTATATATAATAATGACACCAACTTAAATATATCTACACATATCATTACTACAACATAACTTCTCTTTCATCCTCCATTCCGTAAACTTCCGTGTGATCAACGCTGGCAATAAATAAAACCGCACCGCAAACTCTCATCGAGAGTCCAATCGAACACTTAACGAGCATCTTAGTCCCAGTTACCATAACCGCTCTCGAATCGTCGAGCTCGATCATCGAAACACAAAGGACGATATTCACACTTTACTAATAAGAAATACCTTTGTACAATTTATGTATATACGTATAAAAACACGAAGCCCTCCGTATCTCTTTCGCACTCGTCGCCTCCACGCGAACCATCAACAGAGTAATCGTCCAAACCCAGAACCAGTCCTTCGTTACAAACCCTCGCGCCATTCGATCGCCTCGATCGAGCTTCTCGATGGAGTTTCTCACCAAGAATCGAACGATACAACGCGTCTCTAGCCTTCAATTTTGCGATGGTCTCTGTTGCTGATTCGTGGTCGGCTCCATGTCATTGTAGAGTATGTCTGGTTGATGCGGGCACATCTGAAAAGGCACGAGGTCTGCCGCGTTGCCGTTCTGCTGCGTCGGCTGTTGTTGCTGCGGCTGTTGCGGCTGTTGCGGTTGATGCTGCAGCGGTTGATGTGGTTGCTGTTGCTGTTGGATCATCGAGCCAACGCTACCTTGCCCCGTCGGTTGCACCGTTGGCACTGGATTGACAGTCAACGGATGGGAGAACAATTCCGTCGGCACTATAGGCACTGGGACCGTGATGGGTAGGGAGAGGACGTTCACGCCTTGCACGCTGTTCGACGTTGGCAATTGGATGTTCGAGTTGTTCGCGTTGCAGCGGTTCATCTGTTGGCACGTGTTCGTCGCGTTGTACGGCATGCCAGCCTGGAAGAACGTTTATGGTTAGCGAGGACTTCGTTAATCGACGCAAACTGCGTGTTTATGGACAGAGTCCATTTTTGAATTCGAACGTACAGAGTGTACGCGTTGGTGGATAATTGTGGATACTGGTGGATACTTGCATTGAGTAACGGCGATAAGATTCCGTATCTGGCTATCAGCAGCTGCTCGGACACTCTCCTGAGCTCTTCCTGCTGATGCACGATCAACTGTTGCAGTTCCTCGTGCTTGCGTTGCAGCTCGTCCTGAATCTGATTCTGCGCCGGTGTCATCACGATACCCTGTTGATGCAGCATCTGGAAACGCGACCAAACCGCTCAGGTCTCGGACAGTTGGCCACCAGTTAGAGTAGCACATTTTTTTGCCCCGGTTTCAGATCAGAGAACGTGAATCAAGAAATGCACGGCATGCAGGAGCGTGTGACGTTTAAATAAATCCAGGAACGAACGAAATCGATGCGAATCGATCACACGGAATCGTGAAGAAGAATGAAATCTCGGTCTGTCTTTCGTCCCAACGCTTGGCGGCAATTAAATAAAAGCTGACGTTAACTCGAAGTTAAAATGGCGCGTATGAACGCGAATCCACGCGTGTCAACGGTCGCCAGGTTATTTAAAATGTATCTGCGTAGCTTGGCGTAGCTTCAAATTATCCTGTTACCTCGGGTGTCGATAGTGTGGGGATAACGGATGCGGTAGGTGCCGTGAAACCTGTACTGACCACAGGCTGCAAATTGACCGTCGCGTACTGCGCCTGTTCCATGAAGTTGATGCAGCTCTGATCAACCTCCAGCAAGGGTTGCGACTGTTGCTGCTGTTGCTGTCTGCTGTCCATTTGCGACATGTGTGTTTTCGAGGCCACGGAGCTGGTAGCCGAGGTGACCTTCGATCGCGGCACGTGCGTTATCTGCGAGTGCGGAGAGCTCTGCAGAGAGGTCGACATCGAGGAGCTGTCGGAGCTCTCCACGTGATGTCGCGATCGAGTGTTCGACGGTATCGATTTCGATAACTTGGACGATTTAGGGGACCATTGGGTCGGTGGAATCGGGCAGGACGTCGACACCTACGGAATTCATCGACATTGCGGACTCGCAACTTGAACAGACGATCGTTTCACCATGGAGACGTACCTGCTGGTGCTTCACTGGCATCAGAGTGTCTTGAGTTTGTTCTTTGTTGAAACTGTCCGACTCCTTGCGCAGTTCTTTGATCACGTCGATGTAGCTGACGACGTAATGCGTGCAGACGATAAATTCCGGCTTCGAGTTCCACTGATTGTACGTGATGTAGAATCTAGTCTGCAGCCATATCCACTGTTGGCCCTTCGTGAGGAATCTGTAGTAACAAGAGGTCCCTTCACCCTTCTGCATCACTGGAAATCAAATTGTCACAGTTTTACGTTCGCGATGACGGTTTACGAGGCTCGTTTCGCGTTCGTTTTCATACGTACATGATTCGTGGCACGTGACCACCTTGTCCAAGTCATCCACGTGGTAATAGTCGTATCCAGAGGTGCCCAGCACTTCGAAGGGAAGGTATCCGATGATGGGCGGTGCTCGATGATCCAGGAACAGGAATTTCCATTCGAGGCTGTGCCGCGACGTGAACTCTGACTTTGTATTGTCCATCACGGCTAATTCTCGAATCAGCTGGGGCGTCTGCAACCTTCCTGTGCCCACGAAAACTAATCTGAAAGGACGGAAACGAGCTCGTCGCAGTGAGATCCATTTGCGAGAATGTTTCGCTAATCTTGGATTTATTATTGATAGGAACTGATCTAACATTATTAAAAACATCGTCACAACAATAGGAAAGCTACTGAAAAGAGAGCAATCAGTAAAACCAATCAATAATAAATACCTAAACGATAATGAAATAACCGTATAAAGAAATTACTTCGTGTCCATTCCGATTGCGTTCTCGAACTTTGCGTTGGGCAGCAAATTGTCTACTTCCGTATCGATATCGGAACCTGTGAATAAAATATATGTAAACATCGATGGAACTACGGTGCATTTGTATGAAAAGTTGCAAGAGGATTCGTCGATTACGTACGAAAATATCCGACGAACTGCACAAGCTCGTATATCGGATCTTCTTGGACGTTCAAGCCACCCCTTTTAATGTGACAGGAAAAAGATATTTGGTCCTCTGCAAGTGTAAAGGTTAATAATTCTCAATTGAATATGTAATTAACGCTCTTGTGAAGGAACGCACCTTTCTTAATATTTCGTCGATCACCCGTGCCAGCTGGATTCAACAGCACGTTGTAAAGAGAAGACTGATCCTCCTCGTAAGCGATGTCGTAGATGGTCGTGTTCTCCAGCTCGTTCGGAAGGTATCCGAGCAAAGACGTGACGCTTTCAGACACATAATAAATGCGCCCGCTTGAAGAAAATACCATTATAAAACCGTCCAGTGCCTACATTGGAGAAACGTCGCTGGTGTTTTTATCATCGAGAAAACTTTGATCAACGTGACGTCGAAATTCGCGTCGCCTCGATCGACGGGGCGCAACTCTTCGCGAGAACGATCGAGAGACGACGTCGAGCTTCTGGTCGACGGTGATATTATTTTCAAACGACTGCTTAAGCGCAGAGTAAGAGTCGCGCGACAATCATACCTCCAATATTAAATGCGTGAATTCTTCGTTGGACAGGAAGGACGGTTTCCAATCTTCCTGAATTTCGTGCACTCTCGATCTGACAGCTATTTCTACGGCATTTTTAAGCTCGACATTAACGATAACAAGAAAGGACGATCATTGGTTGCGAAGTAATTGACAATTAACCCTTTGCACTCGGCTCCGTCCCGGAAGTTGGCAATAGAAACATGCATTTCTGAAAAAACTGCGGTGGAATACGTTTAACCTTCGTAATCGCTAATTAATGCTGATGCCCCCCTCAGAGGGGACGTCCAGAGTACAAAGGGTTAATGTCAGCGTATTCTGATGCGGCAAAAGCTAAAGCGTTGAACAATATACCGTTGTGATTCTTCAGAAACAGTATCGTTGACTTCAACACGGTCGACTTGTCCATCTTCCTCGTGTTCGAGCTGACCATGCTACCGAGCTCGTTCACGAGCATGTTGAACTGATCTCGCCGCTTCTTCTCGCTGAGATTGCGCGACTTCCTAAACAGAAAGAAGGTCCGACAGTGGCGTCTGTACGAGGCACGTGCGACAAACGAATATTCGTAATTGAATGCTCACCGCTTCGTGTCGTCCTTGTCGTCGACGTCATCGTCCATCGTGTCACTGGACAGAAAGCTCGTGGAACAGTTACGAGAAGAGAAATTGATAAATCGAGGCTTAACGTAAAATATAACGCGATATTCGAGCCATCTACATCTCCGTCGATCGACATTTTGATGATCGAGCGCGATCGAATTTAAATAATTCAAGCGGGAATAAAAAATGTTACTTTTAAGTCAGCGATCGTTATAGAAGGTTAATCGAGGTCGTATATCAAATTATTTGAGATGTTTCCATCTCTGAAATATTTTCACACGTCTCGCGTGAACCGCATTAAACACAGTCGAAACACGCGCAGAATCGAGTTGTCAGCGTCAGACGCTTCAACCGAGATGCAATAATTTCAATCGCGTCTGCTGGTCAATTTCTGGCTGGGCAGAGAGGAGCATGTGAGTTAGAATGAAATCAATAACACACTCCGCCTATTGTGTAACAGGTTCGACAATCAATATTCGTTAAGACAACGCTGTTCCACGTGAGCGCGGAAAGAAGTCATCATTTTCGCTCGTTACGCGCGACACACGCGCTGTCGTTCGCGTGTTCGCGAAATTACAGCGCGGACATTATCGATTGCACAAATGGTTGCAATCGGTGACGCTCGATCAAGAGGAGCGTCGATCGAAGGCGGTCACGTGGCACGCGTGGTCATTCCGTGTAATTTCTGATAACAGCCGGGAGGATCGAGTCGCAGCATCGGGACGTCGACGAGGGGCAGGACGGATCGCGGCAGTCGTGGCCAGACCCTCGATCCGTTCGCGACAGCGGTCAAACGAGAAAGGTCGACGGACTGATTCCTCCAGGCGTGCGAGGCGCGCGCGTCACACGTTCCTGGCTCTCGACGCGGAGGTGTACGCGGATCGACGCTCGTACGACGCTCGTACGACGCTCGTACGACGAGCAGATGCGTGTTACTCACTCGGATTGTCGGGAGGATCGTCCACGCGAATAGCTTGCCATGTAACCGGGTCCACGTACGCTGTCAGTATGATCGTGCACGCGTGTTGTCATGGACACGCCGTCGATCAGCGGGCTGGGATCGGTCGATCCTCGTCCCCTGGCGGTGTCCCCTGCTGGCTGATGGTCGTCGACCACGTAGTATTCGCTTGCTCAGGGTGCCACTCGCGCGGCCAGCACCCACACATTTTTTCCTCACGCCGTCCCGTCGCACGGATCGTTTCACTGCGCGCAGCGCAAATCCCTCTGCATCGCCTGTCGCGTCGAATTGCGTGCACACCGTACGTACGCGCGACGCTTCTGCACGACCTCGCAAATGGAGAAGGCTGGTGCACCGTCTGAAGTTGCACGCCTTCAATTCCGCGCGACCGTAGTAGCGAAAACGCGGCCGCGGGCACGCGATCCAGAGAACGCATGCTCGGATTCGAAGATGGAAACGGCGCGGATACGCGACTCGCGATACGCTCGACGTCCGTTCGATGCTGCGTCGCGATTGCTGGCTCTGCTTTTTTATATCGTTAAATTAATCGGTCGCTTTCGAGTGGAGACCCACGAGTCGCGATACTTTCGATCACGTCGTAAAGTGCCAAAGACTTTCCTCAGCTTCAGAGAATAAGAGAATGTAAGCTGAAAAGAAGCTGGTTTAGATTTGTTGTTGATTCAGATTTATTCCAAAATATTATCATCGGTTTACGTGTAACACACTTTCAAAATCGCTCCCAAAATGGTGCAACGAATGGGGTCTATCGTGGCAACTCTTTCTCCTTTCCTATGCGTGCCTTGCGATAGCGTGGTAGAGCCAGTGCTGAATGAACCAGGAACGCTGATAGGCGATCAAAACCGCGGCTAACTTCAAGCAAACTTTCCACGGACACGATCGTGGACGTCGAGCGTTTTCCAGCAGTGCGCAGTCGCGGCTTATCAATGCACAGCCATTAAGAAGTTGCACGCGTCGAGGGGAGTGCGAATTCCGCGAAGCTTGAATCGAAGTTGGAGTTGAACGAATGCTTTTCGTATCTAACATGGAACTCTAGAATTATCTGATAAATTTTCTAATCTTTTGTTGAAGACGGTTCTACCAGCGTCGCTAATGCAAACTCATGGCGTGGTCGTCTCGTGAGAAGTCAGTAGTTACGAGTACTGCGCGATGGTCTGACTAGTCTGACTCTATCTACTGTGCTCGGTTCTTTTTATGGGACGCTGCCATACGCGTTAGCGATAATTCTCGAAAGGAAGAAGTATATTGGGGAAAAGAATAGAGACTTCGTATAAATTTTACATAATGTTTATTATTTATAGTGTACTCAGAAATGTCGGGCCTCAACCAGTGGGCCTCCTCTTTTTTTTGTATTTTTTTTCATTTTTTTCTTTTGTTTTTCGACATATTTGATCAGTGAACATCACAATGTTAATTCTTTCCACCAGTCCGCACAGTTTCTCTCTCTCTCTCTCTCTCTCTCTCTTTCTTTAAATTTCTTTTCTCCTCTATCGAGAGTGACGCGCAAGCTGCTCGTATTCGTTTCGCTTTCCCGTGGACCGTAACGGAGGACGTGATTTCTCTTTTACTATATTTTCCCGTTTCACCCGTCCTTTGCCATTTTTGCTCGCCTTCGAATGAAAAGTAATTGAAAATGGAACGAGTCTCGTTTCTGTATTGGTCACGAGCAGATTGTGCCTCACAGAAAGCAGATAACCATCCTGCCTCGCGGTTCTTGGTTCCTCACCCACAAATTCAACATGCCAGCATATTCGTATAACAAAACATCGAACTATAATAACTGTATAGAAAAAAAACGAAACGGAAAAAGGAGGAAATGACGGGTAAATAAATGATCTGCTATGTTGTATCAATAATTGATAAATCGCAAAAACTGTGTGCGAAGTGATGAGGTTCTCACAATTACACTTCTCTCGCTCCCTTTCTCTCGCTACCTTTCTCTCCCTCCCTTTCGACCTACTCTTTCGTTCTCTCTCTTTCTCTCATTCGCTCGACTGTGTCTCGATGGCCAATAATAGTATCGTATATATGTATAATATGTATATCCGAGGCGTAAATATATTCGATCAAAACGCAACTTAGCATTTAGTAACTTCGCGTATTACAAAAGTCGTCGTCGAATGCGAAACGGTTCGATTCGACAATTAGAAAAAACGCAGCGTTTGTTTTTAATATATTTTTTGTTCTTTTTTTTTTTTTGTTCGTTCTCACTGCTTTCTCTCGCTTCCTCCCGCCTTTTCACTTTCCCTTAGACTCTGTTACTCTACTTCTCTCGTCTCATTCTCGGTTTTATCTCTTTTTCGTGCGTTGTCGTCTCTCGCTTCCATTTTGGGGCCGACATTCGAGGAGCTTCTAAAAGTGTGTGTGTGTGTGGGTGTGTGTACGCGTGTGTGTGTGTGAGAGTGGACATTAAAAATAGGAGGGAAAAGGATATATCGGGAACGATCGAGGGCTTGTTTTCTCTCACATTCTCTCGCTTATCTTCCTCTCTTTAACTTTCTCTCGGCTGTCGCTGAGGCGCAAGGGAATCGGGACCAGGGAACTGACTTTCCTTTTCTCTTTTCTTTTTTATTCGTATTATAGTAACCAACCACCCCCACTGTACACGCTTCTGCTCGACTCTTCGTCCTCGTGTGGACATTGAAAAATTAGGATACGCACGTGTCGCGATCGGAGAATGAAACTCGAAGGGGACCATCCGCGGTGGTAACGTCGATCGCGAGCATGGCGTCGACATTTAATATCGTCTCACCACCGTAAACGTCGCGCCTTCGTTTCATTCACCGGCTCGACCAATTGAAAATTTGCCGTGGCTCGGTCGTCGGACGCTCGCGATCGCTCTATTTCCCATAAATCTCTTTCTCACTCGCTCTCTTTCTCTCCACGTCTCTCCTTCACTCTCTGCACCACGCTTCGAACGACGTGTCCGGAACCGCACTGATATCCATGCGGAGGATCCAGCGTCGAAGCGATCGAACATGCGAAAAATTCGAGCGAAACAGTTCGATACGCGATTACTCTCGCCTCGTCGCGTTATTACTTTCCGCCACCCTCCTCGATTCGCTCGTCGCAACCCTCGTCCAGTTCCCGTCGTCGAACACGGTTCGTCGTTTCACTCCGTTCTCGTTACCACTCTTTCCCGTCTCATCTCTTCTGTGTCACGATCCACGAGGCACACTCTCGAACGCAACGAGATCGCGACGCGATCCGATCGCTCGACGACCGATCGACGGCCGCACGCTAAGAAAATCGGCGCGGAAGCTACTTGGTGGCGCGCGGGTGCATGACCATTCTTTTTTATTCTTTTTTTCTTTTATTCTTTTGTTTCTCTTAAAGTTCTCGTTTCTTCTTTATATTAGGAATCAACGTGGGGGAAGGGGGGCGAGGGGGAAGGGGAGGGGGGAGTGAACGTTCGCGAAAAACCTTGGTAAAAATATGTTTGCGCCGTGACCCCGCGCCACACTCGGCTCGCCGACGCTTCTGGCCCACCTTAATTAATTGTTTTCTTATTTTTTTTTTTTTTCATTTTTAACTTTTTAGATTTCTTTGTGTTCTCAGTTTTCGCCGTTTTGTCTCTCTTGAACTCCAAAAACACTTCGTCCGGCCGTTGGCGCTATACGAAATGATCAGTTACAATATCATATTATATATATAATATATATAATATATAATATAATACATATATTATATTCTACATTACATTACTATGTTCGAAAAATAATATTACAATATATAGTGTGTGTTGTTATGTGTATTATCATATTATTATTATTATTTTTTTTTTTTGTTGTTGTTTTGTTACTCTTCTTATTCCTCCTCTCCTCCACGATAGTAACGCCTCGCATTTTTTGTTTATCTCTCTCTCTCTCTCGCTCTCTCTCGCTCTCTCGCTCGCTTTCGCGCAAATCATCCTCGTTCTCTCTCGCTTTCTCTCTCTCTCTCGCTCGCTCGCTCGCTCACTCGCTTTCTTTCCTCTATTATTACGCGCGGTAGTATCTAAAATTTACAATATTAGTTTATAATCGGACGATTACGATGCTGCTGAGAGGGTGTCGGTAAGAAACCCCGTCCGACGACGGAGAGGACTTTGCTTGGCGCGATTTATACGAAGCGGATGCAGCTCTGCGAGCTGTTCTCTGGTTCCATGGTGTGTATGCGCGTGTCTCTGTGTCTGTCTGTGTCTCTGTGTGTGTGTGTACACGGTCGTATAAAATTATCATATCTCGCGGCTGAGCCTTCAATCACGATAAAAACGGCGCTTTTGGTTTTCGTTTAGAAAATTCGTCTCGCGTGAATTGCAACGAGGTGGAACGGACGGCGAGCGATCGATCCGAGTCGTGGTCGATCGTCGAACGATCGATCCGGCCGTACGTTGCCACGGAATGCCCTAGAAGATCAATCTTCAGCGTGGAAACGCGCCTGTTCGTCCACCACTCCCAGCAGTACGCGCGTCGCGATACCAAAATCCATTCGGTGTGTTTCTGTGGATGTAAAACCGCTCGGCGCTCCTTTCCTCCTCCCTCTATCTCTCTCATCCTCTCTATCTCTCCCTCTATTCGCTTCTGTTTTTTTTTCGTTTTTTTTTCTTAACTTGAATAACAACCATTTTTTTTTTTTTTAAATTTGTTTTACTAAATATATCACAAACTGCCGGTGGCTAGTGCAGCCATCGAGTTCGCGGCGACGCCGTTCGCCGTCCCGCGGCCGCCATCCCCGACGGACGCGGGAATCTCGAGGCGCGTACGCGTTTTTTTCCTTTCCCCCTGGACGAATCGTTCGACGCGAACTCGAGGGCTACCACCGGAAAAATATAACGTTAAGGGGTTACATGTTAATAGTTACATCACTGTCGGAAGACGCGCAGCCCCGGAGGATCCTCGACGGTGGATCGCGCACCCTGGACACGTCCGTCGAGAGCCCCTCGGTCTCCGTCCCCAACGTACGATTAGTTTAAGTTGTCGAACTAGTAAATTTTTTTTATTTTCCGTTTATTATGCTGCCACAGAAGATTCTCATGGTTTTTTTTTTTTTTCCTTTTTACTCGTAAACTGTAAATACCTTTATAAATTCATTACCTTAAAAGTATATATTTATATATATATATATATTATGTTACGTAATAATTTTCGTTTCGTTTGTTTTTCATTTTCTTCCCTTCGCGTTGTTCGTTCACGATAGAATCGTCGCGGGTGCCTAATGGGTCGGTTTCGAATTTAGACGTTCACGCAATTTCTTTTTCCCGTGTGTTTCGTTCTCTTTTGTTAGTCCAGCTGTTACTACCGTCGATTAGCTCACTTCCCTCGTTTTCTTCGTGTTGCGTATCATCGAGAAACTCTTCTTCTCGTTTCCTTTCCTCTTTTTTTATCCTCTTTCAACGATTCCTCGTTTAGAAAACTTGTAGTCAAGGGGGGGCGAGACTGTGTTCGTATTTTTCTTCTCTCTCTCTCTCTTGTTTCGAATTATGTCGGAAGGACATGACAGGGGCGGGGTTTAAGGACAGAGGAGAGATCAAGCCATTCTTTCGAAGTAATTACAACGTGGGTACAGTAATTGTAAACACCGAATTAATTCTGCTTTCTTCGAGGCTACACAGGCGGGTTGTATCGTAGTTTCGCTCTAAACACCGCGAAAATGAAATACACACTAACGTTCTATCGGCCAACACTGGATCGACGCGTAAATAGTTAACATCGAGAGGAAATGTGTTCGAACGAAAGTGCTCTCTCGTGATGCGACGCGAGTCGAGGGCCCTCATCGCATCGTTGTCGAGTTAAAGACGTTCCGGTTCGCTTTTCTTTTCCAATTAACCGCGTTTCCTAGTCGCACCGCCTCGCATCGAGTCGAGAAGACGAGGCGCGATCGTGCTGGACGAGAGGAAGCAAAGCGACGGACTACGGTGAAATTTCGCTCGAGGAACTTTACCAGCTAGGAACCTATCTTCGTTCGGAATACGCTGCAAGCATAGTCGCGTTTCTCCTCGTTCTACGAGAACAGCATGGTACCTTAGTAGCTATGCACTGTCGGGCTATCACTGAATAGAACTCTAATCGCTACGGATCGGCAGGAGACTCGCGTTCGTCCAACGCGCGACGATTATCGTTAGAACGCGCGTTGTTGACTCCGCGAACTGTTTCATCCGGGTCCAACGTTTTACGATACGAATCGACACGCTCGAAGAGCAACCGCGAGAAACATTCGAACGCGAATTTAACCGACAGCCGAGAGGATCGGCTGCCGCTGTTCAACAAATCTGCCTCTAACGCGACGTTGGCTAATCTAAGAAAGTAGCTAGGCGAAGGTGTCGCGGAGGATCGATGTCGTAGGAACGTGTTTAAGACAGCAACGACCAGTGAGGCCTCGACGCGGAACGGGGAGCATCGAAAGACTACCTAGCGATCGGCAAACGTGACAACGGTGCGACTTCCTAAGCAGCTATCTATCTAGAAAGATTATAAAACACCTGGGCGATTAATATACACCTACGTATAGATATATGATATACACATTAACGACATCCTCTAATCGTAGCGTAGCTCAGGCGTGCGCGTTCGCGTACATACGTACGGAAAAATGACCAAGAAACATCTACCATCTACTATCTCGATATATAATAGTGTACGTGTCTGTATACGTGTTTATAATACGTGTGTATAGTGTACACTCGTGTCATCTGTGTGGATCGAAAGAGGGTCACGAAGAAGCGTATCGCAAACAGGCGCGGCAAGCTCACACGTGAAGCAAGGGTACGACGCCATCACGCGTCAGACTGTTACGGTATCCAAGAGTGCGAACATTCCTGGGGAAACGACGGAGCGGCTGATTAAAATGGATCTGTGGCGTGTGTCTACGTGTGTACCTCAGGACTGATTAGATTAGACGACACGTCATCTATGTATCCTACAGTTAGCGTACAATTCGATTCCATGATTCCGCGAGGCTAAACCTCGTCGCTACTTTTCGTTTCTCCGTCAGAGCAAGTCTGCGGCCGTGATTGCCGTCGGATTGGTTAATTGTACGACGTTTCCGTTTCTACATCGCTAGCACAGAACAAGCGGGGGCGTTAGAACTTCAGTCGCGTTCACTTTGACGAACGAGGATTCGATTTTGTTGATCGTAACCAAGATCAGGATTCAGGGGCTTGCTGGTGTGTCTGGTTGAGGGGGGGTTTTAACTGGGGTGGTGGGTGGGTTAGGGCAGGGCACAGGGACCAAGGGTAGGAGAGGGTAGTGTCCATGTTTGTTCTCTTCTTCTTCTTCTTCTTTCGAAGCTTCGAAATACTCGTCAAACGGACGCCTCTTCTGCAATCGTTCATTCTGTTAAGAATCGCGTTAAGAACGCCGCGGTTACGTTTAGTTTCCTCTCTCTTTTTTTGTATTCTTCGTTTCTTTTTGCTCAAAGCTAGACACACAGTCGTCTGTGGAAGATCGGCACCGGAGAGCGATGCGGAGTCGGTTGTGTTCTCGCGGTGCGATTTCCTCGTCTGCGAGGCGAGGAAACTGTGAAAGGAAGCGATCGGTTCGAGGTGATGCACACTTCTCTCATTTTCTAACCACTTTCTCGTTTCCCTTCGTTTTAGTTTTCTTTAAATCGTTTAAATACCCTACGTCATCTAAATTGTGTTTACTTTTACGTTATGTAAGTTATTTAGCATTTTTTTTCGAGTTCGCTTTGTTCGTTATTTAGAGAGTACGTTTTTTTTCTGTTAATAGTATTTATATTTAGACACTAAGCGTTACTTAGCGCGAGATCAATCGTCGTTTTTTTTTTTTCTCGTCGCGGTTCTCGTAAAACGGGACAAGAAGGAGAAGTCGATGGGGTTGAGGGATGGCGGTAAGGAATAAATGTAAAGGGAAATGAAATGATAGAATGGAAAGAAGAGTATCGAAGGAGAAGTAAAAAGAAAGAAAAAAAAAGAAAGGAAATTGGAAAGAAATCGTCGCAAGAGAACCAAAGCGATTTCGGTGCTTGGGGATCGTTAATTGCGCGAGGATCGAAAGAATTGGACAGAATCGTCGGTGATCAAGGACAGGTCTCTATTAAACTTCTTTTCATACGATCGTTTTGCTCGTCCGTCTTCGTAAGGAGAAACGGCGGGCGGCCGCGGCTGATTAAAAAGTGACCTACGTCAAACACTACGAGAAGCTCACTACTTAGGCGTTTAGCTGCTGAGATACAACTAACATGCGATATTAGTCGAACTGTTAAAAGTTTGTCGTACTACCGGCTACAAGAATCGTGTACTCTACGATGATTTTAATCGCTACGGTTTAATCCGTTTTAATAATTCTAACTCGAAAAATACTATTTAGTCCTTCGCTAGATTAGTTCGAGAAAAAGTAGTTAATTATTCTTCGATACGGTTTTTCGTTAGTTTACGTTTTATCTTCACTACCGATACCGACAGCGTTCACCGCGTATTCGATATCGTATTAAGTGCTCGTTTTCATCTAGAAAGTCGAAATTTAGGGTGTGTCTGTCGGTGTGCTGCGTGTAATACGTGTGTCTGTGTGTATGGTACGTGCGCGCAGGTTCAAACCAGACAAGTTTCCCTTTGTTACGCTACCCGAAACACGATCGAGACACGCCAATTGTTTCCTTCCCTCCTCCTTCGCTCGACATCTTCTCGTGTCCCGTGCCATCCGAAGGAAAATCGTCCGTTTCCCCGCTGGGAAAGTCACCACCGCGTATACAGAGCGAGCAGTACACGTCGAATAAAAAGGAACTCTCTCGAAGGATCGCGTGTAGTGTCGTAAGAGCAACGGCTCGATCGATAATATCTATATATACCTTTATACATATATATGCGTAATATATAACCGCGTGTTAGTGTTCGTGTCTGTACGTGTACGTGTGTGTACGTAGATAGGTAACGCGTGATTCTGTGAGTATAACGCACGTGTAACGTAAAGATTCCAGTTCGTCCCGTTTCCTTTCCCTTACTCCGTTTCAATTGTCCAGCAGTTCGGTTCTCCGTCCCGTGCGACGATCCTCGCGTTCGTCGACGAGGGGTAGCAGCACCCCGTGCGAACGCGTCGTCGCGTTAAAAAGGAAACACCCGGCTCTGCAGAGGAACCAGCGCGGTTTCCGTAGTCTCTCTCTCAGCCACCCCCGTCGAGCTGGCTTTTTCGCGCCCTTCGCCCAAGCGTCGCGAAACGTATCCGTTCCACGAGTCGTCGTCTCTCGACTCCGCTGCCAGCGGGTTCCCTCGATCCTGGATATCGTCGATCGAACTAGCGTAGTGTAAATTGCGACCAAGGACGCTTGTCCGTTCCCCTAGGAGTTAAATATTACACCGTACACGGTCCGCTTACGAGTTACTGTAGAATAAAAGTCAAAAATATATTATGTATATTCATATATATATTTCGTTCTGTTCTGGTACCCTACTATATTTTAATTATTCTAGTGCACTGAGAAGCGTGTACGCGCGACCGTCATTCCGACGGGTCGCCGCTATTCTCAACACGGGATTACACACACGTTGATCCGGAGAACTAAAGCCCGCCGTGCTGTCCCTCTCTCTCTCTCCCTCTCTTCCTCTGCGTCTTTCTTTTCTCTCCTTTCCAACACGCGCCTTACACGGCTCGCGTGTACACGAACAAAATTCCCTCGACTGTTGCACCAATATTAAACCCTTTCCCTCGTCGCCCTCAGCTTCATCCCTCAATTAGCGGACAAGCTTGTCCCTGGTGTGGACGGTCTGTAGTGTATTTATACTCGGGTATATATCCGCGCTTCCTCCATCTTTCCTTACCACCTTTCCCCCTTTCTCTTCATCCCCTCTTTCACCTTATATCCCCGGTTTCTATACCTTTCTATTCCTCTTGTTCGCTATTCTACATATATGTTTCTTTATAGTTTCCTGTATGCTCCGTCGATCGCTGCGTTCCCCCCTTTCCTTTTTCAATCTCTCCTTTTTTTGTTCGTTATCCGATTTTTCCTCCGTTCCCTCCCTTCGATCAGCGACGCGTTCCTCGACGCGGGGGCTAATGGCGACGATAACCATTCGCGCTCCACGAGTCGTGGGACGGGTGTTATCCGGGCAAATCCGATCGGGCGTTCGTGTCGGCAATTTCGGACGGGTCGCCACGGCTCAGCCGACGGTGGACAATCCGATTAAACGCGCGCCAAAATATCCGAACATCCGGCGCGCGCTTTCGTTTCGAGCGCGCGTACCGAATTTCCGCTCGCCCTCTCTGCAGAGCGAAACGGTGTTTCCTTCTGTCTTCCGTCCACCCTCCCTCTCCCGCTCTCCTCGCTACCAGGACTTTCCTCGACCCTCCTTTCTCCCTCAGCTTTCCCTCGATAAAACGTGCTGTCGATTCGCGACGAACGAGTCGTTCCGTTCCTTCCTCGTTCCCGTATCATCGTTTCCTCGGCAGAGTCAAAAAATGCGTTGCGCGCGACAAGCTAATAGGTAGGTAAACGCGAGCAGTATTGTTTCAAGGCCAATCGAGGGCGCGGTGGGTCGCACGACGACGAGCGAGCGGAACAATTCGTGGACGCTCTTTTCAGAAAGGAATTGTAAAGAGGAAGATCGAGGAAGTCGATCGAGTAAAATCCAATGTTTGATCAGCGGTGGAAAAAGATTAGTCGCAGAGGCTGCGTTGGTGTTGGAGTTAATTTTGAGAGGGAACAGAGTGTTGTTTGAGGAATTCACTCGACGTCCACGGTTGTTCAACGCGCTCGCGAGTCGTTCGTGCGAGCCACCAGCACTCGTTAGCCACGCGAAGCAGCAGTTTTTGTTTCTTTGAAACGATAGCGTATATAAATCGTTCTGTGAAACCGTCGTCGCCGGACAAGAGACTCGAGACGCTCGTGCGATTATCGATTCACTCGTTTAAACAGGGGCGAGAGAATCGTGAGCTGCCTGTCGGCGACGCAGCGTTCAGCGCGAGCGAATTCTTTGCTTGTTTTACAAATAATTTGTTTACCGCATTGTGATTGCTTTGCTGTAGCAGCTAAAACCCTTGACTCAAGTTGGGAAGCTCGAACTCCAGTGGATTCGTCGTGTCGTTTAGTTTTTGCCTCGCGTTCGTTCGTTAACTTTCTTCGCTTCAGTTTCTTAATTCGCTTCCGTATAACAGTTTTCTTTTTTACCTTATGTTCTCTTACCCCTATATACGTATATACACATGTGTTGCTTTATTATTAGTAATTATTATTAATATTAATTCCTTTTTTTTCGTTCTCGACATCATTAGAACGGCTTATCGCTAGCGTTCGCGATAAACGGAGTAGTAGCGCCCTTTCGTTCCTATTCTTCGTTTCTCTCCCTCCTTTCGTCACTGACGTCTACTATTACTCGTTATACTTCTAACGCTCGGTATATTCGCTAAGAACGTTTGGTATCGAAGGGAAAGACGGCTTCGCGCGGTGTCTTTTTGCTTTTGCTCTGTTTTTGTGTTTTTTTTCCTTTGTTTTTTATTTTTTTTTCTCCTAGTTCCTCTTCCCTACTCTATCTCAGTTCGTTCGATAATTGTACACGCGATCGATACGGAAAGGGAAACCGAAAAATTCGTTGATCGACCCTAGTCGCGGATGGGAACTCTAGCCGTGGTTTTCTCTCTAACTTTCTGCGTTCTCCTCGCCTATCTCGAAACCTCGCCTCTTCTGGACGCATTCAAATGAAACGAAAGATTAACATCTGGTTTTCAAAGACTGGCAGCGATCGGGACGAATTGTATTTGAACATCGGGCTATCGTCAAACAAGTCTAACGATCGTGAGATCTCGGCTCGCCTGCGTCGAAGCGGAGGCGTCGAATTTGTTTTTTCTTCGTTACTTTTTTTTTTCATGTTTTTTTTTTTGGTTTTTCGTGCGAACGGAGAAATTAGTTGAAATATATCGCCTACGAATAAGGATCACAATTGAAAACGTCACGCGTCGTCTTACTCCCGGCGCTACTGAACCACTTAAATGGACATTCGTTTAATTATTGTACTTAGTTTTACACATACACGATACAACGTACGCACTCCTCGAATTTTATCCTCTCTTTTTTACTTTTCTTTTTTATTTTTTCTTCTTTTAATCTATACTCTCTATGTATGTAAATATGCTAGATGTGGACACGGAGGAACTCGTCCGTATATTATCAATTTCCTTCAACGTCGTAGTGATTCGTCTGTCGAACGTATTGGCGCGAAAAGTAAACGGAAGTGGTGTGTAAAAAGTGTGAAAATTCGGAAACAAAATGCGAAGGAAGAATAAATTGCGCGTCGCGACGTCCAACTTCGCTGTGCAGGGTATCCAATAGGTTTCCAGACTGTTAATTGAAAGAAAAAGTATCGTCTTCGCGGTTCATATTTTCATTGCGATCTCTGGAAATGAAACAGTTTTTGTACTTTTCGGTTTTTAACTCCAGAAGGAAAAGATTGCATGGAAGTCTAGAGGACACCCTGTACGTAATCAGAATATCAGTAGCTGCAATTGACGTTAACAGATTCAGTAACGTAACCCAATGATTTGGAAATAATGCTCTCTTTATCACGTTCGAAGACGTACCGCGCTAATGATCTAAAAAATCCTCGATATTTCGTAACTCTCTTCTCATTATTTTGTTTTTTTTTTTCTTTTAATTCTCACAGTGGTACGCAATGACGTATCTATCCTATGTACACGAGTAATTTACAAGCGTCGAACTTTCGCCCGCGAATCTTTCCCCTCTAATACCACAACGGCGCAACAAAGGTACGCAAACGAGAACGAAAATAGGTGAGGAAAGTGTGAAACGAAAGAAAGAAAGTAAAGGAAAACGAAAAACGTCCGCGTTCGTACGCGTGTGTTTCTGTGGTGTGTGTGTTTACACGTAATCTCTTAATCTCTGTTCGAATTGTACAACGCGGGCTCGCCTTCAATGAGCGCTCATATTCGCATCTGTGCATGTCCGTATATGTGTGTACGTGTGAGTCCTTTGATTCTTAAATGCTGTACAGGAACATTTATACTTGCTTAATCGTTTAATTAAATCGACTCGCTCGATATTTTTTGCCTTTTTCACTTTTGTATTCAATAATAGCTTTTAATATCCGTTAATAATATACGTTACTATAGTACGCTTATTCCTGTCAATTAGAGTACTTCGTTATACCTATATATGTCCGTTTAAATAATTAACGCTAATAATCCCGTCTCAGGAGTTGATGTCGTTTACCTCTATCGATCTGAATTAAGGAAAATATGGAGAACGATAATAGCGATCAATAAATTATACACGATAAGATCGTCTTGAGAATAAAAAAAGAGAACAAATAAAAAAAAACAAACAAAAGACGCGACTGTCTCGTATTATCGCGCGGGTTTGTCGGCACACGAAATCGAACGTGCACGATTATGGCGTCCGTAGAATTTATACGAGCACGTATCGAGAAGCATGGAGAGAGCGCGCAAAGGACCCTGGCAAAGGACTATCGCGAATAATGACTAGCTCAACAACGCGTTTCGCATTTTCCAACGTCGAGTCTGAGGGACCGACGGACTGGCCCGCTCGACGAACGGTTTTGGTCGGGAAAGTAGGTGAAAGCCTTTCCTGGACGGTCATGTTCTTTTTATTTTGTTTCTCTCTAAGTGTAATCGGAACACGAGGGAAAAAAACAAGAAGAATAATAGCAGTTATAATAACATCGATAATAACGATAAGATAATGTCGTGTCGCAACGGATGAAGTGTCCTTTCCATTCGTTTCAGAACGTACACCGTTAAATATCGATCGCGCAGTCGTTCGATTCTACTCTTTTTGTTCGTTGCGTCTCGAGTTTGAAATGCGACAGTGGAAATTCCTCGGTGCTCCCGGCTGAAATACAATTCGAAGACGGAAATGTCGGTTTCGATGCAAATTCTTTCGATTCCGTGAAATTTGGAGCTCGAACATTTTATAATTGATGCGTTAATTGGAAGTGGAAGAGTAGAAAGCGGACGTTTCATGTGTTACGACCGGACGGTAGTAATAATATTAATAGTAATAATAAACGTTCACTAAATACGGAAATTATTATAACATGACTGAGAAAGTCTCTTCTATAGAATAAAAATAATATTTAAACTGATATTAATGATCGACAAAATAAATACTTCATTCGCAAATGAAACGAACAATTAACTCGCACGTGAAACAGTTTTCCTACGGTAATATTCGTATTTCTTCCTTTAAATCTAATCACTGGTGGAAACGAGTTCTACGCTTCGCGATAATAATACTCTTACGAACGGTACTGTTGTTGCTATCATTTGCACACGTCGATTGCACTAATCTCTTACTTGTATCTCGTACTACTACGCTAAACGAGAATAAAAAAAAAAAAAAAAAATAAAAAAAATAAAAACAAGGAATAATAAAATCGTGTAATAAAATATCGTTGAAATAGAAAAAAGAAATGGGGAAAAAAGAAACGAAAAAGAATACGTGTACGGTAAGGAATTAAATACTATAGCACGATTGATATAATCGTGTGTTAACGGTCCTATATATACTATATATAAAAAATAAAAACGAACGTTAATACGGTTAAATATCGAGAAGTAGAGACGGGGCGAAGGAGCTTAAACAAAAACGTGTTAGTGTCTGTAAGAATGACGAAAGACTTGTCGACGGTGGGTCCTTCGCGCGACACCGTGAAATCGAATCGAATCGATCGTTGTACGTATCGAAACAACAAAATCACCGGGTTCAAAGAAATCGTAGGAACCGAAGAACATCTTACGTCTGATTCGTCTCGCGAGCAGCGATCAATATAAAACGATTTCCTCTTTTCTCGCGTGTGACCCTCTCACCCATTTTTCGTACCAAGTCTCCCTACTCGTCGCGTTTCTCTCTTTCAACTAACTCCCTCATCGTCTATCCCGTTTTATATCCCTTTTTCCTCACTTTTGCTTCGATTTAGCGCGGGCAACATCCTTTTCCTCTCGAAAATTCTATTACTTTTTTTAATTAAATATAATTTTTTTTTTATATCTAATATATGTATATATATATATATATATTTGTCATATACATTTGTCGTAGTGTTAGTAATTAAATAGCGTTTGCTCGCCTGTGAATGAGTGTAGGTTCTCGGCGTTTCCCTTCGTGAAATGGAGGCAGAACGTAGGAAAGAAGGGAAAAATGAATGAAGAACGTTTCGAAAGTCAAGAGTCGCCGGAAACCACGTCGTAAGGCTTCGTTCCTTCCCCGGAAGGACATACTTCTTTCAAAGTATATATTTATATATATAATACGTGTGTAATGTGTATGCATCGTTTCGTCGTTTGATCCACGATCGAATCCTGTTCTACGTCCTTCCTATTCTATCGCTTCTCGCGTCGTTCGTTTTTACTCCTTCTACTTTCGTTTCCCGTTTTCTTTTTTTTTTTGGTTTTTTTTTAGTTTTTTTTGCTTTTTTCTTTTCTTTTGGGGCGGGGGGCTTGTCGTTTGACTTTTATTCCGTTCAATTTGTCGCGAACTTAACACCTGCGGGCGCGCGTGCACGCGCGTTTGATCGATCAGCTGAAACGCGCGTGCAGACGCGCGGCTATATCCGTGTAAAAACAAAATATCAGTGGATTTCGTTCGGTGTATATACGAGTATAAAAAACTTCATTATTCGTTATAATGCGAGTCAGTTTTTCCGCCTAGAACCGCGCGCGCGCGCGCGTCCCTTGAAGTCTCGCGTCGAACAGGCCAACCCTTGGTCTCAACCCTCCCGCGATGTTAGCGACCGGTCGGGTTCTCATCGCGTTCTGTCACAAAAGGCAGGGATCGTGTCGCGTCGACGTAACCGATATATAAATCTAGAACAATTGAAGTGTTGCGCGATTGGAAAATTGGACATTTATATACACGCAGGTACCACGAGTCTCGAGGGACTATTCTTCGAATCCAATAAATTTGTCTTCGTCTTATATAGAACATCTGAGAATATACACTTTAAAAAACAGTAACAACGCTCTCTCGCCGCGGCGCCGCGCGGAGCCGCGCGCGTTCAACAATTCAGCAAAAATCTATGAAATAACCCAACGCGCCGCTAACATCAAAGGGGTTGAATAATTCAATGGGATCGTCCCATCGACCTCGGACGGCCTACTCGGTACGGTACGAATTCGTTCGTCTGCCGCGAGCGCGTAGGCATTTTACCATCCAACAACTCGGAATACGCTGATCCCACGGGATCGCATAACTCCTAACCGCGTTCCTCCTCCCCCCTGCACGGCGCGTTGTATAATATATGTACACGTAACAGTACCAAGATCTTGCGGAGCAGTCGGCTCGCACCGCGTTTTTCTCGCGAGTGCTCGCCGCGAGAATGTGCCACTCGCGATCAACTGCCGCTTTCGCAGTTCCCTCGCTTTCGTCGCTTCGTTCCGCGTGCGGCTGTAATCGCGTGGAAGAGCATGGGAATCTCGTATCGAATGGGACGCCAGTGGCTAGCCGGAAGTCCCGCGACGCGAAACAGCGCCGCTTGGTGGCGTTTTAAAAAGAACCGGGGTAGAATGAACCGCATAAGAACGTAACGATGCGTGGAAGAAATTGAAAGAAAGGTCCGAAATGCTATCGACAGCGGTCGACGAAGAAACGAGAAGGCGACGATTAGTTGGACTCGAGGAGGCTGGACTAAGGAAGACTTCGCGTTCCCCGTCTGTTCCACGCGAATGGAACCGGCTCGTGAAACATCGCGACGCACATTCTGCAGCGAGCCGGCGACAACCGCGTACGTAAATCGCGTACGCGAATCAAGGGAACCCTTCTCGCGGACGAACTCAACGTAACGAGTGCCTTTCATCGTCTTCAAGGGACGACACGTGGAGGAGAAAGGGAGGAACAGCGGAACGGGGCCGCGCGATTCTTTCCTCGACTGTTGAGACGGGGCGCGGCGATTCCGTGCGACCGTTCATCCCTTTCCGCTTGATCCGCGCTCGATACTCTCGTCTTTTCTCCCGATCTCTATCTGGCTCGACGAAAACCTACGCATCGGAGGAGATTCGCAGAGGAGGATGAAATAGAATCGAGTCGGTCCTTTCGATGTCACTGATGACAACGACGACGACGACGACGACGACGACGACGAAGAGAACGACGAGGACGAAAACGTTCGGAACACGCGTTCCTGTTGACTCGTCCTTCTCTTTCTGTCCATTTCTCTCATTGATCTTGCTCAGGCGATCAGGACGATCGTGATCCGGCGAAACGCGTCCGCTCTTTCTATCCTGTTCGTTACTTTCCTTTAATTAAGTTCCATTCTCTCTCCCTCGCTTCCCGTCTATCCCCGTAGTCCTGCTTCTGTAGCTCTCACTTTTGTCCGTCGGTTTCTTTCGGCTCGCATCGTCGTGATACATATCCGCTAAACGAGAAGGAGTAACTAGGGCGTCGCGGGCGATGTGACCGCCATCAGGGGTGCTGGCGGCAACGCGACCGGTATGTGATAATATTTACACTGGGGTCGCATGCACGCGCCCTTCACTGCGTCCCTGCACACGGTTACGCGATTCTCGATCACCTCCACGTTTCCTGGAAAAGGAACATCGATTAAAAACAGTGCGCGAAATGCGCGTGCGATCGCGCAGTTCGAAGCTGGTCGCCCTTTAAAGACAATTTGATGGGCGCCACGGTTTCGTCGCTCTGCGCACACGACGCGCTCCCCTGTTTTTTCTTTTTTCTTTTTCTTTAATTACAAGAGCGCGGATCGCTGCAATTCCCTTGGAAATTCGCGACGAGATGGCGGCAACGATAACGGAAACGAACAGTTTTGTTGCTAAGCGCGCGCGCTTCCAGCGACAGAGCTGTGCATTACACGAGCCGGAACGACAGAACCGTGGCGCCATAAATTGTCGCTGGTGGGCGCCTAGCCTGATGTATGTGCGGTACTTTTACGGCACGGTTCAGCATGGTTTAGCATGGTTAGGGAACATAAAGAAGACTAACCCTCCGCGCGCTCGAATCGTTCACGGGTACAAAGCGTGAGTCATTAGAAGACTCGAGCGTGGGTACGCGTGCGTGCACGATCGAAACCTTCGGCTGTCTGCGCGAACATCGTCGTCGAGTGGAATACTCGAATCTTATCAGCCGATTATAACGGAAGCATCGATCAATTAGTCGCGATTTAACCAGAATACCCGTTATCGAACGTACCTGGGACTTGGTATGCTCGCGTTGTTGGGACAATGGCGATACTTAAGAAAGGCAATCGCGTATAATCAATGATAGTTGTTCATCCGTGATCCGTTCGCCGTTGCGTCCGTCTATCCGTCTAGCCGACTACTTACTGGAGAATAGTTGAGCCGCGTTGGAATTTCAATAGCCGAATTATTCCCAGCGAGCTCGCGAAGCGCGTCTACTCGCCTCGTATTCAGCCAAGTTCTTACACTCCTGCGAGCACTGTTTCGACGAAACAGCTCGAGAATGTCTTGAGAATCCGAGTTGCTCCGCAGCTAGTTCAATTCTAACGCGAGCCGTCTTTCTGAACGTTACGCGCGCGAGTAATCGAGTCGCGCTCGTCGCGCTCGATTGTTCAGGGAGCCAGAGCCCTCAACTCTTTCCCTCTTACCGATGGCGACGAGTAACTAGCAACTTTGACAAACTTCCATGCAGTTCGAAACACCAGCGACCGATAGATTTGTCATCCGCCCGCGTATTCGCAGCGTAATTGTTTTGCGGTGGACGCGCGGTCGGCGACAGCGGAATTGTGCCGCGAAGCACAAATGTCCTTTGGTCGAACGTTTAATATCTACCAATCGCGTTACTCTTTCTCTGTCACAGTCAACCCTGCTAATCGATCGATCCTTCCCCTCTTGTCCTCTCGACTTTCGATCGTGCTTTTCGAAATCGCTCGATTCCCTCGATACTCACCCCGTTCATCCGCTGAAAATAATGGAAGTCGACGTATCGTCGGTCGAGAAAATCATCGTGGCGACAAAGTAAACGGTTAGAGAGTTATTGGTAGAGGAGGGAACGAGATGCTTCGATTTTGAAGTCGACCAGCCCCAAGCTGGATAAGGAACGAGGGGAACAACCGTGCGTTTGACGCGACGCGTCAGGCCAGTTGAAACTCACCGTCACTGAGATGGATAAACTTGCAGGCGGGACGGTTGCACACTTGTCGATTAAAATCTTGGCACACCGGGAGGGTGTCCAGTAACTGAAAGAAAATGTGCCAGGTATCTTTATAACTGATGCTGACGTGGTGCTCGCGAAAAATAATAGTTACGAGGAGAGAAGGAGGAGAAAAAAAAAAACCAACTCTCACAGTGTTCACACGCCAGTCGCACTTCATTTTTAACTGATCCACACGCCGTTCACGCGAATCACCGGGCACACCGAGCGAAGACGAGGTTGCCCCAGGTCTTTCTCGAACAGTCACGCTGGACGCGCACCTTCAAAATCACTGGCCACGCACATTCAAACTCAGTTCAATGTTAGAGCATATTCACGGTACATTACATGCTCTAAAAAATCGGATCGTATACGAATATTAATTAATTGCTACTGGTGCGCGAACAATCGAACGGACACGGTAAATCGTGCTCGCGAGCTCGACGATCTCCTCATTCGTCCTTCCTTCTTCTTGCGGCTAGGTCGTTCGAACGATGGCGGTTGTCGATTGTTCGCGCAGTTCGAATTATGAGGAAAATTTGCAGTAGAACTTTTCTGTTTTCAAACTGGTTATTCCCTATTCGTCTGTATCGTGAGTCGAGACACATTGTACTCTAAGACTGATCGTTTTCTTTCTTTTTTTTTTTTTTTTTTTTTTTCTCTCGTTCGATATCGACGTGGAGCAAGTCAATCATCGGCTTGCTTTCACGATGATCGTTCTTACACGTTCGTCGAAAGAATTGGCGGGATTCGAATGGGCGAGAACAAAGGACTCGTTTCACTTTCTCTACGCGAACGGTTTCACGCGTGAGTCTGTAATTATCGTGATCTATTTTCTGCTTTTTTTTTTTTTTGCCATCTATTCTCGTTCCAATTTTGTTGGTCGACATTCCCGACACTTTCTGTGCAAGGAGCGTGCCTATAGACGAGGATCGTTTGATTCGCAAATTTTTCACAGTCGTCCAACGCAACGATGCTCATTCTTTAAAAGACCTTTGTCGTAAAAACGAGGACGACGAAAAATGATATTTAAAAATTTCTTTCTACGTACGCGATAAGAGAAGAGGTAAAGAATCTTGTGAAAATTAAATCTCGAGAATACGAGCGTAATGCCGTCCGATTTGCATTTGTTTCTAAGAATACGGGAGTTTCGTTAAATTTGCGAATCAAGTGTGGAAGCCCTCTTCTCAGCGGGCCATTCAGCACAACGACTAGACTGAAGTTTTTAGCGTTAACAAAATCTGTGTGTGAAATACAGGAAAGCAACGATCGTGGCTCGTCTAAGCTGTATTTTCCCGTTGTTTCGTCGCTCTCTCGACCGGGGAACAGGGTGCTAAACAGTGACATAAAACGTAAAAACCTGGCTGCAGCAAGATGAGAAACAATAATCGTAATACGTAAAACTGATGTGCATGTATATAATACATAACATGGGCGCGGCTAAGGAGCATACGCACGAGCATACGAACATATCTTTCACTATCCCCGTCTACGGGACCATCCGGGGGGGCGAAAAACCAATTTTCATTTGTCAAAAATCCCTCTAACGTTATCGTTTTCTACTTAAGCAAGTCTCTCAGCGGGTCTTCGTACACGCGAGATTCGAGAACAATCAATTGCGAAGAAACGGCTCGTGGAATGGCGACGCTAAGAGAGAAAAAAAAAGATGCAAGACAAAAAATTGGCAAGAAGAAGGCGCGCAAAAATGCCACGTCTAGGTCGTCGAAACGAGAGTTACGAAAAAAAAAAATATATATATAGAAATAAATGGAGGAACGTTGATATGATTAAAAAAAAAAAAAATAAATAAATAAGTAAAAAAAGGCTGAAGTGAAGCGAAAAATCTCCGCCCAGCTATGCTACTATCCGTTCCTTTGATTACCCCCGAGCGAAAGATGTATGCATATTATATGTACACACACGCAGGAACACACACGTACACTCGTATCTAAGGGCTGAAGGGGGCGGTGGGGTGGCTGGGTAATTATTATCGATGTATATGTCTGTACGCCCGAGAAAATATATGAATATAGACAAATGCAGCAAAAAATAGATTAAACATCAAATTCCAGAGAATTGGTATCGGTGTTAGCAAAAAACGTTAGGTCAGAAGCGGTTAACAACCTACCAGACAGAGTATTATGAGAGAGGTGAATAAATAAATTAAAAACGAACAAAAAAAAAGTGATAAACGAAAAAAAAAAAGAAGAAAACTAAGAGGAGTAACAAAGGTAACAACAATGGAATCAACTGCGTACTTAATTATCGACGATAATACAGAGAACCGAGAATCGCGGGCAAAGGAAACAGTACCATAGGCTCACCATAGAAGCGTGCAAAATATACGTGTAACGAAAAAAGATTGAAAAAAAAGAAGTAATTTGTAAAAATAAAAAAAAAAAAGGAGAAAGAAAAAATTGCAAATTGGAATTGAACCTCCTCTCTTTCTATGAAGCGATATCACCGATCTAGTTCATCTCGTGTGTTTATGCGACAATCAATTAGAGACAGTAACATAGTGTGCAAACTGAAAGGGAGATATTTAGAAATGAACAACCTTCACGCGAGAATCTAAATTATAAAATTATATCAAACAGCGAGTAATGGTACAGATATATGTATATATATATATATATATGTAGAATAACGAGACTATTCGTATAATAATTAGAATAATAACGATAACAAGAGTAAGAATAATAACTATGTAATAACTTTTGCAACTGCGTAAGAGATAATTTGCTACAAACACAGAGTCTGGTCATGCAAATAATGGCCCGGGAGAAGGGGGGTTGGTTCGTTCTGCTTGGGTGATCGTTAAATCCGCGATTCTTCTTCCTTTTTTCACTTTTAATGCTGACTCGCGGCTTTTATCGTGAAAATTCTGCCCTTTTCGCGGGTTTTCGTGTACGCAAACCAAACAGACGGACCGCGAACGAAGGCGAGGAAGATAAAAAAAAAAAAAAAAAGAAAAGAGAGTAGCAACGAAACCGCCCCTCTCTGCACGCAGAACTCGCAAGGACGATCGTTCAATGAGCAACAGACACAAGATATGTTAATCGTGAGACCCGTGAGATCGAAAGAGCTCGTCGTTTCGTATTAATCGATCAATCGTTCGAGGGGAGGAGGATCGCGCAGAGACAACGTAGCCCCTCCTCATCACCCAAGCAATTCGTGTGCTGCCAGAAGCCGACTCGATAGAACCGCCGAAAGGGCCTTTTGGTTCGCGTGCGTGAATCACAAAACTTATAATAAGACACACACATTCACTCACTACTAAAAAAGCTACGGAAGTAAAAGAAAAGAGAGAGAGAAAAAAAGAGAGAGAAGAGTAAAGGGAAAGAAAATAGAAAAGAAAAGATGTAAGAGAGACAGAGATAAACAGATAGATAACGTCAGACATAGGAGAAGACAGAGGTGGTAAAGATATCCATATGGGCGAGATGTATATACGGTATCCACGCCAGCGAACCAAACCGCCCGTTGGTGGCTGAACAAAGTCAGCGGTTATTGGCATTCTGTATATAAAAATGTGGAGATGGGATGTCGTAAAAGCTGTCAAATTAATAATATTCTACTGCAAATAAGTTCAACACTAGGTCAACTGCGACTCCGCAACCATAACAACAGAGCTATGTAATTACGCTCACGAACAAAAATGATAAATAGAAAAATGGTCAAACATAGGAAAACATGTGATTGTACATTAAAGAGATAGATAGATAGAGAGAGAGAGAGAGAAAGAGAGAGAGAGAGAGAAAGAGAATGCTAAAGAAAATTCTAATACGTCTATCCGACTCGAAGAGAGAGATCATGGCAGTTAACTACAAAATGGCAGACGATCGATGCATGGATCGTCTCGATAGTTTTATTTATTTGTTTATACTTTCGGTTATCTTTCGTTGTTTTTCGTTTTTGCCTTTTATTGGGTTTATTTGGCTGAAAGCTTTGTCAACGTGTTCCGTGCGTTTTGCATGTTGTTAAACAAAAAATAAAGTAAGTACAGCGAGAAACCCGCGGACACGCGTTCCTGATTCTTGGCTCCGTGGTCCGATTTTGCACTTTTCTTTCTTTTTTTTTCAAAGCTCTCGTTTTTTTTTTCTCTGTTACGCAATGCGTCAGAAGCTCTCTATGCAAGCGACAGGATTGTTCCGTGTTTTCGACTGGCGGTAGCGGTAAATTAGAATGGTCTGGAGAGCGTCCAGAGAGCGGGAAAAAAGTGTTGCACGTCACGTGGAGAATCGTTTCGAAAATTGACAAAAGCTATTAGTCTATCGCGATGGTATTTCTTTTTTTTCCCTCCTTTTTTTCATTCTCCTTTTTCCCTTTAATTGTTCCGGTTAAAACACGCGCGGTCTGCACGGTTGAATTTCGGGGATCACGCCATTGTCGTTTTCATGGAATTTGGCTTAATGCTTTCGAAATAATCGCGTAAAAGGATTGACGTGTACGAAATGCGATAATATAGGCTGTCGCGAGTTTCGAGGTGACTCGACGGAATTCGAAGCGAGATAGATACGCAACCGATGCTAATACGGTGGACTATCGATATTAATATACATGCAGTACACGCTCGGACATTACGAAACAACGGTCCATAGCCGTGAGAAATGTTTCTAGTGCGATTAAAAAATTTAAAAAAAAATAATAAAAAAATAACAGATGCACAGAAAAGAGGGGAAGAGACGAATTAATTGAAGTATTTAAGCATTTTGGAATAAAAAAAAATTAAAAAAAATGTACAGGATGTCCCAAGATAAATGATATTTTAATTCATTGTTAATTGAATTGTTCTACGTGAGTAATCGACGATTATAAAATCCAACGAACGCGAAGTCCAACAAAATGATCAGTTTCGTTCTATTCTGTATGAGAAACGAACGAAAAGTTGCCTCTGGCTTCGCTTGAAAAAAAATGGAAACACTTGTTCAAACACCACTTATCTCCAAAGCACCCTGCGTATAATTGCTGTTCAGATGTGGTTGCATTAGACGTATCTCGACACTAAGATTGACAATTAACGCGCAACGTTAATGAAAAGAAGCGTAATCAAGACAATGGCATGATAGATATAATAATAAGTATATCTAATAACAATACATATGTATATAATCTATTATATGTATATATATATAAAAAAAAAATACATGGCAAACCGTTTAAATGGCAAGATCGTACTAATTACTGAATAAGAAGCGTGCATCTCTTTCTTCGTGAATAGGTTCTGTTTGTAGGAGTTGGGGTGACGACAACGCTTTCGAAATAGCATAATAATAATGATAGTAATAATAGTAATTATCGATGTAATAATAATAATAATAATGATGATAATAATCATAATAATCATAATAATAGACAAACACCAGATAAGGCAGTGGTTATTCGCAGTTATAGTTGCGGTGAGCAGTCGTGAGGGAGATGCCCCCAAAAGCTACGTGTTAGCCAAAGTTACCTAAGGTTCGGGTGCTGCGTTCGATCGTTCCAACCATTCGCGAAAACAACACGGAACTGAACGAAGCTAAAAGTCACCAGCGTGAAACCAGAACGAAGACGTAAACTGAAATTCGACGAGTGTCCAGAACGATCGAACGCCTCCCTCCCCTCTGTTAACCTTGAAGGTTAGCAGCATTAAAAGTTCGGGCTTGCATCAAAGCACCATGACGGTCTGCGCGAGAGTTAAACAGTCTCTTTTTAGTCGCGACGACCGCGAACTGGAGCTCCCTGAGGGCTCAGGTTGTCCCGTCGAAACTCGGGAGGGTCGTCCAGTTCGCAGGCCGGTAACGCGCGTTTTCCGCTACACCACAGGAACACCACACGGCTAATGGACACCTGTCCTGGTCCATGTGCGACAGGATCGTTATTAACAAACAAGAAAAAAAAAAAAAAGAGAAAAAAAAAAAGGTAAATGAGAGGTAACACAGGCACATTACCACGCATGCATCTCGAAAACTCGTTTCACCTGTTCAATCAGCGTCTGGCGCTTCTAATGCAGACCCGAGACTGGGTAAAAAACTGGTTACAATAATGAGTCTACCTGTCCGCAGCTGTCTGTGTAGACGACACAGTGAGCGTTTTGAGGGACCACTTGGGCCCCGACAGTGGCTAAGGCTGCTAAGGCGATCCACATGCAGCAAACGAGGCAGTGTTCGGTACGGTTTTTTTTTTTATATCATTTTTTTTCCGAAGTATTTGGTGGTAGTAGTTTTTTTTTTTTTTTTTAGTTATTATATATTATTATTATATATATATTTTTTTTGATTTGGTTTATTCATGGTCGTTTCATTACCAGTCGGTCGAATTCGGTGGAGAAGGCACCAAAATCAAAGTGAAGCACGCCGAACGTGCCCTCGGAGCACCCAGGTACATGTACACGGATAAAGAAAGAATTCGAGTATGTTGTAGGTAGTAGTAGTAGTAGTAGTTGTTGGTATATATATATTTTTTTTGCGGTTCAGGATAGGTATTTTATTTTTTTTTTTTTTAATCATTGTCGCATTAGTCGTTGCATCGTTCGTTGGAAGATGTCCACCAAGAAAGGGGGGATGCGGAGGTAGAGAGATATTCGTGTTGGTTATTTTTTTTTTTTTTTTTGCAGCGAGTTTGTTGGTTTTTTTTTGTTTTATTTCGACGATGGACATGGTCGCAACGGTTGTGTTATTTGGTTATTTTCCGATCGGTGCGTGGACAAAAAATGTGGACGGCGGGGGACGGCGAAGGGGACGACGGTTCGCAACAGAATGATATAGAGTGAACATCGCGGATGAATGAATAGAGTCGTGTTACGCCACGTATCGGAAACCACCGCGCGTTCGCGAGCATGAAATGATGCGTGTATAGTCGTTGTTGGTGTTCGTTTAGAAAGAAATGATCATCTCGTAGTTGTTGTCGTTGTTGTTTTTGTTGTTGTTGTTGTAGTAATTTTCGTTGTTTGTTAATGACACAGGATGAATGCATGTACCAGGGTGTACGGAACATATACGCGGACACGTATATGCGGATGCGTCGTAAATTGCACGGTAAATTGCGATTATTGTTGTCGTTGTTCCACGGGTGATGGTCGGACATGGCGGCGATAATGCGGCGGCGGTGCACACATACCAAGCCAGCAGTTCAAATATCCAGATGTATGCGGTGTACGTGTGTTTGAATGTCGTGTTATCGGCCACGTGTGTGATACGTATTCGACGATTGAGAAAGAGAGACCAGGGGTATTTCAAACGCCGTACACAACACGTGCAGAAAACGGTGAGAACGCGGTGGAAGAAGAAGTATCCGGGGCGACGTAGGCGACCGGAAGCGAAACAATTAGGAAGAGAGAAATAAAGAAAAAAAAAAAAGAAAAAAAAACAGAAAAAAAAGAGAGAGAATAAGTTCGAGGAACGATTCGTGAGACAGCCCATCACCGAAATTCGTTCGTCGACCGAGCGTCGTCGATAATCGTGTGTGATCGTGGTCGTCGTGATGTGGAAGCGGGCGCGCGTGACGACACAGAGATTTATAAACAATCGTAATGTAACGTGTGTGAGCGAATGTACGCGGAGGATCGTGTAGCGGGATCGAGGGCAGGACGAAAATCCCCGCCAGAGGACGCGGGACGGATCGAGTAACGTGGAGAACGGTAAGAAAAATGGCGGTGGAACGGCGGATGGGGGACGACGAGGGCGAAGCGCGCGCGAAAACGGTTCGACGCCGCGGAAGGGTTGGTTCGTTCCCAGCGCACGGATCGGGAAATGGTCACAATCGCCACATGAATGTAATTAATCGGAGAAGGAGACGGGATTGGATTTCGCCGGCAGTCGTCGCAGATTCCGTGGGACGGGCGGCGGGATAATTCAGGCACGTGCGGCGTTTCAGGATCAATTTCGTGGAGGGCGAGGGTGGATTCGGGGTACGTGCGTCGGAGGAGCCGGGTTGTGCGGTCGTTTGGGCGGGCGTCGGGCATAGTGGTGGATCGTGATCGTGAATCGGTCGACACGGGACCGGAATGAAAGCGTTGACGGGACGGAGATCAAACAATTGTATGCGTGGTAATTGTCGGTCGAAAGACGTGCGTTGGAAATCCAGGCGAGGGCAAGCATGAAACAGAAAGTTTAAAGAGAAGATTATGAACGATCGCGGGAGTCAACGTGCAACTGATTGATTTTGCTATCGGGTCGCATGTGTACGCTGTAAATCATTCTCTTTGCTCCCTGCTGGTGTACCTGTAACATTGTACCATCCGCTCGGACCATGCGTGGGGCGCAATCAACAATTACGGGGGTGTATCGTTCTCTGCATTCTTTATACTATCGTTCTTCTTCTTCTTCGTCTTCTTCATTCTCTTCCGTCTGATATATTTTCGTTTCTCGTTACCCACGCATAGTCTGAACGAAGAGCATGTGTGTGCGTGTGTAAATGCGTGTACGTGGGGGCGGTTGTGTTACGCTTTAAGAAACAAACAAAGTACAATACAGTTCATAGCAATGACGTTTAGCTACGGATCTAACATGATTTCTCGTTCCTTGATCGAGCAGCTTGTTACAAGGAAATCGAGAACCCCGAACGACGTCGTGGTCGTTCGAACCAAATGCAGTCGTGCTGTAGTTCGCTATTTATATATATAGATATGTACATACATACAATTAAAAGTTCGTGTTCGCATGCGCTTAAGCTTCATTATTTTCTGTCGGTATTGTGTGCGAGTCCGGTGTATCGGTACGTGTCCCGAGACATGTGTATGTGTCGTGTATATATATATATATAGACACCATGCGTGCGCGATGTAACGACGATGTAGGCATTGTTAAAGTCGAGTCGCAATTATGAAATTAACATAGACAGAGACAGAGAGAAAGTAGAGATTGCGTGAGAAAAGACATAGAAATAGAGATAAAGAGATATAGCAAAGAAACTTTTATTTCGTTCGTACATGATAGCGGTGAAAGATACAGAGAAGTACGAGCACAAGCCATCGATATCATTCGTGTTTCCTTTTTTTTCCTTTTTTTTTTTTTCATCTTCTACGGAAACGCGTGGTCGCGTGTGGAAGCCGTTAAGTATGTACGATTCTACGTGAGCGCTAATCAAAAATACAGAGAAGCGATCTATCGCGTCTAAAGAGAGCCTCTCGCCGCTAGAACGAGACGACTAATTAATTGATCGTGAAGCTCGTAGTGCTTGAAGCTTGCATATGCGACAAAATAAAGTGCTACTGCGATACTTACATCGGAAAGAGTGCTTCACATCGGTTTCTATATTGACACAGGTGTATATGGAATGGACAGAACCGTGATCGCACCCCCGCTGCCGGAAGCAACGATTCACCGCGCGGCATTTCTAAAGCACAGCACCGTACACTCGAAGTGAAACAATTGCGAACGCTTCGTTTGGTTTTGTCCATTCATATCCACCGATCGGCCGTCAAACGTTGGACGTTAGAGTGCGCCGATAAACCATCGGTCAAATCGTCCTGGTCATTCGAGTGTGCAGCTCCGGTTTAATTTGCTCCAGCTCTGTTCGCGCGGTGCCATGAACATTTTATTCTACGTATTCGCGATACGTAATGGCATCGACGAAGTAGGTGGGTCTCTCGCGTTTCAGGAATCGCCGCGGCTGCGTGTGCGCGCACGCGTACGTTTCGTGTCACTCTTTAAGGCACGATGAAAATTGTATCCGACAAACGAATGCTCCGAAAAGTAAGCGTCCGAGGAAAGAGATGGAACGTTCTCACTCGACGAAAGAGAAACCCCGAGTCGAATCGGTCGGGGAAGGGTTCGATGGAGAAGCGACGAGCGTCCATCGTTCGCGCGATTTCGCGCCAACGTAAAAGCGTCTTCCAAAGGGTTTCCATTGAATTTCGCGGGCAATTTTTTGATACGCGCTCCCTCGCGCTCTCGTCGCTTCTCGCAACCACCCTTGTCAGATTTTTTCACATCGTTATTACTTTTTTTTTTCTTTTTCTTTTTGAAAGCACTTTTGCATAGCCTTTTCCCGTTTTTTTCTTTTTTTTTTTTTTTTTTTTCTTCCGTTTCGTAGCCGATGACACAGAACGTCGCGTAGCATGGAATTGTGAGTCGTCGAACAATTCTGCGTAGCACTCTTCTCGCCTTTGAATCGCAAGGCAGTTTTTAAAGCGATCGAAACAGGTGAGGAGGCCTCGGCGCGGTACGGTACTGTACAACATACGTATACTTGATGCGATCAAAAGCGTGGGTCATTTTATATGTGTATGCACTCGTCTCGTACGTACATATATAAAATATACATAGGTTGTAAATATATAGAGATATGTATGGATGTAGCCTGTTTCGGTGACACACCCTTTGGAATCACGATCGCCCTGTAAGACGTCCTCGTCGACGGCTACCTGGGCACGACGTGTTTCAAAGGTCTCTCTCCATGTGCCAAGCAGTTACAAAACAATTCAGTAGGCACACGCGCGACTTTCTTACGCAGGCGAATAGCGGCGAAATAATATAATAATCGAAGCTGAATAAGAAGCCGACCGAACGCAAGGGTGGATTACTTGGATTAGAGCTTAACTCGAGGAAGGTCGATATCTCCATACACTTTTCTCCCGTTATTTTTCCATTCGTGTTCTCAGTCATCTCCCGGACGGTTCTTCTCTCTGCTAACGCGAGCGAATTCAATTTCACTTGGACGCGTTTCTCTTTCAAGCTACTTCGATCCGTTATCCGCGATAAGCTGCTGGCTTGTATCGCGAGGCAACGAGCATCTTTCTGTTTCGAAACGTATCGAATGCATCCGTCGTTTCAGAAATTTCGAAGGAAAGATGGCCTCGCAGCGGTCCAAGAGGTAACTGATCGCAAGCGTGCAACATGTAGAGGATTCAGATCGCGCGTATCGACCTTCCTCCCGGCAATTATTAGTAAAATCGTTACGGAGAGGGATGAGGAGTCTAATGTGGCGATTGTTGATCAAATCGTGGACGATGGAGCGGAACGTGGCGACGTGATAAGATATACGGATAATATACCTAGATATCACTCCTTCGTGCCTCTGAATTTCGCAACTAAAGCGCAGGAGAAGCTGTGGTAGAGGCGGGGAGAGGGGGCACGGGAATGTGTATATATACATACGTATACACACATATGTATATGTATAACAACATAATTTTACGGTCAGAGAAGAAGAAGTAGATAGTAGAAGGAGAAGAAGACACAGCGAGCCGTGGCACTCGCTCGTTGGCGTTCATCGTAATGAAAAAGCGGCTAACATCTACGAGGTTTGAGAAAAAAATAAAAAAAAAAAAAAAAATTGAAAAAAAAAAGAAGAAGAAGAAGAACGACCATGTGCTTGGCATCTGTCTAAGCTGTGCGCTCTCTCAGGCGAGAATAAGGACGAATCTCCCGTGGCAAGGAACGAAAGTTAACGCGAGAATTCGAATGGCCGCTTTCTTTTCCTCTCTCTTGGTCCGTCTCGATCGCGACAGCGTCGAAAACGAACCGAGAGAAAAGGATGGCAATTCGATCGTAAGGAAGAAGACGCGAATCGTTGCCAATGACTCGATCGCCTTTCTCTTTCGATGAATTTGGTGGCAACGCCGATAGAGATATTCTCGGATGAATCTCGCGCGAAAAATTTAATAAATATTCAATCGAACGAACGGTGGATGGTGGGGGGGAAAAAAGTACAATGTAAATAACGATACAAGCACCAAAGTCGAATAGACTGTCGAAGGATATTAAAAACAAGGGAAGCAGGAAGCGAGGCTAAGACTGTGAGCAATAATGGGCGCAATATCGAGTAATACACGAGTATATATATATATATAGTATGTATAATATGTATATATATATAAATATAAATATTACAAGGGATTATATAGCGAGTTCTCGGGAAGTTCTGTTTCGATAGAAAGAGATGAAATAAGAAGAAGCATTAATAAAACAAATATTCATGCATTTCTCAAGCATTATTATTACAAATACTGGCTGACTCCTTGACAAACCCCGTGAGCGTGCACGCGCAAAAACGCATTCGGGACCTCGAAGACTCATTTGCATCATCGTTTCAATTTTCATTCGTTCTCTCAATTCTTTTTCCTGTACTCCTTCACTGTTCTTGTTGTTCCAGTCTCGTATTGTTTCTGCCTAACACCGTCTCTTTACTTTCCAAACGATTCCCTTCATTTCCTGCTCTACCCCTTTGACTTCCGACATTACTTCACATCTGCGTTCCTCTCCTACTCTGAGTCGACGACGCAAGCTACTCGCGACGTATATCGTGTATACCCCTACATCGTATCATCTACCGTACGTAACGTGTAGTATCGTTCGTAACCATCATCGAACAACTGTTAATTCAGGGCTTTCCCTCGACACCTCGCGAATGGACGACGGTGCCGTTCGTTTCTTTCTCTGCTCTCGTTCGACGAGTCTTCTCTTATCGTAACCGATATCGTGCAACGCGTGTACCTCGCGCGCGCGCATACCTCTCTCTGTCCACGAGACACGATTCGCGATCGTTTTCGTTCGTTAACCATCGCGTTCTCGAGCTCGCGTCGCTCACCTGTACAGTTCAGCTGCTCCTCTCGACGTCCACGTGAGGTTGCGTTCCTCGTACGCGCACCCGCGACGCATTTGCCTTTTGTCGCGCGTGCACGCCGATCGAAACGAAGAGGAAAAACAGAATGTCGGAGACAAAACTGTACGCGATAATAAATAGCTGTACGCGCGTAATGTTAAGTTAGTTGCGCCGTGAAACGTGGATCGTCTTACATTGTTTATAATTCTTAGCTCTTAGACATTTTATGTATATATTATCTATATGTATATATATATAATATTTATAATAAGGTCGGCACGGTTCACGGGATAATCGACTGCCGCCATTGCCGCTCGATCGTCCCGCGAAGCGCGTCGACCGGTTTCCTTCGTTGCACGATATCTGGATGCAACATCAATCGATAGGTACACTTACGTTCGTATTTGATATAAATATAATTGTTATGTATCGTGTAGGTATCGTATATAATATATTAGACGTTAGGTGCTCTCATAATGCGCCTCTCCCGAGCTTTTGCTCTGCGTATAACTCTGGTACACGTGTGTCGTCTGTGTGCAACGGCGTACGAGTGCAAGGGGAAGGCACTTCCGCTGTTTTTTCGATCGATGCCTCCGCGGAAATCTTAGGACGCTCTCGCGGAGGAGATTCGAGGACGATGGAAGCGAGAAAAACAAAAGCGCGACCAGAAAGATCGAAATCCTTTTGGGCCTCGCGGAGATGCAGTTCTAGGATTTCGCGGCGAGGATCTAGAAGAAAAACCAGTCACCCTCTCGATAGTGTACGTACAAGTGTGAACAGCGAGTTGAGGAACCCTAGAGTTGTCGGTTCGTGTGCGTGACTCGTTAGAAACCGGAGAACAACCCGTACAACCTATGCGTGTCCTCTGCGCGAGGTATTCCAGCTTGCGAGGCCGTCGAATTCGTCCACGAACCGTGTAGTACCGTCATTTTACGTGTCTCTGTGCGCAGGGTGCATTCGATGGTAGCAGTTGAAGTTCGAAACAGCACGCGGTAGCTTCGCAAGGAGAACAAATTTTTTTCTAATGGTATCACTTCGGTTCGTTCATATTACGACAGAGTTGTACGCGAATTACGCGTAAATACTGCAACGTGTGACGAATAATGCTGTTCAGAAAGATAGCATCCGCGAAAGCCACTGTGGCGCATTAAGCTTCGATGCTTGTTCCAAACGCACCCTGTGATCGCGCGTGTGTGCGTGTGAAAACTGTGTACGTGTGTACGCGGTGTGTCGTCTATGGATACGTGTGTGTTTGTCAGTGTTATACATCGAAAACGTACTATCACAACGAGTCGCCGATTTTCACTTTTCGTCTCGAAGTATCCACGCGTTTGGCCGCGAGAGGGTGAAGCCACCCTTTCGCCAGTAATTTGTCCAACGAACGATACGAAGTAATCGCGTTACACTCTGTCGCTATGGAAGACTGTGTGCTCCTGAACGATGTTGCGCCCGGAATGAGAGGATGCCATGTGAAACAGGCCACGAATCGTCTCGCTATTTTTGTGCGTGTGGCGCGCACATTCCGTGTACGTATGCAGGGTTGTGTGTGTTTGTGTGTGTGTGTGCTGTATCGTGGATTCGATCGCGAGCGTGGCGAAGGGGTTGCGTTCGAGTCTCGCGGCCAAAACGAGAAAGGAACCGGGGAGCGAGCGAACGAAAGCACGCGTTTCCTCTTTCAGAGGGGTTCGATCCTCGATCGATAGCGTTCGACTAAAATAACGACGCTTAAATTTACTCTCCGCTTTGTTTGACAATCGTTCGTTTCAGTACGGTTCGAAGAAAATTAATTTACCAATGCAAAAATATGTTTGCTAGTCATTTCTCTTCTTCCTTTTTTAGTTGATTCGTTTTCGCGTAACACTCCACGGCTCCTTTCAATCGATCTACTCGATCCTTTGCTCTTCTCCACTGTGTGTGCCAGCGAATACTTAATGTATGTATATATATTACATGTACATATTTATACATACAATATAACCATCTTTCTCTTTTATACGCAAGGAAAATTAATATTTACACGTATATAGATCTACTATATATTTAAATATTATATATATATATATATATATAGGCATATATATATATTTATAATTGTTTTTTTTCGTCGTTAGTTATTATCGTCATCATCATTATCGTATCGTCGTAATCGTAACCTCGACTAAGACGAACTTTCAAATCACTGGCAGACACGTGTAAGGACACGCCATTCATTTTCTATCGGGTGTCGGAGAATTTCCCTTTCCGTTTCGCGCGTACGTTAACATAATCTCCGCTCCGAACATGCTTCTCTCGCGTGCACTCGAATTAATTACTGTTCGATAAGAAATGCACAAATATATATATATATTATAATATGTATGTATGTATATATGTATACTAATTACTTCGACGCGTACGCGTATGTAAGATATATCTATATATATATAGATCTCTCTTTTGTTCTCCCTTGACGAGGTGGTGTACGTGTGTAATTTTGTCGAACGTTTTTGTGCGGTCGTGTATCGTTTAATGCGCATGTGAACTCGTTTCATGTGTATTCCGTTTCTCTTTCGTTAATTTCTCTCTTATTCGATCGCGCTTATTCATTCGGGAGGAGACGTTCCCACGATTCACAGATTTTTCGTTCCTCCTCATCGACGCAACGTCGGTCTCTCGCCATTTCAGTCGCTCTGTATCTCCTCCCCTCGCGAAATCGATCGCCTCTTTAGGTCAGTGTATTTGCTTGCTCTTCTTCGTCTACTCGTATCCACTAATCGCGTAAAAATGCATGTTGTTTCTTGTTTTTTTTTTTTGCTTTTTTTTTGTGTTTTTTTTTTTTTGTTTTTTCGTTACTTTTTCGTATTTGCAGCTGTCGTTGGTGTTTCTCCCTTTTACAGCGCTATTTATGTGTAATTCCGTTTTGCGCTTGCCGCTTCGTATCTCTTCTCGGCTAAATGCATAAGCTCGTGAGTTGCAATTGACGAGGTTCACTGTGTGCATTCTCGGAACTCCCCCGAATTGAATCCGCGAAGGTCGGAAAGGGTTGCCTTCGGTGTTTCACACGCTATTACATACTAATAGATAAATATATATTTATTATATATATATACGTATGTTATGTGTACGAATAATCATAGCACTAGATAAAATGATATAGGACGAAGTCTCTCTGCTAAAATCTATGCATGTACGCTTTAATCATACGAATTAAAAGGATCGCCCGAACACGATGGCGTTTCCACTTCAATCTCATCGATGTGCAAGGTGTTTCTAGGAAACATACGTTACTCTCTATAATAGTTCTCGATTAATACCCTAGAGCTAATTGGAAAGGGCGGAAGTCGGATCGGTAGAAATTTCAGTGACGACTTCGATGGGTAACCAGTCTCAATGTCGAAGACCGATGTTCTCGAACGTGACGTAAATTGAAATAGAACAAAAAAAAAACAAAAAAAAAAACAGCGAAACGACGCTAAAAATTGCGATCGACAACGCGAATCTCGCAAAGAAACCAAATCGTTCCGATCCTTCGTTTTTCATCCCGATCACACCGCAACCGTCTCTTTCCTTAATCCGTCCCGCTTACCCTCTCCGTCCGCTTAAAACGGTAAACCCTATAGACGACAAACGATAAAAATAATAGTAAAATCTGTGAAACGATAAACGAACAATATATAAAGATCAAAATCGACCGATTTCAATGCATCGTGCGACGTATCCAAAGAATATATATAAATATAACGAGCAATCGACTGAGAACGGACTCGAACGGCTGACTGAGAGTATAACGGTAATAATAATACGTAATTCTACGACTTAAAAAGGCAAGTTCTGTACGCACGTAACAGTGACTTAGGCCGAGCATCGTTTTCCGTCCGTCAAGGCGTGGGGAATAAAAAATATATAGAATATATATATAGAACAAATATAGAACAAACATCGATTAATAGAGTACGATAATAATCCGACTTTGGGAACGACTTTCGCGGCAGTCAGACACCGACAAACGAAATAATCATTCGAAACAAATCATTCGGAACAAACAGGCCGTCGCGTGGCGACGGGTTACGCAATATACAGAGAAATCTCAACAAATCGTTGCGAGGGAATCATCGTTTTCTTTCAGAAGCTACAACTAAGGGAACGTTAGACGTTGAGAAAGGAGACCTATCGCTAAAAGGTACGCTAGAGCGTGATAAAAGAAGAGAGGAAAGGAAACAAACAAACAAAAAATAAAATTAACAAAACGGTGGCAAAGAGAGAGAGAGAGAGAGGGGGGGGGGTAAAGAAATGCTAACGATCGCTCCGATGGCTCGTGAAAAATATTGTTACGCGATGCGAACGATTGGCAAGTATCTGTTCGAAACACAGACGAGAAGGGAGAAAAGAAAACGCGAAACGCATCGCGGTCGCGAGACGAAAGGATCGTTCGATCCGCAAAACCAGGCTGGATCCGGAAAACTCCTCGCGGCGTTAGCTTTCTGTCCTTCGCGCGCAAGCATTCACGTTCGAAACGCTCCAAGTGGAATCTCGGGTCAATAAGGCACTGTTCACCGACAATGTCTGACTAGAAAATGAATCTATTTTTCGGAACTCTTGTTTGTTTGTCTGTTTGCGTTTCTCATCCTTTAGTTCGACGTTTCGTTTCTCGTTTCGCATCCGCTCGCTGGGTGTTCTCTCTGTCTGGATCAGTAACTGGGCAAGCTTCGCGGTCTCCTCTTACGCGGTTTATTCAATTCCTTATACTCTAGTCGCGCGTGTACGAGCGCGCGTACACCTAGTTGTTGCACGCTGGTGCACGCGATCAACGCGATCGCCTCGATTCTCTCCCTAAATCGATAGCTCTTGTAGGCAACGTCGTTAATCTAAATTTCCCGGTGTCCAATTCCATATACGCGTTCCGACTCTACGAGAAGGTATACGTCGAACGAACAGAAGACGGGGACGCGCGAAGGCCGTTCATCCTCCATGCCGCGGCCCTCGAAGAGTGGCGCACGATCGATGGCGGACGAGCGGACGACGCGCGTTCCCGACGAAAACTGAGAGAGACATAGGGAGAGAGAAGGGGTAGATCGAGTGCGAGAAAGAGAGAACACGCCCAGAGGGGCCCAGAAGAAGGAACCAGAACGCACGGCGACGTAACCAACGACGTGGGCCGTCCCACGCTCGGCTTGGCCGGCTGTGAAAGTCGTTTACGAGGTCTTCATCTTTTTGTACGGTTGCATGATCACGCCGGAGCTGACTGGGATCGCGACCTGCGGTTGGGCCGCGATCGTCGCCGGGTTCGGGATCTGTTGTATCTGCGGGACACCGGTGACGCCAGCGGCCGCTACCCCAGCAGCGACACCAGGCACGCTACCAACGCCCTGCAGGACCGCGTACGGGTTCTGGACGTAGGGGTTGCCCTGGACGGCGGTTGGGGCGCCTGGAACGGTCGGTATCGAGGCTTGAACGTAAGGATTCGGCAGGATCTGCTGCCTCATCAGCGAGTACGGGTTGATGGGGGTGCCAGCGGGCGGTCTCGAGTAGGCGAGTATGCCAGCGGACAGGGGGGAGGTGAGCGCGCCAGGGATACCGTGGAGATTAGGGATCACTGGCCTCGGTGTCGCAGCTGTCGGTGGGAGACCAGCGACCGCGGGATTCCCGGCCGCTGCGGCCGCGGCCGCTGCCGCTGGGTTCACCAGGGCCTGTTTGTTCAACGCTACACCGGTGTAGTTGAGGGCCGTGAGCTGATTGATGCCGTAAGACTGCGACGCCTGGGACAGCTTGATGGCTTTCGCGTAATTCTTCTGGGCGACCTCCTTCGCGAGGGCTGCCGGGTCGAGGTGCCCTGGCAGCCCGGACGCGACGCCCAGGCTGTTCAGCATGTTCAGGCTGGCCATACCCGAGGCGTTGTAATTGGACATCGATACCATGTTCGTGACCGACGGCACGTTCGTCATGTTGGCCATCGAGACCATGTTGACCACGCCTGGCATCGAGGTGAGGCCCGCGACCGAGGTCAACGGGCTCATCGCGGGCTGCACGCTAGCGGCGTGCGACAACGCCAACTGGTTCTGTAACTGTTGCTGGTGTTGCTGTTGCAGCTGGTGCTGTTGCTGTTGGTGTTGCTGCTGCTGCTGTTGCGCCTGTTGCTGTTGTTGCTGGTGGTGCGCGTGTTGCTGCTGCTGTTGTTGTTGCTGCTGCTGCTGCTGCTGCTGCTGTTGCTGCTGCTGTTGCGCCTGTTGTTGTTGCTGTTGCGAGAGCTGCGTCGAGGGGCTCGCGTGATTCAATTCGGGGGAGTTATGCGCGTTTTCGGCATCGTGATTCTGCGTGGCATTCGGCTGCTTGTTACTGCCGTTACTATTGTTACTGTTATTATCGGCGGTTGGAGGTGGTGGCGGTGGGTTGTTGCAGGGATCCATCAGCACGCCATTGTTGGCGTCGGCGCAGTTATTGACTGTGGCGCCGCCGGTTCCCTGGGAGGAGGAGGAGGACTGAACCACCACCGCGTGGTGGTTGCTTTGCACGTTCGGGGGTTGCACGACCGATTGGTTAGAGGTTTGGGTGGGTAGGGGTGGTGTTCCAGTGTACTCACATGACACAGGCACGAAAGGCTGCTGCAGCTGCATTAACTGTTGATAGGTCGTCGCGCCGGTCGGCTGATAGACCGGCATGCCGGACTTGTCGCCCGCCGGTCGTTTATACGGAACCATTCCTGGGAAGGCCTGTAAAACAGAAGCGGTGGAAAATGTGCGCGATTAGTAAGAACAACCGTTCGATTGTTCGCGCGCGGACGCGTCACGCGGAACGAGCCTCGACTCTGTCCATCTTTTTTTTTTTTTTTTTTTTTTCTTTTGATGCCCTTTTTCCTTAAACGACGGAAAGGGTAACTTTTCTACGACTCGACGAATCTCGATACGATCTTTCTCGCGTAGTTCAGGCAAACGTGACTCGAGAATGAATTGAAAGTAGACACTACCCTTGGATCGTTTTCTTTTTTTTTTTTTTTCTTTATCGTACCATCGTTAAAGACACTAGGAACTCGAATGCAAAGTAGTCTACGAATTTCGTAACGGCACGATTAGATGTTTTCGAAACTGTCTCGTGTAACCCCCTTTAACATAGTTTATAAATCGTTTTTACTTTCTTATGATTCAGTGGTTAGATTCAGCACTTACAAAGTTCTCGTAGTAGAACGATCCGACAGACTTCATGTCCATCTGCAACAAAGACAGGATCGGTTTCAACTAATTTCGAGGAGGAGGTTGTACGAGTTGCGTCTGTATAATTGGATTTTCGGAGGAAGATGAGACAGAGAGAGAGATAGAGAGAGAGAGTGATAGAGATAAAGAGACACAGAAAGAGAGAGAGAAAGAGAGAGAGATAGATAGAGAAATGGGGTTAGGGACAGTTGATCGCATCTCAGAGAAATAGAATTAGGTAGTCGATGGGTGGGAGAAGGGTGAAGGTGGTATACAACACGATAAAAGTAGGTGGCAATAGTACTAGTAGTAGTTAGTTAGTAGTTAGTAGTAAATAGTAGTGGTAGTAGTGTGTAAAAGTTGTGCCGATGACGCAGCTTGCGGCGACGTTCCCAAATGACGACGTTCGTTGTTGGATAACTGTAAAATTCTCGTCTCTTTTCTATTTTTTTTTTTTTTTTTTTTTTTTTCTGTACTTTACTTTTTTGCCTCACTTTTTCGTCTCGGCTGTTTCGTTCTATTCGATCGTAACTGTACTCGCTCGTTTCCGTTTTACTTTCGCAATCCCAGCATTTCGGTACGATATCGAGGAAGCGTGTCGGAAAAAACCAGCCATTAGTTATTACATGGAACACCGTGTTCACGGGGCCAATTAAAGAGAGGATCGTTGCTCCTGCTTGCAAGTCAGAATCAAAAATGGTTCATTAAAAAGTACAACGCCGAACGCAAACGGTTTGACTCGTGCTACATCGTTTTTCTTTCCTATTAAAAAACGAAGCCTTGGAGTAACAGAGAGTGAAAGAGAGAGACAGAGAGGTAGAGATAGAAAGAGAGAGAGAGAGAGAGAGAAGTAGAGAAATATAGAGGAGCAGAGAAAAAAATGGAAAACAAAAAGAATGATCGTGTCGATTTTGTAGAAGTTGTGAATTTCGATCCCTCGATCAAGACCGAATTGGCTGCTCCGATTTCACAAAGTTTCTTCGAGTATCTGCCGTATCTGTACAAGAATCGTGGACGAAAAATCGTTTGTTAAAAGCGAGCAACAACTAAAAAAAGAGAAACAAGGATGAGAAGAAAGATCGGAGATCGCGCGGGTCTTTCGAGATCGAAAGCTTCTTCTGGCTGAAAACAAAACAAAAAAAAAGAAGAAGAGGGAAAGTTTCGCGCGCATTCGACGGTGCAACGAGAAAAGGAGAACCGAAACGGACTCGCGACAAGCTGAGGAGCAGATACAGACACGGTGTGCAACGATTAATCGTGAACCAATCGTGGAGCAGACGCGGACAAGAAGAAGCGAAACTTAACAGAAAAAGAAAGACGTCTTCGGTCTTCTGTGTCCCCGAGACGTTGAAAAATATTAATTCAAAATAGAGAGAGAGAAAGATAGAGAGAAGCTGCACAGAGTTTCGGATGCAAAAGCTGAGAAGCTGGTTCAGTTTTTCTTTCTTTTTTCTTTTCTCGTCAAGATAGAGCGGGGACGATGTACGTGAACAGAACTGTTTGTTATACGCGTACAAATATTGCGTGTGTATCGACGTGGCGAGAGAAAATAAAAACATAATTGTGCTCGCGAAACAACGGGGCTTCTGTGTGGTCAATCAGATACAAATACAACGCTCGACGTGTAAATAGTGGCGGAACGATGTCTCATTTCTTTCTGCCAGTTACAGAGAGCGGTTGGAGGACATGTCGCAAGCTCAAATGCAAGATACAACGTGAAAACAACGTCCGTCCGTCTTTCGGTTATCTCGAAGTTCCTCGAGAGCAGGCGGAGAAAAAACGGATGTCGCAGAGGCTGTAGAAAAACCACGCGGTTCCAGCGTTGGGAAAATAATAAAATGGCAATCGAATAACGCGACGGAACGCGCGACACGACGAAAAGAAACACTGGTGGCTAGAGACAGAAAGCGACAGATCCGAGAGAAAAGGAAACGAAGATAGAAGTAGGCGCAGAAAGTTAGCCAGTGTATGTTAAGCAATCTACTGTGCTCTTAGCAATTTTCACGTGGCTGTCAAAAAACGTGACAGAGATCGTCTGGCCAAAGGAATTAATGAATGTAGAATGAAAACAAAAAAAGGGGGGAAAAAAAAGAACGGAAAAAAGATCAATCGATCATGGAGTGGAAAAAAAAAAAAGAAAGAAGAAACGGAAAAATGGAATATTCCGACAAAAAGTGAGCGAAAAAATATCGCGTCATCGCGTGGTCGCTGGTCCTTTATGGAGAAAAGGTAAAACTTTTGGGTCATCGTCCAGAGCGTCGAGGGGATGACACTCGACACCATCACCTCGGTAGTCGCTTTAAGCACAACATGCATCATCGGCGCAAGCTCAGAATTTACACAGATCTAACGCTCCGTAAATGCAGTACCAATCGCATTTTTCGTACACAAGTAGAACGAATAGTGACCACGGTTTTGGTCCACGGAAGCATCGTGTTTTCAAAGCATACCATACGATGCGCGTCTCTTTCACCGATTCTACGTGGCATCGTTCAGCTTCGGTTCTAGTTTCGGTTTCACAGTGTCTGATAACGATGCTGGTCCTGGCGATACGGAGATTAGAATTTCTCTGAATAATCGTTCACGAAGTCCCGCTGCGAGACCACGCGCGCATCTTCGATTCTCTCTGGATGATCGCGACCGATTCTCTCGTTCGATATGGCTTCGACGAGGCGCACGAGCTCGAATTCGAACGTTTCGCAGGTGCTCGAAGGGAAATGCGCGCGTGACTCGAGGCTGTGAAGCATGGCCATCGATCGGATCGCGATCGAGGACGAGCGGTTCGTCGATCGCTGGTCCTCTCTCGGTTATCGGGAGGGGTTCCGCCAAAAGGGGTGAGTTTACATGGAAAATCGATCGTGTACGTCGTCAACAACCACGAATACTTTTCTGCCCGAGGAATTTGGTGGACGGGAGGCTCTGTCCCGTCCCTCTTCTGTTTCTCGCGGTTAACTCGCGCCTTTATCCGCGCCGTTTATCGCTGGATTCGTGGCTGATGATCGAGAAAACAAACAACGAAGCGATGCGATCTATAAATACATTACGAGGCGTAAGCTCCGGGTACGAACAACATTGCAACGAACGTCAGAGTACGAAGCGAAATTAAACGTGGAAAGTAAGTAGACTGTCTGAGGAAACCAACGACGAGAACGAAATAAAGAGAAACAGAGTGCGAAAGACAGAGAGAGAGATAGAGAAAGAGGTGAACGGTATTTCAGAAAATTTCGTTTCCCGGCAATTACAGTGCGCAACAAACGCATATATATATAGAATAATAATAGGCAAGTGAATCGAAAAGAGGAGAGAAAGGAACAGAAATGAGCGAATGGCTCGAAACGTGTAAAGATACGCGAGAAAATGAAAAGTCAGCGGTTCAAATATCGCGGGCGCGCTTCTCTTCGAGGCTGGACAGAGTACTGCGTGATTCTCAATAGAAGTAGAAAGGAAACAGTACGGAAGAGAAAGAAAGAGAACTGATATATCTGAAAGATAGAGAAAGAGAGGAGCTAGAGCTCTAAGCGCGCTCGGCAGTGTATTCACAATCGCAATGAACTGTACGTTCGTAACTTAAAGATACGACACTACTAGGAATTTGCGGAAAATGGCCCGAACTTCCTCGTTTCGATCCCAATTCTGAAACAATTCCTTCGATTCGCGGCGAATTCGAAAGCTTCAATCGTGGCAGAAATTATGACCTACGTACGTATCGTTTGGTGATCGAATACTGGACGTAGAAATCGTGTCGACGGTAATGTCTATCTAAATTATCTACAGAACAGATCTAAATACATTTAACGATCTCATAAAAATCGCTAAACAAGTTTCTCCACAGAAAAGCGTGAAAAGCAATCTGTCAGAATTAAACGTTCGTCGGTGCATTCTCGAAACAAATATTTTACTTGGAAAAGGAGAGAACAAAAGAACTATAGCCTAAGGCTCTAACTGTTCTTAAGAAAACTAATTGGTATCTCTATCAGACACGCCAAAGTATATCCACGTATCACGAATTCCTCCGTCAGAAGAGCGAATCGCAGGTACCTAAGGCGCTAGTTCACAGTTTTACTCACCCTCGTTGCGACGCTACAGTTTCCCACAAAACGTTCGCCGAGGAAAACGTGACGGAACAACGTGAAAGAGCTCTAAGGCGACTAAAAGAAACGAGAAAGAAAAAAGGAAACGAAAGAAAAACGTGTTCGGGCCAGTTCCGTGAAATTCAGCTACAGAAAAAAAAAAGGAAAGTGTACTCCATGCATAAGCCGTGGTACCATTAGCAGATCATCATTGGAGTCGCGCATCCGCTTCTTGCCGAGTTCGATGCTCGCCATACTGGCGCTCTGAAGTCCTCCGGGAACCGCAGTTGCCGGCACTCCTGATACACCGCCAGCCAACGCGCCCATTCCCGCCACGTTCGTCGGCATAGTCGCCGTCTGCTTTTACGTTTTTTCGTGTTTTCATTTTTTTTTTATTTGCATTTTTTTTTCAGTTTTATTTCACGTTCAATTTTCGTTGCATACGTATTTTCAGTCATACGTGCGGCCGATCGATCAAATTTCCCCGTCGTCCATCGTATTTTCCGCGTTTTTCGTCCCATTTTTATACACACGTGTGCGCGCATAAATACGTTTTTGTATTCCATTTTTTTTTTTTTTTTTTTTTCCCCGTCCCGTTTCATACGCCGTACAGACGTAGGTCAGCGTAAGTACGTCGACGATCCCATGGTTCGTATCGACCGTGATCGTTGTTCGTTTTTGGATGGACGGACCCGTTGGTACCATTTTACGTCGCAGGCGATCGTCGTCGTCGATCGTTGCCGTTTCACGGCGGTGCGCGCAGTTCCAAAATTTCGTCGATCGTTTCGACGTTGCATTCGACGGTTACACACGGCACAGTTCGAGTATTTTTTGTCGTCGACGTTGTATTTTTTTTTTTTTTTTATTTTTATTTCGTTTGTTTTCGATTCGTCGTCGTTCGTTTCCGTTCGAGGCACGTTTTCAGGTCCCGGGCGCACAGGTACGTTCGGTCGGCATAATTTCGCAGGCGTTAATTGGCAGGTAGCGAAGCGCACGAAGGTTTTTGTCAGCAAGCATGAAGAAGCATCGTCAGGCGGAAGAGGGCAAGATAAAAATCAAAAAAAGAAAAACAGACCAGTTGAGGCTAAAGGCAAGAAACGACAGAATCGCGTACATAATATAATATAGATATATCAGATTCAAAATTGGATCCAACTCGTATATCGTTAAAAATCATTAACATATTGCTGATATGCGTACTCGTTATACCGTATTATCGATGCGTACACAGTTAAAAAGATACGGCATAAATAATACATACACACGGTGTATCGTGAACGAGCGCGAATCGTTTTGCTCGCGGCGAACGTGCCACGCGTGCAGAAATCCGCGTCCCGTGTGCAGGGCGGGTCGTTTCGTAGCGCGACGCGCGTAAAACGACGCGCAATATTAATGGTGGCAACGCGCGTAGACGCGACACGCTTCTCGGGTTGCCCTCGCGAGTACTCGTTGCCGTGGGCTGGCGTAATTGCCTCGTATCCGTCTTCCCGCGATTCGATCGCTCGCGTCGGCCATCCTTTCCCCGCGATCTCGTCTTTCAACGCGCGGAGGACTCGGGAGAGAACCAGAGAAGATCGCGCGTCCGCAACCCCTTTCGTTGCTTTCGTTCATTCGGGAGGAGCGCGATCGAGAAATGAAAGAGCTGCAAACACAGATATTGAAAGGAACAGAACGAAGAACCGTGGTGTTCGCCGTGAAACCCCGTTCATCCGAACCTAAACGGTGCGAGCGATCCGGCTGAAACGTAGAAAAGGGTTAGAGGGAACGATCGTCGACGCGTGCAGCTGAGACGTGGAACCTAGAAAGAAACACAGTGAACATTTTCGAGGGCTGTGGATACCGTGTTAATAGTGGCAATGGCAAAGAAGATAGAGACAATGGTGCAACGATTATACGACGATTGAATAAAATCGATGATAGAACCGATAGGCGTGTCTCTTGGCTGGCCGTCGACGACGATCTGCGAGCTAATGGCAACGGACGTACACGCGTGGCCCCGACGTGTGACGTCTGAAACGATAGAAAAAGGCGTGTCCTGATAATTGAAAGTAAAGTACCCGAGCACGGAAGATGGGCGAGGGCGTTTGGGGGGGATGGTGGCAAAAATCAGACGTATAGAGCGGTGGCGCGAAGTACGTGGAGCAAAAGAAATATAACCGGGGAATTCCATTTGATCCTCCATCGGGATATCGGCTACCGTTTCTGACTCCGGCAACACCTGCAATAATTGGCCAGCTATCTGTCGAAATTTATTAGTTCTCACAGCGGATATCCTCTCGTTTCATCTTCCACTCGGGTCGTTTTTTCTTCTTTTACTCTTTTCTCGAACCTCGAAGGGAACGAGGAGCACGCGACGTCTGAAGCGAACGAAATTGGCAACTCGACGGACAAAACGGCACCGCAGCGTGGATGGACGAAACGAGAGGACGGAAACAAATTAGCAAAGGCGTGGACGTTTGGTGCAAAAGTCGCGTTAATCGGAGCCCTGAAAAATTCGTTAGAGAAACAAGTACAGGTTTGGTTATTCGATCGTGGCCGCCATCGACACTGGACGCGTTCCACTTCGATCTGGTACCGTTTCGACGTCCAGCGTGTCTTCCGCTCCGCGACTACTCCAGCGTGGACAGCCTCGACTCAAAAGAAACGTATCGAACATCGTGTTGGCGAGAGTGTACGTGTGGGTGTGCGTGTGTGACGGTTGTGTTTTGTATGCACGAATCAAGACTGGTGGAGCAGTAAGAGTCTTACTATCGGGGCTGGTCCATCGTGTTTCTACATCGTAGGCCTCGCGACCCGCTCTCTTTTCTGTGGGTGGTACTAAGGGGACATATTTGTTCGTGTCGTATAATTTGACAAACATTCAGATCAGATGGTGGCTAGGCAATTCCGAAGAGTGCATTTGGTTGCAGTTTAATTCGATTAGACGACGCGCCGCGCGAGCTCGCGGATCCTCGATCGCATGGCCGGCGATACGACGGTCAGGTCGAGGTTAATCGATCTAATGGAACATCAGCACGGTGCAGAGCGGGCGAATGAACGAGCGCTTTCCAACGAATGGCTAGATCAAAGGGCGGCGTGATTAAATCGGTTTATTTGACAAATTCGTCTCGTCGACCGCGATTGCTTTTACTCCTTTTTTTATTTTTTTTTATTTTTTTTCAATTCTATGTAGACTAATAAAACTTTCCACCAGTGGCCACGATTTTCCGAAGCGTTTCGCGATCGATTCTGCGCGATCCTACGCGCGAGCCAACGGATGTTCGCCGCAAAAATCGAGCCGAATTAACGCGAAAGGTACGAGGAACGTCCGTCGCGTTCGAAGTTTGCCAGTTAAAATGGCGCGAGCAAATTTTTGGACAGAGCTTACCCCGTCGACACGCGGTATGCACCCTTGGGAAATTGAAAACCACTTTTAGAGAATGAGACTTCCCTGCCAACAAGCTGGTCTGCCGCAATCATCCATGTGAGACTTTTCTTCCATTGTGTCCGGACGTGGCTGCAGGTCTTCCGCGCGACGTTGCTGAAAATGTCTTTCTCGCATTCTCTCGCTTCTATTTCTTTTTTTTTTTTTTTCTTTCGTTCCTTCTCCTTTTTCTATCGTTCTTTCTTTCTCTCGCATTTTTCCTTCTGCTCTTTTTCTCTTTTGTTTTCGCCAGTTTCTCTGACATTTTTTCTCTTCCTCTGGCTCGGCCTTTTATTTTGCGCTCGGACAATGGACAATTTCGGTACCCCGAAGACAAGTTCAGGAACGCTCGAGAGCGGAGGAAATATCGTTCCCTCCCCTGCCGTTCGAGGAACGTACGAGAGTACTCTCCCACTGGCTGCCTCCAGCTTGCCTGCTTTCTCTCGAACGATACTGTTCGTCCGCGTGCCTCGATCGTCCCTCGACCCGTTCGATCTTACCGATCAAACCTCCCTCGAACCCTTTCAAATCTCGTCCACGCGGTTCTCGCGCGAAGGAGTCGCGTCGACGTCCCGCGTGCGAGTTTTCCAAGTCGAGAGGAAGCAGAGAGCGAGCAATGGACGTCGAGGGACGATCGCGAGTTTGGTAATTTCGAGCAGTTACGCGAGCAACGTTGCGCTCACGATGATACTTGTTCCGCTCGAGAATTTTGCACGGCCGCGAAGCTGACCCGCGGCGATCGTTTGCGGGCAAGCGTGCAAACGTGAACGAAGACAGGAAGGATCCGCCTTTCGAAACACACTCTCTTTCGCCCCTGGCGCGCACACCTCTCGAAAAACCCGTCCGTCGGATCTGAGACTCTCGAACGTGTCACGGATGCACGTGTCTTTGCTTCTATATACTTTTTCTCTGACTTTTATCTATTTATTTATGGTCTTTGTTACTTGATTTTTATTTTTTTTTTTTTTTTTTACTAGGCTCGACAATTCTCAGTGTAGCGTTTTTTGTGTGGGGCAGCAAAACAGCAGCGAGGGGTTGATAGCCGGGGTTCGTGCAGCACAGCTTGTCAGCAGAGTGGTGTACGTGTCATTCGTAAAAGACATGTCACTTTAACAACTACTTCTTATTTACAAGGTCGTGACCTCGCTCCATTTCGACGTTCCCCGTTCTGTTTCTTTGGAAGAGCGTACAGAGCGATCGCGGGTGAGGTAGAACGGGTGACGGAAATGGAGCGACCACGCGTGGCTGCGGGAACATTTTGTATATATTTAGACCTAGGCACCGAAACAGGTGATTGGTGTATTGCAACTAGTTCTTTGCACCTGGATAGCTGCGATAGGCTGCTAGAAAGAGAGAAATAGAACAGTGGTGTTTTTGGTGATGTTAACAAGAATTCTGCCTCGTGTACTACTCACTACACGCTACGAGAACGGCTGAACATCATACAAGGAATTAATGTTGATAAAACTGGACGAACACAAAAGCGACAAACAATAGGTGGGAACAAATTGGATACCGTGTGATCGATGGGATTGCGTGAAACGGAGCAAGAGAACAAAACGAAACAGAACTAGAAAAGAAAACAAAAAAATAGGAAAAAAAAACAAGAACAATGAGAAAGTAACAGGAACAAAGGCAGAGGGGCGGGTGAAACAAAGAACGAGATAAAAACGGGGGGGGGGGAAGAAAATTGGTGGATGCGATATAAACGTCGAAACAAACGTTAATTCGTGAAACGAACGGAGTACAGAAATGAAAAATGGGGTAAGGAGCAACTTTGGGGTGTACGACATGAGAGGAACTAATATAATACACATCTCGTAGATAACCGTATCGAGTTTGCCGTCTCGTTCTCCGTTTCGTTTTCTTCTGTCTCCTCTGTCAACGGGCGCGGACCCGTTGCGAATCGACGCGTCTAAATTAACGCGCTGACACCGCGCTCGGATGACAATGGGGGTTGTTCGCCGTGTTTCTAGAGCCGTGAAACCCGGTTAATTCGCGCGTCGACGACACGCTCGCTACGGTTATCGGCGTAATTCGAGCACTGCGCAACTATTGGCCAATTTTACTTCTGTGGTTCGGTAACCTGTCTCACGTGCGACAGTGCCATACATAGGAAAAAAAAAACAGTACTTTTTAATGTATATATATACGTATCGCTGTAATAATATGTATATATATATATATATGAAGATAGATAGATAGACAGGTATAGATAGATAGATAGAGAGCTCGATACGTGTGTAATATAGCGTATATATATATAGAGAGAGAGTACGCAAAAGGGACTACTGCGTTCAAGGGTGAAGCCCGACGTATATACTCGACGTAGATTGGCGAAAAGCAGCGCAGCAACGAAAGCTCCTTTTGACGCAAACCCAGGAAACTGAAAGGGGGTGACAGTACACGTGAAAGATCGAGAAGACAGAGAATAGAGACAGAGACAGAAAATGAACGAAAGAGGACACACGTATAACGGTATAAAGGAGGCAGAGGGAAAGAAAGGAGAGTCGGGGCGGGGATAAGATAGAAAAGACGGGGAGAACCAGGAAGGGTATAATGTGCGGTCAAGTAGGATATGCGTGCACTTCGAGTCTTTTGTTCTTCGAGAACGACGTAACTTCCGTCTTCTCCTCGAGAGCTGTTCAGCGTGCTTCGATTCACTCGTTTAACCGACCTTCCCTCTCGATCGTCGAGCGTAACGCAGCGTCGCGAGCCGGAATTATTTATCTACCCGTTTACTTTCTTTTCCCGCGTCCAGTCGCTCAGAGGGTGGAAACTCGAAAGGATCTTCCGCGCCGCGGAAATTTTGATCGTTTGCATGCAAATCGCCCGCCAGCTTCCCGTCGGAGGCGTGCCAATTAAAGCCACGAGACGTTCATGTACACACGTAACGGCCAGACTTTCACCATCACGCATCTTTCCGCGAAGCTCAGCCCAGGTTCAAACAGACAACGGCACACCGGCTGATAACCAGTTTCCAGCGACGAGGTGAGACAAAACAGAGAGAAAAAAAAAAAAAAAAATGAAATAATAATAGTTACGACACGTGTACAAGACATCCGCACATGAAGCACACGCCACATGGAACTAGAAAGAGAGAAACAGAGAGGCTAGAAGAGAGTCTGAATGGAGGAGGATGGTCGACCACGGACAGGGGTCCCGATTCATCCGCCAACGTTCGCTGAAATTTCATTCCTCGACTTTCCTTGCTACCAACTAGACGCTCGTCCGACGGATTTGAAGAGATTCAAAGGGGTTGCGACGACCCGCGCCATATTTCCCACTTCTTCGCGGACACTCGACGGGAGTGGCGCGAGTGCTGCCTCGAAGACGTTCGAAGATAGGGAAGAGCTTCCTCGGAGGCACGACTCGTTAATGGATGAAACGAGAAACGGAACAGAGCTCAGGACGAGGCGCGCGCGACCGGTTTCGTATCAGAGAGACGCGGTTCTTGGTGGGCGTTTCCGCGACCATGATCTCCTCCGCGGACTCTTTGTCGCGCCGTCTGCTCGGTGTATCTCGTTCTTTGACCGACGAGTCGACTTTTGTCGCGCGGTCATCGCGACGGATCGCGATGGAAACGGACCGCTGGATGGAAGATTCAAAGGGAAGCACGGCGAAACGCGACGACTTATCGGATACAGGGTTGAAAAGGTTTCCTGGCTCGCGTGGACGTAGGGAAGTAAGCGCGTTCGGAACTGTGCATCGATACGCTGTCCGTGATTACGACCAGAGGACGGAACCAGCGGGCGGACTCGACGAAAAAGGGGGGTCAAGGTGGAGCTGGGGAAAAGTTGGATGATAAAAGGGACAGGAAATGGCTCGTGTAGATGTGAAGAGAAGAAGTGAAGAAAGAAAGTTAGAAACAAATGACAGGAGACAGAGAGAGAGAGAGAAAGTTAGCAATGATAGTAAGATAGACTGATAGACTGAAAGAAAAGAGAGCAGAGAGAGAGAGAGAGAGAGAGAGAGAGAGAATGCATTACCGCAATGCTAGCCCGAGATTGTGCGGCCTTAATGTGGGCTTGAAGGTGCAGAGGGGGGTGGAAATAGCGGCAGGGGTCCCGATTGCATCGGCCCTTGACAGCGTCCATGCAGACCGTCACAGAGCCGTCCTCGTTCGCCTGCACCGTCTCGAGGGGGTGCGCAAACCGGCACTCCGTCTCGCCGCGTTTGCACGCCCCGCGTTGAAACTCGCGACATACCTACAGCAAGAGCGAACACGCATGGCATGGCACTCTATCTATGTGGCCAAAGGGGGCTGAGGGGCTTTGGGGTGGGGGCGCAAAACTGGGGGCAGCTCCGGGAACTGTTGGGTGTGGCGATAAACTGGTCTCTGTGAGTGTCCCGTGTACGTGTCTGCGTGTCCTCGTGTTGTGCGTGGGTGTGCGTCCAAGGGGGAAAGTATTATCGGGGATGTGTCCGTGTGTGCGTGCGTGTGTCCAGGTTGGGAGCTTGATTGTTCTCTGTTTTTCTCCGAAGGCGGTTGCTCTCCTTCGAGAAACGCGGGGAAGGATCCGGGGTGACCCCTTGATTTTCCTTGGACGTGGGTCGGGGGTCGTTTCCGGGAAGGGCGAAGCAGTGATAAGCTGGAGATGTTTATGATTCGCTGGATGGACCAAGTTCTCGTGGATGCTGATTTTCGAGATGCACGAAGGCTGCCCTTTTGTCGGGGGTTCGTGGTTGCGGCACGTTAATGGAATTTACTTCTTGCTAAGTAGAGCGTGTTGCGTGTCAGAGAAATGTCCGAGAACTATACTCTCGATTCGCTAAAAGTATTAAACTACGATTAAGTAAACACTTCTCAAACTATATCCACGATTAACTGTTCTAAATCTGAAGCTACTGTCTGTCAAAAATCAATTGGTTGCTTAACTTTGTTTCCTTTCGTCCTTCGTTTAGCATCGAACAGTTTTAATCTCTTCAAATCTCACACGTTTAACAGATCGAATCTCTTTGATATCAATTGACACGTAAGCAACTGACGAGACAGTGGATAAAGTTGATTCGACAATTTTTTTTTTTTTTTTTTAGCATCCAACAGATTTGCTTCTAACGTGGGATAACGACAAGGGGTGGTTCGTCGAGCAGTTCGAATAGTGGCAAGAAGGAAGTACAAGGCGGGGAGTGTGAAGTAGTGAAAAGAGAGCGATATGTATACAATAATGGCCAAAGGATCGAATGATACGAAAGAGCGCCCCATTTTTGGATTCGTACGGGTCGAAATAGTTAGGGAGGCGTGAAAAGAGCCCACCTGACTTTCGTTTAATTTTTCGTTTGTCCATTCCGGCCGTTAATACGGTACCCCGCTCTGCTGACTTGATCATTTCACTGAAGCTAAATGAAAATCACTCGTAAGATCGTCGGAAACTTCGACAACGACGTTCGTCTCATGAAACTGGGATTTGATACGGCATTGCCAAAAAGTGCTCTCGCATTACCGCGTAGAACTATGCCACGTCAGAGAACAGGGCATATCAACGCCTAGAAAAATAAGAAAAAAAAAGAGGGAAAAAAAAATCGGACACATCTAATCACTACTCTCTACGTTTGGAACTAAATACCGTGTTGAATACTGTCAAAGAGGCGTCGCTCGCTGGTTTCAGTGTACCCTCGCCCCGCCCAATAAGGTCAGAGGACACGGAAAATCGGACGGCTGTGTTTCGAGAAGGTGGACCAAAAAAGTATGGCCGGTTACGGGGGTTTTGGTGGGTGGTGGGGGGTTGGTCGTGTTCGGTGGTGAGGGTTTCGGTGTGGTGTAGTATGATGGATGCCTCCACGGATGCATCCCAGTTCTCGGTGTTCTATCAAACGGGGTTAATTCGCACGTGTGTTAGAGGACTCCTTGCGCATGCAACACCTACTGTTTCCGGCCGTTTGTATTATTCGAGCGACGCGTACCGTTTTCAGGAAAATATATAGTCCAGTGAAGCCTCGAGCGGAGGCGTCGCGGTCCAAGCGAAAGAGGTTGAGACGAAGGAAGGAAAGGCTGAGCGCCTTCCACGGCTGGCTGTGTTGTCGTCTTCGTTTCGAGGCGAACGAAAGGCTATCGCGTCGAATCGTCAATTCGCGGGGACGCGTCCCTGGTATCGAATCGGGGACAGAACGTATCAAATACTGTACGCGATGCGTTACTCTGTTTGCGACGAGACAATATACGTACTGGCAATAATTTTCCCGATAACAAGACAGCGTTTCGGTACTGTTCCCGTTTACTAAGTTAAAGTGAAACTGATATCTGTCATTTAGCCATCGGAATAGTTATCTACCGTGACACTGGGACTAATTACAAGCCAATACCGTCATTGGTATCTGGTGTCTGACTACAATTTCGACGAACGCCAGTCATGCTTACGCGCGCGACAGTTTCTTCTAATATTCAATTTAACGAGTACGTAAAGCTTTCTGTCGTCGTAGTACCGTGTCGAACTAGTTATAAATATTCCAAGTAATCATCCCACACAAAATATTCACCGCTCGTCTGGTTTCTATCGTAGGTGGCTCGCAGTAGAATTAGCGCGCGATTGGTCGGACAGCCAGCCCCCGTGTAGTTCCGCAAGAATTACGTCAAATGACGTAGTTAAAATTTGAAATTCCCATTTCAGCGGTGCTACGCGTAAAACGATTCTACGCTGTTTAACGCTCGGCAGAGAAGGTATGCGCAATTGGACAAAAAGCCAGCCGTTCCTTTCGCAAGAAAAGCTTCCTTCCATCCCGCCAGTAAATTGACATTTGATTACGGCCCCCATCCACCCCTTTTTCGGCTATATATTTTCCACGGTGATTCGCGCGGACTCACCTAGCATGCTGTAGAAACATGCAAGCCAGCAGCGGTGTTCCATTCAGCCGTAAGGCATATACATACACAACGTCCAGCGTGGATTAATGCAACGATCAAACGATCCGCGTGGTTACGCATCGGTCGTGCGTCAGGAGGGTGAGAGATAGCAAGCGTGTGAGTGTAAATGGTCGGGTCCCACGTACGCGACGCGGCGCGTTCTTCGTTCTCGAACGAGATGTTTTGATCGAGATCGAAACTGAGTCGTTGCGCACGTGGGACCAAATCCAAAGCATGCACCGTGAGGCACAGTGTTCGAAGTTCGACCCCTTTCGGTACGTTCGCACGGTTCTTCGACGCGTTCTCCGAACGCGCGACTCGTCGACAGCTCGCGCGCCACCGGAAGTGGATGACCGCGGTGGACGCGCGAGCTACGAACCGGTGGAAGCCTGGAAGCTATACTGGGACCACTGAACAATGATGCTTGGACTGCGGTAGGATCGAGGTCTCGATGGAAATACTCTGAACGATAGGTACACGGTACCTCGAGCTCGTCCAGGAGGGGGGTGATGGACGACGCATTTTGCGATTCGAGGCATGTGAGGTTGGAATCCTCGAACGTGTAGGTACAGAGTGTGCTGACTGATTTTGGCAAGCGTTGCTGTCGAACGAGAAAGCCAGGAATGGAACCGAGCGAACGAGAGAGGAACTGTGAAGTAACGGTGGATGGGGTGGGGGTAGATCCATGCACCACCTTTCAGTGACCCGAGAATAGTCGAAGGGACGCACGCACGGGGATTGAATGATTAACGAGACACACACACGTACACAGGCGATACACGAATCGTATACAACGACCAAAAGTATAGAAAACATGTAGATAATATGTATATGTATAAGTAATATATGAATGCACATATAAAAGTACCAATATAAATACGTACGTACAAATAGACGAATATACGAACAGGTATACACAGAAAGAGATAGATAGATAGATAGAGACAAAGAAGTAGCAGTGAGAAAGAGTAGGAGAAAAGAAAGGAGAGAAGAATCGAAGAGATTAAGTACAGAGAGAGAGAGAGAGAGAGAGAGAGAGAGACGGTGAAACAGAACAGACACGATGAATGGTCCCTTTTGACTTACAAACTTTGATTAGACGCGTGTACACTATATATATACGTATACGCAACCACTTGAAGCTAGGCGCGTACACTATTCAACGTGTCTTCCGAGCTTTTCTTTTTAAATCTTCCATTGTGCAGGATCGCGTTCTCTTCCTGGAACGCGCGCGTATATCCCGAGCTCCTTTGTGGCAGGGTCGTTTTCGAAGAATATTAATGCTACTCGAGCCAACCGGTTCCGAAATTTCATTAGAGTGGAAAGAATCGATCGTCAGTTTCGTTCTCTTGCGGATAATTGAAGTTTCAAATTACGATACGATGAGAAAGACAGAGAGTAAAAGAGAGAGAGACAGAGACAGAGAGAGAGAGAGAGAGACAGAGACAGAGAGAGAGAGAGAGAGAGAGAGAAAGAGTGAGAAAGAGAGGTAAATCGAATGAAAAGTGGAAAAAGGGCGTGAAAATGGGACGATAAGTTTCCAGCCTGATCGATGCGCGACTCAAAGTACCGTGAACCATACTAAATGTTCCCAAGTACTTTGCTCGTTTGGTCGTCCGCTAAAACGAACAAGATTTCCCGCGTAGCTGAAATTGATATTTTAATCGAGAAATGGAATCATCTTCTAGCGAATATCACGTTGCTTTTTCTTTTTAGGCCGGAAACTGTTCGTCCCACCCTCAGCCCATCCTCCTGTCCCTATTACAGGGGTGTCCTCTCTGGTCGCCAGCACGTTCGCAGATACTTGGACAGCTTTACGGGTCGCGTAATCGCTGCTGCGTGTGCTCGTGTGTGCTCTGGTTAGTCCAAACGCGATCAGTGCGCACCCACGGGTCCACGGACACAGGGAATCGAATTATCTAGGGTCGACCACGGAAAAACGATGAGAGTCCATCTTTCGAATCTCTAGCGGCGTTTAATGGCATCCAGGATGCGTCGCGATCGGATCGAGTAGGAGCTCGTCAACAATGTTCGCGGGTGGCACGAAAATTTGCTCGCCCCTCGTCGAGAAACAGCCGATACTAATCCGTCATCGTTTTTCATCTTGACTGTTGAACGGAGGAACGCTACGTTCTTGGATTTCGCTCGTCCACGCACGTGGACTTCCGGTAGACGTGGTTCGTCGTCTGGCGTGTCCAATTCACGACTACCGTTACCCAACTTTTGTGTGTCAACAGACAGGCAAGAGAGAAAATGAATGAACGAAATCGAAAGAAAAGTAGATTAAAAGAAAAGGAACCAAGGAGCACAAGAAGTAGTTAAAAAGTTACATATTTGCTCGCTAAAGCACACACATAAAATCGAACATAACGGCGTGGATATGAGGATTATGATTATTCTCTATTTTTTTTTTTTTGCTTTTTTTGCTTTTCTCCAAGAGTTTGTCACGTGTATGTGAATCCTCGCTATGCCTGTACGTGTGCGCAGAATGGGTGTACGTGTGTACGGGGCGTTTAGCTGGCGATCCGCCTCGCGTTTCTGTACGTGTGCGTGTGTACGTGTAACGTGTGTTTGCGGATAAATGCATATATAAAAATGTCAAAAAACTCGCATGCGATCGTATACAGAATGTAAAAGCACCTCCTCCTGGCTGTAAAAGTAAACACATAAGTCGCAAGTACACGTTCAACAATTAATAGAATTAGTAAAACGAGTCTGTGTTTGTGTTGTTGGCAAAAAAAAGGAAGATAACGAACGATAAATAGAAATCTGGCGCTGTAAAAAATCAGGTACACAGGTACGTATATATGCATATTTTAAAATATCTATGTATATATATATATCTTTTCGTTAACCAATATATATACGTATTTTAAAATATATTTATATAAATATATATATATAGCTTTTGTTGCCAAAAGAAATCTGTATATAGGTATACTGCTGAAGATATACATATACATGTATGTAAAAAATACGAGGAAAAATTACGAGAAGCTGTAAAGAGCATTAGCTTTGTGCAATTACGTCAACGTCGCGGCGAGCGACGCTTTTCCAACGGGTGGACACCACGCGAGGAGCGTGGGGTGTGTCGAAACGACACCATTCGCTGGGGTGAGGGGTCGAAAACTGGCCGGAAACAAGATCCAGATTCGAGGGCGCGTCGTCCTTTGTGAAACGTAAACGCGTTTCCCGTTGGAAAAGCGGCGTCGCGTCAACAGCTCTGGGCTAGCTAACTGAAGTAAAAAACAAGTATGCATATGTCGCTACGAAAGAAAGAATCGAAATTAATATTGTTAAGTAATACGATCGAGAAAAACAAAACGATAAACGGGAAAGTGTCGGATCGTGGCACGCGAAACATCCGTTCGCTGTTCCTCTTGCGCGCTGCGACCGCGAGTGGTATCGTCGCTTCCGCTTCGTTCGAAAGGGAAAACGTGACCGCGCGAAGAAACGCGAAACCTCGGATGCGCGTTCGAACGGATGTCTCGCGTCGTCGCGAGCCGATAGACGGATGAAATGATAATTTGTAAATTAGACGAGAGGCCGGAAGGGCGGTAGAGATGTCTGATGAAGTTAGAACGAAACAACGATACCGACAAAGAGAGTAAGAGAAACGGAAACAGAGGGACCTCTGTATAGTTAAGTGCCGGCCTATGTAAAAGAAAAAAAAGTATAAGTCTGACGTGAGCGACGTGTGGAACAGAAACGGTGTTACGATATTATATTGGCAAGGTTTTGCTCCGTCGCTGTACAGCGTGTGCGTGAGGTAAACATGACGAGTTAAGGGGTCTCGTTAAGTAGTAACATCGATGCAAATATAGATGAATAGACGAGTAAAGGTAAAAGTAAATGAACAGACGGAAAAAGAAATAGAATTAATGGACATCGCTACGCTTCATTCACTCTATGGTCATGGCACTACTGATGTATTATGATTAGGAGAAATAAATACTAAGTCATCGTTTTTTTTTTTGCTTTCTACGGCGTTTCGCTCCCCTGATTGGTCAAGCTTCTGGCGAAATTCTCGCTTCTCGAGTGGCTACCGAACTGCGTTCAATGGCACGGTTTCCTTTCACGTGCGGCGCGATCTTTAAGGCGCGATCGAACGTTGGCCAATCAAGGTGACAAAATGAATTAATGTATCTAAATAGCAAAAATCCAAACATATGTTTATGTAGAATATTAATAACATTATAAATAGACATGTATACATATACACACGCGTGTGTATGTATATATATATACGTATAAACAGGCAGCAGGCAATTAATTTGAAAAGACCATCAACGATGTAACGTCCGGGAGAATATGTATATCTTCTCTTTCCTTTTCTTTCTTTTTTTTTTTTTTTTTCTTTTCTCTGATGGATGTAAAACAGAGGGGGTTGGAGATCGAGGAGCTTCGAGATTATCCAGACAGGATCGAGTCGAGAAAGAGAGTGAGAGAGACAGAGTGAAATTGGGCGTGAATTCGGTTTCGTTCGTCGTTAATAAACAGAGTTTGCGGAATTGTTCGTTTTTTCACCGTGACCTGTGCGGTATACAACTTTCTACGCGATCGGTAGCGATGGCTACCGTGGCGTCCGTTTCTCACCGCACGATTGCGATCGAAAAGGAAAAAAGTACAAAAAGAGACGGCGAAACGAAAATAAAAGAGAAGAAACGAAAAAAAAAAAAGACAGTTGAAAAACGAAAAATACGTTGTAACGATAATGGAACAATAGAAAAAAAAAGAGTCACTTTTACGATATGCAGAGACTATTTCTTCTTGCAAGCGGCATGTACGCAACTACGGAAACGTTTGTAACTCGTCGAAGAGGAAAGAAACAAAAGGTGGTACAGTTTTAGCATACTTGGCACAAGTTCGATCGACTAAAAGAGCAAAGGCACATTTACAATTAAGACGAAAATAAAATGTACGTGATACGTGATACTAGAAAAAAAAAATGAAAAAAACAGACAGAGAGAGAGAGAGAAAGAGAGAGACTGTAAGATCGTAGAAACGAAGCGACTTACAAGAATACTAAAAAGAAAAAAAAAAAAGGTAAGACACAAAAAGCACACAAACTTTCGATACTCGTTTTCGTTTTCTTTCTCTTGTTGATTTTGGTCGTTGAGAGAACTTAAAAAAAAAAGATTCAATAAACAGTCTGTGCGTTGTTTTTTCAATTTCAATTATATTTCTTTTATTTGAATTCATCGTCAATAAATTTCATGTTGACCCGAACTTAGTGCAAGTCATCGAGTGTTACATCACAAATAGGTATCGTTTACGATATACTAATTATCATCATATTATCGTATGTTACCAAATATTATAATAATTATAATTACCGTTAAAGACCAATTGCGGTTAGCTGATAAATCGATCGATAATAGTACCGAATTTCTATCTGCAATAGTTTGTTTAATTAACGACATTACATTGCATAATAATTCATATATCCTTTTTTCCGTACTCTTTTTTTCTTTTTCGTTCGTACTTAATCGTAAGGTCCTAACGCATCATTACTTTAGACGAGGGGGAGAGGACAGTACAAAAGTTTGAAAACGTGTCTTTCGTTGATAAGGAATAATCATGGAAGGTACAAGGGAAAAAACGTCGAACACACAAATGATCGCGAAACGTCGTACAAATGTTAAGAGGAAGGAAATTGAGAAGAAAAAAAAAAGAAAAAAAAAAATGAGAGCAACGAAAGAAACTAGAAAACGAAACGGAAGAAAAATGAGGGCGAAGAAATGTAAGAACAGTGGTGAACGTCGACGCGTATAAAAAGAAAAGACACTTGTTCAAGTCCCAGGCTGGAAAATATTATAGAAACGTACAATTTTTAATTAACGCACCGTTCGATCGACACGTGCAAAAACGAACCGACAAAACCCAACGAGGAACAATTGAGTATGCCTCGACGAGATTGAGTATATCGAACCAAGGCAACCCTTGCCTTTACGGTTCTCGTTCTCCTCGATACGAAACACAATCAGTTAATTTGTTAACCTACCTACTATGTACACGTGTTATTATGCACGTATGCATGGCTGGATCGTCGTGCACAAACGTGTTCTGCATACGTACATAAGTGTATAGATTCTTTAAAACGTTGTTAAAATTCTGCTTCGCGAAAACGTGCAACGATCTTCGATACTTTTCCCTCTGGTAAAGAAGAAAATGTAACTTAAAACACCGCGTTCCTCGATAATTAGAAACAATTTAAACGTCCGTCCAAATGACTCGTCTTAGCAGGTAAACGTAGAAATTCATAGAAAGAGCGCTGAATTATTTCGTACAAACGGCTTTTAATCACTCGAACGACGGTCGATTCCGATTCCATATCAAACGCATAGTTCTCGTTCGTGTTTGTTGATACCGTGTATGCGACACGTTGTAATCACGGGCAATAAATCACTTAAGTTTTTGCTCCCGGAGAACACTCTGTTTTCCTCACGTCGACTGTATTTTACTCTACGCGACATCGTTTTCCGTTCATCGATTAATCTTCTCTTTATTAAGCATCGCTGTCGACCATCGCGCTCTCTGCCAGTAATAAATACTTTTGTTTACACCGTCGTCGCCAGAAGGGCTCGACGAATTCAGCTTCTTCGACGTCCGCGTCCCAACAAAATTTCCCAAACGAATCTCGTCCAACTAGTCCCCAAAAATCGCCAATCCTTTCGAACGGTTGACCGTCGACACCCGTTCGAATAGCAAAGCGTGGCTAAATACACGCGAACCGCGTACCCTTGAGCCCGTTTTTCATCCCCCTTTACCGTGGAAAAAGTGCGCCACAGATTTCTGTAGCTGTCCATTCGCGCCGCTGTCGGCCTCGTTACCCGTCGAATACACGGAAAACGTATTAAATTCGCTTTCTACGAAGAGCCGTTCCTTGTCCGAGCGAGGAGGGGGGTGAAAAAACGGCAGCGAGGAAGCGCCATTTCACGAACGATTCGCGAGAGTTTCGCGCGTCGATACACGCGACGGACGCCACCCCTTCCGACGCCCCTTTACGCGTCCCGATTTTATTCATTCTCGCCGCGGAAACGGCGCGGCGTCGCGCGAAAACTTGTTAATTCCGCGGAAGCCGCCGGGCGAAAGAAGCGATACAGGCTCCGGGGAAATCTGTAAACTCGAACATTATAAAACTTACACCGACCCGGCGGCGGCGGCACCGGCTGAACTTTCGCGCGTGCGGCAAGAAACATTATTGTTGCCACGGTTTTCTTGCGCCCCGCGTCGTGTTCCTTAACGGGAAGTTACGGGGAACTCGCTGGTCTTAATTAAATTCGTCGTTATCTGTCTGCGAGCAGCGGGAACACGTTTCAGCCTCCACCCAGGCGTTTCGCGCCTCGCGGCACGGATTCGCGATTTTATTGGATCGCTTCGCGAAGCTCAACCGACCGAATCGCCTCCTATCGGCAGAAATGATCGAAGCAGAAGACCGTTGCACGCCTTCCGTCTGATCCACCCCTCGACTCCCGCCGCAGTATCGTTACTATCTATCCTCCTTTCAATATTAATCATCGTCACGTCTTTTTTTCATTTTTTTTTTTTTTTTTTCTTTTCTTATAGTTGCTTCGAACGAACCTTATCCGATGTACAATCCACGGAGAAAAAAGGGGAAGAAGAAGAAAAAAAAGAGATAAAGAAAGAACAGAATCAATCGCCTCTCGCGACCGTCCTCGTGAACCCTATTCCCTATATCGTCGTGCAAATCCTCTTAATCGAAATGCCCGCGTACACCATATACGTGTAGTGCTATAATAACCATTAGTTAATTACTTTAAAAGAGTACATAGAAATCATAGAGCCGCGCGTGTTCGTCACAGAACGACGACAGAATCGTCCGGTTCCGTTCGAGGGAGCGCCGTTCCTTTCTGGCGGGACCGCGGGTACGCGGGCCCGCCATTTTACTTCCGTTTCGTCGTTAATGAGCCTCGTCTCGCTCCAGTTCGCACGGCTACAAGCGATCCGTGAAATCATCGTCACGGTGCAGTTTCGCGCGGATCATCCGGCGCAATGTCGTTAAGCATCCGACAACCCGAACGCGATTGAACACGGAATCGAAAAATAATTTGCCCGCCGAGCCGGAAACGAGGCGGGACCAGGGACCAGAGCGAAGCTCGATACCCCATCGACGTCCCTCGCTCCCGCGAGTTTTGCACGCCTCTACGCCGTACACGCACTTTTATAATGGTTATCGGATAAATGTGTATATAAATATATATGACGCTCTCACTGGGGGACAACCGAACCGCTCGAAGACCGGCTCGTGAGAGCCGACCGTTCCAGCCTAGGCTCTCCGCCTCTTTTCTCTTTCCATCGGGAACCGCGAACGCGTATGCTCCCGAGCAGGCTTGAAACGCGTCCCCTGAAACGAACCGCGACCCGATCTCTTTCTCCCCAAACCGCGAACGAAAACGTGCGAAAGTGAACCCCGAAACCGAAGCGGACGCGGCCGCTGACGGGGCACCGATCCGATCGGTGGTCCCGCGGCGTACGAAGGGGACGAAAGAAGAACGAAGAGAAAGAAGGAAAGAATGAAAGAAAGGAAAAGAAAAACGGAAACGAAAAACGTCTACGAACGAACGAAAGTAAGAAGAAAAAAAAAAAAAGAAAGAACGAGAAAGGAAACTGCAAGAACGAAAAGAAAGAAAAGAAAGAGGGGGGACAGAAGAGAACTACGATCGGCGATCGTGTTCAATAGTACGCGTGGACGTAGATCAGGTTGTGGATCGGGTGATGGTGGGCGTGGGGGTTGTGCAAAGGGGTACAGAACGAGGTGGTCGTGATCGTGGTCGGGGATGGTGGATGATTGACAGATTGCATCGTGGAAACGGGCGACACCTGATTGGGGGGACCGGCCGGCACTTGGTACACGGTATTGGGCGCGGCCATCGGGCACCTTGAGGCCCCGGCTGCGCCGTGTTGGGCCCCATGCTGTTGTTGTTGTTGTTGTTGCTGTTGTTGTTGTTGTTGTTGAATGTAGTTTGGTGGTAGACATACCTCGAGGCGGTCGGTACGTGGCATCTTCTGCGGCATCGCGACCGTCTGCGGCACCACGCCCAACGGGCTTCCGACGCCGGGGTCCGCCGGGCCCATGATCGTTGGCATGATCGGGCTGGGCGCGAAATAAGGGCTGTACGTGTTGCCAACCTGCGGCATACCGGTCAGGTACGGATTCGTCGCCTGTGAAAACACCCGGAAAGTATCCAGGTAACACGGATTAGAACAGACCTATCCCCACCTTCGCTCCACGCGAGTCGTCATCGTACACGGCCCGGATCTTGCGTCGTTCGTTGCGCCCCCATCGACCCCAATTCTAGCGCGAACGCGTCGTACAAAGCGCGGCGCAGCGATCCCACCCTCTTGGCGATTCGCGGACGCGTGTGGCCTCCGTGGCCTCGCGGCGGACTACGCGATCGAGACTACGCGATGGATTCTGCGGCTCGAATTCTGTCCTGGCGAGAGCGTCCATTTCGATTTCGAATTCACGAGACGAAATGGAACGCACCTCGCAGCCGCGATGTTCTTCTTTTTTTTTTTTCACGAACGCGAGGGCTGCCACGCGCGATTCTCGCCAGAAACTCGCGGAAGGGAACCGATACGCGGTGTTTAAGAAGAGCTCGGACATTAACGAGCCGAATGCGCGCTGCCTCGCGGTGCAACGAGAATTTTAACGAGCGGAAATCCGCGGGGAAAAGAATAGGTTCGCTCGCTCGCGTAGCCTTAATCGTTCGTTTCTTTCCGCGTGGTAACCGGCCGTTCCGTACGACAAGCGCGCGTTCCCATAAGAAGCGTTTGGTTTTGCAGAGAACGGGCTACCCAGAAGCGAAGGTAGGTAATTTGAAGCGCAGCCGAATGTGCTGAACGCCCGTCCCTTCTTCTTCTTTAAGGATCTGTGTGCTTGTATTCCTCGAACTTTCCGCCGACGTACAGAAGCTTCCGGACAAGCGAGGCACGCCGAACCGTCGAAAAACTTGGGCAACTACGCGATAATGGCCGTTGACCCGGAAAAACTCTGCCCACCCCCGTCCCTTTTCTTCCGTTACTAGCTCGCTGGAAAACAATCATTTTCCATCGAGAAGTTGGCGCGCCTCGATCGTCCGCGGATCTCGCATCGCGTTTCCCTCCGCTTCGGAATCGATTTCTCAAGCCAATGTCTCTGCGTTAACGTCCCGTCAAGTCGTTTTTTCTTTTTTTTCGTAGTCGCAAATTATAAGATTCGTAAGATTTAGTAAGGGAACGAATAACATCGCAATGTATCTGAATTATAATGTTACTTCGGTTGCAAGTAGTTTAAGAAATGGTCGCTCGTTACGAAGTCCTGTGAATTTCGTCTCAGTTTCGGTCGGTTAAGTTTCTCGTATCTTATCAAAAGCGGAGGGGAACGCGACTGATCCGTTTTGGCCGCAAAATAACGCATGCTTTCAAGGAAAAACTCTCTAAAGGAAAACTCTGTCGGAACGTACAGAGGAACTTCGTCTCTTTTCGATAAAAAACAAAACGAAACATCTCGTGAAGCATGCAAATCAAGTATCAATCTTAATTTTACAGTGCGGCACTCTTTTAAAACAAGTCGAAGCTTTCATACAAAACGCTTACTAGATAAATAGTCTTACAGGCACACTACACGCGTCACAGCGACGACATTTTACGGAATCGTTCGTTTCGTTGCTCGCTTTTATGGAACGCTACGCCTAAATGGACACAAGTGCTCGCGATTGACAAGATAAGAGCTGATTCGTTCTCCACGTCGTCGCTGTCGCGTGGCGCTTTAATTAACTAAAAAATTAGTGGAAGCCAACCAAAACCAGGAGTTACCATAAAGGCGTGGGTAGCGAGAAGTTGCTGCTGGATTTGCTGTTGAAGGTGATGGTGTGGTGCCGGAGGTGCCGGTGCCTCCTGTTCACCAATGACGTAATTGGAGAACACACCAACAATCAACCACAACCACGAGAGCCACAGCGGCAAACATAGGGGACAGACAGGCAGTCATACGAGTAGTATAGGGTTCGATGTCACGTAGCAACGACTATGAATTATATGTCATGAAATAAAAGGCGGGTGGGTGTAAATGATGATTCTGATTTCACACGGTGAAAATTTCTCATTGGTCGCCAGAAAATGTTTGGGTGCGAATATTTTTTTCTATCTTTTTCTTTTTCCATTTTCTTGCTATTTCTTTGCGTTTCTTTCTTTTTTAATTTGATCTTTTCACGCACGCACCCGCACGCGCGAGCATGCGAAAGAGAGACAACTTCATCGAACTACAGATAACGTTCTCTTCATGGTTTCTTTCGTCGTTCAACACATTGCGGTCACTGTGCAGATGCGTGCATTCGCGGCAAAATTACGTAATACGTTTGTCTGTTATCGACGACTTTCGTTTTTAGCGTGTTCTTTAAAACCTTCAGACAGTTCGAGACTTCATCTGGCCCCAGAGAAAGGATCGACAGAAACAACAGCAGACCGTAATGTGTTCGTAGAAACAGTGGGGGGGGGGGGTAGATTTTGTGGATTCGCCAAATGACACATATATCATTATTATGATCGATAGAAAAAAAAAAGAAAAAAAAATATGAATAAATAAAACGTTGACGAACCAACAAAATAATCGTATGCTTTTCAAATTACAATTCGTGATATTCGACGGCAGTCTAGGAGAACTAGTATGTAACTACGATTCATTTCTATTTGGCAATTTGATCTCTTATCAACAGAGACATATATTGACTGTCTATCAAGAATCATGGATAAATTAAAGGAGTAAGGGGTGACACTGACCAAAAACATGCGGCGTGCTAAAGTTTACTCTCTGAGGTTTTATCTCTCGGTGCAATGCCCGCAAATAAAGAACGCCGGTAAATGGAGACGATGTAGCATTGCGGAGAATTAACTTTTCGACAAAGAAACAACCGAGTCTGCGCGTGTGTCGCGCAAAGTCAGAAAAGATCTAAGTGCCAACGATTTACAGAGAGACACGATCGTTGTCGGGTCACGTTATCATCGAGGGGTCGATTTAACGCGGCGATCGTTCGAAGCAGTTAGAAAAATGGCAATGGTACACCGTTGACCATTCGCGCGGCGTCGCCTACCAAAAGGGTAATCTAGTGGTAGTCGTCGACTAACACAGACAAAAATCAAAATCTCTCGATCGTGGTAAAAAAGAAAATGTGTGGATGTGTGAACAGCAGAAGACGTGGTGCAACGAGTTTGTTAAAGTTCGGACATACCACTGCTGGTACCTGGCCAGGCACTAGGGGGGCCGCTGTGAGGCCCATCTGCTGCATCAGCGCATTCTTCAGGGCTAAGTGATTGCGCCCGTTTATCAAAAGCTGGTCCTTCAGGTGTTGTGGTGGATGGAAATATTTGCACGGTGGCTTTTCCCGATTACATCGGCCCTGAAACAGAAATGGGAGAGGTGACTCGTCGCGATCGGCGTCCACGGCTCGCAGGCCGTTTTTATGGGTCGCGCGTCATCGTTCGAGCGCGCATCGATGTCTCGAAAACGGTGTGGAGAGCGCAGAGGGGGTGGGCAGACGCTTGAAAACGAACAAGAATCCAAAGGGCAGGAAATTCCTCGTTCGGCTGGCAAGGGTGCCAAGCGAGCACAAGTGGCACGGTGGTGCGATTAAACGTAACTTTAATTACGGACCCTTCCACGGCTCGCCGTGAACAATATTCCCGCGGAAGGTCCCAACGCCGCGACACCATTACACGCGCCCCGCTATAATTGCACCGAGTCTTACGTAAACGCGCGGCCTATCTGCAATTTGTCCGTAAGTGAAACACTCACGTACAAGTGGTTTATAATGTAGCTAATATCGAAAGCTGCCTGGTCTCCCTCTCGCACGGTCTCTCTCTCTCTCCCTCTCCCTCTCTCACTCTTCCTTCCTCACTTTTCCATCCCCTCGTAACTTGGGCGTCGCAACGAGCTTTAATGCGATTTCAGGCTTGCTCGCGCTGCTGCACTCGCGTGGCGGTAAGCGGTGTAATTTTGAAGGAAAAAGGGGAAAATGCGATACGCGAGAGGGAGCGAGAGGGGCGCGGGAGCTGTTCGCTTTACGATCGGGGGGGTTGAAGTTTATTCTTCGTCGAGCGCGAACAGGTGCGCGATTTTTCATCCTCGCGGTTGCAGTCGCGCGCGTTGCGCTCGGGACCACGTCGTCGAGTACCGTCAAAGCGTTACGGACGCGAGCGATTGAACGCGCGCGTGCAAATCACCTCTAAAGCGAGGGTAGCGGTCGCAATAGCCAAAGGACGTCCTTTCTCGAGACACCGTCTGGCGCATACGCAGCTGAAATTGGCCGTTAGAGCGGGACGCGTTTCCCGAAGGGAGAACCTGGCGAGCATACGCGCATATGTCGTTGGTCAAGGATAAACAGGCGAGAGGAAAGCCGCGCGAGGAGGAGAGGCGCGGGTCGACGCACAGGGCGGAAGGAAACGGGGTAGCAAGCGAGGGACGCGTGCGCGTAACTGTCGCAAGGAGGGAGGAAAATTGCGGGACAGAAAGGAGAAAGAGAGGACGAGATGGAGGCCAAGGGAGGGTGGATGGGGCAAGGTCAGGCGGTGTCAGGATGGTACTAATTAGACCCTAGCGATATTAGTTCAGGTAAGACGTCTAGGACGACGAAGGTGGGGCAGCAGCAGCCTTCTTACGGAAATCCAGCGGCTTTCCATAATAGCAGCTTGCGAGCGCGAAACCGACCTTGGAGGGCGGGCCTGAAGCTGAAGGGATACCTTCTCAAATATCGCCTAATTAAGCACATTCGAGAGTTTCAAGGAATAACCGTGTGCCCGCCGGCGAGAAACTTTCGACCCACTGCGGGTGCAATTGCCTACCCCTCCGCTTCCTTCCCCAGCGTTACACGCTTTGACCTCTCCCCCATCTGTCCTAGACCCAGCTCCAACTGCAGTCGACGCTGGTTCCGTGTTAATTCCAGATTTACCCGAAACGTTGGACGAAGAGCGCGAACGATCGACGATGGCTTCACGGTTGGTTCGATACCAGAGGGTCCCAGGGGTTATCGCAGCGCAATATGGCCGAATGGAAGGCAAACACTCGGCTGGCCGCGCACAGGGCACAGGCGAAAAGCGCCGCGGCAACAAACGCGAGTTTTTTCATAAACGCCAAAGCGGAACTGGTTCAACGGGGATAAACTACGAGTTGAACAGCTGTAGGAGCGCCTCTGGCGAGGCTATTGACGACGTTCCAGCGGTTTTACGATTGCAACGGAGAGCGGCCAGGCAATTTGCTTCGTAACTGGATCGCGGCTAGAGAGGATTTGCATTTTGCTCGTTTCAATTCGCGCGTTAACACGCTCGAGGGGAGGATGCTGCGTCGGGTTCTACGTATCGCAGGCTTCGAGCATCGTTCGACGAAGATACTTTCCTCGGTGAACTTTCGCGAGGAGTCTGTTATCGAATCGTGCGCCGAACAATGCCAAGCTTTATCGGCGGGCCCCAGTTTATTGCGCTCGCGCGATCCGCCGCAGAATTTTCAGCGTTTCGCGCTGTTTTATCTCGATTTCAATTCGTATGAACGTTGGTGGCCATTATCGGGAACGAGCGGTTCAAATCGCGACTCTATCGCGCGCCGATAAACGAGCTTTTTAGTTATTCGAATCCGATAGAAAATTGTAAATAATAAACGAACGTTGATCAGCGACCCGATAGCCGCGCGTTGCGCTAATTTCAGCGATCGAAGGCGACTCGTAGTTGCGATTTGGACACCCACGTTCCATTTCGAGCCTGATGCAAAGCCGACAATTAATCTCAAGACGACCCATCGTTGCCTCTGCGTGATCTTCGATTCTCGAGGCAGCCCTTTTGCAGGACACCAGCGAAACCTGATAACGAACAGACGCATTATCGTCGAGACGCGAACGACGGTCGCGGCGGCGTACATTTTAGACGCCGCTAACTGGCGAGCGTGGTATTAAAGTTGATTTAAAGGACTCGCTGATAAGAAACACCGTCCTCCAGGGAGCCGTGCGCCGCGTTTCTCGTCTTCTAATTTTAATGAAACTTTAACGATATTTAGAAGATTTCCCCGGCTGAGAGGGAGATGGAACGACGTCGTAAATACTACTTGCGTTGGAGATACGCGGGAGAATACTCGATATCAACGTTTCGTTCCAGCGCGCAAACTTTTCGTTAACGCAACCGTATTTCTGGTGCTACAAACCGCGCTGTTACGCGGCTGAGAATCGAGAGTCTCGAGGAAAAGGGTGGCGGAGAACAGGGTGCGGAGAAATACAAAAGAGGACGAGCAGCCTGAATCGAAGAGCTTTGCCAAATAACCTTTAGCCGTGGATTACTCGTCCGTCGGGTAAATCATTGACCCAAAGCGAGCAGGTGCGCGAGATACGCGAGAGAATACTCGATATCAACGCTTCGTTCCAACGCGCAAACTTTTCGTTAACGCAACCGTATTTCTGGTGCGACAAACCGCGCTGTTACGCGGCTGAGAATCGAGAGTCTCGAGGACAAGGGTGGCGGAGAACAGGGTGCGGAGAAATACAAAAGAGGACGAGCAGCCTGAATCGAAGAGCTTTGCCAAATAACCTTTAGCCGTGGATTACTCGTCCGTCGGATAAATCATTGACCCAAAGCGAGCAGGTGCGCCACGGAAACAGTTTCCGTTCCTAGGAACGAACGGCAGCGAACGAACTTCCATCTTCTCGTTGTTTCGGCTTTCTGCTGTCGCTCGGGGAGCCGTGGAGAAAGAAGAAAGGGCGCGAGCAGGGGTCGACTCAATTACAGTCGCCGAACGACGCGATAATTGGGATCAAGATTGATTGTCTTCCTTTCCCGACGGTCCGACCTTTCGCGAGAAAACAACTGCCGTCTGCTCCTTTCTCCATCTCCGAGGGGAACGATCGTCGGTCGAAATCGAGCAAATCGTGCTCCAGCTAAGGTTTACACGCCTGCTCGTCGAACGCGCGTGCATGGAAATTATCGACGTCACATTAGCCCCGTGACATTTTCCGGGATAATGAGGAACGTTGCTCGCGTTCAGCTGCACAAATTACTGTGTCAAAGGTTGCTCGAACGGCGCTCCTTGAGACAGAGCGGATACCTTGAATAATTCAAAGGCGGGATTCGTAGCTGAGAACCGCGCGGAGCTGTGCGAGGCGCCCTGCGGCGTTAATTAACTTTAATTTAGTTTACATTAAAGGATTTGTTTGGATTTGGATATGAAATCAGCCGGTCGACGTGGAATCTCGAAGGAGCTCGCGAGGATTGCGAGGCTCCTAAAAATTTCAAAGCCCTCCAGAACGCGTTCGAACGCCCCGTTCGATTTGTAGATCGCGTTTCCGTTGTCCAGGACGCGTGTTCGCGACCAGAATCTCGGTAGAAATGGAATTCTTCAAACAGAAGAGACCTCGCGTAGTTAATTTATTTGTAGGAAAAAAAAACCTTGTTTCCCGACAGCAAATAGGGACAGTCTTTAGACGGACGAAACGAAGACCTGATAAAGTAAGAATGCCAGCGGAGCAGGCGAGGGGGCGAGCGGGGATCGAGGCGGGAGCAAAGGAACGCTCACTTTCTGGCGGCAGGAGGTCGAGGCGTCGTCGAGCAACCTTTTTCACCTCGATAAAGCCCCGTCGTCGAAGGTGGCCGACGAACACGATCCTTCAGACCCGTAGACTAACCCCGCTTTATAACCACCCGCAAGCTTCGCCCCTCTCTGTTCCCGCGACTTCGCGTCTCGCACCTCTGCCGAAGTGTGTGTACGGAGGCGAAAGGCGTCGAAAGCTGAAGAAGATCGGTTCTCGAGCGTGAGGAGAGGGACAGAGGGAGAAAAGAGTGAAATAGAGAGGGAGGGAGAGAGAGAGAGAGAGAGAAAGAGCAAAGGCCTCGGGGACAGGATGATAGAGAGAAAGTGGCGCGTGGAACGCCCGTTGGAACGCGTTTGTGAAACGAGAAAGAGAAAGGTCGAGGTGGGGTGGGATTGATGGAGGGTAAATGGAAGAGACACACAGCCCTAGGAGAGCGCAGAGCCCCGATGGTGCACGGGCTGCAGCGCCCGCGGCTGGCGAGATTACTAGGATTTGCGCGTAGATTTGCATATCGATTTTCCCGTGGAACCGGTGTCGTATGGCGGGAAGCGCCGCGCGATTTCCCTTAATTTCGTCGAGAGAGAGCTGCCGGTGGAAGTAGCTACGACATTAGCCTCGTGGCTGCGTTTAAACACGCTTGTTTCACACCGATACCGAGCGTCGTTCGCGTCGCGCGTTCCTCCAACGCTCGTACGAATTAGGCGTGTTAACTCGCGGAAGAACCGGACGGACTGGGTGACGCGATCCCAATCGAATCGGATCAAACGTTCGCAGCAATTTGCGCAGATGCGTCTCTTCGGAAACGTTTTCGAAAACGGAACGAATCGTATCGACGATTGCAACGATCGAAACCAGCCGAGTTTGACCGCGAAGAAATTGGTGCTTCGACCCAAGCGAGGAGTCGAGCAGCTCGAATCCGAACCGTTAATTTCCTCGAACGGCTGCGAAGCATCCGGACGTTAAGAAGATTAAAGCTTCCGCACGCTCGCGGACGCTCGAACGTTCGCGCTTCGCGAGAACTATCGAGGCGAACCGGTTGCTTAAGAATCGACGAGAGAGACTGGCCATTCCTGCGGGATCGAAGGGCAGGCATCCGTTTAATTTTTCAGCGGCGCGAGAAAAACGGGCGAACGTCGAACGAAATCCGCGACATTAGTCCCGCGGCTGCGTTTAAACGCGATCGTTACGCGGCGATACTATTTCATCTTGTCCCTCTAAATTACCATAGCGAAGTTACGAAACCGGGCGGCGGGAAAGGAGTTACCAGCGTGGGAAGATTTATTGTCGCACTTAAATTCTTACGTGAGAAATTTTCGAACCGCTCCCGTCGTTTAAACTTATCTCGGCCGGAATTTTACGGCTGGCAATATTATTGAATTATAGTAAGTATTTCTTGAGTACAAATACGATCAATTTTACTTAACGCGCGAACTTGTCGCGCGTCACGTCTCGCACAGCCGAAAGTAGATTTGATATTTTAACACTCGTTTCGTCGATGCCTTCGCGGTTGAATTTGGAAGAGAATTGCAAAAAGAGCACCACTGGCGTGTCAAATTAAAAGAACGAGAGGGATGGAAGAGGGCGGTGAAGAGGGCGCGCGTATTGACCCGCGCGGACCATCGTTAATTGCGTACACGTAGAGAGGACTAATCGTATACAAGCGAGGAGCCAGCGGAGAGGCTTTCCGGTCCGCAATATCCTTTCTCGAGAGCGAGTAATGCGATCAACGGCGGAGGCTCCCTGGCGAAGAAAATATCGAGATGATGGCGCGGAACGTAGCCAGCGGATATTGGCGCGATGATAGGCCAGATTGAGAGGAACTTTGTTATCTGGATTACTTAGGGGGAGTGGAAAAACATGGCGTTGTTCCTTGATCGACGTTAGAGCATCTACATGCACGTAAAAACCTGCTCAGGCTGTGCGTGTTGGCCGACTTACGGCCCCTGGAAATTCAAGGATAAACGAGAAAAACTTGGTTCACCCTCCTCCGCGTATCGACCTCGTTACGTGACCCCGCGTCTTTCCCAATACCGCGCCATTTCGTTCGCTATCTTGTCATGCACGCGGAGATATATATCGCGGCGATGCAACGTTTCAACCCTAAAAAGAAGTCAACGATTCTTCGAAACGCGCCCTTTGAACGTTGCTTTAGAGTTTAATCGCCTCTTTGGACGGTCAACGGAAAATTACTTAAGAAACTGTCGCTAGGAGGCAAACGGAAATTGAACTTCTCAGTGGTTCAGTGCGGCGAGGATAGAAACAAAGGCGCAGTGGTGAAACACTTTTTTTTTCCGGGAGATCGCGAGGGGGAGAGACGATGGACGGACAGCAGCTGGATACCTGTACGGTTTTGCGAGGAACAACTGGAACGACGGGTAAAGTGGCCGCCATGGGACGAGCCGAGTTTTCGGCCGAGTTCCGTACGTTTCCTGGGCAGCTTGCTGGGGGAGAACTTTAAAAATACGAAATTAAAAATACTAATGGCGCAAGATATTTTGTCACAATTTGCAACGCGTGTGTTTTCAGTTCTCTCTACCGTATGAAACAGCACGACTCTTTAACGACTCCTTAACGCTCCCAACTTTCGAGGTCGGTTTCAGCCCTTAAATGTCGACCAATAAAAAAAAATACGTGCCCAATATTTTCGAGCACTCTAAAAGTGTACGAAGTTTCAATAAAATCGGCGAGCAGCACAAAGCTAGGTTTACTTGTTAGAGGAGCTGAGTGAACGCGAGGCCAAACGACATCAGGGGTCCCGTTTCATTACGTCGAGGACGTGAAAGCCCAGCTGAGTCAGTGGCTACACCCCAGTTGTAAAGGGAGTTCCGTTATTTCCCCCCCTTTTTTTCCCCCTCGCATTTTCTTCGTCTTCCCCGTCCGGTTCCTTTTGTTTTGCGGCCGCTGCCGGTATTTATGGGAATCGTAAAGTGGTTTTCGTTTGTCTTAGGCTCTGGACGATGGCGATCGATGACGCGAGATAACGATTAATGCGACGAGCGACGTCGAGCGAATCAAATTAGCCAACGACGCGGGAATCCTTTCTCTAGATGGAGCGGAAAAGCGAGTGGATCCGTCCGGAAACCAACAACGACGACGAGACGTCCCCGCGACGCGTCGCTCGTCGATTATGGGCGATAAATCAGGCTGCGAATAAAGCTGACGGATATGCAAAAAGCAAACGTTTAATTGAACGCAAAAAGCGATCCGCATTCCGGGTATTTAAAGGCGGGTAAAGAAACGACGACCGACATTAAAGGAGCGAACGAGTGCTCGGAAGAATCGTTGCCCCGTTCTGAACGCGATATAATACGTACAATAAGGCGAATCCACGATTCATGCCGCGGACAAAAGGGAACTGCTGCTCCGCGGATCGATCATGGCTGAGAGAGAAAAAAACGCGACGATTAATCAACCATTTCGCTAGTTACGCGGTGACTCGTCGCGTTCGTTTGAATAGGGGTAACGCGATCGCTCATCCGCGTCGCGCAGCGCCAAGGGTGCTCTCTTTCGTCAGAATCGGACGAATTAACCACTTTCGAGCGTTTAATATTTTCGATCGACGCTAAAAACGAGCCCCGCGACAAGAACAATTCCAGGTTATCTCCGCTTCGAGCGCTATCCGAAGACTCGTAGTCGTTTAACAAATCAAATTTGCAACTCATCCGACATCCCTTCCAGAAACATTACCATCTCTCTCCCTCTCTCTCTCTGTACATCGCGTAAATTATTCCAACCCATCCACCGTTTCAATATTTGTCCTCCGAATAAGAGAATCCCCCATCGTTTCCGCATCGATTCAGCGCGCCGCCCTGTCGATGATTATTCACCGTCGAAATGAACTCCGCGTCGCGGTGTCGCGCGCCCGATATTCCCCTTCGACTTTCCCGTCGAGTCGCGTCCGCGAAGCTAAACTCGCGCCGAAGGAATTTCTGGGTGGAGCGTTTTTCGAAAATAAAATCCCAACGAACGAGCTCTCGACGGATTTACGTATTCACCGCGAGACGCGCGGCGTCGGAATTGGCCATCGCGCTGCGCCCTCGAAACGAATTCCGCGTAAGTCGCGCGGCCAATATTCCTCTTTGACTCGACGAGCTTAACGCAACGCGGAACGAAATCTCGACGGCGGAATTTTCCTTGGACACCCTGGCGCGGTTACGTGCGCGCAATATTCAAAAGCGGATCCGAGCCGCGTCTCGAACTTCCGTTCGAGGGGCGGGTCGCGCGGCTCGCAAGCTGGCGGGGGCGGTTCGTTCGTTCGTTTTACCGTGAACGCGACAGGATAACGACGTGGAATTATTAACGACACCGTTACAAGGACGCGACACTTTCCAACTAAATTAGAGGAACAAGTTGGCCGGTGGCGGGACGCCCGACCGTCTCTCATTATCCTGACAAATTTCGCGTCGACGGCGAGGGTCGGTAAGGCGGTGGTGGCGTTGCGACGCGCGAGGAAAGGAGAGCGGCAGTCCGCGCGCGTCGCGCACGGTACATATTAATGCGTAAAAGTTAATTCCGATGCCGGCGATCCTTTATGTAGATCACGAACTCTATTAGGTTCGGTCTACGGAGGTGTCGCGTTGTCTGATATTAGTTCGCCCCCGCGACGGAGCGTGCGAAATTCTTAACTACGTTCAAGGAGGCCACCCCTGCGGGGAGTTATCGCGTACGGGACAGGAATTATCTGGCGCGCACACTGTCGCTCATAAATATTCCGACGTCCCCGTGTTTATTGCCAGTCGCACTCGACTGGCTGTTCTTAACGGCGCGACGGCGATTTTGCGGCGGCGAGCGGATCGCAAAAGGAACGTATTAACGGAGCATCGACGGCTTTGGAACGGGGGCGAGGCGTGTGCCAAGGGTTGCAACGGGGATTGGAATTACGGCGCGGACGTGATTTCTTCGCAGCTTTTGAGATTTCGAATTGATGTATGCCTCGCTGTATTGATTTCATTTGCTCGCGCGGTGTTTATCGCCGCGATGAGAGCTTCGCCGCCCCGACGGGGATTTCGAGCACGTAGAGAAGTCCTCGGCTGACTTTTAATAACACTCGCGGCGTCGAGGAGAGGAAGGAGACGCCGAGGAAGCGGGACGAAAGTTTAATCCGAAAAATACAGGGATCGCGGAAGTTCGCCATATTACTCGGTGCTAATTACGAAGAAGCGGGCGAAGAACTCGAAAGATTTTAGAAGCCCCGTGTAAAACGTTCGCTTTTCCGTGACCGCGGCCGAGCGAAGCCGGAAAAGCATCGCGGCGCAAACACGCCCGCGGCGAGTTTAATCCGAAAAACAGCGAAAAAGTCACGCCCGTATCGTAAACCCGATCCGTGACACCGCGTTGAACAGAGAGTCGCGCGCGCGATTACACGCGAGTTCTGAAATACGGTTGTGCGCGAGAGAAATTTATGCGCGACCCGGCCAATTCGTATTTCACGACGATCGACCAACTATGAGGCGTTAAAACGGCGCTGCCAATAAAAACGGGGGAAAGGAAGCAAAGTACGCGATGAATATTCGATCGTCTAACCGCGGTGAACCGCTGGAAAGTGGGCGCTTTTTCGAAAAATAAAGAGGGGTCGAAAACGAGTTGGGCGACGCGCGTTAAGCGACGCTGGTTTCTCGAGGCGCGTGTGGGGGAAAGTAAAATGAAAACGGGAAAAAAGCGGCGGATTTCGATTGTCGGAGAACGCGCGGCAACAGCTGGAAAGGGTTTCTGGTAGCAACGACTCGTAGAATACCGCGACGACGGGCTTCGCGTGCAACGCGAATGCGCCTTACCGTGAAAGGATGTGACAGATCAATGCCGAAGCCGGTGAATAAACTCGCGAATAATGCAAATCAGATACATATCGAACGTGCACGGCATATTTGAAGGGTGCCACGGGTTCGCGGAGTGCGTCGCTGCTAACGCATGATTATAAATACTAATTAAGCGTGCGAACTGGCTTCGACGGACAGCCAGTAGCGGGGCTGCGTAATTGCATCGCAAATACCGCAGAGAACCGTCCGAAACCCGGGGAAAACGCGCGATCTTCCTTTATCGATCATCTCCGCGGATGGCGCGAACGCAGACGTCCTCGACGCGAATTTTTTCACCAAACTCGGGTGCGATCCACCGATCGAGTCCCGTTCGACTCGCCTCCGGTTAAAGGGCCTCGATAAACGCCAATAATTATAAACTCCATTTGCATTTCGCGGCGAGCATCCAGCTGGCGGCGTTTATTATTCCGGTAGCAAGGATCGCGGCCGATTCTCGCGCGCAGGATCCCGGGAGCGACATATTAAATTCCAGTTTCGAGGCGGACTGCGAATCGAGCGGATCAATTTTCCCGGGGATAGATCCGGTGGAAAACGGACGCGGGAATAATTATGCGGGAAATGCGCGGCGGGCGACCCTTCCTTCCCGCCCTCCCCGATCGTCCCTCGGTCTCGCTCTGTCGCGCGCGCCGCGTTCCGTCCCGGATTTCAATGACTCGTTCGAAATGGGACAGGACATTCACCGCGTGCCACGCGTCTTTCAGGCCGATCTTCAAACTATACGTGGAACCGGCCTGCGCCGTGATTGTCGTCGGATCGACGATTTAACAAGACATTTCTCCGAGTGTGAGTTATCGTTTAATGAACGCCTCTTCGACTTCGGGACGCTGAAGCACCCTAGAGTCTAGTGCAGCGTGCGGGCCTGGCCGTGCCACTCGAGGCTAAGGGCTGCCAACCCCCGGGTTCCCTCTCTCTCTCTCTCTCTCCTCCTGTCCCACTCCACGCCGCGTTGCTACCCTCTTTCGCGAGCTCGTACCACCAGCCTCGTCGGTTAACTGGGCCCTGAGAAGTCGCGATAATTTGTACAGCGGCGGGGAACGGCGGGCGGGAGCGAGATGGGGGTGAAAAGAGGCAGAGACAGAGGCGGGAAGAGAAATTTGAGTTCTTAGCATTTGATTCGTCAGCACAATTAAACGAATTAATAGGCGTCGCTTGGCTCGTTCAACCTCCCTGCGTCCCCCCTCTCGCTCGCTCCCGTCGTTCCTCTCGCTCTTAATCTCCTCGACACTGCCGATTTCAATCCCCGCCACTTCAACACTGCCGTCCCTTCTACTACAAGCCCGATAACAATCAAAGTTTGCTTGGAAATGTACCGATTTCCGCCGCGCCGCAAATGGCCATTCGGCTAACCGAAAAAGTTGCCGATCCACGGAGACGCGGCAGAGAGGGTGGCGTCGAAAGAGAGGAGAGAGAGAGAGAGAGAGAGAGAGAGAGAGGCGAACCACGCGTGTCGCGCGAGGAATAAAAGTGGAACGAGACAAAGGGGTGGCGGCGCATCCGCGCCCTCCCACGACGGTATTTCCCTCGCGTCAAAGGAAGACGTCTCGCTGTGGAGAGACGTTCGACCTGGAAAGAGGAAAAGGACGCCTCGAGACGGCGTGGCCGTTTAGCTCCCGGCTGCCTGGCGCTATCAAGAATTCTTTCTCGCGCTCGCGATGCGGCGGGAATTTAGACGCAAAGGAAGACGGAAGTCCCGTGCTTTATGGAATAACAAGTTAGCGAATTAGGAGCTTCAAAGGTGGCTGCCGCGAGACCCGGCAAACCGAAAGAGAGAAACGCGTATAAAGAATGAACAAAGGACGAACGGGAGCGCGAGGGGGCGGAGATCGTAGCCTGAGGAAGGACGAGGAGCATTTCTCGCGTCCTAAGTGATCGAGAAAGGAAGCGTCGGAGCTCGTAGCGTCCCGTTTCCTTTGCTCGTCGCCCCTTTTTTCATCCCCCGCCAAAAGTTCGCCTCTCTGCCCGTTCCCTTCGCCCCCGACACGCGAACCTTCGACATTCGTCCCGCTAAGAGTCTTGCTCGACATCAAAGGGCTTCACCCCGCTGTCTTCACGCGGCTGGTAAAATAGACACGGTGTATATACCAAAGGCAAACCGCTAAGTCTTCGGTCACGAGAGCTCGGAATATCGAATCGATGTCGACGAGCCGCGCTGCGACAGCGGACGAATGGCGGTCGATGCTTGCGTCGCGTTCGAAGAGCACGCGGAAAACGACAGAGATCGAAGTTTTTAAGCTGTTCATCGGCCAGCACCGCATTTTAACCCGTAACAAGCGGGATCAATTAATCAAACAATATCGGAACGGGTTTATTCGTCGCGCGATATTAATTTTCATTCCCATATTATAACGAACCCCTGAAACGCGATCCCCCGATGCGCTCGATAAATTTCTGGGCCGTGGAGATTTATAGATACGCGTTGTTTAATATTTATGCAAATGGGAACGCAACAGGCCGTCGGGACAGCCCGGCAAATATTGCGATTCAATCGCAAACGTTTCGCCGCGCGCGAATTTGTTTACAAACATTTTTACCGCTTGTTAACGCTCGCTCGAATTAACGTTCGCGATTTTCAATGAAAACCGGCGGCTTTGGTAAATATTCATGGACTGCGGATGAAAACACTCGCTGGGAGAAAATGCGCGCGACGTTCAAAAACAGCCGAGAACGATCACACTTTCCTCGCTCGTTTCCTCCTTTTTCCTCAACCTTTGCATAGCGTTGGATTATTTCGACGTGTCAACGTGGAAACAAAACTGGATCCTGCGTTAGGAAACAGAATCCTGTATACAAACAGCGAAGGAAATCTATCGGTTCCAGCGGGCTCCCACTGTTTACATTTTAAGACTTGGAAGAAAAACACGCGCAGACTTTGCGTCGTCACTTTCTCTGAAGCCAGATTTTCTGTCGAGTGTCCTCACTGTTCGCGCAGCTCTCGAGGCGAACGGACGTCCTTTCTCGGGACAAAGAATAATTTCTGTTGAGATATTCAAAGGAACAACTTGTGCCTCACGCGTCCATTTCCAACGCGCGGAATAATTCACAGGTAACGCGAAGATTCTTTAAGCAGTAATCGTTTTCAGTTAGAAAACGCGTTTCCATCGTCTCGCGTCGCCCTGCGAATAAACGACGATGAAAATAAACCGCGCAGCTTTCGACGTTCCGAATGGAAATGAAGCATCCCCGTGTAATACCGTTTCCATTATCGCGAGCGTATTCCCGGGGCAGCCGGCTGGCGAAACAAATTTCGAAATCTGCGGGATCCGCCGCGGCGTTGATAGTGTTCACGGACGCATTACACACGTTCCGATGGGCTCATATCGCGTGCACGCTACATTGATTTAATCCTGGATCCCATATCAGCGACAAGCGTCGCCAGTCCGCGTGAAAGCAAAAAAGGCAATCGAAGGGGCGATGTTCATCATCTGCTCCCTGGCTGGATTTATCGGCCGCGCGATGGCTGCGAACGAGTTACGCAGCGTTCGACGCTTATTCTGCCGTCGAAAGTCCGCTCGAGGACTTAATTTGTTACCCGCGTGGCCTGCGACGAGTCGAAAGAAAGGGACGAGCGAGCAGCCTGGACGACGAGACGAAGAAATTAAGCTCGGAGCGTATCATACTCCGCGTGTCGGGGAAACGAATTAGCGTCAAGGCGAGGGCGAGACGTCTAAGAAAATCAGAGCAGTCCCTGGTGGCTGAGACCAACTAGCGGAGACACGAACTTCTTCGTAGCGAGTAGAGGAATACGAGGTTGTCTTCGGTTGATGACGTACTCTGATGGACTCCTCGCAAGCGGGCAGAGAAGGGCGAAAGGAGAGAGAAAGAGATGCTTTATGGGGACCTTTTTCGGCTGACACCCTAAGGGTCACCTTGTTAGCCAAAGTCATCCCTGGTTTTATTAGCCAGAATAAATCCGCTCGATTGGGTTAGGCGGACAGGCTGCATTCGTTTCGACGCGAGAGAGGCTTCCTTCGTTTCGTTATCTTTTCCACCGTGCACGTTTCACGCGGGGAAAACGAATCGATTACTGTGTTTCTTTTCACGTATTTAAGGAAGCATGTAGATTCGCGTGATAAAATGTTCTCGTAAATCGCGACGGCTACCACGTGCCCATATCGTAACACATGTGCACCATTTCCGGGGTGAATTCAGGACACGCGGGCGATAAATAAAAAATATTACAGCAGACGTTTCTTTCGGGACACAGTCACCGTTCCTGCGCCGGTAAATCGTCTTTTGTTTAGCGGATCGTTGCGGAGACAATTTTTATATTAACCCTTTGCACTCGACGCTTTTCCAGCAATTTTCCATCGTTGGTAAAAGTTGGCAGCCAAAACTGTTACCAAGCAATTTACAAAATGTCCAATTCGACAGAAAACTTTGGAGAAACGTGTGTTTTTTAAAAAGTTGCTGTGGAATAAGTCCTTAACCTTCGCAATCGGCAATCGATTCTCTCAGAGACGAGCGCAAAGGTGCTTTTTCCTCCATTTCTCGCCCCTCGTACCAAGAAATCGGAAATGGCTCGCGTTAATATTGGCTCCCAGAACGCACGCGTGTTATCGTGAAATCGTCATCCGCTGGAAACACGAAAAAGTTGAGCGATCGTTCCGCGCGCAGAAACGATATTCAACGCATTAAGAGTGAAACTCATCGGTGAATGAATCCGAGGCACACCGTGAAACGGATAATTTGTATAACAGAAACTACCGCGTGAATAATACGAACGGTAATAACGGGCACGGCAATTAAACGATTAACAAAGGTAATGAGTGGAAACGCATCGGGGTCAGTGCGTCCCTCTGAATTTTTGACGAACGATCCGACTTCCACGCGTTCACGCATGGGATGCAACGTAATCGCGCTAAATATGCGTATCGTTTCCTGTCGTCGATAGAATACATCGATGCGACAAACGATCGCGCGAATTTTTCGATCCAGGGCTGCGATGCGTCGCGTCGAAGAAACAAGAGTCATCGATTGCGTCGAGGAACGCTCCGCCATCCTCGTTTCTCGTCGAAACGAGAGTCCTCGCGAACCAATCGTCCAGAAACCTACCAGTCACCCGTTCACCCTCGCACTGCTTGCATTCTCGAGTTCCAATCTCGAGCGGATGTTTAAGACAGCGCGCCGTGGCCAGGAGCGTGCGGCGTAAAACACGAAGGCGCGTGCGTGGTATATTTCGAAACAGGAATCCCTTGATACCGTTCTGGATGGAACACGAGCGAATCGTGCGAAACAGCAGTGGCTCCAGGTGCGTGGCCACCTGCTGCCGTCGCCAGGCCACCTTCGAAATTCGCCAGCGCCGATTTGCAAGACGGACGAAACATCGCTGGCCGGATGCGGACGAGCAGGGGGTTGGTTAGAGAGACAATGCCGCCGTTTCCGGCTGCGCCACGGCTGCTTTAACGCCCTGTCTCGCGGAGACAATTCTTCCTCGAGCAGACGCGCTGATTAAAATGTTTTCGCAGACCGTCTCGAATTCGAGGAGCGACGATGCGATTCGCGGAATGGCGATTAGAAAGTCGCAGGGTGGGAGGCCTCGCGATAGATTAGGAACGGTGCAATTTCACCTGGGCTGCGCCGCGATATCGCTGGCTAACATCTCCCCGCGTGTACATTTTACAGTCATTAGTCACGTGGAATTAAGTTGCCGTGTGGATAATTGCGAGTTGCGCGACAGTTGTTTGCGAATTGCAGGGAGTGTATTGATTTTTACGACGGCCGAGGGGAGCGCGGTCACTTTCGTTCGTCCGTTCGCCGGAACACGTGCGACTTCGATTGTTACGTTCCAGTTTTAACGACGTTCCGCGTTACGTAGTCCAAGTTGCCAAAGATGTAAATTATTTCGAGACACGTAGACATTTCAATGCACGCGTGGCGGCATTTTGTACGTTTTGCACGGTTCCTATCTCCGCGTAGACGTTACCCTCTAACGATACTCGCCTTTAATCTCCCCTGGCTCAGTCCAATTGACTCCTAACCGAGCCAGAACAATCGCGGCCCATTCTCGCCGGGTCGTACGCGGGGCGATATCCTTCGAGCGCCCGTAGACGCCGCTCGTTCGCCTTTTTTTCGCCCACTAACCACGCAAAGGGGTGAACAGGCGGAGGGGAAAAATCAGAGCAAGGGAGTCGAAATTGCTAACGACACACGCGGCTAACCGCGTTGACCCTCCACGCGAGGAGAAGTGCCGTCGACGTGCCCTTTGCCGACAATTTCAAAGTGAAAAGGGCTGCGACGGGCCGATCGTCCGCCATTGTCTCGACCGTCCGCCTCCTTTCGTCCTCTATTATTCCCTCTACCGACCGAAGCAAACGTGATCGCTTATTAAAACGGTTTCCAAAACCTTGGACCGCGAGTCCTTCCTGCCTCGCTCGTCCCTGAACACTGCAGCCGCCATCTCGTCTCAGGAACGAACAGGTGAGACCGGTCGAGGCACCAAGGGGACGCGCCCCGATAGGCGGTGGACAGAAAACCGATTTGCCCGCGCGGAAATTCCAGAGCGGCTTAAGCTAATAATATTAATGGATACCGATGCGACAATGCCATTTGCGCGAACCAGACGAACTTCCCTCCGTCTGATGCGAATTCGTGGGGGGTGAAAGCGGACGGGTGGCGTCGCGTAAGTACTCCAAGTAGATTGCGTCAAGGTGGGAAAGACATTCGGTCGCCATGGAGGCGAGCTCCTCCGAAACGACGAAGGCAGAGAGAGAGAGGGAGAGGACGATAGGCTGAAAAGGCTACCTTCCATAAGTTTACCGTACCTTCAACCCTCTCCACCGCCCTTGCCGACGCCCCTGGGTCTCGCAGCGTGGGACGGCGCGGCGCGCGCCTAAGCGCGAGCTATTAGAGCAGATCCCTGCGAATTTGCACGTGGTCGAAGTCACAGCCGGCGAAGTTCTTGCGAGAGCAAATCCAGAGCAAATCGACCGCTTAATCGAGTGACGCGAAATTTGAATAAAGACTACCGTGCGCCTTTATTCCGCGCGTCCTCGAACGCCTCGACCGCTGCGATCGATTCCATTATCGGACGAAGCCGCGAGCGTTTCGGGTTCGAATCGTTTTTAATCGCGAACGCTCGTTCTCAGTCTGAAAGCGTTGTTGGATGACAACGCTGTCTTCGATTCGGAAGTTTATTTATTCTCGTAAACAAATTTGAAGTAAACCAGCGATGATTTGCCGCGAAAGTTTCAGCAATTGCGAACATTTTCGAGCAACGATGGTCGAGGGAATGCGCGAATGTTCGAAAGCGAGTTCCCGAGAGCGTTTAAGCGAGGATCGAACACCGGAGTTCGAAAGAGCCGCGTGTTTATCGATGGAAAACTTTCGGAAGGTAACGAGCGACTCGACCGATTTAATAAAAAGTTGTATCTTTCGGTGCACGCAGAGAGTGGCGCGTAACAGGTAGAACGGTTCGAGGTGAGAGCATTTTTTTCTAAACTTTAAAAGACCTTCTCCCCTCGCTAATTAATTTCTCGTTAAAAGTCTGTGTTTTTAGATTACCATATTTTCATATTCCGTCAGCGTTTATTTTCAATTCCAGTCGACGGGAGCGGCGTAAATAATTTACGCGTCGACTCGTCGACGCGTCGATTCTGCCTGGCGCGCGACGCGTTCGAATTTCAGAAAAGTTCGACGGTGGTTTCGATTCCCAAGCTGGCCTCCTTTGATATGTGGTTAAATCGGTTTTTCTAGACCGCTATCCGCATGAAATATTCACGAAACGCGCGCGCACGCCGCAACCCTTTGAGAATACGGGAACGACCGAGCCGAGTCTTGCAAAACTAATAACTTTAATGAACGCAGCGGCGCGCGGCCTCTTCTTTCGCGGATGCCACGGATAAGAAAGGCATTTGCATGAGGCACGTCCGCATGTGAATTCGTGGGGACGCATTTGAAGTAGATTGCGCCCGTGCCAGTAGGACATCTGGTGCTCGTGGCTTTCACCGAGGGAAAGGAACGCCGATGCGCTTCGAAATTGGCGTCCCTTAACCAAAATCTGCACATTCTCTTCGAACTGCCTGCGGTCGGATTCGTACCGCAGTTCGCTCTCCTTTCGCGAGGCTTCGTTTGTGGAAAAAATTGTGGAAAAAATTGTGGAAAACCGGGAGTTAATTTAATTTCGCTTCGACAATGGCCTCGTCGTCTATTTTTACGGTGCGCAGCAACGTTCCACCTTTGTAACACGAATTCTACGGAATCGAGTACACCGTTTAAACGAAGACTGACAGCGTACGAACAGCGAAGGAAACTGAAATTTGTTCGGGGCATGTTTCGGTTTATTCTTTCGCGAGGAATCCTGCCAACGATGCGCTGACACACGCGCAAAAGCGGAAAAATAAACCCGGGCGCAGAAAATTCAACCTAAAATTTCGCTTGCGTATTCTGAACGCGAATTAGTTCCGCCAGATATACTCGCGCGGAACAATCTTGCGCTGCTCGAGTTATCTCGAAATAGCACTTTCCGCGCGCCACTGTAATTCGAGTTATTTTGGCTCAGAGACGCGGAGGGTTGAATTTTCCAGTTCGTAAAAGCTCCAGCTCTTTTTCGCCTTTCGGATATATACTCCTTTTAATTGCTCGCCAAAGACGATCGTAAATCCGCGACGGTTCTTCTAGTCGAACTTATCGCGCGAAGAAAGCACGACGCTACGCGGGAATCCTATTTACGGGACTTATGAATCATAGTTTCGTCGGAACTTCGTGGCAGATTATTCGGATAAAAACTGTTTCGAGAGCTCTAGGAGCATCAAGAGGTATCGCGCGCAAAATAAGATGGCTGTGCATCGCCTTTTGTCCGCCGGAGGGCATTCTGGAGAGGGAGATTCCTTTTCCATCGATGTCTCCGTTTCTATCCTTTCGAAAGTCTGCCAGAGCCTGCTTTTATCAAGACTGAGAAGAGATGCAGGGGGAAAAGCGGGAGAGGGGGGGAGGACAGTTTGTTACGGTCGCATGTGAATTCTGGAGAAGGCATTCGAAGTTGATTGCGCCGAGGTGGCAGGACATCTGGTCCTTTATATACATCGAACGTTCGCATGGACTGAGATTCCTTGAAGGAGAGCCAAGCGGAGAAGACGAGTTCGCTTAGGCTTAAAATGCCTCCATTCTCATCGGACATAGATCCGCGCAGATGTTCCTCGCGAGATTGCGCCAGCCAGAGCCTCCATTTCTCCCTTCACTTCCTTCGCCACGCCTCGCGCAAATTAAAAAGAAAAAAAGAACAAAGAAACTACAAAAATCCACGATCATTATTCTCCGCGTGCCGTAAACGTCCACCAAGGAAACCCCCTTTAAAACTCTCAATCCTCCATCCGATCCCTCGACGACGCTGCTGGCTCCCACGCGATCAGCGGCGCAACGATCGCGTAATCAGTATTAAACAGCGGCAATAATTCCTGCAGCGGTCTCGCTTATTATCGGAGGTTCCCGCCGGCCGATTGTCAAGGAGAATAACGAGCTTCCCTCGAGGGTGGGCGAGTGACCAACAGAGAAAGAGAGAGAGAAAGAGGAATGGGCGGACGGGGCAGAAACTGCGAGCAGTTTCCGCGAACGGCCGCTCCACGGAAGCCAGACGTCCGCCCGTCCTCGCGGCTGAACACCCCCGTGGCTTCTTTCGACGGACGTTAAAGTGCGCGCGGCGGCCATTACCATTTCGGGCCAGCCAGCGCGTTCGAGGGGTTTTACCGGTGGCTGCGGCCGCAGAGAGACGTCAACCGGACCTGTCGACGGGACGGCTAACTGATAGCGTCGCCGCATGCAAACCGTCCTCCGCGACATGTAAATTTTCCGCGGCGACGCACGCGTAACTTTAACTGCCGGAGGCTAAGGGACACCGAGGATGGATGCGAGTTTACGGCGCGATCGGATAACCGGGTTGTTCCCGTGCTGGTTGTCCCTCCGCGTCGAGGCGGATGAGTGAATAATGGAACGCGACCAAACGCGGGGCGGCGGTGGCGGATGGTCGATCGTTCCTTTTCGCTTTATTTTCCACGCACGGCGATCCGATTGTCCGGCTAGCATCGAGGGTATTTCGAGCTCGCGGCGCGAGTTAATACACGCGCGACGGATAATACCGTTCGCGCATTGAATATTTTCCAGCGATTTTTTATTACCCCGCTCTTTCACGGCGATGGAAACGTTTATTTCCTTTTGTTTTTATTTCCGGTTATTGCAGCCTTTAATGGCGGCCATTGGGTTCCATTTGCGCGCGATGTTTTTACGACCGAATCAATGTTTCGTTTAACAACTCAATTAATATCGACGACACGATACGCGTATTATTGTGCGCGTTTGTTCGATGAAAACGAGCCAGGGAAACGTAGCTCGTATGGGGCGGCGCGAGGATGTTATAGAAAACTCTTTCGACGTATCCAGGAGGAGAAACGAAGGTAACGAGAGAGGAGAAGATGCAGCGGATGGACGAAGGAACGAGGGATCTCGAGACTCGACTGGGCCAGAAGCAGTCCCGCCTCGTCGAGGAATTACGCGAGGGGTTGTCCTTTCACGCGCCACCCCGCGCGACCTCCTGAAACTTGTCAGCCGTCTTCCGTGTACGTTCTCGCGCTGCGGTGGTGCCCGAAAGCAGATTTGAAAAGCGCACTCGACGAGCTCCGTGCTCTCGAGCGCGCGAACACCTCGGGGGCGGTCGTGAAAGGCGCAGGAAAGGCAGTCGTTGGGGGCGCAACGTTTTAAAGTGCAGGATACACTTACGTCTCTGGACCTCGCCGGGGGATTAAACTGGCCTAGAGACGAAAGGGCGTTGGGGGTGGTCGCAGGCGGGGGAAAGAGAGCGAGAGGTCGCAGAGCAACAGGTTGCCAGAGCGGAATTCGCGGATGTCAACCGAGGGAAGACAGCGCGGAGTGGCTCAAGGCGATCTCTATTGATCCCCTTATGAGCGCTTAAATTACAAGCGTATCCTCTCGAGAGTCTTCCGCGTTCCAGACGCGTCCTGCTTGCCGCGGCTCTCTTTTCCCCCCCGTTTTTTCGAGCGCGTTATTTCGTTGCCAGCGCGAGCACAGAAGGCGATCGGGAGGAAATTAAATCGGGACACGCTTTTGCTTTCACCCTTTCGTCTCCGGCTGGGCTTTCGAGCCGCGGACGTGACGAGAGCCTTTGAGCGGAATCATCTTTCGTTCGACGAGCGAAACTGGAACGAGGACCCTCTCGCAGGACTTTCAATATTTCGAACGTTCGTTAAATAACGTAACCGATCTCAGCAATCGTGGAAATCTGAAAAAAGCTCTCGAGTGTCTAAGTGGACTTTATTACTCGACGTTTGATCGAACCAATGTCGAGGGAAAATAAATATTTCCGTTTGGCGTCGATCTTCATCTTTTATGGGGCGCTCGCGCTCTATCGCGCGGGAGTATTCTCGAATCTTTGAGCGAACCCTTTGCCAGCTAGCAAAAGGGAGATCCACCTCGATCCGAAATGCAAACGCATCCTTTACATCTGCTCGAATTCGTCGGGAAATTTGCTGCTTTCAATTAACCCAGCTACTTCTTCGGTTACTCTGCGTCCCGCCTTCGTTAACGAGAGATCATTTCTCAATCGAAAATCAAGAAACCTGAAAGGCTGAGAATCGTCAGGGCCAATCGAGTACACCTGGGAAGTGTTTCGCGCAAATTGGCGCGGAACGATCGTCTCTAAACCGATTGAAGCTGGAAGAAAAAATTACGAAGGAAAGAGAATTCTTGAAAACGAGATAAAAGGGACAGCAGAATTTCATATTTCCATCGATCCCAGGTGAACTTGTCCAGACGAGTCGAAAAATTCGGGAATTAGCGTGCACTCGTCGCGAGTAGCCGACGACACGAGCCAGTTCGAACGTTCGAAATAATTTGTTTAATCGAGTGGGCGAGGCCGCGAGCGGGGGCAGAAAGAGGGCTAGTTAATAAACCAAGCGGGGAAACGGGGTTGGTGGCGAAAGAGGGCGGCGGGGTGCGGGGCCTCGTCGAAATTGCACCGCAATTTCCACGATTTGTCACAAACAATGGCCGGCCCAGCGAGAGGTTAATTACGTAAACAGTGTGCTCTTCGGTATTTTTGTAGCGCTGAATTAACACGGGGAATTCCGCCGTGCGGCAAGTAACGTCGACGGAAAAATAACAGGCGGCTCATTTGCGCGCGGCACCGCGGACGCCGCTTCGGAAACGGCCGCCGCGACGCGAACTATAATAATTCGATTCAATTATATCGTCCCGGCGGCCAGCACGGTTGCATTTTCGCGAACAGCCCTAGCTAGGCGCGTGGGGGGGGGGGGTGCGGTGGGTGGTGGAAATCAGGTGAATTTATTTGTCCGAAGGTCATTAAACCGAAACTGCCGGCGCGCTCGCGTTTCCATTAAAACTCGCCCCGGCGATTCCGCGGATTTATCGCGAAAGGTAAACTCCATCGCTGGAACTCGAGGCTCGATTAATTCGGAATTTCAGCGAATCCGAGGGTGCAGCTCGCCAGCGCCGTCGACGAATAAAGTGGCCGTGATAACGAGTGCTCGGACAGGCGCGCGTCGGGGGTGGCGGAGGAAGGGGTAAAACGAAGACGCCAGGAGGAAGAGCCGGAAATATGGGTGAAAGAGAAACGGAACCGCGAGAAGCGGAGAGAAGTGGAGAGAAGTGACGGGGGATGAAGGGGTGGTAACGTTGTTGGTGAAATGCGACGCGTACGGCTGAAATCGCGAGGCTGGACTGGCTCATCGTCCTCTATTGACAGCTGCGGCGGAAGTAAAAAGGAGGAAAAAAATGGGGGACCCATATTCCCCGACCTGAATTACGGTATAAGAATGAAAGGAGGGTGCGGAGGCGGCACGCGTGCCGTCCCGTAACTTATGAATTCCACGTAATTACGTGGGCAAACAGCGGCGGCAGCTGCGCTCGGATTTTCTCCCGCGAAACAGAGGCACGTCGACTCGCGGCTAAAGAGAAGCTCTGCCTGGGAGGTGGGAACAGTTGGGAAAGCCGAGCAAAACGATACGGGAGGGAAGGGGGACGCGGGGCGAAGGACCTTCCCTCGACGGAGGGAGGAAGAGGTGCAATTGGTCGGAAGGGAGGACGCGACAAAGAAGATAGCGGCTGGGAGGGGTGCGCGTTCGGTGGACGGAGAGGGCTGGACGAAAAGAGGGTTCAAACTACCCCGGTTCATTTCCATAAATACTACCGTACTGTCCTACGCGGACTGTCTACCGTCGACGAGGGTGGCCACCCACCCTCCTCTTGCTCGTCGTGTCAGACGCCGCTGGTGAACGTCGTGCCCGCGGAATTTGCCTATCAGCTATTTGCTGGCGTTTTTCATGGCCACAATTTTACCGGCAGAGGGGGCACGGAGATGTGTGCTAGTGGATTCCGACGGCACCGATCGATCGGTGGCGAGCGATAGGAAAAACAACGCACGCCTAGGGGTTGCTCGTCGAGATCGAACGAGCACGCGAGGCGTTCCTCGCCAAGTTACGCATCGATTTCCCCTTTTTTCCCTCCTTTGGACGTTATCGAACGTCCGAGCGAGAAAATATTGCGAATGAAAATTGGTCAGCGTTTACAGCGACGTTGAGCGACTTTGGTCCGAGACTCGACGTCCCTGGTACGACGCTTGCAACGTCCGCGGTCTATTTATGACAGAAGGCGATGCACGCGTCGCTTCGTATACTCGAATTCCGAGCGGATACATAAACCAGGGGAAACCTTGGCCGAGGGCACGAAGATGGTAATTTTGAAACTGTTTCCGCGGAACTGCAACAATTTATAGGACTTCTGTAACGGCAGGTGCTCCCCAAGTTTCGAATCTCATAGGTCTTCCCACGAAAGTGATCTTGTTATTCGCGTACGTACACACACCCGTTTCAATTTTGATCCGGCCGACGAGATAGCGTTTCCTATCACTTTGCATAATCATATCGGGAAACGGAGAACGCAATTTTTCGCGGCTTCTCGATCGATCGCCGTTGTTTTCCTTTCAGAGATGTTAGTTAGAAACCGCGAACGTCAATCGACGAACGATATCGTTTTTAACGGGTGCTCGAAATGTCAGCCAAGGCAATCAAGCTAAGCAGGTCAGCGCGGCTGCGGTTCGAACGCTGCTGGCCTGCGAATCGAAGCGACGCAATTTTGGGTAACGCGATTTCGCGCGACGGAAAGGTGATTGGTGGATCGCGCACAAAGACGAGACAAAGACGGATAACCCTGCTGCACCCCTGTCCACGCCCCACCACGGCCGTGCCTTTCACCGTTTCCGAATAGTCAACGCGAATCGCGAGAGCCACTCATCTTCGCCGCATCCAATTTACCCCGAGTGACTTCCAATTACGCAGTATCCAGGAATGAAATTCGGGTGAAGGTTGAGATCGTTTGTCATGCGCATGCCGTTCTATTCGCCAGGCGTCTATGAATATTTACGACGAGCCGACGGACAGGCTGCAGGTTCTTTGTCGCGCGACGCTTCCGCGGGGCGAGGAAAAATGACGAATGTTCGATCGCGTTCGATCGCCTCGTTTGCGAGGATATCAACGGCGAGGAGTATTCTTAACGAGTTCGCGGGGGAACGAGGGGGGTCGAACGGTGTCTCGTTTCAAATAAAAGCTAAATTTTCTCGGCAATTTTCGTAGAAACCGACGCGCGTTACGCTTCCCGTCGGGAAATACGGTTCTCTTTTTATCATGAAAAATTCCGTTCTTACCTACGTAACCGTCTACCGCAAAAATGTCGCGGTAGTTATTTTGTTTTACACAGCGCGACATTTTCTCTGCTTAGAGGAAGGAAGTTTGCGATCTCGCGGAAGACAAGATGTAACATCATTCTCTCTTAGCGGTACAACATTCTTCTTGATAAGAACTTCGTTTATTTCGTGGGGAACGAGCCACGATATTAGTTTGATTTACGGAATGGTATTCCGGTTCCATTAAGAGCCGACTGATCTCGCGTTGGCGTAAATGCGCGCAGCTCACGGTTTCCGTAAGTTCGTAAAACGCAGCGCTCCACGATCCTCCTCTTTCGAACGATCAGACGAAGAACCGAGTCCACGCGGCCAGTCCCTCGGTCCATCGAGACCGAACTACCCCTCAAAATCGCATCGACGGGACGTCCAGAGCCAAGCGACGTCCTCGCATCGGTGAATCCCACCTAACCAAATAATGAATCCCAGATGTCACATAATGACGCGTCTCCTGGTCAATTTCTCGCGCGCGGGTACGACTCGTGGCACGAGTCGGTGTTTCTAGTAATAAGACGGCTAGATGAGCCCAGGCTAGGGTCCCGGAAAACTGGAGGGCGCGTATCCGCCGCTATCCGGGATACAGAGCGCGCTGTGGTATATACCCCAGGGGTGTGATAGTCGTACGATGTATGGTTATTGGCCGGCTGGCGGCATCGATTCTCACGACGAGGGAGCCACAGATCACCCGGAAACTGAAACTCCCGCCCGTAGCCACCCGCCTGCACCCTCCCGCCGACATCGGCTTTCGAACCACGCCACCCTTTAGCCAGCCGGATCGCGCTTCCAGCCGTCGACTAAATACTTTATTAGGAAGTTACACGCTTTTCCCTTGGCGGCTGGGATACGAATTCAGCTAGGAAACGCGAACCGATCCGTCGACCGATGGGTACGCTAGCTATCTCTCTTTCTCCCTCTCTCCCTCTCTCTCTCTCTCTCTCTCGATCCCTGTTAGAGATCCTTGGAAAAGCTCGGAGGGTCGACCCGCCAAGGTAAGTTGAAACGGGGAATTTCCTTGGACGTTTATGGGAACTGAGGGTGGTTCTTTGGTATTTGCCGGTTCGTTATGTCGCGTGATAAAAGGTTCCCTTTAAAGATCGAAATTGGTTCCGTTAATTGCGGCCCGCTCGAGGAGTTTATTCCCGGAACGAACAGTTTCCTTTTGTCCGGGCGAGCGACGCGCGGCGTTCGCGACAAGATGGAGAGGCGCGGCCCGCTAACGACGAGCCACCGCGGCGGGCGTGATACGTCCGCGTAATTTTCCGAGGCCCCGTCCAATTCCGCCGGAATCTAATCTAATATCATAGAGCGTAATACCTACGAGATACAGGGTCAATTGCGCGGCAATACCTCGCTCGTGTACCGGAGTTTGTCAACCTTCTCGTGTTTGCGGAACCGTAAGTAATGCGAGAAGCTAGGCATATATACCAGACGAGAGGAGAGACAGAGAGGGATCCGTACGCGCGCATCGGCAATAACGAGCGATCTACACGGGGGAACACACGAAGCGTCAACACGAAGTTTGCCAACGTCCGTCGGATCCATCGGCTCTCCCGCGGCAACGATCGATTCGGATCGCCTAATTGTCCGTGCCCCGAATCGTTCCGTCCGGCGTCTTAGAGCGTGCAATTTGGAGACAATCTCCGCTCGACCGTCCCCGTCGAGGGGCGAGCCCCTTTGTCTGCGGGATCCCGTCCCAGGCCCGATCGATTTCTCGCGCAACCCCCCAAAAGCCCACCCCCGTCCGCCTGCCGTCTTCGCGCGAGAACCGCTCTGTCCTGTGCCTCCTTTAAATTCAATCTCGCGTAATCACGTAGCCGTGCGTGAAGCGGCATTACCGGCGCCGCTCGAGAACGCCAACGCGCCGGAATTGGTATTCCGTGCGACGAGCGACGACGCCCGGCGTCCGCGGCGCGCGTGCACGCTACGACGAGTCGTGCGGGGGATGATGCGATTTCAGAGACGGTTTTAGGGGCGCTGATTCCGAGGCGGCGCGGAAAAACCGGGGACGTTGTCGAGACAGGCGATAGGGAGCTCCTTTCGTCGAGATATTGCACACGTTGTAGGCATTTTGGCGTTTACGTAGCGTCGAGCGTTGCTGACGAACCTCGCGAGAATTAAAAGTGGAACGTCAAGTAGAGTCAAGGTCAATGATCAGTTCCCTGAGCGATTCTAATTAGTGGCGATTAACGAAACGACGAGTTCGAGCAACGCTGTCGTCCTCGATAGTTGCGTCCCGACGCCAGAGACGCTTAACACGCGAGCCATCGAGCGTCGATTCGTTCTGTAGACAGTTCTGCAGCAGTTGTCGTTACGCGAGGAGCATCCAGGCATAATTCGAACGGTAATTTAAGCACGGCGAATTCACAATGGTCGTTTCAATACGCCGCGGACACGGTTTAATCAAATATGTGTTTACCTGGCAAATAGTCTAGCGTGTAATTACTAATTACTCGCGGAGATATTATACCAGATACATTACGGATCGGCTGGGATATTCGTGTTCAACCGTAACGCGGATAATTGTGGGTGCAACGATCGACGCATCCGTTAATTAGGATGTTTCAGCGGCGAGTGTCTTGCGGACTATCTTTGTTACCTTGTTTGCGTTATTCCTACTGTTTGCTTCGACAAAAACCGTCGGCCAATGTCGTTCTCGCCGCGTGATTCGTCGCGTCTGGACACTTACCTGAAACAAACAAACGAAAAGTGGACTGTTAACGCGTATCTTTCTTCATCCTTAATTATCATGAACGAAAAACATTAATTTCTGCGGTAAAACGTAAGATACGCGTGCCACGCACTAATTGGGACGCTTATTATCGACTTATACTACTCGATTCAAGAGTTAAGGGTAAACGTTCCTTGCTCAACGCAAAGTCAATTATTAAGTAACTCTGATGCGCAACGAAACGTTCCTTTAACAATTTCTGGAAATTCCGGGCAAGAGAATACGAATTTATACTCCGCCAAGTTCGCGCAACGCAAACCAGTTTCGTCCTGTGCGCGCAGCGATTCGGGTAATCGTAAACAAGAACCGCGCGGAATTACCTCTCTGAACGAGGTTAAAAACAGCGCTACACAAAGCGCCTACTTTCCCCGAATTCATTCGAATAATTTCGCGCGGGACACAGAGGAGCGCGAGGGGGGCAGGGGTTTTGCGAGCTTAATCCGCGAGGAAGCTAAAAAACATCGCCGACATAATAAAGCGAAGCGTTCCCGCGGACCTCATCAAAGATTCAACCGGTTGCACAAAGGGCGGCCGGACGGGACGGGAAATTTTCAAGCACCCGGCATTCTCTCGCGTTACCAAATGAGAATTCCTCGAGTTTAACGCGCGGGGCGTATGAAAATTCCGTGCAACCGGTCGGCGACTTTCGAAACGGAATTTTCCGCCACTTCGTCGAAAAAAAGGTGCTTTCGGATTCGACGGGCCGGAAAATGTATTCAACGGAACGCAAACTCGACGCGGAGACGACACGCGATGGTCGAAATCGACGGGAGTCGTTCCCTGCTGATGTCGCGTGTCCGTGAACCAGCGCTGGCAGCCATCGCGCGCGCGAAGAACGCGGCGCGCGCGGACCGACGGCGTCCATTTTGGTACCTCGTGAAACGGGGCCACCGCGCTCGCTCGGATACTCGCTCGACGCGTAACGCAAGCTCGTTCGAAGTTGTATAAAAGGCGTGAAACTGCGAACGTGCCAAACGGAAACATTCCCCGGGGACTTTTCCTCCTTTTCACGGCGCGTTAACAGATCGCATAAAGATTACTAATGGAATCCATACGAGCGTATAAAAGTTGCTGGGCTAGCCGGCTAACGTTCTCGTAGGAATCAGGGGGGGAGGGGGAGGGTGCGACGGGGTACATTAGCGAGTTCGCACGTATACGGTCGAGCTACGTCGGAAATACGCGAGTCGGAGTGCATTTTAGCGGTGGATACCAACGCGGTGGAGCGGGACCGGCTGATTGGAGGAAGCCCACGGGAGTCGTTTCGTCCTCGAGCCTCTTCGTTCCCGGTACTTTTTAGATTCTTATTCCACGTATATCCCCCTCTGGCAGCCGTAACCCTCCGCGCTTCCACCCTTCGCGTCCCCCTCGAATACCAGCTATTCGTCGACCACCAGGATCGTTTTACGCGCTGGATACACGTTCGCGCTAGGTCGAGCGCGTGTAAACGGTAGACGTGAGCCAGCTCCGTGGCAGCCACCCACGGGTACGCTTTTCGTTCGCGCAAGAGCGTCTGAAAATTTTACACCCGCGACGGAAGGAAGGGACCGTGCTGACGCGAGACGGAGAAGCTTGGGAACGTTCGCGAAGGGACTGAGACGGCTGGCGAGGTTCGTTCGAATTTCTCGTCCGCGACTTTTTAATAAATTAGCGAACCTTCGGTCGCTACTTCGTCCAGCCCGGATGGCTGGACCGGGAATCGTTTACGACGCTCTCGAAATGAATTCGTTATTCCCCGCAGCTGGAACCCTGCGCGTTTCGTCTTACTCGTTCGACTTCTCGCGGGGGTTTCGCGCGCGAACCCGGTCAATTTTGCATTCGACCGGTTTCACCGCTGTTCGCGTCAATTTTTCAGCGCCCCCGCCACCCAGGGCTCGTTGAATTTTTACCAACCAGTGGTATCGAACGACGGGGCGGAGCGTGGACCAGCGAACGAGGTCGAGAATTACCTTTAATACGTTGTTCGAGGGTGGAGTTATTGCTCGCGAGTAATCGTCGCGTGGCGCGGAGTTCGAAGTGGCCTTGAGGGGGTGATTAAGAAGCATGCCTCGCTATGCGGCACTCGTGAATCCGACACGCTGTATTCCGCGCGATGGCGGTCGCTGGTTTACCGCTCTCTCGTTTTAGAGACTTCCGGGGCGATCGCGGCGATCGTATCGCGTTATTCGGCGAAGCTGAGCGCACGAAGTCGTCGAAAGCCGCGGGAATCGACTTCGACAAAAATTACCAATTCATCAGGCTTCAACGGTTAGATTGAATCCGCGTTCACGTGTCCGAAACTTGCGCTTCGAGGGCCTGTTTGAAACTGAAATTCATTATGCATAACACGCGCGCCTAGTTGAACCGGCCGAGCACTTGAAACATTCAAGTAGCTCGAATTTCGGTCGGGAGCGGAACCAGTTTTTTATGGAATCTGCTCGAGGTACGTAATAATAACTTTCGAGCTGTTTCGCGTTTATCTGCGGTTATAATTAAACGCTCGAAGCTGGACGGAATCTATAAATTGTCAATTTTCGACGAGGATTAATCGCTTAACCACGCAAACTCGTACGAAAATAAACCCAATCGCTCTCTCGAAGATTAACTTTCAATTACGTCGCTGGTACGATCTATCGAGGGTCTAATTAAAACTCGAAGGCGAAGGTAAGAAGAAAAGGTTACACGGGAACGATAAAATACAAGCTGGTCTATAGTCGATTGAGCATGGCCGAGCAGAACGATAAGCATACTCGCGCGGGAGAACTTGTCCGGGTTATTATCCAACCTATCATTTGGAAAACACCGTGCTCACGCGGGATTAATAATTTACAGGTCACGTCAATTCCGCGAACGGCGTATTATTCTATCTCTGCTGCAATTAACCTCTTAACGCCTGCCGTGACACACACCACGTTCTTCCTTCGCGTTTCTTTTTCGATATAAGTAACGATATTCGTAATTGAGTCATTAAACAGTTAACGGATCGAGTAACGCGAAGTCGCCGATAGGATGGCCCAATAGACCGTGAAACCGGATCAGAAATCACCCCTGGCTCCGACTCGGACTCTCGCGATAAAAGCGAAGGAGCTTCATCGCGCGCCCTTAATACGGTTGCTCGCTTTCTTTCCGTCGATCGATCCCTTCCCTATCGTTCAAACACGACGTGACCATTGTGCCGGCAGGTTATAGTCCGCTCTTTCCTCTCCCTTAATTAAGTCGCCGTCTCGGATAACTCGAAATTATGGCTGGCTACGTTCGACGAAATTGCAGTCGGTTACGCGGACGTTTATCAAGCGTTCAGAGGAACGAGTCGCGGCTGGATTCCGATTAACCGGGTTACAAACCGACGGAGGACACGTAATTTCGATACGAGCGCGGATCGCGACGCGTTCCTCGAAAATACGCGTCCGTGAATCAGGCGCGCGTTGCATCGTAATGGAAGATCCGCGAACTGGCTGGCGAAATGGCATCCGCGAAGGGGACGAACGAAATCGAATAAAGACGGTGGTTCAGAGGAAGAACACATGGATCGAGACACCGTTAGCTCGAGGTTGGACCTGGAGGACGGAGGCGAGGCGGAGGACGAATTTAATCGCGACTCGATCCCGCGACTATATCGGGGACCACCCGATATCGAGTCCCTGGCAATTCCGCTTTAAACATACAAACCCGGCCCTGGGAGAGGGTTTTCAATAAAATTCGCGTACGAACAGGAGGAGGACGACGGCTGGTGCTCGTGGGAGCAAAGAAAGCGCCGGCGCGCTCCTTTGTAGCCGGGGCTGTGTGCACTCCGTTATGGAATTCCTTCCTCTTTTGATATCATATTGCATTCATCTTGTCACGATAAGCCTCGAATAAGGGCCAGCATAGAAAGTGGCTCAGCGTAAGCCGGATAGAAGTGACAGAACGTTGGGCTAGAAACACGACTTTTTTTCTTCCTCCCTCTCGTCTCGCAGGCCTCCAGCGGAGTCTCTGCTCTCGACTTTCGAGGGGCGAGACGGGCAGGGAAGAAAGGCAGGCAAAGTTCCACGGCTTCCTTTTAGCGGCGTATGTTTGCCGAATGGAGACACCCTTTCATACGCTCGCTAAGGAGCAAATATACCCGTCCCAATAAGGTCCCGCGAGCAATTCGCCGAATCGGTGGAACGCTCTGTTGTCTGGATAACGCGGCCTGGAGCCGGGTAGGTTCCTTTTTATCTCGAGTGCGCTCGCGAGTTCCCTCGATTTCGCGGTCACAGTCGGCTCTCGAGGCTGTTAATTTCCCTCTACGCCAGCGGTACGAACGTACGCGGCGCTCAGTTTCGGCGGAAGGCGGCTCCTCCTTGTCGGGGACCAAGTGCACCGTCTCCCAACGGGAGAGGGTGGCAGTCGCGGGACGGCGTAACCCAGAAACTCGTCGACTGGGTTGCTCGCGACGAAACAGAAGCGCCTGGCTCGCGGAATAAACCTGTTTTTTCGCCCTCCCCGTCCGCCCTCGTCCTTTCTCCCGTCCCTGAAGGCCTCGGTAAGGACCTTACAATATCCAATTCCGAGGGAGGCAGAAGAGCGTGGGGGGTGTGGCGAAAATTGTTTCGGGACACGGGCGGTACGCGAACGCTCTCGTCGTCCGCGTCCCCAAATATCGTAATGACGATGGCCGTGAATGCAGCCAGGAAGTCGCTATTGACGGTTGTATACGGGCAAGGTAAACGAAGCGGTGGGCAGAGCGAGAGGGCGGCGCGGTGCGCTCCAGGGACTCGTGGGGAAGGGTTAAAGAGAATAGGAGAGAGAGAAGGCGGAGGGATGCGCGATACTGACGGGGGATGGTGGACGAAGGGGGCTGGAAAGAAGGGCAGCAGATAATAGGGAAGAGTTTTCGAATGGTGCGGAGGTGGCATAAAAGCGAGTAGTGGAAATCCGGACTGGCTGAAAGGAGCGATGCGGGATTACGAAAGGATTTATTTGAGATTTTCTGCTGCCGCCGTTGCTGCTACTGTCGGCGACGCTGCTGCTGCTGCTGGTACTGCAACATCTCGGCTTGAATCGGTGTACAAATAACAAAAAAAAAAAAAAAAAAACGGGTAGCGGGAGGGAAATAAAAAACGAGGGTGAAGGGGTGGATGCTGCGGGGTTGTGTAAAAAGGGATAACTTGGCAGTCACGAGGACGCGATACCTAAATCATACAGGCCGGCATATCGAACTGTCGTCTTGTCTGCACGCGAATCGGGACCGTTTCTTGCAGCGGCTCGAGCCAGACCCGGAGTCGGTTATAAATTAACCATGATCCGGCAAAAAATCTCGAACGGTTGTTTCGTTTAGCGGACCACAACGGACGCGTTCCTCCTTTTTTTTTTCTCTCCTCCTCCACCGCGGATACTTATACTTTTTTGCTCGGGAAATGCATCGAGCGACGAGTAACCTGCGCGTATTAAAGTCGAGGGGGTGGACGTTCACGAGCTGACTCCAGTTTGGGCCGTGAAAAAGTTGCTCGACGGACGATCCCAGTTTCGATCCGGGTCGTGGTTAATCGTTTGGTCGACGAATTGGCATCCGCGCTTTCGCTTTGGTCACACAGCGGACGCGTATTTATGAAAAATTTTAGCCCAGCGAACGAGGACGAGCTCGTATCGAGAAACGGAAAGAAGCATTCCAAATCAACCTATCAATTCCCAGCCCATTGTGCGGGACGACAATAACGGGAGGACGAGACTTCCTGGCGACGAAATCAGCTGTGTCATTAAACCAGCGCCCATTCTCTAAAATATGTCCGACAATAAGCGAGGCTGCAGGGAGGAGGTGGAAAGGAGACCGGCGTGAAGTTAACAATGACAATGTCTAGCGATGGGAGGAACTGTTCGAACGATCGCTGCGGCGTCGTTAGAATTTCGCGGGTAAAAAGTTTCAGAGAATCGAGAATACGTCGGGGGACGACGGGGCCTGGCTCGAACGAACCGAGTCGTCGTTACAGAGTCGTTCGTAGACGTCTGCCGCAATTAGTTTCATTCTTTTCCGCCCTCCCTTACTTTTATATATATATATACACCTCGAGCGAGCACCACGCGCTACGCTCCCACGAAGCAAAGTGGGCGAGAAGTGGAAAACGAGAGAGATCTGGCGAGAAAAATTGAAGAATCGTCACGTTGCGCTTAAAACTCATCGCACGCCCCTCCACTTATCCCACTTAGGATCGATTTAACTCCGCCCACGTGGCATTTGATTAACGCGCTCTCGACGAGCCTCTGCTTAACGCGCGAACTCGGAGGGCCTCGACGAGGAACAGAGCCTGAGGCGAAAAGTTGCGCCCACGGCGTTAGGCGACGTTCCACCCCCGACGTTGCAGTTAACGCGGGGTGAGCCAAGGCGCGGACCGCATTATCCGAGGAGTTTATGTCCTGCTCGTCGACGCAGCGGCGTCTAACTTCGAAACAACAATTACTATTCGCATACCAAGATGTATATTTGTTCGCGAGACCTCCCAAACTGTCGCCAGGGACGCTAATAAAACCGGGTAGAGCCGCAGCCAGCCGCCGCGACGCCCACTGCGCGCGCTCGCGGCACTGAATATTGTCAGCGCGGCGATTAATAATCATTAGATTAGGCGGACGGGCCTTGCGCATATTAAAGTACCGAGCCACCGTAAAATCTATCCGTTTACGATTCCCAGGGGGCACGACGGGCCAGCGTTATTTCTAATTCCGTGGAAATTACAGGGTCGTCTGTCGCGCCACCCCCGTCCCTGAATATTCTAAAACCGATGCAAGATTTAACGGCGTCGAGTCCACGGTTGAACAGAGATCATGGACAACTGGTACGCAGAGAAATTTCGAACGATCGCGCGTTTCGCGAGAATTTAAAGAACGCACCCCCGTCGCTTTTCCTCCCCGCGACTTCCTCGGTTCTCGCGCGTTCCGATCTTCGACGACACTCGCGTCAGATTCGCGATTATTATTCTGGAACAACGACAGAAGCATTCGAATAAACGAACGAGTCGCGAATAGTTGGCGTCGCGATGAGTTATGAATAGGTCGCAAATGAACGCGGGACGGTGAAATATTACCGAAACGAATTTTCCGCTGAAACAATGATATTGATGCGCCCCCCTGGTCGTTGCCACGGTTGTTACACCGCGACTTCCGCGCTTTGCGTACGCCGTGGGGGTGTTGCGTCGCGACATTACTTTCTATTAGGTCGTCCATTCCTATCGGGTCGTCCTCCGTGTCCCGTTTCGTCTGGGTCTCGATGGAACGTTATAACGCGTCCGCGAACGGAAATTACTCGCGTCTCTTAAAAGCTGCGCGAGAAAGTAGCTGGGAAAAATCGGAGAACCGCTCGAGACGCGCGACGAGCCGAGGCATCGCTGCGGCTGGATCTCGCTCGAGCTGATATTATTTATGAGGGATGGCACAATAGTTTCGAGCAATCCGCGAGCCGTATACGTTTCTGCGGTCCGCTTACATTATATAAAGGATTTATCTACCGTCGTGTCTTTGAAACTGCATCCGGGTTTACGACACGAGGGACGGTAATTCAACACCTATTGGCACACTTCTGCCTTAATAGAATACGAACTCCGCGGGACGCGGAGTGTTGCGACAAACGTTGCGCTCGCTGGATTATATCAAAGGAAGACGACCGGCGGGCTGCAATTTAATTGAGAGAGCCGAATAATGAAATTTCTATTCACTGTCTGCTGAATCTTAATTCCGAGACATCGATGCGCGAATTAAACCGGCTGGCTGTGTGTACGTGCACGCGCTAGCGGCAGGCGTAACCCCTCTGTTCAACGGCAACAGGAAAATCGAGGTCTGGTGTGCACACGCTGGGAAACATGATGCATCGAGCTTCTTTTTTCGAGTCCCTGCGATCGTAAAAATGTCCGTGCAAGCTGAAGTTTCATGCGGTGTAGCGAGCGGCTAGTTTCGAAACGAAACCGCGGAGAAATACGAAATAAACGCGTATACATCATAAATGGTCGAACGATTACGCGAGAGCGTTTCTCTAAACAGGATCAGAAAGCTAATCCCTTCCAAAAACAGCAGGTTCCCGTCGGTGAATCTCGCGAAGCCACCCCATCTGAAACGGCTGGATCGATCCCGATCCATTACGCGGATCCGTTCTAATCGAGCTGTTCGGCATGTGGAAACCCGTCCGCGCAGGGAATAATCCATCGCCCCTTCCTTGTCCCGTTCATTGACGAAATGCGGCCTGTCCGTTAAAAGGAAGTCGCGTGCGAGCACCGCAGGTACCACGGGGGACAGGCTGTCGTGTTTTATACGACTCGTTAGGCGCCAGGAAGGCTGCCACCGGTCGTGGTAGCCGTCGCGCTGGCGGTTCTCCTCGCCTGCAATCCACCCCCGCAGGCCACCCCCGCGATCTATAAAGTGTAACGTACGCCAATAGTGGCGTGCACTTCCGCAGCGCGATTAAACGCGCATATAGTCGAGAGCTGTCCGATACAAAGGAAACCAGTCCAGGCCAGACCTCGGCTAAGACGCAGCGCTAATTATTCGCGACTCCGATAAACCCAGTTATTGGTCAGCTTCTAATACCCCTGGATGGATTTTTTTTTCTTCTTTTTTCTTAGCTTGGAACGATCTCGAGAAGCCGGAAGATTCATTTTGTACTCGTCGTTAGCCTTCGACGTACGAGCGGGGAACGGCTGTTCCTGGGAACGGATAATCGGTAGGCGCAGCATTGAGGAACGACACGGAAGAGGTCAAAGGTTTCACCTCTAGCCTATCTACTTAACCGCCCCTATCGTGCGGTAAGGTAATCGAACGATGCGTCATAGCGTCGCCGCTCAGCTGATGCCCGACCGACGTCCGTTCATTGCGGCTTCAACCAGAGTTAACTGGTCTACTACCTCTGCCTCTATTCGCATGCAAACAACGCGGCGCGATTACCGCTGGCAGCGTGGAGACCTCTTGGAGAACATCAAGGGTTCGGAAGGGATCGCCTGCAGGGTGTTACTAGCTTCGAACAAAGAGAGAGAGAGAGAGGGAGGGAACGGAAAGACGACGGGGCGAGAGAGGGACGCGGAGAGGCGTGTGGAGTGCGTTCCCGTGTGTTCGGATGCGTTTGTACGCGGTCGAACGCGTGGAACCTGGTATATAGCGTGCGAGTGGACTAGTAAACGCGCGGCAGGGTGACGGGGGGTCGGGTTGCCCTTCAGCGAAACAGAGTGAATCGGGGTGAAAGAGGAGGAAGTGGAGGAGGTCGACGAGTAGGAGGAGGTGGACGCCAGCGTGCAGGAGGGGTGCTGGCGGCAGGCAATAGTCGGAGTGGCGCCGCGACTCCCGTGACGTCTGTCGGCGCGTCGGCCAATCAATAGCATCCCCATGGCAACCACAGATAACATCGGACACACACCGGTGCCGCACAAGCACGCCGCCTTTCGGGCACTCGGTACTTCCTTCCACCGATGCCCGGACGAAAGATTCCTTTCAACCCACTCCCGTCGCCCAACACCGCCACCCCACCGCCGCCACCATCGCTCGTTTCCACCTTCTATCGTTCCTGCACCCTGCGCACCTACTTCTTTTTCCTCCGCTGCCCCCTCCGCCTCTGTCTAAGTGTTTGCCTTCTTTCTTACCCCCTATCTACCCCTTTATCTGTCCCCGTTAGGCCATCTCTTTTCAACTTCCCTCCCACTTCGGCTTTTCGCCCTCACCCTCTCGCGCTCGCCACCCGACCGTCGCTCCACCAGCGATTCCTCACCTCGCACCACTCGTCGACACCCTTCGAGCGGCTCCACTTTTAAACGAACTCTAACGTCACGTCGGGCCACCGACGGTTTCGAGCAATTTTGCATTTACCCGATCGCACGGTCCTCCGCTTACCACTCGCTCCGTCCAGCCACCGGTATCGGGTGTCGAGTTGACACCCAATCGAACGGCGGTGCATTCGAAGGCGTCGTTAGACGTCGAACGTCAGGGGACGCGTTGCTTTTATTTCCCCGTTCGCCGCTGCCGCGCCTTCCTCCGCGCTCCGTTCTGCTCGTCGACCTACCCCTATTTCGATCTCGATCCTTAACGCATCGCCGACCCATCGATGCTATCTATCGTTGAGTCTCGATATTAGCAACTCTCTCCGACTGCGACGCGTTAAACGCTTAGATCGATGGCCCTGAATCGGCGACCGTCCTGGATCCTGATCGATCAACTAAACACCCCAGGCCGCTCTGCATCCGTATACCCGCCAAGAAAGCAACGCTGAGTAGTCCTATCCGCGAATAACGAAGCGTCCAGGAGGGGACGAAGAGGGCAGCGGCCCCGGCTAATCGATCTCCCGCTCGAGCCCTCGATTTTCCTCTCGAGATTATTCCACTTGTGCATAAGGAGAGTTTCTCCGGTTGCTGTTCCGGGCAAATTGCGCCGCTGCTCCATCGCTTAATTGCGTTTGCTCGAGGAAAAGTTCGGTAGACGGGCGCAGCCGTCCTTCCGTCACGTTGCATCCACCGATGGCCCTCTCCGTCCCTCCTCTGGCCCCTTCGTCAATACGTCCCTTCTGTCGCAGCCAGCTTCACCAGCTATCCGGACTCCTTCTGCGCCACGAATCGACCACCACCTTGACGACGAGCCATCATCGAGATCGAGCCGACCAGACAGCTGGGATCTTCGAATATTTGCGAACACGACGCCAACTAACTTCCACGGTTAGAGACGCGCTCTGGCTCGGATGCTAGACGATACTCGTGTCGAATAGTCCGTCGACGTCCGACCAGGATCGACGTTATGACGCACCGTTCGAAACGAGGTGGATATTTTTTTCGAGCCGCTCGACGGGACCCAGAGCTCGATCAAGATTGGATTTCTATTTATTTAGGCGAACGCTCGGGTTTTCCGGGTTTGCTAAAGGGTTTCCACGCGACGAGATCGATGTTTGCGATGGAATCGCACCTATTTAAGGAGCGTCGCGTGTGCGTGAGAAAGGCGAGGCGAGGGAAATTCGTAGCCACTCGCGTCTCGCTGTGCAACGGGACGATGAACCGCGTCGAGCGATCGAACGTAATCCGAATGGGTGCCAGGTTACGCAAAAATGAACTCGAGAACGATGAGGAACCATCCTCGCAGCCCGTGAAAATCTCCAGGGAGCTGCGACGTTGATTTTCGGAAGCGCGCGTGAATCAGGAGCCAGCGCGAAGGGTGCGGAGGGTGTGATTTAACGAGATGTTTTCGCGAATTGTGCCCGCTGGCTGGTAACTAATAATTCGATTTTACGAGCGGTCGCGTCGAGTGCTTCGCCCCCTCCTGGCCAACGCGCCACGGCTCGCGGTGTAAAGCGACAAGCAGCCGGAAAGCGTCGCGGCGCCACTCAGGCTGGAGCCCCATTCCCACGCGGTCCATAACACCCGGCAACCCGCTCGTTTGCCTATTTCTTCCCTCGTTTGCTCGTTCGTGCGCGTATCTCGATCAGCTGGTCGAGAACGTCGACGTTCCAGAGTGGCTGGACTTCGTCCAACCGGGTTACCGCTTCGCTTTCGACACCCTCTCCGCCTTCGACGCCCTTCGCCACCCCATCGCCCCGTCTTCTTTCCATCGCTCTTGCGCGCTTCGCTTTCTCTTCGCCGCGTTCAACTCCAAACGTCCCGGAACGCTTCGTCGAAAGTAACGAAATCTGCTTCGCCAAGAATCTCCCAAATCTCTCGCAAATTGTTTCAGGTAACCAATCTGCGAGATCCATTCGCCCTCTGTCCCAGTCGCCATCGTTTTTCTCGTTCGTTAGAGGGCCGTTGGCGATGGACGGTCATTAGTCGTCGGGTTCGAGGCGAACTCTTGACCCGTCGATTCGAAAGTCGGTCATCGCGTCGGATCGGGTCGATCGCGATTTCACGCCAGGATTTCACGGCTACGCGCGGTGTCCGAACGAAAGTTTCCAACGACGCGGAGGAGACGAGCGAGCCTCGCTAACGACGCCAGCGTCACACCTCGATATCGAAATTTATCGGTCCTGGCGAGCGTTTCGCGGTCGTAATGCACCACTCGGAGCGTTTTACGTGGAATTCCGTTCCGTTTTCTCCGCGACCAGCCCCTCTGCTCGCGTACGGAATAAATTATGCGAACAGCTGGCAATTGTGAAAATAAAGTGACGCGAAGCGAGATTTTTGAAATATGGCGAGTTCGAAACGGCACGGAATTAGAGGGGGTTAATGATTTAACGACGCGCCAGTTTCTGTCGGTTCAAAGGTGCTCTATTTTGCGCGGTGGAATCGATAGCTTCTCATAGAGCAGCTCGTACTGTAAAGCTTTTCGTGGAATCTATTCAATGCGCTACCGACTATAACACTTCAAAGGGAATCTCTCTAGCGCTAAGTTTGAATCGATCATTCCACGGCACTTGATTCGCCAATTAAGCGGCTGAACCTATTCAACTATTAAAAGCCCTTTCTCTCCCTTCGATCGATTCTACACGCTGACATTTTGTATCGCGCTCTGCATCCGTGCCACGCTCGCAGATAAACAACGCGTTTTACGCGCCAGCGATAAAGCAGCGAACGTTCGTGTCGCGCGTCGCGACCGATTGGCGACGTATTTTCTGACACCGATTCGCGGCGACGCTCGAGCGACATCGATCTCTCGACGCCGCAAGAAATCATAGCGAGCGGTAGGTCGAGCAAAAGGGACGACAAACATGTTCGCCAATTAAAACGCCATTAATCGTTCGGAGGGTCGCGGGTATTCCCCGCGAAAGGATCGATGAAGCTGTTCTCGAATGGTCGTAAACACGTAACGCGACAATGCTGGCTCGAAAGTCGGTCATTGGCTGCACCGTCGCGCTAAACAAATTTCGTCCGTGAAACGCGATCACGACTGGCTGAAAATGCAAAGCGAAAAGAACGTATATGGCGTCCCCGCAGCCATCGTTTCGAATCCGCGACCGTTTCGTCCGCAATGCGCATGTGAATTTCAGTTAATAATCGCGTAATAAAAATGAAAACTCGCGAGTGGCGCGACTAATTCACGAATTAGGCCCATTAAACCGTCCACAATCACGAAAGCAGAATTCTAATTTCGCGCGCGAATTGCGTTCCGCGCTGGATTCGCCGAAATATCCCGAATTTCCTTCGAAATTTAATTATCCGGTTTGACAATTGAACGACGATTACCGGTACAAATTTTCTCGCTCGATTCCGCCACCCCCCTCCGTTCCTTTCCATTTGCTTCCGCGTCTCGCCTTCCGCACAACCGGTGCTCGTCTCGAGGGTATTTAATTTCTCCGTACACAATTGCGAGCGTTTGATTTATTCGTCCTCGAAACGTCCGCGAAATTACGCAGCCGCTCGAGGACTTAACGACCCGTTCTCTCATATTTCCTTCGCCAGCGGCGACGGTAAACCGCGCGGGGGTCGCGGCGGATTTCAGAGTTCGGGAAACTTTTCTCACCTGTGGCGCCATACTTTATTCCAGCGACAGAGCGGCGTTTCGCGACGACCGTATGGAAATGGGGATGTCAGAGGAAGACGAAGGTGCGGGACGAGGAGCCAGTCCCGTGGACTGGTCGTTCGATCCAGCGCAGGATGATATCGCCCCCCGATCCTCCTCTTATTTTCGGCCCCGGGATCATTCGGATCCGAAGTTTCCGTCGACGCGCGAGAAACAGCAGCGAGAGCGCTAAGGGTGGCTAAGGGGAGGAGAGGGTAGGCGTGTATCGCTGGGATAGCGTAGGCGGACGATCGAAGGTCGTTCGCGTCGGGGTGGAATTCCAGAATAAACAAAAATGGATCCACCGAGCGCCTCCAGCTCCTAAAGCGGCTGGGCTCTGCTTTATATCCCGCGGCGGATGCCTGACGTGGAAAAGAATCCAGAAACACGAACAAGCTCGTAAATCAAATGTGTCTGCGCTACGCGGCGAGCGTACGAGAGTCGAATCCGTAAACCTCGCGCCCCTTTAATCCCACATCCATTATTGGTACGTCACGAATAAGAGGGTGCTTTCTTCGCGGGTAGACGAGGGGAGGAGGGAAGAGCGTTTCGCCATTACGAGCACCGTCGAAGCGAGGCAGAGCCGACGTCCTCTTTGGGATACGAGGACGGTGCAACGAAGGTGAGGGGGCGACGCCCTCGCGACCACGCATTATTTCCTGTCGTGGCATTCGATGTAGATGGCCCCGGGCATTCCGAACGTTTGATTGAAAATTTCTTGAGACTCTGGAATGGTATGTGCAATGGGGTTCCCTCGACGGTACGCCAGGCTGGCCTACGGACGGCTTTATACCCAGACGCGGGCGAAAAAGGACGGGAGATAAAGGGAGGATCGATCTATTTAACATCTACGACTGTTCGAGAGCGTCGGGAGGGCGTCTCGTGCTGGGGAACCTGTTCGCGATCCGTACGAATGGACGTCTGGCTTTGTTCGTTACCGCGATTTTTCAAAACGCTTCGACTTGGACGACGAGGAGGACGCGACGGCTGTGTCGCGAGATCGATTCCTCGGGATCGCTCGACGATTTGTCGAAGGCACGAGAAAAAGGAGAGGCGCGTTCGAGCCTGGTTTGATCGTAAACGGAGGGACTCGCGACGGGGAGGGAACGAAACAAGCTACCAAGAGACAATATACACTAATCCGTTTCGTGGCTTATTAGAGTTCGCCCTCGGCTTCTTTTTTCCCTCTCGTTTGCTGCATCTGCCGCGCATCCTCGCCGACGGAGGAGAACGGGGTGGCCCCTCTCGCGCGGAACTTCCCGTCAGTTATACGAAAAGTTCGAGCAGAAAGTGATGCGCCGCGGGAACCGGCGAAATTACTGGTAATTACAAGCATGATTTATTAACTTTGGAAACTGGCTATCTCGCGGTGCACGCCGCCTCGTCGCGCCTCCGCCGTCTAGACGAGACGCCGCTGCGTCGAAATTCTCGCTGCGACCACGCCGTCTTTGTTGCAGACATTTTATTCACGCACCGCGTCTATGACAATTTACGTCATCCGCCCCTCGCAGTTCGATCCCTGGGACGTGAGTAATGGACGCTGAACGAGGGATCGGGGATGGACATTGGAACGGTTCGCCATGGCGACGCGTCTGACGAAGAAAAGCGATCGAAAGACGGCGAGCGGACATCGCTCAGTCTAATTCGATCTACTTGAGCGTAACGCGTTTAATCGCGAGCGGAGCTCCCGCCACGTACAGCTCGATCGGCGCCAAAAGCAATAATAGCAGCGTGAGCGATCGCGGAGGCAATCGGTCTCTCCTACCCTCTCTCTCTCTCTCTCTCTCTCTCTCTCTCTCTCTCGTAACGGGCACACGCGTTAATGGAAAATGAAATTGTGGTTCCGAGTATTATCCGGAGAATTTGGATTATCCTCGCGCGTAATAGAAAGCCCATTAGCGACGGGGCATATTGTTTCTGGCGACAAGCCGCATCGCGGAAGATCGCCCCGTGCGACCCGATTAACGCTAAAAGTAGCAATAATTGCTATGATTAACTGGCCTATCGGCGGGACTTCCGCGATCCGCGGTCACCAGCCGGAAGTGACGCGGCCGCCGCGAAACGCCCGCCATTACGCGCGCTGGTGAACGGCGGGAACGCGAAAAACCGCATCAATTTTGCTACCGATTAGACCAGTGTGGAACAGAGAGATTCCATCGAGCTTGTTGCGAGCGGTGGATTTTCGATCTCCTGAAATCAACGCAGCGCAGCGAATCTTAATTAAGAGCAATGCAGGAACCAGGAACTTTTATTAGCCGTAAACCAACAGCAGAAATTCACGAGCGACGTTCGAAGAGCCTAATAAAGCCGGGGCATAAATTTCCTATGCCTGTAAATAACGCGAGACCCCGAATTAGCCATTAAACAGGTGTGATATTACCTTTATAAATGTCGCGTTCCAAAAGCTAACTTTTCGTTCGACCGAGAGGAAACTTCGCGGACAGACGCGAAGGAATCGCGGAAGGTTTGAGAAGCTTCGACTCGAGCTACGTTCCATCGAGTGTCCAAGGGTCGCATAATTCGATATAACTCGATAAGTTCGATCGAGCCTCGAAACGTAACGGGATACAAATGCGGAGTCGTTAATGTGTCACGGTTGCAGTCGAAACGTGTCGAGGCGAGCCAGACGGTTTAACTGCAGACGCGGGAACTTTCGACCGGGAATTAAATCGAAGCTCGAACACGATCTTAATCGTTGACTGTTAATCACTCGATTCAGCCCGCGTTGGGAAACGAAAGTTCGTCCCTGGCCAGAAAAACCGGGACGACGCGATCGATGACGGTTAGGCGAAGAGCTCGCGCCAGTTCCACGGCTCGTTGGGAAAATTCGTCAGCTAACGAAATCGCACCCTCCCGCCCTCTCGTCCCCGTTTCGAGCCAACGACCGAGGGATAACTTCGACGCTTACCGCCTGCTCGCTCGCCAAGCCTTCATCGTCGGTACGTAACCCATCCCTCCGTGGAGTTTTACGAAACCAATGCCTATCCAAAAGTTCCCTCCTCTCAGTATCAATGCAGCTGGTACCGTACCAGCTCGCGTGTTACCGTTGCCTTCGTCGCGATTGATTTCCGTCGCAGCGCATCGGCCAGCCTGCTCTAATTAGTATCGTGGTACTTAGTGCGTGCAATCGCGTCTGAAAAATGTCGTCCCACCTTATTCTCTGTCAGGTGGTACGATTCTGATCGTCGTACGATTGTCACAGGACATCTTCGACAAAGTGCAGCGCTCGCAGCTGCTGAGGCTCGAAATGGCTCCTTGAAATTTTGAGGTAAACCGCCTGAGTCAGGATACGATACGGATAATTCCATTAAAATCGATTCACCGATGGCGAGCGCGGTTCAGGGATCTTTTCAACCCCGCGCAGCGCCCCCATTATGCTCGTTGGTCAAAGTAATTCAGATCCAGAACGAAAGGGTTCCGGAGAGCGGGTTCGAATGAACTGGGAATTACTGTTTGTTGCGACCGGTATTTGGGAAGAGTTTCATTTCGCGAAATGTTTTCGACCGGCTAACGGCTCTAAATAGAATTACAAATAATCGCTCGAAGCGAGAGAGGAATCGGGTGAAATTTTGTTTGGCGTAAATGGTGAACGACTTCGCGTCGTTGGTGCTTGCGCCATTAGCGACACGCATTCGGGAATCGTTCTAATTACATTCGTCAAAAGCATCGAAAGTTTGGCGGACACGACAGTGGGTATCAAGCGGAAACGGGGTCGAAAACTAAGGCTCGCTGGCGAGGGAAAAGGGCAGGGACTGGAGGGGCTGGAGGATCGAGCAGCTCTATCTGCAATTGCAATCGATAACACGGCTGGCCTGAAGTTCTCGAGTACGATATTTAAATGTCAGGCGCATAACACGCGTTCGCCACCTTCGGGAGGGTGTAACCTAACATTTGCGTATACCTCGCCCTTGTACTTAACCCTCCTTCCGCGCTATCTCCCTCACCGACTGCTACACTTCCTTTTACGCCCTCGCTTTTCGCTCTGCACATGCGTCGTCCGCTCCAACAGAGCGATACGATCATTTATCCAAGTGTAATCGGAACGGTCGACGAATATCTTTCACGAAAAGATTAGCTTCTGCTCGCGAAGAGGAGAAATACGAGAGTCCGCGAACGCGCGTACGGGTTGCTGGTTTGCGCGCGGTTCGCATTAAGCCCGCGCGTTGGCCATTTCGCGTTTGCACGGGTCCGTTCCTCGAGGAGGGCGAGCTTAGTTTGAATGGGCCCAGGGATACCCCGTTGTCCCCATCCAGACGCCGCGACGCGTGCGAGAAACTGCCACGCGTTAAGATCGTCGCGTAATATGCAAACGTTATTAATCCGAGAATGGGCCACTTTCGCTCGTGAATGGCTTCATTTGGAATCTCGGACCGTCGAATAATCAGGTTTGCCACGGTTGTCTGCCGTGCAACTTTCCACTCGCGCGATGCTAACCGTCCCTCGTTTCAGTTTCCTCCCTGTCCCACCCCTGGCTCGTTACTCGCTCACGCGTCGCCATTTTGGTCGACGTACACGCGTTACGTATACAACAGTTCACGAAAACCGTTCGAGAACCGTTCGAAGTCCTCGTCTACACGCGACTCTTTCGTCTTACGCGATAATTCGCGGAAACAATGTCCGCGGCGAGCCAGAGGAAAACAAAATGGCATCTGGCGAAAGTTCAAGCTGGCGTCAAGAGACGAGTCACGACGCGGAACAGCCAGAGGAGAATTTCGAACGGAATTCGTCGGAATAAGAAGACGACAAAGCCGCGGTTGCTCGGGGTAAATGAGGTACGTCGACGCGAAAACTTCGGATCGCGGCTGCTGCGGAGGTAAACACGCGGCCACAGTGGCGATTAGGTATTCCCCGTGAAACCCTCTGCTACAAAGGGGCGAGACCCAATTTTCCTGTCCTCTTTCGCGCAGCTACGCCACCGCGGAGATAAGATCCTCGCAAAGGCGAGAACGCGGTCGTTATTAACTTAAGAACCGGGCACGTTCGCGTACCACTCTCTGAGATATAGAGCCAAGCAGTTCGTCTGTTAACGAATAAATCCGCGAGAGCGGACTCTGCCTCAGGTTCGATGGAATTTTCGCGGTGGTATCGAGTTCCGTTCGACAGCGAGAAGAGGAAGTTATTGGAGAGGTTTGAGCCGGCCTTGGAGGGTTTAAGTATCTTTTCGCGGAGGTCTTGAAGAGTTCCGGGTGTTGAATGGGGGGGAAAGAAGCTGAAAGGTGTGTTACGGGCTCTTGTTTCGATGGTGGTCAGCATTTTTTTAAGGCTTTCTAACCGTGCTCCTCTGAGCTTTTAAGGGACGCGTCCAACTTTTCTGCTAACTTTGATTCACTTATTATTTTCCAGATGATAGTGCAATGGCAGGACGATTACAGATCGCAGTACGTATTGCAAAAATGGTACGAATGTTAGAGTAAAAGATTATTTTTTCAATATTTCACCGTAACGCGGTTGAACGCGATTATTTACAACTGTTCGATAAGATTAAAGGGTATTCAAATTAATGCCAAGGATACTGACTGAAAGAATACAGCAACAATTAATCTTACACAGTCGCGTAGTTAGAATTTCGTTTCGCATTCGCGTAAATGCTCCGTCTCAAACACCTAATAATAGTTTCACTCTCGACGAATCGATCAGCCTGTGTAAGGATGGTCTAAAAAAAAAAAAAAGAGACGAAGTTCAAATCGACCAACTTCTTCGAGAACTAAAGCCGCCTGTATAAAACTTGCCACCGGTAACGGCCGCAATTAATTAGTCGATCAAAACTAACAACCCTATACAGCGGCTCGCAACAATAAAACTCGGGCGAAAGTTTTCAAATTCAAGTTGAAAAGGGGAGGGCGGTCGAGTAATCAGCTGGACTCGTTAACGAGGACGGGTATTCGTCGTTGGTCTCGCGTACGGAACGAGTCCGTAAAATATTTCATAACGCGCTGCCAGCCCCGTAATGGACGGTTCCTCGCGAAGGGGTAGAAACGTGACGCGCAGGGGGCGGGCAGGAGCGTTGTCATAACCTGAAATATTTTTATTCAATCCACCGTTTTACGTTCACCGTCACGAAACGAGACGTAGGAGTGTCCCGTAGGTAAGTAGCTAGATAGCCAGAACTTTATGGGCAATTTTATCTAATTTACGATAAGCCTAGTCCTGGATACGATTAAATAGGCGGCAGTCACGCAGTCTGCATGTGTGCGCTGGAACAACGAGCCGTAAAGCTCCGTTTACACCGAGCGAGCCGCCTCGCTTCGAGCTAGACCCAGGCTCCATCTTGCTTTCCGCGAGCGTGGACGCGGTTCGAAACGCGCCACGTGAACAACGTGACCGTTCGTTGCTGGGAAAAAATGACGATTCGAGGAGTTACACCCTGGTTCCCACCTCGCGAGTAATCGAGATAAGGTTCGAGCTGCGAGACGCTGGTATTATGCAAATCGAACGGTCGAAGGCGGCATATGCGGCGACGATTGTTCGAGCGAAACGGGGTGGAAAACTCGATTATTCGCGCGCAGAAACCTCGATGGATCGCGTCACGGTCGGAGGACATGTTAATGCAATTTGTTGCGCGACCGTCGTATTCAGCGCGTGTTCTTCGGCTAGGAATTAAAACCCGTTCCGTTCCCTCTGTTTGCGTGAAATACGCGGCCGAAACAATGGCTGGTCAATTAAACGGAGTCGTGGCAGCTTGTTAGTCGGAGGAACGCACGAATTGGTAACATTTTTCCGGCTCGAAATGATTTATAGCCGGCGAGTTTTTAGCTACTTCGCCCTGAAATGACAGGTCAGCTAATTAACTCCGCTATTGTTACCGTATTCCGCCCTCCCCTCCCCTCCCCCACGCTGTTCGTGGGCATAGTCGATCCGCGTAGTCGCAAAACTATTATTACTCACGCTACGTTACATCGCGGTAATTAACGGACGGAGCCTGAGTATCCTGACAGGAAAAGGGGATGACTCTGCTCTATCGTGTTCTTCGCTTCGACGGCATTGGCGGACGTTTCGCAATTCGCGAGGGAACGTTTGATACGAGAGTGTGAAGCGTTCGTGATAGCGCGCCGGTGTTCAAGACTAAATACACGTTACCTTTTCTGACCTAAATGACGAGTTCCATTAGAGGTATCGATTTTCAAGCGGACTCTGGAAGATTCCTCAAATCATTGATTCTTACCTGAAACAAAACGAAACAAAGAATCGTGTAAGCATAATGCGACACTCGCATATTTTAGTAAAATAAAAGTTTCTCAGAAATATTCGTTTGAGGACGCAAAATGACGCAAAGCCTGTTTTCCTTTCACACCCTTAGTCGAACCGATAGACTCCTCTCACTGTTTATATCCAGCATCCTATTTCCTAACACGAGATTCATTTTCGTTCCTACGTTGACAGATCGAAACAATCCAACAATTTCTAATGAAATTGCCGCAGAAAAATTCGACGAACTCCCAACGTCGCGTTCGCCATGTCTCCCCATTTTACCACCCACGTTCACCCGTGAAAGGTCATATATAAATCCGCAACCGATGCCTCTTAGCCGTGAGCCAAAGTCTTAGACGGGTTAACGTCGTTACGGCACGGCATAAGCCGGCAAATAATTAATTAGTAATACGAGAAAGGTTTGCTAACAGTCGGTTACCTCGGTCCTCTCTGCGCCAGGGTTTCCTTGATATCAGAGTTTGTAATTGGAGCGCCGCTCCCTCGCTCGCTTCGCCCCACGGTTTCGGCACCGTTCCTCGTCCGCTCCGTTCCGCGAGCGTACAAAGCGTTCGTCTCGGGTTGGAGCACGCGCGGCGACGCCCGTTCGGCTACCATCGCCTCGCCTCATTATACTAATTATTTAAATCCCCCGATGGCACATCGTATTAAGTCTCGCCGCACTTACCAGCGTCCAGCCGCTTATAAATCATCGTTACGCTCGTGTCGCTCGTTAAGAAGGTAAGGAAAGCCAACGCGAGCGGTGATACATGGCCGCGCGATACGTTCCGCGAACGAGCGCGTCGCGATTCGCGCGAGCAGATCGTGGACGTCGTCGCTGAGACCTTCGTACGATCAGGATGCGGAGGATTATTTTCGAGCGATTATCTAGCGAGGTTTGTGTAAGAAATATTGAAGAGCAGAGGGTGCGTGAGCGGTCGAAGAGGACCACGTGCTTTTCCTTTAGGCATCGCCTCTCTTTTGGAGTATTGTCTAAGCATTTGGACGGGCCATAGCCTCGAGGCTAAGAAAAATGGCCTAAGAAGGTATTGTACGAACTTTCTGGATGACGAAGAAGTCGAGAAGTGAAAATAATTAAGGCAGAGGTTAGGGTGGTAATCGTTTCGCAGTTCTGATTTACGATTACGCTGTATCGTGGCATCTCGACGAACTCGACAGTGTTCCTCGAACCTCCGACATTGTTAAAAATTATTAATACGATTTGACTGATGGCGCCGTAATGAGACGCCTCGAAGATAATCGCTGAAATCTTTCCCCAGGGCTGTATAAAGCAAGAACTTCCATCTCGAAGGACAGCATAACGTATTTACAATATGGAAAGCGAGAGTGCTTTCACGTTCAACTTGCTACGAGCGTTCCGCCAGCCGTAAAACTCTCAACGAACGGAGCCTCCGCTCTCTCTGCTATTTTCTCAGCTACGCTCGCGCGCTAACGAATCGAGTTTTTCCATCTCCTTCGCGATACCATCCTTGTTTCCTTTCTCACGCGTGTACACATCGCGCGAACTTCTTTTGCAGCTCGACGGGAACGGCGAGGAAAAGTAAGCGCGAACTTTTATCGGAAATTTCTGAGAGAACGCGACCACGCGCGAGGCGGTTTCAAAGACAGACCGATAATCAACGAGGGAACCGTTAACGAACAGTCGAGCGTTGAACGAAAACCAGCCGACTATCTCCCTTATCGCGCGTCAGATGGAACCGTTAAAACGCTGTTTTCGCGCTCGCGGCATAAATGATGGACAAAGGCACGAATATTTCCAGATACCATTGGCATCGCTCGGTTGCGAGCGGGTCTCCTGTGCCTCGCTATTTCGTCGCACAATACGGTCGCACTTTCGGGGATTACTCGCGTTAGAATTCATTTGGGACACGGATGCTCTGAATATGACGAGTTTCGAGGAAACCCCGTGAATGGGGATCGGCGCTCGCTGAACCGTTTTATCGAGGCTACTACGAGCCAGCGGAAAGAAGTGGTTGCGCGAGATATCTCGCGTGAGATAGGATTCCCGCTATTTTCGCTGGGCAAATTGCGCGGCTGTTTATGCAGACGTCGCGTCCTTAGAAAGTTAACCTGGCAAAGGAATGAAATTCGAACGGAGGCTTCTTTCTCTGCCGCAGAACCGTCGCGAATGGGCCTTTGCTAGCCAAGGCGAGCGCGTGCGACGAATTTCGACGGATTTCGTATCGTTTTAACTTCGATAAAGAGCTTCGATTCAGCTGTTCTACCTGGTTCGTCGCGAGGCAAAGCGGCGAGGAATTGCAAGACGGATAACGCGAGTAAAGACAGGGGGATGAAAGCGAGACGGACTCCCGAGGACTGCAACCGCGTAAGACACTCGAAGCAGGCAAAACGTGAGAAAGATACGCGCCAAGGGGTCAGAGGCCACCCGCTAAGGGGTCTCTGAAACCCCTTAGTTTCACATGCCCGGCGCATTTCGGAAAACTCGAGTTCAGCCGGGCTTATAGTTGAAGTTTGATACGACGTTGACGGTGCGCGCGTTTAGTGAAACGGGTGGGACTCCGCACGCGGTATGAATAAAACATTCCTGGCCTCGTAAAACCGTATCCTTCCTCTTTCTTCCACCAGCCCGTCCGCCTCTGTGGCCTCTTCTTTTTCTTCGTCGTTTCTTTTTTTTCCCCCCTTTCGAAGGGTTAGCTCTCTCTCCTCTTCCTCCCTCGATCGCGAGGGGTGTCGCGCGAGACCATTAGTATGACAGCGCGGACCGACGTGTCCGCGCGGAAGGCGCTCTCAGTCGAAGAGTTACAATGGAAATTACGGAAAGCAGCGAGCTGGGGCTGACTTCCACGGGGGAAGGAGGATAATCGAGCTCGTTGGACGCGAGGGCACTTGTTTCTCGTCTGAGTTTCAGTATTAACCCGTCGTAGAACCCTCTCGCGCGATTATCTTTCATCGAGCAATTGCGTCTCCTTCTTTTCTGTTTGCTCGATGAAATTTTGCGGGTAAATTCAACGAGAGAGCAGAAAATCGTGCAAGAGTGCGATTGGTGTGCCGTGGTGGCGCATCGATGGAACAGGAATCGAACTGGTGACGACTCGCCCAGCCAATCGTTCGCGTAACAATCCGTAATGCCATTTCACGGACGCGGCGGAAAGTTTGCGAGGGAACTCGAGGCGAGAAGTTAGAATGGAAATTATGGCAAGGGCACGGGTGAACGCCGCAGCTGCAAGGGAAACACGGTGAATCAAATTTAATAATGCCGCCGAAACACCTGTTTGCCCGTTCCACGCTCCTCTGCGCTTTCGTCTGGCCCCCACCCCCGCGTAACAGGATTGCTCGTAAAACATTATTGACTTCATTTTATTAAAATCCGATAATCCGGCCACGTCAACCATCGCGCAACGATATCCGCCTTCTTTCGTAAGGCTTTCCATCTCGCTCGCCTCGACACCGTCCGCTCTTATTACGTATTCCGTTGCGCTCGTGCAACGATATCGAGATAATTCTGTTAATTGGGCCACCCGAAAGCAGAACGGATCGAGAGTGTTTGCTATTCGATCGTTATAAAATCACAAAGATTTGATGGAAACCAGAGCGAGCTGCGAGCAGCCTGAAAAATTGGATTAGAATCGCGGTACGTGTTGCGGAAAGTTTTCCAATCTGCCTTAGAACGTTCGCAACCGATACTTCGAAACGCAACGGGGTCGCGTTCAATCGTATTAACTTTTACTTATTTCTGAAACTTATTTCGAAACGATGGCTTATCCCAGACGGCTCGAAGGCGTCGCTCAACGAAAGAGGCGGGAGATTCGAAAGAGCGGATAAGTCGAAAAAATATGTACGCAAGTTAACACCTCGAGTGATATTCAAATCATATGCACCGGCTCGATTTATCAACGATATTAGTTAACAAACGGGACCGTTCCTCACCCCGAGATACGATCATTCAATTATCCGAACAGCTCGACGTACGTATCTCGAGGAACGTTCTCTTAAAGTGCCGCGGAGCACGAGAACAGGGGAAACCTGGCCTCAAAAAAGAAACGTATGCAAATTGCCAGCTCTGGGATAACCAGAAAGAAACTAGAACAGCCTTCGAGGAAAATTATTAAAATTACAGCCACCGCTCTCGCTTGCCCACGCGGTATCACCCGGTAAAGTACGCGGCTGCACTACCGACAGAAACTTTCCAAACGCTCCAAGTATAATTCGGTAGAACGCAAGCAAAGTGCCCGTTTACGTATGCATTTTTAATGGTATTAATACCTTGTTCCGCCATCAACGCACCGACGCTGCTTCTATTAATACGAAGGCTCGTTACCGTTGATCACATTTTAATATTAAACATACAGGCTTCCGTAGGTATCGCGCGATACTCAAGATCAGTGAAACCCTGTTCCTGCGCTTCGCCTGAATCGTACAATTAGAAAAGCAACCGTTTCGAATTTTCTAATTGATACGCGCGCGCGTTTAACTGCGATTAAAACAACCAAGTAAACGAGTTAAGCTAAGTACGCGCATCAGTCCACGGATTAGTAGAACAAGACCGTAAGTTCTGCCGGTAACGCATCCACCTACCTTATCCGCCGACCTATATCTAGATCAGCCGACGAATCGCGAATAACCGTAGGGATCATAAATCTAACCAGCTTCTTCCAGCCAGCAGCGGTTATTATTATGATATCATTTCGCATATCTTACCAGTATTTACTCAAATCATGGTTAGCTCGGCTAGCTCACCCGTCGCGAGATTCAATTACCCGGAGGGGGCCACTGAGATATCGCGTAATCTCGCGTTTCGAATCGATTCGAAACTTTCCCGGCCGTTTTCGATGGCTGAGCGTCCCTGGGTTAGCCGGGAAATTACAGCGGCCGAACGATTCCGTTCTTAACCAGCTGCCAACGGAAGAAAACGGAATCAAACTTAATTTCGTTCCAAGGAAACACACCTGACTGCCGCGGCCCGCCCGTAGGCCCGTGCGCTAGCTAACTTCTAGTCGTCTTCCCACCCGGGAACCTTGCACCGTGTAACTGACCGTGAAATATCATTCCGCAATTTCGTTTAATTAAAATCTGATTCAAAGTTCGCGAACGACCAACCGTCCCGGATAATACTCGTTACGCCGGCTGCGGTTAATGCATCAGCGGAACTGTTCAACTTCCCTCCATCCTCCATCTTGGTCCCACCGTGCGCCTCCTTCGGCTATCTCGTCTTCGCTCGCTTCTTACTCTTTCTTACTGTTTCTTTTTCCTCCGTTCCTTCCAGAGCCACCGATCCCAATTGCTTCTTCCGCCCTGGACTCTCCTCTACCTTTGGTTCGCCCTTGGTTCCCTCGCATACCTCGCTGCTGATCGCAGCATTTGGTCTCGTATCGACGCGCAACTTTTACAATCTCGAGGAGAACCGTTAAGTCGTTTCCGGGTGACTCCTTGAAATATTCCAGGCGTCGTACGCGTACCTCCGTTTCCGTCGCAGTCCGAGCGCTCTGAATTCTTAAAACGAACCTCTTCAAATTTCCACGAGCATAAAACCGAAACGACGTAATTATTTTCCCAGCAGCGGCCTCGCGTTTAAAGGCGCACCCCCGGTCCCAGCCTATCCCATTGAATTTTTCAGCGGATCACGCGCGTCCAGCCTCGATCGAGGCTTCCAGCGAGGTATGCGCGTTCGATGTTTCGCGTGCAGCCGCAAAACCGGACTCCCTTAAGAGATGTCCTAAAAGTCTGCCGCAATAAAAGCTGGTAGACACCGTAAAATATCGCCAGCACCGTTTCGCCCCTCTATCAGTTATCCATCCGTGGTCCCTCGACGGATGGGAGGCAGGTACATAAAGCGGCCGCTACGGTGGATTGAAATATAGCCCGCAGAAATATTCCTTTACACCGTTGTCCGACACGTGTACACGTTGTACGATGCACGACGCTTTCGTTGCGATTAAACTTTGACGCTCCCCTACGTCGGAGACGTTTGACGTAGTGTGCGGTTCGCCACTGGCTTCTTCGAGTTATTACAAAATGGAGCGATGTTTATCGCTCTCGAACGCGCGAATCCTCGATAATCCAAGTAGAAAAGCTCACCGCGCTAACAAATCGAGCTACGTAGTATTTCGTGCTTCAGCAAGACGGTGCCTCCCAGTTTTCATTCCAAACGCAACTGCATCACCTGTGCTCTCCAGCTTGCGCGTGGCATACTTATTAACCAGACGGAACAGAACCCAACTGCTATCCACGGATCCGACAATTCGAAAATCGCGATTCCCATCTGGCCGCGAGGCAACAGAGGGCAATTTTCCCGCGGCTAGCAACGAATCTTCCGATCTTCGATGTATCGCGCGCGAGACTCGCTCGATATCGTTTCAATATTTCACGCGACTGCGCATATTCTTCGCGAGGCGCGTATCTGTCGCGTTGACGATCGAGATATCTCGTCAAACCTCGATTCTTCTCTCAGTAAAAAAAATCGCGAAGCGCCATGAATTTTTATTTCCCCAACGACCAAGATCGTACGCGCCACGATCAACCGGTATCCCATCCAAGTTTGCTCGGCGAGAAACTTCTAAATCCAGAGCGTTAAACGTCGAAAGGGTTAAATAGCCGTGAACGCGTTGGATATTGACAGAAGGGGTGAGACGTCCCAGCCGTAACGGAACAGTTCGCAAACGAGCAGAGTTCCCTGTAGATTAGTGGCGGGAACGGGGGGTTTTGGGGATCGAGTACCGACATGATTAACAGGGACAAGTCCACCTGGGTATCGAGGCAATAATCGCGTAACAAAGCCTCGTCACCGGATGGTCCTTGCGGCTGAAAATATGGATGCGCTTTGTCAGCCGAGGATCCGTCGGCTCGCGGAACGACGCGACTGGATCAAAGTCGCTGCTGAAATTGTTACATCCGGTCCGTGTCGGCACGCGTACGGTCGCTACGTGACAAATGGGCGACGAATAATCAAAGAAACAGGAAGAACCGTCGTTGGGGCGCGCTTTGTGCGAAATTCGGGACACGGAATTCATTCGCGCAACCCCTCGCGCCCGCTCGATTTCAGCGAGGGGTAGGATTTCGGTGGAAATGAAGCGGACGACGGCATTCCGCCGGAAGGAACCGGTTCGCCCAAGAATTACACCGAGGCGAACGCCTCCGAAGAGTTGATAGCTCGAACGAATTTTGAAGTTCGGAAATTATCGCGATACCAGCCGCGAACCCCATCGTTACGGTGGATCGCGACGGGCTCGATCGAATCGAAACTCGATATCCGTGGTTGATCCACTTTCGAACTTGCCATCCGTGATCGCGAATAGGTGGCACGCGCCACCAGGGCTGGAGGAGCTCTGCCTCGGTGCCGCTAAATATAAACCGGATTTGGTATTAGTATAGGATATTATTAAATCCGTTTACCTCGTTCTCCCGTGCAAACTAAGTTTAAATCTCTTTCCTGGTTTCGTCGTTGATAAAAAAAGGAGACAGGGAAACGGGGAGGGGAAATAGAGAAGGGGTAGGATCGTCGAAACGCGGGATAAAGGGGAGCGCGCGCGGAGGGGGCGAGAGAGACACCGTTAACGGAAGGGAAAACCGTCGGAAGAGTAGAGCAAGCCGACGAATTTATTAACTTTAAAAGCTGCCTGTGCAATGCCGCCTTGTTGGAGGCGCTTTCATGGCTTTACGACCCGCCCCCCTCGCCCTCCACTCGACGGACTCGCCCTCGCCTCTCCCCGATTCAACCTACCCCCGACGTCCCGCCGCCCCCTATCACCATCCGCGGATCCATGATGCTCAACTTATAATTTTCTTTGAAGCTTCGTGGCTTATCGATTGGCCTTTATGATTGGAATTTGTAATAACTTTCGATCCCTGGTGCCGTTTCACCGCACGATGGCCCCGTGGTGGCGGCGCGCGTGCTTCCGCAGGGCCAGAGGGGGTTGCACTTCCCGGATTTCATATCGGGACGCGGCGCTGCCCGCCGCTCCGAGGTATGAGGATCCAATAATGGAGTCACAAAGATTTAGTTCCTACTCGGGGCGGTCTTTGTGCGTTTCGCTCGATACCAAGCCAAGGGAAGAAAGAGTGGCAATTATCGGCGGTGTCTCTTGCCCGCGAGGCCTTGAGTGCCTCTCGTGCGTCACAGCGATGATAAATTACGTTGGCCGTGGACAGTTCTGTAACCAGGCTGGTTCTAATGGGACCGTTTGCTGGTGAAAGGGCGACGGGACGCTCGACACCACGTTCGATGCGTCGTCGAGCGCGTTGCATAATTTTGTTGCTTCGAAAGAAAACACCCCCTTGGACGCGTATCAACCGCGAATGCATAAACACGCCAGCCCCCCCCGTCTATTCATCACCTTATCAAATTGTCGTGGCTGGAAGTTTGTTGAAAAATTACTTGACCCAACGGAGCCGGCGATAAATCAAAGATACTAAATGACAATACCCCGCAAACAGACCCATCGATCTCCCGGGCAATCGAAAGATACCCGGGCGAACTTTTCAAAGATTTAACATCAATCTTTTCAACGGAGACGAAATGCCGCGAGGCGGAGCGAAGCGCAAGAGTGATTCGAGAGATTCTCTGACCGTGTTACTACCTGCAACTTCGAAGTTGCTGCCAAGAGAAGTCTTTCGCGAGGAAGCCCAGCCAGCTACGATGCTAATTTAATCCCTCCTCGAAACTTCCTCAACCGTCGCGATTCATTCGAATGACCCATTCGGTTCTCAAACGTTGAAATTCCCAGCAAACATTAAACCGTGACACGTTCCGGTGGATACCCCATTTAAAAGTAACCTAAATTCCTCCCTCAATAGAATCCAAATCTCTGTTACAAAACACCCTCGAGCGTATAAATACGAAATATTTTCAAATACAACCCGACGGCGGCGCATAAATCCAGCTCAACCGGGTGAACACCATTTTCCACGGATTTCCCGCGCGTCAATGGTCGAACGTTTTAATACGCGAGCGCGTTACATCGGTCCAACCGCCATTACGCATTAACACGTAGCGTGCCGCGTAGCCCAGGATGGCCAGGTGGAAGTTAAATTTACGTGCCTGCGACGTTCATAGCCGGCGTTATTACGAAATCGAGGAACGCGTCGCGGCGTGCTGAATCGCGCGGGTGTCACAGCGTCGACACCCAACGCTGCGTCGTTCGCTCGCGAGCACGCGAGCCACGACCCGCTGGTGATAAAGACAAACGACGAAGCAATTACGAGATCCGCATCAGCGGAACTAACAGGTCCGCGAAGCAACCGGGCGCCCACGCGAGGCGTCCAACAGCGATGTTTCACGGGAACACGGATCGCCGCTCGAAAATGGCAAGGACCAGGCGGTCAGCCGCCGCACTGGCGCACGAAAATGAATCCTTCGGGAAGATATTATACCTAGCAGACCCCGTGTCCCACGAAGCGGCACACGGGACGACGTAAGGAGGCACGAGGGGTCGTCCTGGAGGAGCGAAGGAGTCGCGCGGGCTTGGCTTTACGTGGATACGGGGTAAATGCCCCATGAATGAACGATGAGCCCTGGGGCGGACCGACTTTCTACGCCCCCTTCGTTCCTCCCTGCCGCCATCCCTGCGAATTCGATTCGGATCTCGATCCCTCTCCTGTTGCCGCCGTGGAATCGCGATTAGATCGTGAGTCCCAATCTGTTGTCCGCCTCCTCGAGATGGACGCGAGGTGCGAGCTTCAAGGTCGACGATGGCGTCTCGACGTTCGTAAAACGCGTCGGATTCGTTGGTGGTTCGCGACGTAACGATCCCCGTGACCGATCGAGAGACGCAAGCGCGAGGTTTCCCAGCGAATTATCAGACGGTCGCGCGATTACTCGCGGTCCTCGAACCGGAAGTGCGACGGAACGTTTTCCGATAATCAGGCCACGTCTCCTGTTCCAGTGACCGTCTCGATTGGCCGATTGCGCGGCGAGAACTCGCTGGTAATTCACTCTCTTATGATCCAGCCACGCTAAACGGATTTATTAACGTCTACTACAGCTTCTCTACGTAAACGACGCGGAGGGGCAACGCTCGCGGCGATATATATTAAATTCCTGCGTAATTGACGGTACCCTGTTTGTAACGGGGCGACCCAGAATCGCGGCAAGTATCCTACGAATGCCACGGATAACGAACAGGATTACGCTAACCGAATTCTGTCCTCCTCGACGAAAGTTAATGCGGTTTAATGCAGTTTTGCGAACAGCTGCGAACCGTGGGGGTACGAAGCGCGAACGCCGTGGGGGTTGTCGCGTTCAAATTACCCAGCTTTCGGCGTGTCCACAGTTTCCCCCCCGTTTTCGCATTTTTTTTTTTCGCCAGAGAAACGCTTGGTCGTCCGGTTACGTCTCTTTCAGTCACGTGTTTCCTGTCCTTTCTCTTTTTTTTTTCTTTTTTTCGACCACCCCGTCAGCAGCTTTTGCAGCGAAAAATGGCAAAGAAGTCTTTGTAACGTGGGAATATCGCGGGTCTGTTTCGATCGACCGCCAACAGATAAAAACAGATAAAAAAGGGAATTCCATGGTCCGTTTCCAAACGAAGAAGCAATTAAATGGACGCTTCCTCTGCCCGAAACTTTAAACGGATTTCCTTCGAGCTACAAAGATCTGGATGGCTGTTTAAACCTCTCCGCCACGGCGAGCGATCGATCACCGAACTGCTCGCTTTTGTTTCGCCTGCGAAGAAATTTATCCGCGCGCGTAAAAGAAAGAAAGAAAAAAAAAAAAAAAAAAAACAGCTCGAAGGAATGCAGCTGGGAAAAATTGCGATACGCTCGGGGGAAAGTAAAATCTGATTAATCGCTGCGCCGCGTTTAATCGAGTTGTGAGCCGCGCGGGCCACGTTAGATTTCCCGTGCATTGAAAATCGATGAAAATGAATTCCGCGATTCGATAGGGAAACGCGGCGCTGGTTGGCGCGAAATAAAGGGCCGAAAAATCAATGGGGCCACGCAGCGAAAAACAACCGGACACTCGAAGCCAATTGTCGGAACTGCGTATAGTTTTTGACACAGGAGATTTTCAAAAGGACCTCGCTCGGTGACTGACCCCAGGAAAATTTCATTTCGCGCGCCGTTATAAACGAGGAATACCGTGCAGCGGACAAGGAACAATAGGAGGGAACAGAATTAAAGGCCCTGCGTAATTTCGTCGCGAATAGAACCGGAAATAAATTGTTTTTATTCTTACGGATATTGCGTTCCATTCAGCGGAAATTTCTTCGGTAAAACGGCACAGAAGTAAGCGCGGCGATCTTTTTCTTTCTCGCAATTTACAGAAACAAATGGGAGGTGGCAGGGAGCCGTGAAGAAATTAACCGAGGCCCGCGCTGCGTCAGCCGGCAGCGCAAAGTTATTCGGTCCCTTGTACTCAATTTCTACGGAATTATAACAATTTGTTACGGGAATTAAAAAATAATTGGAAACCATAACCAGGAATCCTTATAGATCCCGCCTCTGTTTCTGCCTGCGTGGTCCCCGCGAAATTCTCACCGATCGGAACACTGGAGGCCACCGCAGGAGAAGAAAGAACCGCGAAATAAGAAACGAATCGGTCGAAGCGACGATAATCGTCTGGTGGCGATGGCGGGGACCGGAACAGGCGAGCGGAATACGTTGGCCCTCTGTCGATTGACAGATTCTGCTGACTGATAAACTCGAGGAAGCGTCGACTCGTCGTGGTTTCACGAAACGGCGCAGGGAAACCTCGGCTAAGGGGGAAGAAAACGAGACCGTCGGTGGCATCGTGGACGAGGCACGGAAGGGACCGACCGGTGGCAGCCGAGGAGGAGAAAGGGTGGCGCGGAACGATTGACGCATGAAAGATTCATGGCCTGCACCGATGGCCACATCAGAAATGCCGTGGGGCGAGCCACGACTCGATTCTCCTTTTCTCCGTGTCCCGAAAGGTAGCTCGAATTACCAGCCAGCCCTTGGTTGCTGGTTCAGCCGGCTTGTTGCTGCCTCGATCCGAGCCCGTTTCCAGGCCCGTTAAGTCCGCTTCGGTAATCGGGCCGCGTCCTTCTTCGCTGATTAGCTCGCCGGAAACGAGGATCGTCGCGAAAACGCTTGCCTCGGGGAAAGAAATATATACGGACGATGAGGACGGGGCGCAGAGGAGACGTGGTCGCGTCGAACATACCAGGAAAGACGGAAGAGACGATAAAGGGTATAAAGGCGGGATAAAGGAAAGGGTGGGAGGTGAGAAAAAGAAAATTTGGCGAGGATCAAGGCGTCCTTTCCTCGCGGCGCACGGCGGCCTCTTATTATGGAAAACGATACACGTATATCGGTCTCTGGAGAGAAGCGAGCACGGTGCGCGAGAGTGTTAGTCGAGAGAGAGAGAGAGAGAGAGAGAGGAGCGAGCGTAGCGGCGGTTGCGCGGCGTTAGGATGTACATCCCTCTGGTAGAGTTACGTGCGGGGGTTCGAAAATGGCCGAGGCTCTTATGAATTGGTATTAGAGAATAATTACGACGGTGATCCCAAGACGGCGATATATTACACCGTAACGCGAGCCCGGATAGGGAACTAGCCACGAGGAGTAGCAATAACGCGCAGCCAGTCGTAATTCCATCGAATTGGCTTAAGATCAATTTAACCTGGCATCGATTCTTTTTAAACGTGTTCGCTCGAACGGATACCTCGCTGGGATGGAGTTCCCTCCGCCCGTGGCCGGCTAAAATATCGCTTACCGAAAGGAAACCTCGTATCCGCCATTCTAATTCGCGCGCTACCTAAGAACGGACGACAAATTCTACCGCGACGCGTTACTATGTACCGCGAGACTGTCACGAGCGAATGAAATGCTACCAAAAATGGACTACGGCGTATAAGCGACATTTACTACCCCGCGACATAAATCTACGCCCCCGATCGAAACGATTCATCGAAGCGTGGCGTGCATAATTTTTCGTGCGACGTCCCGTCGATCGATACGGACACGTCGTCCTCCTGCTCGCAAATTTTCGAGGCGATTCTCTGGTCCCGTGGATACGGGATATGGATAAGGGCTCGGGATGACCCAAATGACGCGCGACACGCGTTCCACCCTCCCACGAGGAATTTCCCGGGGCCGTTGCCGTCGTTCGTTCGCCTGAACACGCGCTCGAGAGAGCGCTCGAACGTACTCAAGATCGGGGGTGGAAGGCGGAGGGTGGGCGAGCGCGCGCGCGAGCGAGCGAGCGAGCGAGAAAGAGAGCGGCGTAATGGCTCGACGGTGATTTGTGGAGGGCGCAAAGTTGATTCAGGGGTGAGAACGGCACAGCTTTCGGCCGACGAAAATGAGCTCTAAATCAGGGATGCCTGGGTAAAACGGGTGTAACAAAAAGAGCTGCGAGAGCGCACCTCCCTGCAGATACCGTGGCGCTACGGCGGAAAGAAGAATCGGCGGAGGCGAGGAAAATGGAACGACTCGATGGGGACGAGGTACGAACGGGAATAGCCGCGAAGGATACGGATAGAAGGCGGATATAGGCGCCTGTTCGGGGGCGAGCGAAATCCTCGAGAAGTCACCTATCGTTCCCACGGAACCGAGAGACGGGACGAAAACGGAGATAGGAAATTTCGAGCGGAATGAAAAAAGGGACAAAAGAAGAAATAAGAAAAGGGAAAACTGGCCAGGAGGGATGCGAAGGAGCATTGTAGCGGGCCGTAATCCGCATCGAAGCGAAAAATACGGTTCTTATCTTGAAAACTGGGGGGCGGCAGGGTGGCTGGATAATTGCGTAATTAATTACAGCTTTTATCCCGCGGCCCACGTCGGTTCGTGGAAGCTCAGGCTGCGCTACTTACTTTGCCGAACGAGCACCTGGGCGATCGTGATTTACGTTCGCCTTGGTAATTAACATAGATAGAAACCGGTGGCCGCCCCCCTCCGCTGCCCCAGCGAAACTCTGGCTGAGCAACGCCACTTCCTCCGCGCCATCTTCCACCGCCAACCCCACGCGCGACCTTTTCCCTCCGCTTCTTATTCTTCCACGGTCCCTCCGCCGTTTCTTATCGGGACGCGCGACATCTAAACCACTGTTGCCAGCCCCACGGGCTGAGAAAGTAATAGACGCCAGGCCAGAAAAGAAAAGAAAAAAAAAAAAAGAAGAAGAAAATAAGAAAAGAATGAGAACGCAGCGAGCTATAAACCCAAAACTTATCAAAAGAATCTACAAGCGGCGCTGCAACCGAGCGGCAACGAGGGAGCGAGAGAAAGGGGCGCAACGAACGAAAGTTGGAAATTTTAATGACCGTTTCTTCGTGCTCCTCTCTTTTTTTTTTTCCTCTCGCCGGAGAGAGAAGGATGCACTCTCGCGACTGTGGTAAAAAGCGTTACTTAACGCGGGTTTGATGAAAGGAAGAGAGAGAAGTAAGAGTTTTATGAACGTTCCTTAAACTATTTGCGTTATAATTATACATACAGTCATTTCAAGTCCTTGCGCTGCGATTATTATCTTAGTTCGTTCTCGTCGTAGCTAGCTCTCGTTTAATTCGCGCCTCCTTATGGTGTCTCGGGTGATAATGGATAATGGATAGGAACGTTACTTTCGCTCACGTCGGACGCGGATGAAGAATAATCCTTTGCACTCGGATGTCCCCTTTGAGGGGAACTAATGGGGTGCGAGGCGTTGAAAACGTATGTTCGAACGTGGAAGGCGCAATCGAATCAGCGAACATGACATCACCGATTCGAGCGCTCGAGATCGCGCACTCCAGACTTCCTCGAACGCAGCGCAGAAGTAATTCTGGGAACCCTGGCTTTTTTCCTCGAGACAGCCACCTATAAATCCGCGCTGGCGCGCTCGAACAGATGTAAAAATATTATCTGGCCAGGGAAGGGAGCGGAATAAGAAGGAAAGAAAGAAAGAAAGAAAAAAAAAAAAAAAGGAAAACGCGAAACGATCTTTTTGGCGAACGCGGAGAGGCTAGCCAACGGAGCGAAACGAGGCGCGTTCTTCTCTTGGTTCCCTTGATCTCCTCTTTTGTCTCGCTAGGCGGATTCCTCGGGAAAGAAGGAAGATTGCGTTCGAGGATAAGAACGGGTTCACCCGAAACGAACGGCGCTGTATTTTATTTAAATAGGGGCGAAATGGGTTCGCGAGCCATTGTTCAACCTCTTCGACAATGGATTATTAGCGTGTGCCAGGGTTTACAGATAACGGAGCCATTCGAGGGAATATCGCGTTCGAGAAATAAATCGCGTACCGCATTAAAATTACAAAAACCTGTCGAGGAGATTTCATCTCGATTCGAGTGTTTCACTTCGTATATTAGGTGTGCCGCCGTTAATCGTCTCGATCGAATTTCGTTCAACTTTCTGCGTTCCAGGCAATCCGAAAGTTTGAAATCCTTCGGAGGGACTCGAAACAAAGTGGCGTCAGCGAGGCTTCCGACTCTATTTTCAACGGAACGTCTTCGTTCAACCCCGAACTCGAATCCGGCTCGATAAAAAGTAATATTCCAGTTACGTAACTTCAATTTAAATATTCCCGCCGCGGAGCGCGGAAATTTCTTTATTACGGGCGGAAGGGGGCGAATGAAAGTCGGATTTAAACCGGCGGAAAAGAAAATCGCGAGGGAAACTTTTCCATACGCCCCGCGAAACTGACCAATTGAAAGGCGAATCGCAAATTTCATTAGAGCCTGTCTTCCAATAAACTGGCGCCGGTATTTTCCTTTTTTCCTCGAAAAACCAATACATCGAAAGCTCGTCCTTCGACGTTGCGCGGCTCGCGAATAACAAGAGGCAACGAAGAGCAATTGGACGCGATCGACGATAAGAGACGATTCGCGAAACCACAAAATAAACGTTCGGAAATAAAGAAAAAAAAAAAAAAAAAAAAAGAGAGAAAAAAGGAAGAAGCAGGAATAAAAGCAAATCAGCAGCTGCTTTCATCTTTCTCCATTGACCCGATTCCGCTCGCGAATAACACTCGAGGGGTGTCCACCGATATTTATCGCGTTGTTTACCAGCTCTCCGATCAATTTTTCCCAGCGGATGATCGCGCGCGTTTAACTCGAACAACCAAGACAAATCCTCGCCCCGCACCGTGGGAAAGAAATATTCCCTCGGAACTTCCTGTCCCATCGAGCGCCCCCGTCCTCTCACGGCTCGTCCCTCGTTCCACGTGTCACGGACGCTTTTTCATGGCTCGCTCGTACGAGGAAACTGGTCCCGATCGTCGAACATTCGGTAAAACTTTCATTGCTCCTCGTCTGATCGGTGTTCATCATCCGAGGGGGCGAACGGCGGGTGCGGGGGCCATCTACATACGTGGACGCGCAGTGCAGACAGTCGTCGACGAGTGGGTAGGTGTACCCGGGTCTCGTCGATGCGGGGTTGGATTGGAACTGGCGCGGGGCAACTCGCAGGAGAGGTTCGGAAAAGTTTCCCTCGCGTGGAGAAAAACGGCGACGGTTGGGTAGTGGGCGGGGTCTTATATGCTACGTGTCCGAGAGAACATCCGGGGAGAAGTTGGATTCTTAATGCCGACGCTCGAGCGCTTCATCTCTTTGCTCCTGATTCCTGGCTCGCCCTCCCTCGCTCTTGGCTCCGGTCAGGGTCGAACGAGGTGAGAGAGAGAGAGAGCGAGAGGAGCCACCCTGCGCGAGTAGATAAGAAGGCGATAAGAAGTGCGTCCCAGAAGACGGGCCCCGCGTCTTTTGATGCGCTCTGTTCCATCGCATTGAACAAAGGGATGCAGGGACGAAGACGAATTCGGTTCAGGAGGATGAAGCGTGTATGCAAATCGGTGGACGAGCGTGGACGAGCTGGGGAGGGGGTGGAGGAAGTCGATGGTATCGATTGACGCGAACACAGAAAATTCGAGAGATCGTAATAAGTTTTGCAAACGTTGAATTTTAATTCGACGATCGCAGTTGTCCTCGCGCGCCCCATCGCAGCTTCGACCCCATGTTCCCGTCAGCGATCGAATTTCTGAACGATCCGACAATCCGCCCTAAACTGCGATAAAAGAGGAGCGTACAACAAAGATTAACGAGCCGGAATCGACGGAACGGAAGCTCGTTTCGTCGTTTCTTCCCCTCGGGAGGCTCCAACAGCCGTCGGAGGGGCGAACGAGAGAAGGGTTCGAGGGTCAAGCGGCGATGAAAAGTCAAAAAATCACAGCGCGTCGAGACGCGGAGGAGATCCGGTCCAATTGGATTTGCAACCGAACGGTCCATCGACGCGGCTGGATGCGACCCACGAGAGAGCTTCGCAGGACTCGTAAGGACCAGGGGGAGGTGGCGGGATTCGTCGTCGGGGTCGAGGAAGATTTTGCGTTAAAAAACGCGGACGAGGCAGAGGTTAAGAAGAGCCAGAGCGCGTCCGAAATCTTAAGCAGCCGACCGCCGTTGAACGTAGCCACTTTCCTCGTCCACCCTTCGTCGCTTTTCCACCTAGACGATCTTCCGCCGCGCTCAACCCCCTTGGCTGGCTTCGATTCGTGGATATAGCCGGGCTCTGTCCACGATTCGAGCCTCGATTCGAAAGCTCGCTCGTGTGGATTTCGACCGGTCGTTACACGTCCAAGAGCTCTCGAATGTTTTGTATTCGACGTGGCTCCCGCGGAGCTCATTAGGGAGGCAGTGTTTTTAAGGGTGGCTGCGGGAACAAACCTTCGAATCTGCTCGGTTAATCGAGTTCGGATTCGAAATATCAGATACGATCGCGAGCACTCGTTCGACGCGAAATTTTCACGGTAAGTTTCGCTCTGAAAAAAAGCTGAGAGACGCGTCGGAATCGTTCGTATTCCAGTTCCCAATTACCCACCTCGGCTCGCAGGAGAGGAATGCATCGTCGGATTAAACGGTTTTGCTTATCGACGAATGCCACCGCGATAAATAAACGACACAGTTTTATATCGGGCACGGCTGTAACTCGCCGGATTATCTAATCGTCGTGGTATCGGCACTGTCCGAACGTCAGTTAATTGGTCCGCCATTGAAACCGGTACAGATGTAGTCCAGACAGAGATTTATGCAACGGCAGAAAATGCGATTTGTGTATAGAAACGGATCGCTGCGATCTTCCCGTGACGTTCGCGGCAATTATCGCCTAATAACGAGTTATCCGGGTGGTAGCTGTTAATTTTAGCGGGGAACGCTCGTCCTTCTTTCCATCCGGTCGGCTGTTCGTTCAATTAACAACGCGGCTCGAGCACCGTATTAACGAGACTCGAAGTGCTCGCCAGACAAAAATATCAGAGATCAGACCGACCAGGGGGTGGGGGGATAAAGGAGCGCAATAAAAAGTTATCGAGACTCGCGGCGGTCGCTCGCAGTCAGCATTATCGGGCCATGAGATTCCCTTATCTCGGTCTGCGAACTTTAAACGTTATTAACGTCGATTTGCCAAGCGAGTTTCGATTTTATTCAATCGCCCGATGCCCCATTGAATTTAAGATAAGCACGGCGATCGATCAGTCGCGGCAGTACCCGCGAGTGGAACGCGCGTATAGACCTCTTTGTACCATATATACAGCGCTGTACAAAAGTTTCGACACCACCCGTCTTGCTAACAATCGTATTTCTAATCACCATTAAAAATTCCTCCCTCAATCCGTACACGTTCTCGAACGTCCAACAGCTCAGACGCGAACGGTTCGCGAAATAATTTCAAAAACGAACGTGACACCAAAATACCAAGGAACCACCCCCAATTCCTGGGAACTCTTGCTCAGCGCTGTACGCGCGCGCACACGTACGTACGTACGGTTCGAGTAAGAAACGGCGAGGTAAGAAAGTCGAATCCCGCGTCACGTCTTTGGCCAACTACCTGGATCCAGGCACGATGGCTCGGGGGATGGGCGAGCACGGTGCAATCCGTGTCGTGGAAAAGTTATCGGGAATAATAAATCCCGCGGCAGGACGGATCGAGAGACAAAAGCCGGGGCGCGATCCATCGGGGTCTCAAAAGTTCGACCGTCGGAATAAAGCGGGCTGGGGACGCGATAAAGAACCGGGGCTCGAAGAAATTATGCCGTTCGAATGTACGAAGGGGGTGGGAGGCGAGTGGTCGGAGTCTATCTCGCGAGGACGAGTTTCTCGTGCGACGCAGCCAGGCTGGAAACCGGAGGGGCGCGCAGTGGGTCCGCTTTCCTGTGTCGCCCGAGGATCGGGAGATCGGTTGGTAGACGTGGGGAGGGACGCGGGCAGCGAGTCGACGGGAAAGGGGTGGCGGTTGCATCGGCTAGCCGTTGCTCGCTCTTTCGCCGTGTATATCTTGGGACGGGACATGAAAAATGCATCCGACGGCCCTCCAGCCACTCCGCCATTCAAGTCCACGGCTATCCCCCAACCTGCCGCCACTTCTCGGATCAAAAGTTACCTGCTGGCGTAAACTTTGCGTCGATCCGTCCGTGCCCTTCGTCCGTCGCGACGTTTAGCGAGGCGCGTGGGACGCTTAAGGGTTGCTGCGCGCGCGCCATCAGCGAGGATCGTGAAACAGGGATTCTGACTCGAGTAATTCACGTTTTGGGGGGACAGGGAACCTTTCGACGGGAGCGAGGATGGTCCGTTGACCGAAACGTCGAACGAGCTGGCCGAGCAAATTCGTTCTATTGCTCGCGAGGGTTCGAAACGGCGGACAAAAGGGTGGCGGCTGGGTTTTTTCGTGCTAATTCCCGCGCGTCGCGGGTCCAGCCGCGTGCATCATGGACGGCGACGGGCCAGTCGTTACATTATACCGTCGACAATGGAGGCGAAGCCAGTTATCACGGTTCTTTGTATTCAAATTGGCGCGGAAACACAGAGCGGCCGGATTATGTGGAATAGACATTTATCGTGGGATTATGAAAGCCGTATTGTAATAACAATACGACCTTATTCGCTCGACTATAATTACCTTTTTGTGCGGCGCGTTAATCGCTCCTGAAAAATTATATAAGAGCGTATCACGGGCCGCCGAGAGATTACGCTTCCGCTAGGGGATTCTTATTTTCCCCGGAAACCAATAAAACAGACGGGACTTAATCGGATCGATGGACCGTCGTTGCTCCGAACCGAAATTGCGAGGCACAGTTTGGAGGTGCACGCGCGAAGAGGAGCTCCGCGTCGATCGATTTCCAATCATCCAAACTTGCGATCTCCCAACTGGAAGCTGCACCACCGACTTACAGAGGCCGCGCGAGAGGAAAGGAGCTCGCAGCGGTGCAGCCTGATAACTAAATCATTATTACGAGGATGATATTACAAAGGTAATGCCGAAGCGGGAACAATCATAGATAATTAATGCATTTGTCGGGCTGCGCTCGTCTCGTCGCGTCTCGTCGTTGTCACCATCGAGCACAGGTGTAACAGAATTATTTCTATTCTCTGCGTAGTTCGTACGAAATGAAATCGCGGAGCGCGGCATCAGAATTTCAATAATTCGCTGGGAAGTTGAAAGCGTTGAAAATGCGACGTTACGAGTAACGTGCGGCATTATCGATCCTAACGAGCGAGCTGCGTCGCGTCGATGGGCGAACGAAGGCGACGCGTTCGAAAAAAACCACGAAAGGGGTGATCGAACCACGCAGGGGACACGCGAATTCGAGGGAACGGGGTCGCCAACGCCAACCACCCCGCGACAACTTGGTAGTTAGCGGAAACAAGCGCGGGGCAACTCTATCTGATTAACCGGAGTTTGCTAATTGGCAAATTGCAAGCGTGAATCATACACGCCGCCGCTGGGTTCGGTGACTAACGCGCTCCCTTTACGACGAGCACGCGATTCCGTCGCAGAGCGATTATTACGCGCGCGCTGCATTCGCAAACACCCGCGAGAGGAGTTGCAGCGTACTGCTGCGACCTTCTTTCCTCCCTTCAGCCATCTTTTCGTTCTTCCTACCGCGAATGCAAACGATTCAAACGGTTCGCGAGGGGGCTGGGAAAATTTCCAACGCGACGACGATTCGACTCCATTTTCAGCGTCCTCCGGCAGCGCGGTTCGAGCGTCACCGAAAACGGGGGAAAGGAAAACACGCGGGCACGCGTCCCGCTCGAAATAAAAGTATCGTTACGCGTCGAATAAAAGTTTGAACGGGAATTAATTTTCCGTGAGGAATAACGGGCGCGAGCGAGCGACGCGCGCACATAATTGCACCATTATTCCCGTCGGCCATTGGAATTCCGTCGCGCATAATAAAAAATTCGTCCTCGGGTTCGGGAAGCGTTAAACGCGCTCGTTAGAGCTCGTTTGCTCGGAGCGTTCGAAGCCACGCTTCGACTTCTACCCCATTTTCGTTATCTTTCGTCTCGTTAAAAGCGGCGACGATTTTTAAGCCTTCCTTGTTTCCGCGGACGACGCACACACGCGACGAGGCACGTATCGTTGCCTTCGCGCGTGCTCGATACGTCCGAGGGACTCGTCGATTTCGCGGAACAGAGGAAAGGAGCATAAACTTCAGCTGGCGTTCTCCATCAACGCTTGAACGCGTTCCAAAAGGAGTTGTAGCGGACGACTATAGGGGCGAGGTCGAGCCGTACTCTTTCGCCGCTTGGAAATAATCCTCGAACGGACGCCTTGGATTTTCATTTCGTTGCACCGAACGGTCTCGCATTTTTACGATTCACCCGCGTCCTGGCTGTGATTCTCCTTTCAACGCGGCGACGCTCGCCATTGTAACGCAACGCCCTCGCATCTTTCGTTAATGCATATTCAAATTGGATCCTTCGTTTCGAATTACGAGCAGACTCGTTCAGGAATTCGCTCGAAACTGCCTTAATCAAAAATACGCCAAAGCGTAGCGCCTTGAGAGACGCAAAGAAAAAAAAAAGAAAAAGGGAAAAGGTAGAACGCGACTGGGTGGAAAATGCCCGGAAGGTTCTGCCAAGTTCAAAATAGAAAAGTTATATTAACTCCCTGACGGTCTTTGAAATTAGTTCGATCTCGACAAGCCCTCGTCGCTTCTCGAAAGTGGGGAACTTTCGAGAAAAAGCGAAGTATTTAACAGACGGATTAAAATGCTGCGCGCGTTTTCGAGAATTTTATGCCCGTCCCGTCTCGTGGTCCAACTGAATCTGCGGGACGGGTTAATCGTCAACGATTCCAATCCTCCAGCGTGTATTATGCAGGTAAGAGCGATGGCGCTCTCACCCAGGCTCGAAATCAGTGCGAACACTCGCGGAGGATCCCGAGGAATCCTGGCGAGAGAATTCGCGGCCCCTGGCCGGCGGAGAAACAAATTGCCGTGGAGAGAATCGTATTTTATTTCGCGCCGGTAAACACGGCGAAGTGAGTTTACGCCCGGCGGAGCAAACAGCCGCGTGTAACAATATTAATCCAAATGAACGTCCGCCCGACGGCATATTTCTCTTTCTTTCCCCGCGGCAGGATTATCGCTCGCGACAACCGCCCTTCTGCCTGTAACGCTACGAAACGAGCGCCAACTATCGCTTCCACGATTTAATCGCGCGACTAATCGAACGACGCCCACCGTCTCCTCTTCTCTCCAAAGACCGTGTCACTTTTTCTGATCCAAGACTCGTCAGTCGCGCGCGACGTTCGAACGCGTGGCGGGAAACAGCGGGCTCCGCGAGGCGGAGTTAATCATTTTCGAAATGATTAGGAAAACCGAGGCCCCCCCTCGGGCATCAGTTAGGAAAATTGGCAGAGCATCTCTGTCTAACCGCTCTTCCGTCCCCCTCGCTCTGTCACCGTGATAATTAGCATGCTGTATGAGTTACCCTCGGCACGTTCAAATTAGATTCGTGTTTACAGTAGACTCGCGACAGCCGAGGCATCGCGTCACCACCAATCAGAAGGTACGTCTGATTAGAGGCTCGCGGAGAGCTCATTAATTAGCATAGCATCGCGCTCGAGTTGATCTTGCGCCCTGAGGCTGGCTGGCGTTCCTTTGGCGAAAACTTGGACCGCGCTCAACGGTGGACATGAGAACGCTGATTATTCGTAATTGACGCGGTGGCCAGTTCGCGGCCAGCCGATAGCTTCGATTCGAAAGCAGCCGCCTCGAATCGCTTCTGGTCTCCTCGATTAGACAGCGGCGGCGGGACGAGGTGGAAATTGGACGCGTATAATAAACGGCTGGCGATGATTCGCGGTGGCGCGAAGATGGATCGCGGGATTGTTCGATCGAACCAGCGAGATCGATCCGCGGAATGGTTTCCGTGTTTATAGAGTTGTTAGACCCCGTGGAAATGCGCGATACTTTCGAGCGAACGTGCTCAGCAGCGGAACATTTAATTTTAATCGCAAGAAATCGATATTCCATTCACTCTGCTAGAAGCTAACATTACGTGGCGAGGCACGTTACGGTTAAGAGGAATGCTAATTACCAGCGAGCGTAGTGGTTAATTAGACAAACGTTCGCGCGAGAGTACGCTGGTTATTCTTTTAATTGGAATAACTTGGTAATGTAGTAATTTAGGGATAATTTAACTTGATAAAATACGATGGCTCGTCTGAGCTTAATGAAACCGTAACGCGTACTTTAAAGCGGCGAACAATTTCGCAACGTATCAGTTGAATATGGTAACAAAACCGCGGAGAAATTAATGAACGGATGGAATCCGGTTCTTTGAACAACACATCGGAAAATCGGGTTCTTTGAAAAGCACGTCGGGAAACAACTAACAACCGACGCGTTGATGCACGATCGACGAGTACGGGGAAATAAATATCCCAGGAAAATAGTCCTTTCACGGAATCTAAAGTCGTGGCGTGCCTTTCAGCGTAGAGTTTTAATTACCAGTACTCATTTTACGCGGAAGCATATCTAACCGACGTACAAAAAAGAGCTACCTTTCTACGGTATCTCTCTGAAATTTTAGATATCTCATAGAACCATGGACACGCGAATCCCGCGTATTCAACTAAATGAAATCGAAAAAGGAGACGAAGGGCGTATTTCGTACTCGTCCACACGCTGCACCGCAAGGAGTTTCCGGTCGGCCATCGCGCGCGCAACACGGCGTAACCAGGCCGTAGGGGACCCGGTTCCGTTCGCCAAAACGACGCTCACCGCCTACGCATGGCCACCGTTCATCCCGCGGCCATTGTGCGCGAGCAGGCCCGCGTTGAGGCACAAAAAAAAGAAAAAAAAAAAAAAAAAGGGAGCGCCGTCTCGCTCTTTTTCCGCGCGCGAGCGCATTTGTTATTTTAATAACCACGCTTCTCGTTCTTATTTATCGCAGCTTCCACGGTCCTCCACCATCCGCCCCGCTTTTCGCCTGACGCTCCGTTTCTATTTTAACAAGTACGTCCCGCGCTCGTGCGGGAGGTCGAAAACGAGCCAACCGGCTCGCAGTAAATACACGGAAAAATGAGCGTCGTCGAGTTTCTGGTGTATCGCGCAGTTAGGCGCCGCCAGGAACACCGCGAATCGTCGTAAATATTAATAATCCGAGTCGACGGAGAGGCGGGCCCACGTCGTCGTAATTAGTGCCACCTCCGCCATCGCGGCAGCTTATTTTCGCGAATTCGTTAACGGAACGTTTACGCTCGACCGTTGTCCTCCCGTTCGCGGTGAGAGATATCGCGCCACCCTCGATGCAACCCTCCTCTTTGTTCACCGCGCGAGATTACCATCCTCTTAATTATACGCGGCACCGCCACGTTCCGCGAGATACACTTCCTACCCGGATAATTTCTATTAAATCGCGTTTCCGACTGTCTTTGACGTTGTCTCGCAGCTACGGAACCGGCCACCCCTGTGAAAATGAAACCGCGAGCCGCACACGGTATCCCTCGTCTCGAAATATCGAGGCACCCGAGCAGCGCAGCGGATTCGAACGGCGTCGTCCCATTTCACGGTTTCAAATATAAAACCTCGCCTAGCTATCTTAATGCACCCTCGAAATTCCGCCCCGTTAATATTGAAATACCCTCGCTATCGGTAACTCGAAAATCCCAGCGTCTTTTCTTGGCCCGTTCCGTTTCCGCCGGCCGCCAAATTAAAACTCCCGAGCGGGGGTAAAATATTCAGTTTCATTTCGAGCGTCCCTCTCAATCATCCACCGCTGGCGGCTGGTACGCGGCTGAACGCCGTGGAAAGACGCGACCGAGCGGAAAGCGCATCGGAGAGCGAACAACGCGCATTCAGCTTCTTTCCGTAATCACCCTTCGTTATTTAGCGATACCGCGTCGAAGCTTCCGCAGAAATTTCCACGACGATGACGCCAGGATCGCGAACGCTCGTCACGACCGAACACGAGGCTGAAGGTTCGCGGCTACCCGATGGTAGGGCGAGGGAGAAAAGTAAGTGGCGTGTCGTATATTGCGTCACGTTCGCGGTGAGAGGGCCACGTTCGGAATTCCACGATCCCAGCCGCGGCGGGGACAAACTGATTAGCGAGCTGTTGGTCGCGAGCGGAACGCGCAAGATGGAACCGACGGGGGTCGGCTGGGGTGGCGGATAAGAAGATACGTGAGCGAGGAAATCCCGTTACGGTGGGCGGGTCGTAATGAGAGAAGAAAGCGAGGAGGGGAAAAAAAAAAATAGCCGCGCGAAGGGGAGAGAAATGGATAGTTAAACTTAAAAAGCCGTGGGCCAGAGTGTAACGGCGGAGGTGGGAGGTGGGCGGACGAGGGAAGAAAACGAAATAAAGGGGGGGGTTGGAAATAAAGGAGAGAACGGTGGGAGGGCGGGACGGAAACGTCGTTGGTCGTGCTCCGCTCAGCAGGAAACTTTTAATTCCGTAACTCCCGGATTAAATTATCACGCTGAGACGATTGTCTCAGGAAAGATTACGAAAGGAGTCTTCTCAGCTGCCTGGCGGGCGCCGCACGGGCGTTTCTTCCTCCTAGCGGGCACGCGCAATCGTCTTCTGAGGCTGGGGTGGCAGAGGGAGCGAGAGAAACGGCCGGGTGCGGTGGCTAGGGAAAGGGGTCGAGTAAGAAACGACGACCAAATCCCTTTTTTGTCTGCAGCCAGCGCCGGTTGTTGCGCTCGGTTTAACTCGACTGCGACGCACGGGCCAGGGAAAGAAATAAGGAGACGCCGATGGAGAGAGCCGGGAAGCACCGGTGGAACACGGAAAATCCACTCGACGTCGAGGAACGAGACAGAGGGGGAGGGGGTTGCGTCGCGGGGACGCGAGCACGCGGGCTGGGAAGAAGCCGAGGTACGAACAACCGACGAACGGCGGTGATTTATCTTTATATCGCTCGATATGAGATAGGAGACACGTTTCGACGGATTCAGCGACGAACCGCGCAGCCAGCTCTCCCAATTAATGCTCCCATCAGGCTTTCCGGAGAGGGGGTTCGAGTATCGGAAGACTTAAAATTGTCTCGAAATTAGATAGAGTTCGATGATAACCGGAAAATTGGTTCCCTGGTACGAACAAAAGGGGGAGACCCAAAAGAAACGAAAGAGTCGCCGTGCCTTTAAGAACGAAAGGGAACGTCCTCTATCCCCGTTCCTCCCTTTAACCGGTGCCACTTCGTCGTCGTCGAGCGAGAAGGAGGCGCAAAGTTACCGTGTCTACAAGCTCTGCCCGGGGTTTGAGTTTTGATTAACTCGAAGGTCGACTTGAATTCGAAATCGAGTTTCCCTGAAAACTCGCCGTCCCTGCGCACATAACCGTGAAGGAAGCCAGCGGAGGAGGGTGCGGCGGAGGGCGATGGGCGAGAAAGAGACGGAATTTATCAGACCCCTTAGTCTCTGTTTGATTTGGATACACCGTCGTGACAGGTAGTTACGCGTTTCCCAGGACTCCTCGTCTGTCCCAGAGCACATCGTTCCGCCGGATATGCGTTATTATTAGGCGGTGAACCGCGAAAACGTTCACCCTGTATCGCGATCAAACGAGATGAAAATTAGCTTGTCTGCCGCGATACGCGATCGTCTTCTTCAGCCGTGCATCCTTTCATCCTGCGAGCACCGTTATTACCGCGCGAGCACGTTTTCTCTCGTCTTTTTTCTTCGGTTGCGAATATCTGTCGCGCTCGTTGCGCGCACCTAAGCGGTTATTTGCTCTCAAGTATAATAAATGTACAGCTACCAATGGCAGCGCGCTAACCTGTTCCCAGGTTCGCTAATATGGCTGAGCAAGCGAACAACGTAGTTCAGTGTTTAGATCGCACAGAAAACGAGGGTTCGAGCAGCAACGTCGACGTAGATTTAATCAGGCTCGTCGAGCAGCTTTATTTCCGTTCGCGAGAACGTTATAATTGTCGAGATTCAATAAGCGGGTCCGCGCTCCTTATCGACCAGCAGATAGAATTTTTTTCGATCGTACGGGTCAGATAATTATCGTTAACGGGTAGGTTAATTGCCGATGCAATAGAAAGTAAGATCGTTAAGCGACAGATCCTTTTAGTACACGGTGCTAACGATACTCGACTCGCAATGTTATCGTATCGTTAATTAGCGATCCGCCGGACATTTCCTTTCCCCCACCCCTCCGTCTACCAACCCCCTTTTTATTTCTCGACCAGATCACAGTCGCGTCTCGAATTCTGTAAAAATGGAACGAGTCCGCCGTTGGATTCACGGTTGAATCTGTTTCGACCCGCGGCGCGCAACGTAATTACGAAACGAAAGGAGGAGAAGGAAGAGGAGAGCCGGCTCGCGCATCCTGTATTTTAATGCCAAGATCATTTTCTGCTGATAGTGGAACCAGCCGTCCATTTACATTATTGCCGGCTGCGAAAGTGCACCGCTTTGATGAATTTTTAAGACGCTCGCTCGTCAAACTCGGCTCCGCGGCGAGCTCGTCCGAGTCCGGGCCAAGAATCAAGCTGAAAGCGTTTCGGCTAAACGGGGAGCCGTGGAAGTTGTCGCAGTTTAATATTCAACGCGGAAAATTTGATCGCGTGTCTATTACCTCGAACAACTTTACAGCTTTCGCCAGCGTCCTATAAACTACGACGGCCCCGCGTCACCACCCGTCTTTTATTCCGTTTTATATCGCGACCCGGGGTCCGCGACGTTCTTATTAGGCTGCCACGGTCGGCCAGACGTATCGCGGGGCCACCCGTAATTTCCGTAAACGACGAATCGCTATACGAAACGTATATCGAGTCCGCTGCGTAGCCGTTTTCCAGGCCGATGGATCGACCGGCAGTAAACGAGCAGATAGGTCAGCGAAACAGGGCCTGGCGAAGTGTCTGAAAAATCGAACTGCACGCGCGGCAATAAGCTCTTCCTCTTTACGAGCTTGATGTTCGACGTCGCATAAAAGCGCCGCCGTGGCCGTATCAGCGTTTGCTGGTAGCGTCGAAGAGGGGGCGATTTCGAAATCCCCGAGGAAACGAACGCTTCGAGCCGAGTAACCTCGATAACGAAAAACGAGCACCGAGCCAAGCCTACGAGACGCACGATTTTACGCCGTTGATCGAGATCCGACTGGTCGAAAACTCGGGGCGGCGATAATGTTGAAAATTTCCTACGATTTTCCAGCTGCTCGACGCTCTAACTTCGCCGAATAGTCCTTTAGACTCCTTTGAACGGATCCTCACAAAAGCTGGACCCGGTTTTGTTCCGCTTTAAACAATTATACAATCTTTTAACGGCGAAGGGGATTGAAGATAGCGAGAGGAAGAGAGGCGAAGCGGCGGGGCTTTTAAAGTTCGACGACGTATTGCCGGAACGGCTGGCTGGCTGAAGGAGTGGAGCAGAAAAGAATGTTTCGAGGCGAGCCTGCCAACCGTGGAACGAGATAAGCGCGCGGAGAAGGGAAACGGATATTTGTTTCGAGTTTGCCGCGAGTTTGTCGGAAATTGCGCGATAAGGAATAATAAGAGAAAAGGTTCTGCGAGCGACTCTTTTCGCGCAACGATAATCACGGATGATCCTTTGGTAAATTACTGTCGATCGGTTTGACGAATTACGACGCAACGAAACGTATCGATCGAGTAATTCTGTAACGCGCAGTCGAAGCGCCCTCGATAGAATCGTCGAACAGCGACGACGATCGGACAGGAACAAAGTTTCCCGTGCGCATTCGTCGACGCGTAAACTCTCTCTCTCTCTCTCTCTCCCTCGACTTCGCAGACGTAGCGACAGAGACTTTATATTAGAAGATTATTCCAACGGAAGATCAAGGGTCGCGATTAAGACGGTCGAGCCAATGGAACCCCGCGTCTGGTCGCGTCCACGCGATCGATTTGGCCGCAGTCGTCGAAGAACCGGTCTCCCAACGAGTAATCGTCAAAGCAACAATCGTTTCACGGTTCGCGTGTCTTTTACGAGGATCCATATTACAAGGACGTGTATCCGCCGTGAAAGGTGGCGGGCGCGGTCGCCGCGTATTCTCGTCGCTCGCGTACGTGGCCCGAGAAAACTCCTCCGCCGGGCTACCTTCTGGTTTACCCTCGATCATAGAGCCCTTTGAGGGCGCGTTTCCGCGCGACTGCCTCGCCTGGCACCATTGTTTCGGCGACGCGGCTGCGGGGAGCTCGACGAGCGGCGCGACGACGCTGCGGCGGTTCGTAATCCCCCGGAGCGCGGGAGCGGCCAAGAAAACGCGATCCCGTCCCGGCGTCGCCTCTGCCGGGATAACAAGAAACCCCTGGAAATACCCGGCCGCGTTATCAAGCACGTAGGCGAGGAGGAACGAGGAGGAACGAGGAGGAGGCGAGGGGGATGCAGAGGATGAAAGACGAGAGGCGCGAGGCCGGTCCAAAGAGTTTGGGATTCGGTCGCGGGACGCGCACAGAGCCCCCGCACGTATACGAAGAAACGTCAACGGGAGGATTCGAAATTTGGCTGGCTGCGTACAGGGGGATCCAAAAGTTGGCGAGCGCGTCCCCAGGCTCGCGGAAGATACACGAACTCGTTCACGGTGCGCGCGTGCTACACTTTGGGGCGTTCTGTAGCGTAGAAGGGTGGCAGAGGAGACGAGATGCCGAGCGGAACGACAGCCAGCCGCGGGGCGGAGCTGAACGCATCCAAAACAGGGATTTCAGGGAAATCCTCGGACACGGTTGACTGAGTAAAATATCCTTCATTGCTATTCCCAAGGTTTCGAGGACCCGACAGAGAGGCTGCTCCTTTCTCTCCGCCGCGTCGTAGGCGGGAAAGGAAGAGACGGAGCCGCGCGAATCGAACGAGACCAGCGGCGAAAGGGGACGGCGACCTGGGAAAGAAGGGAAAGGCACAGGAACGGCCCTGCATTGCGACAACTAATGAACCATCTTGGAACGGACCCCCAAAGTCCCGTGAGACGTGACGGCGCAATGCAGTCGGCCAGCCAGAAGCGCGGGGCGACGCCGACGTCGTCGACGACGGCAACGACGACGACGCCGCCGCCGCCGTCGGTAGACCCGGTTGACTTTTTGTTCTTGTCATCCCGCGCCACCCTTCCAATTTCTCTCCGCAGACCGATCCTATCTCCTCGATTCCTCCGCCGTCTGCTTCCTCCTCTTTCCTTCTCCTACCCACTCTTCTTTACCTTATTTCCTTAAGACGGTTCCTCTTCCTCTTATAAAATCTTATTTGAATTTTCTTCCTGACTGACCAACGAACGTCGCTCGGACCTTCGGTCCTCGTTTCCTCCGGAATTATACTTTCCTCCGTCCTTCTTTTTCATTTCCGTCCCCTTACTCCTATCCCCCTTTTCTCTCCGCCTCCGTCTCCGTCTTTTCGTTCTACCGGAACGTAGAACTTGATTTCACTTCTGCGTCCCCCGTGTTCTGCCCTGCCACGCTTGGCCCCGAACGCACGCCTGACTGGAATTCGAGCCGAATCAGAGGAGCGAGATTTTCGGATCCCCGGAGAACAAAGGGGATTTTTGCACCGCGGCCGGATGACACGCAATAAGCTCCGTCTTTCGATGTTTCCGTAATGCAACGACAAACGCCCGGGGAACCCATTATAAAATGCAAAGCGCTCGCCTCTCGTCGCTCGCCCCTCTCTGTCGCTCTCCCCGTCGAAGATACGCGGTTAATGCATTATGCTTTTAGAATACGTCCCAGTAATGTGATATAGTAATATTACCCTCGCGCGCGGCGATTTTTTTCGTTATTCACGGTTTCGCGCGATTTCGGCGCTATCGTCCCGCGATATCAGCTTTTTATACGCGGTCGTCCGCTTTGAACGGAGAAATTTGTATGGAAAATTCGGGGGTAAGGTTGGTATATCGCAAATACCAATTCGACGCTTCTCGAACGATTCCAGGGTGCGGCATCGTTAAAGCGTTCCTCCTCGCGCCGCGCGGAGAGGAGACGCGCCTCGCCCAGGGCAACAAACAATATTCAAATTATTTCGAAATTTATGTCCCCGCTCGGAGCCGTAGATTTTTCAGTAATGAAGAGAAAAGGAAGTAAAACGAGGAGGGCTGGCCAGGCAGAGCAGGGGTTAGGTTCTGGCGCGCCGTTAACGGGCCGGGAAACAAGGCGAGGGGCCCTAACTTTCGTTACCGCGCCGCTGCCGGGAATTTATTATTCCGCGTACGAAAAAGGGTGGCCCTTGTGTAACCCACGTCCACTTTAACGCAATTACCGCCCCCGTCGGCTCCGCGTAGGGTGGAAACGCGCCCCGCGCGATCTCCCAGCCCGCGTTTCCGCCGCGTTGCGTCCGAACGCTGGCTCCGCGCGATCCTCCAACGAGAACTCGAAAGCTTGCCTCGACTAATCGCGGGAGCGAGTCGAAGTTAACTCTGCCAGATACGTCGCGGGACGATATCGAGACGCGAGCCGGAAGGTGACAGCGTCGCCGTGACATTGCGAAACCGAGAAGCGGAAATTTATGGAACGCGCGAAAGGTCGAGGAGCGAAGAGACGGGAGCGAGAGAGCTGGTTAAAAGTTCCGCCAGGCGGAGGAGAAAGTTTATCGTAAAAGTGCGATTGGGAAATGGACTCGTTAAAACTGGACGACTGTGAATAATTGCGGTGAACGCGAAGCTGCTGGAAACTGTGCAACGAATTTAATCGCTGTTTAATCATTTAATATTTCAATAGATCCTAATGTTTCTTTCGCGATGTATAAAAAAGTGTTGAAAATTCCGCAAGAATTACGAAATTCTTCCAACGCATCGTTACGATCTTCAGACGTAATGGACGTTTCTTTCCCATTGCTTCGCGTAGAGGAGCGCTCGAAAGGGAGCAGTCAAGAACACTAAGTTGCGTTTCCCGGAAACGTCGAAAATTCCGGAGGACAACAAGTCTCCGGACAAGGCGGAATATCGAATTTGCGGGGAACTTGGTTGAATATCGTTCGACTGTGGGGCGGTTCGCGCTCGAACGAACACGAGCGGGCTGTCTGCGGGCTCCTTTCCCCGCCAGGGTGGCAGCCGTCCCGGTGAAAGCGGACAGGACGCAACAGCCGTGGGGAAAAGTCGGATGATAAGACAATGGGAGGGAAAAAATGAATGGCCGTTCGAACGAGGGCGTGAAAAGACGCAACGGAGCAGACTGGCGGCAGGCGTCGACGAGATAGTTCGCAGAGAGAGGAGAATTAACCCCCGATTATTCGATTCGAGCCAGCGTGGGAACGCGTCGAGATAATTTACCAAGTTCCGCGGATAATACGCGTTTTCAACATCCCCGTGTTTCGAAGTTGATCAATAACAATAGCCTCTGGCTATATTACAGGCAGGCGGTAATCGCGGACCACTGTTTACACCAACTTTTTTCCCTTGTTTCGGCTAGCTTTTGTGCACCGCCGGAAGTTTTTCATTAAAATCGAAAGCACTCCTTTCACGGTAAGACCTCCGCTAACATCCGGCTGCTTATGGAAACTTCCACCCGGCCGACTAATTCTGGGCTTCCTCGCGTAGCCAGGAGTTCTGGATTTGGCGAAAAAAATTGATCCGTTTAATTAAATTCCCGTTCGATCGTGGAAACATCGTCTCCGCGTGGAAAACGCTCGACGAGGCCGCGTCGCCCCTGCGACAGACAGCTCCTCGAGCGTAACGCGCGCGAGCGCGGTTTTTAATTATTGAAATTTTCCGATCGATTAAATCGGCAACAGCCGCGTAATTATTGCACGCGGAGAACGGCAGACGATTCGTGCCGCTCGCATACCTACGAAACGAAGCCATTCAGGGCGGCGCGCGTGTTCTCCGTTACGCGTTGGCGAACGGCGCTCGGCAATTTCACGGGATCAGACCCAATGGCCGATGCTACGCGAGCTTGCAATTGCTGCCGATGGAAATTCCGCGGAGCCGTGGAACGGGGAACAAGAGGCGAGAAGTAGATTATATCCGAGCCGAAAGTGAGACGTAAACTGGCGTAACGGTGTACGCAAAGGGTAGCCCGCGAGACAGGGCAGACTCCATTCCCCGGGTAAGGGTGGAACGAGGGCAGAAACGGACAATTGAACGGCGGGAAGGTATGAATATTAAGCTGGCGATACCGTCGCTGGAATATTCGACCGCTTCTCGGGAGAATTTTAAAAGGCGGTCGGAAATAAGACGCGGGGTAAACGCGATCTCGAGCGATCGACGTGGAAATATTAGGAGACAGCGTGGACGATCGCGGGTAACGCGACCTGGTCCAAGAAGTCAAATAGAAGACGAGGCGCGACGAGGTACGACAGATACAGGCTGGATCGAATATATTAAAGGAGTGGGCGGTCGAAGGGGCTCGAAACGGGGGAAGGTAAATTTCGACCGCGCACGAGAAGAGGTCGCGGGCGGTAGCAATACGGGAAATGTAATTCACGAAAGACAGAGACCCGAGTCTGACTCGCGGCACTGCTATACGCTGGCCAGGCCGTTTCACGCTACGTTTACCATTTTATTTTATTTCGAAAGATATATATTTTTCGACTTTATTGCTCGTCTCGCGCGCTACGACCGCGGGGCGGTGCCGCGAGCCGAGCCCCGTGGATTTATTAAAATTTTATACCGTCCCGTATTTACGAGCGGGATTATGGAAAATCGGAGGGCACCGAGTAGGACGCGTCGCGGTCCCTTTTCGTCGTACATCGAAACAACGAGGATTTAACGTTCCTCGGCTCGTCGCTTCCGGGGAATCGCAGGAATTACGCGTCACAGCTGGCAAGCATTTCTTCAAGAGCGGTTAATTCAATTTACAGGCTTCGACGAGTGTCTAAACAGCCGAGAGACAAGCGCAGCTACCCTCCGTGCCAGCCAAAAATCCACCCCGCCCACAGAAACCGTTCACGCCTCTAATTACCAGTCAATTAGCGCGAAAGTTCTGGTGACATCCTTCCAATTCGTTCCACGGCGGGTCCGGCGGATAGGGCGGGGTGACAGGGGGGTGGGAAGGCTCGAACTAATTTCCGCGGAACGGCTACAGAAGTTGGGGAAAATCGTCTCACTTTTTCGTTAATATTAATTTCGCGGAGACAGCGTGCGCGCCCGCGCGCCAACAGGCGCGTAATAAAATAAATTCATTTCCATTTCTCTAGGAGCAGAAATACAACGAGACATCGAGCAAGGTGAGAGAGAGAGAGAGAGAGTGAGAGCAACGCGATGCAGAAGTTCCGTGGAAGCCAACGAGCCAACCCCGCAGCAACCCCTACCGCGTCGCTTTATTATCTCGAAAGCTATTTCACCGGCTGCCTATTCGCTAATAGGATTGTCACTCGCGTGCCTTTTGCCAGGCCAACGTCGCGTAGCTCTGATTTGCGGTTTCCCTATCGCTGGTCGAAGATATTCCTATTCGCGTTCTCGTTACGCGCGGCCATCGCCGTCGTCAGGCGGAAATAAAAGACGGAACGGGCGCGCGGTACGAAATTCATCGTGCAACTCGCGCACAGATCGCGCGCGAAGAAATAACTTTCGACGATCGAGTGGATTCCGTGGTTAAATTCATTTGCGAACCGCATAGATGGGTGACGGAGTTTGTTTGATGAACGGATCGGCCTGGTTTCGTCGAGCGACATTTGCGCTCGGATGGAGAAGTTGTGTTTCTATCAGTTGACTATGATGAAGGGGTGGTTTTTGTAAAAAGATCCGAATCGAGCACGGCGGGAAAGATAGGAGGCGAGATATAGGCAGTAATAATCCTCTTTTCGGGTGATCCGTATCTGTCAACGGTGAACTACAAACCTTTCGTATCGTTGTACATCGCGCGAAATGAAAATGCACCGCTTCGAAATTGGATCGCTTACCTGGAACAGAGAAAGAGAGTTTTGCGATCAGTAAGTATGCGGTGTTCCCGCGCGATGATAGAAATGTAATAAACAAATATTAGGCTCGTAACGATTCGCTCTGCACCCTCCTTAACATTCCTCGCGCGTCGTCTTACTTGCGACGCCGAGTGAATATCCGAAGCCTCTTGGCGAACCCTTTCTCCGACCGCCTTCGCCAATTAATCCATTCGAGGGCGAAGATCGTGCGGGTTCGGTTCCGAAAGAAATTTGCATTCATCAAGCGTGGACCGAGCGGTCGGGTCGCGACTCGCTAAAAGAAAACGACGCGACATAAGGCGAGGGCGAAGTCGGAGGCAGCGTTAACGACCATCCGAATAATTCACTCTCTCTCTCTCCCTCCCTCTGGTGGCCGTAAATTAACACCACGTGGACGGTATGTCGGATGAGGCTGTCGTGGCCCGCGTAGAATTCGACGCACGATTTCGAAACTTCTTCGACGGCTCAATTTCGTCAACTCGGAGAAAAAGAACTCCCCCTCTCGGCCCTCTGCCACCCTCGAGTGCCCCACCCCCGCCTCGAGCTCGTCCACTTCGCCGTGTTTCCCTTTCGAGGAAAGAGGATCGGGCCAGGCTCTCCCGGCTAATGTCATCTGGGTGGGAGAAAAAATTGCTGCCGATTCAAGGACGTGCTCTAGACTCTAATATGTTTCGCGTATCCCACTTTGTCGCGTCTCGTGGCAAGCGTCGGACGAGGAGGACGCACGAGCGCCGCTGGGCGAGCCAGAAGCTGCGGAAGGGGACGCGGAGGATGGCTCTTCCGTCGTGGCACTCGAACCCAATCCCACTTTCATAAGTTTTCGCAAGTTTTGCGGCAGCCACTGCCGTCTAATAGCCGGCTCTCCCTTCTGTCCTGCAAGACGAGCCGCGCTCTATCTGTTCCGCGCGTCCCTTCTTTTCCTCCCATCTTCGCTTTTCCTATCGCGAAAACTTCGCGACCGTTCGAGCTCCGCAGACTTTTCAACCGGCCATCGACGTAACTCACCGCGCGAACATCCGCGCGTTCATGGAAATCGCGAGGAGAAGGTCTTCCATAAACTCGACTCTGAAGGAACCGCGAGAACCAAAGGTAGCCATCGTTAGAGCAGTCCTCCTGGTCGTAGAACGCTAGAGGTGAGATCTCTGACGCAATAACCATCGGTCAACAGTCGAAGATCCTAACGGATCGACTCGAGGCGACGCAGCGATTGGACATTAGGACGACAGAGTTCGATGGCGGGTAGTTAGAAAAACGATAGCGTCCAGACGACAGGTCCACGGCTATCGTGATAAACGAGCCTCCGATCGGCGTTATATTGAAATCTTAAGGGACGTTTATATTCTCTTAGATCGGCAGACGCCATATGGCACGCTGGGAGGACGCGTCATTACCGCTGGGACATCGAGGCTATCGAGGAAGAAAACTGATACAGACGCCGCCCCGCGTGCCCTTCCGGCTCCGTGGAATTGATAAAGTTCGTCCCGAGTTTTTCGCCGCCGACCTAAACTCCCCTAACCGGTAACTCGAAATTACGGCGCCCACCGCGGCTCGCCCAGCCCAGCCACGGCGCGTAACTTCCGCCGCGGCGTGATTCGATAAAAATTGTTTCGACCTACGCGGCGGTGATAGATACGGTATCGACGAGATCGCCGGCAGGACGAGAGCTGGATCGTTTTATGGAAATTTAATGGCCGCGCCGATTTCGACGGCCATCCCGTGGAAATTTACTGGCTCGATTTCTGAGCTAGGAGAAAGGTATCCAGCGGCCGCGTTTGCATAAATATGACGGATCGCGGGTGTTTCGATTTAACGACAGTTGCGTTATATACTCCGCGAGTTGTTTTCCGCGAGGTCCTCGCGAAATGGCGGCTGCGAGGGACGCGCGAAGGGGGAATAAAAATTGCGCGATTTAAGGAGACGTTTGTATATCGATGAGCGTGCGTATCCGGTAATAACGAAGTGGAAATGATCGCTGGGATATCGTTACAAGATAAACAACGCTCCCGCGATTGTTACGCGGAATAACAAGGCGCGCGAGCAGAAATTGATCCAGTTTCGCTCGCGGACAGGTTCCAGGGACGGCCGCGATTTCGCGAATCGTGCATCATCCGCGATCGCGAGCAATTTCCATATTGAAAACGATTTAAAGATTAAAAGGGGGGGGCAGCTGGGGGGATGGCGCGCGGATCGAACGCGCAACGCGAACGTTTTTCCGTTCAAGCAAAAAGTGTACACAGGCGAATGGAAATGCTACCGATTAAATATCGCGACGATCGAGGAATACAGGAGCTTGCATTGTTATTACTATTGCACGCGCGCACGAAACACCGTGCAGTAATACGAAGGAATTTCAAGCTATCGCGTTAAATTGTCGAAAATTACGTGGCTGAAGCTATGTAATAGCTTTCTCGAATGAACGAATTAATTATTGCGTCTGCATCGATATCGCTCGTACGCGCTCAGACTCGGAGCGCTCGAGCTTGTAAATAAACCGTCCACGCGTCCAATTCGACGAACTTTACGACGACCTCCGCCAAGCGGTCATTTAACGAGAGGACCGTGCAGTCGATTCATCATCGACATTATCGTTGCCGTTTCAGCCGCCGGTCTTTCATCGAGGAGCCGGTTCATTTTTTAAAAATAAAGCCCTAACGACGAAGGATCGCGGCTGATTCACCGCCCCAGTGCCGCTCCTCTTCTTCCCGATCACCTTTCTATTAGGCGCGCGATAAATCGACCAGTCATTCGGCTGGGCGGCTAAGTCGAAAAAATTCCACGCTCGAGGGTGGATTATGAAGCCGTCGATCAGCAACTAAAGAAGATTAAGCGGCCTGAACGCGGTTTGTAAGTCTCCTCTCTAGGAGGTGTCGCCGCCACCTCGAACATCCTCTCTTAACCGAGCTTCCTCGAGGATCCAGTGGAAACCAGTTAAATGGCGGCTGGTAAAAAATTAGCGACGAACTGGGTCCGTCAGCGTCGACTCGTCTCAATTTTTTTGACACGCAATTAGAGGAAATCGAGTGCTCGACAATTGAGATGCGAGACCGTTTCGAGCAGCTCTGTCAGTTATTCGTATCGATTTATTCAATCGTGTCCGGAATTAGAAAATTACGTTGTATCGAGGTTCCAAGTATCCTGCGCTTAGGAAAGCACGCTACTAAATTCGGTAACTTCTGCTAACAAAGTAAGTAAACGTCTCCTGGGCGCTATTACAACAACCCACGCGTTACGTGACAATTTAATCTCGCGTGATTAACGAGTAAAACGCACGGTATTTCAGTTGGTAACATCCAAGATACACGAGGAGAACGATTACGCTTTAACGTGCGCGCAATCCTTGCGAATAATATAATTAATTCGCTTCGTCGAATCGAATTATAAAAATCTGTTCGAGTTCCAGGATGGGAACGCCGCTCGTGGAAAATATTGGACGATTTTTCAGCGACCAGCAAATCCTAGACAGACGATCCTTTAAAATATCGTAGATCCAACTTACACTAAGTGGCTCGCCGTTAAAAATGGCGGACAATATTTCGCTGACTAGCGAATTCTCGCAGCGCGAGAACTTATTGTCGGACTACGTCCACCCAGAGTGTATTTAAAAAAGGGAAATAAAGGCTAAACATAGAGCGGCGAATCGATTCGACCCATTTTTGTGTCGCGGAACGAATGCAGATTAGGGGGTAAAAATAAAATTTCGCCACCATCTGGGACGTGGAGCGGCTCGCACGATTTCTTCGCGTTTAAATTTGAATAACCAGAAATAGCCTTCCGTAGAAACAATTACCGATCGATCCATCGCTCACGCGATTCGATGGGCTCCCACGATTTTTCACCCCTGTTGGGGGATCATCTCGCGTAACCGGAATTCCGCGATTCGCTCGCTTTTCACTTCGTGTCTCCGCGTGGTGAACCTCGCGAATTCCGATCGTTCGATCCTAGTTTGCGGCTGTCTAACGGAGACGATGTAACGCGCCAATTATCGTTCGTTGTAAAACGTTCTACTTCCGATGGAACGATGTATCGAGAGACTCGTATCGAAATGGGTCGCCTGTACTTTAAAACGGAGAACCTGATCCGCAAATTTATTCAGAGCGCGGAAGAGTCGAAGCGTTACGTTTTCACGATCTGATCGGCAAGGTGCGTCGACACGCGAGTGAAAACAACGCGAGGTTGCGAGTGTGTCACGCTGATCTCGCGTGTCGTCCGTCAACGCGAGGACGAAGCTCGCGCACGATACGATGTAACATTGTTTATTAAATTCGCGAGCGCGTTTAAGTTCGCTCCAGAAACGCGACCGTGTTTCAGCTGTCTCTGTTCACCTTTTTCGCTTGCCCTTTCGCTCGCGAAGTTTATTCGCGTAGATGCTCGCGTGTCTAATTAAACATGGCTCGCGAGCTCGTTATGTATGTTAAATGGTACAGTAAGAAACACTGAACAGCAGAGGGTGCATGAACGGCCAAACAGGGCCACGTGCATTTCCTTGAGGCATTCGCCTCTCTTTAGGGCCTTGTTTAAACGTTTCGATGGGCCATAGCCTTGGGGGTGTCTTCGAAGCTGACGCGAACGGTCTGAGAAGACATTGTTGTACGAACTCGACTTGCAGTCTGACACGCATCAATTTTAGTATAATCGTTTCGCCTTTTTCTTACAGTTACAGCAAACGAGTTCCAAACGAGGGACGTATTATTTACGTGAATAGTGAAAACTACGTACTCAAGATATTTCACTTTGCATCGAGCAGATCGATCCAGCAGACCGTTTGTGTCGCAGAAAGAACAGTTTCTCCTCGAAGAGAACACGTTCGAACGTTTCCAAACGCGAAGAATCCAAGGACACTTTGTTGGTGTCGCAACGGAGGCAGCCAGGGTGGCATTGCGCGCGGAATCGTTTCGCCTTTTTCTTACAGTTACAGCAAACGAGTACCAAACGAAGGACTATTATTTACGTGAATAGTGAAAATTACCTACTCAAGATATTTCACTTTGCATCGAGCAGATCGATCCACCGTTTGTGTCGCAGAAAGAACAGTTTCTCCTCGAAGAGAACACGTTCGAACGTTTCCAAACGCGAAGAACCCAACGACACTTTGTTGGTGTCGCAACGGAGGCAGCCAGGGTGGCATTACGCGCGGAATCGTTTCGCGTTGACGCGTGCAACGTGCCGCGAGTAGAAGGAACGTCGCGGGCCGTACACAGGGGTTTATTAGATTCGCGGCCGACGAAGGGGCGGCGAAAAAGTTGCCACGAACGGGACGAAGGAGCCGAGGCACGTGAAATATGAATACGTTTCGGTTGATTTGCACCTCGCGTCTCCTATTTCGTCGCGTATTCGAGCGTAGTCGGCGGCGCCCGGCTCGTCACGTACCGCTGCAGCCGAAACGTGCTTCAATTCTCGCGAGGCGAAGAACGCGCGCGAGCTGCGTCGCGACGGACACGTCCCCGTCGTCGAAACTTTCCCGTAGGAGCGTTAACGGGCCTTTCGCCGCGAAAATGAAAACGCCTCCGCGCGCGACCCTCGTTTTTTACGGCCCGCCTTTCGTCGACGGGGGTGGCGCGCGCGTTCGACGGCAGGCTGACGTATGGGGGTTGTTTGGCGTCGCGCGGGGGTCGAGGAGGTCGCGGGCGGGAAATTAGAGTTTCGAGTTGCACAGTTTCGAGTAAGTTTAGCGAGTCGGGACTCAGGCAGCGTCGCGTGCAGTAGCGGGGCGTAAGGGCGGTTGGTTGCTACACTTTGAACTGGAATTTGTAAGCTGTTGTACGTATACATCTGTCTGAAAGTGAGCAGATGTTCCTCAGACCTTATTTCAACGGTGCTTCGACGGTATTCGAAGCGTAGGTGCGCCTCGCATAAGGAACGCGGAACCTTCGAGACGCGTACGTGCGACATTTCCTTAAGCAGCGTCGTATCAAAGAAAACTTTGTCCGCGTGGAGGCGAAAAAAATGAGAAGAAATGGGAAATAAGTAAGAGGTGGAAAGAGGGTTGAGAGAGAGAGAGAGAGAGAGAGAGAGAAGGGGAAGAAAAGCCGAAAGGCTTTCGATGTTTAGAGGAACGAAGTCACGTAGTATTGCAGCCAGAACGTGCTTCAATCTTCGACAGAAGTACGCAATGCCGTTCCGTCGGGAAGTTCGCGGGGAATTTTAACAGCCGCCCGGCCAGCAGCTAAGTTTTCCATAACGAAATAAAGAACATCGAACTGGAACGCGGCCCGAAACACCCGGGTCCTTGGTTGCCCGCGAGATCATAACGAGCAATTTCCACGTCCATTAAAACGTGAAACGCGATCGAAGAAGAGACGAGCGCGCGATGCTCGAGCGAGGGAAATTTGAATTGCAAAAATTTAATTACCCCGTCCGCGACGACAAAGACGAGCTCGTCTTTTGACGGAAAGGGAGAGAAACGACGGACCGTTCTCTTTTCTTTTCCTTCCACCTCCCCTCCGCGCACCCTTCTTCCGCCCAATTCCTTCAACCCTCGTTCATCTCTCTCTCTCTCTCTCCCTCCCTTTTTTCCTCCCTTCTTCAGAGAGACGATAGAAGAGTCACGTACAACACGCGTGCTTCGATTCTCGACGGAACAACGGACGAAGAGAATTCCCAAGTACGCTTCCACTCTGAAAGTTGCTCGCTCGTGCCACCTTGTCCTTCTTCCAACTGCATTAAGAGGCCTTTCTTTACCTTCCGCACGCGCGTCGAGAGGAGCCCCTTAAACGGTGTACGACACCGATGGGAAATAGAGTTATTTGCGTGCCCCGTTGCCAGCCGCGATATACCCGCACCTTCGTTCGACGAACTTCCCTGTTCGCCAGGCGAACGACGAGTTTTCCAGCCACCAGTCTTCGCCGCCACCTGACGAACGGACGCCTAATTCTAATGCTTAACACTCGACGAAGTTAGCAGCGTTCTCGACTCGAGAAGCGCAGGTTTTTAAATTTAAGCCCGAGTTTCGACTTTATCCGCAGGAAACGAGATTATTTCAACTCGATGCGCAGGCGGATTTCGATAAAACGACAAATGAAGCTTGACACGCATCGGTGAAGTGCGAAACCGATTCCGTTTGATCGATGCGAATCACCCTTAATTGGCGTTAAACGAAAAGCACTTAGCGAAAGAATTCGCAGAGAGCCCTGCAAAACATCACGAACACCGTATTCACCGAGTCGAAGCTGAAGCGGGCGGCCGATCGATGAAACATAACCTGGCAATTAAACCAGCGAAAATCAACCGTCGTGTATATTACAAATTACCGATCTACGTCCAATTTTCGGTTCCATCCTATTTCATCGTATTATAATCGCGTCTACGCGCGTTTTAATTAACACCGCCGGGAGCTGCAAATTTACAGAGCTATTTCTCGCTTCGTCAATTTCGATCGCGCTTCGAGTTCACGGCTCGACGAAGGCGGGGGGGAACGGTGGAAAAAAAAATCTGCTCTAATAATCTGTCGGCCATCAAAATCAAAGATCCGGCCTCGGACGTCAAAGAGCTTGGGCGCGAGAAAAGAAGAGGAGAAGAGAGACAGTGAATGAAAAAAAAAAAAAATACAATCCATCCACTCGATATTCGCCAAAAGGTGCCATCATCGTCGCAGCTGCTTTTTATCGTTCATCACGTATTCCGAGCGAGACGAGCCGAGGATTTCCTGGCAATTAACGCCCGATAGCTTCGTCGCCGTGAAAATTCCGTTCGATACCCGCGATAATTGTAATGGATCGTCGAGCAAAACGCTGTTACAGTAATTCTCGCGTACGCGACCGACGTCAACCGCTGCACGACGTGTGGCACGAAGAGATTCGACGTTTATCTTCCTCTGGCCGCGCTAACGACTTCATTTAATCGAGCGTTTCAACCGCGATCGAGCCTCGTCCATTGGAACGCCGTTCGAATCGCGGAGATCCGCTCGCAGCTCGAGTTATTTCCAAATTTAATGTACAACGATCGCGAAGGGCCGATCGAAAAGCTCGCGAGAGACACCGTGCGCGACGCGGCTGATCGAATGGAAAATATAAATTCACCGGGCTCGGCTACACGGATAGTGGTCCGTGAAAAAGAGACAAACAGAGGGGATGAAGAAAAAAAATTGAATACAGGGGGGAAAAGGAGAAGAGACGGAAAGCGAGAAAAACAATTTCAATCAGAGGGCGATCGTTCACGCTCACCACTCGAATCGCGGTGCTCGCACCTACTTTTAATAGAAATAACATGGCCAATTGATCAAACAGTGACCGATCAGCCGTGATACCGTGTGCATCCGACGAGAGGGCGAGAGAAGGAGCGAGAGGGGGCGTGGGGGAAGGAAAAAAAAAACTCGCGCGATGCCAGAGAATACGGGAAACAGAGATCATCGCTCATCGAGATATCGTTTGCGGCTGTGGTCGCAACAGCGAGTCTAATGGAAGAGCACGGGAACAAAACGTGGGCCTCGAACAATGCACCGGAAAAAAGAGTACTTTTTCGTATTGAAAGGAGGGCGGAGAGGATCGATGGGCGCGACACCGAGCGTACCGCACCGCGTCTCGTTGGATTTTCCTTTGAATCTTCTTTCGATCCGACTATCTCGTCTCGCGAGTGCTGATTTTTAACAACAATTTGGTTCGTTCGACTCGTTGATTCTTCGTTCGTGCATAGAAAAAATGATCGTCGAAAATTGCTCGGTCGCGACGTGAATCCCCAACGAAACTCCGCGTCGAGGAAAAGAGCAACGCTTAGCTCGCGCCGCGACCGCGCGCGAGAACGCGCTCGCAAGAAGGGTGGTAAAGGGGGTGGAACAACCACCGCGTAATGTGCGGTGGTGGTGCGGGCGTAGCTAACCGAAAGGCAACAAATAAACGTCGTGCTATGAAAAATATCGGGCGCGAAGCGCGTGCAAGATAAACAGAAGCGCGGTTTGTAATGACGACGGTGGTGTTGCGCGCGTGCGGTTTCAACGCCAGCAAATTGCGTTGGCTGGAGAGCGGAAAAAATCAACAGAACGTGAACTCGAAGAACGAGAGAAAGGGACAGAGAGGGGTGGCTGTGGTTCGAGGGAAAAATCAACTCTTTCGAACGAGCCGGACGATTTTTCCCCAATCGTAGCATCTTTCCTCGTTAATTTTTCAATTACGATTAAACAGCTGTACGCCGTGACTACGCTCGACCACTGATTAAAATTAATTTCGAGAACATCAGTGGACGCAAAAAGTATTACAGGCTGCTACGTCTTAAAGTACGAACAGGAACCACGAAACCATAATTCGAACGCTGCCCTGTAGCTTTAGTGCACTGTCAACATCTAATGGTTATCGTGTATCCATGACAATATGCCCCGAGGATCGCACGACAGACAACACGAATCGTAGTTGTCTCTATTTCCCTAATTTACAGCGGGGAGTACACGGATCGACGAGCAAACTGCTAATGCTGTCTGCGCGAAGATGCATCTCACGCAACGAGGCAACGAGATTATCGCCTTGGAAATCGCTCGAAGCGGTAACGATCGAACCGTTCTTTCGCCTTCCCTTCAAATTTCGACTGGCAGCCGTAAAAATTTAGCGCGCAGTCAGGATCGCCTGGTCGGAGTCCAAACGAGGCGCTAACCATTCGCGAGATTTCACCGTTTCAAATTGAATCTACCCGAAGCGGAGGTGATTAGTCGGCTCGATTTCACGGTTCGTCGTCCAGGCACGAATGACAGTTAAAAATGATCCCCTGGTTCTCTCTCGCGAGGTTTCAGCAACGTCCTGCAGGGGAGACAAACAGCCAGAGCGGGGCTCGAAGGGGCTCGCGGGAAAGAGTTATCGGCGCGGCTCGAACGTCAGAACGGACCAAGTGTTTTCTAGCACGGCTAACGATTTCACCGGTGCTTGAACACCGGTAATCGATAGGAACGCTCCGCGATACCAAAGAGATTTCCTTTAATTGATCCTAAGAGTCCTCCTCCCGGCCTGGAGCCGGATCGCGAGCGTACCAAGGCTGCCACTCCATTAAATCCATCTGCATTCGAAAGACTGTACGAAAGCCCGAGTTCCCGTAACGAGGACGATCCGTCCCTGTCCACCTCTCCGCCCCGCCTCCACCGCTTCTTCCCTGTGTTTTCGCGCGCCGTTTCCCTCGCATTTTCCCACTTTTTCCCGCCGCGACGCCACTCTCTTTCTCTCTCTCTCTCTCTCTCTCTCTTCCTCGGACGTTCAATATTTACACACGGATCGATACCCCGACGAACGGACAATACTTTCCAGCGGCGGTCGGTATCGTTGAACTCCGTGGGACAGACGAGAGGAGAAGGCGAGCAAACAAGCGGCTGGAGAAAAACGGTTGAAAAAAAGGGGGACGAAAGACAAAACGGGAAGAGCGGAAGGTTGGACGCGACGAAAAAAGGAAAAAATGGTCGTCGGGGTGCGATAGCGTTGGCGTCGCTGATGGGTTCGCGCAATATTGATTCAATAACGGGTGAATTCCTCGCTGAATCGAGGTCTCGTAACGCGTATTAGCGACGTGACAGTTTGGTGCTCGTTCGAGATCGATTGGCGGCAGTGACGTTCGATATTCTTCGCTCCCTCGAGGGCGACTCGGCGGTTGAGGGGAAAAGAAAATTAGGGAACGTCCATTGGTATGCAGCGGGAGAAGTTTAAGAGGCCGAGGGAGCCACGTTGTCCACGTGGGATCGTATTTCCGGCGAAGGTGAAAAGAGGGCGAGAGGAGGGTGGAATTTGCGGTGCTCGAGGTTAAGGCGGAGGGCGACGGGGGTGGCTGGGCGGAGATACGCTGGTTTCCTCGTGGAGGCGCGCGTACGTACACACGACCACCCGGATAATGCGCGGGAGGAAGAGTCGAAGCGGAGAGCGAGAGAGGGGACGCGGTATTTCGGCTTCATTTCATCCTTTATGCCGGGAGAGAAGCCGGCTGGCGGCTGGCTGGCGGGAACGGAGAACGAGCCACGGTGAATTACAACCCCTTGCGAGATACCGCAGAATTCGCGTTCAAGATTAAACCGGCGTAAGTCGTTTTAGCCTGCAGCATTTAACAAGCTGGCCCTTTGCGGTGCCTGGGCCGCAGTTACTGGCCGTGGCCGTGGTGTTGCGGACGCCCGCCGTTTCTTCCTTCGACCGACGCTCACGCGTCACGCGGGTTACTACCGCTTCGACGGGGTTGCCCGCCAACTTTCCTTTTCCCTGGCCAAATTCCGGGACACGGGGCTGCGAGTCGAACGAGAAATGCTCGTCGCGCGGATTCTTCGGTCCCTGGAAAATCTGAAACACCTTCCTCGTCGACGACGACCCTTCGATATCGGTGTCACTCCGCTTCGGGAGGGTTGAATTTCGTGCGTTTGCAGAATTCTTTTACGAAGAACGAAGAGAAGCTCGAAACGTTATTTAATGAAGCGCCCGAACGGAGGATTCGTTTCTCCGAGCCGGAGAACGCTCGGCACAGTTTTACAACGCGCATAAACTCCCACACGGTCGGACGCAGTCTCCGTGTTGGCGCGCGTTTACGAGCAACGGGCAACAAATCTATCGGGGGCATCATGAGAAAATAACGCGCGGAAAAGCAGGTAAACTCGGCTAATTTATATATACCGTCTGATTCGGGAGCCGGGGCGCGTTCCACGGTGGAAAACGGAGAAAATAAGGGAGTGGGCGTGGAGGAAGGCAGGGTTGGGGTTGCAGTTAATCTTCCCGGTCCACTAGACGGTAGGAGAATCCGGCAATTAGTTCGTATACAGTGCATTGTCTTTCCGCCGCGCGTCCCCTTCCCTCTCTCGCGCGCGCGCGCCTCACACTTTTCCGCCCCCGTCCCTTCTAATACTTCATACAGCCTCTTCCGGTCGAAATCTCGCGGCTGTGTGTAACGCAGAAAGCAGATAATGTCTCTCTAACTGCACGTAATTAACAGGTAGCTCCCCATTGTTAGCCGCGCCCTCCATTCGCGTATCACGACCCCAGTTTTTCGTGCCGGAACTTATTGGACGAGGCAACGCGCGGTATTATCGCCGCGGACGACCAAAAAGTTATCAGAATTGCGTTTTGCTTTTTTTTCCGTCCTCTGACGCGGCTCTTCGCGGAATTCAAGCTTCGCGACGAGCTTTTCCCTTTTTCTTTTTATAACAGGGCGGAAATGATCGATCAATCGTCTTTAACGGGACGCGACCGTATCCGCGCGTTGATTAGAAAATAAATACAAACGAGATGCATTGAATATCGTGCAACCTCGAACGGGGATGTTTCATCTTTATTTCCCCTTGGACCGCGGCCAATTTATTTCAGTCGCCGATCGCCAATACCACTTCTACGGTAGAACACTGTAGAAGAGCACCGCGTGCGAGAGATAAATTCGTGGAACGCGACGTGCTCCTTGGAGCTCGACTAAAGGACGTCCAACTTCGATGCGACTAATAATTAACCGCAATAATCGGCGAGTTTCATCGCCGCAAAAAAAGGTACACGACTCCTGCGACGCGATGGGGGGATGACGTGGCCCCGGACCTTATTCCAGACGCGTCACATAAAATATTCAAGATGAGCGGTATCAACCGCGAGTCCCTGCATAAAATAACCCCCGATACCTCTTCGCCGCGCCGTTCTTACCACCGCGCAAACACTGGACCACCTCGCGTTCTCCATCTCTCCCTCTCTGCTTCCCTCGCCTCGACGACCGCTTGGCTCGACCGTGAAAGATGATAGCGGTGAGAACGGAATGCCATTAGCATTTCTCATTTCTGCTTTTTGCCACTCCTTATCTACCGTCAGCCGGCGTTCGCGTTCGTCGCGCGGCACGTCCAGGATGGAAAATTCGCGGGAAATACGAAAAAAAGGAACCCACCCCTCGCCGTCTAATTAAGTACGTGCCACGCGACAGGGATCGGTGGTAAAGCGAACAGCCCCGGGTCTGCTTTCCTTCCATGCATCGCGAGGGCATTTATACGGGTGTTTAAGCGGAACGAGCGGAGCACTTTTCGAACTTCGATCGGATTCAACGGCTGGGAAGTGTCTCGCCTTGTTCGGCATGAATTCGACAGAGGCTCCGATCTCGATCCGCTCGTACGATCATTTTTCAATCGGATCATTCGCGCGCGCTCGTAATTGCCAATTAACGAAACGTCGGTCGGCTCGTTTAGCGAATAAAATTCAATTTTATCGCTGATTCGCCTCGACGGTACACGTCTATCGACGTGAAATATAAACGACCGACAATACCAGCCGCAGAGCACGCGTGCGATAGCGATTGTACACTTTACAAAACTATTTTCAACAATATCGTAATGGACGAAAATTATTCGACCCATCGCGCGCCTGTTCGCTACGCGGTTTCAGCTTCTAAGAGGGCGAGGATCGAGTTAATGAATCGAAATTTGCCCAGCCCCTGGTCCCGCGGATTAATCTAAACAATTAGCTCGCTGATCCGCCCCCCCCCCTCTTTAAGCCTGGCGTACGAAAATTGCGGATAGAAGAAAATTTCGCGGCTGACTTTAATCGAGCTTGGAAATTTCCTAGCGGCGGACGGAGAAGTTTCGAAGCGAGGTAACGCGAGAATCATCGAGTTAACCCGCAGACTCTCAACTTCGGATTTCCGGGGTCTTGCCCGGCAACCGTGCCGTGAAACACCCAGGATCGTTTGGTTATTTATGAAATTAAGATCGCGTTCCTTAACGCACGCTAACGACTTCGAACTGTGCCGGACTAGCCGGCTAATTACGATCGACGAGGTAGAAGGAGATCTCAAGTAAGCAAAACCCGTGCGAGGTAAATTCCAATCGCAGGCGCCAATTACGGTTCCGCGTGCGCACGTTTTAGCGGGCGTGACGCGATGCAATTATCACGACGATACGGCGAACAAATTTCATGCGTTGTCCGTAAGTTGTTAGTTTTTAGCTGACTCGAGTCGCCGCTGCGAAAAGATTGCGTACGCGAAGCGTCTCGTCGAGGAGAACGTCGACGAAGCTACTGGTTGCATCGAGAAATGGTCCTGATGAATATTTGAAAGGTAATTTTCACGAATCAACGACGGCAACGGCTCCACGGGCATTCGAACAGATCGATCGGAGCAAGATACCCTGTCAATTAAAAAATACAGTTTTAACAAGCTTTAATTGAGAGGAGGAAATCGAGGGAAGCTATTCGCTACGCGCTTAGAGTATCGCGTTGCATTTCGTAATTAAAGGAACTGGTAATTAATGATCGGTCTTGCAAAAACGATAATACACGCGATCGTTGCGCGAGGAATAATTCAAGTCGCAAAACGAAACGAAAAAATCATCCTCCACGCCTCGACACCGTCCCTTCCCATTTAACGTCCCCTTATTTGGACGCATTCCACGTTCTTTGCGCCGCGGCCCCAACTTCCGCGACTAATTGTAAGCGAGCGCGCGAGGAATCGGAACCCTTTCGACAGGGATCGAACGGTCCCTTGCAACTTTTTAATTAGAACCAGCGGAGACGAGCGCGGCGTTCCAGTTATGGGCGCGCGGATCCGCCGCAATTTCGTCCTAGATTCGTCGAGATTAAAAAAAAAAAACGGACGTTCTCCACGCAGAATGCAGATCCGCGAGCAGATTCGGTTTCTGTATCGGCCAAGCAGCCGAGCCGTAAGACGAGGCTCGCCAGGAATTATTCATTACCCCGACCCCGCCGTCTTCCAACCCTCCGCCACTGGCAGCGAACGCGCCCCGTTCGCGGCACTTTTCATCCCCGTCCTCGCTCCCCTTTCGCCCGTTCCGCGACGCTCACTTTTCAACTTCGTCTGTAAACCAGCCGCGCGGCTGCTGAAAGTTACATCGGCGGAGGGTCTGGTTCCGTGGCAAAAATTGAATAGTTAAAAATTCATTAAAAAGAGAGGGAAGAAAAAAAAAGAAGAAGAAAAAATACGCTGATGAAGCTCCGCGGAGCTTCGCGCGAGCATCGAGCCACTGTTTCCGCCCGCCTTTTCTGCCTCGTTCTCCGCGCCCTTCTTTCTTTTCTCTCTCTCTCTCTCTCTCTCTCTCTCTGGCCCGCAAGCTCTGGTTTCGGATTCGAAACTTCGAGCTGGAACGAATTACCGAAAAGCGACCGCGACTGTCGAATGTCTCCTCTGAATAGCGGAGGATCGCGAGAAATTGCGCGGAAATTGCGACGAGTTACCGGGCAACATCCCGTTTTGTAGTTAGGTTACGTTGGTTCCGCGCGACGAGCGCTGTGAAATTGTCGTCGATTCATTTTTACGACGGTTCCTCGGTTCCGCGACTGTACAGGGGACGACGAGAGGACGCGAACTGTGTAATTTCGATGGAAGGAAACGTTGCTCGCGAATAGAAATTTGTTTGTTGCTCTTAAGCCTGTTTGGCTCTATTGTTACTGCAATCGGACCACGATCAAAGCGTTCGAACCCCCGAAAAGCCCCAACGCGTGACTTATTTAACTAGTCATTGAAACGGCAAGCAAGCAGCGAAGTTTGGGCCAGGACGGTCCGGCAAACCCTACTAATTTCCAACCGTGGCGCTCCATTAGCCAAATATAACTAGATAAACAATCAGAGCACAAACGGGAGCAACATCGCGGGCATACCATCCGGATTCGACTGACAATTCGTGCGCAGAGGGTTAATTTGTTCCGTCATTGTTCACCGTTACACCGTTTCGAGCCATTGTGAGCTGTTCATTTGAAAATTAAAAGCTTGGAAAACTAAAAGTACGTCGGCGCACAAACCGAGCAATAACCGGGCGTTGCAGCGCGCGGTTATTGTGCAACGTTAAATGACGCGAGCTGTTGTTCGTCATTACAACCGAAACTTCTTATTTGACCCGACAATCGTCGACAATACCCAGCAAATGTCGCGCGCAGCTCCGATGCGGCACCAGGCGCATCGAAAAACCAATTCGGATCGTTGTTACCAACTGCGCGATTGTCCGTCGAAATAGCGATTAAATCAAATCTCATCAGCCAGCATCCCCGCTAAGCCCGCCACGGTCCGCTAATTTTCGAAACGAACAGCCTCGTCAATTAGTAACATCAGAAGGAGCAATCTGACAAGGAGAAAGGCCGATTCGTGGCCAGCCAGCCGTTCGAGTCCATCTAGCTCAATCTGTGGCCTGCGCTGTATAGGGATAATCGAAGCTACTTGCCGTTAGAGGTCCCAGTTCTCCATTGAATCTGTTTACCCGTTTCGTTTCGTGCGAGCAGGTGAAATTGAAAACTGGAAACACGAAGACGCGCGCGCGGACACCGCCGCGCTTACGTATGGCCGCCATTAAGCCGGCGTGCTCGCGGCGCTAATGAATTTAGCGTGTGGTAATCTGGCTGAACGGCACGCATCCATTAACGCCCAGGCGAAAGCTGACTAGCCGCGGACCGGAGACGCAAAAAAGCCGCGGCGTCCCGGCGAGGGGCGTCGATGACTCCGCGGCAAGGTCGAGCAGCCGTGTGCAGGAGAGCGTCGTCGACGCGGTCGGCGTTATGGCGGGCAAACAAAATATCGTGGCGTAACGGGACACGGGATACGGTGCTCCAGGGTCGCAAACCAGGAAAGCTCGACCGAGTACTCGTGCAAACAATGACGGCGAGGCCAGTATTGTTCTCCAAGTAATTGAATCCAGCCTACCATCCCCTCGGCCATCCGATGCTCGCCCTGCTCGCTCGTTTCTTCTCTCACCTCGTTGCCCCACCTGCCCGCCCCGCCATTCTCCGGGTCTCTTCTTCTTTTCCCCCTTCGTATCGACGCCCAGCCACCTCCGCGTTGGACTCGCGAAAATTTCATGAAATCTTCTCCCTCCCCGCCCCGTCTCGAACGAGATTCGCCGAGGAAATCGGCCGAAAGCTACCCTCCTCAGACGCTTCCTCCTCGCTCGACTTCTATATCTCTTCTGCACCCTCTGTTTGTCCATTTTCCATCTTTATCCGCGCTGGCTTCCCCGTGGGTAGAGATCGCGATGGGCGATGGAAGGAGTTGAACGCGTTCAACCGAGGCGAGGACTAAGGGAGGCTGACTTCTGTTAATGGGGAATGTTCTAATCTTCGCGGAGGCTGGAAGCTCGTTCCGGGCGCGCGTTCGTTTCGGGTATTTGCGATGGCTCCGCGGAATGCCGGGACTCCGCTGTCGTTGGAATAATTCGGACGATACGTAATTAGGTTCGCGGGGTTTTTGTCCCGCGAGGATCAACCAGGGCGCTTCCAAGTTTGATTAGGAATTTATTCGGACCCGGCTTCGCCGCGCATTAATTCTGCCGCGCGCAAATGTCCGGGCGCTGATCGACCGCATCGGCCAATTACTTCCATAAGTACCACTAAACCGGATAACCTTATCGAAGTAACGATCCACGACGACAGAAACGGCCTAAGTAACCTCGTCCGTAGAGAACAGGCCGAGCAGTCATCAGATAAGGCGAGCCATCAATCTTCCTTAACGGAATAACACTCGGGCAGCCCCCGTTTTAGGGGTTCAACGCGAAACAATCGACTGGGAACGGCGACGTAACGACGAAAACAAATTCACCGCTGCAGGAGGAACGATAAAGCGGCGGCGAAAGGAGTCGATGGTAATTCCATCGCTGTTATTTCGAGAGACGTACAGCGGATACGGTTTGCTCTCCGTGGAGAGTACAAAACGGGGTGGCCCTGCTCTTGACAAACGTGCTCGATACGCGGAAAAAGACGCGTCGTACGTACAATATCCATATAAAATAATGGCCGCGCGCAAGAGAGCGGGGCACCAGGCAGAGGGAGAGGGGACGGTGGTTCGTAACGCGGAGCGTTAACCCCGAGCATCGGCGACGTCCAACGTCGTAAACAGATATTGATATTGGCGTGTCATATTTGCACGGGGTAGACGTTTCCCCCGGCTTTCCATGCCGCTGACTGAATGCTCGCAGAAACAGCCGCGGCGCGTTCACTGGGACATTTGCGGACTACTTTATCATGAACAGACGATCACCATTTGCCCGGTACCAGTACGTAAACGGACGTATTAAAATTGCCGCGGCCTGCAATTTCAGCTGGGACGGAGCGCGATATCGAGCGAGCAACGATATCGCCATCGAAGACCTTCTTCTTTTCTCTCGAAGCCAGCCTTTGCGAGACGCCTGACAGTTGTACGCGACGCGTAAGGTGATTTACCGTCGATGCTATCGTCTTGCAAATAGAAAAGAAGTCGACTGCTAGGCGGTGCTCCGAAGACGACGAAAAGAACAGTTTCAACAACGTTGCCTTCGAAACTGGAATCCCTTTTTGATATGAAGATCGATCGATTTCAACTGTGGCGGTCCTCGCCATTAGGGGGACAGCACACTCTGTGTTCTACACCGTTTCTATATAATAGAAATTCTGACTTATCCCTACCATCCCAGCGTCTAAGGCACAATTCCGCCATTTTGGTAGCCTTATCGATGAGTCCTCTAGCAGGCCCAGGACGAAACGTTCTTCCCTCTCTTTTTCCTTCCTACCCTCTCTCACCAACACACGCTTCAGTTGCTATGTTAATATTGAAATTTTAGCAATAATTTCTATGTCAATATTGCAATTCTAGCAATAGTTATGTGACGGTCTTCGCCACTAGGGGGACAGCACACTCCATGTCCTACACCGTTTCTATATAATAGAAATGCGGACCTATCCCTGCCATACCAGCGTCTAAGGCAGGGATGAGTCCACAAACAGACCCAGGACGAAACGTTCTTCTCTCTCTTTTTCCTTCCTACCCTCTCTCACGTTCTTTTTACAGCACAGCATAATGAAGCAGCCCACAAACACACGCTTCAGTTGCTATGTTAATATTGAAATTTTAGCAATAATTTCTATGTCAATATTGCAATTCTAGCAATAGTTGTGTGGCAGTCCTCGCTACTAGAGGAAGTTCCCTACCATCCTAGCGTCTAAGGCAGGATCTGTTAGGCAGCTAGGACTAATGAGTCCACTAGCAGGCCCAGGACGAAACGTTCTTCTCTCTCTTTTTCCTTCCTACCCTCTCTCACGTTCTCTTTACAGCGCAACAATCGAGGCAGGCGTTCAGCCCATAAACAAGCTTCACAACTATTAAACCGAATTCCTCTGCATATGAAAACCGATTGATTTCAGTTATAAAACTGAACGTTCAATTCTGATATCGCTCGATAATGGATTACGGTGTAGCTTATTCCGAGCTGCGAAGAAAGTATATTAAACGCTTGGAGCAAACAATAGCGGTTGCGGATCGATACCGCCTATAGAAGGCCCTCAAGTTCAAGGCGTTTACGCTGAAAGGGCTGGAAGTACTTTACCGACCGAGCGAACCGCCTCAACGCCATTGCATCCAGTTCGATTTCGAGGCTTGGCAATTCGCGCTGCCCAGACGTTTCGAGCGTGAAAAAAGAAAAACAGACAGAGTCCTTCCACTCTCCCACCGATGTGGGTCGAACTAATTAGCACCTAAAGACCCGCAGCTAGAATTTAGCAACTGCGAGATTACGTCACCGTGTTGACGCTCTCAGCGTCGCGTTCAGACGTCTGTGTTAACCTTTGCGATCGTTTCGCAACGCCTTCTCCTTTTTTCCCCGCCGTTCCTCGGACATAAATGGAAGCAATTAGTGCGACCGCGGCACCGTTCGTCTCCGCCGATTCGATAGCGGATATCTTCAGAGTACGGCGTCTAAATTCGCGTCGACCTTCGGAGTTCCCTGGCGAACTTAGATAAAGATTCCACGGCGATAAAAGGGAACTTCGCGAGTCACGATCTCGTAGATTACCGTCGAAACCAACGAACCAGCTACCCAAAGGCTGTTCGCTTTAAACGATCGCCAGGATGCTACTTGGAGAAACTTATCTCGTGTCTCGTTGCATTAATTATTGCTTTGCTACGAAGCTTTCGAACAGGAACGAACAGAATTCCGTCTTGCACGGAGATATTTACGTACTCCCTGTAATTCGGCAAACTGGTTAACCCTTTCGCTATCAACTGTCACGTACTTTCAGAGCCAGTCGTCGCATACACGCGACAAACATTTTTGGTCAATTCACGAAGACACGTTGAACGGAATCGTTGAGTTTTAAAACGGTGAAATACACGAAGAACGTGCTTGGCCCGCGATAATATTAGATTACTCGGAGTTTGTACAGCAGTCGAACAGATCGGTTCAGTAGGGCAAGTGAATTAAAAAGTACAACCGTTTGCGAATAATACATGATACATAAATGTACTTTGCTTTGAAAAGATTGCATTCCAATCCTGTTCAGTTCCATCTAATTCGACGCGTCGCGTAAATGTGACGCATCAGCTACAGCGTATAGTTTTTACTTCTAACCCAGCGACAAATATGTGCGCCAGTTCAAAAGAATGTTTACGCTACTCTTTTAGAATGTTCTAAATATATTTGCGTCAATTGGCGCGATGTAATCTCGAAAAAGATCACGGACTGCGACGCTTTTCCTAAGAGTACCCTGATGGCGGAAGGGTTAAATCGGTCAGCCGAAAGCGAGCAAACACCCTGGAACCCGTGTGTCACTCGCGAGCGATTCCTCGAGAACGCCTTTACAGCTGATCATTACGAAGGAAAAGCTCGGTTAAAGGGACCAGGGGGCCACGATAAGGAAATAATTGAGCGATGTGTACGGAGCACGTAAAGCAGGGTTGCGGCGGGGCGCGCTTGTGCACACTCGATGTGCCCGCGATCATTAAGCGTCGAGGGACGATAATATCGAGGAACCCCGTGTTGCCAGGCAGGTAACCATCGTCATTGTTCGCCGTGACGTCACCGGTTGGCCACTCCTTTGTGTGCACCCGATTAACAATCGCGCGTACGTGTGCGCACACAGAGCCTTCCGAGGGGAAGGAGAACGCGGGCGTGCAGTTCTTGCGCCCGTGTAGCGAACCGTGACGAGGACCTAACCCTACCAGGTTGGATTATAGTCGAGGGTACCCGCGGAACGAGCAGCCCTTTGCTTGCCAAGGGCGTGTACAGCTCGCCGCGCGTATAGACGTTCTTTTGTTTACCCGAGGAGAACGCGGAGCAGCCCATGCGAAAGAGGCTGAAGAGGGCCTGGCCGGGGTGGGACCGCGAGGTTTGCCTTCGACCGACTATCGCGTTTCACTGACCGAGTCGCGCGCTCGCGCAGGCCTAGAGCCTGCCTGGTTCCGTAATTCCACTTCTCTCGTCCACGATCGAGAAAGAGTTCTTGCCCCGATTAACCCTTTGCGCTCGGATGTCCCCTCTGAGGGGACATCAAAATCGATTGGCGATTAAACTTATTCCACCGCAGATTTTTCAGAAATGCGTGCTTTCCTAAAGTTTTCTGTTGAAAAGGAAATTTTCCATTGCTGGAGAACGTTAGCAATAGAAACCATTGCTAAATATTGCTAAAATATTTTTAGTTTCTACGTCCAGGAAGAAGCAGAGTGCAAAGGGTTAAGGTAGCCGTGCGAAAAAATGATCGAAGGCCGCGCCCAGGGACGCGTGCGTACGGAAAATCGAGATCGAGGCGTCGACGAAGTTTCGCCACCCGGAACAATCGGAACAAGAGCGCACCGTGGTATCGTTAATGGCGGCTCTGGCTGGAAGGGGGTGGGCCCGCCAGGTTGGTATCGCGTGGAAAAATTTTCTGTGCCGATGTGTCGCCGATTAGTCTGTACCGTGCTAGCCGGTAGGCTCGCGAATTCCGTACAACCCCGGCGTCGGGCATCGCATGTCTTATCGACTCCGCGGATGCAAATTTAGAAATACGCGGCGACGTCGTGTCTAGCGGCCTCCGCGCACGCGACCACCCATCGCCACGAACGCGAGCCACGGGGAATAGATATTTTTTGTAATTGAAACTGATCGATCGCGACTTTTGCGCGTCTAGCGCCGGATAATGCTCGCGCTGCCCCCGTATCGCGCTCGTCTGTCAACCCTTGGCGACGCAGCGCGAGGGGTGGCGTCGTTCTCGCGGCAATCAACGCGTAAATGCTAATAGCGCTGGAGTTCAACGCTCTGGTCGCCTGACGATACTCGCGAAACGTCTAAATAAGCTGGCGAGGTATCGAAGAGACGCGCGCGATCGCCGATCGGAACGCGGAGTCGAGAAAGTCCCCTTCGGTTTGGTCACGCGAGAAAACGGTCGAACGTTTCGTCTCCGGGAGAAACTCGTCGAGTTGGTACGGTTTTAATTAATTAATAAGTTCCATTTACTCACGGGCAGATCGATACGCGGCGAGGGAATCCATTTGAATTACGTACCTGAAACATAAAACAACGATGCGCCGTTAATCACCCGTGAGCTCGCACGCAAAATGCACGGCACCGATCGCGCCGTTTATCCGCCGCGTTTCGCGGCTAGGGGAAGGTTTATATTATTAGCAGGATCGCGTACGCGAGTCGTTCTCCGTCGTTTGATGCCGGAAAATCGTTCGCGATGAACACGCGACCCGCGATAATCGATGCCTCCGCCGTCCTGGATTCGTTGCTCTAGCCGGAAGTACAATGGAAACGTTCGCAGCTGCCCCATAAAGTATCGAAGTTCGAGCAATGAAATTAAATTTGAAAATTTACGCCCTTCACCCTGGGCTAAGCCTGCAGCCCCTTCGTCCCGTACTCGTGGATCCGAGAAACGCGGAGTTACGATCCCATAATTCCCTAACGCGAAATATGCGCGGGCGAAAGCCGCGTTCATCTCCCCGATAATGGCGTTGTTAACCGGTGGCAGGAGAGACGGAGGAAAAGAAAAAAAAAAAAAGAAAACAGAAGAAGGAAGTTCGCAACATCGACGAAATTAGGATTCACCTAGCGGAATAACACCGCGGGCCCGACGAGGGGCCGTGTATCACCCGCTGTTTCGCTGGTTTATAAAATAATCCTCCGACGGTAGCCTCCAGACCGTTTAACGGCCTTACGCCCGCCTTTTTATCCCAGCAATTGCGTTTTCGGGGCAACTTATCACGCGGGGCGAACCGGGGCTCGAAACGGAGCGGAATTACAACGCTGCGGGGTAAAGCGCGAGGACCAGCTAAGGTCACGTATTTAATAACGCCATATATCGGTCGCGATAAATTGGATAAGACACGTATCAAGATTAATACGCCCACCCGTGATACTGTAACGCGGAGAAGGCCAAACGCGTCGCTCGACGTTGACGAGACGCCGATCGAGCCGGTTCCGCTTTCTATCTCGCCGCTACTCGAATCGATACGCATTGTCTCGCGGCCTGGTTCACCGTGCGTGCGTTACCACCTTCTTTCCTCTCGTTTTTCCCTTCGACGTCCTCCTGCCTTTTCGCTCCGTTCCTGAGGCGCGCGCGCGCGCTCTTTCTGCCGCTTTTTCTCACCTTTCTCCCGGGTTAACCCGTGACATTTCCAGCCGCGCCTGACGCGGAACGATACCGCAACCGGTAGCTTTTGTTGCGGCACACGATCTTATTATGAAACTCGACAGGCGATTCGATCGAGCCGGTTATATATAGCGCGCGGCGCAACGCGATGAAATATGCTCGAAAATTAGCCTGGTTTCTGGGGACGTAGATCTATTTTGAATGGTGCGACTGGTAATTTGTGGCGATTCGTTTCGTCCGGGTCTAGGCGTCAGAGGACGGGGCGAAGAATTGTCCTGGATCAAATGTGATTTATCGTGTCTTGATTACCGACGTTGGACGTGCGATTCGCTATGCAAAAGTTCGAGGGAATTGACGTTAATCGTATCAGCTATTTTCCTACGCGAGATGCTTAGAACGAGACGACGGCGATCCGTGCCGAAGAAAACTGTTCCTCGCATAAATATTCATCGTCCCGGTGAAATCTCAGCGAAGTTGTATTAACAAAACGTCCACGATTCCCACCATGAACAATCCATTTCGAAAATACCGTGGAAGTAAACATCTGTAAAGAAGCTCTTCGAGAACTTGGAAGACCCGGCACGTACAGCTAAGAATAACACGCGCAATCAAGCTACAAGCAACAACGATAGCTATTTCGAGGAAACAAGAGAGACAGAGAGGGAGAGAGAGAGAGAGAGGTAGGAGAACGTGGTACGAGGGGTGGCGAAGCTGCGAGGCAGCACGTACTTAGTTATCAAAGGTTTGCAAGGGCAGCAATATCCTCCTCGAGCTTCCGCAGAGGCCTTAAAGGTGTCCCGGGCGCGCGCAGCACGTGAATTTCTCAAGTTATGATTTAGTATCCGCTGGCTGGCTTGGTCCAAAAGAGAGTCTCGACTAGGACGTACGAGGCGCCGCAACCGGTTCGAACGTCGAGCCTGGGACTCGACGAAGCCTTCGAGGAAGATGGACGAGGAAGAGCAGCTCGCGGGAAGAGAAAGAACGAACTCTGCATAGCGTCTCGACTGTTTCTCAAACTCCGAACAAAAAAATCCACCAACAACAGCTCGCGCTAGCAAAAATACCGCGTGTCCCATTACTGTATCTTATCTCAATCCAGACGCAGAAATTTAATTTCCAGTTACGTGGCCGTTCACGCCTAACAACCGGTTCGCATCGGATGCCCATGGGCGTTGTTCGCGCCTAGCGTGCGGTCCGCGTTAAGCGGCCATAGGCTTCGTGTTCGCGGAGTCAAAGCTGTTGAAACGGAGCGCGTACAAAGTGAAGAGAGAGAGAGACGCGCGCTCGCGGAGCAGACGAAGCGGAGCGGACGGCGCGAAAACACGGAAGAAGGAAGGAAGAAGAGACGCGAGGAGGGCTGGCGAGGAGAACGGGACGGGGGTGGCGGTGGGGCGGGGGTTGGGAGCAGAAACCGGAAGAGAAAGAGCAGACAGATGGGAGAGGACGAGGGCGGTCGAGAGGAGGAGTAACTTCCTAACAAGGCGGTTAGTTGCGGCTTAGCAACGCTATGAACGCGAAATATTGCTAGCCGCCGCGCTCCTCCGCTTTCCGCCTCCTCTCCTTCTTCCTCGCCGGACCGACCATCCCGCAACCTGCGCCCGTCTCTGCACCGTGAACGCTTAATACCGAAATACTGCCGGGCAACTTCGACATTTCGATAATTGATTTCTCCCCCGCGCGCCGTACGGACGAATCATCATCTTCGATGTATAATACCGCCTAGCCGACTTCCGTTCTCCGTAGAACAATAAGGAAGCCACTGCCCTCTGCCTGACGAATAACGATCGCGCGTAAGATCGTTCCCGCTCGAGGCGGTTCGTACGCGCGGGACGTTCCTCTCTCGTCTCGATCAGCGACAATCAGGCAAACAGCGAAGGGAGGACTCGTACTTTTTGCATCAGCCGCGAAACGCCCCCGCGAAACTTTCCACTCTCGATCTTGATTCGCTCGCGGGTCCTTTCGTCTTAATTAAGAAGTAATTCAGCGGGAGAATAATGTTTAACACCGGAGCAAGATCAAAGCGCCGCGCCGGAAAGAGACAGAGCGGCAGAGAGCATCGAGAGTTTCCGCGCGAGATACAATTTTCTTTGAGAAAGTTCTGCAACTGATTCGATTAAATTCGAGCGATACACACCCTTTGACTGCGCGATCCAATTATTTCCGACGCTGGTTTTAATCGATCCGACAATTAGGAGCGCGAAAACTTTTCCGTCTTAGACGGGGGTGGGTCTACTTTCGGATCCGCGAACTGGCCTCCGATATCTCGATCGCCGTCTGTTCGCGTTTTAGGAAATCGCCTGTCCATAATTGGCGACTGAGAAGAAGGGAACTGGACGACGGAAGGACGAGGAACCTGGAAGCCCCAGGAACGCGGTCGAGCTTAATTTAACCGAGACGAGCCGTCCAACTTATCGAGAGAAAAAATAATTACATCTCAAGTGCCAGGCACCCCCGCGCGTTTACAACGACCGTCGACAATCACGCGGAAACCCCTCCGTGACGTCAAACAGGCCACGAAACACCAAACTCAATTATCCCTCGTATTCTTTCCAGCGAATCAAACGGAAGGGGAGGGAAACGAGTTTAATCGTCGGACGTTTTCCTCGTTTTTGTTTCCGGTTGCGAAAAATCCGGCGGTCGGAGGAGGGAAAAAGGACAGAGAGAAAAAAGAAGGGGGATGGCATGGCGGAGGAAGGATCGCAGTCCGGCTGCGACCGCGATTCGGGGTCGGATATAGTTTTTATTTATTTACACAAGGGTCGGCCACCCTTAGCCCCGACGGAGAATCGCAATGTCGATCGGTTTATATTTTATTCATCCCTTATTGAATTCGAGCTCAATCTCGCGAAAGTGTCTCCGTCGTGGCTCTTCCATTTTCTCTCTCTCCGTCTTCTTCCCTCACGCGCGCGCGCGCGCGCGCACACACACCCTCTACCCGTCTCTCTTCGACTCTGCTCCGTCTGTTTTCCTTTCAATCGTTATCCTTCCTCTTCCTTTTCCGTCTCCCTGACTCCTCCGTGGATAGGTATTCCAATCTCCCTATGTTTCCTCACCCCCTTGCGCCCTCCGCCAGCCTCCCCCTTTCTTTCCGCCTTTTTGCTTTCGTCTCCTTCGGCCGCCAAGTCGACGCGATACTCTCTGCGACGTTCCTCTCCTTTCTCTTTAAATCTGCGCTCGACATCCTCGCTTTTTCACCGCCGTCGATCGTTTCGAGCGCCCAGACGGAGGAAGGCGAGGTCGGGCTATCGGATCGGATCGGCTTGGAGCAAAGGGGGCGTGACGAAATTCCCGATCTTCGCCCGGCTTGGCCATCGATCTGTTAACCGCGTTGCTGGTCTTAATTGCGGAACGGAAGATTAACCCCTTAGCGGGGAAAATAAAGAGGAGCCGCCGTGGTCCGGCTGGCCGACAATTCGCGATGTTTACAAGAGTCCGAGGGGCTTTCGTCCAGGCGAGCTAGTTAATTTTCATCGAGGCGAATTTCTGTCCCTAATTAGAGACGCGCTCGCGGCACTCGTTCGACGAAACGGCGTCGAAATTCGGACAGAATCGAAAATGGGTTCGTTATAGGATTATAAGTTGGAAGGTTTTAGGCCGTTCGTTTATAGGGCTTTAATAAAGCCAGAGTTCAAGAGGGTGATAGTTCGGAAAGTTCGCTCATTGGGCTTCGAAAAGTCTTTGAAGGGAAACGAGAGCGTTTTAAAGCTTAAGATCTAATAATTCTGGGCAGGTATTTTTAAACGGTCCCGGGTAAAGTTCGAATTCTGCATTAATAAGCCATGCCGAGCAGTACGTAATATAAACGAGGACCTCCATATCGGTTGACCCAGATCACGTTGCCGTTTAGCGTATCCGTTCGTCCTCGAAATCGAAGGTTCACCGATGAAAAATCCCCGCGAACCGTCCACGCGTCCCGGAAACAGCGCGAATTCTCTGTCTCGAAATCACCGCAATTTTTTATCGAACGAACTCGGATCGAGTCGCGATACGAGGTGATATCCTCGAATCGAGCGAGCCAGGCAGTGCTGCGCTCGGGATCCGCTCGAACCGGGGACGATTCAAAGCAAATTTCGCCAGGAATCAGAAATTCCAAAACCTCTGGCCGAAACAATAAGCCAAGAGCGTATCCTCCTAAACCCCGTCTAAGATGGTCCTCGATTAATTCCCAAAACTCCTCCGCTGTTGCTCAAGAGCCCGTGCAATTTCCCTTTGAATGCGCGGTGCCCGTGACGAGAGCGTTTACCCCTGTTCGCGCTATTATTTTTGGCATCCGCCTCTCTCTCTCTCTCTCTCTCTCTCTCTTTCTCTCCCTGGCTCGATAATTCAGCGTCTACGGACGCCCGTTCCAAGGCGTGTTCCATCCGTTTCTCATCCCTCGATGCGACCGCGAACCCCCGCCAGGGTGTCGCGCGATCAGCTCGATTTAACGATCGCGGAAAGACGATGCTCCCGTGTGAATATTTCATCGTATCCAGCCGTCTACGATCTTTAATTCCTCTATCCTCTCAGGACCGCTTAACTGGCGGCAGCCTAGCGAAGCTCCCAGACAACGAACGGAATTCCCTTCCCCGTTCCCGTCTATTTACCGTTTCTGCTCGCGCGCCGCTCCAACCGTGCCCGGCTCTCGCCTCGCAATTTCACGAGTGTCGAGACAGCACTCGTATCCAGACGCTATTAAATATTGAGAAACTGCCTGGGAGGTCCGCGCGGCGCCGAAAGCACCTCGGCTGCCTCCGCCGCCTCCTAGGTGTAAGAAGCTGCTCCCCTCCGCGCGGGGCCAGAGGGGCGGAGGCGGAAGAGGCAGTCCTGGATGGAAACTTACCCGGCGGAAGTTGCCGTCGAACAAGTTCCGCGGAAATAAGAAGCACGAGATAAAGCGTACACTTGTAACAAGCGGAATACGCGTCACGTAGGGGCAGCTCGGGTAAAGCCCCGCGCGAGACGGAAGGGGGTGCTCGTGAGGAGCATCCGGATCATCCGGAACATAATTATCCGGGCGACGTAGCCGACACGGGGACGCGCGGCGTTCGGCTTTTAAACTTGGCTGGGGCGACGAGAAGAATTTGTTTTCTTTTTTTTCTCTCTCTCTCTCTCTTCTTCTTCTTTTTTTACTGGAACGCTTCTAACGAGAGGCAGCTTCCAAGGGAAGAGGAGATAAGCGTGCGACGATAATTTGTTTGAACGTTACACGAACGGTTCCAGAGGAGAACCCGAAGTAACCGCCTGCCGAGTTACTACCCCCGCCAGGGTGGAGGTAAAGCAGTCTTAAACAGCTTTGGCCGAATAGACTTGTTTAATAACGAGATTTACGTGTTTCGTAACGAGACTCCACCGTTTCGAAATAAGATTTGGCTTTATGACATGTTACGCCGCCACGTACACTTTTTACGGTCCCCCGGTTTCGCGTCGCGCGCGATACTTGCGCATTTTTATACATCCACCCATCCAGCCGCGGCGTTTCCTTGGGAAACAGCGGCGCGCGGTATAAAAGTTCTGCGAGAAGGAAAAAGCCGAATTTACGCCCGCGACGCCGGTTATTACACGAATTCTCTGATTCGACCGGAGCCGCGCGAGGGACCACTGTTATTTAACGCTCTTTAGCTCCAGGCTAATGGTGGTAAATCGCGCGGCCCGTAAAAAACGGTCATTAGCGCTGGGATCTACCAAAAATGAACTACCGTCCTTTTCTCCTCCGTGACCCTTCTCGCGCGTAAAGCATACCTGCCTACGCGAGTCGCCTTCGATACCCGTGAAACATGGAACACTCTAATTCTCCGGCGCACGCGATTCTGTTCCACGGTTTTGGGTACATCAAAGGGGTAGAAGAGCGGCCGTGAACGAAATACAACCAACGGCTGTGCCCGAATCTTCAAAGCGGGGATGCAGCCGTCGTTAATATTCCTGTGCGCGCGATACGAGCGTGTCTGGGCCGATTAAAAGTCTAAGACGCGACAGCGGGAATGCATCCGGTCCATTGCTCTGCCTCGCGAACCGTTTCGCCGTGAAGAGGCGCGCGGTAGGAGCGTGCATCGCGGACGGAAACGCCGAAAACGCGTACAAAGAACGGAGTGGCTCGCAATTAGGGAGAACAAGAGGATGCTCATCTGTGGAAAGATGAGGGCGGGACAGAGGGAGGAGGGGGGAACGTTGGCGCGCGCTCGAAAGACACAGAGAGTCGTCGCGGCGGTAGGATTCGGCGGCGGAGGGCGCAGAGATCTGGATGAGGCGAATTCCAAAAGAGATGTGCTTTTAATTATACTAACGCCCGGTGTCCGATTAAATGAACGGAAGAGCCAAACTCACGAAGCGCAGTGCAAATTTAATTATAGGGAAGAGGGCAGAGGAGAACCTGGACCCGGAGTCGAGGGAGGGGGGAAGACAACGGGAGAACGAAGCTACACCCCTGCCCCTGACGCTGGGCGCTCCTCCGCCTGTATCCAGGGTGCACGAGAGAGACTGGACGGAGGTAGAAATCCAAGTATTTATATGACGGCAGTTTGTTTAGGCCGCTTATTAATGGGAGAGAAGAGGGTCGTTGTAATTAAGGGAACCCGGATTCCATCCAGCAGCGCGGCACCCTTCGAGGGATGCGCCTTAGAACACCGTCGTCCTATCGTCGCAAACGTGTTCTTATTCCGCGCCCCTTTTGTCTCGAGCCTCGCGTCCTCCTCCCATCCGCGGCACTCCATTCCGCCTCGCCACCAGCAATGCCCCCGCCGTTTTCTTTCCCGCGTTCACCTCGTTTTCGTCTATGACACTCGGGGTCCCTTCGCCGCGCACCTGTGCCTCCGAGGGCCCAGCAGCGTTCACCCAGCCACGGTTTCCGTCTTGCTCGCCCAGCCGGCCTCCGCTTCTGGCCCGTTTAAATTCATCCTGTCCCGCCTCCTCTGCACTCGCGTAGACGTCTGAATTGTCTCCCGACGAAAAACAAAGCGTATTCAACCGCCGAACGAGCCTTCGTCTATATGCATACCGCCGTACCCTTCGCCTCGTCGGTTGCCTCGAGTGTCTCACAGTGCGGCATAAAACACTCCGATTGTCTCTGTCCTCTCCTTTCGCCCGTTCCTTCTTCTCTGGCCCCCCTCCCACGGCTGCTCGCAAACCCCCAACAGGCTGTTTTGATTTCATTGCGGCCGGGGTCGACGAAATTTATTTCCGCCGTCCGCGGGAGGCGCGTCGAGGGAGGAAATCCGGGGAAGGGCGGTTTCCTCTTCGAGTGCCGGAGATCGAACACGGTGGATTAAGTTCCGAATGGGAATCTTTGCCGCGTTTCTTCGAAACATTCTGCACGCGTGCGTGTCGTTAGTCGCGGGTTAGTGCTGTCTGGTCAGCGATGAGTGATGCCGCTTCGCAATACGTCGAACACGAAATCGAGATACGACGATAATTATCCGTTTCTATTTGTCGGAGCGTACAATAGCTGTATGGCTGTATCTGCACGGTCAATTATGTATCAACAATCGACTCGCCGCGTATACGGTTCTTCGATTATCAATGGCCTTTGTTGCGTAAGGCACATCGAGACTCGACTTTTCGAGCGATTCGACGCCGATTCAAAGGCTTTAAACGCGGAATCGAGAATGTCGACGCTGCACGGGATTAACGCGACAAACGTATTGTAGTACCGTAGCGATTAAAAGATGAAATTACCGATGAAAATAACGAGAAGTGTTTCGCGTTTCAACGACCACCTATAATTTCCAACCGAATTCAATCTCGCTAATTCGACGGGAACGCGATTCTTTGAAGCGTCTAGCAAAGAGGAAAGAAACAGAACCGAACGTCATTGGTCGAACCATGTCGCTAATTTGTTGCAGACGCGCAGCAGTGACGCCGTCCCTGGAACCAACCCTGGAACCCACCCCTGCGAGCGCAGCTATCGTTAACGAAACTCCCTTTCGCGCGATGGGGGCAACGGAGCGTATTCAAAGCAACGAGCCGTCGTTTATACGCGTACAACACCGGCGTTCTTCGTCTTCGATCGTCTCTCGCGATGGAATAAACTACCGATACCCGTCCCGTCGTCCTCGTTCAACTCTTTCGCCCTCCTTTACGCGCTCTCCGCGTGCTCCGTCCCCGTCTGTCGGAGTTTCCGTCGAAGGAGGGGTGAAACGGAATTCGTTTAGCCGCCGTCGAATATATTTCTTTCGGCGGTAGACGTCAATTAACCGCGGCCGATTGAAATTGACGTTAAACGAGCACCCCCGAAGGGAGAAGCCAAGGGGGAGCGGCGCCAGCCGAGGGGGATGCATCGAAACGCGCTGGATGAATTTACTCGATTCAATTATGCGAGTCGAGTGGACACGACGGTTCGGTGAACGTCACGTTCCGCCAGGTTCGCGCCGCCGCGTTCTCCACGGAGACGCGACCGTCTCTTTCGCGTGGTCCGATTTAAATCGAGCCCCGCGACTCCTCGCGCGACGGGCCACGACGACGACGCGTCCCTGGGTCCCGCGCGACGGACACCAGGCGTCGAGCATCGGATTAAACAGCTATTAAATCGCATCGCCGCAGGCGAGACGATAGGCGGCGCGCCTCTAATTCTATAAACGATAAATCCTGCCGCGCGAGATTTAGACCGTGCAATTTCCGGCCGTTTCCGATCTCCCACTTCGTTACACCGCCACGCTCCCTGGAACGTTTTAAACTCGTCCGCGGACGACGGGGCAACGCGGACGGAGGCGTCGAGAAGGGAGCCTGGCAACCGAGAACGAAAATGCGATTCGTTATATGCGCAATTAGCGGACGGATGGTAATTAGCCGAGCACGGTATCGCTGCTCGTCGATCGCATCGAACCCGGAGGATGCAGCGAAGGATTAGCCGGCCCGTTTCGCAGCGGCGATTTAAAGCGGACAGACAGACAGACCGCTGCTCCTCTTCTTCCTTCCTGTCTCCCTCCTCCTCCAACGGACGCGGAGGCCTCTGTTCGCGGCACGGTTGTTGCGGACGCGGCCTAAGGCGGCCAACGAAGCGTGTATCCGTGGGCACAGCGGACCAGCAACAGCCGCTCCCGAATGACGACGCCGCGCGTCCTCGTTATTACGTCGTCTCCCAAGATTACCGCAATTGCGTTGATAAACGCCTGGCCCGTGCATCCACCTCGGTGGCTTCGTTTCCCTGAATCGAGGCTTTCGGTACGCGCGACCGCCACGCCGCCATCGCCGCGCCCTTTCGAGAACCAGGTGGACCATGACGCGGTTGGAGAACAAGCGCCGCGGCTAGACTGCATCCGTTCCACGTTCTCCACGCGGTCATTCCGCTGGGTTGGATCGGTGTTGCGCTGCTCGAGTTATGGTCGCGTGTGCGCGGACGAATTATACGCTCGAACGAGATTCGAATTCGCGCGTCGAGATTCGTTATACGACGACTTCGCGAAATTTCGACGCGTTCGAATTCCTTCACCTCGGAGACTTCGAGGGATTTTTCAGCGGCATTTCGGTAGAGAAGATTCCGTGCGCGTCGCGTATTGTTAATAAGGTAAATATGTGGTACGGGTAGAGAGATACGATGCACTTTTTCCCTGGCACCAGGCAATTCCGACCACGTAACGCTATCGGTACCAAAGGAACTCGCGACGATAAGGCGACACTCGCGTGTCGTATGAATATGTATGCGTACGCGACGCGACCTGAACGTGGAAAAATAACGCGCACGATAAAACGTGCAGACGAACGATACGAGCGGGACGAGTCGCCCCGAACGCGCATATGCGAGGCTCGTCCGCGGAACAGAAAATTGCTAAACGCCGCGCGTGTGGAGATAACCTTTGAAAAAATTTCACGCGAGATTCAAGGATGACCCTCGTCTCTTTAACTAGAAATTTTTCGAACGATTTCACCCGTTCCAGCTAAAGACGCGCTGTCCTTTCGTACGTCGACGCGAGATCGGATCGGCGCACAGTCGACAGCAGCCATCGATTTCAGCGTTGTTCGCTTTCTCAAAGACAGCGTATCATCCGTTAGCATCGTCGTAGTCGAGTACTTACTCTGACACGCGTATTTCCCCGGAGATACGATTCTCGAGGGTAGGCGTCTCTCCGCTCGAGAGCTGGCCGAACGAACACGTTTCAATGAATTCCTAATTGAAAAACACACCGTCTACTTTCCCGTCTCCGCTTCGCAAGGGAATTTCCACCGTATTTCCGAATAACGCAACCCTTCGTTCCGAATGATAAAGATCTCCGACGGCGCCTTTCGTTCGACTACGCGTTATTACGTTACCAAGAACGAAGCGTGAGCGTTAATGGAAGCTCGTTCGAGGAACGGCACGCGCAGCTACGCGAAGCGGAGTTTTTAAGCGGAATCTTTGGAAACGGGCGATGGTTAAAGTCTAGTCGGTGAATCTAATTGTACGGAATAAGACATAGTCACGTCGGGAGGAATTACCTTCGGAAGTTCTTCCTCGTCGGAAACTTATTTGCAAATACCGAGAAGCGAAGTTTCGTCTTTCTTGTCACGCATGAGAAACCAGTTTCCTGTTTCGTAGAACCGAGATTCAGCTCCGTGAACTCGCCACGCGAGACGAGCCGATTCTTCCGCGTAACGCGGCCCGAACTCGCGAATCCGATCGTTTGCGAGTGACAATCAAACGATTCCTCGCCGTCCCGCATTTTCGTGGCAAGGCGCTCCGTGTTCGATGGAATTCGACAGCCGCGGTTCCGAATTTTCTCTCCGCGCAACTGGTTATTGAAAATCGACGAACCCTCGCCTCGACTCGATCGTCGAGCTTCGAACCGCCGAACGCAAACTTCCGCCGCCGCTCTTTCGGGTGTCCTTTAATTTCCTCCGCCGCGGGCTGTAAAAACCCGTGCTGGAAAAGTTTCCCTCGAACAGGGATTGCTGTCGGCCAATGAACGACGGAACGTGGCCCGTGGGTGGCGCTGGTAACTTTTAAAGGCGGACGCGAGAGAATTCGGCTTCATCGACGGCAAAAACGGTTGAAGTACGTGTTGCCAAAGTACTTAAACGGGGTGGAAGTTCGGACGGCGACGGGCTGCGACGGGGACGACGACAGGAACTTGCCAAAACCCTGTTGTAAGAGGGCTATGTACACCGTTCCCCATTAAAACGAAATGCTGTTTCGCTATTCGCGGTGCGCCATTAGGTGTATGGAAATGGCGCATAACCCGGACGATAAGTGCGGAAGGGGTTGAGAAATGAGGAAGTCTCCCCCCTCCGCGGTAACCGCCCCGGTTCTTCGGCTTATCTTGGGTGACTCGTCGACATACATGTCGCCCTTATCTCCTTCGTTCCATATTACACGCTATATACAGCCCAGCCTGGGCTATCTTTAAGTGAGAAACCTAGCGCGAGTTCACAATGGAGAGCCGGGTTAGGCATAAGGCGTCGCCCCTCGCCAGATTACATTTTTAACGACCGCCACCGCGACGCCTTTCGATTCCACGGGGCAGCTTCGCGCTGATCGCCGCCACGATCGATCGCGCGCAGTTTTCGAACGGGTGTGGACGTTGTCGTTCGAACGCGCGGCATTTCACACGCTTGAAGACTCCGCGAGCGAGCTACCACGCGGAGAGAAGAAGCGTTCGCGCGATGTTGCGATAGGGTGGAAGAAAGTTTGCGTACCTCGCGCGAAATTTCGGAGCAGACGCAAAGCAAACGGGATGCTACAACCGTATTGGATCGGAAGCAACTATCGCAATCAAACTCGCGCGTTCCCGTGTGTTTCTACAACAATTCTGCAACGCTATGCCGAACAGCACCCAGACGAATTATCAGAAACGAAACATTTACAACAAACTTCGCAACGTTCCACGGGTAACGCTCGCTTATTCCCAGCCGAGTCAGCGCGCGTCAGATTAGCCACGGGTTTAGCTTCTTCAAACACGAATTTATTAGCCTTCCGCTGACCGAGCGCGGATTGGGAGCATCGAAAACCCGCGGAACGCTCCTCGCAACAGCGAGCGCGATCGAAACACCACGCGCGAGGCTGAACATGAAAATAACGCGGATAAATGCCGCGGTGCGTCGAAATAAAAGTAAAACCCAGCTCCTCGTTTCCTCCCACCGAAAGCTTCTGGTTTTCGTCCAGCTCAGCGTATATTCTCCCCTCCGATACGCCTCGATCTTCCAATTCCACCCTCGAGGACCTAATCCCGTCGACCAGACATCCATCCCTCGGTCAGAAGTTCGAACTACGCACGTGATCGATCACAACTCGCGGATACGTTCTCCTGGCGTTCTCCGGCCAGACAGCCGAGGCGTGAAATTACGACGACAATGGCGGTGTATCGGCTCGTAGCGCCGTTAAACTAGTTCCACCCTGACTACGTCAGCGTCGAGGAACCGTTCGACTGGTCCCGTGCGCCTGAACGCGGTTCTCGTTCCGGAAAAATCCCTCGAACGAGTCCTCCGCGGCTCTGAACTGTTTCGAGTAAATCACACGAGGGAGAAGAGGGACAGAGCGGGTGGCGAGGGTGAGATCGAGGGCGCTGTCCGAGGGAAACGGGTATCCTTCGCGCGAGGAGTAAATTCGAGATAATCGGGGGTAATAATTCCGGTGGAACGAGGCGGAAATAGTCGAGGGAGTGCGAGCTGGTAATTCGTGGCCGAGTGTGGCGATTCAACAAAGAAGAAACCTTAGATAAGTTGCTCGAGGTTGAGGCAACGCCTTCTTAAAGAGGACCGCGTCTCCCTTCTGTGCACCCTTGCGTGCGCCAGGTTAAAACTACGGAAGTATGATCGACTTTGGCTAGATTATTCGCAAGTGCGCGCTGTTTCTCGACGCTTTCCTCGTAGACCGCGCGTCGACTCGTTTCGCTGAGTCGTTCGAAGCACCCTGCAGCACCCAGTCTCGAAGTGGGGCGCTGTTGTTCCACCGGAAGGCGATGCGCGAGAAGAGTTTCCCACGATCGACCACGGTCGGAAGAATGCTGGGATGATCGATTATCGCCAGGAAGGGGGACGTTTCGATTGGACAGGCGGAGCAATCCCGATGTCCGGCCTCTGATTAACATGCACGGGCGATATCGATCGCGGTGGATTCATCGAGCGAGCGAAACCACTTAGGACTGCGATGTCGATATTCCGTGGCCGAGAATTCGGCTGACGGCTCACGGTGTCCCCTGGAATGTGTTTAATTGAAATTATGGACTTCGCCGGTCGTGTCGTGCAGCTGATATGCGTCGCTCCTGCCTCTGCACACACGTCTTTCCTTCCTCGCGCTCCCAACGGACCCGGTTGGAATAATTTTGTTCGCGCGGACAGCCGTCCGATTAACCTTTCCGCGGCGCAATAAAATGAAAAGCGCAGCGAAAAATGTACAGCCGCCGTTTCCGTTCGCGATAAAAGCGAATTAAACGGAGACGGGACAGTTATTATTTTTCATTCCGCGGCGCGTTTCGCCTCGCTAATTGTTTACAGAGGTACTCGCGAACTGTTTGTTCGCTGCTGCCGCGCGACTGACGCTGTTACGCGCAGCCGTTACCGCGAAGCTGACGACAAGTCGCAGCGAATTCGGCCCAAAGTCGAGGGGGCGGCTCTTGTTGATCCATCGCCGTGTAAATTACAGATGTTTACGCGAAAGGAAATCCAGCTGCGTTTCATAACGTAACGGCGGTCAGAGCAAATATCGATGTGCCGATGTAAATATGTTTACCGTAACATTCGGTCGCGATCCATCGCGAATCAATGCGGCCTCCCCTAATTAATCAAAGCAATATCGTCGGCAACGATCGGGCGATATAATTGCAGCCACGATTAACGTAAACGGCGGCGATTAACGTTCGCAAACATGTTCATGCAGTCCGTATGGAAAGCAAACGCGTTCGATTTTCTCGAGCTCGAGCGGATAGAGATCGGATAGAGAGGAATTGGTTATTAACCGATTAGGAATTTAATATTTTTAGGATCGAAAGCACTGAAACGTGGAATCCGAACGTTCAGAAGTTCGAAGACACTTCAAATATTGTTTATTTGCCATTGAAAATTGCGTGTTACGCGAAATGAATGCGCTCGGGAATCTGCAACCACCCGGGCGAGCTTTTAATACGAATGTTTCAATAACAGCCAGTCGTTAAAGGGAAACGTGTAACCGTTGATAACAATCAGGGACGTTAATCGGAATTTTAACGGAATTAATTACATTAATGCAACGCGCGTGAGAGTTCAAGGATCAGCCTAATTGCAATCAACTCGACGAATTTCTGACGCGAACTAACTCATGTTTATTGACGTTAAGTGACTGTATTAGACGCAGCGGCGTTTAATAGAGCCGAGGTAACCTTAACTCGTACTTGCTCGGCGAGCAGGCCAGGCTCGCGCGAATTTAAACTTCGAAACAGAAAGCAAACAAAGCGATGAATAACAATTTCGTAGCTGAACGTCTACGGCGAGGCTATTAGTTGGGTAAACTCGTTAATTCCCTGGCGAAGACCAGAACACTGGCCGCTCGATCACCGTCTCCAAACGGGGACATCTTTGCGACAAACAGCGGTGAATTCTCACCCCTGCAACGATTCTCGAGGATTCCATCTCTCGCGTATCGCGCGCGTTATCTGCACGCGTGTCTGACACGGATTAAACAAGATCGCGCGACGCGCGCGCGCGCAAAAAAAAAAAAAAAAAAAAAAAAAACAGAAAACTCGAAACATCCGTCGAACGCGAGCGACTATCAATCGAGATCGATCGACGGGAACGAGCCGTGTGTATCAATCGGGACAGAACGGAAGAAACGCAGCGTGTGGCGGGAAACAGGGTGGTGTGGCTCGTGGCGCGTGAATCGGGGCATCGCGGATGTCGCATCGACGGCGGACGGCGTCGAGCACGGGGGCGGAAAATACAGCCAGCCACGGTTGCGCACGTAGCAAATGAATCGCTCGGTTAAACGCCGTAATCACGAGGCACCGCGCACACGAATCAGGCACCTGTGATCCGCGGCACGCATGTAAACGTACGCGATTACCTACGCGAGCCTGGCTCCGGGTACACAACGCGATAAACAGAGGACGACGAAGGCGGAACGAGCAAACGGCCGTGACGGAAGACAGAGAAACGATGAAAAACGACGGCGAAGGGCGCGGTCAATTGGCCTGACGTTCGACAAACCGCTGGAAGGGTTCAAACCGCATAATCAACACCGGGGCTAATTGCGAGGCACTGGCCGAGGGATTCTTTGTTTGCGCCTGCGACCAGCGCGGAGGAGGCGGCTGCCATTTTCTCCTCGAAGGGAGCATTCTTGTCCACGCGGCTCTTGAAAAATATCTCGCCTCTTTTTTCTCCCATAGTCGCAATAGACTCGCAACGACTCGATGCGATTAAATTCGTTCGAGTGACACCGTTTTAATCGCACAGTGGTCTCCATAAAATGGCGAAGTTTTCGACTGTACGGTAGAGTTTTTAGAATTTGATCAGTGCAGGAAATACAATTGAAACGCGTGTACATCTCGTCGAGTCGGAGAGAATTTTGCAGGATGCGCAGTGCTAGTTAATTAGGCAAATTGATCGTTTGGGAACGAAGGTTCGGTGCGTGCACGGATTTTCCCGCTGCTCGCTGGTCGTTGCGACTATTCGGGAAGCGATGAGTAATTAACCTCGCCATAACAAGACACACGACTGCGAATTAGTATCTGTGTACACGGTATTTCACGTCTAGTAAATATCTCACCACTGATAAGATAGTTCTGCTTGGAGTCGCTGCTGTAATGTTGCAGCGTTACATAAAAAAGTCATTTACTCCGAGTAATACAATTTTCCATTTACGTAAAACAGCGGAAATTGCGCAACACCGACAACGATTCGATTAAAAAATGTCTCGACTGCCACTCGCCGTGGCTTCAGCGTTTCGCCACCAAAATCACCGACGAATCTTCGCCCCTTCGTCGAGGCGCGATCACTTTTTCACGCGGTTCGAAGAGGAACGATCCCATCCGGGTTTGTCTACGTATAATCGGCACCAGGAAGTTCGCCAGGCAGTCAGCGGACGGTAATTGGACAAATTGTTCACGAGCGGTGCCGTGCGTGCCACGCATTCGTTCGCAAGGTTTCTCGTTGCGATGCAATTAATTCGAAACGAACTCGATCCCCGCCCCGTCGACCCGTGCCAGCGTCTGCATCGATTCCGCGCGTACGATAAACCTGATCACGGAAGGGCACGGCCGAACAAGCCGCGCGAGAACGTCCCTCCAAGTTACGCGCCGTCGACCCGCCCGGTTTCCTCCACTTTCACCGAACTTCCAGACTTTAAGAACATCAAGGCGTTACAACGAGATCGCGTGTTGCCGCGATATCCCGGCTCGTAATCTTTACCCGCCGATAAATCACGCTGTTTTCCGCAGCCGTACGGGGAATTTTTATTAACCGCGCGCGTCGAAACGCGTACGAGCCACCATCGACTTGGCGGGGCGTCGAAGACGAGGGTGCTGGGGCGGCCGAAAAAATTTCGAACGCTCCCGCTTCGACGCCTAACTTCACCTCTAACGCGAGGGAAACACACCCGCGTATGGCGATAGCTTCTGAAAAGTGTTTCCAAATATTCCCAGCCGCTGTATAAAATTTCGATCGGCGCGAACTTTGTTTCGCGCGGTCGGCTGAACCTAATACGGGGTTGAAATATGCTCGAGAATACGCTCGCGCGTAGTTTTCCATCGTTTCGTAGCGAGCTGCAAACTGCTTGGGGGCACGTTTCGACGGCCACGTTCGTCGTTAAAATGTACAATTCGAAGCGAAGTAAGATGGAACAGCTTTCTGCTCGTGCGAGCAGAGCTTAGAGGAGACCCTTGAAAAGAGGACGATTTTTTCCTTCACGCCGTACGCGTCCATCGATAAAAATTACAGCGCTCACGCGACAGTGACTGCGCTGGGCGCATGTGACCGCAGTCTCAACGGCTCGTGGAGCATGACAATATGAGAATTTAATACCGCGTTCGCGGCCAGCTGCGGGATAACGCCGTAACAACCGGCTCCAGCAACGAATAGAAATCCGCCTGCGCGTCGCGAAGCTTCATCGGGACGAACGACGAGCCGCTGCGGAAATTCGAGCAAATTAAATTTCATTAACAGCCAGGCGCGACGTTATCCGCTGAAACGAAGGATGTATCGTCAAACTGATCGTTTTGAGTACGCGATAGTCACCAATTAAGATACAACTATCTAGTTCTATATATTTATTATTAACACGCGCTTGTTTCGTCGCCACCGCCTCTGTTTTACGGGGTAGAAGACAGAGAGAGAGAGATAGAGAGGGGAAAAAATGGACGAGAGCGCACACTTGTGGAATTGACGAGTCAGTGCGCTTTTAATGACTTTGTTTAATTACTCGTGCGCGATTCTTTGAATAGAGTCTAAAATTCTATATATTTAGCTCCTATTTTACATTATATACACTTGGTTCCCAATTCGATGTGGATGACGCGTTGGCTGTATGAATCGGAGAATGAATCAAATGGCGAAGATGCAACTGATTATATGAATTCGGTTGGAGTGTCGGGAGTGGAAATTGCAGGTCGGTGATTGGCAAGGATTTTAGTCTGAAGGTGTGGCGAGATAGTGGAATGGATGAACGTAAGGGTAGAGAATGGGAAAAGGCCAAAAAACGCAGGGAAATGCAGAAACAATGCGGATGAAAGTCCGTCGTAAATCTATTGGAAGTGTCCATGTGGTCGCAGTCTGTCTGGTTGGGTTCAAGGATTGTCGAAAATGATGAGATTTATGACATGGTGCGTGCTATTGAGACAAGAGTGAAAGCTGAAAACTACAAATTACTTTAACCCTTTGCGCTCGACAACAAACGTTGAAAATCAATTTGATCTTCACTCGAGCTAATTTCACCTACCAAATTCGTTTTTGTAGGGCTTCGAAACATAAAAATGAAAAACTCCAGCTGCTGTATGAAACACCATGGCGACTGAGAATCGCCTCTGGAGCGTAAAGGGTTAAGTCACGTACCATCTGAGATTGACACCCAGATGGTAGTGGAAAAGATCGTAGATCATTTTTTCTAACACTAATCCCTTCGCGAATACAACTAATCTCGTTTTTCAACGTTGAAAATCAATTTGATCTTCACTCGAACTAATTTCACCTACCAAATTCGTTTTTGTAGGGCTTCGAAACATAAAAATGAAAAACTCTAGTTGCTGTATGAAACACCATGGCGACTGAGAATCGCCTCTGGAGCGCAAAGGGTTAAGTCGCGTACCATCTGAGATTGACACTCAGATGGTAGTGGAAAACATCGTAGATCATTTTTTCTAACACTAATCCCTTCGCGAATACAACTAATCTCGTTTTTCAACGTTGAAAATCAATTTGATCTTCACTCGAGCTAATTTCACCTACCAAATTCGTTTTTGTAGGGCTTCGAAACAAAAAAATGAAAAACTCCAGTTGCTGTATGAAACACCATGGCGACTGAGAATCGCCTCTGGAGCGCAAAGGGTTAAGTCGCGTACCATCTGAGATTGACACTCAGATGGTGGTGAAAACTAAAGATGCCTCTCAAAAATAGCAGTCACCTCGACCATGACGTAAATCTCGCGACGAAGCATGGGGCGAGCCTTGAAGTCGATGGTTTCGAGAACGGAACAAAGGACGACTCGCGTGCAACGATCGAGATTCGTCGGAAGCGCGCCGTATCGATCAGCAGGCGAACCAAGGGCGAACAGGGTGCGTCTTATTACGGAACAATGTCGAGCACGGTCAGTTAACTCGAAGCGGTGCGGCGGGACTCGGCCAGGGCGCGCGCGGGAACGCGGAGCTTAATCAAATTCAAGATTAAACTTGGAAGTTTCGCAAGACGTTCCGCGCCAATATTTGTCGGGGAGCGGTTTTAATTTCCATAAGTACTGTAATCTCCGGGCGGGCCCTAACCGCCCCCACGGTCGTCCATCGGCGAGAACAGCGGCAGCCACTCGCGCGCCCTCCTGCCCTCCTTCTAACGCGCGATATTTATTAATACCGTTAATAACACGCGTACACGCGTCGCGTTTCGCGCAGCGGCGATATTAAAACTCCCGCCGCCGCTGGATAATTTGCGCTTTAACGAGCGCGGAGACGCCGCACTCCTGTGTGGCCGCTATCTTCTTCGGAACGAAAAAAAAAGGCGTCTCTCGCCACGGTTGATTAAATTTTCCGCGTCGCGCACCTGCCTCGCGGATAAAAAGGCCAACCTGAGCGTTTCGCTGGTCGAACGACGAGGTTCCTCGATAAGCGTCGTTCTCGACGCTTCCATTTTGAACGATTGTTTCGCAAATGGCCGTCGAATGGACGAGGTCAGAGGTCGCTCGAGGGTGCGATCGCGGCACTGTTACGCTTTACGGTGAGTCCGCGAGGCGGCTGATTAAATTCCTCGCGCTATAAGCCGCAGATGGTGGCCGATTAAAGATCGTAAAAATGCGTTCTCTCGCGAGGACGGCGCTGCAACCGCCCGCCCCGGAAGGGGTGCAAGGAATTTATATTCTCTCGCGTTCGCTCGTTTTTCTTTCAGATTTAAGCGTTGGCGAGACGCGATGAATTAGCGGGTTGAAAAAAATATTCTACGAGTACAGTTGCAAGTGCAACGAGAGTCGAGAGGAACGAACGTAACAGGTTGAAGCGGTAGGAAACCCATCTCCATTCGAAGAATCGCGCACGAGTAATTAAACAAAGTCATTAAAAGCGCACCGAGTCGTCCGCCAGGGGACCAAGGGTGCCTCGAACAGGCGGTTCACCAGTGCGCGCGACAATTCCACAAGTGTGCGCTCTCGCCCATTTTTTCCCTTCCCCCCCCTCTCTCTCTCTCTCTCTCTTCTACCCCGTGGAACAGAGGCGGTGGCGACGAAACAAGCGCGCGTTAATAATCCGCGCGATAGTCGGGAGGTGCGCGACGGGCCACAGTGGCTGAAATTATCCGAAATTTCGGTCGCAATTGGTAGACGGAAGGGCGGAGCGCGCGGGACAGATGGCGAGGGAAAGAGAAAAGCAGTGGATAATTTCGGTTCGCGCGCGACAAAACATCGCGGTCGACCCTTTGCGTAATTGGCGTCACACTGGTGTTTATGGCGCCACAACGAACCGTGCGGTGGGCATTACGCGAACGCGCGCGCGCGCGCGCTCGGCCTCGCCTGCGAGCCACCCTGATGTACCGCCGTTTCCCGCTGCGCTCGTATATTTATGCGCGTGCAGACGTTCCTGCACAGCCGCCGGAACAAACACGGGAAACGCGACACGGCTGGTCGCGCGGTTCACGCGAACACCGCGCAGCTACGCGACACCGCAGGACCGAAACTCGCAACTCCTGCCACCGCCCCGTCCACCACCGCCTCTCTCGTCCTCTTCTGCACGCTGCCGGAGACGGAGGACCAGGCGTGGAACCGCGAGACTCGGCTAACCGGTCGCCGTCTGCGAGCCGCTTCTTTCCTTCCCGCTCGACGGGTCTTTTTCTTGCCTTTTGTTTCGAGAGGATGTTGCCACTTTTTGCGCAAGGCGAGGGAGCTCCACCGTGGGCAGCAGTATGGGGAGGTGGGGGGAGGACGATGGTATCTATCGTGACTTACGAACGCCTTCGAACGCCCACATTTGGAAGTTTGGAACCGGGAGATACGGCTGTCTTATTACACGCCATTAGGTTAGCGAGCGAGCAAAGGCGCGCGTCCTCTCGTAAAGCCCTCGAAACAGCGTTCAGGGACGCGATCCGTGCGCGAGATTACGAGCGGATCCTGGTGCACGCGAATCCGCCGCGCGAGCAGCTGCTCGAGCAACACGTGTGCAGCTGCACCGCGGCGTCTCTGACGAACGAGCGCGCAAAATCTGGGAGGGGTGGAAAAATGAAAACCAAGGCCCAGTCGAGGGCCAAGGAAGGGGGTACACGCGGATTATCCGTGATTCGCTCGCGGAGAGAAATACACGGGGAATCGAGCGCGGGGAAGATCGATGGGAAGGGCGCCAGGGGGAGAGAGAAAGAGGAACGAACGGAGGAACTAGAGGGAGAGAGAGGCCGTTCAAACACTGATAAGAGACTCAATTATCGAACTATCACAGGGAGGCTCGTTCCGTTTGCATTTCCAATTATTTGCTGGGAAACGGTCTGCCAATACCGGGTACTCTCGATAACGCTGCCCTCTCTCTCTCTCTCTCCTCGACCTCTCCCTCGCTTTCCACAACTCCGCTCTTTATCTCTCCCATCTCCAGCCCTCTTTTTCCGAAGCGCCGAGTCTACCCCTCGGCGTGACAGTCCATTTGACTTGCTCGCGCGGCGCGATTCGCGTGTCGCCCGCCGCCATGCCAGCCGAGCCACGTCCGACTTGTCCTCTTTCGCCAGCGGCGCACCACGGAAAATGGCATATAATTACGCGGATCGGATTAACGATTCGTAATTGCTCGCGTCACGGGAGATTAGCTGGCCGATGCCGCGATTCGCCCGCTCCGGGAGGAGCGCTCGTCCTCGGTTACGCGCGCGATACCAGCGTCCGATCTCGACCGCCATCGGACGCGTCTCGAGCTCGAACGCGATCCCGTTTATTCTTGGCCTCGGTGCCGTTTCGATCTCTGGATCTCTCACCCCTTGCCACGTAACGTCACGAATCGCCTCGAGCGCGCTGGTTGCGCAATCCCCGCGGATACGTAATCGAGTTGGGCGTTTCGCCGCGGATTTTGGAACGCTGACAAACGCGGCCAACGCCGTCCGAGCCGAGGATATTTTCGAAGCGTGACGCCCGATACCGAATATTCGAACGATCGGGGGCCTCGACGGGGAGGAGCCACGACGACGACGACGACGACGACGACGACGACGCGGGAGACGAATGCGCTCTTTGAGACGCGAAGTGGGACGCGCACGGTCTGGCCCTTTGATTCGCGAGTTCCGTGACAAGCGTGATTTATGCTCGTTTATATTTACTGTTGCGGCGTGTTAACCCGGTTGCACGACGTGGGAGTTTGCGAAAGAACGGGACACGGTTCGATAAGGGGCTGCTTTTGGCTCGTTCCGTTTCTTCGACAATTTAATCGCCTAATTCCCCGCGGAGCCGACGAACCGGTCGCGTAATAAAACGGCGCGCTTCTGAATAGAGGGGGCGAGAATAAGTTCGCCGCTCTTTGAAAACGAACGGTATTACGAAGCTCGTGAAAAATTACTTTCAAGTACGCGACATGCTCTATTAACCGACCCGTTTCCCCGCCGTCTGAGGAACAAAGAGCTCGTTCAAGACGCCGAGCTACGAGCTGAGTCACTCTTCGTGACGAAACTCGAACGATTATGAATGGCTGTACATTCTCAGACACGTATCACGGCGAAACGTTTGTATTATTAATGGCACTCTTTCACGGGAGACCGCCGTGACACGGTGTTCGACGGGGAAACGTAGCCAAAACGCGCGGAGTTCGTCGCGAACGTCCCATCGATCGTTTCTCGGCGACAAAACGGTCGCTAACGAGTTATCTTCGACCCTCGATACGCTTCGAAGAGTTTTGCGGATCGCGTGGACGCTGCGATCGATTTCGTTCCTCACCCCTGACATTTCTCGCTAAATCGCGTTTTCGTTGGCCAGTTCGACGTTCCTTTACCCCGATTCTGTCGTTTCGAGAGGGTGTCATTAATTTCATCGATTGTCAAAGCTGCTTTTGCAAAGGGTGCGGAAAGGAGTAGAGGAGGGACGAGAGAGGGAAAGACAGAGACGATGAATGGCAAAGAGACCGATTGGCACGGATACGCTGGATCATCGTCGATATACGAACTCTTCCCGGTCGTCCGCGACGACTAAAGGGGAGATGACTGTCAAATTCACCCGTTTAGCCCTGTTGACGACCGTAAACTGGACTGAATCGATACGGGGGGAGAGAGAGAGAGAGAGAGAGAGAGCTCGATTTCCAACGCGCCACGGAAATATGAACTTTCCAGCGGGGACTGGATCCTCGCGAGGCTTTGTCATGGATATTCTATTATCTCGAAAGGTTACTGCTTACGTTCACCGAACGGGTTGATGAATCGGCTCGATCGCGCTTGAGAAGAACCAGACATTTCTGAAGGCGATCCTCGATAAGAAGATCCCCCTCGACGTCTGACCGCGTACGATCCGTTACTACTATTCCTGGTCTCCGATTTTCGCAGACTCCCAAAGAATCCGACAACTCTGCTGCCGCCACGCAGACACTCGGTTCGACGGGGCGCGATACGCGAACGGAGAAACGCAGCGTCGGCTAAAAAGGGAGGAAAGGAAGGGTTGCGGCCGCGGCGTCGAGGCGTCCCAGGGGCGCGCGCGATGATCGATTGAAACGTTAACGAAATAAAGCGGCGCATCAGTCGCCGCGAGATCGGTCGCGGTCTCTTTCCACCAGCGTCCGCTCGTTTGTCCGCTCGGAGGTGATTAAAATTCGCGCGAACGGGGGAGAAGGGTCCCGTCCGGTGGCGTAGGAACCGCGCCCGCGATCCTACGAGAGAAGTCGCACGGTCCACGGGACATTAATCACGCGAACTGACGCGGACTGACATCAAACGCGAATTTACAGGCGAGCAGCGGGTGCGCCCGTTCGATTTCACGGGAATCGGGGTGAACGTGAAATTTGTCAACCGATTCTCCCTGCCATCGAGGAACGCGGACGCGCGCGCGCGCGACAGCAGATTCGTTATTGCGTATTAAATCTGCGCGGCAGCCACGGGCACCAGGGATCGACGCGACTGCCACGGATGAATCCATTTCTCCCCCCTGACTGTCCCCTCCTCCCCCCCGAATAAAGATCCTGACTCATCCGCATAAAAATCACTTTGACGCGGCCGTGACGCGCGCCGATATTCAAACGGGCAGCACGCCCACGCTCCGCCACCCTCCTCGACGTTTCAGCCAACGGAGCCCATCGACGTCCCTGCCCTGTGCCATCGCCCCGGTAAAACGATCCGCGACGGATCGATATTTCGCCCGGAGTGGACGTGGCAATTTCTTTTCGGACCCTTTGCTTCGGTTGTGATTTTTGCCCGCGCCGAAGGGCGGCCTTTTTTCGTTTCATTCTTTTGTTTTGTTGCTCTTTTTCACGACTTTCGAGGATTTGAAATTCAGATGCTGCGGAGAGCGAATCAATAAATATCAGCCGCCGCCATATTTTCCCTTTACCAGTGCGCAAACATTTTGTTATCCTTTAATGCCTTTATTGGCTGGAATTTTTCGACTGCGCTCCTTTGGGGGTTGCGTCGTGTTGCTACGGTGGCCCCTGAATTTTTAACAGCGACACGATTTTCTTTGGATGAAGCTGAAGGCGGCCGCACGAGCAGAAGGTAATTAGCAATTTCACGTTCGAGATTCAGAAAAATTCCGATATTCTTGGGCTCGAGAGCTTTTCAAAACATTCGAAACTTTCCAGACTCCTGGGACATTCAAGTTCGTTAAGCCTATTAAATCTTGCGAGATTTTTCAAGACTCCCCGGAACTTCTAATTCCGAATCGCGTTCGAAGCGACTCGAACTTTCCTCGCGATCAAAGGGCGACGGAAGTTTGCACGGTGGAATATCGGTAACGCGTGTGTCTACGTGTTATTCGATAAACCGCCACTAAATGCCAAAGTGACCAAAGGTACGATAAATGCTGTCTTCACGGTGGTGATACTGTTTTCAAAAATTGAACGCCATTCTTTTCGTGCCGTGAAATTTCCAACTGTGGAACCAGTCGGTCGCCAAGTCGAGCTTCGCAGGTTACGAAGGAGGGTGCGATAGATCGGGGCGGCGATACGGAAGTCGGTCGAGCGTGGCGAGCAGTATTTTTCCCAGCTGTAATACTTCGCGCTGATATTAACTTTGCTTTCGTGGCGGCGAATTTCGCGTCGATAACGCGCGGAAAAATGGGGGATCGGAAAACGCGATCCCCGACCAACTGAAATGGGAACGCGATTAGGTTCGAGCTGCTCGACGTTCGCGACTACGAAGGTGGGTTCGACACGGGACAGTTTCGACGTGGTAATTTTCGAATTTCACGAAATTTGCGTGAAACCGCGTGCCTTCTCCCCCGTTATTCGCTGTTCGCCCACAAAATTTGATTCCGCGTTCGTTTTGAAGCGCGTAAAAACGGCTTTAATCCGTCGATTCGATTTTAACGCGCGGCAAAAATCCACGGAACCCTCCGTCTTTCTCGATTAAACCGACAACGGTCCCTTTCGATCCGCGAGTAAGCAATTTACCCGAGAAACTCGCCCCCCTTCCGCGGCGGTCCGAATGTTTTCCTCGCGCGCCCACAATTTCATTAAAACTTGGAGGATCGAGAAGGCGGAGGCGTTTGTAAGAACGGCTCGGTGATTAGCATCGTTCCGCGTTAATCGCGAGATTCGGTAATAACGCAGACGCGGTGGAACAGCCGCTTGTACCGCGGCTAAACTTTCTTACACCCTCGATCCGCGACGATTTCGTCCGCCCAAGTCGCGGAACCCGCGGGTCGTCGACGAGGCCGATGGGAAGCGTCGACGAGGGTCCGTGGGCGTGGTAATAAGAGAGCGACTAATCTCGGTTAAGAAGAGTAAATAATCAGCCGGAGTGAATGACTGGCAATTTAATCAGCCGCTGGCCAAGATTTTGAATTAAACGCGGCGGAGGGTGGCCATTTAATCCGGACGGCAAATTCAACGCCGCCCTTCGCTGCTAATTCGCGGGAAAAATTCGTTTTACATTTTTAATCGCTTGCTCGTCGTCAACCGCCGCTTTGTTCGCCTCCCTGCCCGCGGAGCGGAGCGTAATGGTTCCGTTTAAATTATTGACTGTCAATCTGATTCCACGCCGCGGCCGTCGAACGAAGTTAATTTAGGTAACCGGAACACGAATCGCTAAATTATTTCGACACACTTTAAGAATTTTAATTAATGAAACGGGACGGGGGGGAAGTCGGAGGGGCGACAAGCGCGCAATCATCGTTCGTCACTTCCTGTGACGATGACAGCGTCGCGGAAGTAATCCGCGTCCGGAACGCGGCGGAATTTGCAAAAGATCGTAAACAATCGCGACTCGTTACTAGACGCGGTAACTCGATAGTCGGTCCCTTAACGAGCGTTTTCAGCGCGCTGCTAAAGAAGTATTTGCACAAAACTGGCCAGCTAATCGGAGCTTAATTAAATAAAGGAAGGAGCCCGGTGGCTGAAAGAATGAAAAATAAACGGGTAACTAGGTAAATAGCCGTTAACGAAGCGTTTGTTTGCTATGAAGTTACCCGAGGAATCAATATTTTCCATCTTCCGGCTAAAAAAGACCGACTACCCTCCGCCTTAACGGCCAAGGAGGGTTGATGCGTCCAGGAGATAGGGTTGAACGGTTTTCAGAGACCGAGAGTTCGCAGCAGTTCGCAACGCGCGCGACGCGTGCGAACGCGAAAACTTCTCGCCCACCCTGTACATGCCCAGGCGTGGTCCCGGGCGGAGATAATGACCGGGCGTTTTTTGAAAAAGGTCGTGGGAAGAGGGACGAGGGCGAGCGGTCACGAATCGCGTTATCTCGCTCTATCGACGGCCGTCCCTTTGAGCCGGGACGGGAAGAGGAGCCACGAAAGGAACCTTCCCAAATTAGGCGGCGAATTCTCACCCGGCTGGCACCTCGGCTGCCCTTTCTGCTTCCGTGCACGTGGAGCGGAGTCAATGGCCCGTTATCGCGGCCAAAGATCGAGAGGTAGACGTTGCCCAACCGAGACCACCTACGCCTTCCCACGGCCAGGGCAGCCCACGGAGGAGCCAGAGGCACGAGAGCGCGGGGGAGGAGGGTTTGCACGAGCATTCGCGTGTTTCACCCCGGGGTCGCCGGAGGTACGCCGCGCGCGTTTTAATTGAGAGGCAAGAAACGACTTTAGCCACTCGACGACCTTGCCCTTGATCCAGGATGCATGCGAGCCTTCGTCAAGGACTACGCGGCACTCCGACGATTATTAGCCGAGAACTAGTTTCTTTCGGAACGCAAATTACGAGGGATCCTCTTCGATACGCTCGACCTTCGACGGTGGATTTCAGGTCCCTCTCGAACCACCGGGTGCTCCATTGGTCCCGACTCTCGCGTACAAGGTTTACGTTCGATTCTCTTCGACTGGCAAAGCGTCGTTCGTTCGTCGAGAGGCGATAACCGATCGTCGGATGGTGATTTAGGGGGCGAGGGGCATCGAAAGTCGGGGCGTCGCCGCGAATAACGATCCTCGTGCATCAGCTAGGTGACTCGGCAGTCCCGTCACGCTCGTCCCGTGTTCGCTCGAGAAATCACGGAGGCGAACGAAACAAAAGACGCGGCAAAGAAACGGGTTCTCGTCCGCTGCGGGGGGGTGGTAAATATAATTCGAGCGGACGCGGGATAACCATACGTCGGACTGACGCGCGCGAGCCGAATGAAAAGTTAACCTAAGTCCGGTCCAATTTGAAAACGTGCCCGACTGTGCCGGTTAATGAAGTTACCTGGCCACTGGAGAAGCGCCAGCTGGATCAAAGACAAAGGGGGAATCTTGTTAAGTGACTAAGCGGGTGGTGGTCGCCTCGAGCGAAGTTTCCGCCCGGGATTTTGTTCGCGGCTGATACAAACGCGACGCGTGCACCAGGGTCGAATTGGCCTGACGCGTTGGAGGAGCCGCCCCACGAAAACCTACGCGAAACGAATCGCGAGACATCGCGAGACATCGCGAGAGGGCAGCGCGCGTCGTTTCAACCCCTGTTTCCGTGCGCCACGCGGATACGTTCTCGTTCCACGCGATGTTATTATTAATCGCGCGAGCGTCCGGACAGTAACGAGCGACAGCTGACCTGGCCAAAGGCCCGTCGCTTTCGTCGCTGGTGGAGGAATTGGTGAGGGCGCGCGGTATTACCGGCGGTATTTTTATCGAGACGACGCGGACGCGCGATGGCCAGAGGGACAGGAGCGGTACAGCTTCACCTGGCGTGCACATGCATCGCAACCGGAGGTGTGATTTGTGAGCGGACGACCCGGTTCGCCGCGATCCCCGTCATTCCGTGATGCATCGCTGCGGCACGCGTCTGATGACGCAGCTACCGCGTTTACGCGCGGACACGAGGCATGTTGCGGCGACTGGCACCGCCTCGACGGGTTCCGGCGAACGCGGGCTTCTCGGAAGCGAAACGGCGATATAAATCGGTGGGCGGCGGAGGATGGAGACACACGAGGATGAACATCTCTCGCGCGAGCGCTGTCTCGCTTCGTAGCTAAGAAAACGGGAGGACCTTCCTCGAATTCCGCGAACGGTAGACAGAAGCTAAACGATAATGGATTGGATTGCGCGAGGATCGATTTCAATCAAATTCTATCACCTACGTAACCCATAGGGAATTTTCCTTTGTGGTAGCGAGTAATGGAGGGAATGCATAAACCAATGGCACACGTTACTGTACACCTGAATTACCGTACCACTATGAGAAGACGCGGTTGCCTCTACTATCGGCATTTCTATTGTCGGAGCGACGCACCTATTATCCGAGTATTCTGTTATCTGAACGTTTCATTACTCGATATAATATTCTTCTATCGGATGGAATGACATGGTTCGACTTACCGACTACGATTCACTCGAAGATACCACCCCAGATAAGATTACTAACGTTCTCAGAGCGCTTACCTGCAACAAGAAAAATTCATAATTAGGATTACAATTTCGAATATACGCAAAGGTGTTTGGAGAAAAGAGTACGAAAACCAAAGCGCGCGTTAACCCTTTGCGCTCGAATGTCCTCCTCTGAGGGGACATCAGCATTGATCAGTGATTACGAAGGTTATACTTATTCTATCGCAGCTTTTTGAGAAATACCTGTTTTCCTCGAGTTTTGAAAACATTAGCGACAGAAACTATTGCTAAAATATTGCTACTTTATTCGTATCGCTAACACCTAAGAAAAAGCTGAATGCAAAGAGTTAAAATCCTCAAGGAACGAAACGAATCTTCATTCAGCTCCCTTTTTGAGAAATACGTGTTTCCCTCGAGTTTTGAAAACATTAGCGACAGAAACTATTGCTAAAATATTGCTACTTTATTCGTATCGTTAACACTTAAGAAAAAGCTGAATGCAAAGAGTTAAAATTCTCGAGGAACGAAACGAATCTTCATTCAGCTCCCTTTTTGAGAAATACGTGTTTCCCTCGAGTTTTGAAAACATTAGCGACAGAAACTATTGCTAAAATATTGCTATTTTATTCGTATCGCTAACACCTAAGAAAAAGCTGAATGCAAAGAGTTAAAATCCTCAAGGAACGAAACGAATCTTCATTCAGTTTCCCGTTTCTCATCGATCTTCAGTCGCGCGAGGCGCGCATAATTGCTGCTCCCGCGCTTCGTTTAAAAATCCGCTTGGTGACCGAGGACGTCGCGTCTCCGCGGAATAATCGAGACGCGGCACTCCGTATTGCACGCACGTAGGAATCCCAGGTGCGTACGCGGAGACACGCGCGGTGCGCAACGACAGCCGCGTGTTTTCCACCAGCCCGTTGCGTTTCAACGTCGGATCGTACGGTCTCACGATCCGCTGGATTCGCTCGACGCATTCTTCGAAAACTGCGACCCGTTAACCGGAAACGCTGAACCGCGACGCGCCCCTGCTCGCGACATTTCGAGTATCGAAACTCGCGCGGCGCACGCACCGAGGAATTCGTATGGCGTCGATCATAAGAGGATCGTCGCCCTCCTGGATTCAAAATCCAAATTCCTCGTTCCTTCCGCGTTTTCCACCCCGTTATCGTTAATTAAAGTCGTGAACTTTCTTGCGCAAACTGACAACGACGAGCTGCACTCGCTAGAAATTATTAAGGGTGGATGCTTTTCACAAGTCACAGCGAGTCTATTGGTTTCATACTTTTGTGCGCATGCTTCTGGTAACCGTTGAAACGTGCTGACTGAGAACAAATTGCAGCTGAAGGGGTTGAAAAGAAAGATGGCGCGTACCAACGAATTTTCGTCGTATCTACGTTTATTTGTGCGACCGCGAATCAGGGATGGAGCGCGATGGCCGACGCGAACTTGATCCAGGACAGTTTCAGCCGACAGGATCGTTCGGCTAAACAGGAAACAGTGTCCCCGTTGCGAGGCGAACCGCAACTCTCCACCCGTATATCCTGCGCACGGTCGCGTCGTTTTGATCGAAGCTTGGCGATCGCCAACTTCTCTGCCGCTTGAACGACCATCGACGGGTGGACAGCGGGGACGATGCGAGAGTGTCGAAGGAACACTGGGAGTCGTCGTGATTACCCGCATGGAGGGTTAGGGTGTATCGGGACTGCGAGGAGGCACAATATTGTCCTGGGGTATACGCGAGTGCTTATATACAGTCTTAATGGACGGAGGAGCGATATCGCGCGGCCACCCTCGAGCGTATTTTCCGTAGGAGTTGGCTCTCCCGAAGACCTTCGTCCCTCGCGCGTTCCCTCTCGCTGGCTGTCGACTTTTACGCGCTCGTATATCTCCCGTCGAGGCTCTGATAACAATTTGTCGGGCCAAACGTGCTGTATCGCGCGTCTCGCGACCGCGTTCGTTCGACTCCGCGCTTCGTATTCGTACGCTCGCGGTATCGGTGTTGCCTGCTGCTGGTCGCGCGAATACCAGAAATTGCCATAAATCGAACTGCGGGCAGTCGAGCTTGAACAAGTAATTCGTACAGTCTGAAAGCTTCCGGGGGACGCAACGACTGGCGTTTTATCATGGCCGCGGTCGAGACAGCGACCGAACGTGAACCTCGTTCGCGAAATCCAACGACCGTGACGCTTGGTTCCGCATCGATTTTCGCGTCGCTGAAAATGCACGTGCGACGTTGCGTCGGTGCTGTCTTCGTGGAACAAAAGAGAGAGAGAGAGAGAGAGAGAGAGAGAGAGAGGTGGAACTGGTGGAATCGATGCGAGAACCGCGAGCACGGTAATGGAGAAATTTCGCCATGAGAAAGCAGATGGATGAACAACCGAGCGGACGGACGTACCGACGAGTCCTCGCGTGATCATCGCATTGTTCGATACCTCAATTTTCCGTACTGTCTCATTCACCGTGCAGTCTAATTACCCTGGAGGCTTACCGCGTGGTTTTAACATCGATACAGGCGCGCGTGTGTACGTGCCGTGGGGTGGAGAACGAGAGAGGGTGCGGACGCGTGTACGCGCGCGGCAGGATGAGAAGAGGGTGGAGAACGGACATACGGGGGGCACGACGAGATAAGGTCAGGCGTAAATGGCAAATTTCACGGGAAATTTATGACGTTTCACGGTGGAGAGTAATTATCGTCAGATACAGGATCGTTAACGGTTTATGAACTCCCGAAAGAGGTCAATGCCGTCCGCTCGTTCGCCTGGTCTATCGCTGGGGATGAAGAGGAGAGAAATTCGAAATCGCGCTTTATTATTTTCGCTGAAATCCGATCCGATTTCGCGTTTCCATTTAATCGCAGAGGGCACTGCAGCTGGACGGGTATATTCGAGCGGCTCTCTTACGTCACGTATCGATTTCGAACACGGAAAGACTTTCCTGTTGTCTCCACCCGCTACCCCTCGCGGGGTAGCAGGACGATGATAACCCAGCGAAAGTGGATAATGCGAAGATTGAGTTCAACTCGACTTACGTCCGGCGGAACTATTTGAAAACTACTTCGAACTGTCAGATTAACCGAAAGTATGTGGCGGCTGGATTTCATCCGCGGGAACCGGGGTGCATTATTCATGGGGCGTAAGCATTATGAATCCTTCCTCGAAGAATAATGCAAAGACGTCCGCGCGGCGACCAGATTAACGGGAAACTTATTGCGTCCGCGTGGAAATGATAATTTTTCCGCTGAGCCTCGAAAACCTCTCGCCGCCTTTGCGTTCTGGCAACGTCGACGACGACGACGACGACGCGCAAATCCATCCGGACGCCTCGTCGCATTCGAACGCGCGGCGACGACGTTGACAAAAGCGTCGTTCAGCCTGTTAAACATCCGGCGGTATCGTCGAGGCAACCGTGAACCTCTGGCTCGACGGAAGGATTAAAAATGAAATTAATAACATCAAGAACCATCGGCTTCTCGCGACACAATTGACCCGAACGCTCGCGAAACAGTAATTAATATCCATCAAACCGGCTTACGTCCCAGCCCAGACCGTTCCGTCTCGCGTTCGCAACCCCCCGCACCGTCGCCTCGTCTCGACGCCTCGTATTTTATCCCCGCACGCCCCAAAGAAACAGCCGACAAGCGATCCAGGACTTAGCCGGGCGCCGGCTCACGCTTTCCGCGTCGAAGCTGATCAATATACACGCGCGCATACACGCGGGGACGCATAATAGGAGAGGCGCAACACCCTCGAAAGCTAAGTAAGAGCCATCCCGCGGCCGTGGAGCCGGAACGAGCGAAAGGGTGCGCCGCGAAGTGGGTATCGACGACGGTTCGAGAGGCTGAATTCTGTTTGCTCGCGCGGAGGACAAAGGGACGACGAGGACCGGGGCTGTTCCCAGCGCAGGGGACGAGAAAAGTAACCGGGAGAGAGGCAACCACTCCCCAAGTACAATGTTTCCCTCTGTTGCGGCGGAATTTGCCTTCGAAAATATCGTTTAGATCGGCGGAGGGGTGTACACGCCGGCGGTGGGTGGATCAGGGTGGCTCGAAGCGACGAGACGGGGAGGGTGAACGCGGCTAGAGGAAGACGGCCGTGGTCTCGTATCCACGGCTGGAGTGAAAGTGAGCGAGAAGAGGGAGCTGCGACGGGGCGAGGAGGGGGAGCGAGCGATCCTCGGGTCAGGTAACCCTGGATTGCCCATTTCCAGTTTACTGCTAATTCATTCAAATTGTATTTGTTCCCAAATATACATTCTATTCCCCGGCTTTCCTCCTACCATTCGTTCCACGGGCACGACGACAGCGAGAGGAGCGCGCGCGTACGTGTGCCCCGTTCGATGCGGCGGAATGTGTACACACGCGGGGCGAGGGGCGCGTAACCGGGGGTACGCGAAGCCGGAGACAACGATGGTGCTGTGGATCGAACGTGGACCACCCCGTTCCCTCGCTGGCGAGCTTTCTAGGAATCTCTTTTTGTCGCCAAGCTCCCTTCCCGGTTTTGATCTCCTTCGGTGGGTTCGCGCGGCGAATATAGATTAAGTAATTTCGAGCGTGACGCGGCTGTCGAGATCCTGACGCGATTCGATCTCGACGGGATTAAGTGTATCCCCGTTTATGCGGTTCCTGCGAGGGTACGCGCGAATCGAGCTGTTCGTTCGAGCGATAATTGCGTTCCCGAGTGTTGCCCACGCCTCGACGTGGGGCGCTGGTCGTGCGTTTAGACGAGCTCGGCTTCGTTTCGTTCGGAACATCCACGGGACTGGTCTCTCGCGGACCCTCGAATCCGGATCTACGTGGGCGGCTGAAAAACGAGGAAATTTCAGCGCGCTAAAACATTCGAGGCAGTTTGAAAGTTCGTCCAAGACCGAGGCATTCCCTGGGAATTCCAAAGCTCGCAACAATTCGTTTACCTTGGACCCACGTTGAGGACCAAGTAAGAAACCTCGCGAGATCCTTGCGACGAGAATGTTCCTGCTACTTGACGAATATACAAACTCCGGTAACCGTGAACGCGGTCGTAATTGTTATCCGTGGAACGTTAATCCGAAGCAGAGGCGAAATCGGCGAGTTCGCCATTTCGTGACGCGAGTGGTGAACGCGAGGAGGGTAGAGGACGGTCCAGTCGAGCGGAGAAGAAGAGACGAGTCGCTTTTCGAGCAATCGTGGTTGAGGGAAGCGAAACATTTTCCTCGAGGAGCGAGAAGAGACAACTTTCTTCCAGAGTCGAAGGGAACGTCAACGGAAGACCGCGAGGAAGAGTCGCGAGAGGACAGCTACTAATTTCTGGCAGGGGAGGGAAAGTTCCCTGGCTGCCGTGAGGGATAAATTATGTGAAAACCGAAATTGAAAGACGAGAGAGGCGGCGGCGCGCGTTCAACTTCCCAGGAACTTTGACTGTCGTGGAGAACGCTGGAACTCGGCTAGCCGTGAAATATCGCGGGACACCGTGGCCGGATTTTACCGACGTTTTCCTGCTCGCGAAAACCGAACACCCGCGCTTCCGTTCCTCTGATCTAATTCTAGTTTCGCGCCTACGCGTATCGTTCGTTTCTCTCTCTGGGAATCGTTCGAAATCGTCCATGATTTATCGGCTGTTTAAACACTTCGTCGCGAGCGTCGCGTATCCGTGACATTTACGGATACGCGTGTCTCTGGTAAAATGGTGCACGTCGACGCTATTTCACGCCTAAAATAGTCGAACGCCAGATGGCAAACGTGCGCAGCGTACTCGAAATTCGTGACGTATCCAGCAATTCCGTGTATAATTCTTGCACGCAGCTTGGACCACGCGAGCTACATTTTTCGACCGCTCGATATTCGAACGCGATCGTTTGTGCCAGATAAAAACGAGCGCACGGCAGTTTACGATTTCCGATCTCGGCGTCGGTATCGATTCTGCCGCAATAAAAGCTGGTACAAAGGAATTCTTTCTTTGCGGATGGAGCAACCGAGACTGAGATAGATACGCGATAAGACGGAACCTCGATTGCCGTACATATGACGCGGATAACGTTAGCGGGAATAAAAATTCAAATACAGAGACTCGTAAAGATCCCTTTGGATCTAGATCTTCATCTGCAGTGGAATTGGTTAGAATGTTCCCAAAAATTGTACAGGTTCCATGGGGAGGCCACCCCATCCATCTAGACGCGCCCTTTAACGCTGCGAACCAAACAGCTACGCGCCTAACATCAATTCTCCTTACGATCAATCCCTTTGATATATATATATATATATATCCGTTCTCGCTTGGGACAGTTTCGAAATCTGGAGGTTGCAAGCTGGATGATATTATTACACCTCCGCTCGAAAGGGGACCGTCGGTTGGAAGTTACAACGGATTTGCCGGCGGAATCTCATTTGCGATCGAGGGATTTTCCGAGGAGCGCACACTGGCCCTCGAGTACACGCGGCACCGCCCCATATTATCGGAATATAATCCAAAAAGAAACTAATAACGAGAAACTCGTGCAGCGAGGGAAGGGTTAAGGCGAGTGGGACGGTCTGGCGGTTCTAAAACGAAACGATTCCTTTATTCGTGTATCGGGGCGGGCGATGGAAGGGCGGAACGGTGCTACGGGAATGGAAAGATCCGCGATTCCCGAGCGTTTCGTATCGGTGAGCTCGATCGATGGGAGGTGATCGAGATTCAGTTAGCATAACAATACTCTCTCCTCGACACGATTCTCTCCGCTCTCTTCCTCCCTCTCTCTCTCGGGGGGAGAGTCTCTTTCCGTTGCTCCCAACAGCCGCGGCGGCGGACGGCGTCGAATCAATCAGTGACACGTTTCGACGTCGCCAGAGGATCGAGCCGCGAAACCGCGCGACGATCGATATTTCACTCCGGCTGGAACGGGTCCCGCGCTCTCTCCTTCCTCTCTCGTGGGGTTCTACACGTCTAACTCGAGAGCAAGGGTACGACGGGTGGCCCTTGTACAAATGTAATCCTGTCTGGTGCCGCGCGGAAAGTCGTAAAGACGCTTCTGGCGAAATAAGATTTCGACCGCGAGCTGGCAATCGATGCCAGGCGGTGGAAGGGGCATCCGTGCCCGCGTGCCAACCCCTTCGTCGCCCAAGACAACGGAGAGAGGGTGGGCTTGGCAGAGGCGCGTTGCATTGAAACTTGGAAATTATCGGCAGCTGGGTTCCAGCGGCGAGGAAAAATCCTCTCGCCTTTGAACGAAGCGTCAAGCGGACGGACAAACACGTCTAGGAAAGGACGACAGGTAGCCTCTTAAAAGTACAGAACGAGCGCACCGCGGAACGGCGGGACTCCTCGTGGCAATAGAAAGGGGCAAAGATGAAAGTGTACGGAACTCGACGACGGGAATGCCCGCAGGGAAACACAATACTCTTTCAGAGAACACAAGGAGGAGCACACGCGAACGCTTCTAAATAGCAACGAGGAAGAGGAGGGAGACGAACGCTTCTGCGCAACGCGGAAGAGGAGAAGCATCTCTGGACGATGACTAAAAAAATCAGCTCTGCACGGGAGGGAAACGTGAACAATTTTTGTTAAACAACGCCAAACGTTTCTCCGTGAAACGTTGCGCGACGAGGAGGACGAGCATCCGCGCGAGGGGTTGTTTCGTTCTCTCTTCCAGATTTATGGATTTCATTATTGTTGGCCGTGGTTGGTTACACCGAGCGACCAGGACCGCCACGGTCCGCAGAGTGGCTGCGAGCGGGCGGCAGACATAGGGTTGGCACGGGGTTGTCTAAACTTAAACTTGCTGTCCGTTCGCGTTTTACGAGCAGCCAGCAAGTTCCTACGAGTCCATAGGAATACCTAGCCGGCCGAACCGAAGCCCGTACATTCGTCCTTGCCCTACCACCATCCCCATCGTTCCGTCGACCGACTATCCTTTCTATACCACGCTCCCTTCTAGCCAGTTCGCACTTCCACCTCGGCTCCCGCGCTCTCCTCGCCGCCATAATTAAACAGCGCAACAATCCGTGCGAAAATAGCAATTCCAAAAAAGTGCCGGATACTCTCGACCTCGTTGCATAAATTAAACCCCTCTCGAAGCCTCTCGACGAGCCCCACACCCGGAAGCGAAAACCCCTTAAGTCTCCCTTCGGATGACAGAGCGGCGTGTGCCTGGTCACGTTCCTCCGTGCGGTCGTTCGAGCGCGAACTCTGGTTCCTCGAGTCGACGTGGCGCAAATTTCAAGGCACGACCGCGACGGAAAGCCTCGAGATTCGTCGTTACCTCGCGGCCGCCACGATCCGTCCTACGGTGTTCGAGAGAGGGTGGAACGCGCGGTAGGCGACGCCATTCGAATCGACTCACCCGGTTCCACGGTCCACCTGCCGCGCGCCATAGAATTCTTTCTGGCCAACGGAAGGGGATGGAAAGCGTCGCGCGTGCCCGTCGCCACGGTTTTACACCCACCACCTCTGCCCAACCCTTGAACGTAACGCGATGATCGAATACATCGCGGACGGTAGCTCTCCGAGCTGTCCATTAAATATCGAAAGTCGGAAGTTAAAGCCCCGACGATCGCGCTAAATTTCATAGGTGGATCAAGTGGCTCGAGTAACGGGCGCGTAACGAAGATTCATCGAGCTCTTTAATCTATTCGCTCGTCGAGGCTCGCGGCCGAATAATCAAGATCTCTCGCGCGAGGCCCCCTCCGTTTATCGCGTCCAACCCCTTCGCAGGTGTCATTTATTCCACGGACCGCAATTGACCGCTCGAGTCGGAATCCTGGCCGCGCGCGAGGAGATCGGTTCTACAGGGCGTCGATAAAATATTAACCGGGGCCAGCCGTGCGAGACGCCGCGGAATTTCATTACGCAAATACCGGGCGCGAGTTCCCTCGAAAAAGAATCGTGAAATAATTTACACCGGATCCAACGTGGCGACACGTGACGCGCGCGCGAGCATCCCTTCCGCGAGCCTCGTCGCAGCGCGCTCCTCGAAGGCCGCCGGCTACGAGGCAATAATACCCGGCCCCAGAATTGAGTCGGTATAGATGTTGGAATATGCGAACGAGCCGAGCCAGAGTGCACTGTTCAATAATTCAACAGCGATAGTAGATCTTCACGGGCGAGAGTTCTCGCCTTCCACCCGCTTTCTGTCGCCACCTCCGCTCGCATCCCCCGTCGTTTCTTCCGCGTTCGCCATCCGGCCCCCACGGCTTTCTTATCGGTCGCGTGCGACCCACCGATCCGGCGATAACGCCGATACGGGGATGCATAATACAGGAGGTCGAGAAAAAATGACTCCTCGACCCGTTTCGAGGCCGTTGCGAGCGGAGGAGGGGTCGAGGATGATCGAGAGTCCGAGCGTTCGAGCGCGTCGCGTCGCGCGGAGTTATTTCACCGACGAGCCTCCATTTTCGCGGCTGTCTCGGCTCTGAAAATCACTATAAACACCGTTTTCGAGCGGTCGTTATTGCCGACGATTTCGCAATCAGCAAGCAGTTGTTCGAAACTAATTAACTGACTGCTTGGAATTTTCGCGCGAACGTCGCGTATCGATAGTTTCAAGTCGTACGACGTTGCACGCGGGATTTATGATCTGGTGTTTGGTAGAATTGAACGCTCGGATTGTATTTCGATTGCTCGACTATGCGTGTTAGAAAGCGGGAAGAGAAACTGGCGCCTCGTGATTAATCGAGTCTCGAAAAAATTGTTTTAACGAAAAGAAATCGGTATCAATTTGCCGGGGTACGAAGCTGGTTCTTGTTTTTTACGCCACGAGGGGATTGTTATCGAGCCGAGGAAAATCACGCGGTAATAATAGAACGCTGATTACTATGCGCATGGATTATTCGGTCTGTGATTATCCGGAATCTCGATTATAGGAAAATTGATTCCAGTTATCGATTATCCGCGAGAACCTGATACCTGTGGCTGCAGATTACCGCGAGCCAAAAATGGAGGAGCTGGAGGAACGAGAAAAAAAAAAGAGCGCGGAATCGTTGATAAACCTCGTCTAGTAATTAATTTATACGCTATTTCGTGTCGTTGCTGAGGTAAATTTTATCTCGTTCGATGTCGCTCCTCTTCTTCGCACAAAGTTCCGTTCAGCACGGTTTCATCAAGATAATGGAACAGGTACACATGTTAATCACTAATTACACGCTCAGACTGCATTAAGTAACCCCGGATAATCAACGTCCCGCTGTAAGGTAAACGTGGAAATTACTTCTTTCGTTTCCACCCTTGCGTACCTCTCGCATATTATTTTGCGCTGCGCAGCGCCAACCATTTCAAACTGATACCACTTTCAGTGTTAACCCTTTGCGCTCGCCTCCTTCCAGGGCGTTAGCAATAGAAACTATTGCTGAAAAATTGCTATTTTAGTAACAGAATATTGCTCAAAGATTGCTATTTTAACGATAGTTTCTATTGCTAACGTAAAATTCGCTAACCGCGAAGGAGTCGAGCGCAAGAGGTGAATTATAAAACGTGGGGCGTGCACGCTTTCTAAACATCCCAGTGCAAAGGGTTAAACAATCGAAATTGCAAATGTTCCTCCGATATAGGAGATTCGTATCAGTTTTACATAAATTTCCGTGGCAGGAAAGCGATAAAATTGTGCGACGTATCGCGGAGACAGTAACACAAAGGTCTTCAGTGTCGAAAACAGCCGTCGCGCGGCAATTCGCGAGTGATTACGGTGTGCGAATCGCGAAATTCAGCGGAATTATTTTAATTGGACAACGAGCTCGCGGCTGCGTTTAATTGCACGCCGAGAATCCAGTCCTTACCCCGCAGTGTGCGAAATTATTCATCTGCGAAAACAATGAAAGTACCGACGATTGTTTCGTTTTCTATCGTTGGCGCCGTGGCTGCGCATTAATCGCGAATTGATCACGTTTGTCTGTCTTCTTCGTAACCAATCGTTCGTCTAATTGCGGCGTACGCGAGATACGCTTCTCGACGGTGGAATCGCGATACGTTCGTATCCGTCGAGGCTGAGTTACGAACCTCCGAGTGTGCAACCGATCGGTGATATTTCGTCTCGAGACCAGTTCCAGGCTACGCGAAATAGGAATATCGTGGCTCGTTTCGTTTCAAGATTCGATCGCTTACCCGAAACAAAGAGGGGGAACTTTATGGCGAGCGAATCTGAGAAATCGCGGCTCGTAAGGTGGTTCGAAGTGACGGAGATTACGTTTCGAGAACGATGGAACGCGATTTCTTCCAGCGGTTTTTAGACCGCGAATCTGTCGCGACGAAACTTTGCAGATTACGGCTTGTATTATGACAATACGCTAATCGATACGTAGCCAGCTGGTCGAAGTACAACTTAATCGTTGCCATCGAGGCGAACAAAACTGCTCGAGTGACGCGTACATTCTAATTGATGAAATTTCATTTTTCTAAACGTAGTACGCTAGAATTATAGTTCGCGCAGGGGAACGCGGACGGCCGTTGTGGTCGTACTTTCGAAATGTAAATTGGTTTTGAAAATTTATCAGAAATCATAAATCATGCATCAGCGCCGCCTATTCTGGTTTCATAACTCTTTAAATATTCATTCCAAGTTAATTCCACGTATAACGCACTGGTGCTATTTTCGTAATATTATCCGCGCAGTGTATTACGTGAACGAAACTGAATTTATTCCGCGTTCGTGTCATCGGTACTTTAGATCGATCACTGTTCGTCGAATCGATAGTCAGGCAATCCTGAACCGAGAACAGGCTCGATGCTCGTCTCGATCGCGAATGGGTGAGGGAAGCGAAGGTCCTCGACAATGCGCGTTAGAAATGTTGATTACGTCAACGGCGTGAAATTAAATGGCCCGCGATGATATTTAAAAGGTCGCTTGATCGAAAGATCAGCGGAGAAATATGCAAGGCGTCGGAAAACGCGGGAAGATGAATCAGGGGAATTCGTATTTGAAAAAAAAAATCCTATAAATCTTCTTATCGCTGGCCTTTCGTTTCGCTCGAAATCCCGGAACCACTCCACTCGCCAGGACGCTTTGTACGGAGGAATTGATCGCGGTAATTGTGTACAAATTTATGAACCCCTCGTCGGGAACGAGTCCGACTGCGAGCAGTAAAATTCAATAACGTTAACGAATTTAAACGCATTTGAACGGAACGAGGTTTACCAAATTGCGTTTAAAATTCACGCGCGGTACGTGAAAGCTGATTCGGTGATCGCGGACGGAGAGCCACTCGTGAAATCATCGAAATTCTCTATGGGCGCGTATAACGTGTACACGAACGGAGGGCTCGGTCGTTGCAGCCTCGCTCGCAAACCTTCATTGCATGCAAACCTTCCTCGGTTGCATTTCGTCGACACGTGCGTCCAGGCGAACGATCGAGCGAAACGCGAGCCACTGAAAGGCGAAGGAGGAAGCGAAACGCGGAAATTTGAAAGAAAATATAATTCGACGAACTCGACAGATTCCTAGGGAATTACGGACAGCGGGTTCGAGGAATCGATCATTCGAATCGCAGCATTTGTATCAGGCACACGGTCCCCCGGGCAACAATGCGATCTCCGACTGACTGGTAGCTTTGAATATTGCATGAAAGGATGCCACGCAAACCACTCGAAGGAACGACAAAGGTGTCCTGGGAGGCAACCTGATTTCGCCTTCGTCTAATTTACGAAATAACGTATACCCAGCTATTAACGATTAATCCACGTTTACTTTCGACTCGTCCATTCTGCGCTCCACGATTTCAACCCCTCGAGGAGCTGAGATTCTGGAAGGCCAGCAGCGTTACCAGCCGACCAGTCGATAACTTTCCATGGAACGAAGATGGTCGACAAGAAACCGACGCGGACGGAACAAGAAAACTGCTCGGGTTAAAAAGAGCGTAGGAAAAAGGGGTGAGGGGTGTTGTCGCTCAGCCTTCGCGTACGATCGATCCGTCGAGTTCTCGTTTATATGAACGCCGCGGCGGGAAGTTTAACGGGCAAAATCTATTCCTGTACGCACATAAATAAGAAAGTTGCGGAAGTTAAAAAGTTGGTAGGCAACGCTCGCGGATTTATCACCGCGAGGACAGGAAAAGAGCGGTCGCGAGGGGTTGGAAAGAGGCGGAGGAGTATCCGCGCGCGTTTTCCTTTCTCCTTTTTTTTTTTCGTTTTGTTTATCGACGCGCACGCCCGCGTCGAGCCGGACCGGCAATCGGTTGCGAGTTACGCGGCGATTTACAAAACCAATAAACCAGACGGCTGATGCGTTTCCGATTGTTCGCGCTGGGCGAAGCTGATTTACGCGGGACGCGTTCTTGGGGTGTCGCGCGCGACACGGAATTAGACGGACGCGGATTTCCTGGGAGAAAGCGCGATGATTGATCGGGACGTACGTGTCCGATGTAAATGAATCGAATTTGGTTGCCGATCGATCGAGCTCCTGGTATTGGTTTAGGTCCCGTTGGACGTGTTCTCCCTTCGATTGATCAATCGCGACGAAATTGGCACGCGCGCGGCCCTCTTTAGCCCCTAATTGGGGCAATGTTTCAATTTCTAAATGTTACTGCGCGCTGTCGATACCGCGCGCGCGCGCGCGTAAGAGGAATAAATTTCCAGAGGATGGGATCGGCTCCTGGGCTGGAGAAATGTTTACGAGATACAACCTCTCTGTTTCGATATCAAATATTTGATAATGAATATCGTGGCAGCGGATCGAAACAGACAGAATAATATAGCGAATAACCTTTAATACCGCTGATTGGAAATCTAGATCGTTGAATGGCCAGTCTATCCGACCGATGATTTCTCCATGAAACCATCTCCCAACCCCGCCGTGTTCAAATCTCGGTTTACCACCGTGAACGCCGAATATTAGCTAGAGAAATCCACGCTGAAACAGCGAGCCAGATGCGCGCGTGTGCATGGTAAAAACCGCGGTATCCGTGTGCTCTCGTCGCCTGTAAATCGTTGCGTTCGAATCGATAATGCTCGCTTTGCGAAACGTTTTCGCTATTGTTACGTATAGATACGGATCGACGTTTCGCCCGGTACGTTCGAAACTCTCGCAACCGACTGTGAACAGATTCGCCGCGGTCCGATCGGAAAACAGAGGCTTTCTACTTTCCTCCCGCGAGTTAATGAGTCAGAAAGGTGAACGTCCTAAATTGTACAGGCCGCGGCCGGCAATAAACCGTTGTTGAACTTTCACTGATATTATGCTCTCGTTACAAGAGGAAATTCGCATTCGCGCGTTAGACGAGCCTCTCCGTACCGATTTTTTCCCCGAGAAACCCTCGAGAAAGTTTCTATCCCGGATCAACCTTTCACGACCGCGCATCGCCACGCCGCGATACATATTTCCGAATACTTATTTCCGAAACCATCCGAGCGTTGCCTCGAACGATAATTGATAGCCATCGACGTCCACTTCCCGTCCGTTCATCGGCTGATCGTCGAGAATAAGAAGCGAGGTAAGAACGCTGCGCGCGGAATTCAACGGGGGACAAGAAAAAGGGACGCTCCACGCGTTTTACCTTTTCGACGTCGTTCTCTTTCCGCGCGACGGAAGCCTCGCGCGAGAAGTCTCGATTTCCAAGCATCGACGTCGGCTCGCGATCTTTCGAACGATTCGAACGTGCCTCGAATGCCTCGCGACCGCTTTACTTTTCGAAAAATACCTCAAACGTGTCTACGATACGGTAGAAAGATTCCCCTCGCTCGGACAACTTCGCTGTGTACGTGATGCAGCGAACGTTCTCGCGAGAAAATTCAATGAGACGCCGCGCGTCTTCGCTCGTAACCGAGCTCTCGTATTTTAACGAACGCGTTATTAAACGGCAAGACGCGGGAGGAACGTTCCCGTGGGGTGGATGAAAAGAAGTCAGCGGGGCGCAAAACCGTGGGAATTCCATTAAAACACACGTTACTCCGGACGAATCGGCGAGCGTGGAACGCGAAAACGCGCGGACAAAAAGACAACGGGGAATCGCTCGCCGAAACACGCGGGGAACGTCGAGGTGAATAACGCATCCGTTGCTCCGTCGCCGGGGACGATCCTCGCTGCCATAGAAACGTGTCGTCGTTCCTCGAACGATCCTGCCGCTACGACGAACAAATGAAACATGCCGCGCGCGCGGAACAAAAACGACTTTGTCGCGATAATTTTCACTGCGCGGCGGCCGTCCACGCACCTCTGCTGTTCGCGAGCGGAGGGACGGAAATAAAAAAAAAAGAACAGAGCGAAAACAGCGAATTCTCGGCACGCGAATGACAATCTCGCGTCGCAATAAAGCCGCGTCGAAAGCGAACGGCAGCCTCTCGTGCAATATTCCAACAAGTTCCCGCGAATCGGTCCCACTGGAACACGAGTACGCGATTTTTCTTAACGTTCGCCAAAGCGTGGCATTTTCGTGGCCAAAGTTACGTTTCGTCGTTGCTTCGCGATGCTCGTCGAGCCGTGGAAGATCGCGCGACGCGAATCGCAGATGCGATCGACGTTGATGGATGTTGCGTTACAGCTGTGGGGTTTATAATGATGTAGGGTTATGGGAGCGTTGGACAGCTATCGGTCGACAATGGCTGGGCCCGCGTGGATCAGCTGATGGAATATTGCTCGGCCAGGATCGCCACTGGTCCTGCCTCTGCCTATACAGGACTGAATCTCCGTTCGAAACGTCGCACAGATCGATGGAATCTCGCGGTTCCAGATCGATCCTGGCAAACCTAACGAATCCACGCGACTTGGCACGCGTCCCTCGCAAACTTCGCAATTTTCCAGGAACTACTCTGCGTCGTCTCCAGGAGACGCAGCGATGCCAATCGAGAGGAACAGGGCTAGGATGGATCGATGGTCGCGACGGTGGGATCGAGGGGCGGGCAAACGAACCCACTAGCGCAGCAAGAGCGTGCATTTTTGTTTCTTCCGTTTCGTTCACGGTAGAACGGACAACGAACAAATGGCCGGCTACGTGTACGCGCGCGACTTCCACCCGAATTGGCAGGCGAATACTTCGCAGCGAATGCAGATTTCGCAAACCATTTGTCAATCGAGCCGGTGGCCCAGCCTCGCCCCGCCGCGGGGAGGGGAAGGGACACTTTAATCGACAATCATTTACTATCCGGCTGCGCGCCGCTCTCCCTTCGCTCTTTTTCTCGCTCTCCCCTCTCGCCCTCCGCAGGGCGTGGGTCCGTCGTGATTCCTCCACCCTCTACCGATCTCGACGCGTTTCTCCGTCTATCCAAGCTAGCTGCCCCCTTTTTTCCGCCAAAGCGTCGCGATTAAAACGCCATCTGTTGATACTCGATCCTCTGCCTTTCGTCCTCCAACCCTTTCGCCCGTCGCGCGCTACGCGATAAGTGAGATTCTGCCGCGCGTCGATCTAGGAACGTATACGCGTTCGAGGCTGATCGAGAGCGTTTAAACAACGAACGAAAGGGGGTGTAGGTGTTGCAGGCGAACGTCGAAGTTCAGATTCGTTTCGAAACAGTTTCCCGTGGTAAATCGTTCGCTGACGATGGCAGAGCGGGGCGCGCGCCGTTTAGCACCCAGGAGGAAAGACAAAGCGGGGTGCTCGCGATCGTTCGCGCCGACTGTAACGGCAGATATTCGTTGCGCGCGGCTGCGAATTAACTCGCGCGCCACCGCGCTCCGCTCCATCGAAAGATAAATGCGTCGACGCGGAGGAACTTGTCATTCGATAACGAATGTCAAGCGGCGGAACGCAGCCCCGCTATTGTAGGTATTTATCGAGTTCGACCACTTTCGCGGTTGTTCGCCGTCCTTTTTTCACCCCGTCGCCCTTCGCAGCCCCGTCGATTTTCAGCGAGAAGGAAACAGCTGCCGCAACGATTAACCGCGCGAGCGTATCCGCGATTCAGTTTCCCATCGGGGAACGAGACGGAAGAATCGACGAGCGTTCGTCCGCGTTTTTGCTCGCTGGCTTTCTTAAAAAAAAAAGGGGGACAGGAATAACGAGAACGTAGCGCGAAGTATCTCTCTCGATGCGCGATTATATTGCGGCAAATACCGTACAATAAACCTGGGAACGCGTTCTTAAATGGGAACGAGGTTATTCAAACACAGGAAGAATTAATTTCAACTCTTTCGATTCATCTCGAGCGTCCCACTTCCTGCGACAGCGCCAACGGCTGGAACATCGTTTAAGTTGATTATTAACGAGAAAGCGATACTCGGCTCCGAGCGAGGCAAAACCGCAGACAGAAAACAGGCTAATGCGGTGACTCGACGAGAAAGTCGATACGATATGTCTTCCGTCAGTTTTCCACGCCGTCAGCCCGCCTCTCGGGGAAGTTTTATCGTAAAAACGGTGGCAGCTTTCGTGTCGAGCTAAATTAACGCGGTCAAGATCGAACCGACCGAAACTTCCCGACGAGCCCTCGTTTTTGCCCTTTTCTCGTCGCGCGACAGCCTCGCGGCTCCGCTCGAATCGAACGCAAAAATCTCGTCCGAGACGAGGTTCGTTCGTCCCGCCGGAAATTGACCGCGCGTTCCTTTCGTTATTCGAGGAGCCGACCAGGGCGGTTATTATTCAAAAATCGACCCAACCGAGCTGCCGCGAAGAGGAAAGAAAAGGCGGCTCGAGGAAACCAGAAGAGACGCCTGGAGCCGCCATCCAACCAGTATAATAAGATAACACTGTCGCGGCACCGACGAGTCGATAGGTAAGACGTTCTCCGGTGCAGTTTTCCGCGCCGTCAATCAGTTTCCCGGAGAAACTCATCGCGGAGGAGCCGCACGGATAATAACGTCTTCCCAGGAGACCAACCAGTAATAACCGAGTGGCGGCTAGAGATTGGGGGGTTGGCGGTTCGAGGTTGAATTAGGGGGGGTGAGGAGGGCTCTTCGAGAGCGAGGTATGAGCCGGAACGTGAGAAGGAACTGGAAGAAGGAGGGGAACGACTGTGTTTCCGTTTTACCCCTTAGCTCCACGCGTTCCTCGCCCACCTTCGTCGAACGTCGGCCATTTTTTAATCATTCCTCAACGTACGATGCAACTCCTCGCTTCCGTTGAATTAATTAATAAAAAAAAAAAAAAAAAAAACAAACATCGAACCTGCAACATTTTCGTAGAAATTGATGAAACGCAACGTGGACGTCGCGGAAGACTGTGCACCAGAGCGAGGGTTGATACCGCGCTGGTGATGGGTGCTTGTTGGCTCTCGCGTAGGAGCAAACATCCGCGCGGTGCCCTCGAAAACTACCACCCTACTAGCACGTTTTTAATAACGCCCTTACGTGACTCCAGCCTTCCTCGAGCCTGCGCTCGACCGCGTTAAATTCCACCCTACAACCGCATCCCTTATTTTCCACCCCCGCTTCTCTGCATACGCTCCAGCAGCGGAGATATCCGCCCGGATAAGACGGCGAGGATCACGGAAATCTTTCGGTTCGTTCGCGCTCCCGGCTCGAGCGTAAGTCGCGTTTTCCTGGGTTCGGTTATGGCGTTAGGTGGCGTCGAAAGGGCGGGTATTTCGGTTATTTTCCCCGCGGATGGAAGAGGCGCGGCGTGGGTAACGGCGCGCGTCTCGTAAAATCGTACGGCTGGTGTAAAATCCGGCGGAACTGAAATTTGTAGACCGTGCCAGGCCAGCTGGGAAACGTCCGACGCGATTACGTCGATCTGACGCAACCGCCTCGACGCTTCGAGATAGCGGCGAGGCTCTTCCGCGGTCGTAAATGAACGGACGCGAATTACGCGCGCGGCGCTGAGGGCGGCCCCGCGATCGCGCGCCGTTTTTTTTTTCTCTTTTTTTCTGCGCCAGCTATCGACTATCGGAATTATTTATTTCATGCCTGCAAGCGCTGCACTCGCGCTTCGTTACGAGTTATTCAGTTTCGATCGAACGCGGTGCACGTATCCGCCAATCTGATCGGTATGATTCGCGTTCGCGTAATAGACGAGTATTAATTAAATTTCTCTACAATTACGTAAAACGTCCGATTATTTTACAATATTTCCTATCGAACTGAACAGCGTTCGATTTCGCGGTTCGAAGTGACTTTCGAAATCCACATTTCTGCACGATCTCGCGTGAAAGCACGAGTACGTAGCCACTACCCCGCGAAGGGGGGAGCAAAGAAGAACACTTTCGTCGCTTTGGACGCGGAAATCAATTACTTTCCCGGCAAATCTCATAGCTCTCGTTACACGAGCCAGGAAACGTGACCGAATCGGCGTCGATTCGATATCACGCGCGAAACAAAAGCATGTTCGGCTGGCACCAGCCACCCCCGCGAGGATCTCATCGAATCGACCTGATGCACGAAAAATTCGTACGGAATATCCTTTTAATGGTCCCCTCCTTCACATATTCGAGCCACGAAAGCGAACTACGTGACCGTCTACGAACCCCCGTAACATCGACGGACCCTCCTCTTTCCTCTTTCTTCCTCGTCGGTGCACCGCGGCGCGCGCGACCGCTATCTCCCATGAAACTCGTAAAAGAGCCATTTGTTTGACTTACGTCGTTGCCCATTCGTTATTACCGTGCTCGTTACAGAGTCAATTCCGGCACTCGTATTCGCGTCCACCACCCCTTTACGATCGTGTCCACGAGTCGGAGACGAGGGTAGAAAGAGAGCGAGAGAGAGAGAGAGAGAAAGAGTGGAGTGTTTCGAACGATGATCGTTAGACAGTTTCGTCCAAGAATGTCGCGTCGATGGCGAGGATCCTCCTCTTTCGAGGGGAGAAACGCGAGCGTATTTGTCGAGCGGACACGGCCGCTTGAACGAGCCGGAGAAAAATTAGAGTTACGGGGGAGTTTTACGATTAGGAGGCCATTTACCACGCGGTACACGCGTACCTGTTGGCTCGACCAGAGGTGAATGGATGCTGAGAACGAGCAGCGGCCGAGTGCTTGATGAACTTGCCGTAATTGAGCTCGATAAGGCGTTCCCTGTGGCGAGGCTGCGCTGAAGAGATGGATAGTTTCGGGGAAGCGGTTGTGTGAACTTTTTTCAGGAAGCCACTGTAACGTCGGTTCATTGGATTTTAACGTATCGCTTGGCGCGGCTACTTTTCGCGAGTTTAACGATTCTTCTCTCTGCTTCCGTTCTCGAAAATCGATGCAATCAATTGCAGTTACCGCGCGTTCCTGTCTCGCCTGAAACTCGAAGGAACCAACGACGGTACGGGCTTGTTCCTTCAAAAAATTCTGGTACAGTGTCAAGCTTGTCTAACGATCATGTAAAATTCAAGAAACCACCCGACAATCTTTATTAAATCTCCCTGTACCGTCACAGCCACCCCGCCATAATCGTAAAGCAAGAGATTTCCATTTCTCCTCTAATATTGGACAAGTTTTCCGGACGAAATTTCTTTCACTGGCCAAACATCGAGGACCCCGTCCTTTATTATTCACTACCGAGGTTCCTTAAATCGCGTTAAAGTTTTCTGAACATCGTACTTTCTCGTTGGATCGACGGATTCTTATTAGCGAATCTCAACAATGCCAGGCACTCCTCGTTTCACTGCTGCCCGAGAGGGGATGAAACGCTTAGAATTAATGGCGACCGTTAAGACGTTCTGTATAAATCGTCGATCGCTTCCTACACGAATTCGTTCGCGATTTATAGCTCCAAGATTTAATATCAATTAAGCCAGTTTCATCGACGATTCACCGGGACGCCGCAAGGATAACGAGGGAGCTTTAGCTGGCCAGCGATTGTGCCGCCGTAAAAATCGTTTACATCGAAAGAAGCCGAGGAACACAGCGCAGGGACCAGCGAAAGAAAAGAGGAGCGTGGAGGCGGACCGCTTCGTCGTTGGCAAACGAGCCGAGAGGAGGTCCGCCGTGGAATAAGAGCGGTTGAAACGGCAGCTCGACAAACGACGCGGAGGCATTTACCCGCATGCCATAATATCCATTATGCCGCCAGCACAATGGACCAGATACGTCGTTTAATATACAACGAATAGCTATCGCCATTGTCGTCGCGCGGCGGAAAATAATTACTTCATTGTTTCAATAAATTGCTCGTCTCTCTCGCCACGCGTTTCGTATGCTAATAATTAATGAACGCGACAATGCGAGCGGAGATCTACCCGCGCGGGTCCTCCCTTCGCCCTCTGTTAACCCAGCTCGCGGTTACCGATAAGTACACCTTCCTCGTCGATACACGCGCCCTGATGCAACGTTACCCCCGACTTCCTCTAAAAAAAAAGAGACCAACAGAGACGCGACGAACAACAAGAAATAATCGCTGATCGAAAAGGTACCTGGACCAATGTCCCAGCTACCTCGCTGATCCCTCGCACAAACGTGGAAATAGCCTCTGACATCTTGGCCAGTTCAAAGCTCGCGAGTTCTAATAGAGTCCACCCCGTGAGCCACCACCGTCGACTGATTTTTCATCCTAATTTGCGGCGACAATGTCCCGGGACTCCTCGTCGCGGGCGACGCCGGAAGATCGAGGGAACCACCGACGATGGAACCGAGGGGGCGAGAGGGCTGTCCGCTCGAATGCAACCAGAAGTACGAAACGGCTGAGGAGGAGTCGAGGCTGGGGCAGGGAGGGGGAGGCAACGACGGAAGATCGAGGAACGACAGATCGCGCGGGACTCGACGGAAGATAGTTTCCTTTTGTGGCGGCCACACACGCCGCCAGACGGTCCTCCAACCCGGGCAGGAAATAAATTACCACTCGAAATCTCCGAAAGCCTTTTACCAACGTACCCCTGGTGGCCTCTCGCGCGGCCACTCGGATCAAGAAGTCGCGGCGAACAATTTTATTGTATTTCTAAGCCCCTCGCTTCTCTCCGGGGGTGGAAACGTGTTGCAGGACGGGCCAGGCGAGCAGCTCGTCGAGGGGGGAGGTGGAAGCTCGAGTGCCGCGAGATATAAACTTATGACGCCGCCGGAAAGACGGTCTAATACGATTGTTGCGGCTCGAAGTGGCCGATCGAGACGGGGCGGGGAACGGACGCGACTGGGGCGTTCGGGGGTGGCGAATCGCCGCGAGGCGCGATGGATTATTATTGAGGAATTACCGTCGCGTTATACCGCCGTGTGATTTTATTTCCATCGAGTGTCCGAAAGAAGGAAATCGAACGAACTCGTGAAAATTACCGGGGGATGAAAGGTTCCTTCGAAACGCGTATCGAGTGTTCCGACGAGGATGAATTGGCGAAGCGAAGACGGCGCGAGGGGGAATATTTAGATGAATAAAAGTGCGCGACGCTGCAGATACGCGTCGAGTCTTGCGTTACTGTTACGAGGCATAATTAATTAGAAAAAACGTACGGTGTCCCGTTCCCGAGTAATTATGATACCGTATTACGTGGTGCGCGTGACACGATAAAGCGTGTAATAATAAATACACCGGTTGGCATTGATCGAAACAAGAGAAAAGTATCTAGATAGCGTAACGAGTGCGTACGATAAATAATATCCGTATCTGGCTGGTTGCGCGTCGTCGAGTGTCCGATATTTCGCAACGACTCTGATTCCGCGTCCGACGAAACGTGTAACTTATAAGCCTTCGTTTCGAGCAATTTATAAGCGTTTCACGTCTGAGGACGATTAAAACCTCGGGGAAACACGATTGTTCGAAACGACGCGGTCGCGAAGCACCAGAAGTAGCGACGTCGGCGAAGAAAAGGCGGAAAGAGGAGGCGAGAGGCGCTGTGGGGGGAAGGGAAAAAGATTAAAATGAGCCGTGTCGTGCTGCGACGAAGAGGTGGTTCGAGGCGCGTTTCCATTACTTCATTTCCAAGGCTGAAAGGTGCAGGACAATGGGGCACCCCCGGAAGGTTGACATGACCGAAAGCCGCGGGATATCTCGATCGTTCCGAATGCCAGAAGCGAAAACGAGACGAGACCCGGAGAGCGGCGAACAAAGGGCAGAGATTCGCGAAAAGTATCGCGATTACCATTATACTAAACGACGCGGATCGTTAACGTTAACGTGACTCGCGGAACAAAATTGTATCTTCGATCTCCGATTTCGAGTTTTCTTTTTTTTTCTCTCCACCCCTTCAGTGCGGACCATTAAAACCCCAGTCGAGTTTCGTTTCGAAAACTAGCGGCGAGCAACGAGGAGTCGAGAAATTTTGCGAGTCGAAACCGACGCGACGCGGTTCGATGATCTCTCCTCCGCGTAACAAGTCGATCGACTGCCATTTTTGGGTCGCATGCGATCGTCGACGTCGAGCGTTAAACCGGGACTGGTAGGTTGCCACACGTTTTATTGCCATTCGTCTGCCATCCATTTCTGATGCACTTATTATCCTGTGATAGTCGGTTCGTGCCTGTCATCGGGAATTACTGTGTCACGAGTGCAACGACGATTGTCAGACGTTGTTATCTCAACGATCTGTTATTACTGTGCCGCATTATGCACAGAATACAAAGTGGCGGAACGCGAGCGACGTTGAAACGGAGAAATCGGGTTGGTTGAAGAAGCATACCTACGAGTCGGATTAAAACATGTCCACGCTTTCGATTCCTGTCGAGAAACTCAAAATATCAAATATCGATCTCCGATCGACTGTCGCGTCGCGTACAAGTCGATACATCTGCCAATTTTTCTCCAATTATAGAGATCTCTAGTTTCGCACTGAAATACACCGAAATAAAATTGTTTACCCTCGTATCTGCCTGTCTCGAAAATAACTTGGCGGTACGCTCGGCTTTCCACGTGAAAAACACGGGGAAAACGAAGAAAAACGGGGAACGAAAAACGTCGAAAGAAAACATCGTTCGAACGGCGACTTGCGGCTCACCCCGTTTCTGAAGAGCACTTCCGATGGCAGGGAAACTGCTCGATACAAACGCGGCGAGCATTCGCGTATTAAATTGAACGCGGATCGAGTTTTAATAAATTTCCAGCCTTGCGTGTGGAACGAGTTTAAATGGCCACGATGGAGGGAGAGAAGAAAAAAGGAGACTCGAGGATTTCCCGAAGCACGCTGGAACCGCCATTACGCAAACTTTCCGTTATCCAAATAACTTTGATGTCTGAACAGTTCCACTGTCCGGATACCTTCGCCAGGAAACACGAACTTTCTCGATTCGGAATTCTTGATAAATTCACTTTCAACCCTCTCGATCGCGTTGTCGGACGATCGAGAACCGCGATTATCGCGGATATTACAGGTCCGCGTGATTCGTCGCAGATTACGCTTATCGTTTCGTCGTTGATAAGATTGAGACGGTGCGATACTGATATCTGAAACGCGATAAAGAACGAAGGCGTGCTCGCGTGTGTGCGTGCGTACGCGAAGGCCAGAGAGACATCGATTAAAATTACGAACAATTTCCACGACGGAGGACAAGTTTCATAATTCCTGGGGAAGAAATTCAAAGGGTGCACGGGTGCGCAAGAGGCCGTGCAGAGGGTGGAGAGCATCCTCCCGCGCCAGAAACAGTATATCATTCGGGAGGTGAAAAATGTTCCGCTTCTAACCAATTCTCCCTACTTCACAGCTCGCGATAAGAGTATTACCGAATGATATATCACGGCGCGTGTTTACACGGATATTAAAATTGTTTAATAAAACTAGAGGAGACGGGCTCACGGTCCCGATTATTAATCTACGGATAAATAATAAATCCGTGTCACTATCGTCGAACGTATCGCACTTGGTATTAAACGGAACGCGTATTCGAGAACTGATTCGAGGCAACGCGAAGCGAACAATTTCAACCCTCCGTTCTCCACTTGAAGCGACACAGGCCGCATTTTTCGCGACAGATCGATAGTACACGGAGTCACTTTGGAAACAGGGGGTGAAAACCGCGTGAAAGTTTAATCGGTAAGGATAATTTCATCCCCCGACGCTGTGCGCGTCGAAACAGAAAGAGGGAGGCTCCAGCCAGGGGGTGGTTTGCGCGAGGACGAATAACGAAACGGAAATTCGAGGCTGAACGAATTCATCGTCGAACTGTAGTCGATCGAAGCCTGAGAGGACCCTTCGATAACCCTTATCCTATGTGCTGGAAACACGCGAGTCCGCGTTACGGCGTTGCCTCGCGCTTTCGAAGCGGACGTCGCATGGGAAACGTAATGGGAATGTAGCTACCAGCGAAAGCACTACCCGCGGAATTTTCCAACAACATAAGTTATCCGGATATCGACAGAGAGTGCAGAGCGAGAGAAAGAGAGGAGAAGAAATGATTTGATTCCAAGGAACGCGATTGAAATACTCGAATGGCGTCGAACAGCGTCGAAAAGTCTCGTTCCTTGACACCGCTGTCGACGAACACCCGCCATCCTCGCATTAACCTTAATTTCGCCACTGGCCAACGTCGAATTCGACGCGGCTGCTAAAGATTCCGCGTTGCACGAGCTGCGTTTCGATCATATTGTACAATGGAACAGTTTTACGCGGCTCCTGGCTGTTCTCGTTTCGAACGAACGATCCCGGGGCTGTTTATTCGATTAGAGGGTGAAACGTAGCTTCGACGGGACGCGGAAAATTAGAGGGGGAGGATTACATCGATTCCGTGGATTCGTGGCGAAGGGCAGAGAACACGGGGTGGGGGTTCGCGCGGTCTTTAAGAGGGTGAAGGCCGGGGAACTGTTGGGAAAAACTCCGCGCAAGTTTTATTCCCTCTTGGTGTCTTGAAACTCCGCGCGAGTTCCGGCGCACCTGCAGCCCCCGTGTACGCGGAAAACTTCCTTATTGGCTGCTATTTGTTGCGTTTTCCAATTCGCGAGCCGCGGAAGTCGTAAACGAAAAATTATGCCGGGCTAACGAACCGTGATTTCCGGTGCGACACTCGTTAGCCTCGAGACGAATCCGCAGCGATCGTTTAGGAGGAACGACGAGCCCCGCGAGCGGCTCCGCTTCGATATTATTTCTAGATCCCGGTTAAATTATGTAAGTTCGCCATCGTAAATAAAATGTACAGTTTATGTAAGACGCTCGCGACAAAGGAGGCTGAACGTTGCCAAGAGAAGACACCGCGTCCTCGCAGCAGCATTCGCGAACGTAAAACGGACAGCCGGTAGGAGCGTTTAAATAGCTTCGAACGGAAAAATTGCACCCACCCGGTGGAGGTTGCGGCAACAGACTCGTATTATTGCGAGCAATTTCAGAATTTCAAAAGAGAAACGCCCAGGGAGGAAAGCAAGGGTCGAACGAGTTCCCTTTAATACTTTTACCCACCGCGGAAGAGCGGGCCAGTTTACGTTGCATACGTAGTACCGTCTGCAAGATTAAGGTCGCTATTTGAAATTTTATTTCCCACGAATCCCTTAGCGAAGCAAGATATTCTGGCCGGTGCCCAGAATTTTCTAGTGTACGCCCGCATTTGTATTACGAAATATGTCTTAATCCTATTGAAATAGCAACGGAACTCCGCGCAACGCAACATTCGAACGGAAGTGCGACTCCGCGAGCACCAAGCCACTCGAATCTTCGATTCCTGATTGAAGCGACGAAAAGTCGAACGCGTCGCCGCGATATCCCTCAACCTGCGTCCTTAAAACGCAAAAGCCGAACGTCCAACGAACGTCGCGGATTAAAGTTCATCCGTTTCGAGTTGAAAGCATCAAAAAACACACCAAGAACCGTGAAACGATAAACTCGACCGATCCGATAATCCTCTAATTCATTTTTCAACAGCGTATCGGTTTTTCCGTCCAACGTCCGGCGACATTTCTGTCAAAGGAACCGAGGTGGGGGGTCGGAGGTAAAAGGAGGAAACGAAACAAAAAGCGGAGAACGCGTTATTAAACGTCCTCGTTGCGTCGCGGTTTCGACTAACTGTTGGATCGACGGGTGACTACGATCGCGGTAAACAATTTCCATCCGCCCCGACTCTGCTGGTCTTCGAAACGTTGAAATAAGTCGCGCGCGGACGGTTCGTAATAATAATAACGAAGTTAATTTCCCGCGGCGCGAATCGTTAAAACTCGACGGCGCGTCGAGCACGCTCGAGAGCGAGCGCGCGCGTCGCTTGTAATTGGGGGAAAATTTGAAAAACAGAACGTTCCTTTAAAAAAAAAAAAAAAAAATTGGAAAAAAAAAAGGAAAATTCACTTTGCCACGGGACAGATAACGATCGCCCGTTGAACGCTCGCTTCGAGGAAAGGGTTAGAGGCGAAAAAGGGGTGGGCGGACAGAGCCGTTTTCGAGCGTTTATTACGCGCCCGTCAACTATCGAACTTTCGACATTAAAATTCGTTTTTGCCCGGCCCGTGTCGGCTCGTTACCGAAAATTGAAAATCATCAGGGCCTCTAATTGAGCGACGAAAATTCGCCGAGAGTGGTCGGAATTTTTGAGTCGACCGGTGAAACGCGGCGGGGAAAAACGCGCTCGACGCGCGTCGACGATTTCGACTGTCTCGACGCGCGAAAATTGTGCCGTTCCGCGCGAATTGTTCCTAGAAATCTTACACCACGCTACGAAATCCGCGACGTAGCTGGGATCGGATCCAGGAACGATTCATCGCGCGCAAATACACGCGTAAGCGTCGCCAGTGTTTCCACGCTGCTCTTCCGCCAGGTGTTCCGCGTGATTCGACGTAAGCCATGGTTCTCCACGACGAAACGGAGCTTAGTCACGGCGAAAATTGTCTATTTTCGCGCAGGTTACGCGAAATTCGCTGCGTAGCGATTAAAACGTCGATGTTCGCGTGAAACCGTCGAAACGGTTCGGTGGAAAATTTGATTCCTACGTATTTACGAGAAGGGGGCGTGCGTGGAGGCAGCCAAGTATTAGCTCGGGCATCGTTTACACGGAACAACCGTACGATCCATTATTCCGGAAGCGGGGCTTAAACTGTCGTTAACGACTTCTCGCGCGTTCCACGCGTAACATCGTTACACGTAACCACCCCCTCTAAGTGGTTCGCGCCAGCTCGGGACCAACTTTTCACCGATTTTTTTCTTCCTCCTCCAGCCATCGCTACACGTTTTTCGTTCCGCTCGCAGCGGGTTCGCGCGCCAGGAGGAGCGCATCGCGATCCCGCTCGGAACCCGCCGTGTTAATTGCCGCATTATCGCGACCTGTTGTTCAACCCCTTTATCCCTACTTACTCCTGAGATACCGCTCCCTAGGGTTGTTCATCGTGCACGCTGGACTTACCTGAAACAGAAAGATAAGAGCAGGTTAGATTTGTCGTCCCGTCGCGACGCAATTGTAACGCGAACAGAGGGTTGAAGAGGGATGATTCGCGGTTGGGGTAGCGCGGACGAGCCAGAAATTTTCATTCTCTATCCGAATCGAACTTCTCGCAGGGTTTCTAACTTCGAGTGAGAGCGTTCACTCCAACCGAGAGCCAACGATCGGTCAGATAAAAATGCAAGAGGCGTGCCTCCGGCACCGGTGAGAATCGTGCGCTCTTATCAAGCAATTACCTTCTCAGAATTCAGATACATTCGACGATATCATTTGTTCGTTTACGAGAGTCGTTCGCGATTTCACGGTTCAAGTTTTACACCCGAGCGCAGATCGCATCGGGACCGCGCGCATCTGAAACGCGTTCGGGGTGAAATAAAACGGATTGAATTATCTCCGCGCAAACTTTGGACCTGGCCCGGCAATTTATCGACTCTGGCAGCCGGAGAATACGTCACGATACACGCGAAAGATATTCAGGCGAATATGCGCTTTAGCAACGCGTAAGAATCGTCCGTCGTTATCTGCGCGCAGTCTTGGAACATGGCTACGTACGCTCGAATCTGCGCGATAAATCGGTCGTCGCGGTGATCTGTTGCGCGAGATAGCCGAGCAACCGTAAGCGGGTAAATATATTTACGAAAATTATAACGAGCACTGTTCCGGACGCGTTACGTCTAATCGCGCGAAACGTAATCCACTTTGTTGAAAGATCGTTGCACGCGAGGAATTTAAAAACGATTCGAGGCAAACATCGAACGAAGACGATCCTAGTCTTGGCGAGGCGAGTAGAAGCTCCGCTCTCTAGGATGAATAAGCTCGCAGGCAGAGACACATCGGTCCGAAATACCGCTATCATAATATTTACGCAGCGTTGCAGAAGCAGTATGTTTCCGGCGAACGCGAGGATTTCTTATTTCGGGTACAACGGGTCATTGGTTGAGAATAAACCTCGCGCGGGAGTCGAAGATATTTTCTAGAGGACCCGCTCGTCGACGGTTATTCTCGTTATCGCGGATAACGCGATACTAATTAAGTTTCATCCCTTGCTACGTCCGATTGCGGTCACGTTTTGCGCTTTGTTCGACGCGGATGCGAGCGCTGCCACTCTCGCGTTTCTATTCCGCCCGAAAGTTCACGGTCCAGAAGTCGGTCAACGCTGAGAATATCTTGCCGTTTCGAATCCGCGCGATGAAATCGGGGTTATTAATGTCGCTGCGCGGTCTAATTTCCCTAAAGGGACGAGAACGGGGATTAGGGCGGGTTTCGAAGCGTACGATCGAAAGATCGAATCTCGAGACGTAAAATTTCGTACGCGCGATTACTTCGTTACATTTTACCGCGAGCAATTCGGGGCAACGACGACGCGGAGAAATAATCTTTGCCTCCGTTTTTCGTTGCTGCGCGTCCAATTAATTTGAAAAACGAAATCACCAATTGGTTACTTGTAATTGAAAAACGGTTTCCGACCGCTCGCTCGATCGAGGCTGCAAAAATAAATGTAAATTAACGTGGGCCGCAATTATTCGCGGAAAATTAGGGGTTGGAAAGCGTCCTCGAGAGGCAGGCATTCGGGACGCAAATCGCTCGGAACGAAAACGTCGGTTCGTAGCTAACAATCTCGTCGACTAATTATGCGGGACGAAAATGGAAGGAGCCAACAATTGACCCGGGCATCGAAGCAGCGGAGGAAACAGGGGGTCAAGGAAGAGAAAAACGTGAAACGACGGATCGCGCGGAATCGAGACGCGGGGCGCATTTAAAGAACTGATAAACAACGGACGTCGATCTCCTCGATACAATGGTTATCGAAAATCAATGGCGGCGAAGAAGATTGGGCGCCCACCGGGTCGAGCAGGAAGCCGAGGAGGAACGAAATATGGAACCCTCGACTGCGACTGGCCATTTCGTCGACCAATTACACGCGAACCGGAATACTTAGCAGCAATCGAAGGCGTCTCGATGCTCGCCCTTCCCCTCGATTGTCCAAAAGACACGAGACTCTGTTTCCGCGCTCAGAATTCACCCCATTCCGTCCCTTTGGCACAGTCGTTCCTCCGACGTCGCTACCGTCGTTCGAGCGATGGCAGAACGCGGTGCAACGATCAATGGCGGAAGGGGTCGCCAATAGCGTCCGCGTGGCGACGCGGCCCAGCCGTTTCCTGTTTCGTAATCGGCTGACTCGCGGTCACGGGGGCGAAATGGCACGGAAACGGTTGTTCTCGAAAACGTATCGCGGCCCCTGGTGTCCGGTTCGCGGTTCGATGCGCCCGCCCAATGCTCGAGACCGTTTCGACGGTGGGGGCGAGCGTTCTTTTGTACGGGTCCAGGAATCCGGCCGGCTGCGAACAGGCGGCGGTACTTCTTCGATTATCGTTTTTGCCAGGCGAACAAAACGGGACATTCCCGGGATAACTAGAGCGATCGAGTTAATACGAGTCGAGGGGGACGAAGGGGCGCGCTGGCGGATGGCAAGACTGTCCCAAGGCGCCGTTTAATGGACGAAACGGGTGCTCGCGGTCCAGGCGACGAACAAAGATCGAAGATCGTCGATGAACACCGAATACCTCGCGGAATTTCGGGAATCAGAGAGAAAATACCACCGTCGCGCCGTCCTTGGCCTTTTTTCTGACGAATACAATTGGATCGTGTTAGCGCGCGACTCGTTAGTCCCCCGGAATCGTATCGCTTATGCATTTGTAAAAAGGACGGGAGGAGAAGTTTCCGGACAACCAAGTAATTAACTTTGTCCCAGACGTTCCACGATCGTCCCCGTTTAATAAAACTCCTAGACAGCGTGCAGAAGTGGCCCTTAACAACGTCCGCGGACCCGTCCCCCCGTCGCGTTTCTTTCCTAGCGCGGAACATTCGTGGAAACGATATTCTTTTCGTCGTCTGTGTGCGGCGTCGCGGAGGTGGACCGTGGAAACGCGACCGTGGAACGGCAAACAGGCCGCAAACGACGTCCTTACGATCCCTCCGCTCCCTCTTTCTCTCTCTCTCTCTCTCTCTCTTTCTCTCACTCGACTCGAAACGTTACGCTGCCATGGGCAAATTTACCATGCAAATTAGCAGATGTATTTCTGACCGTTTCGCCAGGGCCCCCGTCTAGTCGGCGAAAATACCGTCGAAAGATCGCGGCAAAAAGCTCGTTCCGCGGCACGACCGGAAGCGTCCACCTCGCCGCAAGAATAATCACGTAATCACGCGCCTACGGTAAAAAGTGGCCCGCGCCCGACTTTAATCGCACGATTTTTCTCCCTTAAGCCCCGACTACGCGCAAGACGCAACACCCTTCCGCGTACCCGTTCGTTCGACCAGTTTTTTGCAACCGCGACACCGATTCCGTTCGAACTCGGTCCGAGCGGAGGATCGGTCACGGTCCGAGTCGCGACAGACGGAAAATGGCGCGAGGAAGGAGGACCAGAGGAGGGACAGGGAAAGAGGGAAAGGGCTGGGGCAGAAATCCCCCGGACGCGGGATAGAAAAATCGTGACAAGCGAGGATAACGTTATGAAGCGGCGAGGTGATCTCGCGGCGATACAAATTCGAAATTACAGGCAGCCGCCGGAAACGCCGTAGATAATATGCAAAGGAGAAGCTTAAAAAGCAATTACCGGTGAAGAGGGAGGCGGTGGTTAAAAATTGGCGTACATAAAAAGTTTTCTAATTTCAGGAGGCGAGGTGGCGGGGGACGGGGGTGGGTTACCCGGCGCTGGCGGGAATCAGGGTGGCGAGAACCAAGGGACGGAACGAAGGAACGGGGGCGGCGTCGCGAGCGCGGAGCGTGTACGCGCGTTTAGCGTCGACGAGACCACCTCGAATAATTTAATATACGAATATTTCGCGGCTACTCGAATGCTACGAATGAGCTTCGAGCATTCCGGTATTGTGTCCCGTGGCGCGGCCAGGCCACGGAAATATCCACGCCCCGTCCCAGTATTTGAATAATGCTCGCTGGCTTCTATTGTCGCTCCACATTTTTGCGCGCCGCCGCTTTTCAGACGCAATAGACTGAATGGATTTGTCCAAGGAAAAATTTGTATGGTAATGCGCGCGGCGGGGCGGCATGAAATAGTGGAAAAGTGGCGTGCTCGATGCCGCGTGACGCCGCCCGCCTTTCAATGCGCATCGGGACGTGTCGTTGCTTATAAAACTGCTCGAAATTACGTAAACACGTTGCGTTCTACTCGCGTACGCAAGCGTCAATTAAAATTCTCGCTGACCAGCTGCCGTTTACTTCGAGCGAGTCGCGGTCCGAAATTCCGCGAGATTCGACGAGGCGATCCGTCAGCGATGGGAAATCGAGGGACGCGGCCTCGCTAAATCGAATCGAATTAATCGCGAATCTCTTAACACCGTCAGAGGGAATCGTAGAGTCGCAGAGGGCAGTCAGCGTCAACCGAGGTCGCTGTATATAACAAAAATTCCATCTCTTTATTAAAACAGACGTCGCTCGTACGAAAAGTTGACCGTTACGCGCGCAACACGCCAGCTACCAGTTAACGGCTCGCGTTTAACAAACATACTGCACAGTATCGCCCCATTAACCTAATTAGGTATATGGTATTAGAGCTATTGCAATTGTATGCACCGACAGACCGACGCCAGGAGATGGTCGAGCGCACGCAGCCCTGGCAAGAGCGCTGCGTTTCGAGCTCCAGATTCCGTACACAATTTATGTCCGACCGCTGCTCGCTGTTCCACTTCGGATTTTTTTGCGCATAGATTTTCGTACGGTCGAGAGGGAGGGGAGAGAGAGAGAAAAAAAAAAGAAATAAGCGAAATAGAAAAAACAGAGAATTCGCCACTGGTACACTCGTAACTCTCCTCGCTCTGAATTCCTTTCAACGTTTAATATCACGCGCTCTTACCTCTCTTTCCTATTTTTTCTTTCCGCGTTCAGTGTCCGTTTTTTTCTCCCCCCTATCTAGTGCGCTCTGGATTTGTTTAATTCGTCGTGGTGCGTTGTCTTTTTCCTCCTTTAAATACGCGACTTTCTATTTAGACGAGGCACCGCGCGGCCAATGCTGAACACAATGGCTGGCCAATAATACGGATGGCATTCGAAGCTTTTATTTCTCTTGGACTCGCTGCTTCTCGCTATTATGCAGTCCTTTCGAATTGAATTCGAGCGGACCGGCCCGGTTCGATTGTTTCGATCGGTATTTGGAAAAGCGGTAACCGAGCCGCAGCTGCGAGTAAATTGAGTTCCTTTTAGCGCGGCAATTATCCGTCGGTTAGCTCGGCCAATAGTTTACTTTCAGACTTTATTCTCGAATTTTCGCGTCCGTTCGTCTCGCGCCAGGCCTTTTACAACCCGCCCCGAAGCGATACACTTGTCGAAATAATCGTCTCGCGGTCCGCACCGACGCGCTCGCCTGCATCGCGAAGCGTTTCGAGGCCCGTTCGAGTTTAACTACAATTTCCAGCGCAGCGTGACTCCATTAAACCCGCCACTCGTTACCGCAAATTTTCAAGACCCCTGTTCGCGATGCTCCTAGCAGGCAGAACGAAGGTAGACTGGTTGCGGAGAGCATTTCAGGTGTCCGTTCAATGGGCGTAAAGTCGCGGGGCACTCGACGTATCGACGCTGTTCGCGATCTTTAACGATAATTGGTGGCGTACCCGCGGAAACTTCCGCGGAAAGTATCTCGACGATCCCTTCCACCCTCGCGGAACGTTGCCGCCGCGGCTCGCCGTGAATCGTCCGCGATCGAAATTTATTGCGCGCAGTCGATTACGTATGGGGCAATTACCGTGCGCCGCTATGCAGCCTGAACTATAGGCTGGGTTTAAAAAGAGTTCGCGAACGTAAACGATCCTCGAGCCGTGAATCGCTGGGAAATTCGACTTAAGCACGTTCCACGATGAAAGACGAGCGAACCGGTCCAAATAAAACTGGCTAAGTATCTCCAACTACCGCGATACGGATATTTTCTCGGTTAGAAACGTTTCTCGGTGCTACTGGGCCCGTCTGCTGAAGACCACCGCAAGAATCGACGTCGAAAGCGCGTGGTGAACCAAGATGGAGAGAAGGAAGGCTGCGGAAATTTAGCGAGACGCAGCTCGAATCCCTGACAAGAGCGGCTCGCGAGACAGCTTGCGAGGTCCCACCCAACCCTCGAGCAATCCCTCTTCTATTCTCTCGCGGACTTGTCCGTTCCTGTGCGTGACAAAGCTGCACCCGCGCCGCAGGATCGACGCTCCGTCCGTGCGACGCATTTCTCAGGCGTCCGCCAGGCAACGAAGTAAAAATCTGACGGGCTAAGGAGCAGGTGATCCCGCGACACCGACGCCGTATCCCGGAAAATCCTCACGAGCGAGCCATCGGTTTCACGGATACGCCATCCGCGTCCTTAAACGCTGGCCGCCGTCTGGCTGGAACATCCAGCCTGTACGTGCCGAAAAGATGGCGGGGGTTCCATCGTCGTGAATGTAATAACGTGTTTCTCGATGGAAGCCAGGGATTTATCGTTATTGGATCCGCGAGCTTCAACGCTCTCGCGATCGCCGTTCGATTGATACCCGATCCGACGACCTCGCCAAGTCGATTCCGTCGTGTTTGTGGAAAATTTTCGAGGGAACTTGGCGAACGGAAGTCGCGAACGACCGCGATATGGTCGCTGGTGCGCGGCTGAGACTTTTAAGGGGAATAGGAATCGACTAGTCAGCCTGGTGAATGGAACCTCGAAGACGACGCTGTATCAATCGTATTATCCGGTTGGACGAGCTTCGCGGCTTTTACCAGGCTGAGACAATGGACGCGGAGACGTCGCGGACGCTGAACGTGGGTTTTAAAAAATGTAAGGGAAAAAGGAAACGGGCCGATCGGACGGACGTCGTGCCTTTGTCTGCCGGATCTGATTCCGCGATTCAGGCCGTTGATGAATTCCTCGCTTTTGACTTTAACACTCTTATTTGCGATGTCACGAATACCCCTGGTCCCGGCGCCGTTTGCGCTCCAACACGCTCCGACGTCCCTGAATATGCATGCGGACATAAATCAACCTTTATCTTTTGCTCGCAGCTTCGATGTCTTTTGCGAGCGCGCCTCGAAATCGCGAATATTTTTCTAATTTGCATTCCGCGCGTCTCACAATGGCGAAGTTCCTATTGAACGCCCGCGTATATCCGCCGCGGTCCGCTCGCAACCGGTCCCTCTTCAGCGCGCGGGCTTCCACCGAATCGTCCGACCCTTTATTTGTCCGATAAGAGGAAATAACCGACGAAAATCCATCGAGGATGAACGCTCGCGGGAAGAGGCGCCGGCTCGGATGAAAGATCGGGCGAACGCTCGACTCCACGCTGTACAATTCGTCGGACGTCGCATTGTCGGACACGCGGTGCGATGAATGCCGTGAATGGCAACGGGCGTTGAATGAAACAAAAAATTGCATACACCGATAAACCGGTCCGGTTCGTGGAAAGCTTAATACGTAAGGGATCGCCAGCGAGGCCTGGCCCTCGGTTCATCCCCCGATGAATAGCTTTGTCCCGTCGGCCCCCTTTGGCCGCGCTCATCCCATTAATTAAATCTCCAATACTCTTTAAATCGATTCGTTTAATAGAAAAATCCCCGTGTCCCGTCCTGGATAAAGGGCCGCTTTCCGCGGCGAGCTTCATTACGATTTTAATACGATTTTAATTATCGCCGCGGACCGAGCCTGCGATGCTCGCCGGGAGAAAAACAAACGGGGTGGAATGGGGGTCGCGAGTACGAGACGGGAGAATAAGAAGGAGGGACGGACTTGTATTATATTATCGCGTTATTGGCGAACTTCGCTGTTTCGTTTCGCCGCGCGGTGGATGAAAGTAATAACGTAGTCTCGATCGAGTTTCGCTGGAATCGTCCGCGCGGCTAAGAAAAGTCGTAGGAGCAAGAGGAAGGATATACGCGAAGCATATTTTTCGCGGCGCGGAAAAATGCGGTTCGCCGCGGTCGTGGCTCGTCGATGTCCGTACGTAACTCTCCATCCACCCCCTCGCTCTCCTCCGACGCGGCCACCGCGAACAATAGGAAATGAGGAAACGGGAAAATAAACGAGGGAGCCGCAGAAAATTAGGAATGAGTATCTAATAACTGAAAAATGTGTCCTGGTATCCCGGGAGCCGGTGGCCGTGGCGGAGAACGTGCGGGGAAAGTGAATGAGGGGCTCCGTTGCCCGCGGACGACGTGACGCCGCTGGAATGAGAGCCGTGCGACAGGAATGACAATGCCTGGAGCCGCGGTGGCGAGAGGGAGGGTTTAAAACTTCAACCCCTCGTGGAAAATTTACAGGCGGGCTGGATCCGTCGTGTCATTAAACACGTTGTTTCATAATTCATGCTACGATATATCCGTGTACCACCGCAACCACCCCCGTCTTTTCCTCGCGAGGCCACGCTCGAGTCCGCCCACGCACCGTCGCCGTTGGATCTCCGCGGTGCTTTAAAACGAGACCCACGAGCTGGTTCCGTGGCCGGAATAATCGCGGGACCGGATTCCAGGCGAGTCGATCGTTTCGTTCGCAACCCCTTTCGCGCGGTCCCGTTCGTTTCGACCGATCAAGGGCGGCTGAAATTCGCGAAACTCGATTCGGGGACCGTCGTAAAAATGTTCCGACGGCCAAAACTCGAGGCAGTCGGCTCTATTTATTAGAACACACGGGTCTAAACCGAACTAGCCTAAACTCTCTTTCCAATGCGCGGCGGAACAAAGTTTCCGAATTAAGCAAGCCGAATAATTCCGAATTCGCGTGCGGAACTCCGTTGAACCAGCGGACGCCGGTATTATGAATAAAAGTTCGAATGTTCTCGTCGGAAGTCGACGATCGTTCGCGGTTGGAAACGAGTCGGACTGGTCGCCAGGAAAAGGGTAAAAAAGACAGAGAGAGAGAGAGGGTGGAAAAGAAACGAGTTGCGCGTTTGGCAGCGACACTGGAGAGGAGGACACTTAACGAGACGGGGTCGTAAAATATTCTGCTGGACGGACCGCTGGGTTAAGTGGGCAGCGACGCGCTTTTAAGGGCGATTTCTTACGTGTCGATCCTGCTTCCGCTTGTCAATCAGATGAAATTAACTTGCCCGCGCGAGAGGAACTAACTTTCCGCCGCACGGATCCCAAGGTTAACCGGATACGAGGCGGAACTTCGCCGCGGGGTGGAACGAGTGTTCGTTGTCGTACGTTCTCGCGCGATACGGCGAAACGGTGGCTTCGAGGAGTTTGATAATTGTCAGCTATGTTAATGCGGATTAAAAAAGTTCGTTTTCCGCATACTTGGATCGCGTAATTCGATATTACGAAGAGAAAGAGAGAGAGAGAGAGAGAGGGAGTAACGGGTTAATGCGTTTTTGCATTTTTCACGTTTCAACCACTCAACCTCCTTTGGATCCTCGCAACTTCGCTCAACTTCTAACTCGGTTATCTCTTGCCACGGGGAAAAAAAAGGGAAAATCGTCGTCGTTACCATTCCAGAGCCAGAGTACACACCTCCCGCCAGTATCTTGGCCGCCATTAACTCGACGAGAGATCAGCCACGAATGGGCAACGGAATCGATCAAATCCTCGCGGAAGTTTTCGCATTACTCTCGAAATAACCGAGCGGCGTGCACGCGTACTCTATCAACTTAAATTGCGTCGGCTCGAGCGGCGTCCTCGAGTCGCGTCCCGCGCGCGCACGTACGCTCGAGAGGGAGCGAGCGTACAAATTGCGCCGATATCTCTGATACGTTTCAGGGCGGCGTTTCGCGCGCGATGCCGGGTTTGCGAAGCCACTTTAAGGACGATATCGGCCGACAAGGGAGTCCATTACGAAGAAGTTGCGGTTTACATCGCCTCATCAGGAAGTCGTTAGCCTGACCCAGACACCTTCCGCCCTACGCGTACGCGTCCCTGCTCTGACGTCGTCCGCCCTCGCCCCTTGTTGCACCCTTTAGTTATTCCCCTTACTGGGTGGCTCGATAGAGGCCATCCGGTAACGTATTCGACGAAACGGCCCCTATAAAACGACGGTGAAACTTTTAAGAGAGACCCGCGAAACTTCCGTTTTTAGGGGGAGCCACGCGTTTTCGACTGCCACTAAATTTCCTACGGCTTAATCTTCTCGAGTTCCATTTACGCGGCACGTGGAGCACCCGTAACGACGAGGTCGTCGCGCAGAGAAGACGCGTGGCGCTTCCTTTCGCGTTCCAACTTTTATTTCGCTCGCGAGATTTTATTTTTTCTCTCGATATCGAGGCGTACACTGGAGAAACTTCTCGCTCGAACTGAAGGGTGAACAACGATCGATAAATTTCGCTAAGATCGCCAACTCGTCCACGATTTTACCGTGAACTTCGAACGAAACCACCGCGGATAGGCGTTGCGAAACGCAGTTGAACGAAATCCAAAATCCTCGCGCAGCCGGTCGACGAACGACCCGACCGATCGTCGAACCGTTTGCTAGCTTCTCGATCGCCGATCGCAGGCACAACTAGTCGTTCAGTTCGAGCACCAGTCGCGACAGACAGATGGATAGGCAGACCTTCCTGAAAAGGGGTCGAAGTTTCGCGGAGAACGGCATCGAAGGAAAAGTTTTTCGGCTTTGACCAACGACGGTTAAATGACTTTGGTGGAGAACGAACCCTCGAGAGTAACTTATTGCGTTCATCGCAGAGTCTCTCTCTCCTTTGTTTCGCATTCTTCCCTCGATCCTCGCTGTTCTTCGACTCAAATCTGCTCCATTCTTTCGCTTAATCCGCATCCCTTAACGGTCCTAGTTTGTTTACCGATAACTGCACCCTCTGAGTTACACTCCTCGCGCCACTGTCGTTCGTCTTGTTTTCTGATCCAACGTTTCGCTTCGAACCAATCCGTCGAGGAATCCTGCGAACTGTTTCATCCGTGACGGATGGGATTCGCATGCATACGTTGACCAAAACATTTCTGGGGCGGTTCAACGACGAGGATGGCGGAGTCGAGGAGCTGCGCGACGAAATCAAGCGGAGGCGCGCCCCAGGGAGCGGTACATCAAAGAAAACCAAATTCCCGGCGAAGTTTTATCGATGCAAATATTCTTTTTGATTTAGATGGCCAGGAAGCGCGTCCGCGGGCACATTCGCGCCACGGCGAGAAACAACTGGCCCTGAGCGCGTACCTGCTTCCCGCGGGACCTCACCTCGACAGATAACTGAATTCCAATGTCGCGCGCCACCCGACTTTCGTATATTTCCCAGGTATCGCGCGCTACCAGCGATACGCAACCCTCGTTCCAACCCCCTGGCTCCCTCGAATCAGCGAGCAGCTATTTTTCCGCGCACCACCGCCCAGGTCGCGTTGTTTTTTGGAAATTATCACTGGATATCACTGCGACTGGAAAGAACTGCTGCACGTTCTTTTAACGAGAATTGTTCGAAGTCGCAAACCTCGAAGATGGTTAATTCTGTCGAATTTATTCGACGCGAGGCGTTCGACGCAATTTAGGGAAATCGCGGTGACTTCGTCGCGTTGAAATTCCAGCGAGAGGGATCGAGTACTCGACATATTTAGACCCGACTCAAAGAGAAGCCCGTTCTTACAACGCGGATCATGGTAATAGGCGAATAAGTAGGAAGTACTTAAAGCCCACTTCGAGAACGTGAAATCTTAATACCCGAAGTTACACGGCGTGCCAGCGGGATTTTATTAAACGAGCCGCGTTTAAATCGTTAGGCGCATCTGTAATATTTCACGCGAGGGCCGAAGAACAGTCGGGACGCTGATCCGCGAGTATCGTAATCGAGATTGGACGGCAAGTTGACTCGCGCAGGTGTTAAGAAATCATCAAAAACTCGTCAAGAAACGGCGTAAAAGTGTTAAGGACAGCGTTGGCACGGAATAAACCGGGTTAACAGCGTCTTAAAACGATAATAAACTCCGAGCTACAGCGTCGGATGCGGTGAACGAAATTCTGATAAAGGGAAACGCCGTTCTGGCCGCAGCGTTTTACAAATGGCGGCGACGCGGGGCAGAAATAGAAACTTGCGAACGCGCGAGAGTTTGGTAATGTTCTCCCAACTTTTCCTGTGCCGGCAGCTATCGTCGAGGCGATGGAAAAAATTGGCAAACGTTCCCGTCTTAGCCGTTTCCGCCTGCGAACAAACCGAGCGAGCATTTTGCAAGAACCGCGTCTTCGAGGAGACGACGTTCGTTAAACCGACGATCCCAGACGCGCACGTTCGACCTCGTCACGCTCGTGGAACCGTCTTTCGGCAGTCGATCGTGGCTCGCACCTGAGGGTCCACCAGGCTGTCCCGTATTTCACTGTCGCGAGTCAAAACTCACGGCGCGGTTCAAGTGAAATAATGCACGTTCCGGGGTTATTTATGAGAACGCCTGGGAAGCAACGGCGCTGCCAGTACGGTCGGTGAATTGTGGAGGGTAGCGTCGTCGGAGACGAAGAATTTGCTGGTGCGCCAAAAAAGCGACGAAGAAGCCCAGGGGCGGAGAGGGTGAGGAAGAGCCGAGTGTACGAGGCAAGACGACAGCCACGACTGCGACGACCGCGACGAGCAAAAGTCCTTACGCTCTCGGAGCACGACTTTTTCACGGCTGAACGTTACGGTTTCCCGGTGCCAATTCGAAACGACTATTGGATCCTCTGCGTGGCTCGAGGAACGCTCGAACCTCAGCAACGAACCTCCGACCGTGTGTTATTTTCTCATTATTCCCCGCCCCGATTTTTTCCGCCTTAATTCCCACGTGCATCCCATTTTCCACCTCGCGATCCTCCCCTTCTTCTCGAACGCGAGACGCCTCCTATTCCTCGACGACGCGGCTCGCGAACGTCGCGAGATTCCTTAAAGGGTGCTTCGAGTCTTGGACGTCGAGGGCTCTTTGTCCTGGGTAATGGGAAATTTGTTTCGTTGAACGAGTTAACTCAGCATGTCGGAGGGCGCGTTTGGGAAAAAGCCGATTTCTCGCGCGCGCAAACCTCGGAACGGACGGTCGAGCGGAAGATTGAAACAGGTTGTTAGATACGGTCAACGGATGAAATGCCTAAGTTTAACTCGAAACCGAAATAGACCGAGAGTTTCTGTAATCGCAGGTATCCGGCCAACTGAATCAAATATATCTTCCTAATTTCGAGAGGTCGAATTTATACGCGCGCATCTAACGAGACAACCGCTCGCCAGAAATGTATCACTAATGAACGAACGAGCCGCGAGCAAACAAAACAAAATATTTCTTCGGTACTTTTCAAGCGGATCGCTCGCACGCACCAACGCGACCAACTCTTTCACAATGTTTAGAGCATCCCCTCCTCTCGTTTGCTCGGACAAATAGCGATCGCATCTTTCATTTCTTAGACGCCAGAGTCTCTGTATTTCTGAATCCGGCCCCGTCCGCCAAAATTCGACTATTTTTATCGCCACTCTTTGTTCGCGCGTGTTCGTTCGTTTCAGCATTCGACGTACCTCGCACACGAATCCCCCGTTAATCTTCGCTTCGTCTCGCGAAGGCAAACATTAATTAGCAATTAGCAAACAGGAAACGCGGCTAACAGTGGCGGAAAAATCCCATTCCCTGATTCAACAATACGGATTATCTCGCGGTCGCGTAAACCGACGTCGCGAGCGGAAGTCAATTTTAGCGACAGCCGCGAAACAATGTTTGTCGAGTTCCGTCGTTTCCACGGACGCCTTCGACTTCGCGTCGTCGACCACCAACGCGGCACAATGGCGCAGTGTGTCGAATCGACTCGTTCGGGAGGAAACGGTCACCGATATTCGCGGCTGCGATCATAAACGCGTCGCGACGCGAAAGTGGTTGCTTCGCGTTCGAGGAACGCCCTCTAATCCCCTTTTCCGGCGTTCCACCGCCCCGCCAACCCCTCGAAGCATCGCGTTGCCGTTGCCAAATCGGCTTACACCGAATGCAACGGGGAAAGCTAATCGTCGATACGCAATCCCGATTATCATCCACCGTGCGAATCTGTCGGGCGCTCTCCGAAATGGAACGGCGAAAAAAACAAAAGGGGGTTACGGATTGGGCGTGAATTCAATTAAGCCGAACCCCGAGAGGAATCGCGACCCGACGACGAGCTAAATCTCTTGTGCGCGACTTGTTTTGCGCGCGAGCTTCGATCGAGCCTTTCCGGATCGGGTCTCCGCTTTATTTTCGAATTTCGACGTTTGCTGCTCGCGATAATGGGTTAACGGTCTTCCCGCGAAACGTCGAGCCGGCTGTCCAAGAATTCCAAGTTTATTCTAGCGGAGATTCAACCACGAGTCGACTGTATCCTATACGTACCTCGGTTACGTCTAAATTAAATTCACCAGCTAGATCCTGACTAATGGCTCTTCGTTAGGTCCAGGTTAAGGATCTATTATGCTAAACTACGCTTGGATTAGGTTACGTTACGTCGCGTTACACTCGAATTAGACCCGCGATAAGCTTCAGTTACATTTAAGTTTAAATTCGCGCTCGAATCCGAGCTCCTCGGAACGAGTCGGATTTCTCGATACGCCAATTAAACCGGCCGATATTTCGGCTGTCTTCGATCTGTTCCGCTGAAAACTCTGCGAGCACAGTCGAGATCACAACTGTGCCATCAGGCTGCGACGATCGAGGCCGCATCACCGCGGCGGGGTCCCAACAGAGTCCCAATTAACCTAAAAGAATGGCGAGCGTTGCCTCGCAAGCAAACGAGTCCAGTTTTCTGCGAACCCAGCTATAAACGTCCTCGCGACCGAACTTGCTCCATTTTCATGGCACCGATCGCGCATAAAGCGCCAACGGGGGTGTATCAAACGTTGTGCAAGACCGAGCACCGCGACGTCCGCAGCCTGCAACCACCGGAAGGAGATCGATAATTTCGTAATCGCGTGTAGCGTTATTTACGAGGCCGGCTCCAGGCTCGGGGCGGATAATTCAAAAAAGCAGCCGGTCGCGCGGCGCGGCGCGGCGATAAATATTCCCGTGAAAAATTCCCCGGCTGATTTATCGCCTGGCGACCGTTTCCAGCGCGCTCCTTCGCGGCGCTGATCCTCGACGGGGAAGAAAGTGGAACGGGCGCGCGCGAAGGATGAACCGCATTACGATTCGCGACGCGGAAGGCACACCGTTCGTGCGCGGATGAAAGGCTTCCCAGCCGACACTTTTCACGGCAGATTTCGCGGCAATTAAATTTCTGGACGACCCAGCTGGACGAACGGTCCCCGTGCGAGCTTGCTGGCGAATTATTGTGGACGTGCACGAGTCTGGCTGCGCGTCTACGCGATATTTCGGACGAGGGTGTATTGTGTTTGAAAGATTCGGCGACTGGCTAAACACGTTGGCTGTTTCGTCTGAGAGGTAATGTCAGCACCTTCCAGCTAAGACAAAGCATCTAACGTAAACAGCTGATCGTGTGTGAATGGACGTAACGAGCTGTGCATGCGACTATGCATGCGAGAACGAACAGTTGGTATGCTATTATTCCATTACACCAAACCAATAAGGGAACTTCAATTTCGAACTAAATTATTTTTCCCTGCGTTGTTATATTGTACGCTGTTACATCTCGCTTTCAACTGGTTTCTAAATAACCGTAGCATAGCGTGAATCGATTCGAATAGAAATTATTAGGTTGGAAACTATGAAACGCGCGATCATCTGCAGTTGCGTCAATTCGTGCGACACATACGAGTCCAAGCTTTTGACTTTATTTATTGCACGCAAATGTTTTAACACAGCTGTATGACTAGTTCCTAGTTCAGACCCGAGTGTTCGACTAGTTGTGTGTAGATTGGATTCCACAGTCGTCCTTAATTCCTCGTTATCAATATGGGCCGGTGGTCTTCCTCGAGGCTCATTGACGATACTCAAATTGCCAGAAAGAAATTTTTCGAACTAATATCGAGCATTTTTTTCATTGCTGGATCCATCTCCGAATGCCTGATTAATATTTCTTGAAGCTTGAGCTGCGATATGATTTTAATTAAACTCGTACAAGAAGAGTAGATGTAAATCGCGTTTTGTTTCCATCTGGTTTAGGATAAAAATCAAATAAAAATGGGATACAAAGACGAAAAAATGTTACAAAATGAGTAAGAAGAATACCTTTAAGCTTTATAAACAAGTGAGTTACAATGTATCTCTCAGTCGCAGCTGAACAAAGACTAAACAAAGAACGCCCGTTCCATAGTTTCCAACCTAATATTTCGATCGAGAGACGAATTCGTTGCTACTCCCAGCGTCCAAGAACGACAATTCGAACTCGAGACAGCGGTGCAAATAAATACGCTGATCGTCCAACAACGATCTCTCCCGACAATTCCATCGTCCTTAGCGACGCACCCCGCGTCCTCGCGACGACTCTTCCATCCGCACCCCAGGAACAATGTAATCCGCGAGCAGAGCAACGTCTCACGCGCTGGGCGCGACGTTACGCGTACCAAATAAATGGCCGTCGATACGAAATTACGCCGTGGCGAAAGTGGTGGGACGCGAAGGAGAGCCAAGGTAAGCCAGCGAGCAAACTGCCGCGCTGGTACGACGCCTGCTCGGCTCGATAAGAGACGTTTACATGCGAGACGTCGTTACTTTAACGCGGATCGCGCGCTCGCCCGCCTATAACGCGGAACACGCCCACGCGGCTGGTCTCGCGATCGGCGAAAACAATCGTCTGGACGCGTGGGATCGGCCGATCCGGCCGAGGCCGCTCGATTATTACGTCGTCTAATAAACCTCGCCTCGCGCGCGCGCCTCTTTTTTACACCCGCTCGATACCCGCACGGTCGATCGATTCGGTATTGCGAGAGGTTATTCTCGCGCGCTCGTGTGTTTGCGAACGGGCTCAGCTTGGTCGCGTCGCGAGATTGTGTTTGATCGCGCGGAAGCCGTTCCCGGGTGATGGATGAAACGCTCTAGGTGTACGTCCGCTTGGACCTACTTAGGTCTGTTTAGAGGAGAGCGTGAACCGTTCGTTTGTTCGATCGGGACGCCAGGTTTCGAGGCGGAGGCGGTGGTCTCCCGATTGAAAACTGACGCGATTCGTTTCGAACAAAGAACCGCAGACCGTACCGGTAACTAGCGAGTACTTCCGGTGCGACGGCTGATAGCCATCCCACGCGATCAAACGGGCAACCTTGGCGGCCCCGCGCACCCCGCGTTCCGCGTTCACGCGAACCTCGTCGATGATCCAAGCGCATGAAAACATCGCGGCCGTTTGCGCAACCGGCGTCCATCAACGTGTCGAGATGTTCCATTAATCTCGCAGCCAGTTTCCGGAACGGGAGAGAGAGATAGGGAGGGAGGAGAAGGGTGCAACGCGCGAGGCCAGACCGAAAGAGGGAAGAATGAAAGAGCGGTGGTGGGCCGGTAGATGGAGATTGCACCGTTGAAGGTGGTTGATTTTAATTTCACGGGGCGCGAGTCTTCGGTTACGGCCACGAACACAGCCGCCTGAGCGTCTCCGCGCACGCTGCGCGCGTCTGTTCGCCTAAGTATAACGCGCGGGCATCTGCATATGCACGAGCCTGTACAGGCGGTGAAGCGTTGCCCGCCCGCGCTGTACAACAGCCCTTCCGTGGCATCGATCCCGCATAATGGCCCATTATATCGCCTGATTTGCACATTATCCAGCGACTCGCGCGACGCATAAGCCGCGAACTCCGCGGCGTTACCGGCTCCAGCCTGGCAGCGCGATCGTATCAGGGTCTCTGGGTAGGGTTGATCGACTGCGGGGGTGGAAAAATGTCGGGGCGATACGCGGTGGGTAACGCGAGAGGCTCGCGCGGTATACAGAGCGAGCGGAAAGTGATGGAACGACGCGCGTAGCTGGGGTGAAATACGGCGAAACGTTGAGAAACAAGGGTGGATGGATGGGTGCTCCCCTCGCGGTGGAATCCTCGATGCGTCGTGGCTCGCTTCTCGAGAGGACTGTCCCGACCGATTAAACTGGGGAGTCGAAAAGGACCAACAAGAGCCACGCGAGGAGCGCGGCAAGTCGCTCGACGTAAGTAAAGTAAGGGCTCGTTGAAGCGTTTCCAACTTAATATCGAGATCTCGCGGCACGATTTATCAGGCGTCGCGTCGCGGCAGCGAGCGGAACGTTGTATTTTACGTAGGAGTTTTCATTCCGCGACGCGGTCATACATTAGCCCGGCCATAATTCACGGGCGCGTACACGTTACGCTCGCCCCCGAGCCACCCCCGTCGCTATCTCAGTTCGAGCGCAATATCGCGCGCGCGGGATACCGCCAGGATACCGGGCATTCGAGTAAATATGCCGGAAGTTATTCCCAGCGGCGACGCGCTAAGAGGAAACGATAGTTTTGGCACCGAGTCTCGGCCTCCCCCCGACGCCTGTCCCGCATACTAGCTACCCTAGCTGAGTGTTTCCCTCTCGACTCTCGCCCACCCCAACGACTATCTCTTCTTGCCCTCCGTACCCACCGCAAACTTCGTCGAGACGATTATATAGCGTATAACTGTGTTAACTTGCGCATCTATGCAAACAGTTTATTGGTGACAATTAGGGAGGGCAAACAACGAACGTAACGTTCCAACGTAACGTGGACAGAGTTCGCGATGAACGCGCGTAAAAATGACAACACGCTTCGTGGGATTGTTGCTGACGGGCGACGCGAGTGTTTCAGCCGCCGCGGTCTCCTAAGTGTGTATCGCTTAAGTCCTGCTGGCCCCGTCTCGAGCGTGTCCGACAACGATCGTTTGATCGAGGGTAGTTAGACGTCCATTATTCCTCGAGCCTATTGTTCTCCGTATCTAGCCTCTGTCACGCGGGATGAATACAGATAAATTTACGATACGTCGATCGCCAATGGCCAGTCGACGGTCCTGCGACTAAAACGGCAATCGAACAGCCGATCGTTGGCGCGGACACGCGAGGAACCCGTAAAAACAGCGCGGTCTCTAGCTTTACTCTGTCTCGACTTGACTCGGCTCTCGACGAGCTCTCCTCCATTCCGGAGAAACGGCCGGAAAGTGCTTCCAGTTATGCGCCCGCGCGCGTTTAACCCGTTTGCGTGGCCCACGTCTACGTAACCGTCCGTGGAAAGAGCAGAAGGCGGAGGGCGGATCGGGGTGCGGTGCAACCACCACGAAAGAGAGGAGAGCCTGGCGCGAGCGAGGAGGGAAACGGAAGGGTTCGGAGAGCGAAACGGAGACACACGAGGGAGAGACCCGGAGGAGTGATCGATGGGGTGGCGTCCAAGCGTGTCTAAATAATTAGCTGTCTCTGTTCCGACCCCACACCGTTTGTAGTGGCCGCCCTATAGATAATACACCGTACACGACGCGTGCATTCACTGACTGCGCCCTCGCGTTGCGAAGAACGGGGGTTGGGACGGGGTCAGGTGGGATAGAGACGGACAGTGGCTCGTTTATTACGCCCCGCGAGAAAGAGAGAGACAGGGACGGGTGGGCGAAAGGCGGAAGGACGGGGAGAGACAACGTGATTTGCTGTGCCGGCCGGAATCGTGAATCATCCGCGTCCCGTATGTAAAATTCACGGAGATTCACGGCGCGATACAATTTCGTGCAGTTTTCGCAGCTTCGTGGGTAAATTCGAGGGGCGTATATCACGCGCGTTACAGGACGCGGGTCACCGTCCAAGGAAACCGAGAAGCTGGTCGACACTGATACTCGTGAATGAATTATGCCGTCGAATTGGCGTTTAATGGATCTTCGCGGCGTAGTCGATCCGATAGTCTCGAAACATATGGAACTCTTTGCTCTTGTGTGAAATTTCAGATAAATCGACTTAGGGGATGATCCTTATTGAACCGACGCTGATCCACGACGGATCTCCGTAAATCTCTCCTCTCCTGTTTGTCGTGTCGAAACAGGTATTATATGTACCGAGAGACTTAACGCGAACGAAAGAAGCTGATGACGAAGATTCGAACAGCGCAGGGACAACCCTCGAAACCGCAACGCTGGCAAGAACAAACGAACGAACGCGTTTCGTACCCTCCAAGTCCAAGGCGATTCCCTTCCCTTCCGAAAAACTTCCCCCTTCCATCCTACCCTTCCTCTGCTTCGTCGCTATTTATTCACCGTCACCCGCGTGACCCAATTTCTCAGACCTTTATAGGTGGACATCTCGAAAACACTTGGGTTGCAAATCACCGAAGAAAGAGCGAACTCGCGTAGAATATCAGCGCCTCGCGTGTTCCACGCGAATTCAGGTCACCGTGGATCGCGACGAATCTTTGGCAAGAGGCACACATTCCGGAACACGATAAAACGTACGAAAATGCGACGAGAAAATAATGCCGCGACTGATTTAGTAACAGTTCACCTCGCGTTCTAAGGAACTCGAGCTTTTATTCCTATCGGGAAACCTGGTCAACGATCGATATCGTTGAAAATTAGCTGACGAACTCTCAACCCTGCAGTGTCGTTTGGCATGGAGTGTGTGAGCGAGTGAGAGAGCGAACGTCGAGAGGCAGCGATGGCAAAATAAAAGAAGACAGTTTATGTCGACCCGCTGAAAGAATAAAACGAACGGTGTCCCAAAAAATTAAATAGAAATAACGAACTTTATTGCGTACGATTGGCTATGTATGGAAACCTAAGATGCAATTGTCGAATAATCGATATTCGAGAATATTCTGAACTGTATGCATTAGAGTACGCGTGTGCGAATGCCTGGAAATCCGGATGAAAGAATGTACGCGAGAGGCAGTTGGCAAAAACCAGCGATGTAGTACACGCAATAAAATTAGCATGCAATCACGCTTGTTTTCGCGGAAACCTTTCAGTCCCACATTAGTTTCACAGAATCGATCGTCAGTTCGTTTGCCTTCCACGTCCCGAAAAGCGAAGGGAAAAATAAGTTTATCCAATCAACGACCGACCAGTCACGAAAACACGCGGGGCTACGCTCGAAACTCGTCCGGAGCAGGCCTGGCGAGCGAGGATTTTCGTATCGGTCCTCGCAAAAAGTACCAGCGGCGTGTTATTTACCCCCTGGTACCCGAGGAGGGGGCGCGGTTATGGCGCGCGTGAGCCGCATTTAATGCCGCGCCGGCCAATAGTTTTGTAAGTGTTTTACCGTGTAGTTTTACGGCCGTGGCACGAGTGTTTCGAGCCTCCCCTAAAAAACAGCCGCAGACGGCACGCGTGGGCCAGCGCCCCGCAATATCCTTCCCCCGACGCCGGAACCCATTCCGACAGCTCACCCTCAACCCCTCGGTTGTTGCTCGCGCGCGTTCACCTCCAGAAAACGGTCCGCCTTGCCACCAGCGGCAAGATTTCTCGAAAGCTACTTCCTTTTCCAGGCCATTTGCCGGCTCGTTTCCTCGACACGCGCGCCAAATCCGCGAGCAGGCGACGATGTCTCGATATTATTTTGATTCATCGACCAGCGGGGGCTGGGTTTAACGAGATCGCGGGGAGATTAAGCGCGCGCCTCCTTTTTTCGTTTCGTCCCGTCTGTAGGGTGGGGCTACGGGGAGTTCAATCTACTTCGAGGAGAAGTGCTTTCGGGGATAAAGTGGATTCGATCGTTCTTCTCGTCCGCCTCCATTTCGGTGTGTTCTGTTTTCTTTTTATTGTTCGCTAACGCGCTTCGTCGCCGCCACCACGGCCCCTGTAATTATTCTTCGTACCCCAGTGGGGGAACTCGGAAAGACAGAGTATTTCTAATCGGTTCCAGTCGATTTTCCGCCGCTCCATATTTTGATCAGCCCTGTACTGGGTTACTTACTACCCCGCGACACGGCATTCAACCTTCCCGGGTATCGAACTCGCAGCTCCGCCATCGAACGACACGGTGAACCAGCTCTCGCTAAAGTTTGTCCTTTCTATCGCCAGGCGATATTTATTCAGCTCGTCAGTTGGAGCAATCAATTTCCACGATTACATCGGGGCCAATCGCGATGCGTTTTACGTCGACGGGACTCCTTTGCGTCCCCGTGAATCCGCCCCGCCAGCGCCCACGTCCCGAGCTTCTGTATTTAAATTTCATTTCCCCGCCGAGAGTGCGCTGAAAGTGCCTGCTTTCTCCGGATAGACACGTCGACGCTCTTCTCCGCACGCTTCGTCGATCCTTCGACGATTTTCATTCGAACCTGTCCGCGCTGGCAGCTAGGAATTTAGAAACCGTACGAGTCGTCGCGACTAACAAAGAGTCGGCAAATTAACGCCAGCAGCAATGGTACAAGGGAGCTGTGGAGCGAGAAAGCAAGTCGGATGGCTACGAAGACGGAACGCTTAACCGCGGATCGCGAACGGTTCGTCGCGACGCATTGTGCGTCTAATGAAAAGATTCCCGGCTTTTGACGCTCATCCGCCATTGAGGCTTCCGCGAGTGGGCGACTCTGTGTTTCATTATTGGAGTCTGTTAATGGAAGAACCGCTCGAAGCCTCGCCGCGGGTCACGCGTACGCCTCTACGCGCGTATGGCTGGGAAAAGGAGCACTTTGGGTCAGGGCTGTCCACGCTTTTGCAGTTTGAAAAACCAAGACACCGTGGCCTCGTTTACGAGAATAACTCTTACGGGCAGATCGGAGGAATTTGAATCGATCCACTTTGCCGTCCCGCAATTGGAGGGTCGAGGGAAATTCGACGAAGAAATAGGAAGTTGAGTGATGCGACGAGTTCGACAAATTCAGATATCGCAAAGTCTTCTGTACATTTATTGATGAACCAGCGGTGGCTCGAGCCGCGTTGAATGCGCAATGAGAATTTCGAACGGTTTCGGGCATTACTCAAAAGAGGAAGAGACCTTGACAAACTTCTGAAATATTCACGACGTTTGACAAATTTAGGTACCGCGTTAGAGGGACTCGATGTACGTGCCGTGCAAACATTTTTCGAAACGGGTATTCCGCATTTTTTCGACGCGAATAATCATCGATCGGATGGTTTTCCGCACCGCCGTAAAATTGTAATACAACAGCCTTGGGTCGGTGCTTGGCTCCGAGGTACAGGAAGAAGGATTTTCTGCGCGCAGAAAGAAGAAGAAGAAGAAGAAGTATTCGCGGATCTGCTCGAAATGCACGGCTTTGCACGCGTTTTCGCCAGTCGACGTGCCTCGTCCGCCTCTTCCATCTCGTTCTCCTCCACCCTCGCCTTTCCCCTCATCCCTTTCTCGCACTTTTCCACCCCGCGCTACGTTCCCGCTCGTGTAATTTGTTTCGAGCGACTTCGCGACTTTAAAGGCTCTCTCGACTCCACCGCTCACCCTCCACGCGAAATTTCGTTGCCTCGACATATTTTCCGCGGGAATACCAATATCTTTCCACCCTCCGTGCGCGCCACCGGAAAGATGGATTAGAGGATGCACCGCCGTTGGAAAGCGTAATGAGCTCCGACTGTATCATCGAATACCGTCTTCTCTTCCAACGTTTCGACTCGATTGTTTATCGAATTGCGTTAAACTCGTGCGAGCGTCGTTACTTTGAGACACCACGATCGATATCGAAACTAATTTCGACAATTTCGATAATTCGAAAATGTAACGCACACACCAATTACAGACGTCTTTCTGTCTCTTTGGTGCGTGCTACCCAGTTCCTAGCGCGAGGGCAATAAAAAGGACACTCATCGAGAGCCGCGCTAGGAAGGAACTGTCGAAGATCTGTTGAACAACTCTACGGTAAACCACAAATGAACTCTCGAACGACTCGAAGCATTCAATTTGGAGGTCGTTCCTTTGAAAAATAATTCTTGCTCGCGCAGGAGGATCGAGAAACGTCGCCAGAGGATGAAGGTCGAAGACGGGAGCCGTGGGTGTATGGAAAAGCGCGCGAGCGTCGTTACTTTGAGACACCACGATCGATATCGAAACTAATTTCGACAATTTCGATAATTCGAAAATGTAACGCACACACCAATTACAGACGTCTTTCTGTCTCTTTGGTGCGTGCTACCCAGTTCCTAGCGCGAGGGCAATAAAAAGGACACTCTTCGAGATCCGCGCTAGGAAGGAACTGTCGAAGATCTGTTGAACAACTCCACGGTAAACCACAAATGAACTCTCGAACGACTCGAAGCATTCAATTTGGAGGTCGTTCCTTTGAAAAATAATTCTTGCTCGCGCAGGAGGATCGAGAAACGTCGCCAGAGGATGAAGGTCGAAGACGGGAGCCGTGGGTGTATGGAAAAGCGCGCGAGCGTCGTTACTTTGAGACACCACGATCGATATCGAAACTAATTTCGACAATTTCGATAATTCGAAAATGTAACGCACACACCAATTACAGACGTCTTTCTGTCTCTTTGGTGCGTGCTACCCAGTTCCTAGCGCGAGGGCAATAAAAAGGACACTCTTCGAGATCCGCGCTAGGAAGGAACTGTCGAAGATCTGTTGAACAACTCCACGGTAAACCACAAATGAACTCTCGAACGACTCGAAGCATTCAATTTGGAGGTCGTTCCTTTGAAAAATAATTCTTGCTCGCGCAGGAGGATGGAGAAACGTCGCCAGAGGATGAAGGTCGAAGACGGGAGCCGTGGGTGTATGGAAAAGCGCGCGAGAGGAGCATACGCGCGATACACAGCGCGAAATATACTTAATCTGTATTCGGGACACGATCCCCGCCCGGTCGGCTGCCTAGCCAGCGGAATACAAAATTCCCGTATTCAGATGCTTTGCGACAGAAATTGACTTTATTGAGGTTTATTGATCCGCAATATTGTGTTCCGGCCGGGTCTCCGCGCGCGTTTCCTCCACAAGCGTCGTCCGCGCCCCGCTGTTGCCCGCTCCACGATACTCTTCCCGCGGGATACGTGCACGCGTGCACGTACGTTTTACTTTCACGCGAATTCGAGGCCTGCACGGGTGCACGCGCGGCTCTCGCTGAAGATCGTCGAGCGCGTGGGTGGGAGCGTGCCGGAGGAATGCGAGGCTCGAACCGCGTAATGGATAATCGATACACGCGAGCTGTGGGTAAACCGTGCTCCGTTCCATTCGATTCTGGTCTCCCCTCACTTTTCTACTGTTCGATTACAGGAGTCTTGTAAGTAAACGAGCGAGAGCAATTGTTTAGCGCAGTTAAATTAGGAATTCCTTTGCGTTCGTTGAAGCTACTGGAAAAGTGGAATTTATGCGGAGGAAAGATTTTACGTTGTTAATGTTGTATATTAGGGTAGCTGTGCTTCGTTTCATTCGATTCTAGTCGCCTCACTTTTCTACTGTTCGATTACAGGAGTCTTGTAAGTAAACGAGCGAGTGCAATTGTTTAGCGCAGTTAAATTAGGAATTACTTTGTGTTTGTCGAAGCTACTGGAAAAGTGGAATTTATGCGGAGGATGCAGAGTTTTCATGTTGTTAATATTGTATATTAGGGTAGCTGTGCTTCGTTTCATTCGATTCTAGTCGCCTCACTTTTCTACTGTTCGATTACAGGAGTCTTGTAAGTAAACGAGCGAGAGCAATTGTTTAGCGCAGTTAAATTAGGAATTCCTTTGCGTTCGTCGAAGCTACTGGAAAAGTGGAATTTATGCGGAGGATGCAGAGTTTTCATGTTGTTAATATTGTATATTAGGGTAGCTGTGCTTCGTTTCATTCGATTCTAGTCGCCTCACTTTTCTACTGTTCGATTGCAGGAGTCTTGTAAATGAGCGAGTGCAATTAAATCAGGAATTTCTTTGCGTTTGTCGAAGCTACTGGAAAAGTGGAATTTATGCGGAGGATGCAGAGTTTTCATGTTGTTAATATTGAATATTAGGGTAGCTGTGCTTCGTTTCATTCGATCCTAGTCGCCTCACTTTTCTACTGTTCGATTACAGGAGAACTTGTAAATAAACGAGCGAGAGCAATTGTTTAGCGCAGTTAAATTGGGAATTCCTTTGAGCGTCTGTCGAAGCTACTGGAAAAGTGGAATTTATGCGGAGGATGTAGAAAGATTTCACGTTGTTAATGTTGTATATTAGGGTAGCTGTGCTTCGTTTCTGCAGAAAGATTTCACGTTGTTAATGTTGTATATTAGGGTAACTGTGCTCCGTTCCGTTCGATTACAGGAGTCTTGTAAGTAAACGAGCGAGTGCCAATTGTTCAGTGCAATTAAATTAAGAATTCCTTTGTGTTTGTCGAAGCTACTGGAAAAATGGAATTTATGCGGAGGATGCAGAGAGTTTTCACATTGTTAATGTTGTATATTAGGGTAGCTATACTCCGTTCCATTCGATTGTAGTCGCCTCACTTTTGTACGTTCGATTACAGAAGTCTTGTAAATGAGCGAATGCCAATTGTTCAGTGCAATTAAATCAGGAATTCCTTTGCGTTTGTCGAAGCTACTGGAAAAAGTGGAATTTATGCGGAGGATGCAGAGAGATTTCACATTGTTAATGTTGTATATTAGTGCAACTGTACTCTGTTCCGTTCGATTCTAGTCGCCTCACTTTTGTACGTTTAATTACAGGAGTCTTGTAAATGAGCGAGTGCAATTAAATCAGGAATTCCTTTGCGTTCGTCGAAGCTACTGGAAAAGTGGAATTTATGCGGAGGATGCAGAGAGATTTCATATTGTTAATGTTGCATATTAGAGCAAAAGTCGATATTCGAGGAAAGGTATTGTACTCGAGGTAGCCAAGGAAGGGTGCAGTGGATCAAACACTCGGCTATTATTCCTGCAGGCCCTGAATACATTAATCTGTATTCACAGGCGGCGAATTACTTCTGCGTAAAATCCCGAAAACGAAAATCCACAGGGAGGCGAAGCTCATCCCGTCGGACTAAATACAAAGCCATTCCTAAACCGAACTTTACGAGACAAGCTACGAGCGCTGCATCCACGATCAAATTATCCGTAGAATCATCGAGTGAAAGTTTCCTCGCGCCTGCATCTCGTAATCCAATGGCATCGAATCCCCAGAATCAAGAAATCTCGCGAACAAAAAAGATACGCCCACGCATACGCTTCGATTTAAGTTAACGCGAGGCTCGCATTGGCAACGCTTTGCAAAGTTCCGTGCAAAGTAGAGCCCCTCAACGTTTCGTCTTGCCTCGAAACGCGGTCCTCGAAGGAAAGCGGCTCTCGATTAACGAGAGAACGCGAGTCGACGGTTAGCTCGAGCTAAATTTTCGGCGCTAGCTCGAACGAGCTCGACTTCGGATAACGAGTGAAATACGACTTGATTCGAGTTCCAGCCATAATTGGGAGGGCAGATACCGCCGGGCTGTGTATGTTTTAAGGGCCGCGAGGACGATGAACAAAGAACGGAGGCGCTCGAACGAGTGGAAGCATGGCGGAGTACGGTGGAACGCGGTTCCTGTAGGGCGAACAGGTTTTAGTTCTCACAGTGACGTGGTGGCCAGGGATGGCCAGAATTTCACGGTGATCGAGAGCCCCGCGGAGCTCTCGTGTACGCGCCAATCGAACGGCTCGCAAGCCGGATACATAATCCACCGACGCGAGGGCTATTACCAGTTAGGAAATAATCGGAGAGCGAATCGTTCGATCGTGCACGACGCGAGAGAATCGAAGGGGCAAAAATATCGCGCGCGAGCCACTCCTTTCTCGAAAGACTGCCTGAGAACGCGATTACAAATTTCGTGTAACGCCAAATTCGGTTAACACGGTCGCGGAAGAAGCCTGCGCGAAGAAAGGGAATAAAAATGAGAGGAGGGAAGGGGGAACGAATCACGCACGAGCGACTCTCAACAGCGCAGCGTGCGAGGGTTGCAAATCAGCCAGAAACAGCGGACGCGGCGAGAAAATCGGCCGTTCGCGATCAAATATTGACGCGCCGCCCATAAATACGATTTCCACCGGCCGTTATAAACGTCGAATTATCGGTCGCGCGAGGACGTACCAATAATATCGAATAAATTCCATGCCGGTACGCGCGACCGTTTTCATTAATGCGATTATCGAGCCGATTCGAGGTCGTGGTTACGGATCAAGTATGCATCGAGCAGCGACCGTATAAAAAAATAATATCGATAGCATCGTGCTCCTCGCGAGATTTCATTTGCAGGCCGCCCCACCGCGGCTCTGCCAGACATCGTAACGGTTGGTTTTAAGGAGGGAAAACGAGGCGAATCCTAAGGATCGCTAGTTCAAATTTACCCACGGACATAGTAACACCCTCCGTTGCACTTTATTGCACTTTATTCCACTTTATACCATCGCTGGTCGCGACCTGCGCGCCCAGAAGACGAGACGGCGACGCTGAGTCGCGCGAATATAATTCATTCGAGGAGCAAGAAAGGGAGAGGGAGGATTCTGATGGTTAGACTTTTTGGCCCGACAAGTCGTCGAGCAGTCGAACTTCCTTCTACGCGCGTACACGCGCGTCTGTGAGCGTGTAATAAGAAGAGAGCCCTGCTTACTGGAACGAGACCAAGCGGTTCGCGGTTCAGCCGCGACGCTTGTAATTATGCGCTCGAGGAATCCGCCGCCGCGACGAGAATAACGCGAGTCATTGTTATATCCGCGACCCACCGACATTCTAATTCGGTTCGCGTAATTTTAGACGAATCGCGGCTCGAATAAATACACCACAGCAATCGATTGTAAACATTTGTCGCGACGAGGAAGATTCCGCCCGCGCGGAAACCACCCCCTCGCGCGTTACACGCGATCCTGCGACGAGGGACGAGCGCACGACTTTTACGAGCGTTCCGCGTCGGCTCGTGAGCCTTACGCGCGACGCAGAGATACTTTTCAGAGGCTGGAAAGTTCGTCCTGGCGGCCGCGCGACGCCCTGAAAAGGATCGAGAGGGTCCGCCGCGGATAATCCCGTTGCGAGGCGTAAAACGACGAGATACGTGGGCGGGAAATGACGGGGAGAAAGGGAGTTACGCCCTTTTTTTTTTTTTTTTTCATGGCCCCTTAACTACCGCTCGTCGTTTCGCGGGCGTTCGCGCTAAAATTGCCGCCCTCTGCTCGCCCTCTCCATTTCGCTGCTACGCGGCTACACGGTCGGAGATGCAGCGCGACGTAATAGAGAGGCATTTGCGTAGATAATTCGATCGCACGCGACCGAAATTGAACGCGCGAAGTTCGACAGATGGACGTGCCGTGTTTGTTAACCGTAATTCGCTGTACCGGTTGTCGCTGCCGCGTTTCACCACCGCGATGCTCGAAAAAAGGGAAAAAACGAGCGTGACTTTAGCCGAACGCCGCTTAATGAACGGTTAATTCCGTTCCCAGCGATGGAATTGAAGCCGGCTGCGTCGATGGGATCGTTTGCGCAGCTGAAAGGACTCGTCTCCAGGGGAGCGAGTCGAATCTATCGAAGAAATATCAAAGTACAGAAAAGAGTGCGCGCGTAGACGCGTCCTCGATTATCGCGGACGCGAGCCACTCAGGGCGCGCACTTTCTAAAAACAGCGGGAATTCTTGGTAAGGAAATTGCGAATTAAACGCAGACGCCTTCCGCGTTCCTCCTTTTCCTGTCTCCATCCTCTCAGTTCACTCGCAAGCAGACAGTCGCCGAGAGAAAATTGTCGACGCGAACTATCGCTCTCGCAGCCCTGGCAACGAGGAGAGAAAAAGGAGGGAGAACGAAATGGAGGAGCAGCGGGGAGGAGACAGCCGCTGGCTCCCTTAATTCCCAATATTTTTTCGAGACACACCCTTCAAGCTCGAGCTCAACTTGTTGCGCTTTACGAGCACGTCACCGCCCCGCTGAAATTCCTATTTGTTCCGGCAACGCGGCGGCGAGACTTGGCCAGGGAGCGAGCCGCGTTGGGAATGGAGAAAAAAAGAGAAGAGGAGAGCGAAATAAAATTGAAAGGGAGTCGGAAGGGTTCGACTTCGCGGAACGGAAGACGAGGGGTGACGGAAGAAAGGAGCGACGCGTGTTCAGAGATGCTTGTATCGGGTGTAACTGAAACTTCGAAGCGATCCGCGTGACGGACTTTCTCGTCGCGTCGCGAAAAAAAAAAAAGATTCTTAAGCTTAACCCCCTACTTTGGTCACGGTACGCTAATACGAGCGCATTCATTTGCAAAATAGAAAATGGCAGAGGGAAAAGGGTAGAACGTGGACCGCCTCGTAGTTCCTATTGGAGCGATTCCGCCGGTTCGCGATGCCTTGCCCTGGGAATCGAGCCTGAAGGGCAGCTCGACCGCCACTGGCACGGAGCGAGGCAGAAAAATAATAAAGGCGGAGCCAGGAGGGAAACGGCGTTAACAACGCCGGGAAAGCGGGGAGAACAAGCCCCCTGAAGAATAGAACGTGGAACGAGCAAGAGCAATAAGGGGTGCTACAGTCGGGGCGAGGTGGGGTGGCCGCGAGAATAGCGTCGCCAAGGAAGAGGAGGCGCCAAGAGACCTAATGCACGAGGTATAAAAAAACAAATTGCAGGAAAGGTGGAGGCGCGAGCCTGGGCGAACGGTAGGGACGTTTAATGACAGAGAATTGCAAGTAATGGCGGGTAACGCGCCCTATTTAACGCCTCCGTCTCGCCTTATCCTATCACACGAAATAACCTCTGCATCCCCGTTAATATTTTCTTATCGCCAACGCGGAGAGGCCAGCCCATTGCTTTCCTCTCTCGCGCCCCTTTCGCCTCCCTTCCTCTCTCCCTCTCCTGCCTTACGTGCATTACACGTCGACCCGACGAGACGCTATCTTCAGTCTGCTCGTCCGACCGAATTATTACGCTTCCAGGACACAATTTCGCCCGTATGTCGGGATAACGCTGTTGGTCCCTCTAGGCTCGCGTCCGCCGTGCAGCTCGATGCCAACGGTGGTGGCCTCGTGCCTCTGCTCGGAGTTTTATTCCTTCGAGTTTGCCGACGATAAGTCGAAAACGTTGGGGCCCGTTTCTCTCCCCAAGTTCTCTATTTCTTCCCTTCAATGTCTGCCAAGGTGTCCCAGAGAGTACGAAAGGAATCGGGTTCAGCGACGTTTAGTACGAATTCGTTAATATCGCGCGCCACGGATGCGAAAGGGCATCGTAAATCGATCAGACCCGTGCGACGTGTCAACTCGACGCGGACAGTTTGCACGCGCTGACAACCATTGTTGTCGACCATCGTCGACGACCATCATTAACGACCGCCATCCGGAACGCACCGGTCCGCAAAAGTCCTCGCCGCGATGATTGCGATTCGAGAGCGCCGTTTCGAGTCGTTACATCGACCGTCCGTTCGATTTCGAATTTTGGTCGGGCACTTCGTTCACGGGGAACGAAAAATACGACGGCGATCCGAGCCAGCTGTCATTAAACGGAAATTATTGCACGGTATAAAGTGTTCTATTACGACGCATAAAAATATTTATCGCGGAAGCAGTTAAACCGAATTCCACGGGACGGGGGGGGGGGGTGGGGGGGCTGGCTGGCAATTTAATTAACGAGCGAACGTAATTTCACCAACAATCATTTAACCGTACTTGCGATTAAACGTTCGAAATTAAGCGCTTTACGAATTATTCTTTAATTAATTACAAACACCGTCTGAATGACTTCGTGATGATTTTAATGAGTCAACGTCCTGCAGATCTCTCGGGACGATAATTGAAAGTTATTGAATGTCGATAATGCCTTTAATTGTTCAGAGAAAGTGAAGCACTAAATTACGATTGAAATTTGATTATATCGTTCGGGAGATCGATACGAAATTTAAACCTACAGACAGAGAGTCATTCGAAGCGATACAAGAATCCGGCGGGAGATCGTCGATCGAGCCGATGCGATCCAACGAAAATCGTTGCGAAAGACTGGAATCGAATTAAGCGAGAGGGCGACGTAACGAAGGTGAATGCAAACTGGGCACGAAAGGACCGTGCGCATAATGCCCAAGGTAGACCAAGATGCAGTTCTGCTGAAAGAAGAAGAAGAAGAAGAAGAAGAAGCAGAAGAAGAAGAGCCGACAGAAGCGAGGGGAGCGAGCGAGAGGTTGAAGGATGGGAAAAAAGAAAAAAAGGGTGAAAAGGGTGGCAGCAGGGTGCGGAGGGAAAGAGAGAGGGAGGAAAAAAGACAAGCCTGAAACGCGCGTGTATGCGAGTCAAGTCGAAACGAGGCCTGGTCTCGTGAACCTTACATAAACCAACCTCGTCTCCGTCCCTTGAACCGCCCTTGTCTCTCTCTCTCTCTCCCGCGTCTCCCTCTTACCGGGTGTTCCCCTCGGCTCGTACCTCTGGGCAAGATATGGTATTAAGCCACGGCCACATAAAACCCTTTTAATTTCGCGTTTCTTTCTACGACGCGGCTCGCCAAAGGTGCTCGTTCGCCATGGAACGCGTTAATCAGTTTACTGGGTGTTCCGTTGTTATTGGCTCGGCTCGCTCGAAGGGACTGCCGCGAGCCTGCGATCTGTTTGCTTTAGATCCGCGTGGCTCGTATTTCTTTCACGCCTCCCCATCGCGATATCGAGCCGCTGGACGAGGTTGAATTCGATTCGAGTCGGAAGGGAAACATTTATCGATACGAGATGCCAAACAAACGCGGTTCGTTCCGGAATGGGGAGTCGCGCCGGAGTGGTTCTTTAATTTTTCGAATTAGACCGCATCCTGGGGTAATAAAAGCCCGTCCAGGGATCCGTGCGATCGCAAAATAGGAGCGAGTGTCGGGGGATGATACCGGCAGCTTTCCGTTCTTCCTGACCGCGATAGAGGAGAAGGAAAACGCCGTTGAAAATATTCGATTTCCGCAGGAAGGAGGCGAGCGTTCCTCGAAGGCAGGCGAGCCCTTTAAAGCGTTCGGCACGTAGTCGGCCGAGCCTCTCGTGGAACAGCATCGAAACGATCCTCAACTTTCACGGACCCTGGGAACGTCCCTTCCACTCTCGCGTGTCGCATACGTTTCGTTCCAAACCAGTCAAGAGTCGAACTTCCGAGCGTCGCGCCGCAACGCGGAAAACTTCGATTACAAAATTACCGAGTTCCGTCGTCCGAAAAGATTAGGACGTTTGCGAACCAATTAGAGACTCGAAGGCGCGGTAGAGAAAAGCAGTACTGCTGCTCGTTTACCGCGAAACAGGAATCGATACGACGATGCCAGCCTCTCCATCGCGGCGATTCGCAATCCTTTCTCCGCGAAAAAACGCGGGCGAACGACAAAAACGAGGCATTCCGCGACCCTCCTTCGAGCTACCCCGAGCGAAAGGTGCAGGTCCCACGACGCAGAAACTAACGCAGAGGGAAGCGGAGAACCTCTGGCGTAGGAACGAAGCCACAATGCCAACCGATTGATTTACGTTGCTCGTTACGCGGTCCACTGCTCCGAAGAGAGAAAAATAAATTGATAGAGGGGGCGAGGGAGGGAATTGGAAGACGGGCGAGGAGACGGAGCAAGGCGAAAGAGGGTTCCTACGTACCGAGAGGACGATCCTCGTGGAGGAGGAAACCCGCGATTTTCGTGAACCACTACGTGGAAACGGGGAATCTGAAGAAGAATCTAGACGCAACCGCGACGCCTGAGCGGGGCGCGGCTCTAAAAATGACTGAATCGATCCCCGATGACGTAGCGATATGGAAACGTCGACGCAAAGCCGGCAATAAAGCGGAGAGAAGAAACGAGGAGAGCTGGAGGAATGCGAAATGAAGCCAGCTGGAGCTCGTCGGGGAAGCAGCCAAGGTCCTCCGCGATCACGTCCGCCCCGGCTAATCGCGAGTTCTGTTAAGATCAACCATCGCTTTTTTCTTCATTTCCGCGTGGATCCCGAAACTTCGCCAATAAAGTCGCCTCCTAGGTTTCGCCTTCGATTCGATCCCCGTCCAGCCAGGGCTACGTGACCGCGCCACGAGACAAACTTCCACCGCGTAGCCGCTGTTCGACATACTAATTCGGTGATCGACGCGTTCCTGCCCATCTGTTCCACGCGATTTCTATTTCCGAGCGGAGATACGCGGAGAACGATGAGATCATCGACCGGCTCGATCGATCGCGGATTCCTACGATCTCGAGATTGGCGTTCGATGGGTTAACCAGCGATGGGAGTTCGCGATGACGAAGTTCAAACAGCTACGTCACTTACCAGCCGCCATATTTTTTTCTTACACAGTTCCAAGCACGCTTAACGATCTGAGAGACTTTTGGATCACTCACCTGAAACAGAAAGAGTACGCGAGGTTAGTTTAGTTAACGAAGCGACTTTAAGCGCGCGCTGTCGCTTGGCATTTTTCGCGTATGAAAACCGAGTCGATTGCGACAGCCGAGAGGAAACGGCGCGTGACGTAACCGCGGTGACTCACGGATTTGTTTAAGTAAGATTAGCGCGTTTATTGGTCGAGATTATACAAGCTCTGTAATTCGCGATATAATTTCACGTGACGCGATAAACGGGTAATGCCGACCGCGATTGCCTCGAGCGACCGCGATCGCGGTTACAAAACTGTCTACGCGTTTCGCTGTCCGTCCGAATCTCGGACAGAGAGTCGCCAAATACGCGTACAAAAGCAACAATCGCGTCCCATCTCGAGTGCCTTATCGAGCGCTTATCTAAATCCGTCGCGATACGAGGCAGGTCGCTCGATCTTGGCGAAACGGAAAAAAAAGCGAACGAACGAACGAACAGGTACGACGTGGGGGTGGAGGTGGGCCTGGTTCATCGATATTCGCAGCAGACGCGTGAGAAGGCAACCGGTTGGATCGTAGGAGGACCGCGCGAGAGGACGACGAAGGGGAAGAAGCTCGACGAAGAGATTGGACGGAGGAGGAAAGAAAGGCGGCAATATCTTTCGAGGAGTAATCCCAGTCATTAGTGTCCCGATCGGTTTGCTCTAATACTGCCACCCCCTCGGTGTATCCTTCCACGGGAGTTCCTCTCGCTCGCGCTTCCTCGACGGCACGCCTCGAAACCGATCCACCTCCGCCCGTCGGCTGACTAATGGATCCGTGGACTGGTCCTGATTGTAATTGCAGATGCAGTCGATACATCAGGGCCTGGACTTGTGCGCTCGTAGTCGCGCGATCGCGAGTCAGGGCTCGGGGAGAGGATGAAAATAAAGGCGATCGGATCGTTCCTGTTCGATGCGAGTCCTGAATACAGTTGGGCAGCGGGGAGCGCGCGTTTTAACGCGAAATCGCGCGCCACGCAATCGGCTTCCGCCATATTTTGCGCAGTTAGTTGTTAGATGGTAGATTAAGGAACAAACCGCGATCAATTACCACTTTTTCCATTCTAACGTCCGGGTTTTCGAGATACGATAAGGGGCAGCGGAAAATGAATTGAATTTAAGCGTCCGTTTAATGCTTCCTTTTCCGCGGCTCGGATTTCTGCGCAATCTTTGATCTTTCCTTAATTGTAAGAAGCGGTAGCCGAAGATGCACACGCTCGCCGTCCAAATACAGTAAAATACTAATTGCCTAGACGTTGATTATCCGGACGGCAATTAGCTGGACATGCAAACTGAAATTGTTAATCGTCAGCGACCACTTAGCCGGGAGAAAACGAAGAAACGAATTCCTTCGTTATAAACTTAACGATCGGTTACGTTCCTCTTTTCGTTTCTTACTCGTATCGCGGTCGAACGTTTAATTGGGCGTCTCTGGCGCGCTCCTAATTAACCGTCCAAAAATTTCTTCTTCCGCAGCAGACAGGCTCGATTTCCTGCGCGTAACAAAAGAGGCAACACGTAGCGTCTTAAAACGCGTCACGTATTTCCAAGCTCTAGTTGTAATCGCGCAATAAGTGGTTCGTCTCCTCGCGACGGTTTCCACACAAGCTCTCGTTTAGACGGACAATCTCGAGTACCCTTGGACTCTTTGTCCAATAAGCAGCCTAGATATTCGCGGTGTTCGCTGTCGTTTCACAGACACGATCGAATCGTCGTTCTCGAAAGCATTCGCGAGCGAAATTTTACTCGACTAACCGCTCGTCTCGTCGCGGCGACGCAAATTTCGAACGCTCGACAAACTAATTACCTTCGATCCAGCTCGATCTCCCGCGCTGCGTCGTTCGCCCCCTTTCCCTCGCTTTTCTACTTTGCATCCAACAGTCGCACGCGAGGCCGTTAAGTAAATAGTTTCGCCGATACTTCGCGGCAACTTCTCCGCGGCATCATAAATTTCCATTACAATAAAGGATCACCTACGTCCAACGGCGCAAAAAATAACTTCGTCGAACAATTTCCCGGTGTCACTTCCCCGCGAAACTTCCCGCCGCCAGGCAACAAGCCGTTTACCCCGCGTTTAGCAGCCATTCGAACGTCTTTTTACGCCTTGCACCGGCTTTCCGCGTAGGAATAAAGCGGAACACCGCGTATCCGCGCACTAAACAAAAGTCGCAAACCCGGTAAACCGACGGGGAGGATTGAAAAGGTGCTGGCGTAAAACCACCCCCGTTGGCGGCGTCCTCGCGCGGGATAACCGCGAGGACGGAATCATTCGCGCTTGTCCCCAGCGTTTATTATCGTCCGAAAAGCCACCCGGCTATTAGTCGCGTTTTACGACCACCAGCCGAGTAACAAACAGTAAAGTCGCTGTCGAACGCGCCGCGGAAAGAAACACGGAGTACTTGGACGCGTCTTCGAGGGTGGCAGCGCTCTAGATGGGCTGTGCTGAGGGGCGAGGAGGCGCGATACGGTTCACGGGGCAACGTAGCCTCGGTTTTACGAGACCCGAGCTCGTATTCGCGGATACGGGCTTATCTGAAAGGCACGTCGCGTTACGAGGGAAATCGAAGGACACGAGCGAGGGTGGATGGGCGATCCCGCGTATACACGCGAGTTAAGACTTTTGCGACCCTCTACATTAGGGTGCGGGCTCGCCTGCGACTTTGGCGGCGCGCATCACCGTCGAGAAGATGAACATACTGAAACAGTTACTGCCGCGGTGTCGCTCGTTCCGGGACGAGAGTAAAGGAGGCTGTCGCGTGCCATAAACGCGTGTCCATCTTGTAGAGTCCACGGGTTCCGCGACCGTTTTACGAGCGGGCAGACAGAGATTCGCCCGTTACCGTCTATGAATTTAATCAGGCCTCCGGATTGACACCAGACGACGCGGAGAAACAGAGCGACAGACTGCGAGTCCTCTGCAGCGGAAGAGGGAGGAGACGAGGAAGAGAATGAGAGAGAGAGAGAGAGGTGCGACGTGTTGTTCGGGGTCGAAGCTTTCAATCAATGTCCCACGGACCGGCTCTTGTCACGAGAACTCCGCCGTTGGCGCTACGAGCGCAGGGGGTTGGAAAAAAATTGATAAAACGCGTGCCTCGGTTCCTTGAGGAAGGACGATAAGCGGAGAGAAGCACCCTCGTCGACCCGCCCCGCCTCGTACCTGCTTGCCATGCCGATAAGACACCGATACACGCGAGAACCTTCGACGCTCCGTCGATTTTCGAACTTCCGCCGCTGCCGGGGAATAATGTCTGCCCCTCTTTTCTATCTTTCTCTCTCCTTCGCCGCCAACTACCCCGTGGCGAACACATTCTCGCGAGCAGAGTTTCCTGTTCGTGGCGAACCGTGGCTGGCATTTGCGCGACGTTTCAACGCGGTTAAACAGAGGGCTGCCGGATGAATTCGAACGAACGAGACTCGCGGAGCTTGGAATCGACGCTGTTCCACGATTCGTCGAAGGATGCGAGTCGAATACACTTGCTCTCTGCGTCGCCTGTCGCCTGATCCGTTTTCGCAAAAATACGGATCGATAACGCGTCGAAAGCGGCGCGGCAATATGCCTCGCGATGGAAACGCACGGTCGCGCGGTTAGGGACCCCCGATATGAAACCGAGGAGAGGCCCAGCGCTCTTAGGAACGAATTCGAACGGCTCAAGAGGCTCGAAATCGATCGCCCCGTTGAAACCGGTGACCTCGATGCATAACCAACCGCGCATACCGCGCGTAATTATTCAATACGCCGTCCACGACGATCGATCTTCCTATTTCCCCGTCGAATTTGCGTCGTCTGATCGTTTTCCTGGAACATGGAGACCCTAGGTCTGTCGACTATCTCGAAGCGAACTTGACCGTCCAGACCTGGCTGTCTCCGAGTGTCCGCCGCGAAATTATCGGTTCTATCGCGTTGTCGTCCCATTAGAGGGCGCGGTGTTATTAAGGCTGTCGAGACGCGGTTCAAGGACACGGTTAATTAAGAAACAGCCCTGCCATTGGTCCCGCGAGCCAAGCGAATCGTTACGAGAACGAGTGACCGCGTCGCGTACGATTGTCCCCAGAGTTTTGGCCTAGATCGAGATGCCTCGAGATGCCTCGCGGAGCGTCGAATGGCGACGCAGCCCCCAGGATCGCTCGGCTGGTCCGTTTCTCCGCGAGGAACCGTGGCATCGTGTGTTTGGACGTTTGACTTACTGTCTTAACCGGGTTGTTTATTTACGCGGCGAGGTAAACCCGGCAGCGAAAGAGAAATATAGGGTGGCTCGCGTGGAAACTGAGACGAGGCGCGCCGTGTTGACGCGGCGGAAAACTTCTCCCTGGCGAATCGAAGATCCCCGGCTGGGCTCGCGAGGACCGTCGCGGGCCCGGGCAACCCTCGCGCCACCCCTCGTCGTCTCGATAGATCGGCGCGGTCGATCGGGCAAATGATCGGAAAGTAAACGTAGCGACGTTCGAGTGCCTCGTCTGCACGCGCTGCATCGATTTGTTTGCGACATCGGGCAACCGTGCAGAGCGTTGCTTGCTCGTAACTTTACGAGGAAAGACAGTCGCGTCCGTGATCCCAGAATATTACTCGTCGCGTTTTAATGGGTATCAACGACGCGTCAACCGTGGAACAGTGATCGTTACAGCGCGGCTCATGAAAGATGCATTGGTTTGCACTGCGAGAGCGCGGTCGCAGTTTTTCGTCCCGAAGGCTGACGATCGATCTGTTTCCCAGCTGTCGTTGCCGTCGCGAAACTAATTAACGTCCGATGTGCCCGATACGATACGCGCCGTCTTTCTTTAATTACAACGGGCTGTCTCAAGTTCGAGGTACGAACGGGGTGAGAAAAGTCGTTACTGAAATTGCGCGGCTCGCGACAGAAGCTAATTAAGCCGAAGAGCGAATCGAACGGTCGGAGACCGCTCGAGCCAATTATTCCGCGGTTCCACGTGACGCGGAGCGTACGCGAAAGACGGAGCCAGCGTCTTGACGGTTAACCAGGTCGAAGGGTGAAGCGAGTTACCGCGACGAGGAGCATCGACCAGGATCGATCCTCCCAGGATCGCTGGTTCGCGAAAACGAGTATTCTCGACGGTACCACCTTTTCTTTTTTTCTTTTTTTTTTCTTTTTCCCTCCCCTGTCGATGGAACGCTGATTTATTACCCGAAGGTATCCGAAGGTAAACAGTGCTCTCTCGCAACAGAGAGCATTAATCCGCGGCCCATTAGGGCGCGCGGCGACTTTTAATTAATCATCCGTCAGATCGGTGCCCGGAGCCGCGATGAAAGTGAAAAGCAGCCGCGGAAAGATCGCTCTCGAACGACTTTCAGGCGCCCATCGATCGCCCCCGTTCTTACGTCGCGATACAAACGGAATTCCTCTTGTTGTTCCCGCGCGAAATTAATCTCCGGCTCTCGTGCGCACCCTTTCGCCCGCCAGAGGACATCGTTCGTTCCTCTAATAAAGCCTGGCAACGAAATAACACGGCTGAGATAAAACCGCGGCGGGAATCTCTCCGGCGCTTAGCTGGATACGTTCGAACGAACGAGGGGGAACGGCAATCAAACCGCTCGACCGGGATGTTGTTGAGACCATAATAAATTTCACGAATCCCGTTTGTCACCGGCCGCGTTCTTCTTGCGCCCCGCTCCGTCGCGCGGCCGCCAGCTTTAAACGAACAGCCGAGAGACCGTCGGCTTTAATGCCTATTAGCCACGTCGGAAATTGGACACACCATAAAAATTTCAGTGCAGAGAAATGACAAGAGGTGGGACCGCCGGGGCTTCAGAGAACGAGGCTGGCGAACGAACGAGGGAAATAATACGAGGGTGCAACAGAGAGAGAGAGAGAGAGAGGGAGAAGGGGGTGGGCTGCGGACAACGTATATGGCGGATGAAACGAGAAATGAGAAAGTGTCGCGAATGAAAAAATTTCGGGGCGAAATGTAGGAAAGGTACACACGCGTACAAGCTTCGACAAAGCTATCCTCTGATTAAAATGGCGAATTGATAGGGGGATGAATAACCGTCCGCTGCTCCTTTGAATCCCCCTAATTAATACGCGTACGTACGTTCGACGTCTTTTTACCGAAAATTGATAGCTCCTTCTGCGTCGAAGCGTGCGCGCGTTTCCCTCTACGAAAAATTCGAAAGATACGCCGCGGAAACTCGCGCGAAAATCAGACATCGACCAACCGAACGGTGCACGTTTGCGGAAAAGCGCGCGATTCGAGCGGAAGGGACGCTTTTTTCGCGTCGCTCGACTAACCGAGAATATTACCCCTCGCGTCCTTCGAGCTCGCGACAACCCCGTCGCGCCCCAGCACTTTATCACCAGCAGAAATTGGCAAGTTACGCGGCGTAACAAGTTTCGGTGGTAGCGGCACGGTCGGTTCAACGAATTCACAAAACGCAATGAATATCACCAGTGTCGCTGACCAACGCCAGATACCCGCCAGGGTGGCTGGCAAAGGTAACCGAATTACTTTCCAAGCGCGCCCAACAAAGGAGCAGCCTCGCGCGTACGTGTCCGAGGACGGTTATCCGTTCTAATACGCGGACGATTTTAAACAGTATGGAAATTCCAGCCAGCCGCCCGGTTAATTTTGATATAACGCGAACTGGGACGGTTTCGTGGCGTTTTCGAGTCCGACAGGGGGTGCTCGAGGGTGGGTCCACCGATGCCATTCAGCCAGCGTTTCCTCGTCGAGTACAAAGAACTCATTGTTTTAAGTAATTAGATATTCGTACGCGCAAAGACGTCTTACTGTACGACGGAGTTTTGTATAATAACGTGCGAATTATTGCGGGCGAAGGAATTTTAATTCTCCGAGGAAAGAAATACGAATAATTTAGTATCCTGCTTTTCTAAGTAACGCGTGTCCTCGGAGAGAAGTGCCACCCCCTGTGTCCTCGAAAAAGAATTACAAACAGAGTTCAAGTTTTCATAATCCGTTGCAATTACCAAATGCGTCGGCTAATTGGACTCTATCTGCTCGAGGCGTTGAAAACGCGGAAAATAAATATCAACCACGATCTGAATAATAATGGAATCTCGTTCGCGTAGCTGAAGGACGATCGAGGAAGCCTCTTTGCCACTTTTTCGTCGCGATTCGAAATTCCGCGTCTCCTCGCGTTCCATCGAAGCGCGTGGCGGTCGTTCTCGAGCGAGACGAGGAATTTTTGGCTTTCGCTGGGCTGGGATCGCGCTCGAGCGGGGCGCGGAAAATAAATGGCGGACGAAAATCCTACGACGTCGATAACAGACTGCGAAATTAGCTGGCCGTGCCGAATTCCCGATGGAGATTGAACGCGGGCTCGTTGCGCCTCCGCTATCGTGAATAACTACGTTTAGCACGACCGCTGGTAAATGGCCGTCGCTGGTAAATGGGTAAACATGTGTGTGTGCGCGGATAAAGAGAGTCGAAGCCTGGGCGGAGGGACGAAGGTGGGGCGCGAGAGGGGCTGGCGGAAAATCCTGGTAGCCTGGAATCGCGGGGAACACGTGATAATTAAAGTTACAAAAATACGAGAGACGGTTAAAACGGGGCCCCGCGGAAGGGGTTGGGGACGAGGTAGCGAGGGTCGTTGGAAAAACGGTGAACGGGTAGGAAGCGGGACGAAATAAAAGGGAGAATAACGACGAAAGATAGACCTGCCTCTCGTCCGGCGGATGCAACTTTCATTGTAATTATCTTTCTAATTATTCCCTGTCCACCGTGGAAAAGTAAGTGCGAGACGGTCCCCGCATTAAGCGGCGACTACGTCTTAACGATCTGACCGTTTGCCTTCTACCGTCGCGGGGATGAAAAACGTTGCTTAACCAGCGCCGCGCGACGAAGTGCGATCGCTGAAGACGGAGAGGAAGAGGAGGGGTGGATGAAATTCGCCGTTTCGGAAAGCGAACGGCGAAAAAACAGGGTCGTGGGAAGGGGGACGACATCAGGGGGGGACCTGGCCATCCTCGATACGATAATCCCGCGGAAAAGCAGCGCGCGGACTCGCTGGCTGGCTGAAATTAGCATCTCTAAAGCGGGGTAATATTTCGCGGTGGCCGTTAAAGCGTCTTGACATTTATTTCCGAGCTGCCTCGACATTCGTTTAACGCGGCTCGCGCCACTGGTGGAAACCGTTCGCACGGCACTGTTGTTCGTACAGGGCGTCCCACAACAACCGACGACGGAGAAGTTTTTAAGGAAAATCGCGACGCGTCCCTCGTTCGCGCGGTGAAATTAAACGAATCGCAGCCTCGATTAAATTCCACGCGTGAAACCGTTTCCGCTGTTACGATCGACCGCGCCGTTCGTCGTTCGCCGCTCTGTATATTGCAAAAGCGTTGAGTCACGAGGAAACCTTCCATCCTGCCAAAAAATTATGGCCCGCGTCCCTCCTTTCTGCTCGTATCAACGAGCGTAAAATATTGCCGGATTCGAGGCCGAGGAATTTTAACGACGATCAATTCGCGCCGGGGAATAAAAGCGGCGCTGTTCGATAATGCGACGGCTTCGTGGCTTATTGGCGACTTTTATGCGCGCGATAATTGTTGGCTCGCGACGACGGGGGGTGGGTGTTGGAAAATTTTGACGCGATAAAACGCGTCCACCGCTCGCGTTCCGTTCGCTCGTTTATCCATTTTCGGGGAACGCGAACGATCGTCGCCGCCAGTCGAAGCTGCGACGGTATACTTAACGCGTATGCTTATCCCTCGACGAGGGAACGGGGACGCAATATCGAGGAGGTTCGCGCGGTTCCGGCGAAAACATTCTCCCGAGACGGAGGTGGCCAGGCGCCGGTTATCGATTGGGAATGACTTTCGCGCGAACGTGTCAGACGACGAGAAGCACGATAAACGCGATAAGAGGCGAGAAGAGCGGAGGAGGCAGGGCTGCAGCGGTGGCGCGGCGAAAGTGTCGGCGAAAAGCCGTGCGAAAAGCTCCGCTTCAAAATTGCAGTCTTCTGCTCGCGGCACCGATCGACGTCCCCCGATAAACCAGACGGAACGAGGCTCTCGCTCCGAAACTGCTGCCGCTCGCGTATCTCGTCCGATGAAACGGCGAGAACGCGAGCGGGATGAGGAACGGATGGGGGGGAAAGGAGGAGAAGGAAGACGGGACGAAAATTGCGAAAATAGAAACTGAAACGACGTGAAAATCGGCTCTCGAGCACTCGATGCGACGAATAGTCGTCGTTGGGACGGCCGAGGGTAGTTCTCCGGTTTATCGGGAGTTGTAGCGTTTAAAACGGCCAGGTGGATTGGTGTTGGAGGATCGAACGCGAGGAGAGCACGGTCCCCTCGTCGATACGGACGTTCTGCACGTTTCTCGAGCGAGAATCGAAAAGCGATCGCTAAACAGGGACGCGACCCGTCCGCGATCCCGAGTCGTCAGACAGAAGGGGTATCAGCCGCTCAGCCCTTCTTAATAATTCAATCAGCCGCCGGAACCAGGCCGCGGCACTCCAGGAAACTAACGCTATTAGCGAGGGGATCAGAGAGGATCAGTAGACCGTTCTCGTCGATACGGAAGATCCTCATCTCGAAAATCGCAGTCTCGCGGAGAAACCAGGCAACGTTTCTCGATAAACGCGAAATCTTTGGCGGCTCTATCTCTCGAGGGTGGTGTTCGCCACAGAGGTACGAGCGTACGGACAGACGTCTAGCCGAGTGCGTGCGGGCTGTTCCTCGTCTGGGGGCGAGGAGAGACACGCCAGACGAGCGAGTTCGCTGTCGGCTACGAAATTCTTCGACGCGCGTGTACGCGGCTGTCGGTGGAGGGAATAAATCGGGGAACGGTGGATGGGAAGAGGGAAACGGTGGAACGGGTGGAGGACTGTAAAGACTCCGCCGGAAGATTTCTCCTCGCAATCAGGACATCGTTTTCCGCGAGACGAGTGAAATCGGACCTGGCGGCGTTCCGCGCCGCGTAGCTGCACCAGGGACTGAAAATAACCGGGCGAGAGAGAGTACGAACGGAGGACGAACCGACCGGAGAAGGATGGCCAGGGACGAGGATGACGAAAAAAAAAAAGGAAGAAAAAAGTCGGGGTGGGTGGAAAAAGAGTTAGACGGGATGGAAAAAGGTGGAAAAAAGGCAGAGAAGGCGGCGGTCGGGCGGGTGGAACGAAGGGAATACATTTACTGGCCGCGCCGATCCGGCTATCGCGCCGGAAGTCCTCTCGTGAGTAACTTCCAATTTAACGGGAAGCGGTCACCGACTGTACGCGAGACAACGGCGGCACTGGGAATCCCTCCTTATTTTCTGCTGCGCGACCAGAAACGCAGACCGGGGGAGTTATTAATATTCAAATTTAATTCGCCGCTATTTCTTCCGCCTAGCTGCCACCGCGAGGAAATAAAAACCGGCCGGCGTCGTGGTCCGCTGATTATTTTTAACGATCGCCTGCGACGCCGTCCGAGGAAGCGAGCGTCGCGGTTAACAGGAAGGATCGCGAGCGAGAGACGGGGGGAACGTTGATGCCGATATCGTCGATCGAATCTGCCTCGATGGCGGGCGTTTCAGCCGCGCGCGGTGCCGTTTAAAACGCGCACCATCGGAGGCGAGCGGTCGAGCGAGCCTCGACAAGAAATTTCAGCCAGCACGGCCAACAGGTAAACGTGATATAACATAATTAACGATCGCTCGCCGCAGTATCCGAAGGAATCGATTATCCGTGGAGCTGGGCCGCTAATTAGTCGGTACAATCGCGATTCCACGGTGTGTTGCACCGACGCGCCAAGTGTACCAAGGTTGGTCGTTAAACTACAAATTTAGCCGGGTCTCCCCGTCGCCGTTCTCGAAACAAACGATACCCCTTCTCTATTCAGGAATCCGAACAAAGCGTTCCACCGCGGAGAGGTTCTTTTCACCAGGCTGCTCGTCGAACTATAACGCGGACCGCCGCGGCCCTCCGCGGAAAGTGTTCCCTTCCGATTGTTTCCACGGTGTCCGTCATTCGCGCGGGCTGCTAATAAAATTTCCAGCCGCCCCGGAAAGGACGCGCGCGGTCTAATCAACTTTGCAAAACTCGAATCCAATTACCTGGCGGACGCTTTGATTCGAGGACAAAGGGGCCAAGGAGAGAGAAGTCTTTTCAGCCGGCCAGGCGACGCGGATACGTCACGGCGATGGCGAGAGGCAACGTGGCCAGGACTCAAAGGAATTCCGTCCCGTGATCCTTCGAGCACGCCAGCCAAAGTGTCGGGGGCTGGCCACGGGGTTTTGCGAAACCACGCGCGCTCGCGTTTCCGCTTTTTCCTCCCACGCGGAACCGTAAAGAGCTGTGTCTCGTGCTTTATCTCGCGATGCCTCGTTAATGGTACCGTCAACCCTGTTAACGCCGCGAGGGACAAGCGCTGGGAAGGACCTGCGCTTCGAATGGTCGCGAGAGGGATGCATCCATCGATGAACGCGCGCGCTCAAAATTACGCGGAGCCAAAGTGCCCGCGTGGGCTGCGAGCATCAACGCAATTAAAGTCAGTGTACTCCTCCGTCGAGGTACTCGGCAAACACCATGCATATTTAATCGTATCGAGCAGCTGTCTTCGTAGAATCGTGTCTTCGCAACGTCCAGTCGAGATCGCAAATTTCCTCAAACACGAGAATCGTACGCTTTTGGATCGCAGACGAGAGCGAAGGAGAAATAAAATGAAGTCTTCGACGAAGAGAGTGGCTCCTATCCGCTTCGAATTACTTACTCGCCGCAGATTCGACACGGGGCACCCCGCATTCCAGCGAATTCCGACGTGTTACGGCGGTACACCGATATTAATGAACCGCAGCCATCGGTCGGATACGACGGAGCTGAATCACTGTTGAATTCCGTTCATAATAAATTGCGTTCCCGAACGTTCCGGTCAGCCACGTGACCGACCAAGAGGAGATCACCTGGTTTACCGCGGATAAGTATGAATGAACGCCCAGGGCACGAGTTAGTGGCGGATGGTATTATCGCGTTTGATCCTTACGGAATTACCGATCGTTCCCCCCTCCCCCCGTGGAATAATCTCGCTTGTTAATCTCGAGATATAACGTCGACGATACCAAACCTTTTCCCTGCCGTGTAACTTGCAAAGTGCGGACAGAAACGAACCCAGAAACGCACCTTGGATGGCGACGTTTCGCTCGAGAACTCTGGCGCGACACTTTTTACCTTCGACCTTTTAAGACGCAACTTCCCAGCGATACGGTGAACATGATTCCGCAGACGTTCGAACTCCCGGCGAAAGTGTTCGCCACACGGATGACTTCGCGACACGCTCTATCCAACTTTGTTTCGTTGGAGCACCGCGGAAACGGTCGATGCAAATGGGAGTAGGATAGACCGAGCCGTCTTCAATTCGCGAAAGACGAAACGGAAAGGTGGAGTCGGGCACGGGAATGGAGGAGGCGGCTGGCGTGCAAGAAAGGAGAAGACAGAAACCAACGCGGGCACAAAGATAGGCACGGCTGACGGGGGCCTGGGTAAAAGAGCAGTTAGTAAGACTCGCTCCGTTGATTCCTTAGACGAAATACCTTTCCTCGACCCTGCGTCTGTCAGTCCGCGTCCTCGTTTCACCTTGCTTCCTGTTCCCTCGTACCTTCTCTTCCTGCCCTCCACTCGCCACTTTTTGTCCCCCGTCTTTCGCTGCTTCATTGTTTCTCTTTGAGCCTGACGAACGGACCGACTGGGACGCGACGAGTTACCGATTCGATGCGTCGAACTCATTCGAGTCGCGTCTCTTCGATACCCTCGCTCTGCCGCGAGTACGTTCGATCTTGCAGCGGTTTTAATCGACCGAACGCGACACCTTTCATTATTTTTCACGTTCCATTCTCAATCGACCGTATTATATTATTATATATATTAGTATATATTTCTAATATCGTTCCTCCGATCTTTGCACTCGATGCGATACTTGGCGCCACGCGACCTCGTGCCCAAGCCTACGCCTCTTCCTCTAATTCCCTTAATTTACCTCGTGTCCGCTGCACAATTTTAATCTCCCACTCTGCCCCCTTCGATCTCCAATACTTCTTCCACTCTCGCCAATCAGCCTCGAAAGTGGGTACGATTACACGCGCCGTCAGAGCCAGCCGATTCGAACTCGTTCCGCCGCCGTCTCCCCGCTGTCTGGTGTTTCTGTCAGCGACGGAAAATCCGTCGCGGCCAGTTCTAAACCGTACTTCCACTTCTGGGGCCAACGACGACTTCGACGCTCGAAACGGGAACGCGACTCGCTGCAACGACCTCCGCTGGACCGTCGGATGCACTCGACCCGTCGCTCGCTCCGCTGCGTTCACCTTCGACGCGACCCCGAAACGAGCCATCACGCTTCCGGCTTTATCCCAGACGATCCGCTCCTCTTCCGTCGACTTTGTCTTATTTCCGATTAACTGCTTGGCAATTTCTGGGTTCGAGGGGACGAGAATCAGACTCGAGTCGACAAAAGTCGAACGTTGCGAGCGCCCACGCTATCGCACTGTGAACGAACAATTTTTCCGTCCTCCCCAATTGAATTCGAAATTCGTACGTTCGTCCAAAGTCCCACGAAACGATTGCCTCGATGGTAGCAACGAATGGGTGTTCTTCGTTGGCGACGAATGCGTCGATACGAAGGAGGGAAGGGTGGATGAAACGGAATTTTATTCCTTCGATTAGGTCGAGAAGCAAAAATCACGCGTTTGTTTAATTTGGACGACAATCGAATCGCGTCTCTTAAATTCCAAATCGTCCCTTAACTATCGCGATTGATGGCCGACTAAAAATGAATTACTTTCACGCGCCAGCCTTTTCCAACCAATTCGACGCGAAACGAACCGAAACTCGTGGCCATCGCGACACAGCCCGTACATCTACATAATCACCTGTCGGCATTAATATTCATGTAACACAAGTGACACTCAAAGCCAGTTCCAATATCAGAATCCCGACAGATGTTCATTCAAATCAGACGTCAAATACCTCGACTATCTACGTCGATAAACAACACGCGATTAACTCGACCGCTGCCAACATCCGCACCCCCGCGAAAATGGAATTCGTCCCACCGTTCCGCCCCTCCTTCACGCAGCTCCATCGACCAGGATGGCGTCAAACTTCCGCGTACGAATGCTGCGAACCAGGCACTCCGACCTCCGCTCAAGAGGAACCGATCGACGAGCAGAAGGGACGCGCAGCGACGACGGCGAACGACGACGAAGAGGGATGACTTTCCATCCCCCAGCGATCTCGATTTATAGGGAGAGGTAGTCGCGCGACAACGCGGCTCAGAAGCCTAATTCCGAGCTACGTCGCGGCCCGCTCGTAAAGCAACGCGCTATCAACGAAGGCGTCGAGGGACGCGTGGCCAGGCCGCGAGTTCTCCGTGGGGGAGGATCTAATTTCGACAAATTGCGAGGCGGTAATGACGGTTCGTGATCGACGGGAAAACTGCGACGCCGACCAGTCTGCGAAACGGATCCCAAACGGAAGAGAATTCGTGGACGGGAGGGGTGGATCCCCGTGTAACGAGCGGCGCCGGCAATTTTCCATAAACCTCGCGATCCCAGCGACACTGACTCCATCGTTAACCCTTTACGGCGTGCTCGCGCGGCGTTACGGCAGTTTACGCGGACGGTGGAGGGTTTAGCCGCGATTTTCTTGCCCAGGACCGACAGGCTGGAACGACGCTGGCTAGTGGAGACGCTAATTCGCATCGCTGGCTTAATATCGGAGAGTCGTATAGAGAGGGATTCTGGTTTACGACCTGGGGTGGGATCGCGTGGTGTTGGAATAATCGCGGACTCGAACGCGAAAGATGGACGCTCCGCTCCGTCGAATACAGCGGAGCCACGTTCAGCGGAAGTTTCGCGATCCCCTAATTCCTTTCGAGAGATAATTGAGAGAACACAGGCACGATTCGATCGAGGCGGGGGAAAAAAAAGACGCGTTTAAGTCGCGTGGCTGGGATTTGCGGTTGATTCAGTCTGCGAACACGCAATCTGACAGAGCAATCAGACAACGGTCGCACCTGCGGCAGGATCACGAAGGGACAAGTGTTGCGCCTTGCTCGAAGCGTAATTTGGCTCAAAGTTAATCGGATGAACATGCCGCTCGTAAACTGGCGAAACAAGAGACAGGGCGTTAGACGAATCCAGACGGTGTACGCGTAGCCCGCGTCGACATTCGGAACAAACACCGACAGAAAGCTGCTTGCCATGCCATTAGGAAACGTTTATGATAACAAATTGATACGTTTTATCGTCGTTAAAACGTCCGTTTCTCAACGCACCATAGAAGCCCAAGAAAATCGATCGAAAAATCGCGCCAAGCCTTCTACAACCCCCGACCATAATTACTTCACCCAGAGAGCGGTTAATAAAAGGAGGAACCAGCAATTTGCTGACCGTTCGCAAGGAATCGACGTAGGTTTCGAGTGCCATCGACAGTGGTAGCGACGCGATTAAAGAGTCGACTCGATGGCGCGGGGGTTGGTCGGTCGACGGCAACAATTTCACGCGCGAAACTTCAATTTCCCGTCAACTCGAGATGCCCGTAACTTCATTGTCGCGACGAGGAGCTGCTGACGAGTCGGAAGGTCCCCGAGAGGGCGGAGGAAAGAAAGACGGTGGCTCGTTCTCGCGCGGAGCCGTCCCGAAAATTCTGTCACGTACGCGTCATAAGTCCTCCGCGCCTTTAAGTAAGAAGTAGCGCCTGGCGTTGCCTCGGCCACGGTGGCTCTAAGTACTTTTGGACTTGGACACGAGACGTGGCAGCACTTTGGAATCGCGGTGGCGAAGTTGAGGAGGTAATTACACCGCTTCGCTCGAGATCGCACCCCACTCGATCTTTGAGACGAAAGAAACGGGACGACTGTTCTCTTTTTCTCCGCAGACTTGTCCGATACGTCGAGAATTTATTTCGCTGCAACCGTTGAGCGGCTGGCGAGGAATACAGGGTAGCGAAAAAATGTTTCCAGTCGGCTCTGTATCGAGTGGACGATGAATTATCCCCAGCTTGGAAGGAGGAACTCGGGGTGGTCCCGATTGCCCAGTCGTAATTATCGTGGCTGTCCGAGCGGGTCTAAAATTCTGTCACGTTCGCGTCATAAGTTCTCTACGCCTTTAAGTAAGAAGTAACGCGACGCCTGCTCGCGTACACGACCGAGTGCTCGAGTTCCCAAGTAGTCTGAGTTCTCCACACAACCCCGCTCTTGCTACGGCCCATAAACGTGCAGCGTTACTCGACCAGCCAAAAGATTCGATGCTTCGTCTCGATCGACAAATACAATCTACGGGACAAACTAAACGCTGCTCAGACGGCACGACTTTCGACCACTAGGATCCTCGAACAACGGGTGCACCCAAGACGAGAGGTTCCGCTGACGCAACGCACCGAACGAAAGAGGAAATTTAATATACTTGGACCCTGCCAATTAACCGCCACGTAACTCCAAGGACAAATACTACAGGGGCACCCGGTATCTTTCGCAGCCATTGCACGCCACCGATGCGCGCAGAACGAAGGGAGGAATACGGGGGCGCTTTAACGCGACACATTCGTGGGGCCACCCCCGTCGACGGTGACCGAAGGAACCATCGACGACCGTTCGAGCTTCCTTCTAACCTCCGTGGGTAGGGTGGCGGAGGTCGATGGGTGGCAGCGCCTTACGACGGAGTTCGCTCGAGGACGAGGTGGTGTGCGGCGGTCAGGCGTGGCCGGCATACCAAATCCGCGGGGTATTCTGGTCATGTACCAGCCACGGGGGGGTCCTGGCTTTCCGACGGAGATACTTCCGTCCCCCTCCCCCTGGCCGACCCCGTGTTACTCGTTCGCAAGCTACCGGCCGCTCCGACGAGGTGGGAGAGCATTAATTGGCTTACGAGGCGACACTCATTAGCACTTTGAGTACGAGGGGCTGAGCAGAAAGGGGCCGAGAGACACCCTCCGAAGGCGTTACTCGACGCCGCTGGCCCGCGTCACGCGCCTTGCTCCACATTCTCCGTCGCTCCTCGCCTCGACGTGCCACCTTTCTCTTCTCGCCCTGTGTACACCGCGTACCTATTCCTCCCTTTAATCTACCCTCTCTCGAGGAAGATTGCCGCCTTCCTCGACGGCTGCGACGCTTTTTTCCCCGTGTACGCGTGCGTGTGTCGTGCGTGCGTCATCTGTGTGCAGAGGGGGAGGATATAGGTGACGGGACGTGGAGGAAGCTTGGAGGACGCACGAGCGGGCCGTAGAAGATAGTTTTACGAGAGAGAAAGCAATTAACTGGCTACCGTCGTGGGGATCGCGGAACCGATTCGCGTTCAGGTATGGTGACATTTGGTTCTGTTGATGAACCGTTGACATTTCGTTTCGACGACTCTGGATGTTATTTCGAAATGGAACCGAGTTGCGAAATATTTGACGCGTCTTTTAGAAAAGAGCTGTCTTTTAAGAAATGAAAAACTTGCGCCAACGAATTACTGAGACTCGAATGAACTCGTTCGTCCGTATTTGACGGAACATCTTTCTCTGTTCTACGTTTAATCCGCGTCGCGTGAAATATTCGAATCTCCCGCTGCGCGAGAAAATGCTGCGAATTAACCTCGAACGTGGCCAAGGATCGAGAGGAGCGTCGAAATTCTCCTCTTCCAACGACTGACCCTACCCAATAGCGGTTCATTGTCCCTTCTCCGCCATAATCAAACAGCCCCCTCGCGGACAATCGCAGACCACGCACGCCTACGTCCATACATCCACGTAACACGATCCCCGTGGTCTGTCCAGGATGAAACGGCTATGATCGATTCGCCGTAGATCAATCTTGATTAAGCTCCGACTGGCTCTAAATACCATCCACGCGTGACAAACACAGCCTCGACCGTCTGTTCGAGCCCGCAGCTAAGTAAAACAGTCGCCCATCCATCGTGAAATCGACGCGATTGTCCCACCCCCTCTTTTCGCCTCGACTTCGCGCAACTCCTCAAAAAAAAAAAAAAAAAAAGAAAAAACAGAAAACAATTCTAAACAGGACCTTACCACTGGATGGTCTAACACGGTAACTACGTACGCATAGATGGTATCGGTGCACTACGCGCTTGCATAACATTTTTTGCTCCCAACGACCTGGCAATATGCAAGCAGAGTTCGCTCGTTCGACCCCATATCGACAGCTAAGTAAAACAGCCAGTCCGTGGTACAACCACCTCCTCCTCTCCCCACCCCTAAATCGAAACGACTCCGTTCTTTCCTCCATCCCCGAACGAGTGCCCGCCACCCTCTCCTCTTCCTTCCGCCTGTCCTATATGCGCGTACGAAACCAGCATCCCCAATAGCGACGGTCGTTCCGCGTAGATCGCGCGCGCGCGCGCGTGCTCGCAACCCCCTGGCCGCTCGACCGGTCCAGCAAATTGCATCCCCGCGACGGCCCGTCCCAATATTATGTAAAGTATCCGGGGCGTAACGTCGATCGGCATTTTCCACGGGAAAATATAGCAGCCGGTCGGTTTGTGGGAATGAGACAGGATTGCGGGGAACGGAATATTTCGTGGTTCCCGTGGATTTGCGCGGCTGCGGTCGACCCGATACTCCGAACTCTCAGTAGATCCAATTTGATCGGAAGACCGCAGCGTCTACGGGCGACCGTCCCATAGAATCGGACAATGTGTGTACGCCGCGCGCGAAAGTAGGAGGAAGCACGCGCGCGCGGATACACGAGGGTGGCGTAGGGGGCTGAGGATCGAGCCTGTTTCTCGCGCGCGCGGACCTTGATTCGCTTACATTCGCCCTCGCCCTTTCGCCCCCGTCGCTGCGTTTAACGCGAGGGCGTGGGACGGAGACGCGATACAGAGCGAAGAAACCGCTGGAGACAGGGGACGAGAGATAGCGAGCGGACGGGAAAGGGGCGAGCCACGCTTCGTAGACAATGTTGCTCGATAAGGTATTGTTCCATCGCGGTCTTCGACTATACCAGTCTCATCCTGGCTGCATTACCGTCGCCGTACCCTCGTCGCCGGCAATTTGCACCCTCGCAGAGTGGTATTATACCGCGCGAGCGCCAGCCGCGCGATAGATTTCGCGGGTGGAGCAACGTTCGTTGAACTGGCGAACGCGCGCGCGGCGATTCCGAGCCTCGATCGGGAGGAGCGTTCCCGGTTGTTAATCCCTGGCTGGTAGCGAGGACGACGCGAATTTATCGCGACGCTTACCCCGGGAAGTTCGTAAATTCTGTCTCTGCATTCGCGCGGAAAAAGCGTTCGATCGATCGCTCGCGCGAGGGTAAAGATTGGGCGAAGCAAATATCGCCGTTACTCGATTTACCGATAAACGGTGGACGCGTGTAAACAGCTTTCAAACATATTCGACAGCGTCGATGTTTTTATCGGAGGGAATTAAGAGAGAGCAAACAATTTTTTTTTTTCGCGTCGCTTCCTACTTGCGGATTCGAAGGTCGGTGAAATTTTTCGGAAATTCACTGGAATTTTATCGCTTATGTAAAAAAGCGATTAATCAAACGGCGTATAAATAGATTCGGAATTGATAGCTGCTTCAGATCCATTGTAAAATATGTACGATTAATCAAGAGCTGTCGAATCTAATTCGCCTAACGGACCCTCCGAATTTTTTAATCCCCTGTACCGCCAGCGTTTTCCGCGCCAGCCATAAATTCCCTGCTAACGATTTTTTTCTCCAATCAAGCAGAATTATGTCACCAAACGCGAGCGTGCGCGCGCGCGCGTGTCACCCACACGTATAAATATCAAAGCTTTCATATTTGACTGCGATATTCGTTCCTCCACCGATATCGTTTAAAATTTCATTTCCGCGGAATACACCAGAATTCGATCCAAATTTTCCTTCCCCCGTTCGTCGATACACCGCGCCCGCCATCCCACCCCTTCTCTCCCTTTGTTTCAAAGAAATTTCGGGACGCAATTTCGCGTTCTCCATTAACGATCGCGGGCTTAATTGAAATCGTTCGGAAACGGGGCGTATCCAAAGAGTAACCTAAATAATTGAGGATCGTTGAAGAACACGTGATCTTCCAGGGGCGAGGGGGGGTCTCTCGCATGAAAGTTCGCGCACGAAATGGGTCAAAACTGCGCGAGAGACACCGCCCACGAGCGGAGCGTCGCGAGACGAGGACGATTTCTCTGGCGCCTCGCGCTATCGACGTGGCCGAAATTTTCCCCGCTTGGCCAGCGCGGCGACAGCTTTTCGAAAGGCCAGACGCGTTAACCCGATAAACCGTCGTTACCAGCAAACGCTCCGCTGAACTAACTTTCAACCGGATATCGCGGAACGCTTCCTAAAACATGTTCGCGTGCGCGCGTACAGTTAGCACGTTGCACGAGCTGCGTGGAAACGCTTCTCTATCTATCGTCCCCGGGCAAAAAGGAACGCGGCGAAGCCACGAAGGAGCCGTGATTCATCGATCGTTTTAAACGGCCAGAAGAATCGCGAATAGCGGAATAACGAAGAGGACGAGTCGAGGCGTAGATCCGCGATCAAGGCTGATCGAGCGTCTCGAACCGTTCGAAATGGTGGCGCGTGACGCTCGAACCAGCTGACCTTCGATAACGACTCCGCGATCATCGATGACTCAAGAGCCAGTTCCCAGCAGCGTTCACCGGCATTTTTATCGAAACCGGAAACGCGGCCGGCTGGCTTTTGTTGCGTCGATAAATCGGACGGCTGAACGCCGTCGAGTGGACTCTGAAAACGTTCCGAGGAAAGTTTGTCTTACGACGAGGTGCTCGCTCGCTGAATGGGATGGAGAGGATTATACTTCGCGGTTGCGAAGTGATGGATGATGGTAAGCGCGTTTTGAATAACTCGAATGCGAGAACCGATAAAGCGCGGATTTCCAAAACGAGGATTCAACATTTCCTCCTAATTCGTTCCCGTGAACAACGAACAGCCGACCTCGCGTAACGGTTCATAATCCGCCTCTCGAAAAGCGCCCCGCTTTATCCTTCGCACCCTCGCCGACAAAAAAAAAAAAAAAAGAGTTACAAAGAGAACAAAAAAACGGAAGAAGAGATTAAAACGATCGCCGGACGAGAGAATTACGAGCGTCGTCGGATGGTGCGTTCGAAATATACGTCGCGTGTGCTCGTAAAAATGTCCGATGATGCCGCGTGAACCCGCGTGGGCGTATTTTTTTCATCGTCGAGCGATCGTTTACGTTCTTCGATCCTCGCTAACCGATTATTGTACGCCGAGTCGGTGGATCGCTTCTGCTTCTCGCGTTCCTCGAGTGAGCGGTAATTTCTGGACGTCGAAATGAAGAGTGCTCGGTGCAAACGAGAGAACACTCTCTGGCGGCGAATTTTTCAGAGCCACGAGAAACGATGGCAAATTAAAATTTGTCGAGCCGCTCGCGCCCCTGTATTGGCTGGCGCGGCAAGGGTTAAACCGTGGCAGGAGCGGATATTGGCTGCGCTCGAACGGCGGAACGGCCGCCGTTTATCCAGCATCCACTGAAATATACAGGCTCCGAAGGAATCCTCTATTCCACGTACCACGGTGGCTATGACGAACATGTTACGGGGGAACAGCGGTCCCGAGCATTACATATTGACGAGTCTGCGGGTCCGCGTTCTCCGTTCGTGCCAGGAAAGAAAGAAATGGCGGCAGGAAACGGGGGCGAGGAGACAAAAAAGGAGAGACAGAGGCGGAGGCAAGAGAGAGAGAGAGAGAGAGAGAGAAGAAGGGACGAGTCGAAAGAGAGAATCTTCCGTAGTGCAGCCACGTAGTCGCCGTTTGTCGATCGTACCGCAATAATTCCTTATTGCTCCTCCAACCCCCTAGGCTAACCCTAACCCTGGCTCCCTCGTCTCTTCTCCCTCGCTCTCGAAACGTTCGCCCCTTGTCCAGCGCCCAGCTAGCCGAACACGGCCACTCCGCTCTCGTCATCTTCGACTTCCGCGGCGGAATCGAGCGAGGGGACCAGTTTTCGGAGATTAACGGAGGGAACTATTAAATCTATCGCGACAGGGGGATCAAGGTGAGCCGATAACGCGATTCCTATCGACTCGCATAACGAGCTCGTAATTGCGACTGTCTCGATGCTGCGACACCCCGCCAAACCCTCTTCTGCCTTCCGCGCCGCGCCATTTGCCAAACCACCCTCCCCCGTTCATCGCGTTCATCCGACAGACCGTTTATATGCATGGCTGGCAAATCGATTTTAGGAGTTTTACGTATTTCTCCCGTTTTCCGGGGGCGGAAGGTCTGGGGTTGACGGTCGCGCGTTCCCAGCGTTGAAAAACAGTTTCCCGGCTCCGCGCGGACGCGTTCGACGTGTTGTCTTCGAAACGTTCGCCGCGCGGGGTTAAACTAATCCGTAGCGTGTATCGTATCGGCGATTCCGCGAGGAGAAAGTTTGCGGATATCGAATGGCCCGTTGTCGGCGAAATTGTTTCGCAAAAATTGCCCAGCGAGAGAGGCTGGGTATAGCGTATTTTTCAATCATCGCGATACCTCGCCTCGGATATTCGCGCACGCGAAACTGTGTCGGCGAGTCTTACAATTAATCGCGCAGTTAATCGTCCCACTTTCCATTCCACGTATCGAAGCCAGCGTAGACGGATACTTGCGCAATCATTGTGCAAACGGGCAATAAACTGATTAAAACTGAAGTGATTGAAGCTCGATGACCAAACCGAATCAACCCGCCACGAGCGGTGAATAACTCGAGGTCCATCTACAACGAGCCAAAGTATCCGACGAAAAGGCAGTCCCAATTTGCACAATTCTATACCCCTCGATCGAAGGTATTACCAATTAATATCCGAAGCAACGAGTATCTCGAAAACTCGCGGTCAAAAATCGAACAGCCGCCCTTATTTACTTCCACTGCCGCGATCAGCGAGCAGGAGTTAATAAATTAAATCGATAAAATCGGCCAGCCTGTCCCTAGGCGGACAAAACACGCGAGAGGAGAGGAGAAAGAGACGTCTCAGCAGTTACGTGGCGGCCAGGAAGGTCGTCCCTCGTTCGAGATGATATCTATCCAGCGCCGCGCTTTCGAGACTGCACGCTTTTTATATATTTTTTCCCCTACCCCGTAGTCTGGCCGCTTTCACCCCGTTTCTCTCGTCGCCTCTTCACCGTTGGCTCTGATTTCGCGCGGAACTTAAATGGAACTCGTAAATTAGGGTGGCTCCGTGGCGACTCTTACGCAACCGAGCGTCCCGCCGATTTAAGGCGCGTACGGAGGCCCATAGGAATCGTCTGCGAGAATAATTCTTCGCCAGTTGCCCCGCGGTCGGCTGGCTCGAAAATTAAAACCCCCTCCCGCTGTTTGTTGCTCGTCGAACGGTCGCGTGTAACACGCGTTGACGCGAAGTTCGTAAGCAAATTATCGAGAGATTCCAATTACCGAGTTACACTCGAAAACCGAGCTGATCAACTCCGTGAAAGTTAGTGACCCGCGATACGTGTCTCTAATGTTAACCACCGATTATGCGCTTCGATACTAAATTCGAGGCGGTCGCCAAAGGTGAGACCCCTTCGATTGCTTCGACTCCTGAATGACTCGCGCGCACATGAAACTGTATTAATTTATCTCGCAGAGGTGCGAATATTTCGATGGCACGTTCGATTTCGCGAACACGCGAACACCCTCTGAAATGATGCGCGCAGATCGTCCGCAGGACGATGTTTCCGAGCCGGTATCCATCTTTACACGCGACGAGGTGCGACGAGGTGCGACGAGCGGGCCGCATTATTCGTCGCTTGTCTCGATACCGCAGCGGGTAATCGAATCATCCGGACGTTTAAATCGCCGTTAATGGACCCGCTCGTTGATCTAGCCGAGCGACGTGACCGATTGATCGTAGGCGAAAATTCCCGCGAACCACCCACGCCACGCCTTGACACGGCTCCGTCAATGACGCTAAATACGAAGAACAGGGCGGACGGCATTGAATACAAATCGAGCGTTTAAACGGCGCGCGGTTCGACGGGACGCGTCTGATGTACGCGCGGGTCGTGCTCGTTCCTTTGTTAGGAGCAACGCTGAACAGGAACATCGCAGCTCTGCGTGGGAAAGAACGAAAGTGGGATGCGAGCTCAACTTACGCGTGCACGCACGACGATGGCGGAGGGATGATCGATATACACGGATGTTGACTCACCTGAAACAGAAAATAGAAGATTTTATTAGAGAGTGCCACTGGCGATAGTGATGGTCGAACAGGAGTGACGGGTATGCGTGTCGCATGGGAAATTGATTGATACTTCTCGCGTGCGACGCGGATGGGCGCAGATTATCGCTCGCGGAGGATCCCAACACGCTTTGCTCCGTAGAACGCGCGATCGATAGTTAAAAAACGATACCATCGCGCAATTTTTATCCAAACGAGAGCGTCGCCATCGCCCACGGACGCGTGGATAGTAAAATTGGAATATTAGCAGACGGAGTCGTGGCGGTTACTTTGGTCCGCGCGTGCACGAGTTTCAATCAGGATGAAATACGACTTCGTCTGACTGGTTCCTCCCACATTTTCGCAAACTAGGCTTTCTATCGAACGAATCCCATCGTTTCCTTTGATTCTCCGCTCGACACGGATCCGCGCCGATATCGGGACAAATAATGCGGTGGGAACAACAGCTCGCGTCAAACTACTGCGAGACGTATCAGCAGACACGCGCGTTACCAAATTTCTCTGCAAATATTGCGAAGTCCTCTTTTTTTTTCGAACTCTCCGACCATCCCAATGGAACGTGTCGCTCGTTGATCTTTCCTCTGTCCGATCCCACGCGAATACCTCCCCTTCCGCGAGGTCGAACGAAAAGGGGGTGGACGCGAAAAAAAAAAAAAGAAAAACGCGGACAAAAATAAAAGCACCGGAAAAATACGCGATCGCGTTTCGTTGTATGATACATTATCGGCGCGGGGGAGCGCTTTTACGCCGTGTGAAATTGCGCGGTGCACGTCGGACTCCGCCATAAGCTTCATTGCGTAATCCTGCAACATTTTATTGCACGCGGGAACGATGTACGTCATGTACCGCATCGGTTTTAACAAGGATAGCATCGCGGCGCCGTCCGTGCGCGCCTTCCACACCGCGCGTCCACAATATCCCAGCGATCGATAAAAACGTGGCGGCGATTTATCGAAAGCCCGGGCGAACAGCGTCGAATTATCGGACGGTCCATCAGCGGCGGATTAACCGTGCCTACTTTCACTCTGTCTCGCGGTAATTAGAGGTAAGTCGGGATTAACCGTCGCTTCCGGAAAGCCGGGACAATTAACTGTCCGCGAGGCGCGGCTCCATCGATTCCTCGATTCTGAACGACGTCGCTTACAATAAACGAGGATCGCAGGCGAGTAAATTACCGCTGTGTCGGTCCTCGCCACTGGCAGGACAGCACACTCGTCAGTTGCACTCGTCAGAGCACTCCATGTCCTACACCGTTTCTATATAATAGAAATTCTGACTTATCCCTACCATCCCAGCGTCTAAGGCACAATTCCGCCATTTTGGTAGCCTTATCGATGAGTCCTCTAGCAGGCCCAGGACGAAACGTTCTTCCCTCTCTTTTTCCTTCCTATCCTCTCTCACCAACACACGCTTCAGTTGCTATGTTAATATTGAAATTTTAGCAATAGTTACTATGTCAATATTGCAATTCTAGCAATAGTTGTGTGACAGCACACTCGTCAGTTTCCTACGAGTACTCCATGTCCTACTCCATTTTTATATAATAGAAATTCTGACCTACCCCTACCATCCCAGCGTCTAAGGCACAATTCCGCCATTTTGGTAGCCTTATCGATGAGTCCTCTAGCAGGCCCAGAACGAAACGTTCTTCCCTCTCTTTTTCCTTCCTATCCTCTCTCACGCACACATTACAGCCCAACTATTGAATCCAGACGTTTAGCCCACCATCGAAGAGCTTCACCGCGAATCGGTCGCGACGTTTTGCTTTGTTGATTTTCAGTCTCGCGGCTCGTTTGCATCATTTTTTGCCAGCCGCGTAACTAACTTTTTCGAGAGACGCGCGAACGCATCCTCGTAGCAGCCATCGCGGGAATGACGAGCGTTTCCTGCGAGCAAATAGTCCGCGGATCTCCATTTTCCGCCTCGTCGCGGACGCTTCCTTCTTCCCGTTCATTTTGCATCGGCTGTTCAATTTTCGCGAGTCGCAGCTGCATTATTTTTAACGCTACGCGCGAGTAAATTTCATTACCGACGATCGTCGTAAACGTGTCGTTATTCGGAGTCGTTCGACGTTTCCGCGATCCGCTGTTCGACTGTATTCTTAACGAGACGTAACGTCTGTTGCATCCATTATCGTCAATTATCATCGGTATCTTCTAATGGTTCCGTTTTCGGCTCGTCGCGGGCGTCCTTTCGCGTTCTTCGTTCGCACTTTCCGGCCATCCAGACGCGTTTCATCGGCTGCTATTATTTCCGTGGTTATTTCGCCGCGCTGAAGTAGAACGCGTCGAAAAACTGGGTATCGATGCCAAGAAGCGGCGACCAGACGCAGTCGAAGCTCGACGGCGGGAAGAATGGCCACCGTAGGCGTGAGAAATGACGATTTTACTGGCGAAGACGGTAAATGAAAGTCCTCTCGTCGCTCTATCGGAAACATCTCGGTTGATGCAATAAACCGCGATAACAGGTACAGGCTGCGAGTTACCACGTTCGATGGATACAACAGCTGAAACGGGAATACGTGGAAGTGGATTTGTTCCGCTGTTAAATCGAAATATCAAAGTTCGTACGAAACCGTTGCGCGTTACTGAGTTATGCGCGCGATCCGACGATAATTTTCTATTTCGCAATAATTAGCAGAGGTGGCGGTGGTTTACGGTTATTCCACTTGAATTTCTGAGAACCATTGAACGCGGTACGCTCGCCGTTCACTTACCGCGTTCGAATCGCGTTCGGTTATCGAAATAATCAGTGACAACGCCGTAAAGTCGCGGCTGTCCTTGGGAGTGACACGATAATAGAGCCTGTAATTAGCTCTTACTTTCCCGCGGAATCCGGTTCAGCCGTCGGCCATTCAGAGCTCAGGCGAAATTTCAGTAGTGAAATATTAACAATTAATTAATACTGGATAATAAAGTTTTGTTTAGATATTATCCTCTGTCTGCCTCTCTCTCTCTCTCTCTCTCTATACTGCAATATTTAATAAAAATAAAAGCTGACAAGTTAAAACAGTACGAAATTCAACGCGATCCTAGCGTTTCTAAACCCGAAACCCACCCATTCGACCCATTTTACCCACATTTTTACCTACCCGCTAACTTAATTAACGAAACTTATCCAGAAATAATTAGCACGGTTCGTCCATTATAAACCGCGAGCCGGAGATGAAATTCGCGCTACGTTTCGGGTTAAAGTTGGAGCCGTGCGAACGGAAAAACGTTCAGCGACGAGAACGGTCGGGCGTGACGGTATGAAAGATTCAATTTTCCATTTCGCCCGCCTCGATACGTGGCCGTTTTACAAAGGATGAAACATTTCTAACCCACGAGCGAGCTGCCTCGTGGACGGATCCCGCGAATAAGACGCAGCGATCCGTGGGACGCGATCTACCACGCTCGCTCGATCCGCGGCGGAGGCTTCAGGAGCGCGTAAACAGCGCGCGCGGAACTTTCCGCGAGCCCCAGCCGAAAGGGGGGCCCTTAAAAGTAACACCTCCGGCGTTTGTTCATTTTCGCCAATTAAACTTCAAAGACAAGAATCTCGCCACGCTCGTAACCTTTCTCTACACTGGAACGCTTTCACGGCCTCGTTTCCGGTTACGCGCGGAAGGGGTTAAAATATGCGTGACGCGGTGCAGTTCCGCGGAAAGGGACACCGCGAGCAGGTGTTTCATTAACGCTCGGCTACGGTCCGAGAGTTAAAGGTCTCTCGATCGGGATCGTTGCAGCGCGTAGCCAAAAACCAAGATGGCTGTGCGCAGTGATAGGTAGCGGGTCTCGAGCTGTCGCGCGATCGCGAGTTGAAGTCGTCGAACCGGTAAAAGGAGGATTGCTCTGGCGAACGCTTTGGAGCGAGTCGTCTAAATGAGAAGCGACGGCAGTAGATAGAGCCACTTCCAATCGGACAGCCACGCAGTAGATAAAGCCGCTTTCTTCTGGTCGGACGCGCCAGGTATGGACGAGACTACCAGCGTCCTGAAGATCCAAAGCGAACGCAGAGTCGAGATTTTTCGCGAGAACGTAAAAGTGCCGTCGAAAGACGAGAGATTCGACAGCAGTGGGAGTCGTGCGAAAGCCAGAGAAGGCAATTAGTAAGCGGTAAATGAAATTTCGAAGGAGAAAAAGAGCTGCGATATCGGCGTTCAGAGGAATTCCACGAGCCCCCGTTTCGATACACGCAAACACCTCTCTCGTTCAACTATTTATCCGCGGCTCGTACCTTTCGCTAGCGTAACTCCCGGGTAAATTAGATTAGGGTGAATTAGCGCGCTGTATTCCACGCCGACGGCTAAATTCCAGCGTCAGCGGTGCGCGCACCAGAAAAGGGTGGCTTGGTTACAAGCTGCCTATTGCCGCCAAAGTTGCCGTTACCGTCGCTCCTCTTGTTTCCACTATTATTGAACCATCAGAGCGCGTGTCCCGCGCCCATCCGCCGGGAATTTCTATTAATCAATATTTTACGTAATACGATAGTCGGGTGTAAATTAATTTTCACCGGTGTTCAACTAAAAGTGTTGTGCTTCGCGTGAATAATACAACGCCGTGACCCCGTCGTTCGTATTGATGTTCGCTTTAATATCCGCGGAAAGGTGCGCGAATTATCCACCGTTTTTGAGTAAAATTTTAATTAATCGAATAGCACCGGGATACAGGTGCGCGTTAATTTATTCGCCTCCCAGTCCCAACGAGATTTTACGCCGCGCGAGGATACGGAACGATAGTGTTCGTCCCGAAACACGAGTTTTAAATGACTGGGGTTGTTGCTGATTTTACATCTCGCGTTTGAATCGTCGAGCAACGTCGGAATCGGATCGAATCGGGTGAAATTTCATCGCTGGTAACCAGCCTCTGATTAATCTTACGCCGGCTTGATTAGATTCATCGATCGCTGCACGTTATTTCCAGCAACGCGGTTACCATTGAATCCGACCGAAATACTCGATCGTCGCTCGGTTTTTAGGAAAGAATTCGAGCGCGTTTCGATGGATGCAGCGGCTCGCGTCGTTATCCAGAGCATACGTCTTCCAATTACTCTCAATCTCCATTGTCGTATCGGAAGCGAGCATTCGCGTAGACAGGCACGATATTGCAGCCCCCGATACCGTCACTGATACCCATTCAGGTCTGGACACATTGCACGGCAACACGAGAAACAGTTTACCGTCCTCTTGCTCGCGCGAAAATATCTACGCGGGATTATAGAGCTCGATGGAGCGATCTTTTAGACGATTCACGCGACTCCCTCGACAACGCGTTTACCGGACACACCAGATGGTGAAACTCGGTGCAACAAATCGGTAGGTGTATTTGCGCGGCAAATATTAGCGGTAGAAAAACGCGTTGTAAAAATATCGAGGTTTCGGAAGGCAAACATCAACAGTTCCGCGCGATAAAAAATAATACAAGAGACATCCGCTGGACTCGATACCGTTAATTCCACCGCAGCGACGCGGTTCGTCGTTTTCTCGCATCCCAAAGGACCGAAAACAACGCGAAGAAGGAACTCGCGTCGCGAGAATACTTTGCTGGGACCACGAAGGGCCACCGCCGTTTCCAAACGCCCTAACCTGACCCCGCGCATGGGGGTGGCCGCCGCCAGACGAACGGTCGGCTAATCGAATGCACGAGACGGTTCCGGTTCGCCCGTCGCGACCACTTCTGGGATTGCTGGTGTTCGTAGAAAAAGAGTATTAAACGTGCCAGAGACACACGACGGAGAGAACCGTGTAATTACCACGAGTGGGCTATCTACTTATCTCCGGCTTTCGCGGTCGTTGAAGAGGGCCAGCTTGAAGAAGAAAGGATCTTTCTCGCGGGCAGAGACCGCCCGTGAAAGAGTCTGCGCCCACCCACGGAACCGTGCGAGTTTCTTCGGCTTAGCGTTAAGCCTGTTTCTCCGCGCGCGCGGAGAACTGCCGCCATTCGTTTCCTCGCGTACGAAAACGTTGCACGCGGTTTCACTGACAAACGTCGAAGAATCCTCGAGGTAACCGGATGAACGAGCGCCAGAGGGTCGAAGAGCGAACTCGATCGAGCCCAGCAACCCTTTCGCACGCGAAGGACGCCGGAAATGGCGGCACAGTCGTTGAAAGAAGTCCGTCGAAGACGAAAGGAGAAACGAGAATGACGCGAAGGGGTGGGAAAGCGGTCAAGAACCATCGCGTAGGTCGATGGAACACGCGGATCGCGAGTAGGAAGCCGCGACTCTTCCTAATAACGCTTCCAGTGCGTTAAGTGACTGCTGGGGCGATTTTTATCGCGTGGGTGTTATTCTGTTCGAGGGGCGAGAGGCAGCGTTTGTTCGCCGCGCAAACAGCGCCGCTAATTGCGATCGTTTCGCACGGCCGTTCCTTCCTCCTCGCGCTTTGCGTCCACTAATGATGGCTGGTCGAGGTTCGAAGTCGTTTCGAGGTTTCTGCTGCGAGAATCTTTAGCGCTTCGCGCCAGGACTCGGTTTAACTGTCGAACGTTCGCGTTACTTCGAAACGAGGAATAATCGACGCGCCACTTCGTCGAAGCGACGCGACGCTCTCTCAACGAATTAGTTACCTGTTGAGACGTCGCGGACGTCTGCACGTACCGGAACGACGATAGAAATCCGTGCGCGCCCGACCATCGCAAATCCTACCTGCAGTCATCATTTATAAAACGTAAAGCTGTCCTTCAAAGGGGACGATTCTCCGACAAAAGTCGAGGAAAGTTCACCCTCGATTCTCTTCCCTCGCGTGGGGGAGAAGAAACAGTCGCGGAAGGTGCCAGGCGAGAAAAAGACGGCAGAGACGAAGAATACGAGGAGGCAAAAAAAAAAGAAAGGAAGAAGAAGGAGGAGGAAGAAGAAGAAGGGGTGAAAGGAGCAAAACAGAGGACAAAAGGCGAGGAAGAGGGTGAGGTGATCCGACGGGTATCCAGCGAGTCGCGTATCCAACGACTACAAGGTATATCCCTTTACGGGTTGGGTGTTGCCGGAGGAGGAGGACGATACGAGAGGTGTCATTTGTACACAAAAGAGGGTGGCGAGGCGGCGTTACGCGGCACGTGCATTTAGGGGGAAAAGGGAAAACCAGACGAGGCGGCGTCGAGAAAAGAGCGGAACGCGTATTTACCCGCGAACGACGCACGCCCGCCTCTCGACGTGGACGAAGGACGCCATTCAGGCGCACAATTGAGAACCTAATGAATATTTCGTACACACAGGCTCTGGATAAGTTTCGAGGATAGTTCCCGCGCCTCTATCGAACGGGTTGCTCGGCTGATTCGCGGTTTACGTCGCGTCACCTCGATATCGACATCTTCCAGACAGGCTCCCCTCGCCCCTCCGTAAAAGCTGGCCCCAAGTTCTCGTTATTTTCGATGCTCGCGACGATAAAGCTCTCTCGAACTTCCGTGGGGCAGAAAAAAAGAGGATTATTGGGGAAAATGGCCGGGGCGAAGTCGTCCGCCTCGACGAGTACGTTTCCTACATCGATGGCCTCATTAGCGGCTAACGAAACGTTGCAAAGCATCGCGCCTACGCGTGATGCAACGTCTGGGAATTAATGAGTCGATTATACGTCGGCCTGGAATCAATCTTCCCCGATTCGCAACAATTAATGTCAGTTAACCAGGTTTAATGCGCGATCGAGGGGGCACCGTTACGCGGACGAACGAAAACCGGACCAGGCGAAAAAATGTCGCTCGTGATAAATGCGCGGACATTAGCCAGAAGATCGCGACGTCGTACCAGGCGTCGATAAATCGAAGAAGCCCCGTGGTACGGCCCACCTTACAGAGACCAATGAACAAATAGATCGTTCGTTACGAAACGCGTTATTAACGCTCCGTTTCGCGGAGAGCTTCGCTTAAGAAGCTTCTCCTTTCGCTCGCGGTTGACTCTTCTTCGTCGAAATTCGCACTCTCCTTCCGATGCAACCATCGACGAGCGTGTTCTTTCCACATAATTCTCTGTCGTTCGTTAAGGACAACAATTGCCAGCATCGAACGAGCGGAATAAAGCGAAACACAATTCCACGGAAGCGTCGTCAGCGCGAAAGTAGAAGGACACCCCAGGATCCGTCCCTAATTCGAACCCTATCCAGGCTGCCGGTTGGTCCAGGACTAATTGGTCGACTGAATAAATAATTAGCCGGGAATTTGATGGGACGAGCAAAGAGTGAGCGGTATAAATTCGAGGAAACGCGCGAGCGTCCTTCCGAATTCGCAGGCGGAGCGCAGGGGTAGTATGCACGCGAGAAGGGGGTAGTATTTTCTGGCACGTTGTTACCCCCGGATTATGGTACGCGTCTTCAACCCCGGGGAGGTTATACGGCTGGAAGTTGAATGGTCTCTACAAAAGTTTCACCGTCGCGAACCTCTATCCTCGTTAATTCCAAAGTTTCGCGAATCTCTTCCCGGTTTGTGCTCCTCTTTTTTTCCCCATCCCTCTCTCTCTCGCTTCTTTTTCCAGAGGAGACCAGTCGCCACACCCTCGCGACCGAGCCGATCGCAGGTGAAACGTCAGAAGAGTCTCGCGGGTGCGAATAAACTGACGGACGCGTGCGTTTCTTCCTTTTTTTTTTTTTCCGCCGCGAAATAAAGCACGCGCGGCAATATCCGGGAGAGGAGCGAGAAAAGTTTCGAAACGTCCAACTTTTTGATATTATCAAAAAATATGCAAAGAGCCGGCTGAAAACGCGCGCTCTGAAAAGCTGAGTTACGTACGTAACTGAACGATACGAAATTTTCTACGCGCGCGGTTGTTTCTTCTTTTTCCGCGCGAGAATTGTTCGCGTCGCGCTGTTTTTTTTCTTTTTTTTTTCATCAACTTTATCTGGAAACCGTTTTACATCCACGAGTACACTGGGATATGTAAATAAAAACGCTAAAAGCGGCGGAAAGAAAGCGTCATCGCCGGTAATAAGACGACCGCCTTAAACAGGAAAACCCGTTTACGCGTTAACGTGTTCGAATTAACTGTTCTCGAGCTCTATTAGGACTCGCGTAATTACGCTTGCGTGATCGGTGTTTTCTGATTACGCGCACAGCCAAAGACATTGTACGTAATTTGTAGCCGGTACTATTACCATCGGCTCGTCCCAACGAGGATCATCAGCCGAGTTCCAGCGTGGAAATGGTTAAACGGCGATTCGACATAATTTCGGTTGTCTGTTCTTTGCTTGCAGCGCTCGTTACGGTAATTCTATCGTTGCGCTCGCGACTGAAAATTGTTTTAATAATCGCCTCTTAACCGGGAGCCAGGAACGTTCCATCCGCCGTGCTCGAGCTCGACTGTATCGATTAGATGGCATTAAATCGAGTGCAACGAATTTTCAGGCTACCGAAATATGTATTTTACTTGTATTTACTGCTGGTTGCAGAACCAGTTTAACGGTGACGCGCGTGTATTCTTCGTCGGTGTGAATCGCGCAAGACTTCCTAGGCACCGCTTGTAAATGGCGCGCGTGATTCGCGATTACGAAGATTCATCGTTACGGAAGAGAAATACGGGTTACGCGGACGATTGTCCGTCACTGCGCGCTTCTCCTTTATTTAGCGCTCGCCGGCTTCGAATTAATCTTTCTAATAGCGACTCGGTTTCTGTAAATGGAACTCGTGCGCCCATTGTCGAGGATTTGGTAACACTAACGAGATTAAGTTTTCTCCTCCGCGCGTGGATGTTGCAATTGGAATTTCCAACGCTGTTACGAGTTTGATGGATGCCGACTCGATTCGAACTGTTGCGTTCCGACTGTTACCCAATTCCATAACCGAGTCTTTTTATTACCGATACGCAGCACCCCCGATCGGGGATGCAATCCGATCGAACCCCGTCCGCCTCGAAAACAACCGATCAGCGATCGGTTACCCTCTCGCAGTTCAAGTGGCTGCTAAACAGGGCTTATCAACCCTGTAATTTCCAGCGTGACTCATCGAAAAAGGGTGCTCTCACATTTGCCACCCTCCACGGTCGAATACCAAAATCATTCAACCGCGCGATCCTTCGAGCGGAAGCAATCGCGAATAAAACCGTCGCTTTAACGATCGACAAACCGATGAATCAATCCACGGATTCGAACTCGATCGCTGTCGCAAGAAAACATCGAGGATCGTAGCGAGTCGCAGCTGAAATCGTTCCGAATAAACGCTCGTTGCCGCTGTTTCGAGTCGCGAAAGAGGCAACCGATGGGCTCTTCGATCTTTCCGCTCGCACCCTCGCGCACAGGTGAGAATCAGAACCTGGGTCTCGTAACGAAGCGTTTCGTCCTGGCAAGAAGAGGGCGAAAGTAAAACGCGGGGGGAAAAAACCGAATCCTTTAACCAGGCAACGCTCGCGAAACTAGTTATTAGTCAGAGGGCGAGGGGGTTGCAACGTGTACGCGAGCGCGTGCAGATAGAACCGAAGAGGGGTCGATGGAACGATACGGTGCAGAATGTAACGGTGCACCAGAGGGGAGCTCGATGGATACAGGGCTGGAGAAGGGGTAGGGGGAGAGGACGGGGCGTAGGGAGCGCGATAGAGACGCGTTGCCTCGCAATTTACGTAATTGAGCCCTGAATTATTTACACTGCCGGCTGCGTCATACTTCTGCTCGGTAATAACTGACAGGACGGCGTAAATGCACAATTGGTTGACGCTTAACGCGATTCGAAATTACGAGCAGAGTATTTTATCGTCGCTGGGGGGGGGTGGACGCTCTCGCCCTCGACGGAAACGCGGACCATTGTCTCGAGGCGAGGCGCGTCGTCGGTATGCGAAACGGAAAGCCACTTGGACTTTGGTCAGACGTTGTTAAATGGGAATTTCGCGGGTGTACGCGACGGTTCGTCCACGGACAGGCGACGTAGGAGCGCGAACCGTTGCAAAGAGGACGGGTGGTCGATCGCGGACGACCATGGAACGCGTGGAACGAAATTTCCACCTCGTCGCGATGCTTTTAGTACCCGAACGAAGAAGAAAGAAACGAGAGGCGGAATGATGGTTACGCGAATTAGGCAGCTGGGACCTTGACACTACCTGCGGATTCTAAGAATGAAACGATACGACCGTCGCTAAAACATCTTTACTGCCGTCCCAAGTGTTTCGCGCGTTTCCCACCGCCGTTTCCCAATTGGACATTAAAACGGTCGTAACCCTGGCGTCGCGCGAAAGTAAACTCAGCCGACGAGCAACGGGTTACGTAAAGCGGCGAGTCGCGAGTGGGCGAGCATTTTCAACGCGCGACGAGACGCCCAGGAATGGCGGATCGTCCGGTTCCTCGAGCGTAAACGAACCTTCGCGCGGGCGAAATTGTCGCGCGCGCGATCCGCGCGACCGAAAAGAAGAAATCCTCGCGCGTGACCGTTTGCGTTCGCCGCTTGTTTGCAGAACGGATACAATATTTACGCGCGTCCTCGAGCGGGCCGCGTTTACTTAGCGATTCACTTAACGACTCGCCGTCAAGTGACTTCGCTGCTGCTAATCCGACTGGCGCGGCGCGAAATACATAAGCCCGGCGATAATGCGCGCGACAATCCTCGTCGCGAATCAAGATTAAGCTGACACGCCCCGGCTGCGGAAACTCCCTTAATGCGGTAAACAAACTGAGCGCGTCCTGTAATAATGCGACTGCTGCTGATAATGTAACTAATTTCACTGACGAACGGGCTCCGTACTTCCAATAATAAATCTCTGTTCTGGAGTTCAACCAACGGGGGCCAATTATCGTTTCCGTTCAAGAATCGCTTCCACTCAAGTTCAGATCTTATCGTTCCCAGGCTGTGGTAGTGGCGCGTTACGGGGCGTTCGAGATATCGAGAGGAGGAGGGACGTAGAGATTACGGCGAGGGATGTGTTGACGATCTTTGACTAAAATAATTGAGTATTACTTGCATCGAATTAGTTTGACTATCGATTAGAAAACTGGGGCATAGTAATTATGTGCGCTACAACTGGTAGGTTGGGTACACTTACCGCGCTTCGAGTAAACTGCAGAGTTGATAATACATTATTACAGTTTAATGCTTATGTTGCAAAGTATCTCGACACGTTTCGCGCGCGAACCACTCGCGCGAGCGCTGCCTCCTCGATGCCTCGCGGAACGTTTAATTCGATCAGAAATTCGTTCGAAGATCCGAACAATCCGCTCGCTTATGGATTCGAGAGCTGTTTATCCGATTCGCGGAGAGATGTTCGCGAAAATTACCAGAGACAGGGAGACGAAACGAATTCTCTCCTGCGAGGCACCCTCTCGCAGCTGGAGCGCGCGATATTTTTCAGCGGCATTTCGACGAATAAAACGATAGCGGGCAAATGAACGGTGCAGCGTAGCTGCAATCACACCAGGGAAATCGAAGGGGTGCGAAAACGGCTGGAGACGCGTATCGCAGAGGACGATGGAAACAGAGGGTGGAAAAACGGCGCGCGGGCCATCTTATTTGGCAGAACGATCTCAGCCGAACAAAGGTGGAATAAAGGGAGCTGATTGAGAATACGAGACAGCTTTTCGCCTCTCATCGGGGAGATAACGGCACGGGAGTGGGTGTTTCTTGGTGTTGGTGCTTCTGCCACGCTTGAACACACTTCCGTCGATTTCATTCCCGGGCGCACTCGCGTTCACCAGAAGCTTTTCGAAGCCAATCGTTCCGAATATTTCTTCTATTAACCCTTAATCGGGAACCTGATAAGTCCGCAAAGAAGCCAGCAGGTTCCGTACCCGTGCAGGCGTCTGTCTCGAGCAAAAAGGCTCCGAAAGGGTTAAAGAAACAAAAGAGTTCGCTGCTAAGGATTTACCTGGTCGCGAACGAACGTCATAAAGAGAGTCGATTGAATTTCCTCCCTTCGCCTGGATCTTGGACGCGCGGTTGAACGAACTGTAACGAGCCGAAGCGGGGAGGCGGGTAGAAACGGGGAGGCATCGGCGGAAAAAAAGGAGAAGGTTGGCCGATTCAAACGTCAGTCGGGATGCTGATGAAAACCGCACGCGGAACGGGCGTTCGCTGCAAATGGCGTAGGAAATTTGTTTCTGTTATCGCGCGCGGCTATCGCGACGTCGCTCCTCAATGTATTGTCAAAACGAATCACTGTCCGCGGGATCGATAACCTATTTCCCCAACGATCAACGGGGCTTCCCGATTAACCGTCCCCGCTGCGTCCACGGAGCGGAATTTCGACGAACGCCTGGCGCAAGTACGCGCGACGAAGGGAAAAAAAAAAAATTCGACGAGGAGCTTTCGAGGGTTCGTTCGAACGGTCGATCGTGGACGCGTTCCTCCTCGCGAGAGTTTCGTCGTCTTCGAGCATGTCCTCGACGACAAAGGTGGTCGACGGTTCGCCAGGACCGCCCACGCGTCCATCAAAAGGGAGCAGCCAGAGCAGGGAAGTTTCGCCTGTGGAGAACGAGCCTTCCAACGAATTTCGCGAAACAGGAGACGGCGCGATTTTCAGCGGACGTCGGAGAGAAAACGTCCGCCGTCGGGGCTCCCAGTCAGCTGACAGACAACAGCGACGCGGCGGTGCGCGTTGGGGCTGGCCAGGGCGGTCGAGGGGTGGAGACAGGATTGTTAATGGAAAGCCATTGTTCTCTAATCAAATCATTTGCTGGGGAGGGGCGCGCGACGCGTGCACGCGGCAGAAGCGAAACGGAGACGACGGAAAATGGTGACCGTAGCGTTAAAGGGTAGCTCCCGAGAGCAGGTGCGCGAACGATCATCCGCCTCGTCTTCTCGCGCGTTTAACGACCTCGCAGCCTTATTTCGTATCTGCTCGCGGGGGTGGCGGAGTCACTTGGCCCGTTTTCGAGGGAATAAGCCGCTGTTGCTTCTATATTTTACAAGACGAGGGACAACGATCGGACGACTTCTGCCGTTTCGATGCAAAGTTACGCGAGAACTGGCAGCCATCCGTCGTAATCGTACGCGAGTTCACAAACTGCGCCTGGCGCGGAAATAAAACGGCGCGACAGATTGAATTGGAATCGTTACGAACGATCGGCAAACGGGAAAAATTGCCGCGGAGATGGCTGGTTCGAAGCGTTCCTGGCAATTTTCGAGCGGAAAATGTCCGCAGCCAGTCGGTAGACACGCGCGCGCTGCTGGTAGTTTGTAAACGACATTAAAGCTCAATTCCTGGGCAAGTAATACGTAGCGTGCACACGTAGGCAGCGATAGTTATGTGGCCGGCCGATATCGGGGGTCGATAATCGTTAACGTTGGTTATGGATAGTTACGGTAGTTGGGGAGACTGCTGCACCGTTCTAGGCAACTTAAATTGAAGGCGGAGCATCGCGTCCGCGAAGGAAAGTGAAAATGTCCAGCAGCGATCCGCCTGGTGGTTCTATGCTCGTCGATCTAGAGACGACAGCTTTTGACCGTCAACTCGAGCCCTGACGACGCGAGCGTCGGCTCTCATCGCTCCAAGGCTTTCGCCTATATCGACAGGTGTTGGGGTAGCTTCGAGTCACCGCGAAGGGTCGCGTTCGTGGATGTTACGAGCGACAGGTTTGGAAAAACCCGTCCCTCGTCGCTCAAGGATCGTCGAAAGTCTGGAGGCGACAGAGAATCGGTAACGCAACTACGAGCGAGGCATAAATCGCGCGTAAAAATACAAATTAGCGCGAACGTTCGCAGTCTAGAACATCTAGTCCCCGGCTGGGAACGGGTTAAATGACTTTCAGGCAATCAAGAGGAGTCTTCTGGTTCTCAAGAGTTGATTATTGCGAACGGAGGCCATCGTTGGCCCCGTGAAAGCGTAAAATCTGACAGCGCGAGAATCTCGCGTGGAGCGGCCATAAACGGCGCGGTGCGAGAACGAGTTGTCGTTAAAACCTCGTTGCAACGCGTTCCAGGAAACGTATGAACGTTCCCTGAGGTATTTAAAAGACGGGACGTACGTGTGTATACACGTGTATACGCGCGTACAGCTTCCTAGAACGGGACGACATCGTGCAAACGCCGGACCGTCTAGCGTCGACTACGAATCGCTGATAACAAGGTCGCCGATATCGAGCAGTCGATAATCGTTAGGGGATGCTAACGGCTGACAAGAAAGGGCGGCGAGCTCCTTCGACAATCGTTCAGACACGAGCGAACCGAACGAAGGTGGAGGAAGAGGGCCTGGGATGGGAGACGGGAAAATGGCCGAGCCTGTCGGACAGGAGAGGTCGATGATGGAAGCGCGCGTAAAGTAAAGCGGAGTACACAGAGGTACGTGTCGCGCGCAAGTAAGAATATTGGAACGCGCGCTTTGGATCTTACACGAAACACGAAGAAACACGGTTTTCTGGTCAGTCGATGTAAAGTGTAGCGGACATATCCAGACGTTATTAATTACAGTCGTCCTTCTACCCGGTTTCTAGCGTCAGAGCAATTGGAATCACAGTTGGAATTCATCCCCTTCAAAGGCGATAGCACAATACTCGAAGAATAGTCGTAATTCCTGTCGTCTTTCGCTGTCTCATCGTTGGACATTGGTGTCACACTCCGTTGTCCAGAAATTGATGTACGCAAATCCTTCGTAACGAAAGAATCGAGACATCGACGTCGCGGTTTGGCGCGGCAAATACAATAAAACGCGCGCTTTGGATCTTACACGAAACACGAAGAAACACGGTTTTCTGGTCAGTCGATGTAAAGTGTAGCGGACATATCCAGACGTTATTAATTACAGTCGTCCTTCTACCCGGTTTCTAGCGTCTTCAAAGGCGATAGCACAATACTCGAAGAATAGTCGTAATTCCTGTCGTCTTTCGCTGTCTCATCGTTGGACATTGGTGTCACACTTCGTTGTCCAGAAATTGATGTGCGCAAATCCTTCGTAACGAAAGAATCGAGACATCGACGTCGCGATTTGGCGCGGCAGATACAATAAAACGCGCTGCGACATTGGGCGCACAGGGTGGAGGAGAGTCGTTCCTGTGGTGGCCGTGCACCGACCTGTACACGCGCTCCGTGTATGCTCATCGAGTCAAGCTGGTTACTGACACGTACCAGCCACCCCGTGCGCTGCTGACTCTGTCCGATAATCACATTTCGTCGCTGGATAATCATCATAGAATCCCGTGACGGGTGACGGGGATTGCATTGATTCACCAGCAGGCACGGCACCCATGCCTCAACCCGTTTTAAGGTCCGCTGGGAGCAAACGGTTTCCTACTGCCGCGTCTTCCACGATGGGCTCCATTAATCCGTGGCATTCCGCTGTATTTTAAACCGGTGGCGCCATTATTTACGAGGCGTCCGACGTTCAACGACGCGCTTTTACTTTTTCCAATAATTCTGTTCGACGAATGCACATTCGAGGCATTTAAATATTGGATAGCCGCGCTTCGTACGGAAGGGGAACAAATTTGATCTCGCGATGCGATATAAATTCGAGGAATGTTTTAATGTCCACGTATTTGTCCCCTTTTCACGATTAATTGGAATTCAATGCTGTTTCTTTAAAATGAAATACTTCCTACCGTGTTGCGCGACAACCCATGGTTATTTTTAATCATTTTTTCGAATAACGCGCCCTATCGAAAGCAAGAAAGAAAACGGGGAAAATAGCTGAAATTCCATTACACCGATGATTGAAACGAAACAATCCAGCTCGAAACTCCCAACTGGACGAACGAGCGGAACGGAAACGTAATTCGTTACCGCGCTTCGCGTTTCCAAACCGTTCTCTCCCAACCGTCGCATAAAAAACCACGCTTCCGGTTGCATATTTTACCCTCTCGTCGCGCGATATCGGCGCGTTTGAACCAGCCCGCGAGATTAAAAGCGAATAAAAGCGCGGGAAGGTAATCCGCGCGCGTAAGAAGCGCGAGCAGAACCGCGTTCTCGATTTTTAGAGGGTTCAACGACCCGGTTCGCCGTTTCTTTTCCACGCGCGTCCACGGTGCCGTAGTCGCCTCGAGATCTGAACGAGAGCATCGCCTCGAAAGAGGAAACCGCGGTGTATCGCGGATTAGAAATAGGCCAGGTCGTGGTGAATTAAAAGCGGCGCATCTGCGTCGATGGCTCGCTGATTATTTTCCAAGACATCGCGCTCTGTCGGCTGTTGAACACACTTATCCGTGAACAATTAATTTATACTTTCACGGATTGTTGCTCTTGGCTGCGAGCCGCGCGCGACTGGCGTTCGAAGATGAAAACGATTTCGTTGAATAGCAGGTATTCTAATCCTTCGATCGAGGTGGTTCAAAGGTTCAACTTCGCGAGAAGAAGAGCGCGCAGCCGATCGCTCGTCGATGGGAAGCGGAGCGATGTCGCTCGGAGCGTACAGACGGATTTAAACGAGTTCCAATTAGTTATGCGATGCAGTGGTGTTTTAATTAAAAGTTTACGACTGCGAGAGCCTCGCCTGATGTAATAACGCTGCGTGCACGAGTTGGCCAAAGTTTTCGGCGAAGCTATAAGACGCGCGCATTCTACGCGGAGGGAAGTTTGTTATTGTCTACGTTGGAGACTTGCGCGATACACCGATACGGTATCTAGAAATCTGTTACAGATTACGTACACATGTCGAGGCGCTATAACACGATGACGGTCTATTTATCTAGAAACAGCGTCGCGATGCTGCGTTTCTAAAAACACCAACTGAAGACTGCTTCCATTTCTGCGCTAAATGAACAGCCACGAACATTTATTTTCATACACGAATACTTGTCCAAGAAGCTCGAGGGTCGCTCTATTCGAAAATAATATCCAGAAAACGTACAACCGAAAGCATCCAGCAGCGATTTCGCAGCGCGAACCGCGAACGACGTTTCGACCAAAGTAATTCTCCGCGCCGCGCAACAGTTTATTCGTCGTTCACCGTTAGAATCGCGCGTTTAAAAGTTCGCCGCCGTTCGTGCCGTGTGACGTGAAAGCAAAGGATTATCGCGGGCGATGTAAATTTCCCTCGTTACCTTTTTCTTTTATTCCCTCCGCGGCGAGCGCGCATTCCGCGTGTCGTTCCCTTTCACTTCGACGCGGTTTCAATATCCACCGCCTGTTAACGCGCGTCCACGCGTCTCTTACCAGCGTCGCGATCAGGCATTCAATCTTTTCGATCCCCTTTTCCATTCGCGAGTCGATCGATTTCGCTTCTGACGTCGAGATTATCAACCGATTCGCTGGCAGCCACGAGATGTCTCGTAGCAAGCGTCTGCGCCAAGTAGCCGTGCTTCGCGTCGCGAGTTCAGATTGGTCGCGATTCGTCACGGAACGAGTATGAACTTCGAACAGAAAAACGCTCTAAATTTGCCTGGCAGTGAACGAGTTGAACGTGACGAGGAGTACGAAGATCTGCGAAACCGATCGTGGACTCTGGTCGAAAATCGGCGGCCTCGTGCTCGCGCGGAAGCATTTTGGAGCACGGGTTCGTTGTACATCGCGAGCCGCGCTAAATATATGCGCTCTCGGTTTACATTCAGCCATTCGTATCCTGTTGCGCGAACAGACGAACGGTGTGAGCCGGTGATTTTTCGAACGAATCGATGACGCAACCAGCAGCTGCTACGGTTAACGTAATCGTCGCTGGTGTAGGTGTGCACGCGGCCATTAGCCACACGTCTACACAGCGACGCGGAGATAAGTTGTTGACGGGGTCTGCGGATTGGAACGCGGCGATTCGTCGAGGAATTTTTCAACAATTTCACCGCCCAGCAACTTGCTCGAAAATAGCAGCGGAGTTAGAGAAAGAACGCACAAATTTACCCCTCTTGGGGCCTTGTCTGAACGTTTGGATGGGCCATGGCGTTGGAGGTGTCCTCGAGGTTAATAAAAGTGGCCCAAGAAGGTGTAGGAATATCGAGTCAGGGTGCACGAGCGACCAAGGAGAGCTACATGCATTCCCATGTGCCATCAACCCTCTCTGGAGCCTTGCCTAAACGTTTGGATGGGCCATGGCGTTGAAGGTGTCCTCGAGGCTAATAAAAGTGGCCCAAGAAGGTGTAAGAATATTGAGTCAGGGTGCACGAGCGACCAAGGAGAGCTATGTGCATTCCTATGCGCCATCAACCCTCTCTGGAGCCTTGCCTAAACATTTGGATCAGCCATGGCGTTGGAGGTGTCCTCGAGGCTAATAAAAGTGGCCCAAGAAGGTGTAGGAATATCGAGTCAGGGTGCACGAGCGACCAAGGAGAGCTATGTGCATTCCTATGCGTCATCAACCCTCTCTGGGGCCTTGCCTAAACGTTTGGATCAGCCATGGCGTCGAGGCTAATAAAAATGGCCCAAGAAGTCATTCTTGTACGAACCTCCAGGTTAGACACAAGTCAAAATAAGCGCCATTATAATTGAATATACACCAAGTATATTTCCTACGATCTTTCCTTGCAAAGGCATTCTTGTACGAACCTCTTGGTTGAAAAGAAGTCTGAATAAAACGTTCGAGTACGCCCACGAGTAACCGAGTTATACTATTTTTAATCCATTTCCTCGCTCTCTTACAGGATCGCGTGGCGGAGGATTCATTCAGCACGACGAGAACAATTTCCAGTAACTTAAATCGTAGTCGCAAAGTCGAGAAGGAAGCGCTTGAAATCGCCGCCCTTTTGGCGACTGGTCGGAGAGGGCGCGGACGATTTTTCGCGCGATCGAGCCGCGTAAAATGAAGTTTGGGATCGGTAATATCATTAGCGTCGGCGAGCGTAGTCGTTTATCACGGGGATCCGATGCGATTAATCTCCAGCGCTCGATGGCGGCTATCGGTCCGCGGCGGCAGATGGATCGGTATCTAATCAGTCACCGCGGTGAGTCACGCGGTGTCCTTCGAGCTCGAGTACACGGCCCTGATGTATGGCGGGTTTTCGCGCGTGCCACGGAATTCCAGGCCAGCCATAAAGGGACGCGCTGTGTCGCCTTCGAGGGGCCACGCACAACGACGCGGATTGTCCGCGGCCCGCGAAAAATCGGTCTCTGCGCCGTCTGCGCGACGGGACGGGAAAACGCGCGCAGGCAAATCAGCGATAATCGAGTGAAATCGACGTCGAAGCGCGAGACTGGCCAAAAGCCGCGCGCCCAGTCGGTCGAGAATATGTAAATAATTGTATTCGCTCGATTTCTTGCTGCTGTTTGTTTGCTTCCGTTTATTTGTGTTATTCGTTTTTACTCTCTCGATGGATCGGGTTAAATATTTGAGCCGGTAAACGCGGTTAGAGGTTCGACCGTACAAATAATTGTTCTACCCCCGCCTCGTTCGAAAAATCTATCCTTCCGTCGCCCCTCGATTTCGCCAGCTTCCTCCTAAACGCGGGTCCCTCGCAACCCCCAGGAATTGACTGCAGAGCGTCGCTACACATTTCCGTCACGTCCTCCGTCCCGGAATAAAATCTCTGCCAACAAATCCCTCGGCGAACGGTCAAAGAGCATGGAATCGCGCGAGGAAATCAGCAGCGTTATCGCGGCTCGAATCGAACGGGAAGGTGCCAGCTTCCAGGGCCCAGGAATCCGTGGCCGTGACCTTTTTCCCTCGATCTTCGAGCGCGTCCGTCGATTTAAATTCAGCAGCCAGCGTCGCCGCGGAAGAAATCCCTCCGAGTTGACGCCTCGCGCGGAGGAGGCGGCTTCGTCGTTGCGAGCAGACAGAGCGTGAGACCTCGCGACGTAACCCCGTTGTCCTCGAAACCCATTAACCCCCGCTGCGACTCCACCCGCTCGCCCACGCCGTGGCTGCCCCTCGAACACCCTGCCTTCGACGAGCCCCTCCTTGCAGAGCCATTTCGTTCTCGAAACAGGCGACCCAGCGTCGAATAATAGTCGTCAAACAGGGAGGAACGGAGCTGGACGTAACTCGCGTCAACCCCTTTGCGACCGCACGACCGAGCTGCTCTCGACGTATCGCGCATTACTGCGTCAGACGCGACGCAGTTTACGCGAAAAACCAGCGCATTTACGGGGAAACTTTAATCAAGGGGGTTCGTTGTCGTCGCGAAAAGTTTTCTGACGCAGACAAATTTTTTAGCCACGTTTCGCGAGCTGACATTTTTTAGTAGCACCTTTCTCCGCTCGCGAATCGTTCTAACCTGTTTATTCCGGTCTACCGAATTTTCCCGATGTTAATTTATTTATTTCGGTCGAAACGAAGATCGAAATTGTACTCGCGTACGATCGTTAATTCGAATAATCGCACGGTAGATACTAATTATCGGAGATTTGCGCCATTAATAAAGAAGAGCGGAAAATATCGGTTAAATCGATTTCGAGTTATCTCGCTGCTGTTCGATGCGGCTCCCAGACGCGTCGATAACCCATTTACGTTCACGGAAATGCGTACGGTTTCGATGCGCGTACTTTGCATGTATCCGTGCGTTTTAACGCAGCAGAGTGAATTTAATACGCGAACAGCTGTTTAGGAACGCGGACTCGAGAACATTTTTCCCCCAAACGGATAATCCCTCTCGCGTCTAAAGCTGGGGAGGCAAAAATCGGGCGGCGTGATATTTAATAAAAGCCAAACTATTTTTAGCGGACTGAATCAGCCGGCTCCGCGCGATATCGAAAACAAACGAAGAACCCAAACGGAAGCTTACACGGCCGGCAATTTTCCATAATTAAAACCTCTCGAACCGTTCCGCCTTTTTCTCCACTCTGAAAAATTTTGCCTAACGGTAACGCGAAACTAGCCATTATTTACCGGCACACTTATATTTCTCTCTTGCGCGGCAGGCTGCTCTCGATAGACGCAAGAACACGTGCCTCTGGAAAGGTTGCAAGAAACGTCCTCGATCTTTTTCCACCGACACGTCGAGCCACTTGCACAAACGCTGACTCAATTCCCCGCAACGGTGTTTCGCGTCGATAATTGTATTTTCGTTATCAATTACCCGCGTCGTAATTAATACGCGGATTGTAACGTCCAGGGTGCGCTTTTACACTCGCAGCAGAAATCGTCTCGCGCATAGCTCGGATAACATCGCCAGGCCGATTCTCGAATCAACGAGCGTCAAGTTTTGCCCTCGACGCGACCGTCTCGCCGACTTTTCGTACCAGCGTTATGGAGATTTACAATCGCCGTTTCGCCCACCGTAAACGAAGCATTTTCGAGAGCAAACGATCGCAGTTAAACCCGGCCTGGAACGCCGCCGGGTAACATTTAAGGGTGGAACAGCGAAATTTTCGGCCGATCCACGCGGATACGTTCGCGCGCAACAAATACCACGGGTGTAGCAGCGTCGTTTTATGTACGACCACGCTGATATATCGTCGCTAACAATATATTCGAACCGCTAAACAACAAACGCGAGACAAACTTTCTGCTTGGCGTCGTTCTTTTCTATCACGAGGTTCGTCCAGTCAGAAGAACCGTCAACCCTTCGCGTCTCGTTTTATATCCACTCGACGATCGAGAATGGAATTTTTTTAGAAATTTTTTAGAGGACTGACGAAAGCAAGAAGGTGGATCCAAAGATCGTGGAAGAGTGAGATTGACCTGACGATCGAGAACGAACTATTTTTTAGAAATTTTCTATGGAAGTGAATAGTTTTGCGCGTTTGTTTCTTCGAGAAACAAGAAGGTGGAAGGGTGAGATCGACCTGACAATCGAGAAGGAACTATTTTTTAGAAATTTTCTATGGAAGTGAATATTTTTGCGCATCTGTTTCTTCGAGAAACAAAAAGGTGGACCAAAAAATCGTGGAAGGGTTAGATTGACCTGACAATCGAGAACGAACTATTTTTTAGAAATTTTCTATGGAAGTGAACATTTTTGCGCGTATGCTTCCTCGAGAAATAAGAACGTGGGCCCAAAGATCGTGGAAGGGTGAGATCGACTCGACGATCAAGAACGTACTATTTTTTAGAAATTTTCTATAGAAGTAAACATCTTTGCGCGTCTGTTTCTTCGAGAAACAAGAAGGTGGTGGAAGGGTGAAATCGACTCGACGAGAACGAACTATTTTTTAGAAATTTTCTATGGAAGTAAACATCTTTGCGCCCCTGTTTCTTCGAGAAACAAGAAGGTGGTGGAAGGGTGAGATCGATTCGACGCTCGAGAAGGAACTATTTTTTAGAAATTTTCTATAGAAGTAAACATCTTTGCGCGTCTGTTTCCTCGAGAAACAAGAACGTGGGTCCAAAGATCGCGGAGAGATGAAACTTACAAACGCCATAAATCATTAACCCCGAAACTTCCATAGACCCCATCTATCATAGCCCCCAAAAAAGATGCCCGTTCTTCTCGAAAGTACCCTCGAAGATGCGTGTAAAAAATAAAAAAAAAAAAAAAAAAGAAAAAGTAGCGGCGTTATTCCACGTTCTATTTCACTTACTCGCGGCTACATTATCGGGTGCCTAAGCAATAATCGTTAGCGGATTCCCCGCGGGTGGTCCATAAACCCGTTCACGGTTCTCGTCAGTCGACGAGCACTTTCCGCGCTGGCGAAACAACGAAAAACGAGTCGACGCAGAGGTGGCTCTCTCGAGCGCGTTCCGCGATGGTTTTTTCCTATTTTATAATAACATCGACGCTCGGCTGGCTGGCTGGGTACCACCCTGGCTGGGTCCCTCGGCGAGGCCACGGTTACCATAGACACCGGAATCGGTAATCAAAACGCATGGACGAGAAATTTCGCGGCCACCGCGGCTCGTAAACCCGTCTTTTTCACGGGTATCGGCCGCGGGACCGGACAATGGGTCGTTACCACGGCGAAAAAAACGCCTGGCCACCCTTGCCCGCGACCCCTCCGGCGATCTTTACCGCCCGTCGATGTAATAATATCCGACGACCGTCTATTTTCAGCGGGGAAACTCTCCTCGTAACGCGGCCCCCGCGATCAGCTCGTTCCCTGCGAAGCAACAGCCCCGTGCCGACGAAACGGGAGAAAAGGAACGGAAGAGGCCGGGGCTGGAGCGGGCAGGGGCGGGAAAAACGAAAATAAAGGAGGAGATGAAAATGAGAAGGAAAAAAAGTGCACGCGGGCGAACGACGACAACGTGGAAGAGCAGCCGAGGGAACGAGGTGCACGCCACGGTATGTGTGTCCGTGAAAGCAAGCGGCTTACAGCCGCGCGGGCATAACAGGATTTAAGCCACTGTAAAACCGGTCCTCCCACTGGATACAGGCGACGACCAAGATCAGCCACGGCCATCGCGAAAAATCACCGCCGTTTTCTGTCCGCGCAGCGTCGCGTCGCGTTGCCCAACTTTGCCCGGCAAAAAATCATCCCCGTCGCGACGCCGTCTCCACGCGGCGAAATAAGTACAGTCAACCCTCCTATAACGCGGTACTCTCAGAACGCGGTTTCCATATAACGCGGAGCTGAAATTGCGACAGCCCTCCTATAACGCGGTACTCTCAGAACGCGGTTTCCATATAACGCGGCGAAATAAGTACAGTCAACCCTCCTATAACGCGGTACTCTCAGAACGCGGTTTCCATATAACGCGGCGAAATAAGTACAGTCAACCCTTCTATAACGCGGTACTCTCAGAACGCGGTTTCCATATAACGCGGCGAAATAAGTACAGTCAACCCTCCTATAACGCGGTACTCTAAGAACGCGGTTTCCATATAACGCGGAGATGAAATTGCGACAGCCCTCCTATAACGCGGTACTCTCAGAACGCGGTTTCCATATAACGCGGAGCTGAAATTGCGACAGCCCTCCTATAACGCGGTACTCTTACAGCGCGGTTTCCGTTCAACAACGTCCCATCGGTTCTTTCCGTGCACCCAATCAATGGTTTTAACTGGATATGTTTATATAAACATTCAAGCTTATCTCTTAGCCGTTTACGGCATCGGTTTCAGATTTACAAGATGTGAAAAAAGGGTTAAATTTGGCTAAAAGATTTTTGACTAAAATTTTGGCTAAAAGAGAGTTAAGAAATTGCTTAGCTCCCTATAGAGAGGATTTAGTGGAGTTAGAAAACAAAGCTACAATCGAAAACCAATGTGAAGATGAACCAAGTGAGGAAGACATTTTGCCCATTAAAAGAAGTTAGGCGACTCGTATCCGACAGCGAGGATGAGTGTTGAAAGATTACATAATTTTACAAAAGTCTTTCTTGTTTTTGTTGGAAAACAGTTTTTTAGTTTAGTTTTTGTTTCATTTTTTTTTATCATTTCCTTATATGAACTCTTCAATTCAATAAAAATAATTTATCTTGTCTTTTGTATTTATTGGTCTCCATATAACGCGGTACGAATGATGTGATTTGTACTAATTCTGAGTTTCTTATAGCGCGGTTTCCATATAACGCGGTACGAATAATGTGATTTGTACTAATTCTGAGTTTCTTATAGCGCGGTTTCCATAGAACGCGGTACGAATTCTGAGTTTCTTATAGCGCGATTTCCATATAACGCGGTACGAATGATGTGATTTGTACTAATTCCGAGTTTCTTATAGCGCGGTTTCCATAGAACGCGGTACGAATGATGTGATTTGTACTAATTCCGAGTTTCTTATAGCGCGGTTTCCATATAACGCGGTACGAATGATGTGATTTGTACTAATTCCAAGTTTCTTATAGCGCGGTTTCCATAGAACGCGGTACGCACTCACCGCGTTATAGGAGGGTTGACTGTAGTTCCGTCCGCAGCGAGGAGGACGGTTCTCCGTTTTCGCGCGCGGCGGACATCTCGCGCTGCGGCTGGTAGCGATGGGTTCGAGCGGAGTGCAAACGTTTCGAGCGTCTCGCGAAAAAGCGGTCCAGAGATCAAAGTGAATTTTGAACTCGCGAGCGAATTCTCGAAATTTCAGTGTCGACGATACGCGGAACGATGAAAAGAGGGGGTTGCTCGCCGCTGCTTTCTAAAGAGCTCCCCTTTGTTCCGCTATTTTCGTTCCATCTGCCGCACTTTTCGGGCTCTGCTCGATTCTGCCCGCGTGGATAACGATTTAACGAATCGATTGAATTCTTCGTTTAACTTTGATCGACGGTTTTTTAATTGCTCGAGTAATGAGCCCGTTGGTCCGATAGGGTTTCAGCGACGAAATACCAGACCTGCTCCGCTGGATGGTTTAAACGTTTTGACGGGGATTTTTCGCGGACAGAGATTTTCATCCTTTGTATTCCAGGGATAATTGGAACGGTTTCCGTGGGCCACGATCCCTCAGCGAATCGAACATCGTTCCGCGGTTCGCGTTTGGAAAATGGGAAAATGTATTTTCTGAAACGCGCAAATCAGAAGGGCGACCGTTCGTTTGATTGACGGTGATTGTACGGAAGTTCAAAGTTCAAACGCGCGACTACAGAGACGGCAATAAATGGCGTCGAGCTAGGGGGTGGTTCTCGAAACGGAAACGAAACGAAAACCAAACCGCGTTCGCAGCCTCGACTCTGAAACGCGCGCTAACAGCGAAAGTCCACAAGACGATCCGCCTGTGCGTGCAGCCGCGTAGCCTGTAGACTCCCGCCATTAGCGCCGACAAGTTCAAAGTCGATTTTCTCGGAAACGAAGCCTCGCACGCAATTTTGTCACTCCTGGCTCTCGTCTCGTTTCGCGCCACGGGACGAGCGTGTCTCTCGAACTTTCGATCGCGAAACCGTCCCCTCCGCGATGGAGCGTTCCTCCATCGAGCGAGCCATCCAGCTCGAAGCGCACGCGGAAGCGGTGTTTTCTCCCTCGGTAATTTCCACGGGGCAACGCGGCGCGCGTCGCGATCGAGCGTTCCCCGTCGAGCGTGTCCGATCCGTATGTATATCTCCGCGAGTTCGAGCAGAAAACTATGCGTCCTGGGCAACGCGTCTCGCGATAGCCACGGATAGCTTCGAGATAGACCTCGCGGACCGTAAAAGAGCGGCGGACTCGTGGCGTGGGCCGCTTTCAAGGGGCAGCGCGATATTGCATGGTAACTGCATAGCAGCGTGCTCTCCGCTGCTCCGCCGCTTTGAAGGTCACGAGTCGACGACTTCAAGAGAGTCTCAAGACCGGTTTCCCCGCGGGCCCACCGTCGGCTACGGTCATACAGGGTGTTCGTGAAAGTACGCCGCGGTAATCGGCCCTCGTAAAGCCGCGTCGTGCCCAAAATCAGCTATTTATTTAAACGGAACACGGATTATACGAGCGTTATGTCATCCCGTTTGGCTGGGAAATTAATTTCTGGCAACCACCTCGCATGAAATTACTTCACCTTTCGCCCGTTTCATCGTCTACACGCGCGAGCTCCCAGCGCGGTGTTTCTTAAATCACTTTCAGCAGGACGAAGTCGAGCTCGATCGCAGCGGTTACTCGAACCGAGTGAATTAACCCTTTGCGGCTTTTTCGGTCACACATCATTTCTTCCATCACTAATCTCTTCGCGAATACAACTAATCTCTTTTTTCGACTAAAAATCAATTTCATCCACACTCGAGCTAATTTCACCTTCCAAAGTCATTTTTGTAGGGCTTCGAAACGTAAAATCAGTCGATGAAAAACTTCAGTTGCTGTGTGAAACACCATTGCGACCGAGAGTCGCCTCTCGAGCGCAAAGGGTTGAAACGAAGCGAACAATTTTTGATCGATAACTGGTAATTCGAGTATTGTGTGGTTATTATTTCTACATCGTGCAACACTGGTTTCACGCGGCACAGTGGCGGATTATAAAGCTGTAACTGGAATGCATCGCTCGGCACAATTTATTTTCTATTAATCAACCGTTTTTATATGAACCGCGTTATGCAACTACCACGTGTCCGTATGGTATTTTAAGTAGAACCGCGCTCGCTTCCGTGAAATGTTGCAAGAACAAATTTTGATTAATTCCAAACGATAAATCTCCCGCCGTGGCGTCGATCGAACGCGAAACTGGAAAAATGCCGTGGCAAAACTATCGAAATCGCGCTCGTCCAGTGCGCCAATTCGATTCTGTCTCGCGCTGGCTCAGGTTTTTGCGACGAACAAACGTTTCGTCGATGTTGCCCATTCCATCAACCTGGACTCAGCCGTTCCGATTACGCAACGCGTATTTTATTAAAACGTCCGAATACCGCGCCTCGCAGTTATAGTTGATCGTCTCTGGGAAATTCATATTTACCAGTAAGACGACGCGCAATATTTTCCACCGGAAATTGCCTCCATTTTTTGTCTAACCTCGCGTTGGCAGACTTTTTACTGATTGTTCTTGTCTGCGTGCGATCAGTCATTAAAACTTGACGAACGGGATAAAAGTGATATATATTATCGAAGGAAAGACTTTTTCCCAAATATTAGGTTGGAAACTATGAAACGGGCGATCATCTGCAGTTGCGTCAATTTCTTCACTTTATTTATTGCACGCCAATGTTTTAACACAGCTGTATGACTAGTTTCTAGTTTAGACCCAAGTGTTCGACTAGTTGTGTGTGAATCGGATTCCACAGTCATCCTTAATTCCTCGTTATCAATATGGGTCCAAATTAGGTCCTCGAGGCTCATTGACGATACTCAAATTGCCAGAAAGAAATTTTTCGAACCAATATCGAGCATTCTTTTCATTGCTGGATCCATCTCAGAATGCCTGATTAATATTTCTTGAAGCTTGAGCTGCGATATGATTTTAATTAAACTCGTACAAGAAGAGTAGATGTAAATCGCGTTTTGTTTCCATCTGGTTTAGGATAAAAATCAAATAAAAATGGGATACAAAGACGAAAAAATGTTACAAAACGAGTAAGAAGAATACCACCTTTAAGCTTTATAAATAAAAATATCGAGCGCACGTTGCAATGTATCTCTCTCAGTCGCAGCTGAACGCAGACTAAACAAATAACGCCCGTTTCACAGTTTCCAACCTAATAAGAAATAAAACGGAAGGAATCGACGAATCCACGGCTAATTCCTAATTCCAGGTTCGTCGACAAACAGCAAGATCGGCCAGTGGAATAAGAACACGAGAGAGGTCCGATAGAACGGATCGTTTCGACGGACGATTGGATCGAGCAGTTACGAAAGATTCAATCGAGCCGAGGAAATCCCTCGACAAATGCGTGGTCGCAAGTTATCGGGAGGAACGGGCGCGCTTTATCGCCGGACAAATTGCGTTATCGCTAGTTCACCGATAATCATTATTCCAATTACCGTAATTACCAGCGCGCAAACGAATCAATTATTATACCTGAGCGGCTGGCGACCTCGCCTTTCGTCCAACACCGGTCCCGTGTCTCCCGTGCCCTTCGCCCTAATCACCATGAATTACGAGCAGTCGATGGGTCGTGTTCGCGTTCAATTTCTCCAGCGCACCCGTTAGAGATCGCGAGGGTGCGCGATTTTACGCGACGCGACCGCGCGCGGCTGCAAATATATTAAATCCATCGTCTGCGTGCGGAAAAATGCTCGAACGCCTCGTCGTTTTTCGACGAGCGCGATTCTGTAGCTCGCAAACTTCGCTGGTTCCCCAAGATTGGCGATATCTAAATTCGACCAGGCTCTCCCCGGAAGTTGCAGCCTGTGCGGCTCGTAAAAGTGACAAATTAATTTACACGCACTCGCGAAACACCGGCGCGACCATCGCCTGTTACAAATCGACGAAAACATCGGTATATTTATGAGCAATTGTGTGTATTGCGAGCGTACGTGAGCGGGTTTCGAAGGCTGGGACCGCGTTAAGAATATATACGAGTGTCGCTCGCATTACGATGGCGACGTCGTCGTCGGGCGTCGCGGCGCCAATACGTTCGCGTCTGTCAAAGTGAGCTACGAACCTCTGAGTGCAGTCGATCGGTGTCGTTTTGACTTCGTACCGTTCCAGGAAATAAGGATATTGGAGTACGTTCTGGCATCGAGATACGATCACTTACCTGGAACAGAAAAAAACAGAGAACTTTAGGTATCACTCGACATTTTACCACGCGCTTCGCGATATAACATTTTCCGCGCGAACATCGAAAGAGAGAAATGAATCCTCGATGGAGTCGAAAAACGTCCGAGACCTAATTACTTCGAAATTTCCCGCCCCTTTCGACAAGGCGGATTATTCGCCCCGCTATTTTACGACCGTCACCGCCGCAGCTTGCATAATAAAGTGCAAACTTCGCGCGAGCGATGCTGGAAATTTCGCACGAGAATTATGCGTTAAAGTTTTAAATTTCTCGTGTACGCGACGGAAGTATGCTTCGTACTTGAATCACAAGCGAGCAACAACACGTTCGTACACCCCCACCACCCCTCTTCCACTCAGTTGTTATCTACGAATTAATATCAATTATCGAAGATCGAGCGAAATTATCCCCAAAAAGTTCACCAAATAGCCACGTAACGGATACGCGCGCTTCAACCGCCGCCATATTGACTTCGTCGCTTATCAAGAGCAGCCATTCGGATTTAGCCGTGGAAAAAAGTGCTGGGCCTCGAAATCCCATTTTATCCGGCATCAGTTTGCGATGGTGGACCGTGAATAATCGCGCGTCGACGCGATCGTTTCAAAATAAATAGTTAAATTTTGCACGGCGCCGAGGCGTCGAGGCGCGACCGGCGAATTGCGATTTACGCGTCTATGGCGGACGATAAATTCATTGGGGGCCCGGCCGTGGCTGTATATCGAATTATAGCTTAGCGAGCGTAAATCTTTCGCGCCGCGAAGGGATACCGTGTGACGAGCGCGAACGTTTAATCGGACGTATGATGAACCGACGATGGCGCAACGATTCGTCGAGAAACTAATGCGATGTTGCGCGCGTTTAATAGGCGAGGAGATATCCTCGAGGTTTTGTTCCAGCTGTTTCGCTTTCACTTTAAGATAGAGGTCGATGCAGGTCGATTTGGTATTGTAGTTCGCTAGGAGAGCGGAGGAAAACGCTTCGACCTTTTCGTAATAATTCGCAGCCATCCCGTCGACGTTAAGTTCGTTTGATCAATTCTTCTCAAACTGGGGTGAAAGCAGGGACCACTCGAGTCGAGACTTTGAAACACCACGTTTGGAGGCTCGGATGGCGAACGATTGAAAAAATCGAGCACTTTCCACTTTTTGCTTTCGTGCCCCGTGGCACGAAGATAGCGAGAATTACGAGCGATCGTAGCGTAGCATTTTCCAATCGGCAGTAACCGGTTTTAATGAACCGAGTAACAAAGTTACCGCGTGTACGCGTTTGCGCGCGATGCTTTCTAGCCTCGGTTAAGATTCAGGCGAAATCTCGCGGAGCTGATTGCTTCCTCGAGCGAAATAATCTTCGGGTATCCGCAGGGAGAACGTACTAACTGCTGGCATCCGTTTCAGAAGAATACGATACTTTCTCTTGCGCGAGGGATTTTTAACGTTCAATTGAACAGACGATGAACCACTTACGGCGTAAGACGTGCTGTTAAATAAGAGTAGCGTCGCGTGGTAATTGATGAAGAAGGCTGCTTCTATTTTTATTAGCAGCAATCAAGCTTTCACTTTTCCACAGGCTATACAGGGTGACTCACGCGACGGGTACGGATCGCGTACGCTTTTTTCCCGCTCGCGAATGGAACGAAATAAAACTACGAACCGTATCCAGTACGGATACGTCTGTTCTTGTTACCAGCAATGGCGACATCGCGTGTCCCCAAGCAGAAAACCATCGACGACGATGTTTCCTAACACTTTCGTTAAATATCACCGCGTGGTCCAACTAACCTCGAGTCTGCGAGGGAAAAAAGGAGGCGGACAGCGTCCACTCGAAAGTCATATTTCCCGTAGCAATTAAATCCTTCAGCTGCGGCGCGATCGATCGTTCCTTCGAAACACGAAACTCGCCGCCATAAACGAAAGGTTCTGCAAGCCGGAACAGCTCCTCTCCTGGCAACATAAACCCCCTAAATCCCCCGCGGAGCGTGGAACGTTCCGTTGCTGCGCTACGCCAAGTTTAACAGCCTGGTTGCAGTCGGTGCTGCAGCTGCGACTCGACGCGGCCGCCTCCGCCATTGCGACGATCAAATTTTCAATGAATCCCGATCGAAAAACCAACGCCGTGGCGGTGTCGCGACGCGAGACCATTGTGCGCTCCGTGGCGGTGAAAAAATTTGTAAGGAAACTGGTTCCACGCGAGCGAGCACCGCTTCCATGGACTGCTACGACCTTGTTACGGGCAAGTGTTCTAACAAGAGCCTCGAACGAACGTGTTCAATATTTTAGACGCGGTTCTTTTAGCGGTGCCGAGCTGCGCCACGATACCAGGTTATGAAATTTTCTTGGCCAGGTCGCAATTTATCTGCACGACGCGGCTTTTTCTGCGCCCGACGCCGAACTCGTCGAGATTTTATTCCTCTCCCCGTAAATAATAAGCCACTGCGAGGCCTTCCGTTCCTCCTCCGGCGCAATTAAACGGAATTAAAGATCCGCTGTGCTAAATGTATGCAACAGGGCCTAGCAAGCTGCGATTATTCGCGACGTAACGAGCACTTCAACTTTCTTGCTTTATACATCCCTTCGTGCGCTCCAGCACCGCTCGAAACGAATTACGTACCGCGAAAGAAGATTGCGCTTAGAGAAGAAGCGTTGTTTGTTCCTTAATGCGCGTCTTGGCGCAATCACCTAACCAATTTCGATACTTTTTACCTCACCTACCGGAGATTCGCCCTTCGAAAGGGAGACGCTCGAGTCGCGGACGTCGCGTTTGCTCGCGGCTCAAGTCTCCGGCGGTACATTCGGGAAAAGACGCGCGATAAAAACGTAACCAACATGGCGCGTATAAAAATAGGCCTGGTAGACTTAGCGTTAAGTTGAAGCATGTCCCGAGACAAGCTTACAGTCTCGAGAGAAGGGTGGAACACGGAAGTCCCGTGATCTCCTCTCGTCCGACCTAAACCTCCGAAATCCTTCCGACGAAACGCTTCTGTCGTCCCTCTTTTCCGATCCTCGCCCTCCAACCCCCGTTGTTTTCTCACCCTCTTATCCGACCCCTCGCGCCCCGCCCAGCCATCTTTGTCGCCGTCCTTTTCGCGCGATTACGATTCGAAGAGGATCGGAGGAGCCGCTCTGAATGGATCGAGTTTAGGGAGGAAGAGTCTCGCGTCGCGACTAAACTGATGCAGTATTCACGGCGTCGAGGCGAGACGACTCGCGACCAGGCCAAATGATCGTCGTCGACGCTCGACGACGACGCCTCGAATATTTCGAACGGACCTCTTCCGCGCCGGATGCGCGCTCCTTCAGTCAGCTTCGCGGAAAATTCTGATACACGCGAGTCGTTTCTCCTTTCGGTTTCTCTGGTTTATGCTTTTCGAGGCGACAGTACACGGAGCTCTTCGTTTTAATGCAATTAGTTGGGACTGCAGTTCGGAATTGATTGAAGAAATTTAAAAAACGTTCCTCTAGTCGTGATTATCTTGGTCGAAAGCAGTGGCGAACAGTTTGCAACCGAGGGGAGTTGTTTGCGCGAACCACTTCAATCAGTTAAAGCGACACGTTTCTCCATTCCCGAGTCGGACGAAATATATTTCGAATGTCCGGTTAACGAGCAATTTTTTTACTCTTCGCGCTCCGTTTACTATATTCGTCGATGGTACACGGATGTGCCAGACGGAGTACGAGTTTCTCAAGTCGCGACGAGATCGTAGGGAAACAAAGGCAGTCTCATTCGTTGGAAAGCGTCGCTTGTGCGCGTCGTTGCAATTTTAAGGAGGCCTAGAAAATAAAAAAAAGAAAAAAATACCGGATGCGAGGGCTGTCGGTTTAATGGAAGGGAACCGAAAAGTGGAAGCGAAAATATGTAGGCAAGGGAGTGTCCAGCTGACATGTATCCGCATTGGCGAACCAACTCTGGCCTGGTCCGACTAGCAATGGCCGTAATTCTGTGGCAAATTTTTGTCCCCTTGGAAAAACGTGCAGCGAACTTTTTACGCTGCTCGAGGAATAGTATTTTTAAATTCCTGTCGTGGTTCAGTTGCTCTTATCGTTGAATGATTCAGCAACGAGACACGACTTCCGCCAACGTCCGCCAGACGAGCGTCCCTGCCCCGAATTCTGCTAATAAAATAGTCGCATCGCCGTTTTCGTACAGGAAAGTAGACAGTTCGGTATTTCAAATTGGTCCCATTAAGGCGCGCAATTAACAAATAAATGCTCGCTGACGGTTTGATTTAAAGTTGGAACGGGAAAAACCTCGCGAGTCAACTTTCCGCCAGCTTTTACTTGAACCAACAGAGGGAACTTCCCGTAAAATTTATTTCCAGTTTTTCGCGCGACTCATTTCCGAGTGCATTCTTAATTATGGTCAAACAGAAGCGCAAAGCGCCGGGGAACTTGTTTTTAATTCTGCCAACTTCCCCGTACAATTTCCAACCGTCCTGTTGATTGTCAAAACTTGCCGTTTGCCGAGCAATTTCTGCTCCCGCGACTAATTCTATTTATCCCGTCATGCGTATCGCTCGAACTCGTCGACCCGACCGCCTAAATTTTTATTATCACGCGTGAACGTGCGCTTTGTTCCACGCTTCGTCCTCTCCTCTCCAGGTCGAAACCATCGAGATAGATATTCGTAGAAAAAAAAAAAGAGAAAAAAAAGATGTGGAAGACCGTAGAAGGGTTAATCGGCGGCGTCTGAAGCGCGGCTCGGTTAAGTCTCTCGAAACGCCATCGAGTGGGGCGGTTTCCCTCCGAGGGCCTCTTCGCGGATTGATTTCCGGGGTCATCGAGGAGATTTTGGTGGCGCGTGACCGTAGGGGAGGGATTCGTAGCGGCGATGACTTCATTGTTCGCTGGCGCAAGATGGCCCAGGACGTCGATTGTACGCCCGGTAAGTAAACCCTTCGGGAGACGTCGAGGGGACGACAAAAGAATTCGCCGTCCTAAAACAGACCCTTTGAAACTCTGTCTCGGGCTTTGTGCCCGTGGACATCTCGGTGAAATTTGATTCCGAACGTAGAAGGACCTCTCGTCCGGAGAATAATACGAGTGGAAGTAGAAAAACTGCACCTCGAACGGGGTTAGGTGCACGCGTACGAGCATCGCGGCCCAGGGAAATGCGGCGACTCGAAAGAAGCGGTTCTATTTGCCCCTTCGACCGTTTGCGCGCTCTTCTTTGCCTCTGCTCCGGGCGACCGTAGCGAGCGTAATCGCGAGTCTGCTGCGCGATCGGTATTTCGAAGTTGAAACCAGCCGTTTGGATTCGTACGATCGTACGTTTGCTCGTTTCGAGCTTTGACGAAGGTGCGAGGTTCTGCGAAGAGTGGAGATCGAGGGGTTAACGGCTGTTGATACGTTTATTGGACGGTCTTTATCGCGCGGTGGTGGACAGAAAATTGGCGACGAGCGAGAAATGCGATGAAAGGGCCCAGCTGTAACGGGGACGTTTAACAGCGCGTATCTTCGACGCGACAACGACACCTTTCGACGAGAACACTTCCGTTGGTTCCGAACAAAGTGTCCAGCAGCTGGCATTATCCCGATTCCGGTCAAGTTTGCGAGTGAAACGAGACGCGCGTACGTTCCGCGTTGAATGAAAACTGGACGATGCGGGGAGCCAATGTTACCCACGCTAAATATTTGTTTCGCGCTGTTTCAAAATATTATTTCACCATCTCGCGTATTTGCACAATTTTCGAATCGACGCGACCGGCGAAATTACGATTCCTGCCAAGCGTGCGCGAATTCCGTGCAATTAAAAAAAAGGAGAAAAGCATCGCGAATATCGTGTTTAACGTGCAGGAGGCGCGGTAGATGGTCCCAATACCAAATGCTGAATTAAAATAACGATTTTTTTCCAGAAAAATCAACGATCCACGTTCCTCTAATTAGTGACCGTGTCGGAAATTCAGAAACAACGAACGCCGTTCCCACGGAAAAATAGGGTGGAGAGAGAGAGAGAGAGAGAGAAAAAGGAGGAAAAAAATGGAGATCCGAGGCGGAATTTCGAGCGGAACCGTGTACCATCCGCGGCCATATGCGCGTACTCCCCGAAACCGATAACGTGACCCTAAACAAAGCCATATGGAACGGGCCGGATTGTCCGTACGCGCGTCCTCGCCCGCAACGAGCGGAAGGAAGTTCGAACCGAAATTCGTCGCATGGCCGACGCGCACAATGGGTGCAGGCGAAGTTCTTTCTCGGTGCTCGATCCGGCGCGGATCGTGCGGCCCGTCGAGCAAACGCAGCCGCTTCGAACGGCACGATCTCAAAGTTAATATTTGCCGTACACCACCCTCGCTCGGCACCCCGTCGCGGCCCGCTTGGACAAAGTCGCCTGGCCAACCCCCCCGCGATATCGGACTCCTATACGATCCGTGGCGCTCGTCGAACGATCGACGCGACGCAAGTTTCAAAGCGGGCGCGCGCGCAAAAAAAAAAAGAAAAAAAAGAAATAGAGAGGAGACAAGGAAAATGTTTCCACGTCGCGCGCATTTTCCGTGATCGACAGGAACAAAAGCGGGGATCGAGGTCTGAAGAGGAATCGATCCAGCCGCGTGTGCACGCGCGCGAGTAAACGTTTGAAAGAGGAAAGCGCGAGAGACGTCTGAAAGCGTTGGAGGAAAAAGCTGAAAGGTTGAAGGGTTAATTCGTCGGTTAAGGTTGTCATTTCTCTCACGACGGAGCGGAGAGCTGTAATTAATAGCAAGAAAAATTGGTTCGTACACGGTTAAACGTTCGCCATCGCGACGGAACGGCCGGAAGTCCGCGCATTCGGCAAGGACGGACATCCGCAGGGCGATCTCAGCAACCCCCCGCGACGCGACCAGCGACGCAGCTCGCCTCGAGCCAGTTCGAATAGATAGGAATCGTACAAATGGCTCGTTCGTTGCCGAGAAATGGGTGCCAGCTCCCGTCGAGCAAAAAGAAACACGGGAATCAACTTCCCGTGATCACCGAATCTTCCTTTGACCTTCCTCCCCTTCCTCTTCTTTTAATAAACCCAATTGTGTGCGTCTCGCGTTTCGCAAAATCCCTCTTAACGAGCGTCCTCGTTTTCGAGGCGGACCAACAGGATCCGCCGCGATGATTTCCGCACACGAAACGGAAACGAATCGCTGGAAAATTGAAACAACTCCTGGCCTCCTTCCTCCCTCTCTGTTCGCAACGAGGAAACGTATTCACGGGTTAGCCGCTGGTGAAGGAACGAAATGTGACCAGGTCGCTGTCGCGGACAACGGGACAATTAAGAGGAAGCTTTATTGTAATCGAGGGGACAGAGTATCGGATGGAACGAGTTCTGAAATCTTGTTCAAGGATTTTCTGAGCGGATTTAAGAGTTGCGTACTTGGTGGACGTCGCAGGAAACACGGTGGCTGCGCGATGAATCGCTTCAGCGGGCCAGACTTTCCGTTCTCCGCTCGAAGATCTCGGTCTCGAGCGAAAAATACGCGAGTACGTAATTCGTTGGAAGTTGTGTTCGAAGCTGAACCCGGTCGAGAATGTAATTCGAGTTTGTTGCGTGCGGAGAATTATTTTCACGCCGCGGGAGTAATTCCACGCTGCAAATAATGTCTTAAATATGGACGCTTCTGAAGGCGGGGTAATTTGTTCCGATGAAAATTTTCAATTCTCCGTTAATTATTTTACGCTCCGAGCTGTAATTTTATTCGAGTTACTACTACGAAAATTTCACAAAATTGAGGAAGACAAAATTCGCGGCTGGAAATTAGATTAACAATTACCGTGAAAATAACCGTAATTGCTTCGCGTAAGTGCGATAGCGGTGTACCTGGCAAACAAACGTTTTATTTGCGAACAAGCGTAAAACGAATCACTCGTGAAATCGAGCTCGATTAGCTCTCTCTCTGGTTGCTTCCAATTTATTCACGAGACGCTTAAACCTTGCCGCGAAAATAATTGCGAAATATTTTCTCTCAGGATACCCTTAACCTTCACCCTCTAAATACGAGCGGACGAAAAGCCAGCCCCCATCGAACAGCGCGCCCCTGCATCCATATTTCCGCGACGATTCGTAATGGATCGAGGATCCTGGACGGACAGGACGTTCGTTCGCAAAGGGGTCGTCATCGCGAGGAACGAGGCTGACGGATCCTCGGGTTTATGGACCGAGCGGCCGCGAAATTTCGCTGGCCGCCACTCTCCCGGAGGGCTCGTTTAATTTTTAATTAAGCTCGTGCGGAGCCCCGTCCGTAAAACCGCGTCGAGGATCTACCGGGTGTGCCGTGGCGATCCTCTTTTCTCCCAGCCCAGCCTATCGGCCTTAAAACGGCCGTTAAAGTCGAGGCAATTCGCTCCGAGCCCGGGCAAGATATCCTAAAACGACGTCCCGAATCGGGGAGCAAGGAGGAGGACCAGTCGAGTGGATGCGAATATTTCACGGCCACTGCTGGCCGAATATTAGACTGGCAAATAAGTTTCGCGCATCGAGATTGCACTTCCCCGACGGGAGGATCGAGAGTGTTCCGCGGATTTTTTGCTTCCGCAGGGTCTTCGAGGTTCTTATGACCCAATCGCGGTCCCGGCTCTTTAAAAGGCTTCTTAATCCCTCCTTGCCCCGAGCGAGAAGTGTAAAGAAACTTGTTTCTGGTTGTTGGCGTCGAAAAAATGTCGGCGCGAGAACGCGAGCTTCCCGCGAACAGAAAAATAAGAATAATAAGCGAGCGTTACCGTGAATTCGACAAACGCGTCGAGAACGCCACCCCCGCTCAGCCGCTTGGAATAATTATTAGAGGTGCAGCTAAACATTAGCGGACGGAAATATCCGCGGAAATTGAATACCTGGCGTGGCAGACACCCAGAGGCGCGGAGAACTTTCGCTGGAGGCTAAATATATTAGGAGGGAATATATTTACGAAGCGCGGAGGGCGAGAAACGTTCGCGTCGGGGATAAATTCTCTCGGTCGTAGACGGAGGAGCCGAAATATTGAAACGTCTCGAGAGTGGAGCAGGTCTTCGAGGCTCGGATAAAAGTTTCCACGTGAAACAGACCGTGGCTTCGATACGACTTTGACCGATACTCGAGGGCTGCCGCGCTCAAAGGATCGGAATCGGGGCTGCCCGCCCCGCAAAGATATTTCACCCTTATCGGATCGTCCACGGTACGCTGGCGCGGCGACTTCCGCGCCACGGCCAGCGAATAAACAGAATAAAACAATTCGCCAATAATAACGCGACAAATCGGACCAGCGAGAGGGAAGAAGACTGGGAGACATTTAAAGTATTTCGTGGAATCACGAGGACGAGCTATTATCGAGAAAGGATTCCGCCATTCAGTATAGTCTTACGTACCCAAGGCAATGCTGGTCGTATTGTTACTGCGCTTTTCTGCTTTCGCGAATAAGTCTGATTCGACTTTTTGGGACGCGAATTTCTCGCGACTCTCCCCGATATTTCCACGGGAAATATCTTACTCTGGTCAAATTCTCGAGAACATCGGTTCAGCAAAAGGAAATTTTACTCATTGGAGTGTTTACGAACTTCGTCTATGAACTGAAAAAATACAAAAACCAGTGGAAGGAGGAAAAACTCGTGTCATCCATTGTTCAGCAAGCGGAAGACGAGGTGTAAAGCGGACATCGGAAGTGGAAGAGGAAATTCACGGCGTCGGATATCGGCGAAGCGTAACGCGTACGCCTAATCGTCGAAATTAAGAATTATAGCGCGCCATTGCGCCGCCATCCTTTCCCATTCTCCTTGGACCCGTAGCAGCGAAGACGCTCAGACACCGCCGGTAATAAAACACCCCCGCGAGCCGCCTGCTCGTCTACCACTCTTTCGCCTTAGAAGGTGCCGCGATGAAAACGAACAGCGGCGAAGAAAGCAAGCCCGTGGAAAACACCTACGCGTCTTTCGGGCCTCTGCGCGCGCGTCTCGCCGGGTGAAAGTGAGCGGGCCGGAAATTAAGGTCGCCAGGCAATACTCCTCCGTGTGTCGACCCAAGTTCATTCTCCGTTCTATTTGCCCAGGCTAATGGAACCCACCCAACGCGGCTCCGTCTGCCTGCGTCCGTGTCTTTTTTCCCAATAAAGAACAACTCGTCATTTGCATAATCCTGTACGACGCGTAACGCGTGAGTCGATTCGCGTCTAGGATTCTGCCATTTTGGTGAACGCTCGCCCCTGGTTGCAACGAGAACGATGGTCTCGATCTTGTTTACGCTTCTCGTTAACGAACTAGTTGTACTACGGCGATATAAGATCGTTCTCCGCTAAAATAGACTCTGTTAGGACAGAATATTCTGAACCCGGCCCCGGGAAGGGACACGAGTCTGCTACCTCGCCTTAAGGGCATACGCAGCAGACTCTGTTAGGACTTCAGAATTTTCTTCCACCCGGATGTGCACGCGTATCTACCCCCTACGTTATCGAAGCAGATTTCTGAAGCGAAAAATTTCGATCGCCACGGGTCGAGGCGGCTGTTGGCGAGCGGAATCACGGTGCACACGCGTATCCGCGTTAAGGAGAGCTCTTTCGCAGAGAAACGCGAACGCTACGCGCCTCTGTAGGCCGCGACGCATCCACGTATAGCGATGTATCGACCTTCGCAGCGCTTTAGAAGTTAATCGGATTTAGCGTGGTGCCGCGCGCGCGGATATGATCCACGGCCCAATACATGGAAAGTATCCTCGTCCACGGAATATAGGAGGCAACTATTGTAAGAGGAACCCGCGTAGTATCGATCGGAGGGACCCGGTTACGTCGCGGTTTCGTGCCTCCGCGACGCGACGTCCGCCGGAATCCAACCCCTTTTTCCCGCGCGCGCGAGCCACGGCAAAAACAAATAAACGGCTGGCGAACAGCGGCAGACCGTTGTTTCGAGCTAACCGTTTCACGACGAATGCCTTCCGTTCCGTTCCACGCGGAACTTCTGCCCGCAATTAGCAAGGCCAGCCAAGCGGAACGGCCGTTGTCGCAAGGTGAACGATTTCTTTCGAATGCAAATCAACCGAACCGATCCACGTACCGCACTGCGACGCTGATTTGTATTTTGCGCGGCGCGAGGTGACGCGATCGAAGACGACGAGCGCGGCCCGTCGAATGGCGCGGTGGCTGAACTTGCCACGGCGTTTCCATGTCACGTGTGTCCGTTTCCATGGGGGGTGAAAGTTGCCCGCCTCGCGGAGGGTTCGTTTCGCATTTCTTTGTGTTACTTAGAAGCGGACCGTGTGCCAGACTTTATCGACCAAACCGTGCCAGGTGTTGCACCGGGGGAAATGTTACATGATAATGGCCCGTCGAATGTTTCGTTGTAAGGCGTGAAATATTTATTTCCGGATGCGCCGCTCGCGACGCCCTTAAAAGCTCGAGGTCGCTGAAGCTAACCAGTATCGATGTGGAACTGTTTCTGCCGTCCTCGCGGACCTTAACGGTGTGCTTTTCGAAATAAAGAATGATTAAACCGCGGTTTATGCAGGACTTAACCGAAATAAATGGCCGCCCTCTAAGAACGAAGGAGGGTTATATATAAATATAGTCCTTCTCATATTTGTGTTACTGAGTTATTCAAGAAAAGCTGGGACCCCGCGTCGCTTTACATCCGAAAGCACTCGAAGGAGGGTGGAAAAAAGCGGGAACGCACCCCTGACAGTATCGACATCGAGGAATATTATGAAAGAAGCTGAAACGCTCCAAAACTCCGACCCTTTCGATCGATATGTTCCGCCAGCTAATTAGCAATTCCAAAGACGTCCAACCCCTTTCCGTACTCACAATTTGACAAATAACGTGTGGGGAGAAAATTTCAACGTTACCCGCACGAGAAAAATTAAAATATCGATTACAAACGGTTTCCACAAGCCTTCCATTCAAACGTCCAACGAATACTTTGTCCGTTCGTGTCGCACCACGCTACGAAACCCATCAACCGGTGACGCAAAAACATTTATTATCAAGCAAATGACCAAAGCGCTACCAGCGAGGGACCTTCAGTATCCCGTCCATCTTTCAAACGCACCGGTCGGCAGCCAGCAATTAACATCAGAATATTAGAAGTAAACAGCACGGAAACCCGATACAACTCCTTTTGAATGGTTCCTCGGCGTCAATGGTCGGCTGATTTCAGCATTGTCAGGATCCTCCGACCCGTAGACCATGCGAGCCAGTCGGATCCCATAGCTGGCCTCGTCGTAAACCATAAACGCGATATTATTGCCGCTGCATCTACATAAGTACGTAAAAAAAAAAAAAAAAAAGAAATAAATAAATCCAAAATCAGTTTCACCCCTGCGTTTACTTTAATTGTTCGCTATTGCTGTCCAGCTCGTTCGTTATTCGAAACAGCTTTGGAGCCTGTTCGAGGCGAGAGCTCTCTTTTCCCGTGGGCGAGCGTTTTAACGATTGCAAGTTAAATTGCGCGGCACGCTATTATAACTTTATATCCTCGTTAGACTGTCCGGGAGAGCATCGCGTCCGATATACGTACTTTTGAGGTGGGCCCCGATTTATTGCTGCGCTCTGTTCAAATTTCCGACTGCACGCCACGCGGATGTTACTCGAAATTTCCTGAACGCGCGTTTTCCAACGTTCGAGCGGCATTCCTTCAGCGGGATGGAAAAAACGGGCACGCGTTACCGCCGTTCAAATTAATTAGTTTCATTGCCGTTCGGACGCGCGTTGCGCGGACTGCGAGGATGAAGTAGTCGTTACAATGGCGACGATTCTACCGGCTCGGGGAATTAATTAAATTAGGGGAACCGATAGCCTCCGCGGACGCAAAAATTAATGAAATCAGAAGTGGATCGGGTAACGATACGCTCGCTAAAAGCAGATTTCCATTAAGTGATTAATATTCCCCTGTTACGACTTTCGACCGGCTGAAAACGCTGAATATCCAAATAAACAGGAGCTCGAAAGAAGGTTCCGCGGTTTCGAGCAGCTCGAATCGCCCAGCGACGTGTAGCGAGTCTGAAAATTTAATTAACCGCCTCGACCACCCGCCTACGATCGGCGTATTAACGTGAATTAAACGAGAACAACAAGCGGGAATAAATCGAACGCGGGCGAGCCGCGGACGGCGAGAAAGGTTGAAACGTTTCATCTTGGCTGATTTGCTCCGATTAATGCGAGCCCGTGGTGGTTGTTTAAGCGGGGTGGAAAGAAAAACGGGGCCGGGGTGATTCGTTCGCGGGTTGAATTTAACGGCCGTTTCAATTTCGGATGGAAAAACGGAGGGGCGCCGCGCGCGGAAAGCGAGCGATCGAACGGCAATCTCTCTAAAAACCGGACGCGGGCTTCGCAGAGCCATCGCGTGTCTGGCCGCGACGCGCGATATTTTTCGCGGCCAGCGAATTAGCTGATTACTTTTCCTGCCGCAATTACGCGCGACGCGTAAACGCGACCAGCCGCGAGTTCGCGTGGACCAACCCCGCTGATCGAACCCGTTTGTTCGAACGTGAAAAACGCCACTTGACATTGTCATCCGTCAACGACGACCCCACAAATTGCAGTCTGATTTCGCAAAGTCCCTTCGAAAATTAATTTAAATTAACAGCTCGTTCAAAAGAACGAAACTCGAACACTTAAAAGGGTGCACGTACGACGGAGAGCGACGAAGCTCGCAGCCATGACTGATGAGGATGTAACCAGCCGGTTCTTTTGTCCGTGGCTTTTATCGTTAACGAATTTCAAACGAGCCTGCGAAGGCTCGATCTCGCGATCGGCTCGACTGCAAACGTCCAGCCGCGAGTTCGCTTGGACCAACCCCGAGAGCGACTGATCGTTTGTTCGAACGTGAAAAACACCACTCGACATTGTCATCCGTCAACGACGACCTCACAAATTGTAGTCTGATTTCGCAAAGTCCCTTCGAAAATTAATTTAAATTAACAGCTCGTTCAAAAGAACGAAACTCGAGCACTTAAAAGGGTGTGCGCGTACGAAGATTCGCGTAGAGACGACGGAGAGCGACGAAGCTCGCAGCCATGACTGATGAGGATGTAACCAGCCAGTTCGTTTATCCGTGGCTTTTATCGTTAACGAATTTCAAACGAGCCTGCGAAGGCTCGATCTCGCGATCGGCTCGACTGCAAACGTCCAGCCGCGAGTTCGCTTGGACCAACCCCGAGAGCGGCTGATCGTTTGTCCGAACGTGAAGAACACCACTTCGACGGGAATGGAAATAGAAGATCCTGACATTGTCATCCGTGAACGAGGATCTCTAAAATTGTAGTCTGATTTCGCAAAGTCCCTTCGAAAACTAATCTAAATTAACAGCCCGTTGAAAAGAACGAAACTGGAGCACTTAAAAGGGTGCACGTACGACGGAGAGCGACGAAGCTCGCAGCCATGACTGATGAGGATGTAACCAGCCGGTTCTTTTGTCCGTGGCTTTTATCGTTAACGAATTTCAAACAAGCCTGCGAAGGCTCGATCTCGCGATCGCTGGTGCCAGCGATATAGGGGCATCTCTTTATTGGCCATTTGCCAGTTCGGCAGTGTACCGTGCGGCTCGACCGACTCGATGGTAAACAGCCAATAGGGAACTTCCAGCGATTCACGTAGCCGCCTTTGAAAACCCTGCCGTTCGTGTGTAACCATTGTACTGTGATTGAAGAGGCTAATTTAGATGGACGCGCGGTGTACGCGCACCCCGCGCCGCGGTACGAACCAACTCTCCTCAGGAGTGTTCCTCCGCCGCCAGACAAATGACCGGCAACTGACCTCGGCCACGTTAAGAAGATTGAACGCCGAATCCTGACGTCAGATTTTATACTCTGTTACACCACCGCCCACGCCCGTCCACCCCGGCTCCTCCTTGGCATCCGAGAAAAACCCACCCCCAACAAGTTAAATCGGCGCCAAGTCGGATGCAAAACGATCCACCCGATCTCCTCCATCTTCCCGATCCCCTTCAACGGTCCGCTGTAACGGTGGAAAAAGCTTGGTATCGAGATCGCTGGTTTCGCATGGTAATTAGCGGCGTCGGACGAACGGCCCTCGATTCGAAGAGTAATTAAGGGATCTGGTTTTTAGCCAATTTTCTAACTACGCTGCGGACCATTAAGGTCGACTTTAACAAATCTCCCTACCTCGCGGAGAATAAAGAATACGCGAAGCGGAGGATCTTTCCGCGGCTTTTGTAAAATGCTGAATAATGGGCAGCGATTTTGAGGGAAGTCGCTATTGGCCGAATGGAATTACGATGCTGCTTTTCGAGACGTCTTCGAGACGAGCCTCGCGACGGAAACGATGTTCGCGCGATGATGCGGTAGCGTCGCGAAATATCTTCCGAGCTTCGAGTCGCGCGAAAAATGTTAAAATTCCAGTAAACGAGCTTCTGATGATCTTAATTGCGCCACCGGGCGAATTTTAATTCCGTCTGAGAGCATCCGCGTGATACGGACGCATAATTGCGTGGTTATGGAGAAAATACGTCTTAATACTATTATAACAGAGCCAATCTATTCAGCTCAGACCAGAGCCGGTAGTCTCAAAGCGGAATTGATCTTGCTGCTGCGTTATCTCCTATTCCTAATGATCCACCATTGTGCCCTGCAGTTACTGCTATAATGGGGCGAGAATAATACTATTGATTACGCTTAACTGAAAGTGGTCCTCGTTTCTACGCGTACACAGCATCATCCGTTGGACCACGCGTTGTCCACCTGGACGAGCGCGCTAAAAAATGCATCCACTGGACCACTGTACACGTGGTTCGACAACAGCGCTATTCGATTCTTGGGAGCGTAAACCCTCCTCGCGTTCTCCAACTTCGTCACACTCGTCGTCGCGAGTCAGTCTCGAGGAATTAAAAACGAAACGACAGACGAATAAAAAGCTGGTCGTTTCCGAAATTCCATTAAAAACAACCGTGGATATCCCTTAAAATCCCGTGGACAAACACCAGCGTTGTCTAAATGTTTAGCGTCCATAGCCGGGGCTAATATTTGCCCCGCGATATCATTTTTGGACACCGCTTTGTCGGGCCGCGTACGTACAGAGCAAACAGCGAGGGGGAGCAAAGAGGCGGCACGGTTTCGCGCGGGAAACGGGGTGAAACGAGCGATACGCCTAGGAAAGGATTAAACTGCGGAACAGGGAGAACGCGGGTGGAAGAAACGAGCGCAGTCCCGAGGAGAGAAAGGGAGAACGAAGGGCGCGCGAAAGGAAAAAAGGGCCAGAGAAGAATAGTAACGACGCGACTACCATTTCCGGGTACAATGCGCTCATTACGGCTAGGTGGATGCGCGCACGTCGAGGCGAGCCTGGTAAACTGTATCAAACAGTACCAAACGTGCAGAAGGTTCGTCAGCTCGCGCGAACGCGTCTTTTTGTTGGCGTGCGTGCGACGAGGCGTCGTCGCGACAGCATCGATGGTCTCTCGCCACGACCACCTGTGCTCGAGGAAGGCGTACAGGTCTGAATTTTTATTTTTATTCGAGTCGTCTCGAAGCGTCCGAAGAGTCTCGAGGAAAACTTGCATCGGTTCCCATCGTTGATTGCCACCATTGGTACCAGCCCCTATCGGCGGCCATTCTCGGCGAACTCGAAGCTTGTTGGGACAATTTGCTTGAGTACTTCGACTACGGGTAGAAAGAGAGAAGATTCGGCCGGATCACGGGCCGTGGTACCCGAGGAGACAATAACGCGAGGTCCTGGACGATCCTGGTAATTGTCGAAGAGCCAGGGGACGAGCGGGAGAGAAGTGGACGCGGAAGATCGCGCGGAAAAATGTCGGCTAAAAGGAACGGTCCGGCGATCGACGCATATTTTCGTTCGCGTCCAAGAAACGGACAGAGGGAGAGAGAGAGAGAGAGAGAGGGGGGGCGAGGAACGTGAAAGGGCGAGTCTACTCGAGCTATCTGTTCTAGGGAGGATTTTGAGCCAACGAAGCCACCCTCTTGTCCCAGAAAACAAAAGAGCAGCGACTGTTGCTCGCTCGTCCCCTCTCCAACCCCCTTTTTTTTCGCATCCTCCCATCCCGCCTCTACCCCTGCTTCACTCTGCCTCGCCGCGTCGCACACGCTCTCCCTTTGCCTCCTTTCTTTTTTTCTTTTCACCACCAAACGTCGATGTTTCTTCTTCTTTGTGATTCCGTCTCTGTCCCCGGAGTTCTCTCCTCTCTCTCTCTCTCTCTCTCTCTCTGGTCGTTCTGCCAAGTACCGACGACGATATTGATTCCGCCATTTACTCCAGTGCTACTTCCACGAACACGTCTCAGGCGTACCTTTTCCCTTTGACTCGTGTCAATTCGTGGAATTAAGCGCGACGCGGTGCTCGCTCGTCCCAGTGTAGAATTAATCGTACGGATTATTAAGACGAGAAGGGGTCGGACGGCATTTCTAATTTCTCGACGACGATCTCTCGGCGTCTCCAGTCGGATGTCCTTCTGCAGAGCGCGGAGCATAGCTGCGTTATCTTTAAAGAGGAATCCGAGTCAGCACTGCCTCGGGGGATTAAATAGGCTCGGAGATACGGTCGTAAGATAACCGTAGCTCGGCATCGTCGCGGCTTCTCAGGATTTTTCAGCGGGGCCGCGCGCGATTCAAGTGTGGGATCACGGGTTCAATCGGGGCCCATAATGTTATCTCGATCGTCGTCGCGGAGCCTGCACCTAACATTATCCTCCCACTCCTCGGTCTAACAGTCGCTTACAATCTCGGTAATTCGCCATTCGCATCCCAGTTGCCGTAATCGATGATAGTTTTTGAATAATCTTCGACTTTCTCCCCATCGCGTGCACGTGTACGAACAATCGCTAATGTGCATACTCGTTTGCCGCGATCACGGGCTCGAAGAACGTCCGCTGGCCAGCGTAAGTGATTTCGAATGTTAACTCGACTCAAGGGTCGCGCCCCATTGTATTCGAAAGGTACGCGAGAAACTCGAAACACGACAGATCGGTGGCGTTTTGAACAGTCGATATTCGATGTTGATATTAAACCACTTCGGTCACAGTAACCCCGTCCCATGTTCGGGAATTAATTACTCCCACTGATCGATAACCGACGCAATAATCGTTACCAACCGAGACCATTTGAAAATCAGATTATTAGCATCGATCGACGACGCCCGTTCTTCCTCCGTCCTCCGTCGCGAGGGTCCATTTTCCAGCTCGTAGCCGCCGCTTTTTCAGTCCATTTCGCTCGCTCGTCAGCCGGCTGAACGCGGCGCCGATATCGCTGACCCGAATTATCGCGGGAAAAATTCGCAACGGGGGTGGCTGTGCCCCGCGGGGACACAATAATCTCCGAAAGATAGGATACCTACTTTTTCTCCCCTCTTCACGCCGGACCAGCCGCTTTTTCACTTCGCCCAGCCATTTCTTCCGTTCTCCCACCTGCCCCCTCCTCGCCATACCCGCCTCTTCAGCGTCGCGCAGTCACTTCGGCCAAGTACCTCCGCGCCAACAGAAAGACAGAGACAGAGAGTATCGACTTCCCTTCTCCTATCCCACGCGCCTTTTTTCTTCCACCCTTTTTTCCCTATCTCGCGACTCTCCTTTTAAATCTTCCGCCTCCGCCTCGTCTTCTTCTTCTTCTTCTTCTTCTTCTTCTTCACCGTCGCCTTCTTCCGCTCCTTCGCCGGACTCTTTGCATCGAGGCAAGCCGGTATCGCGAACCAGCCGACCATTTTAAGAAGATTTCGTGCCGGAGGAGTCGCGCAGGATGAAATAATCCGGAAGATACGGACCAACCCTGGCGATGCACGCGCGACTCCCGCGAATTTTTCACCTTAATCGACTACTCCTCCTTGGCGGTTATCCAAATTCTTACTTATCTTCGCGTTATTGTTGCTACCCTTAGAATCTTCGCTGCGACTTCAAACGATTCTTCTGCAGGCCACGTGGATACGTTTGCCCTGTGACTTTTGCCAAGGTTGGGGCTAAAGGTTCGCGTTCCACACTCGCTCGCCTCGTTGCTACGCGAGCGTACAAAGAAACGAGACAATCAACGACGATCGTCGTCCCGTAGCGTCTCTGCGCGGAGACCTAGAACCTGGTGAGCGCAGTCTCCGGGACAATTACCGGGAAAATTGTGCAGTGCCGCTATTTACCTCGGGTAAATTGACAATTTATGATAGCGCGATTACAGCTCTAATCGGCTCGTCGACCGTCTTTGTCGATCGCAGTGCAGCCGCGCTGGTTCGCGTCTCGTTCGTCGATTTAACCGTACATTTTACCGGCTGATTCACCAGAAACGATAAATAGCTCTCTGTCGAGTTCCGGCGTGCAGGGATTGAGAAACTTTCGAGAAAACAGAGTTCGATGGAAACGGTAAATATCTCTGTCTGGTTCGAAAATGGAGGAAACTTTCGAGAGAAAAACAATAAACACCTCCCCCCCCCCCGTTCTTTCTCTCTGTCGAGTTTTCCAATAGAGAAACTTTTCAGAAAATATTATCCTCTATCTAAATAGCGTTGGCGAAGGTGAACGAGATTACGGTGAATTACGCGAAATTCGAGGGGACAGGAACGAGTGGAATAACAAAAGCAAGGTGGAAAACGTCAGGTTTTACGTCACGAGAGGAGACGAGCATTCCCGTGGCACGTATAGACTGATTTATTCCCAGCCTTCAATTCAGAAACAATTAACGAACGACGAACTCTGCACGAAGATGGCCGGATAACGAGGAGCCGAGCAAACAAAGCGTCTCGTCATCGCGGTATGCAAATCCGATCGTGCACGCTTGAATATTATTCAAATGACCCGTTTGGCGTCTAACTAAATAAAATGGAATCTCGAAAACATCGTCTCGCGGCAGCGATCGTAAAAGTGCGCCGCGAGATGCTGTCGTAAATTAAGAGCGACAAATTTCCCTTGCTCGCGGTCGAATGCGAGAAAAATCTGCCTAATTAATCGAAAGCTCTAACTTTTAGACCCGCATGGAAGATGGAAATCGCGCGGTCCGGCGAAATCTCGTTCGCGTGGAAATTTCTAAGCCTGGTAACGAGGAGGCGAGCGAATAACGCGCCGCGTCATCGCGGCATGCAAATCCGTCGGCGCGCGCTCGAATTTTATTCGAGTGATCTGTCTACGGCGTATAATTCGGAAATTCAGAGGGCCGCGTACCGCGCACCGCGAAACGTAATTAATGCATTGTTAATCTAGTATCCCGCAGCGTAGCTCGCGTCGTCGAGCGAGACAGAGAGGCGAGCGGCGGCCATCCGGGCACGGAACGGAAACAAAACGCTCGAAAATCGCTGAACGAGTTTTTTCGAGCTTCCTGTCTGTCCTCGAGCACTTGCCTCTTTCCTGGTGCTACGCGTGTGCACTCGGCCCTCGTTGCATACGACGACGTGCAATTCCGCGGGGCCCACGTGTGCGGTTTTATCGATTAAAACACGAGCTTCGACGCGTATCAGCGAAATATCACTTAATTTGCAGCCAGTTTGCCTGTCGCTTAAATTTTCGCGTAACCGACCACGGTAGAACGGAGTAACGAGTTTCATTTCGAAGCTTCGAAGTTTCATTTCTTTTGCGCTCCGAATTAATCTGCTGATGCGCCTGTTCATATGACAATCCGACGAGATTTTATGAAAAATCTTCCTGGAATTCAGAAATATCGCTAATTACTTAATTAAACTCCATCTGGGAAATTGGCGAGAGACACGTGGAGATAATTAAACGATTCCGCGAAGGGTATAAAAATGAATTTCGCCGTTCGTGGAAAACAACTGCGTTACAGCCGCAGTTGTTATATTAAGCAACGACGAAACGTTAATTATAACTGAAACAACGTAACAGTACGCGATAATGCAGTTCGAAACGCGTTCACTCGCAGAAACAAAGAGGAGACGGTACTTGGAAATGGGAAATTCCAAGCGCGCAACAAAAACGACCATCGAGGAGGACGGGCGACTGGTGTTTTAAACGAAGGGACGCGGCAAAACAGCCGGGAAAGTTTGATTTACAGGAACCGCGGATTCTCGAGCGACGCGTATCGACGCGTATATATACGCAAATGCATCAAGGAAGAAGAGAGCAAACAGGTGTCTGGTCGTCTCGACGGACGTCAAATGAGTGCAATTAAATTTAACGACTTTTCCCGCGCCTTTAACTTGAACTTTTCTCCCCGCGGACTTTCAAGTGGCCACGCTCCGCCATTATGCGAGCATCGAGCCACAGGTTCTGTCCATTTCCCGACTTGATGATGTACATACCAACCGTAATTCCAGCAATTTTTCCAACACCTTCCCACCGCGTCCCTCGCCTCCCCGCGACATTTTATTATTCACGTTTCATCGGCATTGCTCTTCAACCCGCTCCGTTTCTGCCCCCATAAATGGGAAAAGACCCGGCTAAATATCTCGCAAATTGTGCAGCGTTATTTATATTAATATACCAGGTATGTGCGAGGGCGCATGCAAGTCGAAAACTACGACACCATTGCTTCGTTCCAGGTACCGTTTTCAAGGGGATGGAATTTAAAAATTTTATGAATACTAGACGCGTGCCTAATTCGCTGGCTCGTTATTAAACGCGAGTGGTAGAATCGACAGATAAAAGCGAGGTCTCCCTGTAGAAAAAGGGTTTACAGCTCGATCGACCACGTATAAGAACATCAGACGCAAAGCATCGCTTTTCTCAGATGTTCGTCTTGGCACAATTTTTTCTTCTTCAATTGAAGCAAAAGTAACGAAGAACACTCGAGAGCGTCATACGCTGAAACGATACGACAGGAGCGTTTTAACAGTTTGATCGACAATTTCGCGATCGAAACGGCGAACACTTGCCATCATCCGGTCGCACCTGTCTATCACCCTTTCAGACGCCATCAAATTATGATCGACGCCCCCCGCCTCGATTCCGTTTACGCGACCATATTCCCTCTCTCGATACGCAGCCATTTCCGCGGGGCCAACCCCACTCGGTTTCATCCACCAGCCGAGTCGACGTAGGTACTAATCTACTCGAGGCCAGGGAAACGCGCTCGTCCAACGGAACGACGCTGGATCACGCAATAAATAAAAGCGTACAGCCGAAATTGAAATAAAAGTCAGAGAGATCGTTCCGCCCCCGCGCGGATCGTAGCCGGCTTTTAAAGAAATTGGCTAACGCGAGGAGCGCGGGCTTCTCGCCTCGAACCGTGCGCGATATACGCGATATGACGCGGAATACGTTCCTCGACGTGTGCAGCTGCGGTATCGCCTCGATACGCGTCGATATTTTTCCCCGAGCGATACGAATTTCCGCGTAACAACCCGCGACGAGGGAAACCGACGCGCGTCGCTGCTCCCGCCGCTGGAATTCGGCCGTTCTCCGCGTCGAAACCCTTCGACGCGCTCGCACGTACGCTCGAGGATACGCGGAACAAACGACCGCCGTGGAAATGTTCCGCTCGAGCGGGCGGGCTCGCGAAATTTCGACTTCTCGTCGATCTGGCCCCTAACCAGAGCTTCGAGACGAAAAGAAACGCGACTCGTCAGCGGGCTGAACGAGATGGTTTGGCGGGGATGGTAGCCAGCCGGGTGAGAGGGTTGCCGCGGAGGAATCGGATGATTAAGCGGGATCTGCGAATACCGGAAAACCGAGATAGGACCAAGTCGCGGAGGTTTGTCGAGACTTTTCGAGAAGCGATCTCGATTCTTCGTCGTATGCAGGTTACACTCGGAGCGGTTCAAAGTGTTCCACCGTGGATGATATCAACACTGAAATTGCAATCCTGGACTCTGAAATCGCGTCGTTTATCAAAGGGTTAATTCTGCCCCTGATCAAAGAGACGCGGACCAGCGTCTGTCAGAAGAAATCTCTGGTTCTCCGAAGGAATGCTGCCGAAGGCCTTCCAACATCGAGGGCCACAGGGATCGCCGAGACGTTACTCTCGGAAGAAAATTCTCGCCGCGAGAAGCGCGCCGTCTACGCGTACATATATAACGAACTTTTTAGTGGGAACATGTTTTTGTACTCAAGCACCGTCTCAAGACCATTTTAGCATCAAATGATGTAACTACGCGCGGACCACACGCGGGAAATATGGTATTTTCTAGCGGCGGCCGACAAGGGACAGACGGGGAGAGAACGCGCAGGGTGCCTATTATTAAACCGCACCTCATACGCTCGGATACACCAGTTGTGTCTTTCCCCGTCCAACGAGCAAGTGTCAGCCCTGACGACAAAGGCGTATACGAGCAATCACGACGTTTACTCTATCTCTGAGAGCCGCGAAGCTTACCCCCCTTTCCTCGTCGAATCTCGCTCGCCTCGCGGGCCCTCGATGCGCGGATTCGGATTAATTTCCATCGCAGGATCGACGGGAATATTTTTACGAAACGCGCCGGACAAACATGATCGTTTAAATCCCCATTCAATTGCCGCCTGGAAAAATATCGCCGTTCCGCGTCCCTCTCGCGCTGATCGGCCCTACTTCCGGTGAATTCGCGCGACGCAACCCCTTCCAGGTCGCAACTATCGCGACACGCGGAGGAAATTCGCGCACGCGTTGAAAATTCACGGAATCGCGACGAGGAGGGTCGGAGGGAATGGAAAGAGGGCCACGCGCGCTGGGCGGAAAAAAGAGGGAGAACGCGACGGGGAAAATACCGCGGAATATACCGCCGGGTCGGGGATCATTAAAACTCCTCCAGCACCGTTCGCACTTGAACGTATTTCACGCACGGTTGTACGCGAGGCTATTGTGCGGGCACCGGTTCGTCGGTTATCGCGCGCGGCCACGACTATTTCCACCGACCGGCTTTTATATTATCTTTACGCGTATGCGGTGAACCCGGAAAGGAACGTATTCCCCGCGTATTCGTCGCGTATTCGTCGCGACCAGGGATTCACCCGTCGTCGTTCCTTCCGCGCAGCCACGGCTCTGGCCTACTTCCGCGATTTTCAAACGGCGAGAAACGCGACCCAGAAAACGCGTCGCTCGAGCCTGGGAAGGAAAAAACCGCCTCTGCTGTCGAGTATAACACTTGGTCGCCGCTTTCCGCGCGGCTAATGACATTGAACGTGGCCGATGAAACGGGCCGTGTGAACCAAAATGGCGGGGCGCGTCGGAGCGCGCGCGACCGGCAACAATTCCGTGAGAACTCGATCGACGTCTCGCAGCTGGATTCAAGGAATTGTACGCTCGCGGATTCGAGCCACGCGGGGAACTGGTCGCGAGGTCAAGAAAATCAGCCTCCTCGAGGAGGAGTCCCCACTTTGAATACGAACGAAAGCAAAAGTGTATACCGAAACGGTATCGCGGCGTGTACGTACCATGCACGGTGACTCACGGATGAATTTCAAAGAGGTACGACGTGTCGCAGGATCGACAATAGCAAGCCAGTCGGGTTTCGCAACAGCGTTATCTAACAAACCCTGTGTTACGCGCACCGGTGTGCCTCTTTATTGTATTTAGAAATGGAGGACGCGCACCGCGAGCGTGAATGCCGAGTGACGTACGGAGTCACGCAACGCGTACGCTCGGACTCGCGTACTTCCTCCCTCTCTTCTGTACGCGTCGACGTTGGTTGCCATTGGGACGCTACGAGATTCCCCGCGCGTTCGAGTATCGGACGCGAAATCGAAAAGCGCTCCCATTGCGTCGAATAATCCGCGCCTGGGTCTCCGAGAGGGTGCAAAGTTGCGCGTCGCGTTTGCGCGATCCTAGTAAGTAGCTTCCGGGTAGAAGTCCGATAGGCACTCGAGCGAATTCGCGATGAAGTTTCTCTCCCGTGTCGGAGATAGCTCCGCTAAGGGTCTGAGAAAGCAGCGATCAGCACTTCATTAGCGCGTTCTCAGACTTCTGACGAAGCCAACGGCGACGCGCCGCGCCGGTGAAATGTCGCGGCGCTCTTCTAAAAGGATACGGCTCACACCCGGAAGACTCGAACAACAACGAACGACAAAACCCCGGGCTGGTGAAAGCCTAGTAGATAGATAATTCCACCGAGGAAAACCACTTCCTGCACCGTAATCCCGTCGACGATTTGAACCGAAACCGAGTCGCGACTACGAATCGCTTTCTCGGTGAGAAGTTTGCGACGGAATCGATCAGCGAGCCAATGACGAGTCGCGCAGATCGATCGACTTCGTTCTCCGTGGCCTCTCGAATTTATACCGCCGAGGGGCGACTAAAGAATTGGTCTTTTCCTGATTTTCATTTCAGATATAGACGAGTTAAAAAAAAAAAAAATAGCCAAAGTATTTGGAGAATTTGAGTCGTACAAATTTTCGTGAAAACGGAGGGCGAATTACGCCAAGTGACAAGCTGATGGGAACGTATAACCCTATCTGCGGCTACGAACGATTCCGCTTATACGTCGTGACGTCAGAATTCTCAGATACACATATAGATGCAGGACATGTGTCGACCGATCGACAAACATCGTCGCGCGACGAAGAGGCGAGCGGTATTAGAAAGGGTAAATCCATCCACCGTCTTTCGGTGGGCCCGAGAATAGTTGTAGCGTTTAGCCTAAGCGCGCGCCAGCGGCAATTTATGACGCGATAATTCGGTTGTTTTGCCACTGAAAGTTCGCGCGCCACTTAGCAACAGTGCTAAGCTTATTTTCGCCGTTTTCCCCATTAATTTTGCCCCGAACTCCGCCACCGATTCGCGTCCCTATAATTAAAGAGCTGAGAAAACGGGAAGACAATGTACACTGGATATGACTGGCATTAATTAACCCCGTAAGCTCGACAACAGGGGAGAAGAATAGATTGGACCTTGGATTGTTGAACTTGGTCCAAGACAACTCGATGCGGATCTCCGTATCATCGAGACCGGTAGCGAACTACGTTTAACTCGACCGGTTGGACGCGACGCCGAGGTACGTATAGGGGGAGCAGGTAAATCGAGGAAAAAAGGGAGATCGCGAAGCACGCAGAAAGACGATGCAGACTGGAGAGAAGGGTTTATCTCGCATAGCTCAGGACAGGCAACTATACCGTCTGGCATGGGTATAGGCACGGAGGAAGCAGGGCTCCGGGCCAGGAATCGATAACACATGACGGCATATAGGCACATACTGGACTGACCACAGAATGCCATCCGCGCGCGCCCCGTTGCCCCTCTGGCCAGTTGCATCCCCACGACACGCACGGAAATGCACGCTCGTTGCAGTTCCCCCCCCCAGCGTCCCGAGGACCACCCTTTACCCGTCCCCTCGAATTCGCCTCGTCGCTCTTCCTTCGGCCAGCGACGGGACCAAGTATATTGCGAGTCGATTCGAATCTGACTGGACAGTTTTCGAACAGTTCGCAAATACTTGGAAAAACGGAGGCAATAATGCTCCTAAATATCGCTCGCTAGCTTAGACGAGGTCAGTTTCGGAAGTACTTGGACGAATCGAGGAGATACGACGTCTACCGTCTCGATAGCTGCGTGGGACTCGTTAGGGGGTTGACGCGATGCGTCTTTTAGGTGTATCGCGATTAAACGTCCACCTCCGCGAGTGGCGCTCGAAATTCAAGTAAACTTTTCCATGGCAGTTACCGCGAATTCGTGAATACATATTGAACTTGATCCCTTCTCTATGGCTATAAGCCCCGCAGCGGAAGCGGTCGGCGGCATCGGCTCGAAAACCGTTCTATTACAGGCATTGCGGCTAATGCCGTTCAGCCGTAAATTACGTGAAAGCCATAGACGGGTAACCTAGGTGGGCTGCGCACCTGTACGATTTTTCGTCTCACCCCTTGGTGAAGCCCCCGGGCCGATCCTCTGTGACCCGCGACCACAGACGTATACACGCGCCGTTGGTTACCGGCTTATGGGCCCGGGCTGTGTATAATTGGGATGCCAGGCGCCCTTTCGAAAAAGTCTGCGGGACCTGTACGCGCAGGTCGGTCGAAACACGAGCGAAACAAGGACTGCGCGCGTCCTTCTTTCGGTTAACCGGTGAATGGAGAGACGCGAGCGTGGGGTGGCGCAGGGAATCGATGCGATAGAGGGCTGCGATCGGGGACTGACTGTTCCATCGTTGCGTCCCTGCTACGATCCCGGCAATATTCTGCACTTTCGACACACCACCGTGCATTTTATTCGCGACAGTCGTTGGTTTTTCTAACGAACGAATACGAGAAAGAAATGAAATATCAACAGCCGCGCGTTTCCATTTCCCGCGCACGATAAGAGAATAAATTTCCGAGCGACTAATCGAGCAACTTCCTGCCCAGATTTTCCAAGAGTACGAAGAGAGAGAGAGAGAGAGAGAGAGTGTGCGCGTAGGTATACACGCGTAGGTACGCGAAAGCTGCACTCCTCGAGGGACCGGGACGAAAGACTCGGGGAATCGGCGAAAAAAGGTGCGCCAAAGGCGGACGGTGGAAGCGGCTAAGAGATACGGCAAAGAGAGAGAAGAGCTCTTGATCTTTCGAGGCAATTAAATGAATTTCCACTCGGCTGGAATGGCAAACGTTTAGAGACGGTTCCTACGTAAGATATTCCGGCGAGCACTCCGAGATATCAGAGAGGTAATATCGGGAAGGAGAAGAGGCGTAGTTTGTGGGCTAGAAGTAATACACGAGAACCTGCCAGTCTGGCTGCCTAGCCTCGCCTGTCTGTCTCTCCTGGTTGGCTGGTCGGCCTAGGTACAAGGAGAACGTTCTACGGGCTGTCTGTCTGCCGCGTGTCGTCGCCGGCTCGAATCGATTCCGAAACTAACAATGCACAGGCTATAAGCGGGCGCACCCTCTATATCCATTCGTCTCGTTGCGCCCGCCGTTGATCGCCCTCCTTAACATATATCATGGGACTTTACGATTTTCCCTATTCCCCCGTGCCTACCCCCTAGGAGCGCGTTAACGCGGCGAATTCTGAGCGAGCCTGAAAAGAACCGACGACCAACGGGGAACCGTGGACCGCGATAAATATAAATCCTCGACCCTGCCATCCCCGTCTGGGGCTCGCTGTCTCTCTCCCGCGCGGATCGAGCGTCGCGACGCGCACACCATCCGACGGTGCGGTGCCAACGAATGAATCGAATGAACTCGTGGCACGCCGGGGTTCGCGTGCCTTACACGGGAAGAAGGTCAGACGCTCCGACGATGCGTCGCGGCCTTTGCACCCCGACGAAAGACGGGGTTGAAAAAAAAAAACGTGCGCGCTGCGACAAGTGTTCCTCGACGCTCGCCAATTGAACGGCTCCCAGCGTTGGAAACAGCGTGCCGCGCGGTTCTCGCGTTCCTCTCGCTCGTTTCTTTCTCGTTAATTGATATTCGTTAACGACGCGCGCGTTTCGAGCGCATAATTGATCCCAGATAAGTCCGTGGGGCTGGTCCTGTTCGGCTTACGGGACACGGGCCGTCGACGATCGCGCGCAATGGCAAATATTCGGAACAACACACGTATACAGGCCAACACGGAGGCAGAAATAAATCCTACTTCCGGAAATCCGATCAGTCGATTGGATCGCTCCAGTCAAATGCTACCTAAGCCATCAACGGATACTGCGTCCACCGCTCCAAAAGTTTCAACCGTCTGCTATGACACAGCATTCGATGCGCTTGGTTCTTTCCCAGCGAACGGAGAGCGACGTTGCTCGACGACCTTACAGGCCAGATTGATAATTCCGTAGCTGCAAACACGAATTTCATAGAACCGAGAACAGGTAGCTCGCGCGGTAGAAAAACAGGATACTTATGTAACTCGCGAAGAAACGAATGTCCACACCGCAGTTTATAACATAGCTGTTAAATTCCTGTCGCTACTAGAGAGAACAAAGTTTTTCCTCTGAACTAAAGATCGCAGGAACCTCTCGATCAATTTTCATACTATTCCGTACATGTACCGAACCGAAAGTGGAATTCGCGAACTCCGATTCTCGCTCCTCGACGCGCAAACAACCCTAACCACCTCCCTCCGCACGGCGAGGAACAAAAATTCGAAAGCCCGGCTGCGCAGCGCTTAATATGCATCGGGGAAGTCGACGAGCATAGGTCGGCGATACGTAGATGCAGCCACGTCGAACGAAAGGTTTTGTCCCGTGGAACGATTCCGCTCACGAGTCTAACGTCGTTTCGTATTTTAGTCGCGCGTTAACGGACGTGACAGGTGCAGGAGGGTACGGGGTGGACGAGAACCGAGACGGAAAGCGAGAGTGAGACGAAGAGGAAGCAAGCGGCACCGCGGCGACGCCGACGCCGACGCCGATAGCCGCTGTAGCAGCTGTTAACTATGTTTTTCGTGTCTGCTACCGTGAAACGTATCTCGTCGTCCCTCCCCCAGCCCCGTTTTCCCGCTCTACCAATGCGATTTTCTGATCCCGTCACGGAAATACGACGCTCCCGTTGCCTGGTGAACACCTCGGGTATCTAAAGTTACTGTACGCGGCTCCACCCGGGGAAAACACTCGCGCGCGTACCGCGAAACGCCAATCGCGCCCCGTGACGCTATCCGGAAACGCGATTTTTGGTACCGTGCCAGTTTTCGCCGCGAAGATCGCTCGCGATCGCCTCGACGCTCGCGATGAACGACGCCTCTCGTTGCGCGAACGACGAACGTCCGAGACGAGTGGTCGGGGATCGTGCAAATGGAAGAATTTTCCTGGTCGCGGAAAATTTCAGGGTTCGATAAATGTATCGTTTCGTCGATAACGAGGGTGATTCGTAGATACAGTGTACAGTTTGCTCTCTAGAAGATCGTCCAATTAGCAAAAAGCTGGTCGCAATAACCGAGAATGCTAGCAGCGACAAAAATAGCTCGTCACAGAACTTATCAATCTTCCCTCGGCCTAACAGAGAAACAAGATATCTCGTGATCTTTCACTGTCTGAAAACACGAACCGTGCCGCATATATATCCCAGCCAGCGACGGAATTGTCTCGCGGCAGCGAATTATTCGCGTAGGTGGCAGCCGGCTGAAATATTACGCCCGAAGATAACCGGAATACAGCTCAATCGATTAAAACCACTCTTTTGTCTGTCCCGACCGCTTAACACTATTGCGTCATCGAGTATCAATCTTCCGTCCTCGGCTGGAATGAATCAGAGCCGCTGGTTCGACGAGTCGCGATTTTTTACTCCCCTCCCAGCCCTCCTCGTCGTCCCCCGCGATTACCCCCAAGGAGATGCGTACGCTGATTTAGGGGGTTGTCGAGAGGTGCGCGCAATTTCGAGAGCCTCTATAAATACGGTATGAAATTTCTACGTACAACTAATAGCACTCTGGAGCATAGAGGCGTACCAAGGCCCGCGAACGGAGTATGATCAAACTAACAATAAGTTATCGTCGTTCCACTAATTAATCCATTCGAATGGCGGCGTCTAGACGCTGGACTCCGATCCTGCCGCTAAAACGAGGCTAAAACGAAACAAATGGTTCCCCAACGATGCCAATCGGAGGCTCGCAATTAGCATCCCCCGTTTTATCACCGTTACGATCTAATGGAAGATTTCGGTCGCGATGCTGGTTTTGAGCAAGCGATATTTTTAACGACAGCGGTAATTACGAATGCAGAATCTGCCAAGTCACACGCGGATCGACCCAACCGTGCACGCCGCGACGCTCTTCGATCGTGCGTTCCGTTTCGCGCTCACAATCGGCCGCAACGTTACCAGCAGGGCTATACGGCTCGCAGATCACTAAACGTGCCGTTTCGCTCCCTGTGCCCGTCCCCGAATTATCAGCGTGGGAACGAGGCTTTATCGTGCCGCGTACCAGGCCGCATGCGAATTGGAAACCGGTGGAACGAAAAGGGAGAGAGGTAGGGGAGGAGGGAAAAAACGCATCCACCGCATCCACACGTTCACCGTGGGTGGACGTACCTGTACGTGTAAGGTCTCGATACGTGTGTAAGGGCCGCAGAGAGCAGGGATACGAGCGACAAAGGAAGAAAGAAAGTCCAATCGTCGGCGGGGCGTGACGGGCCGATAAAACAGCCGCGCTGGCAGGAGTTTTCGACCGGGGAAACCCGCGACATCTGCGACCGAGAAATGGCTGGCGCACCCGATGTCGTCGTTCCACGCCGCGTAAAACGCTTGACAGTCAAATTAATTGAAAGTTTTAAGGTAATTGGAATCGATAACGGCGAGGTGAATAAGAGCCAGAGCGGCGCTCGCCAGCCCGCTACAGCCCCCGAGGGAACGGGTGAAGGGTTTCCGCTGGTGGCTCGAAAAGAGCCTCGGGAGACAAAGACGTTCGTAGCGGCGGCGATTTCTAACCCGGTCATATTCCTCCTTAAATATTAAGCGGCCACAGCCTGCTGCGTTGTCTGCGCCGATGGAGCGGAGTGGAGAACGCCGACGATTAGGTCGGAGGTCTACTTCGATATCTTGCTGTCGGCCAATCGACCTAATTGGAACCGAACGGTACGAATTTCACGGCGATACTGACTGCTATGCGTAAACGTTACGCGTGCCAACTCTGAACACCTTTGTGGGTTAGACAGAAGCGACGTTCGAAGGAGAACTCTACCGAAATCTATCACGAATCCGAGTAGTCTAACCGAGTTTTACCATCGTTTCTCCGGGAATGTAAAAAATTTCGACCATACCGCGTCGAGGAATCCGTGTAATTCGTGCGATCACGCGAATTATCCGCGTGCGCGGGGATAATCTACGAGACCATCGAGAGTCGTTACTTACGCGTCGTGAATCCTCTCTCTCGACGATACAGAGGGATGGCGCGCGAAAGAATGGCCCCGATTTTCGGCCTACAATTTCCTTCCTCCCGACGAATTAATCTAGCTTTTACCGTACGATACTCAGGAACATTAAACGCGAATGGTAGACGTAGGAAACGGCAATAGACGGCCATTCCCCTTCTATTCCGGGGCTCGAAAAATGAGCCTTTATTTCATCGGTGGAGCGTAAGAGGAGCCGCACTTCTGCCGTCTAAACGGCGCAAGAAACGAGAGGCGGACTCTGTTATAAAGGCGAAGCTGGGGCTGGTTCCCCACGGCCGGCCCAAAGTCTCGTGTACTTAATGCAATGGTTTATTGCTAATATTTCTTCCGCGTAGTATCGATTCGCACCTTCGGAGGCTACAAGCTCTCTCTTGTACTCCGTGGAGAGCACTAAGGTGCTCGTTCGCCTTCTATTACCATTCGCGACGATACATTTATATTCGCGTTTCAGAGGGCAATTGGGAATTGTAACATTAAAACTTTTACGAGACCCACTACTCGGATCTATCCGCTGCTTCTACCTCCGTAAACGAACGGTCCGGTTACTAAAAAGAATCCCTCTGAATATTCGAACGCTAATTCGAGCGCTAGTTCTACGGAGCCCGAAAGCACGAGTGACTGGGGCCTTCTGGTGTCTCAGAGTGGCACTCGAATACGGGTAGCAACCCACATGAAAAGTCGCGTGTCACCCTAATGCGAGTAAATACGTGACGCAGCCCACATGAGGAGCGAAGTGGAGCTAACCAAACACGGGCCCCAGGCTAAAACCACGCCGTTACCCAAATCTGAGTTCGAAGGGTCCCACGCGGAAGTACGACGGAGTCGAATCGTTGAACGATTCGAATCTCCGCGTGAATTGCTTTCCAAATTCCATGAATGGCCAGCGCTGACGAAAGGAAAAGGGGAAAAAGCGCGCGCGGATAATTCCACGAGTTCCTGCGTGTACCGGTAATCAAGTACAAACGAGTACACGGTGCAGAAGCACGGACCCATTAAACCTACGTCCGTATGGACGTGCTGTTCTATTCGGTCGGGGCGATTAAACGTAACGAGTGCCACTATTGAGTAAGAACGTGCGAGCGGCAAACGAGGCGAAGAGATGGCCGAGGATCGACGGACAACTCGGCCTTTCAGCCGGGCCTCCACCGACATTAATAGCTTCCAGAATTAAACGACGACTCGTCCGCCGCGGCCCCGGCCTCTCGCGTACCACCGACGTATACATCATTGTCGACGTTGACGTACACCATCGTCGTACGCAGCGCGACCGACATCAAGAATAATCTAACCGTTTAATCATCCAACTTAATTTCGCAAAACTCAGAGGGAGAGAGGAAATAAAAGCGGAGGTTAGAAAAATGGCCACGTTCCCTCGCACGTGTCCGGATTCCCCGCGATAGAAACAACGACGAAAGATCGAATTAATTATAAAGCATCGTTTCATCATCGTAACGTTACCTTGGGAACAGAAGAGAGTAGTCTCTAGCAAAAAAAAAACAACGAGTTTGTACGTTCGCGGCTCCGACGTACAGGAGATGACATCCGCACGAAAGCATCCCCAAAAGTTCGTCGGGACTATTAGCGAGAGAATTTGCAATTTTTGCGCCACACCCACCCCGAGCAAAGTCGGTTCTGATTCATCAACCCCATCGATCGCTTCTGTAACTCGCGACGCGTTGAGTAATTGTCGCTATTAATAACTGCAAATGCAACCCTCGAATTCAATATCCATGGCGGGGCGAGACATTCGAGCCGCGCCCTGCTCGTATCTTTTTTTCTCCTACGTACACGTGTTTGCTCTTACCCGGGCGATTTATAGGGCGACAGCTTTATTAGAAATCTTCCCTATTCGTTACGCGCGGAATTGAAAATCTCCAGGATGAATTTTCGCGAGAAAAAAGCCGCGTCGATTATTAAACTGAGTAACTCCCGAGGAAATGTGTACCATTGCGACGAATGGCGGGGCAAAAAAAATGGACAGGCATCAGACGCGCGCGCTCAATGGACGATAAGGTTCCGATAAAACGCGCGATTACGTGTAATTGGAAGTTATGTGTATATATACATACGTAGATTAAAATTTGTCGTGTTTACGTTATAGAAAACTGATTTAATATCGATGGTTTACGATGGAAATTTTGCAGATCCGTTCACTTCCCTTGAATTGTTACGTCGCAAACAACCCCCTAGCCGCCTTCACAGCCGCCATGTAAGGTGACTCTTTGAAATTTCCGTACGTTTTGTGCAATGAATGCATGTCAGAATTTATTTAAATTAGTAGCGATATCTACGCGTTTCTTAAAATCAGTTTACAACAATTTCCATCCGAAACCATCGACGCGTTATTCCCACCGTTTTATTCGGGGATAAGATTCTAAGACAGCACCCAACATAAGCGACCTAAATAGATATCACGCACAGGCGATCGTGAGCGCGTGTACTCGCGTCGCGGCAGAGGAGGATAAAATAGATCGGCGGGCAGAGAAAATAGGCTCGATTACCCGTGGTAAATTCGTGCGAACGCGATTATAGAATTGTTTGTTACCTTGATACTGTCGTAGCAAGCGGTGACCCGTCCGTTCTGCACCTCGACGTTAGCTGGCGGATGGGCGAACTTGCACTCCGTGTCGGGCCTGGTGCACTTGTTGCGCTGGAACTCCCTGCAAACCTCTAGCTGCAGCCATCGGGAGTCCTTGCCGTTCAGTAGGTTATTCACGTTGACCATTGCCATACTTCCAAGTCCTGGAAGACCGTGGGACACCCTTCCTTTAGGCGGGCTAACACAGAGTCTGACCGTTTAACTAATCCTCTTCTTTCTGCTCGGCTGTTCGGTTCCCCGCGTAGCCTTGCCTGTGTTTAGTAGCGTTTCACTTCGCACCGGCTGATCTTGCCAACGATACAATTGTTTTGCTTTATTCAAACCGGCCCTCGAGACTCATTGGCACTTGCGGGGATTTCGTCGAGCTAATCATTCGCCCCCTCACGCTCGTACGGTCCGTCCATTCAACGACGTTTGCATTCCCTCTTTTATTGGCTGGCCACCGTGGGCTGGCTGCGCCAACGAGAACCACCGACGTGAAACAACTCGTCGTTCGTTGATTTTATCGACGTATCGAACCTTGAATCCTGATATCAGAGGACCGAAGACGTAACGAGAACGCAGCCACGAAATGGCCTCTGACAAGATCAGTAAACAACGAGTTTGTTTGTACGACGGCTCTCGCTGGTTCACCCAGCACACGTACCACGCGTATCGCGTCCGTGTCCAATCGCTCGTGACTTTTCATTCATGCACGCGCACCACCGGTGTGAATTGCAACCTACGAAGCGTCCGCTTTGCACCCTTTGTCTCTCTGAACGGGACGGCCTCGACGGATCGGAACGTTCGATTTTTCGTTCGGAATCAAGTGGACAAGAATTGGAATTCCATCGGAATCGACGTTGCTACAGACGAGAGGATAATGCGAGTCACTTGGGGAGGTACTTTTTCAAAACGGACACCTCGCGTGGAATACGCAACCCGTCGACGTTCGTAGCTACGCACGTACATTCTCACGCAGACAGACGCTCATCGAAACCCCGTAAGTGCCTCGAGCTGCGATACTATGATAAATGTGTGGGTACCTTTCGCAAGAAGTGTTTGACCGAGCAGGGTGCGATCTTACTGTCCCATGAACGTAAGTAGCTGATCTTCCAGAACAAAGGTGATCTTCCGTCTGCAGGACGTATCACGTGAAACACGCGCGAACCGAATCGACGATCGCGATATTTTATTCGTAACTGTCCGTCTGGTTGTTTTAAGTATTTTCTTCTAGGTATCTCGTTAACTGCCTACGATTCGTTGTCGCGTATTATCGAACACCGTGTATGTAAAAGGCTCGCGATTGTCAGCGCCAGTGTACGAGACGATTCTAAACTATTTTTAGACCGGCGACGATCATATACACCGTTATCGTCTTGTTGCTCTTTATCAAACACAGTCGTTATCGATCGTAGCCGAGTTAGTCGTGACGGTGAGACAGTGCAGCTAGGCGATCTGTTTGCACGGTTAGCCGTTAGCGGAAGGGAGAAAAGAGAGCTGCTCGTTTCCTTTCCACGTTCCCTTCCTTCTATTTCTTTTCGCTCGCTGCTCGTTCCTGTCGCGCTAGATTCTAGCTACGTTCAATAGAGGCGAATCTGTTCGAACTGGCGTAGATCAGGCGCGGGGGGTTACGTAGGCGGCAGCGGTCAGCAACAGCGGAAGAGGAGCGCGTGTTCTTCCGGAGAACAGCCGAAGGGGGAACGGGTTTCACCGTGGAAGAAAGTGTAATAGCGGCGACACAGTGATTAGGCTCTGGCTTCGGTGACTTCTGCTCCGATTCGCTTTCGATTCTTTCTCTATCGATCACTCCTTCGCTCTTCCTTTATCTTCGCGTGACGCACTCGATGGTGGCTTTAGAGGGCGCGGTTTAGCAACCAGAGCGTAGTAGTTGGGCAAAGCTTGAAAGCCTTTCGAGAAGCTAAACGTCGACGCCACGAGTGTCTGTGTGTGGGTGTGTGTATGTACGCGCGTGTGTTTGTGTGTGTGTGTGTATACGTGTGCACGGCTCTTCTAGGCTCGCACGATTCTTTCCTTTTCGGTTTTTCCTTTCCTTTTTCTCCTTTTCCTTATCGAATATACAGGCTGGCTGTGTTGCTGCGATTCGAGTTTTATTGCGGACAGATCTATATATAGGTGTGTACGTGTCTGTGTGTCTCAAAAAAGCCGGTCGTGGCGTCCTTCAAGCCGGTTCTGAAGCTAACGCGTGCCTCGTGTGTAGGATCTACTGGACGAGGAAGGACGTCTCCGAAGAGGGGTAGTAGTGGTGGTAGCAGCGGTAGGCCGTAAGAGTGAAACGGAGCTAGAAATGGAGCTCTCGAATTCCTTCTATCTTTTTTTTTTTTCCCTCTCTTTCGAAAGGGTCACCCTAGCCACGGCTACGTGTCTCTTCGAGAAGGGACAAAAGAAGTGGCGGTGTACTCTCTGGAATCGTAGTAGAGGAGGAGGCGGGATGGCAGATCTCTCGAAGAGACGGAGGAAAGGTTGGAGGCTGGTTCCAAGAGATCGAGATCGAGAGTAAGTGAGAGAGAGAGAGAGAGAGAGAGAAATAGAGAAAGAGTAAGCACGAGAGAAGGCGGTAGGCGACAAAGCGGGTAAAAGAGGCGAAAGGTCCGGTTGTGCGGATCGTAACGGGGTTCAAGGGTCACGGATGGCGGTGCGCCGGGTCGGACGAAAGGGGTACAGGGTGGCGGAGAGTCGTGAAAAACGGCAAAATAGAAAGAGACAGAAAGGGGGGAGGTACGGAAGGTGGGGTGGGAAAGGGGGGATATTGCGAGTTAGCGAGTGACGTTGCGTTTCCGTTCCTCGGAATTACGTCATTTATTCGGCGCGCTCCTGGTTCCTCCCGCGGTCGAACTCCGGATTCTGCTGTTCTGGAAACATACCAAAAGCGAAAACTCGCGTTACTGCGGATGCAAAGGCTTAAAATGCTTCTTGTTTCTAGAGAGAGGGCGGGGGGGTGGCAGGGGGTGGCGAGGGGTTGAAGGGTCTGGGTTCGTCGGTTTGGGAGGGGTGATGACTAGACTCGACGAAAGGTTTTTAGCTTTTCAGAGAGAAAAAGAGAGAGAGAGAGAGAGAGATTGATAGACAGAGCGAAGAACAGTGAGAGAGAAAGAGTGCGCGCGTACTTTACTTACATGTCTCTACGTATGATAGTACGTGTACGTGTGGAAATGTTCGGGGTTTCGTGTACATGGTTGATCAAGCAAAGGCCGCGAACGGGCAAAGGTAAAGTAGAAAAAGCGCAGGACTACCAATGCAAGCACGCGTAATCGAGTAAGTGAAGGCATTTTCATGGTGTCGAGGGCTGAGATGATCCTCGAGAAGCCAATCACGTTCGTGTTACTACGAGCCGATCAGACGGACTTGTTTATATACAGACGGACGTATCGCTAATTTGCTGCGACGATGACATAACCCACGAATGCTTCGATAAATCGTATAATTTCGTATATAATGGCCAGAACGATGAAGTATGCAGAAAGACCTAATTTATTGCATCCTTAAGTCGTGTTTATCGCTCTTTTTCACCGACTCGCGTAGCAATCAAAGCTGAACGACTGTTACGGCGTGGCTCGCGTGAAAAAGAGTGCAAAAAGAAACGTTGATTAGATTAGATAACCGCGATACGAAAATTGTTCAAATTAGTCGTAACCCCCTGTTTACGCGTGATCCTCGGAAAAGATGCGATATAAGCTCGTACGACTTTCTGCTTCGCGGAAAAATAGCTAAGCTCGTTATTATCGGACCGTAAGTAAATTACTGGTGCTCGATACGAGAACTCCGCTGGAATTAACGGACAAACCTTATCGTTCAGAACCGCAAAAGTATTCTTATCGTTCCGCGAGTGTAACAGTATTACGAAGCGAGAAGGCTTTGCCAGCTCGTACACGCAAACCGGAAGTACTAATTTAATCGAAACGTACAAGAGCTCATCGTCGACTGATTCGCGAATCGCCAATGACCAGCGCTATCGAACGAAATGGAGCTACGATGGCACAAATACGAATACCAGCAGACGGAGCGCTGCTTAACCGACACAATTTGCTTTTTAAGAGCCGCGGGGAGAAGCGTTCGATTACCTTCGCGGACCACTGTACAGCAGCGCGAGCTCGAAGACGGTTAAGGCGAAGGAAAAGAAACGACTGAAGAGGTTCAAGGGAGAGCGGTACAATTTTCCGTCGCGCGAGTAAAGCCGCTTACCAAAAGCGTGCCCGAGGCGCTCCGCTCGTTTCTCGTGTTACCCGGCAAGAGTTATGGGGACGTATGTGCGTGTTCAACGCGGTAGAAAATGCTGGGAAGAGAAACGTTTTCGCCCGTACCGTTTGTTTTCGCGGGGATTTCCGCGGCCTAGCCGCGAGAATCACCGAGGCGCCGCTTGAAACGAATCGACGCGCGACACGCTTGACCTGCCCGTGGAAATGGATCTCGAATTCGTCGCTGCTCGATAAAATTCTATACGATCGTCTTGATATTGAAATTTCCCACGGATGAAAAGCGGTGGTGTTTTCGCGAAAATTCATATTTCACGATGAAAGATCGCGGCTGGTAGTGGCAAGGGAAGGATGTCGTCGACTAATTGGGACCGCAAATTGCTATCTAACAATTTCTTCGACGAGGAGCGTACAATTTCCAGCGAATAATTCATCGAATTCCCAGAAGCAAGGGGTCAATTCAATCGATGATCGCGCTACGTTAGCTCGCCAGGCGCTACCCGGCTATGTCCTCCATCGATCGGCAACTACCGAACGAATAGGGTAGAACCTTTTGAAAATCGAATATTGTGCCGGTAGAATACTATTTTCAGACATGCGAGCGAAGCTAGAGCCTCCGTTTCATTCCATAATCGAGCACGCCTTATGTAGAATAGTCTGAGGGCTACAACTTATACCGCACCAGGGCCATGTATAGATGAATTTGAACTAGCAAGTAGTACCTACGCGGACGCTCCCTCGCTCGCGCTCGATGTTTCTCATTCTCATCTTCGATGCACCCAAGGAACCGAGCTATAGACGGACAACGCCGATAATTTCTAGAACACAGACCCACGCAGACGTGAGACTGCATTAATTACAAACCTATTACCGTGTAACACTCCAAGTATCGAACGTGCAATCAACGTGGCCGTAAAAGATAGGAGACGTTAGTTTTCATTCACCCTATAGAAGATTGGCACGAGGTCGAACTTAACAGATCCGACCTCTCGTTCCAGCGACCAACCGCAGCGATCAATGAATACAAAGTAGCCGATGATTAAGATACAATAATCGACCGTACGAGTTGACTATCGCGGAGGATAAAAGTGGACAGAGGGGGACGATGGTGAATCGAGGCTGTGTGCTCGCGTATCTTTCCCCAGCTAGGTGCTTTTTTTCACGTGTAGTCGAAAGACTTCGTTCGGCTCTCTCTCTCTTTCTCTCGGACGAATCGATATACGTGCACGAATGCGGCTTCGAGCTTCGTCCACTTCTTTCACGTGACTACCGCAGAAAAAGAGGGACGACCGAATCAATATCTCACACAGACTTTTCGTGATCGTTGACGTCGCCGTCGTCGTCGTGGACGACGTTTAGATGGGCTTAAGAAATGGCTCTCGCATTTAGTCCCTAGTTAGAAATCGACTTAAACATTATTATTTCTACATCGTTTGTCGAGCAGAACGAACAGAACGAATCGAAGGAACCGACACATCCACGCGAGTTCAATCGCGTTTGATCGCGTCGCACGAGCCAATGCAGCTCTTTGACACGGATCACGCGAGAGCCACGACATTTCATCTTCGGGGCGCATCCACTTTGCACCGTGTGTCTATTTACAACAACGTGCCGCTAGAAACGAGCACGGCTGGCTGCGAGCTTCTGGTCGATCGTAAAAGTCCACTGATCCGAATAACCATGCTAATACACGGGTTGTCGGCGTTCCATACCACGACGAGACACAGAGAACAAAAAGGGGGTCGGTCGAAGGAGGATAGGGGCGAGGGAAAAATGATTTTTAGCGTTTCCGATCGACTGGGTCTGATTATCCACGCTGGAACGAGCGGGCACGAGCGGCAGTTACGCGCGGAAACTCGCTTCCACAATTTTTCCTTCCCTCGACTTTGATTAAGTCCCGGACCTTTCGCGCAGATGAACGAGAGGCCGGACTCGTGCAAATTTCTGCGAAATCGATGACGATTTTTAATACCCTCGAGCGACGTCCGCGTTATTTAACGCGCTGTCAGACCGAGCGAGGCTCGCGCTTGCGCTCGGCTAAGGGCTGGGGGCGAGGCGAAATAAGAAGTGAAATAAGGGTAGGGCGGATGGTAAAAAGGAAAGTGAAATTAAGGGAATGAAACAATGAAAACGACCACCTCCCGACGCGCCAACCCACCAGCTTAAGGGTTGTCGCTGGCTGTAATGGAATTAGGACCGATTAAATTAGCTAAAAGGATTTTGGGCATACGGGTTGGTAGACGGGACACCGGTCCCGATATTATTACCGAGTGAACATTGTTCTTTCGCTGCATGTACACCGGCACGTATTCCGTGAAATTAACGACGTCGTTAATTAGATGAATAGAGATTATGGTGGCGAGGATCGTGGAACGGTGCAGGCGCGGAACGTGCTCCATCGGGGGTGAGTTAATCGAGAACGCTCTCGAGTCGGACGAAAAAGGGACCAGACGATTGCCGATAGTTCCTCTAACTGTGCAAATTTGTCCGAATTATACCGTTACTTATTTCATTGGACGAAATATACTTTTTACGCTGGGACGTTCGATTAATCGGAGGAAAAAAGGAGGATGGCTACCAGGAAAATGGAATTACCGCGCGCACGTCGTGGCGCAGGCTTTTCGAGCGTCAGATTTGTCGAGGTGAAAAGACGGTATACCTCGCATACTTTTGAGGACCAATATTTATGGCAGTCTCCAGAAACGGCGGACGTTTGCGTTCTATGGAACGCGTTGTGTACGAAGAGATATAAAAAGACGAGGGAAGAAGAAAAAAGGAGGGGAAGTAAAAAACGAAGAAGCGGCAGATTCTTTAGAGGGATCTCGAAATTCACCGAGTCAAGCAGCGAAGAGAAAGACGTCTTCCTCATTCACTGTACGACTACGTGCATCTGTGTGCAAGTCTGAAACCTCCGCACAAATTCCAACGCGGTCTGATGTCTTCCCCGCGCCGGGAAGAAGTATTTCTCCTCGTTCGTTTTTGCATATGCATCCCGACATTCCAGGGCATCTGGTATATACGGAGGAACGACAGTGTCGTCTCGCGCGCGACGATCTCTCGCGTTTCTGCATCGCTGAACTTCAAGAAACTTCCTGGATATCCGCAGACATACGTTCACGGCCGATTCGAGTCGTCGAAGTTCGTTCATTAAAGAGATTACGAACCGTACGAAACGTGTACGAACGCGGCCAAGAGTAATTGCCCATGGAATTTACCGCTTATCATACTTTCCGACGTTTCGCGGAAACTTGGGGACCCTCGCCCGCAACAACTTACCAACTAATAATGTTAGTGAATTCGCAAGCAGCGCGTTGCAAATTTTCGACTTTTCTTGCGCGAACCGACCCCGTTGTTTCACAAGTTCCGCAAACGCGCACCAGATGAGTCACTAATATTATTAGGACAGTTTAGATGCACTCGATGCACGATGAATAGGACTGCACTGGTTGCAGTGCGAAAAGTTCGCTCGTAATTCTTGAATCTCTACGGAACGCAATATCGTTAGATCTAGAGGAGCGTTCGTTAAACGTGATTGATAGCGGTAATTTTGGTGTACCGATAAAAAAGGAACACCCTGTATGCACAAGTACGCGGATTGATCGAGAGAGGACACACCAGGAATAATCGATGATTACCTAACACCTGTCACAACGATTCACCTGTGAAATAGGTGTCAACCGTGGCGAACGTAGATCGATGGAACGATCCAGTGCTACCTGCGCAAACTCTTCGGCTTTTATTGCACCGCAGACTAAGGTTTTCCCTGCAAGGTGCTTTCATTCTATGGCCGGGCACAAAGGAACACGATTCTATAGGAGTATACCCGCTACCCGACAATCTTCTTAAAAGGCTAGCAAGAGTCAAAAATCACGGAAAGGTAGAAAAGAGAGAGAGAGAGAAAAAAAAAAGAAAAGCGTGCTCCACGTCGGTTTTGATTTCACTTGGGAAAACATGTCAACCGACTGCATTGTACCCTTCCAGCCCACCGGCATTGACGATCGTATCGATTTCAATCGTTAACAGGTGTACATTCCGTGGCAATTAAGGAGTTTCCTTTCACGGAACGCGCAATCTACTCGATGGATTTTCATCCTGAGCCAAGAGCAGTCGACGCGGAGGGAGACGATAAATATATGTAAAATGTAGACAGATCGAGAGAGGAAGAGTCTATTTTATACAAAATTCGGAGTCACGGTAACCGCCTATTTTTAAAATCTAAAAGATGATTTCACTTAGCAATTACTCATGACATCACCGCATCACTTGAATGCACACATTCAATAGTGCTATTATACATCCGTGTATTTTTATCTCAATTCAGACTCGTTACCATCTCACTCTGACCGTGCAAATTGCTCCGAAACAGACAATGCAAACACGAATCAAAATTGCTCGGAATTCGAATTCATCAGCCAGTCGAATTACACAATCAACCTAAGCCAACGCTGCCAGCCATCCTAATAATTCATAGCCAATATCGACGACTCAAAAAAGCACATTTTTCTAAATACAGTCAGTCCTCGACTCATGCGAAGACCTTCGTAACCAGTTAACCCTTTGCGCTCGAAAGGCGACTCTCAGTCGCCATGGAGTTTCATGCAGCAACTCGAGTTTCTCATGATTTTAAGTTTTGAAGCCCCACAAAAATGAATTTCGAGGGTGAAACTAACTCGAGTGAAGATGAAATTGATTATCAACTGTTGAAAAATCAGATTAGTAATAGATTAAATGATAAGGGATAATTAGTAATAGAAAAAATGATCTGCGACTGAAAAAGTCATCGAGTGCAAAGGGTTAATCGCGTAATTCGAGGACTTACCATATATATATATTCCATGCGTACCGCGCTTCTACGCAAAATCGAGCGAATTCTTATCGTTCGAACAACTGAAAACGCAAGACGCGACGTCATATCGACGCCATATCGACGCAAAATGACGAGCGTCGACCGTGTGCACCGAACTTTACGGTTATAATTGCGAACGATCGATCGTTAGCAAAGAGAAAGTTGCTGAACTAAATATAATAGCCCCGGTTGTTTGCTAAGTATTAAACGCGAAAACAACTGAAATTTTCCTCGGTGAAACTAAGCTGAACGACCGAACTTCTACAATAAGACCGAACGTCGTGCCGCGAATGCCGCCAGTATTATCAGCTGAATGGAAAACAATGGCGATATTGATCGTCGATTCGCGGGCATCGGTACGAGCACACACACACACACCATCGCTCGTCTACGCGCGCACGCGACTCACACACGCTCCACACCCACACACACTGGATTTAAGTGCCTATGAATTAACAAGTTGCCGCATCCGCGGTGATTTCACCGCGGAACATATTTCCTGAAGCGCCAAGCGAGACTGGAAAATTATCACTGCGATTTGAGTTTGCCTGCGCAACCTGCTGCTCTATCCAAAAATTCGCTGTCTCCTTCCAGAAAAAACAAAAAAATAAATAAATAAAACGAATTCAAGCGAAATTTTAAAGTCGAGAATAGCTAGCGAGCACGTAGATTGGGAATAGCTGGCGAGCAACAAAATGACACAGCACGTTGTAAATTTGTCAAATGTTTCAGCGAAATTGAATTGCAAATAGGAACGTTGCGAATTTTTCTAAGAATTCTTTTCCCTCGCTAAATTTATGTTTAAGTTGATTATACTAGGTTGAACGAGCTTGCGTTTTAATATGTCTCGCAGTAAATTGACGTTAGCTGCGACAAATCATGTTTCATTTCCCTTGTCATTTTTGAACCGCGCTCTCCCTTTCCCCTGAAATTTCGAATAAGCGAGCTTCCTATGTTGCTAGTTTCATTCTGATGCGTTAAAGTGCAGCGTGTCACAAGTTTAATGTAACCTAACGAGACTATTAAACCATGGCTTTTCAACATAATTTAGCAAACGATCTCGCGTTCTTGCCTAGCGGACGATGTTCATCTTTTCAAATGTCGCAAATTGCAGCGACAAAAACGATCGATTACGCGGTAGGAGCCACTGTAAAATTACAACCCCTGGGTCAGTCTGGCTCCAAGACACTGAAAGTGAGGTTCAGCGGAGCGTCGCGTAAAGAAATTTGAAGAAAAACGCAGGAACGACGTGTCCCGTGACCCGTGGTGGCTCGCATTAAAATTCAAATTAGTCTAACATGTTCCGTAGCGCGTCTGGAAGGAAAACGCGTGCGAAAAGAATACATTCGCAGACGCGCGGAGAGGCGCCACTCCTCATTACATTAGGAAAAGCATGCGCACAGCGGTGTGTCGCAACGCGGTATCATTTTCACTAAACTCGAGAAAGGCACCCGCTATCACGCGGCTCCGTTTCAGTAGGAATGGCCGTGTAATTATACGCGGAATATTTTCCGTCGGAACGAGCCTCCGTGCGCTGGCCGCATCTTTTTTTCCAACCGAGACCGTCCAGCGCACCCTTCAGAATCGAGCCAGAGAACGGAACAAATTACCATGGGAACCGCCACTCCTATCTGTACGACGTAACTTTTCGTCTCGAAAACAAAAATAAATGAAAATCGAAACCGAAAGGAAATGAAATTCACATCGTTTAACCCTTTGCGCTCGGGCGTCCCCTCTGAGCGGACATCAGCCTTGATTAGTGATTACGGAGGTTAAACTTAATTTCACCGCAGTCCCCCGAGGTTTTCTATTGAAATGGAAATTTTCTATCGCTGGGAGACGTTAACGATAGAAACTATCGCTAAAATATTACTAAAATATTGCTAGTTTGGCAATTTAACCTAACGTTTCAGAGGGTGGCTCAAGTGAGATTCGCGAAAGCTTATGCGTCATAAATCTTTCCATTTCTAATCCGTTGGAAAAAAAAAAAAAAACGCACGAACGAGAAAGGTATTCGAATCTATAATAGAAGCGTGAGAACGGAAAGAAAGAAATGAAAGGGAGGCTGACGCGGTACGCCCGCACCCTCGATCGTACAAACTATCGTCGGACGGGGAAATATAATTAGATAAAACGTAAAATTGCCGCGACACGGGGTTAGGGAGGACGCTAAAAAACCGCTGGAAAGCAATTTGACGCCACAGAGTAGATGCATCGGGACGGTTTGAAGCCATAAATTCGTGCAGGAGAGGGCGAGGGCGCGACTACGGAGAGGCAGCCGTCCAATCGGACGTCGCGCTCGGCTTGCTCGTTCATGCATTTCAACGCTTGCAAATCATTCATTCTGACTCATTGTCGAGAAGTCGGTCGCTATACGTGCGCCGTCACAGCGCAAAACGCTCTCAACGATGAAATTCTACATGGGAACATTCTGCACGCTGGCTGCCGCGTGTATTATCCCCGCGTGTGTCTGCGCGCGGGCGAGCGCGCGCGCGCACACATCGGCACGACCAAGCTCTAGCAACCGGGTTTTCGAGCGCTGCGCCCTTGAATATTTATCGTTTTCTGCGAAATCAAATTCTATCGCAATGAATGTACTATCAGCCTCGGCTAGTTCGGTAGGAAAACAGAATTACGATCGGTCCGCTTTTAAATTAAAAACAACCCAACCGTTTTCAGCCCCCAACCTCCGTCCTCTGTACACACGCACAACGGTTCTCCTCTCTTTACGCTCTCCGAAACAATGTCGAAAAACATACCAGGTGGTGGCATGCCGGGCCATCGTCCGGCGAGAAATTTATTACAAACTTCAAATATAAATCGCTTTTTTGAGAGGGAATTTAGCGTTTTCTCCAATAACGCGATAAATGGAGAATGCAGCTCTTTCGATTGATTTCCGTATCAGCGTGATGTAACGCTGTCTACGTATTCGAATAAGGCAGAGGAAGAATAAAGTGGACTACCTAGTCATCCGGCCATATGCACCGCTGCGTGTCCGTCTACGAAAGGGAAGAGATACAGAGATACGTCCGCTGTCGCGTACAGCGCAATTTTTCGATCGTTTTACACGTAACGCGAAGAGATAGATCGGCCACGAGGAAAGAGAGTGGAGCGACGAAGACGGCGGGACGGTAGACACAACATAAAGAGTCGAGCGAGAGAGGAAAGAGAGGAACAGCGTGTGTCGTAAGACTATAAGTTCGGTCGAGCGTCCGAAAAAGGGGCACGCAAGAACACCCGTGGATTTTCGTTGATGTATCGCTCGAGGCATATGCGCGGCAGTGGTCCGGTGAGAGCACGACGACGATGGAGCGGCGCGATGACGGGAGAAAGAGGAGAAATATTTGTAGGTTACGTTCCCGGGTCAACGCCACCCATCTCTCCCTCGCGGGAGCAGCCTGTCGTGGGACTAAAATTAAAACGAGGCACACCCACCCCGCCTACACGCGTACGCGATGCCCAGAAACGTTCAGGGACAGACACCAGAGAGAATCGACCTTAAAGGCACCGGAGCTTTCTCTACCTTTCTCTTTCTCGACGTTAACGTTAACCAACGCGTTACCACGGCGGTACGTATCATTGTTCATTTGTTCGTTACCGTTGCTCCTTTCCCATTTCGCGCTTTCAACCGCAACGACTCGTAAACCCTTTGACGTAACGTGACATCGCGTTTCACGACGGATTGCGTTTTCGCTCGCAAACATTCCTCTCTCGCGCGATATTATCTCCTCCTATCCTCGTCCGATCCACTTTCTTCAATGAGCTTCCGTACGATAACCGCTTACAACATATGCTGCGACATAGCTGCTCCCGTATCTTTCCATTTTACTCGGCCGCGCGTGACAAGGGGCGCTCACGTCCAGCTAAGGGTAAAACTATCGCGGCTCGTTCTCCACGGTCGAATTTATCAACGTATACGTATGCGTTGAAGTCTGGATAGCTAGCCTAGCGAGTTATCAATCGACCGTGGCGTCCTGGAAAAGTGGCGCGACGTCGACGGCAGAAATACCGCGATTAGAAGAGCATATATCTGGTGTTACGTCGCGTGTAACCCGGACCGGATCCGCGCGAAACGATTTACGGCCTCGAGGAACCGGCCGCGCGGACCCAACGAAAATCCGTCCCGCGGATGTTTTGCGGGGAGATTGTAAATTAACGACATTTGATATAAATGTGATTTCTGTTGGCACGCGACCAACACGAAATGGTATAAATAGAACTCCTTCGCCGGGGATCCCTGCCGCGTTTGTAACCCTATACACAATTTCTGTGCGTTTTATTTTCGGGAACGGTTTTACCGTAAAAGCGTGACAAAAATGTGGAAACGTACGAGACGCTGGATCGGCCCGCGGAAAACTAAAACTTCTGACACGCTATTAACTGGGATAATTTGGACTCCGTTACGTCAGACAGTCCATAACATACCGGCTGCGTTCTCTCTCTCTCTTTATTTCTATTTCGCGCGCCATATCTACGTGCCTTGATCGCGGAAGGTGATGTCATGGGATAATTCCTGCCGGTTATAGAAGAATTACTAACGATGATGTATTCTAATTCTATGCAGCACCCGAATGATTATGAACATCAAGTTTACTCATTCATCCTCTTATAAAATTTCTTCAACTGCGTGCGTGCTATTTATATTATTATTCCATCGCACTTATCAAAAAGGAGGCATACTTGAAACGAACTTCGTTTACGATAGACGTAGAGATCACGTTACTAATAACGAAAGAATCACGTGTAACGTTTTCTACAGGCGAAATATCAATGGCGCACATTTTACGTAATTCGATGCTTCGTAGCCAGGAAAACAAATGCTTCAAGGAATCTGGGAAAGTAGAATACCTTCGACGTAAAGACGTATGATAATCAACTGGTCCAACCAGTGAGCGACGTTTTTAATGTTTCTGCCTGAATTCATGCGAGCACTCAAAACGGAGCTAATCGTGCTCCGAAAAACCGGGAGTGTGAACGCAAAGGAAACACCGCGGCGATTGTTCCAGCCATAAGCATGGAAATAGTTTGCATCCCATTACACGTTTCGAGCTGCAACGATTCCCCGTCATGCACGCTGCCTACGCGTCACTATAGGTGTGACTTCCTGCGATAGTGGTAAACAAGGACACAGCTTTTTAAAAAGGGTTCGCCGCGTGGAATAGTACGTACAACGAGGCTCAATAGGATAAAAGACACCGAGGTCGGAATGTTAGTGGGACACGCCCACGAAGGTACTGTAATTCGATACGTTAGGCTCCACACACGTGTGGGATGCATTCGAGACATTTACACACCAATTCGTTCGACGTCCACGCAACGCAGAAATTAACCCTTTCATTGCGATCGTGACGTATTACGAGGATATCATCTGACCAGTCCATGTGTACTCGGTTAATTAGTCCTGGCACATTCGGAGGCTACCGATCGATGGAAAAGATATTTTCGGAGTTTGGTGCACAATTTTTACCGAAAGACCGTGCGAATTACGTTTTCAAATCTTCTCGATACTCGTGAGGATCGAACTGTGCTTCAAAAAATGAGTGGAACCGGTGGAAGTTTTAAAATAATGCTTTTTAGCATCATTTTACAAAGAATAAAGATTGAATTAAGTTCAGATACGTTCTTGTGTCTAAGTAACAATCATGTAATATTATACAATACATGGAACATAAGTTTCAGACCATAACCTTCGCTACGAATAAACAGTTATAATTTCCATTCATCTACACATAGAACAACGTTTTAATGACTGTTCCGTATCATCATAAATTCCTTTGCCAAGATATTTCAAGTAGAATAACACGTAGAAATGAAAATGAAACAATACTCATTCTCTGGTTGCAAAATCTTTAACAATCAGATTTTCTATTATAAAATTCAACAAACAAGTACAGTGAAACAATTAAGGGGGAAACTGTTTAGAGTAATATATTATAAAACATCAAATTTGGCCTCGAACTTATGTTCAATAGTAAAAGTATAAAATTTCGAGATAATATACGCCTAAATTACGGTAAGATCGCAGAGAGAGAGAGATAAAACCTTTTCAGAAAAATACGGCACTTTAAAAGAAACGCAAACAACTGCAGATAATGCGTGTGTTCTTCGAAAATCTAATACGTTGTGAAAATGACGTTAAGGCTACAGATAACAGTCGTATACCTGCGCTGAAATTCCGCGAAAAGCTTCAGCGTCCCGTTCAACCAAAACTCCGTTGTCTTTTCAATAACACGCGAAATTTCCGCATCACGCGACGTCTATCGCATCAGTCGCAGTTTAACAACGAAAACATTCGTATTCTCGGAGATGAAATGTTTATATACTATACAGTTGCTTGATTGGTAGTCCATGCTTATCAGAAACTGAAGAGAAACAAATGTAGAGACGTAAAATAATTCGAACGATAGGTACATGTGTGCATCGCGACAAAGAAACCGTGGGAAATGGTCAAACAACGCTTTATCGTTCGTAAAAAGATAGCAGTCACGATATTTATCACGGCCGCCAGCTAGACGCTCTAAAGTAACGAGTTTCGCGAATGCTTTTCTCACGCATCATATTATCTTGTTTTAGGAACGTGTCTGGTACAGGTGATGCATCTACATCAGTAACCACAAGCCCCGAAGGCATACGGAGCTTCAGACTCGTCTACGGTTTATTTTTGCCCGCGGAAAGAAAACTTGTCGAGAATTATATCGTCGAGCACTTTTACCGTATATCACGAACAACGAGTCATTTAAATTACACGTTATTTCCGTAGCAAAAGTGACCGGGGTACAAGTACGAGAGAATATGAAAGTGGAGAAAGAGTGGTTTGAAATAAAAATAGACGAAATTATAGAATACGTCTACGTACGCGGTTGGAGCGAAATGCGATTTGTCACCGAAACGCGATGAAATAAAAATTGTCACGTTACGTACCGTTACTCCGAACGAACGAGTCTCGTACCGCGTGAAGAAGAAACGAGGAGAATTTAACGACACGTGGTTAATCGGTCGACACACATTTGTACACGTAACGCGTCGGCTTTAATTCATACATGTATTGTAATGAACATTTCCAATGAAACTTTAAAACGATGGTCAATGAATAGTACACAGATGCAGCGTAACAGGTCAAGATGTCAATCGTCTCGTATGTTGGAAGCATAAACCGTAACATTATACTTGCGCGCGTTTTTTCCTGCATCGCGACGGAAATAAAGAAAACAACGATACCGCGCGTGCATTAAATGCCACAAATTTCGATAACGACGAAAGCACCTACGACTCGAAGGTTATGGTTCACATGACGACGTCGACTGGCGTGTCATTGACGAAAAAAAGTGTGCAATATGGTGCAATGATAAATCGGCTGTCGGGCCTGAACCGAACGGAGTGGCGAGAAGAGAAAAAAAAACGTGGCGATGAATCAACAACACGCGATAAGCGGAATGAACACCCGAATGAGGAACGTGTAGAATGAATTTTGTAAAGTAAACCTGCACAGCTCGTGAACAGCGTAAACAAAGAAAATGGAGCATCGTCGTTTCAGCAACGGCGTAAAAACGCAATTACGGAAACGATGACGTCATCGAGATGACAACGTATACCGTAATATATGTCCAAATGCATACAGCCTAGCGCCCACGCGCAACCGATGGCGTGTACGACTTACTGGTTTATAACTGCACGTATAAGAACATATACGGATATACGCGTAGCGCATATGTATATGTAGATCGTAAAATAGAGAGCTTTGTACTACCTTGCGCCGGAACACGCGGAGGTATCAGCCGCGATCTCGCCGTGATGTCGGTCACCGTGACAGGTTAGACGGTCGGTGAGCCTTCGCTGGTTCTTCGGAGAGCTTGCAATTCCTCACTGTAGTAACGAACAACACACGAAAGTAGATATATATCTTATTTGTCAGCACTTATTACAACGACGACACGGCTTGTTCTCTCAAAGTGTGACATACGAGCTTCTTTACGATTGCCCTTTTCCTTTAGACGCTGTGCACTTAGCTCTCTTTCTCACTACAGGCAAGGCGAAACGGCGAAAAAAATTGCTATCCTCTTCCTTCGAATATTCTCACTTTTTACTGTTCCGGTCGATCAGCCGGATCGCGACACAAAAAACCACGAAAACTTGTTTCTCACTTTAACAACGCTGGCCCGGATGCGTGCTGAACTGCTGCACTGTTCCAACTCATAATCAGCTCGCTTGATCACAAGAATTCCGCTTTTTATATTCGCTCGCGCTTTCCCTTTAATGAAACCGCTGTTAAAAACCACGCGCGACTGGACGACGATTGCGAGAGCAATAACGACCACGTACTGCGTGTGCGACGATGACGACGGCAGTAGCAGCAGCGGCGACGGCGGCGGTGGCGGCGGCAATGGCGACGACGAACGACGTCGGAGGGACCGGCTGATGGAACGGGGCAAATATATGCAGCTGACGGAAGCCTCGATGCGATTTTGTAAGAGGGTGAAAAGGTAAGGCGAGCGATGCTGGTTAGGCGACGGGATTGCGACTGCTTGCTGCTTGCTTGGCTAGCCGCTAGCGGGGGCCTGGCGCGACACCGACTGTCCGACGACAGCGCCCCCTCTCCCCTCCCCCTCCCCTCTCCGTTCTCCTTTCGCCCCCACCTCGCTCGTCGCGCCGCTCCTCTCCATCTCCCCACTCACTTTCTCACTCTTTATCCTATCACACGTACACAAACATATTTCTTTTACTTCTCTCTCTTTTCGTCCCTATTGCGTTTTCTTGCTCCATTTTATTCGTTCTTCCACATTCCCCTCCGTCTGTCTCCCTTGGTCGCATCTACGATCCTATACGATTCACACACTCGGCCATTTCGTATGTCCTCTCTTCGTCCAACATTTTATGTCATTCTTTCCTCGTCTAACGCGCGTTGGCTCTATGCTTTCTCCCTTTCTACCATCTATCGCACAACTATGCACCCTCTCGCTAATTCGGACCCCCCCCAACGCGCGCTCCCTCTGACTATTTCTCTCTCTCGCCCCCTCTCTCTCTCTCTCTCTCTCTCTCTCTCTTTCTCTCTCTTCCTTACTCCGTGTCCCACTGTATTTCTCGTGTCCCCCTCGCTTTATCATTCTCACCCTATCCTCGTCGAATCTCTCGACTCCGTCTCGCTTGGATCGTATATACGAACTTTCGTGACACACACCGTCTCATTCACCCTCTCTCTCTCCCACGAATCTGTCCTCGTTCAACTACCGTTTATCCTTCCTTTTCTCTCTTTTTCCCGACTACGAGGAGCCAGAATCCCCTCCCCCGCACAATATGAGCCACCCGTCTCGCCCCTCGCTGCACCCATGCGGCCGTATACCATGCCACGTCGCCGTCGCCGCCGCCGCCGCCACCACCGCTGCTGCTGCTGCTGCCGCTGCCGCCACCGCCGCCGCCGCCACCGACGATAAGGCACCAACCGCCCCTCTCCGTAGCTCAATAAGCGCTGTCCGCGCGCATGCGCCGATCTAATCCCCACCACCCACACTCTTCATTAGTCTGTCTCTTTTCTTCTTATGCCGCCTGGCGACTCAGACTGCTTACCCTGCTGGAGAACCGGCAACAGAGTTAGGTTAGGTTTGGTCGCGCAATGCCCGCTGACTATCACGCTCGCCGCGGGTGGAACAGGGTTAGTCAATCTCTCTTTCTCCCTTTTTCTTCTTTCGCCTCTTCTTCCCTTCTTGTTCCTACCTCTAGGAAACAGAACTTCCAACGCTCGTACTGTACATCGGCGTAATCTTGTTTCACCATGCGCTCGGGCGTAAGGGAAGAAACGGGACGGCGAGGATCCGAAGAAAAACTCTTTATATTCGACGCCGATGATCTGTGTACTTATGTACCACGGCGTGCAACTAGCAAAGATCCTTGGATACAGCATGGGCCGCCGTATATCATTGCATGGTTACAAGTCGTACACGTATACTTGTACGACTGTACCTGTGTGTCCGCGAAAAACCTGTATGGTGCGAGACGATGCACGGTGAATCCTTTCTTGGAATCTTTCGTACCACGATCGAGCTCCGGCGCCGATTCGATGAAGATCACTTTCACGCGTCACAGTTGATTTCGTTTTGGAGCTACGTGAAAATGCAATCGGAGGAACGGTGTAACCGGACTTTCGAGGTGAAAAGAAAGGTGAAACAACTTCTGACGCGTACTGTACACCTGCTTAATCCGATTCCCCTGGCGTATATATAAGGGGAGGGAGGTAGAGTGACAGTATGCGAGGGAGGCAACGAATGAGATCCGTAGAAAATTCTTTATACCGACGCCGATGGCCTCTGTGTGCTATGGTTCACAGCGGGAAAAGATCCCGTGTCTGATACAGAAGGACCGTGCATATCGTTTGCACGAATACCTCCGTCTGTATATACATTGTACCTGCACTCCACGTACACAAATATACCTCGACCCATTGTTACAGTTCATTCTCATTTTATATGCATTTCGACTGGTTGATCATGTTGCCAAAAAAGGAACTAACGACTTCGTAACAGGAGTTTCGTGTAATGTATTTTATCAAGCTTTAACGTTAAATCGTTTGAATCTTCTTTATACCAAAGCCATGAATGTTCATTTTTCCAGTAACGAAGTGAATTGATTCTCTATTTGTTAAGGAATTTCTTATACACCAACAACGGAAGCGGAAGCATACTATTTCCGCCTCGCTGACTTTGATAAGCTTAGTAACTACTAACTACCCACGCATAAATGTATTTTCCATTTCCAAAATCCTTGTTTCCGTTTCCAAAATCTACGTTACACCGAAATGGATTAATTTAATATACGTCGTCTCATGGCGAAAATTCAAACATTATCGTTTATTCGTTGCTCGACTACTATTTCCAATAGTATTACGTCTAATCCTTTTGTCAGAATCGTTCCGAAACAAGCAGCACGTATCGAATAATTTCGTAGCGTTGAAAAATGAATTGCCCGTTCTAGCTACGATGGGTATATCGTACCAAGTCAGGTATGTACGTATACATAAAACTAAGAAAGAGAATAGATAGAAGAACGCGGAGAATAGAGGGTGGTTTGCGAAACGCGAGGCGGGGGTGGAAGGCAGCCGCTGAGGTGTGATACGGAACGTCGAGGTGATATTTCTCATGAAACTGAACCGAATAAATTTTTAACAAAAACTGCTGACTCGCTACATTACGCTACCTTCTCGTCCGCTTTTTTCCCTTTACAGCCAGTTCGCTGCCATCTTTTTCATCCCGGTATCCGTTGCTTCTTCTCCTTTCAAGTGCCGCCAGGTTACCGGAAATATGCGAGAGTCCTATTTGAGGTACTGCCGTGCGGCGAAATTTATTTGCACGCCTGATTGTATATAACTTTCGTAAAATATCGAACACATGCACGGTAAAACGCTACCAGCAACGCCGTTAAAGTCTTGGGAGTACTTCTTGTTTTTCCCTAGCTCGTACACTTGGATGGAAGAATGGCTTCGTTGTGCGAGAGTCGTTACGCGAAACTATCGACGGCACGAGCGTGATTCGGTTCAGGTTAATATTCACATGGTAAGCTACCCTTATAGTACTGTTTTATGGACGCACGATCGGTGTAATGTTGTGCAAGCTCGTTGCAATTTAGTGAAAAGATAACGAAGGGAGGTTGTTAATGCAGCCACACATTTCCTCTGTAACAACGGTATCAACGCGACCACAAACCACGTAAACGGCGAGTAAAACGGAAATGCGGTTGAACCTATTGCTAGGATAGTGTCAGTTAATTCTAGATAAGTCGACGAACAAATGAAACAACACTTCGTTTCATGACTACTCTCCATACTTGAAGAAGAGAGAAATCTAGAGAAATGTTACTTCTTCGTGAAAGTTTTTCTTTCCGACGGATGTTTTATCGTAGCATTTATATATTGAATAAACAGATATGTGTATCTAGTACTCACTTGTTTAACGCGATAAAAAATTGTGGACCATAGGAACGAATCACCAAATATGACCATAAATATTTAAACTATATTGCTGCATATAGAGAGAAAACATACTGTCAGTACTCATGTTTGTGCAATGCATACTTTGCATGCACTGATGAATATTTTCGCAACAATTTCACAATCAAGTTAAACATTATTGACGTTAATGCTTCGCGTGTACAGTGTGTCCACTAACTGGTTAATGCTAGAAACCATCATTTCCACCGTACTCAATTAACGAGCCGTTTTTACCTTGCCTATAATCCCCGGTAAATTGAAAAGTGAACCATTTAACGGTGCTGACCAATGGTTTTGACGGAGTGCCTGAAAAACAAGCACCGTTATGTAACCAGTCATCGGTTTTTTGAACAGGAGACTTTCCCCCAAGACCATTGTGCTCCACGCAAAGGTGAAGCTAATGAGCGCAGTTTTTTACACATAAAAAAAAAAGAGAAAAAAAGGAAAAGGAACACGAGACGGGACTTGGGACTGGGTTAGGTAGAAATGGTGGGGTTGGGGATGAAAATTTTCAACGGTGTAAAGTAGGAATAGGAAAAGAGCGATTCGATCTTCACCCTCGGAACCATTTCATTCCAGGGCCGCGCCAGGGAATCTTCCGAATCGAGAAACAAGCGTAACGCTGGGGCGAATGAAGAGAATGAAAGAGAGGGACAAGTGATAGGATCCGAGGGAGGTCATGAGAGAGGAGAGGATAAAAACCCCCTCGAGGTTCGACTCAGCATCCCACGATATCTACATCTCTATTTTTGGCCACGGTCAGCTGTAGTTGCACGGCATTAGCATAATGAAGACAGTTCGTCTCTTCTCGTTCTCTTGGGCAACGTGTGTCCATCTCTTTCGCCGACCACGCCGCATATATACTCCCACCATGTATACAGATTTATTCTCTTCTCTCTCGATCCAGTTATCTGATCGTCTGTTTTCTGCCCGCCTTTAAAATACTTGTACGACATATTAGATGTAGTAAAATTTTTGCACAAAATTAGAAAAAAAGGGTTGCATAAATAAAGTGGAAAGAGGAATCGAAGGGAGATGAGAATTCGCTGAATGATCTATTTTCGAGAGTTGATCCACTGACGTAACTCCAAATTTGCTGTCTCCGATTTTATAAATTTGTGACACCGAACGACGATATTACAATGTATTTGTCCCAGTTGAATTCAGTGTTGAACAAATTTGGCATTTCCATACGATGTGCTTGCAAAATTATAATGATTCGACACATTCGAGCTCGTTTGTCGCGATTTTTCGGTTACGTCGTCGTTGCGACAAGCGAACTATGCTCCAGTGACAATGAAAGGGTTAAAGCTCGCGTCCACGTAGGCGCGAGACACAGTTTGGCAGCAAGAGGCGAGTACTGGTGAGGAACGCAGAAGAGCAAGGGGTCGAGTAGCCCTGGAAGAATGGGACGAGCAGAGGTAGCGGAAAGAGAGAGGTACGATGATGACAAAGCAAGAAGGGAGCTGGTGCTGAAGAGAAAAGGACGCGCTCGGAGGGAGAAAACCTGCTCCAAGACGGGGTATCCGCGGTGTACTAACAATACAATAAGATAACAAGCTACAAGGAAGGGGCCAGGCCGTGCTAACCTGACTTTCGTGGAGAACTCCGACGATGCTCTCCGACGGCACCGTAAATACGCTCCACACACGATATTTTGCCCCCCACGAACAGCCTAATCTTCACGAGAGAAGACGCCGGACTCATAATCCTCTTCGAGTGATAAAATTGCCGGTAATTCAACGCGTGATCGTGCCATTTCGGTCTCTCATGGGACGAGCATCCGTCGCGGTAACCGTAACTCCGAGCGTAACGAGAGTTGTCAAAGGAATTGCACGCTGCTCCATATTTATTACACGTGTGTGCGTGTGTATATCACATATATGCAAAGTTCAATAGATCAGTAGAGTAATGAATCATTTTCAACAGTTTTTATTAATTGATGACACGACGCTATACGACTGATATTGATATTGATCACGTAATATCGATTCTGACTAGGTTTACTGTACTATTTTTTATTGTATAAGTAGCTGTCAAAATGGAGTTAATATCGTTCGGATTACAGTAAATGGTAGGATTATTACGAATAATAGAACGATCGCTACGATTGCCCGACTTTAATCCCACTGAGAAGCTATGGGACAAAGTCGACTGGTCAATAAGAGGACATCGCTTCAAGTGAAAGGAACAACTGCAAAGGATGATTGAGGACTATTCTAGACGAAAAATTCCATAAACCTTCTGGTTTCATTATTTCTAACCTATTATCTAGACAAACGGTATTCGAACGGAAGTACGACTTTGCATAATCGTGCAAATTTATTAATGAATCGCTTCGATTCGATTGATTATTTTATTATTAGACGGAGTTTCATCAAGCAGGCGCAATTTAATTTATTCCATTAATGTCACTGAATACATTAATATTAATTATTCCGATAGAACGAAGAATGAAGTTAACAACTGACTGTCCTTTGCCTTCTTCAACTTCGTTCGCGCGTCTTTATTAATAGCTGCTTGAATAAAAATTTTCTCTACACCTTCTAATATCCAGTTTGATTGTAATTACCACATATCGTATAGCAAAATGTCGGGTCTAAGTAGACGTTCTCGATACGTTATGCGCGATAGACGTATCGCGCTATCGTTTTAAGTATCAAAACGTTAAATCATTCGATAGCAACGTTCACAGTGTTACGGATTATGAACGACCCAGTTATAAGTCAATCGGGATTACGCTGAAGATGATCGATTAATTGAAGCGCACTTTGCGCGAAGGCCGATCGGCCAGCCGCATCAACGTCACTGAAATAAGCGGTCTTCGAGTATTTATTACGAAAATCATCAGCAACGACGTTTTGCTCATAAAATTTAAAGCCAATAATTACGGACAAAAACTGTTTCGTGCTGTTCGAACTAAAACGTTGTAAATTTGCGAAACCTTTGCGTGCATTTTCCTCAAAGTTAGACGCGTACCATCCTTCCGTTTCATGGATCATAAATGCATATATTCTGGTGTAACGAAAGTTAAGGTCTGTCTGTAAGAATAACTACCGGTTGTTTACACCTGATCCATATTTTTGAATGATTAAAATTCTTAACCAATGATTCTTCTTAACACGTATCCGAGAGGGTAACATAATCACGATCGCCAATCATTCCTGAAGAAATTTCATTACACCGTGTCAACATCTAAATATTTGTGTAGGATATATAGAAAAAGGCGGTCGAACCCGGGGAAAGCCTGGTGCAGACGTTGCACCAGGTACGATCGTGTTTTCATTAGCCTCGGTATATATCTTTCTCTTCATTTTCTTGACGTTATTCCGAGTAAATAACATTTACCATTGCGAACACGCCTGGCTTCGAGACAAATTGATCTCACTGCAGTCACGTACGGCCTCGTGTCGGAACAACATAAAAATGTAATTACTCCTGTCATCGGAAACGAGCAGAAGAAGACGAGGAAGAGAAAGAGGAAGAGCAGACGTGGCCGGTTGAATTGAAGGAGGGACGTGATGTTTAGTTTGGCAATGAGGCAGGGATTCGTGGCAGAAGTTAAATTTTCAAGAAATAAATCTCGTTCCTTTACGATGTTGTCCTTGCGTCTGATATTCCTTTCGCATCTACTCAACTCTATCGTATAATATCTTTTATTATTTCACGTCTGAAAATACACTTAATTCACGCCAGAAAGCAAAGAAAACTGTCATTAAAAAAATACTAAAATCAATTTTCAAATACTTAAGATATTTGAAGAAGAGGTAACAATTTTTCAAATTATCAGACGTGGTTGAACCGAATTAAGGGTTGCACGGTTCTAATATATTCCGTATTTAGGGGTTATTTTAGGAAGGAAACATATCAGCACGGTACAAAGTTAATACAATTATTAACGATAATTTGCCCTCTAGTACAATTAATTCCCCTGATCCCGGTCTCTAGCAGAGAAAGGAAAAGAAATCCAGTAGGGTCGCGGCGGTTTCGATCGATGCGACGGACTTTCGTGTAAATATTCAGTAACCGCCCCCACACTTTATCATCATTCCCGAAAAGAAAAGATTTAAACGAGCAGGACGCGCGTCGCACAGGAGACAGGAGATTCCCGTTGAATGTCCATCATTTTCTTTCAAGGAGATTCCCCGGGAAAACAACGTGCCTTGCGAGCGTACGTCGGATGAAACATGAAAGAGCCAGGCCAGATTGTTGACGAAAATTAATGAAAGATCAACCCGGAATCGTATTGTTGCCCTCAGAGACGAGAGGGGGATGGTTTCCACGCGCGACAACCCCAGAATATATTTATCTATACATCTAATGACCTCTTTAACGTGGATTTTGCAAAAATAATTTTACTTAGAACAAGGATTAAGAAACAGTTTCCGTTTCTTCCGATAAAGGAGCTTCTTATTTAGCAACATGCACCGAAAAGAAAGGTATCTACGAATTTCTGTAAAAGGTAACTAGGTTTCACGCGGGTCCAACAAGATTTCGTCGAAATTTTATCTCCGTTCACGTATACAAAAGACTATCGACGCTATCCTCGTGGAGGCTAACAAGATCAGCGACGGTAGGACACGTGGCGGGAATAAATTTCGACAAAGACGTTCCGTCATCCAGTGTCATCGGGGTCCTAAACGCGTTTACGATAAGAGTGACACGAGGAGGATTCCTGGCAGTAACGGCCAGGACGCAACCTTACTTCGTTTGTTCGTTCCTGTTCGATCGATCGTAAATTTCCGTCAGTGAGTCACGAAAGTAGAGGGACTTGAGCGTGGTGTATATACATGCAACATGGAGGAGAAGAGAGAGAGAGAGAGAGAGACACAGAGGGTGTGTAGCAAGGGCTGACTAATCGCGAAGCTAAACTATCGGCAACCCCCTCTGATTACGAGCCGGTTTCTTAGAATTGGTCTCGAGTCCTCGTACTAGGTTTTATCCACCATTTATAGAGGAATGCCAAATCGATGGACGCTAAAACAAACTTCTGACAGTTATTATCGTAGTATTTTGGTACGCAGAGAAAATTGCCTTGCGTCATCGCGATATGTGTCCAATGGAAATGACAGTGGGCGATCGACCCGACAATTTTATATCCCTCCTTCGTCCTAAGAAGTATATTTAACGATTATCTGAGTTCGTTCAAGAAAAGCGTTTACTTGTTATATTATCGATATAGTTACATTTTTGCATATTAATATTTATTCAAGTTAAACTTATGCGCCCTGGTATCACATTTGTGCAAATTCTTCCAACGATGCAATCTCTAACTTCGAGTGTACAACAAAATTAGCACAGCGGATTTCTCAACATGTAGAACAAGCATTTCTATCAATCGGATCTGGCATCTCCCAAGAACAGTATTAATTTTTTACCGTTGGATTGGGCACCAGAGCAGCGGTCCGCGAGCAAAGTTTTCTCGCACGCTAAATTAATTCTCGTATTAACGTGCCAGTACAGAGGAGCCAATTTTCAATTTCCAACTTTGGTTATTAGTGCCTGTCATCGTTACGCGAAAGGAGCATCCGTTCTCAATGTTATTACCATTCGCATCCATAAAACTCGTACTGGGCGGTGCACAGCCGCAAAAAGATTTTCCTAAGCGGCGTCTAGATACCAGGAAATCAATGCAGAATAACATTACACACATGCACGTATGCCTGGCGTGCATCCAGATGCGTTTACCGATGAGACATTTTTCTGCATAGAAGAACAACTAGAATACGATTACACGGCGGGCATGGAAAAACCATCTTTATTTGCTTTACTCTTCACGTACAATATTGCACAGTATCGAAATACCATGGCATTGTATTCGAATTTTACCCAATCGATCATTTACGGGTTCTTCTCCCCTCGCGAATGTAAAGATCTGTCGAATATATGTTGGCGAACTCGAAATGCGATGCTGTCCTTCAATGTTAGGACAGCGTGAACAACTAATATATGGTAAGATTTCTTCTTGAATTTGAATATCCTTGTCATGGCTGCTTGAATAAGTGGAATATCATCGCAACGAGACGCTTCCATTTGCATTTTGCATCTTGGAAATAGAAGGTAATCAGGAGGAGTCAAATCAGGTTGAATATGGCGGATGAGCAAGCATTACTATTCACTTTTATGGCCAAAAATTCTCATACCACTGCACCACGGTAAGCAAATGTATTATCATGGAAAAGAAACCAACTTTCATTCTGTCGATATTCAGATCTTTTGCGAATAATATTGTGCAATGTACTCCAATATAACGTAGACCTTGCCAGTTACTGTTCGCGCACGCTATGCGCATCCCCGAATTCAGATGCGCCGAGTAATTTCGACACACTCGATAAAAGTAGCCGAGATCAGATGCCCCGCCTTTCTCAACATGGAAAAGACCGTGGTCGCAAGTCCCACGGGTGATGACCCAGGAAGAAAGACAAATATAAAGATCAGTCGCCTAAGAGATTCCGAACATACGTGACCCCCCCTAGTCCTGGCATATGGTCCAGTCCGTGGCCTTTGATCGGTCCCAGGATTGCTTCTCTCTCTCTCTCTCTCTCTCTGTGTTTCGATAGACATTCAAAGTGGGACCATGACCAGTCTCAACGTCGATTATTTCGATCCGGTTTGTTTCGCCCTGCGACGCGTTCACGCCGCTGCAGCAACCCCCGAAAATGGTCGTGCGCGCACCTTTATTCATGCGCATAATTTCTCGCAGACAGGTTACCGCCGGAGCCTTGCACGGGCATTTAATATAAATCGAAAGAAGGATTGCCGGCGTATCTCCACGTTCGCTACGATAAGACCGGTTCTGGCGCTACTCCAGCCGAAGATCCATCTTATCTTTTTTTTTTTCCCCTCCTTTTTTTCTTAACGACGTTGACAAGATTCGCCCGTAGCATTAAGCTGTTTTCCCGGATACACTGTACCCACTCAGGAAGGACTTCATACGACCAGTTCGGCATCAATCTTGCGGGGCTAATGAAATGAATCGCTGTTTTAACGGCTATCCGTGCGGGTAACTGCGTAGCCTCGTGTGCCACGGTAATTTCGCGGAAATCCGACTCGTAAACGCCACGGATGACCCATACGCGTGTAATTTTCTGAATTAAACGCATCTTCTTCTTCGTCGTCTATTCCGGCTCCTTAAATTCCACGTGGTTCGTTTATATCGCTTGGTTAATCGATCGAATAACACTCCTTACACCGTCGAGGAGCTTAAACGGTGTACACCATCTTGAAACGTCTAAGAATGCATTACTTTCAGGTGTGGAGATGTTGATTAAATAAATACACATGTAAAAAGTTTTTTTCCTTCAATTACATATAAAGAAATTTCCGTGAAAGGGGCGAATTCATTTTAAATTCTTTAACCTTTCAAATCTAACCGCAACGATACGATATTTTATAAAATGGAGTCAAACGCGCTGTTTTGGTTTGTACGGTCCTCTTTATACATACGTTTATTTTCCACGCAGATCTAAAAAAAGCGATCTTTTGAAGTCTTTGATAGGTCACCGGAAAAGAAGGCAAGGAACCCGCAACCAACGTATACACGCGTATAAGTCTTTCAGTTGGTCGAACAAGAAGAAAACGACAGTGCATCGAGAAAGTACGTATGTTCCGTTGGTTCGTTGGGACAGAAGCTATAAATTATGAAACGGTTTAGAAACCACCGAACATTTGTAACAAGGAAATTGTCCAGCAAAATTTGGAAGTTTGCGAAGGAAAAATTCGTCAAAATATAACAATTCTATCTCACTTTTCACAAAACCGTAAAAAATAATATAAAATAAAGGTTTTATGGGATATTCTCTGTTTCTAAAACCTAATTGACATCGTACACCTTCGTACACGAGAAACATCCATGCGAAATGGCGTCTATATGGTTTATAAAATTCGTTTCTACGCGATAGCATTGAGGCGATGGCTGGTTTTCAGAGCCAGAATGCCGGTCACAGATGCAGGAGCAGACTGTTCTACCTGACCTATTAGATCTATTAGACCTTTACCAGGCTAGACGCCAGAAAGGTTACACAATTAGGAAATGGCTAGCGTCCAGAACTCTAGATACACTTCTAGAGTAACCCACCTACACCTCCTTTCACATTGTGTTTCCCTCTTTGTAGCATCTCCGCAACGATCTTTCTTTACGGAGAATCCGTTGTGAAAGTCGAAGGTTAGCTGGCGCAATTTGTACTTTAGCGAGTGCCTTTCAAGCAAATTGAAAGTGTAAAATACAATTCGTGATTTTTCCGAGATTCTCTTTTTCCGTATTCTGAGCATATTCATGTAAATAGAAAGACAGCACGTGAACCTCTATTATCTAACGAGGACCTATGCTACGGGAGTCGCAGACGTTCGTCGATTATTTAGACACTCAAAGTGTTGAACAAGATTTAGGACAAATTTCGTAGCCCCTTGGATTTCGACCAACTTCCCGGCGAAAAATGGATTAAATTCTTAAGCGACGTTCGGATAGCGAGCTCATTGATTTATAGGGGGACAGCGTTAGAAAACGGTGAAATGCATCATTTGAACCCGCTTGGCTAACAATTACGTTGTCTCGCAACGACGTATTTATTAGCGGCGCTTCGTTAAAATCGAGTTTTCGTTTGAACTTTGGCCAGACACGCGTCCCAACGTCATGAAAATGCCGCATAGCGTCGATTACAAAATTCTAAAATTAACGTCACTTCGACTGCTACAATGTAGCTACAACGCATGTAGAACTGCAGATAACATCGTTGACCTAATTGCCAAGTGAATTGCTCAAATGTAATTTTATTATCCCCAATTTTCGTCTTATTTTAGTTTTTAAAGTCGCCCCTTAAAATGTTTCGCAAAGTTAATCAAACGCTTCGCATAAAGATTTAAAAAGTTCAGTTGTAGGAATGTAGTTTCTTGTTTAGCATGGCGATGCGTTCGAGCTCGCGAAATTCGTAGCGCGTATTTTCCCTTGGAACGTTGAATAAAAAGTAGCTAACATAAAAAAAAAAGTAAAGAAGTTATTTAAAATTCTTCGGAAAGATTAAACTATATATGAAATATTTCTTATGTCACAACTGAAGAAGATATTTGGGTGACCTGTTTTTTAATAAAACATCCACTTACTATTTTTTCTTAGACAATTTAAACATGCAAAACGACCAAAAAGTGCAACCAATATTTTCTGAGACACTAATGTATTGCATTCTTCTTTTATTTGACGTTGAGATGAATGATTATTTAACACGCTGACGTAAATGCCGTTCATAGGCGTCCAATTCTTGGGATTCTAGATGCAAATGGCGGCTATAGACGTCTGCCAATTTTTACGAAAATTTATAGAAAAAATAATAATTCTATTCTGCAAACTTGAAATATTCAGCGAACTTCCCAAGAATCATCGAACATCGAATTCAGAGTGAGCGTTAACGTGTTAATAAACTCATTCGACATTTCATTCCATTCTGTTCTAAGCAATTCAAGAGGCTTATCTACTTTCTCGACTTTCTTCTCTTTCTTGGCTTGTTCTGCAATACTCAAATAACAACAAACTCGAATTAAAGCAAACCCGCTCGAAAATACATGAAATGCATTTATGTATCATTCAATTCGAAATAATGGAGGCGCATTGCAATGAAAGCCAAGATTGTATCATTGAACAGACAGTTCACGTGGACACGTTTTCGTGGGTTCCTTTTTTTCGCGATACTTCGCCTCTCTGGAAACGGTGTCGTGTATAATTTAAGTATTATTTAATTCCGCCGTGGTCGTGCCGAATGGTTCGATTTGATGCACGTGTCGAGCTTCATTTCGAAAGATACAACCTCGCGTGCGACCGTTCTCCATTTTCGAACGGCTGCCTCTCATAAGATGCAAATTACGATATCTGAAGATATACAACGACGCTTCGAGATGTTCGAATGATAATTAATGTAGAGTTTTAACGCGTCGCTTGCGTAATTGCTGTTTTAAGTTAATTTTGTTATTATAAAGGCGAAGATGCCTTCTTCCAGCAGAAAGGTGGAGGAAAAGGAAGACTTAGGTAATTCGGAAGACGATTTAAGGGTGTTACAAAATTGGTATTGTAAGGATACTGTCTTCTCTTCGCGAACTTAATTATTTTGATATTATTATGTTAAAATTTTTATGCGAATACAAAGTTTGAACAAATTCCAACATGTAGAGACAATTATTTCCCGTCGAACAAGTGCTAGGTTGGCCGAGCGGTCTAAGGCGCCAGACTTAAGTTCTGGTTCCCTCTGGGGAGCGTGGGTTCGAACCCCACACTTAGCAAATTAATATTTTTTGACGAATTAATCTCTGTTGAAAACTAAATGAATACACCCAGCGTACACTAATTACAAGCATATACTGCAGTACACGAGATATGATTCAAGGTAAATTATAGGGTCAACCTTTCAGGGGTTGTGAAGGGGAGTTGTTTCCTTCTGCAAAGTCTTTAAACGAGTCGCGAAAGAATTCTTTGAACTCTGTGATCGTTGGAATTTATCGAGTTCGTTTTTTGTATCTAAACGGACTTCTCCTCCGTGATTCCAGCGTAGCCTCGAACAAGAATCCATCCGAAACGAGAAATTTCAACGCTCCCCACCCATTACATATCAGAACTCGTCTGTTTGTAACGTTCCTCGGTGTCACTTTCGAAATTCCGTCGCCAGTCTGAGCGATGACACAGGTTCCCTGTATACGTATACGTAGACGCGTTTCGACAATCGTTCATCGCTCGGAGCGATTACTCGCATATTCGCCGGTCGCGGCGGACCCGGCGTGCCTCGCATAATCGCTAGGTTATGCACGTTAAGAAGGATGTGCGAGTTAACTTAGCTCGTTGCATTAGCGGAGATGAACTCATTCCGCCTATTTCTCTCTGTCCTGCCCCATCTCTCATCTCCTCTCGTCTCTCCTCGTCCTCCTGTAACACGTTCACGAGCGTATCGCACGCGCCCCTGCTCGCGCGTAACAGCGAAACCAGCACCGCCGATCTTGCTCTCGCACGGTGCACACCGACGTTGTTTTTCCTCTTCGAATCCGCCTGTGCGTTTCTTCTCGGCGCGTTCATCCTCGTTACACCGCCCCCGCAGTTTGGTTCCTCGCGTTCTTCTATCCACGACGGACTTAACGAACCTTGAAAATCACGTCCCGCGAGATGTTTACCAAATCTTTCGAGTCCGCGCTCTGCTCTATATCGCGCGCCACGAATCCACCCCCGCGGAGGAACCGGGAAAAGGGCGCCTCTGACTCATTGGCGCATCGCATGGGTGGGCGCTGTGGAGGAAAACGAAAGAACTGAGTCAGGATTAAGCAGAATAAAGGAGTCCGCTGACGTTGGTGCTGCGATTACTTTACGCTTTGAGGGTAGCGCGATTTGGTATTTGAAATTCAGCTCGTTCTTCTGCACCACCCAGGAGGAAAGCCTGTTTCATTTAAGTCCTTTATTTAAGTCCTCTGTTCATTAATGGGATGTTTCTCGGTTCGAGGAATTTTTCGATTAATTCTCTATATAAGTTGGAGCACACGATCGAGTAACACGATTCAACTTTTACTCTGTCGCAGGGTAGCAAATTTAATGGACAGCAAATTACTGATCCGCAAAAAGGTGGTAAGGTTTAGTGTATCGAACGCCATCTATGTACATTCGCTGAAACTATTTTAAATCACCGCAAGTTTCATTTGGACTATTTATTAAATGCTTTCACTATTTCCAATGTTCATAAGTATGAAAATGATGAATTTTCACCGTAAGACGATGCACCAGGAATAAAAATAAATATAAAAAACAGATCTCCAAGGCACACAAATTAGAATGTCTGAAAAAGACCTTATGTTGCCTGAAAAGTAGTCCTCTTTAAATCATGCAACTTCTGCTTCCACAAATTTCCTCTAGCTGCCCTTAAAAAGGAACTGAAACAACTTTCCCCAGTTTCTGAAACCGCTCTCCATATACCAAATGAATTTTCGTTTATTTTTTCAACCGAAACATTCGCGGTCCACTGGTTAAAATAGTAATAATATCCTATATAAGTTATGCTAGTACTAATAAAGTAGTAATAATATCCTTCGATTTCAGATCAGTCTGAACTGCAGACAGAATTAGATCCATCAAATTTTGCCTGGAGCGAGTTTCCAGTAGCAATCAGTTAAGGATGTGTAGCGAGCGCGACGAAAAAGGACCGATAAAATGTCAACAATACGGGGATGCTTTTAATGCAACTGTAAATTAATGTCTCTCGCTGGTCATACAGTAGATTTTGGACGAGGGCCACGAATCGGTTGACGTCTCGCTCTCCACGCCCGTTTCGAGAGCCTCCGTCGATCTTCCTTGCGTTTCCGCGAGCTTCGCCCAATGCTCGAAACCCCGTTCGTCGCATCGGTTAATATTTCCTTCGCCGCGAGGACATCGAAGTTCCCGTTCGAGCTTTATTTTCGTCGTTCCGGCTGGCAACGAATCGCGTAACGGACGGAACCGCGAAGATTGCTCGCTTCAAAATGCATTAGACGCATTAATTCTCGAACAGGGTAGGTGGAACTGAAACGGCGGTCACTATTTTACACGGAGCTCGCTGTAAACGAGCTAAGCTCTTCTTTCTTCGCGGAAAATAGGGGAAACGAGAACGTTCGTCTCGCACGGTTGATTCCTCTGCTCTTTTTCGCCTTGATTATCCTAATTAAATGCTCAACTTATTTAATTAACGAAGTTAGTCGAACATTTGGGACAAATGAAAATACATAATTTTGTGGAACATGCATGCGTGCAGCGAATGTGGATAAAACATTTTTGCTAAGGAGGGCGGTATGTACTGGCGTGTTGCGTCGAATTAAGAACGTCCCAGAACAATTCGTGTCATTAGAGAGAAGTAAAGTAAAGATTTTTCAGCGCAAGTTCTGTCCTGCGTAAATAGGACAAGCTGTATCGATAAAACGGTTCTAGTCGGGGAAAATTGTTAGAAAACATTTCCGTGTCAATTGTTACAATATGCACCATTTTTCGTGCATTTTTTGGCGCGCCAATTAATGCAGTTTTATCTAAAAAGGAAAAATGTGTATTCCGATTAAATAAAATTTTGATGTTTCCATCGTATTAGAATCAATAAAGATACGTTGGGAACGGAAACGTATATATTTCAACCACGAGATACGAGCATTTCATATGTTCCGATCTAATGTATGTATTATACATCGAGGAAAGGCAAGGGGGCCACGGTAATATAATGGTTTCGCGAGCAGCATGGAGAATCGTTGCTTTCGTGACTGCGGCTCTCGGTTCGTGACTCATTCGTGACTGGGATTGGGATCTGACCTCGTCGCTGCACGAGTTAACCATTACATTAAAGTTCGAACGGTGGCTGCAAAAAGGGCAGAAAGAAAGTGAGTGGCGAGCCGCGGCGGCGTCCGAGAGCGGTTTCGAAAACCGGGGCAGACGAATTATCGCGGGAAATTTGGACGATTATCCGTGCAATCGAGGAAATTACTTTTCTACGCCCCTCGAACTTCCTTCCTCGTGCTTTACTTTCTCTGCGTTCAGTTGGCGACGAAAATAAAAGTGACTTTTCGCGATGGCACCACTTCGCGCCCTTCCGACTAATCTCCGTAACCGTTTCCAAGCGCGCGAAGATACGGTATTCCGCATTTTAATCCAATGCCGCAAATCACTCGTGCACCGCTCTCGCGCCGTGAAAGAACGTGTCGCCCGAGCTACGTGCGAAGTGTGTAATTCGAAAAAATTCAATTTTCAACACGCGTTCCCGGTAACGAAACGCATTTCAATTCCCTCCGCGTTTCCGTCTTTCCTTTCATCTTTCCACCGCGCGCCCTGCGCTCTCGCGTGCAACGCGCACATGCACCCTACGTACACGCGCCTATACAGAGTACCTACGTACCATCGATTCTTTCCGCCTCCGTTTTCGTGGACATTTCGCCAGCTCGTAAAGACGGGAACGCGAAATTTGTTTAGCCTGATTTAAAGCGTCGCTTAGCGTAACTTAACCCTCTTATCCTTTTCTATAGGGGCCAACGGGGCGATTTGTTGTTCCGTAGCCAGTACGCTAACTGCGCGGCCGTGCTATAACAGCGCGTAGGAGTCGCATAAGCAATAACGGGTAACATGGATATCGTGCAGTCGATTTGGCCGGCGTAGTACGTTTCAAGAAAGACTTTTATGTTCCCGAGGACAATATCGGGAAATTTATTCACGCCGGGAATTGCATCGCGCGGCGATCGATACGCACGCACGTGCACACGCGTGTACGCTTCCTACCAGCCGCCCTTGTCCCTCGAATTTTGCACGCGTTTCCGTCCGCGACTCGTTGGTCCGTCAAATGGCAGCGGAGTCCTCTTTTTTCCTTCACTCCGTCGGTCCAAATGGCATTCCAACGCGTTAATCAAGTTTCTCCAGCTGGACGCGATGCTCCATGGAACGCGGCGCAGGCTATCGCTGGACGAGCGATTTATCATAAACCAGACGAGCGACACAATATCGCGTAACAGGGCGGAGGCTTTAAAAGACGACGCGGACGCAATATCGTCTTTACAAGGGAGAGGCCCCGTCTTTTTATGCTCATCAGGTTGATTCTACCGGGCGGGCGTAGTCGTGAAAGGGAACGACTGGGCTAATCCCTTGGATCCTCGTCGAACTCTCAGGCATCGCGCAATCAAGTGCGTGCAAACTTCCGGCTAATCCGGTGTACTTACTTTAAACGCGTCCCGTGGATACGCGCGAGGAAGCGATCCCACGCGTATCACCGTGTAATTAAATATTTGTAAACAGAGGAAAGGGATTCCCCGACAAGAGTTGCCACCGCGCCGTCGGTTAATTAGGGAGACAATGAGCTTAATCGCGTTTCACGAGTTCGTCGCGAAGGTGTCCGACCGAAGCGCGCGCGGATAAACAGGAGCGAGAAAGAAGGAGGGGAACGGGGAAGACGAAAGGACCGAGGGAGACAGGTTCGAGGAAGTCGTCTTCTCTTTGGCGTTTCAAAGTTCGACCAGCCAGGCTCGAACTCGAGACGCTGCAACTGCAGAAACTGTCGCGTACCCCCGCGGAATTTCTTACGCGGTCGTGGGACACGGGGCTTTGGCGAAAGAAACTTCAAACGCGACTGCTCGTCTAGCTGTCTGAGATGTTTCTAACGTTCGCTGGTTTCGGCCAGGAGGAGAGCTGACCGATTTTTGGGGGCGAAACTTCTGGCGAGACAAGCGGAGGACAAAAGGCTTTAATGAGTCCGAGAATGTCGTTAGAAAATGTACCGTCGACGGTATTTCGCAGGCAGAGACTCGACGGCGCGATAAAAAAATAGAACGAGCCAACCGAATCAACTAAAATGCCAGCCATTCCGGAACCCTCTTCCTGTCACCCACTATTAGGGATAGAATAAAATAGACGCGGTCCCGCTTCGAAGGGGGTGGTAACAGCAGCCGAGCGATACGAAGGGATTCAATGTGTTCGTTAATCCGTTCCGCTTAATGCAACGATAGGGAATGCACGATCCTGGTACACCGAGCCAATGAGGGTTGGAGCCTCGCTTTCCCGTCGGCGCTGACCGCTGGGGGTAATTACCGTGCTCGGTGAAAAGCTCTCACGCTCAAACCCTTTTTGACTGGCCGGGACGCGCTCGCCAGACGTCAATCTTCAGCCCTTAAGGTGGGCCCTCGCCATCGAGTCCAGTGTCCAACGGCCAATAACCGGTCATTTTTCCTCCGGCCATCTCGAGGCATTCGTTGCTTCGAGCTTCGTTTCTCTCCCTTTTCTGGCTCGGCCCAGGGGTGCTGCTCGAGGACGGAAAGTGGACGAGAGGAAAGTGGGCCCGCTCGACAGCGAGGAACCAACTGGAAGCGCGTGGTCGCTCGTGGCGTGCGATCACTTTGCACGGATGCGTATCGATTTTTCCCAAGAACAACGCTAGTCGATCTCCATGCGCGCGTATAGATAGTTCGATCTGGCAGATGGTGTAATTACATCAGTCGAGGGTGGGGCAGAGAAGAAGGGGACGGGAGAGTCGTAAAGATTTTCTTGCCGATGTCTGATGGTACAGGGGAGGTGTTGGGGAGTGCAAGTTCCATACGATTTCGATCTCTAAACATTCTGACGCTGGATTGGGTGATTCACGCAATTGGAACAAGTCATATCTCCTTCCTGATTGGAATTGGAGAAATATGTTAGGGGAGTGGCTGTTGAATCATTCTCGTAGTCCTTTCCGGGGAATTGTAAATATTTCGATACTTTTCATTGGCTGGTACAAATTCTTTTATTGAAATTAGACAATGTCTGGTCCAGAAATTTAATAAAATAGTTCATGTAGTTGCCTGTAGATATATATCCGAGGCAACAAATAACGATTGTTGAGCTTGAAAACCGGAAGATTAATGCATGCTCCTCTAGCGCAATTAAAACGCAGGTATAGTCTGTGTCTCATAACGGAAATCGATTGGACTGTCATTTCAGCCTTCTTTATGTCTTGAGTCGCTAGCGAACGAGCAGATTGCAGTTCAAAATTGAAACCACTTTCATCAGCATTATAAACGTGTCCCAGACTGTGAGTTTCAATCACTTGTTTAATGTTGTCGACGAAAGTTTTAGCAGTTTCCTTTATAACTGGCTCGTTCATATAATAGGGACGAGAAACAAAACTTATCGACTTTTATGAACCGTTTAAAATTTTGCAATCCATTCTCTGGAAGGCTTAAAAGTTATCCAATGAAACTTGCGAATTTGCTTCTAATGCTCGTTTTTTCCAAGTGCGTGTCACGTATCGTAGCTCTGCAGAAAAAAATTAATTCTCATGTACTCTAAGGTTTCATTACGTCCAGAGTAATATCTAATTGCGATTGAACAGTTATCAAGAGTAGTAAAGAAGGAACTAAAAAATCAGTAATAAAAGAAATTTAGCGGTAGAAACAGTTACGATATAAAGATGTAGACACGTAAGACAGAATCTAATTAGAGCAAGGAAGGCAATGACGATGTTTAAAATTCATGTACCTATTGACCTTAGAGTAAGTTCAAAGTGCAGTATGTAACTACGAGATACAGTCGACACTTGTGTCAAGAGCCGTCACGAAAGAAACTTATAATACCGGCACATGCAATGACTAGAGGCACATGGCTGAGCATAATCATATCTAATCACGTGGACATCGTCTTAATAATTTTAATAAGTTTTATTAGAATTTATTTTTGGCATTCATTCTTCCTCGACCGATCGAAGCAGCGTCATTTAAAGTCATTTAAAGTATAATACACACGCATCGTGATATAAACATTTTCATTGTCTAATAATAAAATAATATACTCGAGGAAATTTTGCTCGAGCGTCACGCGAAACATCGAAATCCAATAGATTGTACTAATCACTTTATCGTATCATATCTAATTGAAACATCATGCAAGTACACTATCAAGCTTCGAATTAAAAACAAGTGTAAAAAATATTTATATAGTACATATGTTACATTTGGTATTTTTTAAGAAGTTCAAGGAATACTTGTGAGTAAGAAAAAATGATTACAAAAGCGTCTGTATTTTTCTATAAACTTCAATATGTATGGTACGATTCTTTTTTGTCAATTTATACCGAATATATATATGTTTAGGCAGTCACTATTGCTTAAAGATATAAACTGCACAGCTAATCATCATTATCATTATTATTATTATAAATTTTTAACAGTATCGAGCAAACTGAATGTTCAGTTTTACGTAAATTGCATAAGACACGTAAAACTTAATATTGAGTTTACTAAGTCAGTATGTTAATATTATAGAAATATAATACTTATCGTAAGAAACGTCGTTACTCAAATTATTTCTAGAACTTACTTTTAATAAAATATAGCATTAACTTCACTATTAAAATACATATTTATATCAAGTATGCATAACTATCATAATTGCAATACATTACAATAATTGTAATGCAAATTCTTCAAAATACATCACTTTATATACTATATCAATTAGATATGATCTGCTAGAATTATCATTAGCGTATTTTATGCTAGTATTAATTGTCTAATCACTATTATTAATTAATATAAAATCCACTAATGATAACTATAATTAAACAATATTTCTATACTAACTAAGATCACTCGTTTCGATTTCTCAGAGGCGTTAGGGTTTTATACGGTGAGGTAGCAGGTGTCGCATGAGTACTCTTCGTAATTCCTAACACGTTCTCTTTTCCTTTGTTATGTACGCGCTTTTCTTCTGCTCTTAATTTTTCAATAATTTTTTGTTGCTGTGATATCGTTATCAATTTTCCTTGTAAGTCCTAAAAGCACACATTACATTTTATTATATCTGTTTTGTAACCGGCCAACATTATCATGCATTAACACTTGAGAGTACAAGAAATAATGCTAATAATTGGACAAATGGAAAAGAAATCAAATAAATTTTTTACGGAACAAAAATATTTATTTACATACATTTATGAATGGTATAAATATTAAATTAAATACTAAAATACTGGCCTGGCAAAACATTAACAAATGCACTTTTCATGCAAAGCGGAACAGTTGATCAGATATATTGTTAATAATAACCGATTAACATTGTCGAATATACCGTAATGTACCGTAATATACCGTAAGAAGGAACACAATTAGTGACGCGTATTAACATGCAATGCATATGAACGAAACATTAACTAACAATTTCATTAAATAACACATAGAACAAATATTGATAATGTTACTAGTACCAGAATAATGTCGTTAAAAAGTACAACATCCAATATAAAAAGATCACCTGTCCAAGATAAAGAAGTAAACGCACCTGTTCGAGTTGAGTGATCTTGTCTTTCAATTGGGATACGTGTTTAATTTTTTGCCTGTGATTATGGTGACCAACAATTTCAGCGTATTTTTCGCTAATCTCTTTGTAATCCTTTATGAGACGCTCATTATGATCGGAAAGTTTTTTCAGTTCCCTACACCAATAAAAGAAAATTTATTACACTATTATTTCGTAGCTGTCTGAAGATTATGTTTGAGGAAAACTTACCCTTCGGCTGCTTCTCGACGAGCTTTTTCTTTCTCAAGTTCTTCCATAAGGTTTAACCATTTTTTTCGTTCTTCTTCAATTAAATCAGTCTGTTTCTGTACAGAAACAATACTTCAATGAATCCCTTGTAGAATTGAATTTCTATTTATGATTGACCGAGAAAAAGTGAAGTTTCCAATGCACGTACCCAAGGAGATAAACACTAGGTAAAGAAAAACACTTGGTAACTCAGTTCTTACCATTCTATGGTCTCGCATAGAATTCTCGGTTACGGCACTTACCATCGCCTTCCTCCGTCAAAATTATTGACCGAGACTAAGTAAGACTAACTTATTAGATTTAACCGAGAGATAGTTCGATTTACCAGAAACTTCACTTTTGCATAAGTCAAGTAATACAACGTTTAAAAACTGATTACTTATAAATATTAATTACCTGCATATGACTGTGGTTTTCTTCAAGATATTTAATTTTTTCAACAAGTTGTTGTATTTCAGAATTTGCCTGGAAACAATATAATGAAATCATTAGAGCTTCGTATTTTATTGTATTACGAAAATAATAATAATAAATTCGCAATATATAGCAATAGTTGATATAACAACTTTCACACATACCGTATTTAAGGCAGCTTCATGTTCAATGGATTGGTCCTTTAACTTCTTGTTAGCATCTTCTAGTGCCGCCTCACGGTTTTTCAATTGATCATTGAGTTTCTTGTTAAGCAATTCTATTCGAGAAATTTCGAGCTCCTGAGCATCGTCCCTCTCTTCCAACTTGAGCAACATACCTTGCGCTTCGGCGACATGTTTAGCCATGTCGTGAAGTTGATTTTGCATCTGAAATTTTTTAATTAGGTATGAGTTTACCTTTCTGTTTTATAACTTTTTATTTGAAAATTTTGTAATTTCCATATTAAAAAGCAAAAATGGTACCTCGATATTTTGTGCCCTTTTTAATTCGCAGTCAGTCTTCAGTTTCGCAATTTCTCTAGCTGTTATTTGTTTCAAATCATCAATTTTAGCTTCGAATAGAGATTTTAACGATTCCACTTCGTTCAAACTTTCTGCTTCGAGTTGATCGACTAATCCTTTTCTGGCGTCTAATTGTTCCATCAAGGAGTGCACTTGTTCATGTACCAATTGCGAATTGTTACGCATAATACTCAATAAATCACGGTGCTCGCTAATACAACTTTCACCACGTTTTAATTCATGCTGCAATCTTTCCACTTCAGCGTTGCTTTGAGCTAAACGTTTCGATAAAGCAGCTACTGAAGCTTGATTTTCAGCCATTACTACTTCAAATCTAAACAACATTTTAACATATTACATTATGACATTTTAACACATTGTATTTAAAAGCGATTAAGTACCGTTTCCTTCTAGCAACCATCTCTGCTGCTTCTGCGCGAATTTGATCTTTTAAAGCCCTCAGTTCTTCTTTTTTCTCTGCCAATTCAGTTTCCGCTCGATCCAATTCCATTTGTAAACTTTGACCAAAGCTTTCCTAAATTTGTTTAATCAATTATTGTAAAGCGAAATGTTTTTAATTTATTTCTGCCTTCGGTTACGTTGCGTTGCAGTTACCTGTGTTTCTGCGGAGGACTTTAACTCTTCCAGCGTTATAGAAAGTCTGGTTATTTCAGCGTCTTTATGTGCCAGTTTTTCATCTAATGCCACTCGTTCCATTTCTACCCGCGCTAAACAAGCTTTATACCTTTCCGCGGTGAGTCGCATCTCTTCTTCTACAGTAGCTTTCGCATCTCTAATCATAGTGTTCACCTACGTTAATAATTTCAAATGTAAAAATTATACAGATCTGCTCTTGCAAAAGAGCACGGAATACTCGGCAAACATCACAAAAATCGAAAAACAGAAGATTCAAAAACAGATTTTAGAAAAGAAATATAGTCTGTCTAAAATAAAAATTCTTCTTGCATTTCATGCTTTTTCTAATATTGCAAAAAGAATTTTTATCAAAACGTTAGACAAAAGGCACTCAGTCAGTGATGTTTTTCATTTTACGCACGTGTGATCCGCTTACTTTCGCGTCGCTCTCAGCGATCACTCTTTTCACTCTTTCTTCACATTCGGCGCGACAAGCCGCCAATGTTTCTCTGGTAACCGCTTCAGCATTTTCTACCATTTTATCAGCGTGTTGTTTAATTCGTTTTGTTTCTTCATCGATCCTTTTAGCCGCAGCTTCCTTTAGTTCCATTACCTCCTTATCTCTTGCCATCGTCAGCTACAGATAAGATGAATAAAAATTATTGATTAGAAATTATAACACATTGTTTATAAATGTATGTAACCCCGGTATAAATCAATTTACGTACATTTTCTATTTCTTTCAGATAATCCATACGTGCATTCTCCAATTCTCGTTTCAATTGAAATGTTTCTTCGTCGTGACATTTCATCATATCAGCTAAGTCTTCTTTGTATTTCTCTAAAACGAGATTGTGTTTCTTATCCGATTCGTCTAATTCCTGATGTGCCTGAAGCAGACGATTCTTAACCTGCATTACATAATGAAAAGTTAGATAATTCTTTATTTTACTACCTAAACAGTTAGAACTTTCGAAATATTTACATCATTGTAAAGTCTTTGGACATCTTGTAGTTCTTCTTTTAAAAAGTTATTTTCTTCTTCTACCTCTGCTGCTTTGGTTTCAATTTCTATTCTACGAGATATTTCGAATTCATTTTCATTTTGAAGAATTGATTTTTCTTTTGCAAAATCAGTCTTCAATTTATCAATCTCTTCTCTGTGTTCATTTTTAATACAGTCCATTTGTTTTGAAGAATCTTCAATAAGTTTTTCATATTCAGCTCTTAGTTCATCTAATTCGCACTGAAGAGCAGATAATTGTGCTTGAAGTTCAAGAATTACATTCTGTCGTTTTTCTAACTTTAACTCTAATTTTTCGCGTTCCTCAGTTATATTACTAATGCAGAGATTGAGCTTAGATTTTTCTTGTTCCAATAAGTTAACTTCATGTTTGTGACTCATAATTACTTCATCTAGTTTTCTGACTAATTCTTCAATCTGTATTTCGAGAGAGTGAATCTATAAAACAAAAATTTAAATAAAGTTATAATATTTTTAACAAGAGTAACTTGCTTTGATTAACGCATACTTACTTTTTCCTCGTTCGCGTGTTTTCTGTTGGCTAATTCGGATTCTAACGCAGTTACTCTCTTCGAAAAATCCGTAATACGATTCCTAAGATCGCCTTCCATGATTTTCCTCGCTTCGATTTCACGTTCTTTCTCTTCCGATACTTCCAATAATTGATAACGAAGCAGTTCCGCTTCAGCTTGATATTTTTCGTCGTGACCATTTAATACTTCTTGCTGCAATTTTGCCTATGAAGAAAACCGAAAAGTAAGATACCCGACTTATAGATAATAAAATTGTACTCATTTTTACAACTATTTTGCAACCATTGTTTCTATATCTTTTCGATGTTGCTCCTCCACTTCCGCTTGCTTTTTACGTAATTCGTCAACTTGCAACTCCAACTTTCGCACTTCCATTTTCATAGTCTCGATGTGTTTCTCTTGCTCCTGTATCGTCCTGTCCTTATCAGAACATTCTATCTGAAGGTCCGCGAGCTGGTCATTGGAATCGTATTTCAACTTCTGCTCGTTAGAAGAAATAATCGCGCGCTTTGTTTTCGAGACTGATCTTGGAATTCGGTCTCGACTGTTCTTCCGTGGTAGTTGCGGCTGAAAATGCATTGTTGAAATTAGATCACCTCTAATTCAATCATTACAATATTCATAGCATATCGATTTGAAGTTTCGTCCGAGCAATCCCGCTCTCCTCACCGTTCGAAAAGTGACCACTGCGCTGCAGTTGGCCTTACTGCACAATGACAAATTGCACTCTGGATTTGCCACATGTTTGCTCTCATTAAATCTATCTGATTTTTCAATAACGGACCCCTTCACCTTACTGTCAAACTTTGGATCGTAAGCACCCGGAGGTGGCACGTCATCTGCAAAGAAAATATTACTTTTGTTAAATAAAAATTCGAGGGAGAACTAATTAATACGCGTTCTGAAAATTGTTATGCATTCCTACTATTTTCCATGTAGTCATGATGCGTGGAGCGGAAAAAATCGATTCCGTTTTAATTGTCGATCGATTGATTGGAAGCGAGACTAATCTTATTAATCGAATAGCTATAGATATTGTCATTTTTCGGATCAGAGGTATGGAATGCGGGCGGAAACAGTAACGCATATGATACGGTGAAAAGATCCCCCCGTTTCGGCGGGTGTAGGTTTGCACGAAGAGCTGGCGCGAAAGTGGGAGACAGCTGTTTCTAGATGCAAGAGACACGTCTCTACGGGGTCATAGAATTACCAGGTGTACCCTGCAACGTCCCGACCGACCCTTCTCTCATAGTTCCGTAACGAAATCGACCCTGTGTCAAACCGCCTTTCAGTCCCCTCCCGCTTATTCCCGCACGCAATATTTAAAAATTAAATGACCCTCTGCATTCCTCTTTTTTTATACCACAACGCCAGCTTCTTTCATTTATTGTTTTATAACGATGACAAAATTCATTTTGTTATCGTTATTAATTTATTGTTAACGTTGAAATTCCGCTAACACAGCGAACCAAAATTAATGCCTAATACATGTTTTATTGCTTGATTCGTGCATGCTCGATTCATGGTCGATTCATAAACGATAGTTAATATCTTGTTAAGGTGTTTATTAATCGAATATCTGCAATACAACAAAATTACTAATCGAAGATTATAACGGTCACGCGGTATTTGTCCTTTTCAACATGATTTTCAGATAAAATAACAAATGACCGCGAAGATGATAACATCGAAAGTCTACTATTGTTTTAACGGATATGTGTAAACAAATACAAAAGATATACACACGACAGAGATGTAGATAGCAATAAATAAATTTACTTACTTCCAAATTCGTTGAATCTCTGAATTCTGGCTTTTGAAAACGACATTTCAAAATATTTTTAAGGTATCAATGCACAACGGAATATAAACGGGAATAAAAACAATTCAACTAATCGACACTCTTAATAAATAACGAAATATCTTGCTTTTGAAAGAAACACAATCGTCGACGCGCAACGTTTCTCCTTGAATTGTCTTGTTCAACTGTAAGCTTCGTGTGTGAGAGGGGAGCCTCACTTCCTACACGAGTCAAAACATTTCTTCATGCGGAATGCTCCACCGGTTTTTCCGATTTGAAATGACGGTTACTCGGGTTGAATCGCGGTACAATAGCGAATCAACGTCCTCGCATTGCGCAACCGACCAATCTGGCAACAGATATACTTGTACGAAGGCAGTATCGTACCAAAAAACTGTATTACGTTTCATTCGAAATGAATATACACGTCCAGTATGTACTCTGCACGCAGAAAAGTTTAAAAAATAGTACGATTAATAAATGAAACATATGGAATATTTAATATATTTAAGAGAAATATAGGTTATACGTGATTATAATGTCACATTAGCGATATATAATTTGGCAAAATCTAAGAATTTTTAGATACAGTCCTGTACGGTATAAACAGAGCAAACACGCATGCGACAGCATGTTTGGTGTGCGTGTCAAACTCTTGTACAACTTATAGATAAAATAAAAATAAATTTAATTTCTAATTTTTGAATAGCGTAAATAATAAATTTCTTTAAAATATTTAGCAACTATACTAAAAAGTCTATCGTTTAAAAATATTCAAGAGATAAAAAAACAATTCTGTGTCAAATGCCACGTTGTATCAAGTAAACCAATGAGCTTTCTACTTACGTTATCTGTCCAATTCTAACGTGGTCGCGGTAGAAAAGCACTTGTAATATTTGACATATTGTTCACGATGGATTGGAAAAAATGTATCATATTCTTGGGACTTATGTTAAGTTTAAATTATGTCTGTTGCCAGTATAGGATGAAAAATGTGAGGATTCATTTAATTTATTGTGATTTTTATACATGCCGAACTGTCAAATAAATTTTCTAGTTTATTTTAATCATATCTTTTGAACAACGATTAATAAATTAATGCTGACAATGTTTAGATCTCCAATGAAAGGACCTTTAACTTAACCTAAAAGTGAACTTCTTCTGTTTACTTATACTTAATACAATACTTTTGCATAATGCGTTTCAGACTCAAGGCTCTTCATTATCAGATCGTGTGCAACAATTAACAGAACTAGCTCTCACAAGACCAGTAATTAAATTCAATGGCGCAAAGTTTAAAGAGTATGTCAAAACTACGCCTAGAAATTATTCTGTTGTCGTAATGTTCACTGCCATGGCGCCTCAAAGGCAGTGTCAAATATGCAGGTAAGTTTTGTTTTTGTTTAATTTCAACTTTTGTATATATATATATTGCATATATATATATTTAATATCAGCTATTTTTAATACGTATTTTTATTTTCCCAGGCACGCAAACGATGAATTTGTGATAGTAGCAAATTCATTTAGATACCTACAATCTCACTCAAAGAAATTATTCTTTGCATTTGTAGATTTCGATGAAGGATCAGATGTATTTCAAATGGTATATAAAACAGTGTATGCTCATACACAATTATAGTACATATAAATAATACTAGATATATTTAAATGCAGATGCGATTGAATACTGCACCAGTGTACATGCATTTTCCACCAAAAGGCAAACCTAAACCTGCGGATACTATGGATATTCAAAGAGTAGGATTTGGAGCAGAAGCAATTGCAAAGTGGATATCCGAACGTACTGATATTCAGGTATTTAATTATTGCTAATTGTGACTAGTAAATAATAAATAACACTTTACGTATTTAAAATGTAATAACACATTATAGATTAGAGTATTTAGACCACCAAATTATTCTGGAACAGTAGCAATAATAATGTTATTGATACTTATTGGAGGATTCTTGTACCTGAGACGTAACAACTTAGATTTCATTTATAATAAAACAATTTGGGGCCTCTGTGCATTGGTAAGTTTTAATTACATAACTATACTTCTTTACATGGTAATTTTATTTTAAATTGTTTTTGTTCCCCATAGTTCTTCACACTTACAATGATATCAGGACAAATGTGGAATCATATAAGAGGACCACCATTCATACATAGATCGTCTAATGGAAATGTAGCATATATACATGCTTCTTCTCAGGGTCAATTTATTTTGGAAACATACATTGTCATGGTTTTGAGTATCCTTTCAATGAGATTGAAAATTTCAATTTAGTAGTACAAGGTTCAAAGCAGATATTTTCTTGAACAAAATGTAATTAGATGGAGCAGTAGTACTAGGTATGATTTTGATGACTGAAGCTGCATCACGTAAAGGTGATGTGAAGAAACGTCGAATATTCGCTGCAATAGGCGCTGGTTTGGTTGCAGTCTTCTTTAGTTTGCTGTTATCAATATTTAGAAATAAAGCACAAGGCTATCCATACAGGTATGTCCCATTTTCTTGAAATCCATATCTTATTGTTAAATAACAAAGTATTATTTTCATATCAGAGTATATTAATATATTTATAAAGATATTCGTCTATAATATAGATATATACAATCTTCAATAAATGTATTAATATACTCTACTTTTTATATTTTTCTAAGAATTAGCATTATTTCGCATCTCAGCGAGGAATAATTAATCTGTTTCAGTTTACTGTTCAAATAAATGGATAAACGTAAGAGGTTTTTATCTGTATATATTGTGTGCAAACAGTTGTACTTGTCTCGGACAAATAAAAATGAGGTTAAGTATAGAAAAACTTAATTACAATGCTGCAGCTGCATTTTAATTATTCATTAAAAATGAATTTCAGTAGTTGTAGTAATGATTACTACATTGAATAAAGCAATTGATCGTTAATGTGCTATATACAATATAATATGTATATATAATAAAAAAACTTCCATTTCATTAAACAAACTTACTTTCAAGACTTACTTAAGAAATATTGAAATAACATTATAGAATAATAGGTATCTGAAATTTAAAAACTTTATTTGCAATATAAATATTTATAATCGTATAAAAAAGTAAAAGTAACAAGAAATTTCTATCACATTATCGGACGGATTGCGTTCTCGTAACACATTCGTGACTGGCAATTTGTCGTCCTACATTATTATAAAATTAACAGTCATAAACAGTAATATTGCTGAATATAGTTAACAAAACAGCATTACTTTTGATAAGTGAACGTAACAGTAGCTGTTTTTTAGAAAAATTGTCGATAGTTTTCTTCTAGTTTTAAGCAACAAATGATTATAACAAGTAATAATCGTCGGTCACGAACGTATTAATACATATAGTGGTTAAGTAAGATGTGAATTAAATTAAAAATTGTACTTTGTATAAAAATGCAACGAACACTTCTCTTGATTAAATTAATTCATGTAGAACATCAATCAGTGTTTAAGTACAATCTGGTAATTAAGACTATAAAATGTGTAAAGGTGTATAACCAAACTGGTTACTTGTAAAGATTTGAGCGTTCTACTAATTTTTAGATGAAGAGATAATAATTGTTGTCAAATTACATTGGTGTTTTAAACATATCGTAGGCACGAACTTCTATCCTAAAAATTAAACAATCATTTTGTAAAAAATTAGGTAAATCTCGTATACGCACGAATTCTGTGTAACCAAAGCTGCGTTTGTTCAACTCGTACATTGGTTTTCTAAATGCTTCGAGATCTGGTCTCGACGAAGTTATTTCGCGTATATCTTTATCCGAATCATGCGGATGTACCAAAATGAAGTACATTGTACCGTTGAATGGCCAATCAAGGCCATCATCATTTTCAGATTTCATTATGTGTAAAAGTAACGACAAGAACTCAGGATCTTTAGAAGATACATTAACTCGAACACAAATCTTGTAACCATTAGGACTAGTATAAAAACCAGGACTATAAAACATCTTTAAAGGATCATTCATCATGGTCTCGAGTTTCTCACGAAAAGAGTGCAATCGCCAAATGTAAACCCCATTACAACTTCGTAAAAATATTTCCTCCTGATTAAATCGCAGAGATGTTTGTAAAGTCGTTAGTTGAGTTTTTTGATTAGAAACAGTAATAGACAATTCTCTGATCTGTTGCTCCAGTACTACTATCCTTTCAAACAAATTCCTAAACAAAAGGAACAGACAATTTAATTACAATAAAATTCAGATTTTTTTTTTAATGCTTTATGGGAGATGGAATGTATATAATGAAACTTACTTTATTAATTGTTGCCATTCTGCGGATAGTTCATTTTTTTCCACAGAAGTTCCATTTTTTGGTGGAGGATCCCACAATCTAGACTCTACAGCTACTGCATTAGTATTATTTTGTGAGACAGATAGTTGTGGTAGTATTTTGAGGAGCAACTATAAAATAAATGAGAAAAACTAATTTTTCTTATATTATAAATATAAACACCACTACATTAAAAGAAAGTAAACTAACAGTTAGATGAATATTTAAGTTTCTTTCTAAATGTACATGCAAATCTTCCTCAGTTCTAAAGGTTTCTGCACAACCAACATTTTTGAAGAGGCAACACACATTTTCTGAATCTGGAAGACTTCTTTTATATGTACATTCTTTTACATGCTTTTCCATATCAACTGGGGATAGATTAACCTCACAGCCAAGTTGTTGGTAAGGGCACTGCGTGCGTTGTTGTGATATTTCTCTGCTTGTATACAGGTCTCTGAATAAATCACTTTTAGATTTTAGTGGCTTACTATCAAGTGGGCAACAAGCACCTTCCTTTCTGTAAAATTGAAGCTTAATTTACAATTTCAAATCATATACATGATATACCATATATTTGTTAATATTGCATAATGAAATACAACTTACTGAAGCCAAGTGTATATACATTGCGAACAGAACTTATGACCACAAGATGTTAAAACTGGATCGCGTAACCAAGTTAAACAAATAGGACACTCGAATCTAGGCTCAAGGTATTCATTCATACCATCACCACACTGTATGTAACAGTCAGGTTACCAGCATAAATGAAAAATATCAATTGCGTTAACACGAAATGTAAAGCGAAGCTTTGTGAATAACATTGTAAATATAGTACAATAACGTTTTTTATAATGAAAACAATAAACTTCACACTCATAAAAGTATGCATACATACAAGAATATTCTCTTCAGCAACTTTTGCGCAATCTTTGAGGCTGTCTGATTTGTCCATTGTCTGCAAGACTTTGATATAGTTTGTATATGTATATGGAATTTAGCTGTTTGATTATGACGTCCATATATAGGTAGAATAAAAATATGAAACGAAAAGAAATCACATTGTCGTGCGAGCACGTTAATAGCAGCAATTTTACAGTAGTAAGAGCAATACAACTTGCTATAATTATAAGTACAGTTTATACAAAACCAGTTGCATTATACAGTAATTTTTATTTACACATATTGCCATTCAAAGCTGTAATATAAGTATAAAGATATTTACATACAACTATCAAGTAAAAATATTTAATTTCTGTAAACCTGTAACACACCTCCAACTATATTTGCATTACAATTGTATGCAAATTCTTTAGTATAAACTTCCAATAATAGCACTATAATAACTCATAGCTAGTCACCAATCTAAATAAAAATTCTTATTTAGGATACTTTTGCCGTAACATGTATTATTTATTATTCTGTAGAGGTTAGAATTATGTAATTGTATTTTGTTGTCCGTGGCGCCATCTCTCCGCAAAGTGCTCAAACTGGTCGCACATCGTTACCGACAGCGAAGTAAACTATAGAATGACTGGTGGCGCCATCTCTCCGCAAAGTGCTCAAACTGGTCGCACATCGTTACCGACAGCGAAGTGAATTATCGAGTGACTAGTGGCGCCATCTCTGTGAGAAGCGTTGAAACTAGTCGCCGTGTAGTTTCAGCACTTCTCTCAGAGATGGCGCTAGTAGTCGGTAAGTAGTTTACTTCGCTGTCGGTAACGATGTGCGAACAGTTTCAGCACTTCTCGCAGAGATGGCGCTAGTAGTCGGTAAGTAGTTTACTTCGCTGTCGGTAACGATGTGCGACCAGTTTGAGCACTTTGTGGAGAGATGGCGCCACGGGTAATTAAGAATGGTTTAGCGCATGCGCGCGAATTATTTGAATTTAAAATATGTATATCTAGCTGGAAATTTGAATAACACAGCACGAGACATTACATATGGATTGATACAACCACCAATGCATAGAAAATTACGTGCAACAATTTCAGGACTAATTTAATTCGAATCAAGTATACATATTTATGTAATATTTCGAATGCTTTATCTTTTATTATATCTAATCCTCTGGTATCCAATGCGAAGATATTATAGTTTTAATTTAAGCGTTGTTAACTATTTCGCTTTCAGATTTAAGATTTACGATAATCTAAATCGCAGAGATGTTAGCAGTAAAAGGTGTTCTCTATAAAGGTACGAAAATTGATAAGAGAATTGAAATAAAAAATATTTACGGGAGGCTGGACAATCATCGTTACCGAGGTACGTTCGACGTAACAGGTGGCGGTAGGAAATTGGAATGATTAGTACGAACAATCCACATTAAACCGTTAGGTAAAAACAGCGATGGAGAGGTGGGCCTGCATTCTCTCTCTCCCCATTTTCCAGAATAATCCAGGCTCGAACTGATGTTAGCGTCCGTAAGCAACGAGCAGCCGCAGCAACGACATTATGCAAGTGCCAGACGGTCACGATCACGTAAATTTACCGATTTTTATTACGAAATTGATCCAACTCAGTCGCGTGAGCTTTTTTCCGATCGTAGTGGTGGACGAATCGTTTTGAATGGCACGCTCGTCGACATGGTGAACTTGATACATCCCGATAAACCGGAGTCGTGAGTATCGTATTTGCTTCGCACGTTTAATCGGTTCAGTATCGTTTGAAGTACGTGGATTTCAGGTTTTTCATTAAAGAAGCGAAGTCTTTTAGAATTCTTCTACTATTATATACATTTAAGAAGGTTCAACTAAACAAGATCTTTAGTATATTAAAAATTTTACATGTCCGTGCTAAATATAACGCTATTCGTGGTACACCGCACGATACGACTAACATTTAATTAACATTGGTAGCTTTCAAATCATATTCGAGCGTTATCGGTACAATTAATTCGAATCACGTTTATTACGCTTGCACTTGATAAGATTTTTATCGCAATAACTACATCCGCAAATTACCAGACTATTTGCTGCAAATAATAGATATTAACTAGCAGATATATGATGTCGCGCGTGCATCAGTGAATCAATTTTCATATCAATGAAGCTCGTTGAAAAATTCAATTATCATTACGGTGCTACACATTTTTGTTTTTCTTCAAGGCTAAAAATATATTAGCATTACAAATTGTTCAATATTTATCGAGTTCCCCGTGCAGCTTCAAGTTATCAATGAAATCACGTAAATGAGTACACAGTTCCGTTTTCTCTTCGACGCTAATGATCTGAGTAACCGTGAAATGGAAAGTACGGTATATACATGATATATACGTCAATCGTGATACAGCATTATGCGATTCGTGCACCGTGTATTGCAGATCAACGTCGATGGTAATAAAACAAGACGAAGTCAAGAGCTCGTGAGACTCCGCCGACGAAACGCGTGGACGACCTTAAAATTGCACCGAAATGCCGCTAGTCTGTTCGAAATTGTGCACCAGAGACAAGACGGGGTAAGAAAAACTCTCATCTTTTCGAATCTTTCGCTAATCCTCTACGTAGCTTCTCTTAATCCCACTAATCCTATATGAAATGAAATTATAAATAAAAAAATAAATCCAAGAACGTACGATGCATAAATAGGACGTAAGCATTTTCTGAAACGAACAAAAGTTTCTTTTACGAAATGTATGAAAGTTGTTTTAAAGGTAGAAGGTGAAAACGCGACTTCTTCGAGATTATCTTTACGAGGCGAATAAAAATTGTAAAAGAATTTCTATGGCTTTCGTTACGATGCACGTGGCGTAGATTTTACCCGCGCATACCTTCCATCGATCGCAATTCAACGATTCGTTATATAAGATTATTTGTTCATAACATTACGATCTTTTTGCACCATCGTGGTCCGCCATGGTCCACCGAAGCAGCGCGATACTTCTATCGAATTTAGCCAGTGAAATGTGGCGAGCAGAAGTTAAAAAGTTCTATATGAAATGTCTGTCGTTATTATGTCTATTATTATTAAATAACAAGCGAGACTAGGTAACACTCGATCGCTTGTATGTAACGTTATTACAAACGACAGTACAGTTACGAATTATACAAGCGAAGAAAGATCTTCAGGAAAGTTGGAGAAACTTATACAACGAGTTTCTTCCGTAAATAATTTGTTCATCCTTTTATTCTCTCATTCGGGTAATAACAGACGACCGCGCGTTCCTCGCAAGATAAAAATCGCCACCTTTCACTCATCTGGCAAGAAACGGCAAAATAAATGGTTACTTGTAATTATCTCGGTTTCACTCGACATCGGATCGCAGTTCGTGGAAGTTAAATAATTCCTCTCGCCACTCGAATCCTAGGCCTTATTTTTTTTTTTTGCGATTTTCTCAATCGAACAGCTCTGGTTTTGCATGCGAATGATTCCTCGTCGCTCGCGTCAACAAAGTGCTTCCACAAACAGAGCGACGCGACGGAACAATGTTCTCGTATCTCCCCTGCGACAGGAAATCCAATGCCGTTGCCATTAAGCATCGCGTCCGGAGCAAAGATTAAACCGAGCCGGGAATTAAATCGCCGCTTGGCCACCGTTCGATTTCCAACAATGAGGACCGATTGATTACGGCCCCTCCGTCAGGAAGATGTCGCGGTTCCATGTTTCCACGCTGTTGATTGTCCGATAACGAACGCGATAATCTTGGGTTATCGGGTGCTACCTACTTTTACGATAATTACAATTGAGATCGAACAGCCTGGCCTGCTTCAAGACAGACGTTCGTTCGCTGTCGGATAAGAAGCGCCTATTTCGTTCAACAGCTGCGAGGAACCGTCTTCTCGTATCGGCTCGCGGTTGACATCAACCCGTAGCCATTTTTTATTGCAGTAAACAAGGTTAGTGAGCAGTCTCCACGCAAAGTGTTATTGTGCAGACACGCACACGCGTAGATTGTAAAATATATTTTTTCTAGACGATTCGACTTAATATCAGACCGTCAGTTTGTCTGATGTACATATATATAAATGTTATCTAAAATTTATATATGTATGCAACTTATAAACAGATAACGGACCTATTTAAAGGAGCGACGGTACTTAGGACAAATATAGTGCGAAGAAAGACCGTCGAAAATCATTGTTGCGATCGCCAGCGGGATTCGTCCATACTGTTCATACTGTAGGATAAGAGATCGCAAGCAAGTATTTGATGCAAAGCAATTAACTTCGAGGTAATCCATTTTTTTTTTTTATAATATTTTATTCAGCGTCTATGGTTCGACACGATCAAAAGCTGGGTATTTTCGAATTCGAGCGGGTTCGCGCTTTAACGAACTCCGCGTTAAGACGACAATAATGATTGGGCTGCCGGACAATTCAAAGTTCCAAAGCTATTATCGCGACCGGATATTCGCAACTAACTCTCTGATGACCGTCGCATCTAGCACACGTATCCTCGAGTGCGTGTGTGCATCGCAGCATTGTACAAATTCTGAGCCGTGTTACAGAATTTTGCGCGCGTGTCGTCGTTGCGTATCTTGCACGTAACGCGTATCTTTCGCGTAAATAATACAACGGAGGGCACGTTCGATGGTCAATGCGAGTAGTCGAGAGTACTCGAGGAGTCTGATAAATTTGATCGCGTTTGTTCGATCCTTCAGAGAATCGATTGCAATGTTTCGTATACTTAAAAAATACAAGAATTTATTATTCGTAACGGGTCTCTACCTTGTTTCGTACCATTCATTTGACTGAAGAAACGTATTTAGGCGTGTTGGAACTATTTTTCCGCAATTTACCAAAAGTCAAATTGTAAGCGAAGAATTTGTCAATTATTAACTTCGATGCACTCTGTAACTTGGGAAGAATGACTTTCGTCAAACCGTAATCCAAATATTGCTCCTGAAACGTGCCATTCGTGCAAAACACGGGTGAAAATTTTACGTCTCTTATCGCCGTGTGACTGAATTTTTTAATTATTTTATCTATGCTTCGGATCAGTGTTTACTGAAAACCTTGTCGTTAAATACGTCAATACGATACCGTATTATCCAGCAAGTAGAAAATTCAGCAAGTATTGTACGAATTATTTTTTTGCGACAAATGGTAATTAAGGTAACGAGTTTTAAACGCATCTCTTCAATGAGATGCTTGAAATTTTTATAGCATGAGATTGCATACGTTTACGCGATGTTTCTTATTGTCGAACGGTGTGCACCACGATGCGTCAGTTTGAATACAATAGGATTTTCAAAGTAAAGTACACTCTGACGTTGACGTGATAAATTTACGTGTCTATGCTGATAGAACACTTCCGACTACCTTTGTAAATATGTACTTTTTGAATCTCCAAACTTTTTCTTAGATATAGCAGTCGGTGAACGCGCATATAATCTCCTTGGCAGCGATTACAATGGCTAATTCCTTTTGAAATTAAGACACCAAATATGCATAAGCATATGCATAATATACATTACACAAAGTATTTAAATCAGATATAAATTGTTGGATAATAATGCAGGAAACGAGAAAATTAACTGCCCTATTAATGTACAGATGTAAATTTATGAACCATCAAACAAAAAGTGGCTGACATAATATTACAAACATTGACAGAAGTTGTTAGAAGTAGTGGAAAGTTTAACTACATTCGATACTTGTAACGTCAATTAACCAAGCCATAAAAAGGCTCGAAAACTACAATAGATTATCCGAAGAAGCTAAAAGTAACCGTTCCAATAAACAAAAAAGGAACAAAACTGTCCGCTCCTCGCCATCTTAACTCGTTCAGTCGCCATGCAGGTATCCTGGGAGATGACGAAGGACACAATTCTACGAATCGAAACCCGGGGATTAGAGAACGCATCTTCGAATAACGCCATAAATATAATAATGCCACAAATCATCGTCTAAAAGACTAGCCCGCCCTTTCACAAAGAGAACGTACCAAAAAGCGAGCACTCGATGGCGCTCTCGACCTCAAGAGTACAAAATTACTCAGCATCGGCTTACATTACGAAGTTCAGTGACTAACATTAAGTGATTCATTTCAACTAAGACTCAATGAGAGATGGCCCAGTCCCAACGCTAACAGGGGTGAGAATCAGAATAGATAACGTCGTGGCCATTCGAATCTCCTCGCTCGACCAGTACAAAAGCGTGCAACTTGGAAACCAGTCCCGACGTTTCCAAAGGAAAGGAAGTTCGTTCGTTGGTCTCTTTTTCGCGTCGACTTGGATCACGGAAGGCATGTCCCACAGAGGGACAATGCCGGTTCGACCGATTCGATGGTTAAGCGACGCCATAGCGCCACTGGTGGCGTTCGCCTCCTTGGCATCGGTTGGTCTCCTCGCCAGCGGGTAAAAAACAATAGGCCTCGTTGAAACAGGAACACGGTGGCTCTTTCCATTCGAGTCCGTTATCACGGTGGAGCGTGCAGAACGGATATAGCGCGTCAGAGACATAACAAGCCGCTCGGTTCGAGGGGACAGAAGCGGAGAACGGTCCGATCGGCTCGATCGAAGCCAGCGACGACGGTAAATCGTTCACAGTGGTTTTGGTACCGCGTAGCGCCCTCGCGACGGAGCCTAACCCCTTTGAGTCATCCGCGACCGCGCGTCCACGTGGTTAACGATAAACGTGCAGTGTTTTTCTCATTGTAATCGAGCCAGGTTCGACGGTCAAACCGTCCGCCGTCCGCGATGGACGAACAGTTCTGTCAGCTCGCGCGAGTGATCGAGATCGCGCGTGGTTACCGTGGAAGTTGAAAAGGGATGACGATGGGATGTCCGATCGAGTGAACAGCGTGTGTATTCATTCTGCTCGCGAGAGTTTCCGATCTCTCTTGGCGAATAAATTGTTCGCCAGAGGCTCTCTCGTTTCTGTGACGTTTGTGTTACCAATTGTGTCGCGCCAGTTTTTTGGAACGCGCGATTTTTATGCTGCGGCGTTACGAGCGGCATTACGCCAGAATGACGAATTTGATCGATTCTATTGTTCGATAGGAACAAAGGATAAATTTTTACGGCTTGTCGTTTCGACGAGTGACATATTCTCGCGCGAACGCAGTTTTGAAAAGAGCTAGACGAGGCGCATCGCTTGTAACGCGGTTTGTTACTAAACGTTCGTGCTTTCCGGCTCGTAAGTTTATGACAGGCCGTTCGAGCAGCGTTTTCGTTATTGTTCACAGCGCGGTATTATCGCGACTATGGATAACATCCTCTGATACGAACCTGTTACGTCAACGCGCTTCGTTTGGAACGTTCGTTTTATTTAACAGGCTTCTGCGGGCTGTTCGAACTCGTAACGAGTACAATTTCCTTGTTATTACGTATTTTTTAAATGGCTCCGTTTCATTGGAAATTAATAACGAGCTATGAAATGTACGAGAAACGAATAATAGGGTCGACGTTGCCCTAGTACGGAGTACCATTTTATTCCATTTACGTATTGAAAACGACGTGAATTGCAGTTTATTCATTAATTAATTAGAATGAAGTAGCTTAAAATCACAAGCTATCCGATAAAGAGTAGAAAGTTCATTTTTATTTTAAATGTCTTCACCTCGTAGCTTTGGAACGAGAGGGAAGAGACGCGATAGAGCAACGGTAGTCGATCTCTTCGACGATGGGACGAATGTAGTCGTCGGTTGCGCGGGTTTCGCGGTGTCTAGGGCAAAATAGGAACGTTCACCGTGTATGTATGCGTGTGTGCCTTTGCTGTGCAGGGTCATGGCTGTTAAAGAATGGTTCAGAAGACTGCAACCGGTCCAGTTGTACCTGGTCCTGTTCTTCACCACCGCTTTCTTCGTCGTCGAGATGGTCGCCAGTCATGTGACTCACTCGTTGACGTTACTGCTGAATGCCTATCACATGCTGTGCAATATCATTGCACTCGCCGGCTGCATCGCGTCGATCAAGGTAACTTTCACTGTAACACATCTACGACTTTTCACGCCGCATTCTCCTTACATTTCTGAATAATTTGCTTCTCATTTTAGAGAATCGTATGAGATTCGAATTCGTTACGCTTCGCGCGTTCTGATAGGTTTAGATCAATCGATCGGAGAAGCGTTATCGCGTTATCTGTGAAAAAATACGAAACAGACCGAAGGATCTTGCGAGTTCACTCGATTCCGAGGAAACTGTTTTATTTTATCAGAATCTCGAGAGCGTACACTTATATAATATGGTGTAAAGAGTAATACAATGCAATCGTTACTTCATTGTTATATCGATTTTGAATGCCTCTGAGAAGAGGTGTGAAACCTCGAAGTCAGCTTTCCACTGTACGGAATTCGTTGTTATTATTCTGTTGTGGATAATTTGAAGCCGACAATTGAGTCGTACGAATCGTCTTGAATGAACATTATCCTGTTATCCAATTTAAACCAATACATCGCACACAGTACGCTTTCAATTTAATAATTGTATAGATTGTAATTTCGAATCAAGAATAATTCGTTCACGACGTAAAGCAATGTTTAGAAAAAATAATCAGTACATCGTTGTCAAATGTTTCAATTAGATCGTAGACTCTGATTACAAATGTCTGCAGTATAATGCATTGTATTAACAATGAATCAACATTTATTTGAAATATTAACATATCTATTTTTGTAGTATAGTCATCGACAAAGTGGTACCGGCTACAGTGGCGCTAGCGCTAGTTCCTTGCAAAATTCAGTGATCTGCATAAATGGCGACGAGCGAGGCTCCTCCACGTCTTTTTCCACGAAGACCAAGGTAAATGTAACAAAATGCACCCTTATAAATAATTAGAAGGAAATTCTATAAATTATTCAGTGCTCTATTAAACCTTCGTAGTCAGCAAGTAAGCAATACAAATTATTGCTAATATTTTAGCGATAGTTTCTATTGCATACCTCAAAAAGTTGCGACGAAATAAGTTTGTTATCCGCAATCGCTAATCAAGGCTGATGTCCCCTAAGAGAGGATATCCGAGTGCAAAGAGTTAACTTTCATGTCTGTAAGCCTCCTCGAATGATAAATAATTCCTTCCTGTTAGCAATCACGATCGGATAGGCGGATGAAAAATACCTTCGGATGGGCAAGGATAGATATCATCACCATGCTCGTTTGCTGCGTTTTCCTTGCGTCCTTCTGTTTCTCTCTGCTGGTGGAAGCGGTACAGACTCTGGTGCACATAGACCATCTGGACGAAATGCACCATCCGATGCCTGTACTAACAATTGGCGCTTCCGGTATCCTCCTAAACGCATTCTGTTACATTCTGATTGGGGGGTACACGTTCAATCAGGGTATCGTTTTGCACGTCACCATGAACGGGGACGTGATATTGCGAAGGTAAGTGATCAGTTTTGCAGTAGTTGTGACCAATAAATATTTAAGATTTATCAAAAATATATATTCAAAAGTTAAGAGGGGGTGGATTGAAAAATGTATGGTTTTAAATTAGAAAATTAGCAGAGCCAAATATTTTTCGGTTTATTTAACATTTTTTTAAATATACGAAACGTCCAGGACTAATAATGCATGCGTTATCTGTTTGTAGGAGTTCGCAGGAAGTGAAGGAAGGTGAACAGCAATTATCTCCGCAAACCAGACGAAGTCCACTGGGTATACCAAAGAGCCACTTACGAGAAACGTGTCGTGACGCTTTGGGCTGTGTTTTCGTGATTTTAGTATCCATTCTAGTATATTTCACCGACTCAAACGTAGCCAAATACATCGATCCCGTTTTCGCCATTATATCCGCCATTTCGCTGTTCGCGCTTAGTTATTCGTACAGTAAGTATGGAAAGCTATATTTCATATCTTCCCTTTCTGTTATATTTATCGTCTTGATTGTTCCAGTGAAGGAATCTGGTTTGATACTGCTTCAAACCATTCCGAATCACATAAACATCGATTCCCTCAAGAGAGAGTTACTGGAGGCTTTCCCGGGTATCGTCAACGTTCACGACTTGCACGTGTGGCAATTAACGGGACAAAAGATAATATCTACGGTTCACATCATATTTCTGGACCCAATGGTGCGTTCGTTGCTCCTTTGGCGAATGCCTTGTGTAAAGTATTATTAAAATACAGCTAATTGGCAAACACTTTGCTGTACAGGTTTACGCCAGCATCACGGACCAAGTTACAGCTTTCTTCATAGAGATGGGCATAACTCAAGTCACGATACAACCAGAGTTTCACAAGGTATGCGAAACTGAATTATGAATTGTACTCGAAAATAACGTGACAAATCTATCGTCGACAGATGAAACCGAACATGGAGAAGACCGGCTGCCTGATCCGCTGCCACGGTGAGCATTGCAGCTCTTCTCAGTGCTGCACGAAAGAGAAATCCATCGAAGACTCCTCCTCGGACCTGTCGACGAGGAAATCCGCTCATTCTATAAATAAGAAATTCGAGAAGAAGGAGATCATCCCCTCGTTAGCGATCGATCTGAAAAAGTTCACTTTCCACGATACGGAGAGATCGAAATCGGGCCAGTCGGACGAAAATCCGCTGGCCGGAAGCTCGAGTCACACGACGGACAAACAAACACGGAGTAACAAAGATAACGCGACAGATAGCAGTTCCTATGCGATAAACGTGGATGTAAATGATAGAAACTGTGCTTCGTCTTCCACGAGTAACGATGACCCAAATGCAGAGATTGTATCGTAACGTTATCTCTCCAACGGACAGTATAGAGAAAATTGACTTTTAGCACATTCACTACATCTGGCGGCTTTAATGGAAGTTTCCATAGATCTCGAAAAGAATTTAAACCGGACAGAAACTCGGATCTTCGAGTAGCAGAGCTACGCGTAAACCTCTTTAAGCAATCGACGATTCACGTTCGACGATGACCGTTTCTGATTTAATTATTCATTTTTGGTTTCAATTTTATCGTCACACTCATCGTTGCGTTGTTACGTATGATTAATGACTTGTACGTATCTTACGTACAAATGTAACTAATAATATGCGTACTGTCTGTTCATTTAATATGAACCAAAAGACTGGAAGATAATGTTAAACGTCCTAGTTACTTGTATATAATTTATATAGAGGAAGTCTGGCCAACTGTTCAATTTAATAGTACGATGTAAAGAAAGCGTTAGATATAATAGTTAGTCTCGTATTTACAACAAGGTTCCATGCAAGACGAGTACCACTTTTACACCGATACAAATGATTTTACATTTACATATGTACAATTAATAGGCAGAGCGCTTGTGGATTACATAAGCGTAGGTACAAACTCTACAGACTGATAGAACTTAATGAGAGAAACAAAAGTCCTTGAGAACAAACACGATGTGAAGTTAACCATTCCAGACGTATTGAGTTTTAAGTGACGTATACATAATCTAAGTAAAGTAAGTGCGGAGAACATTATATCGTTTTATCTAAATCACTCGTATGGTTGTTGTTATTGAAAATTTCAATTAGTCGAACAAATTTACGAGAATTTTCATTGTTCAATAAATGAATCAGCGTGAAAATTCAAGGAGTGGTCGATATCGTTATTATAGTTTCTTTCAACTCCATTTTAATATCTTCTCGCAGAAAAGTTCGCCAGCACCTATGAGAAACTGGAAGTTGTTAATTCAAATTTTGCTTCAGTGAGTCACGAGGCAAAAAAAAATCATAGATATTAGTCAACAGCGACAATCAACGCTATTTGTTCAAGGTGAATGCGCTCGACTTGCCCCACTTTCCATTCGAGTAGGCAATGCTCTCCATTCATTAAGATTTTGCTAATTTACAAGTCATAATTAAGCTTGGCACTAGATACATAACGCCATGAGTGCGATGGACAGCGAATAAACGACACGGTTCGCATGGAACGTGGGGAAAATTGAGTAATTCGAATACGGAGGAAAACCATGGAACCGTACTACAACACCCTTTCTACGCCAGAACAGGAAGCGAGGCATGTCTTATTCCAGAAATATCAAGTTTATTTTAATTCGCAAGTTCGTTTGGTGATTTTGAACTATGGTTTCGTGTTTGTTACTCTGTAGAAGTATTTATGGAGATCTACCACTGAAATTAGGCGTTAATAGTTGTTAGCGAAGTTTGAAGCAAATTCTTTACAATTCACGGATATGTACACGTATGTATATTTATAGTAACTCGATCTTCTAGGTACGCAGACTACATGATCCCAAGAGAAGGCCGCATCTTCCTCAATTTACTACAATTTATAATTTATAGTCTTAGTAGCGTTCGCTACCAGCGCTACTAATGATATTTGGTTCGGCAAATACCGCTCGATGATCGATTTATGCGTTCAGAAAGAGGAACTCTGTTTGATGCGTGCACATTGAAGGAACTTAATTTTATCAGCGTGGTCCCAGTCAATCAGTCACGTAATTAAGTTGGAGCGCGTAAAGCAAATGGAGGAGAACAACGTTAAGATGACATCGTCAAAGAGCACTGCAACCGGCGAGTTTCCACTCCTGGCTGTTGTTAGGATCCATAACATACAGCATCTGTCTATATAAGAGCAGTGCGTGTTCGGTATGGTGCAGGTTTTGACTTCAACAGTCGGCTGAGACGGTCGTGCGGACTTAACGTTGACACATGACCCCGTTCGCGCTGTGAATCTTGAATTTTGGCGGGCAAATCGAATGTGAACAACCGAGGAGGTAAAAGAAAGAAACGATTTCTTCTTAATAATAACGAACTGCGTCGAACGTCAGAAAATACTTGTTCAATCTTCAATGGAACCAAGTTGGAGGTAGATTTAACAGTTTTATTACGTTCGTTCATAAAGTAATTTTGGAAATTGTACGAATTCCAAGCACCCAGCCCGATCTGTACCAACTATCGTATGCGGGTCCCGCAATGGCCAAGAGTAGAACGAACGATCCCAGAATCGTATATGTTTGAGTACCGCGTAGTCGTCGTCACCGATAACTCGTAGTGAGAGGACGGAGAATCGGGGCGGGGCTTGTGAGCTTGTGGGTCTGTGACAATTTAACCCGTTCGGTTGTTCAGTGAGAAAGTGCGCGTCGAACGTACTACGTGACCGTCATCGTGCTGTTCCGCATAGTTTCCACATTGTGCGTTACTACTCCACGTGAACACTGAGGCTACTACGACCTACCTGCCTTCGCACGAAATATGAAGTAACAAGAGATCACAATTAAAAACGGAGTGACAACGTTATAAAATCGAAAATGGTGCCCGTTTGGAGAACGATCTTCACGATCGTCACTGTACTGACGTTGGATAAAGGTAATCGCCATTTACCTGTCACCCATATTCACCTGGACTCCGTTCATTCGGTGAGGCGTCACGATCACGTGGCCATCGCTGCATGAGTCACGCTCGCAACAGGTTTTCTGACGGTTACACACCATGCGTTGTCGGCAATTTTGGTTTCTCACCTGGCTCGATATTAATGCTCGATGTCGTCGCGAAATTCTTCACTTCCCTTTCTCTTTGCTACATTTTAAGAACGTCGTGCTCTTATTTCAAGCGTTACGTTTGTTGATATCAGTTTTGCTATAGTAAAACAGATCCAACAAGGATCTATTTGTAAGATTCTATTTTTATTCTGGGAGTTTGTTGTTGAAACTTTTGTTTATATATGCAACGGCAAGTTTTGCAGAGTTTGTAATCGAGTTCTTCTCCTTTTTTTCATTCGACAAGTGATAAATGCCACGCATGGAATTTCACGAGTTTTCTCACCTGATTTAACGCGAAAGTTTTATCGAGAGTCAAGTGAAATCGTCGCTGCATCCTTTCGTTGCCAGATTGAGTATTTGTTGCTATGGCGACAGAAGGTTTACAACGAATTTCACGTGAATCATTCTTTGGAATGCGTTTTACCTGCATTCTACGTTCGCCGATCTTACTTGAAGCGGCAATAGCGAACATCAGCGGACAGTTGCGTACAACTACTGCGTAACAATTATGCAGGTTGCACGCGAGAATGTTTGAACGTTATCTGGTAGTTAACAAACCGTTGAGCTCGATACATTTTGCTCGTTACGACGGGCGATAAATCGTTGATGTGATTCACGAAACGGTAGCAGCTTGAAATATTTCATTTCAACAACTATCTTGTACTAAACTGCATTGGAACACTTTCAGACAGTTCGATATTTGATTTTCTTTCATTTTAATACGCTCGAGATGAATTTGAACGCGTCATTTTTTACTTGACTCGTCTCGTTGCGCGTCTTGACTTATTTTGAAGATCAGCTTATGAATTGCCGATGGTTTTTTCTCATTTAGGCGAAAATACAATAATCGATCATCGCACAGCGGTATATCAATTCCTATACTCAATTGGAGTGTATCGTGTGGCTCGAGGCGTATCAATAAATCAATTTTACCTAATTACCACGAAACGAATACAAATCAAATAACCTTGGTCGATAGTAAAGCGTGTTTCAAACTGAACGTTTCAGAGTAGGGTACTAAATAGTGAATGAATACCATGCGATCACGATCGATCGATGACGATTTCACTATTGACTCTACACGATATGAGTAACGCTTAACCGGTTCGCAAATTAACCTCGATACGACGAATGCGTTCATTCTTCAATGAAATATGACAAATTCGAAAAACCTAGGTTTGTATCTTATTTAGAATGAATTCAGAAAGATTCACTCATGTGTTTACTGTGAGCAAATCAATATTGAAAAAAACTCTTCTATAAACAGTAAACGCACTGTGTTCGAACTATGATCAAACATTACGTTCGTCATACGCGTTATTCTTGGAAATAACGATAGGTGTAATGGAATTATAAATAGAATTTTGTTCGTAGAACAAACATCAAAGAAAAATACAATTATTATGTTTCTTAGTTGTACTATATTTAAGCAAGTATAAAACAGCAAGTATAATTTTATGAAAAAGTTTTAATAGAATGTTTCGCTGGAAGCCATTGGAAGAGTAATTATAATTATTCGTATCATTTGTTTATTCAGTTGATAGTAATCAATGTGTTCGCATGACGGAAGGAAATTATCTCGGCAGTAGTTAATCTATAAGGGACCAGTTGTTTTTCTCATCTTTTATCGTTAGTAGGTTGAGCAGTTCTTCTCAGAAAAGATTGTGGGTGTAGCTACGTACAAAATCATGTTTAATATTTTGTTTAACTTATTAATTTCGGTAACCATAGCGATTATACACGGTACGAAAAACGTCGTTTTTTTATTTATACTACAGAACTATACACGGTGAGAAAATGATATAGTTAAACGTCAAAAAGGCCATTTGCACGCCTACTCTACGACGCGTGCAAACGTGCCTTTTTTCTGCGTACGAAATGTTATGCAAATATTAAAAACGATAATACCCGATCAATCCAAAAATATGATGGAACGTTTGCCCAACGATTTTCACTGGTGTTTACTTGTAATTCACGTATTCGTTCTCCGACGAAGCGGCTCTGTAGGCTGATAATGGACTTCAGTATCAGAACAGGAAAAAGTGGACTTCCTTCCTACAAACGGCTTTTGCGTAGAAACAGAGTCCTGTGTGATTTTACAAAGAATTACAGTGACAAGAATCCGGTGAAATTGATTATCTCCAGGACATTGCGGCTAAACAAATTTTGCCCGATTCCGAAATATTATACTTTTTTTTTCACGATGACTAATGATCGACGCGAAATTCTACTAGTTATCCAATTCGACTGCAAATCTCATCGAAAATGACCGTCAGATTCCTGTATTTTTTGTTTCCATGACGAGTAATAAAACTGATAAACGTTCCAACGAGTACAACATTCAATTTTACTGTTATGCATTCAGGTTCAATAGCATTGGATGTAGACGCGATAACGGATGCCGACGACCTTCTCATAAATGAGGGTGATCTCTTGAAGATCAAGTGTACTAGCCATACGAACGTTTCTTTCATTTATCCTAAATCACTGGGCACGGTAAGCAATTATGCGAGAAATTATACGTATTTACAAAAAGCTAGATAAATCGCTTAACTTTTATCGAACGAATCTGTAATCACCGCTGTTATTTTCATTAAACGTGCGACTTTTTATCCTGGTGACAGAATCACACTTCAGAGCCCCATATAATGGAAGAATTTAAGGATGGTACTTACACGTATCTGTTTCAACGACGTGAAACTGTGTATGGGGACACGGGATTGTATGGGTGTCCCGATGGTACCATAGAAATTATATCACCCCCTCCGTCTAAGGCGTATCGAAATTTGGTGTACGTTTATGTTCAATGTGAGTGAACGATTAGACATTTCGTCCATAGTATTACTAGAAAAGAGAATGATCCATGCTCTGTCTATCCCGTTGCAGCGAATACAAACGTGTTTGTAGAAGAGAACGCTTTTGTTCCACTGCGTGGACTCGTTGGTGGAACCGCTATAATACCGTGCAGGCCAACGTCGCCCAATTTCACAGTCAATTTCTATTTTAATGACAGGGTAAGTCGCACGCGTTGCGAGTAAGCGATAAAATGTACGAACTAAACGATTCATTGTGCAGCTCAAGCAACAAACGGATTTCAATCCTAGAATTGGTTTCCGACTGACGAATCTCACGCTGAAGAACAGTGGATACATCAAATGCATAATAAAATCGGAGGGCACGGACTATGAGGTCAATTACCATTTGGACGTGCGCCGTAAGTGTGCTCTAGTGCAGACGTTCATCTGAACGTTCACTTTTTCTCTGCTGTTCAAATGTTCAAACGATATCCACATGCCTTTTTTTCACATCGTATACGCGATATAAAATTCCAGTATTACAGCATTCATTTCTTAAGCGTTAAAAAAATCGTCGCTTCGATTTTAGGGACCCAACCGTTGAACGAGCCAAAAATTTTGGACAACACCTTGGGTCATGTGACACGTGGCCAAACTCTCTACGTAAATTGTACCACGGAAATTAACGCGGATGCACAATACGTTTTGAATTGGACCACGCCGCAACAGGTTCGATGACTACTTCGTCAACATTCAAATCGCGTCGAATACTTTTTAACTGGAATTTAATGAAACCTGAATTCGATACACAATTTCAGAGCGACAGAATAAAATCCCGTCTTTATACCAACAATCTTGGCCCCCATCAGCTGGCGACAGTTGAATTGACTATTCAAGACGTGAGGGACGAGGACGAAGGCTGGTACAATTGCAGTATCACGACCTTTTACAACAGCAAAAGCACGCGGAAGTACATCAAAATTCATGGTCAGTTGTCAGCTGCTGGCCAACTATTTGCAACTAATAGATGAATTCGAAGATAAATGAAATTCGTGTGAAACCTACAGCAGCCGTTTATCTTTTGTTCTAAAAATTGTTACGAATATACACTTTTAGATCCGGAGGACAAGTTTATCAACCTAACAACTCAGGATACCGATAGACACTATCAACATCGAGAAGGTGATAAAGTACAATGGGTCGTGTACGTGAACGCTTATCCACAACCCGTACTAAAATGGTAACATATTCACGTGGAACAATAATAATAATGTAGGCGTCGTTAATATTGTTTTTTTCGAGATTTTAACATATTTTTCAGGTTGAACACAAAGGGAGAGGAGATAGAAGGGAATTGGGAGTCTGTGGATAAAGTGAAGTATGCCGTAAAGGTTACGCCATCTCAGACGATTCTAAGGATTAACCATTTAAATATCGACGACATGGGAGAATACTCTCTTCAGGCTATTAATCAGGATAAAATAGAAATGCTGAACTTCACCTTGGACGTATTAGGTACGCGATTTTCGGTCCACACGTTTGAATTGACCAACCAGCTTCTTGTTGCCAATCTTTTATTTCTCTTCCAGTAAGACCCGTGCCAATGTTGAAAGTTGAGCCCTACTACGCTCCGAACGAGGAGAAAGAAATTTCCTGTGACGTGGCGACGTATCCATCGCCAAACATCTCATGGAGTTTCATAAAGTGTCCCTATTATCCCTCGTATGAAAACGCGAGCACCATAGAATTAACGGTACGTAACATATTTATCAAACGAGCTTCAACTATTGGCACCATCAAAATGGTACCAAATTTGTGTACCATGGAATTTGTTTAACCCACGAACATAGGATTTTTTAATTACACTGTTCAATTTTTACGCAGGACACGAAGGAAAGTGGAATGAACACTAAGTTCCGCTCGACTGTGAGAATGAAGATCGAAATGAGCGGTCAACTGAGTTGCACCGCGTGCAACATTATCGGATGTGAATCTCAAACTGAAACCATTCTGGTTTCCGGTAAGAGATCTTCCTTCGAACACTAATCATGTTCGCGGGACGTTTGTACTTACTTTTACATCTTTATATTGTAAAAAATACAGATGGTGTGGGTGGTTTCGGTATAATCAAACCGCAGGAGCCAGTGTCCGAGGGTGACAATCTTGAACTGACTTGTGCTGCGTCGATTTACAATTACACCAACAAATTTGAATGGAAATACGGTAATAATACACCTATCACAGAAAATGGTAAGTGTCTTTTCAATTATAGTTTCGATAAAGTATTGATTTTTCGAAGTTATCGTTAATCGATTGCGTGCAAACTATTCAGACAGATTGACGATCGAAGAGTCGAAGACTCCCTTCACTTATCGCTCGATTTTGAAAATAAGGAACGTGGCGAAGTCAGATTCGACGAAATACATGTGCAGTAATAAAGAGGAAGTGGAGTACGATTTGCAAGTGTATGGTGAGTGCTATTATAAAGATACAACTAGTACTTATTATCGATTAGGCATAATCTCTTTCTACGAAATGATGAACTTTCTTTAATCAGACGCAGAAGCACCTTATTTCAAAGATGGAACCAATCTGCAGAAAAATGAAACTATAATCGATTTCAACAAACAGGGTCACCACGCGATAATACTTAAGTGTCTCGTGGGTGGAATGCCGAAACCAAACATTACTTGGTACAAGGTAAACGCACGATAACGAATTAAAAGCAAACTAATTTGATCGATTTAGTAAAGTACAAGAATTTCATGCTTTTTATAGGACGATAAAGTGTTACAAATGGACGACCAATATATATGCACCAATAACAAGCAGGTGTTGCATATAAAATATGTATTAGAAGGTGACAGTGGAAAGATTATGTGTCGAGCAGAGAATCGTCTGGGAAAGATCGAGAACTATGTGACGTTAACGATAAAAGGTAATTCATTGGTTTATTAAATAAAAAAGACAGTGTTGAGAATGCGATAAAAACATTGCTAATACATTTTAACGAAACTATATAGGAAAAGGACTTCCTATAGAATTGATCGTACTGATCATCATCTTAATTATCATAGTGGTGATTCTAGTGATTTATTTTACAATCAAAGGGCGCCGTGAAAAGGTAATCCTTAATTATTATTTCTTACTAATTACTCTCCTGGGTAACATGGTTTTTAATTCTTTTGAATATTCTGATGGAACGTAAACTATATTTTTTCATCTTAGATCATGAGGAAGGAATTAATGGAGGCAGGATTGATGCACTTCGAGGAAGGAGCAGTGGAGTGTTTAAATCCAGACTTGACGGTAGATGATCAAGCAGAATTGCTTCCTTACGATAAGAAGTGGGAATTTCCGAGAGAAAAGTTGAAATTCGGTAAGCATTGCTATCGGATGTTTAAACATAAGTCATAATCAGGAATATAGTAAATACATTATTGTTGTAGCATGGTAGCTAAAGTGCAGATCGAGTTGTTTCCAAACTATTTTTTGATACAGCTCAGCAAATCTGGCCGGGGTCAAATATTTAAGTTAAGCAAGACCATTCAGCTACCTCTTTAAAAGTCTCATTAAGATAAACTCGTATCGCTTGCTTTGAATCTCGTGCTCGCTTGTTAAGTGTGCTCATTAAAAATACTGTACGCGCATTAACCGGATTGTTTCTAATTTATTTAACTATCATAAGTGATCGTTGCCATTTCCTCATCGACTTTTGGTCGTACGTTTGTATTTATTCAAAACTTCTTCCTGTAAAGTTAGTTAAGAACATTGAATATTGTAATTGAAATCGTAATTAAAACATTTGACATCTTTGAGATAGTTGAAAAAAATAAATGCCACGAACAATGCAAACCTGTAGTGTCCATCCTGTTTTCGCCACCAAAACGTACGCGGATATGCTTCGATGCTTGAGAGAAAATTTCATGAAAACGATCTACACTGTCTCACGACAAAACGATTTAAAGGTTCGCGGGTCATACGAAACGATATTCAACAGGAAAGCAATTAGGAAGCGGAGCTTTTGGTGTTGTCATGAAAGCGGAAGCGGAAGGAATTTGCGAAAACGAGCCAGTTACCACTGTAGCGGTGAAAATGGTTCGACGAACGACAGTTCCTACGTGCGTTCGTGCGCTTGCTAGCGAATTAAAAATCATGGTGCATCTTGGTAAACACTTGAACGTGGTCAATCTTCTCGGTGCTTGCACGAAAAACATTTCCAAACGTAAGTATTTCATCGCGGATACCAAAATTACACTGGAAAGCTGCGTTCTCATTCGATTTCTTCTTTTCCGTAGGTGAATTGCTAGTGATCGTTGAATACTGCCGATTTGGAAATTTGCACAACTATTTATTACGACACAGGGCCGATTTCATCAATCAGATTGATCCAGCCACCGACAAATTCGATCCTAGCATCGGCCAGGATATTTTATCCAGATCCGTTAGCGTTAGCAGCAGCAACAGGTTTGCCGTCATTTTTTATTTCGATTACTTTTACTGTTAAGCTCGTTAATAACTTCTTGCTTGGTTTTACTACACCAGCGAGTACAAAATGAAAATGTTCACAATTGTAATCTATGTAAAATAACAAATTCCTGTATGTTATAACAACATTATCAGCCACACTTTCAACTTTTCGAAGCGCTTGAACTTCACAACTGAACGTAATAATTTCACGATTATTTTTCAAGATAAAGTTCGCTGATGTTATGTTTTTAACTCGTTGCCACATAGAATGTGCAAGTCATGTTTTGTGCTTTCTTCTACTTTTGTTTCGATAACATTTAACAATTAACATGGAAATATTGGCGCTGTGCATGGGGTTGCGGTGTTAACCACGGTCTTGTTTCTTCTTCTGTCCACGCAGCAGGATAAAATACGTAGCGTTGACATTTTCTCGCAGCCTTGGCAGCGATTCTGCCAACGATTCGTCGCTTTATCAGACATCCGCCATGGATTCCCAGGGTGTTAGCATGTCGCCGGATGGCAGCGTCCTTAGTAATAATTCCTCCCAGCCAGCGTGGAGGTGTAATTATCGAGGTGACTACAAGGATCAGAATTTGAAGCCGATCTGCACGCAGGATTTGCTATCCTGGGCGTTCCAAGTGGCGCGTGGAATGGAATATCTCAGTCAAAGGAGGGTACGTTTTCACGGTTCGCTTCAACTTGTCAACGTTCAACAGGCACCAGCGTTAACGATTATTTTGTTAGGTGTTACACGGCGATCTAGCCGCGAGGAATATTTTATTGGCCGAGAACAACGTGGTAAAGATTTGCGATTTTGGCCTGGCGAAAACCATGTACAAAGAAAACAATTACAAGAAGAAAAGCGACGGTCTGCTGCCCATAAAATGGATGGCCATCGAGTCGATCAGAGATCGAATTTTCTCGACGCAGTCGGACATTTGGTCGTTTGGCGTGGTTCTGTGGGAGTTCTTCACGCTAGCCGAAACACCGTATCCAGGAATGGAAGCCGAGAAGCAATATCAGAAACTGATCGAAGGATACAGAATGGAACAACCGGAATATGCGACTTCTGAAGTGTAAGTTTGATTTACCTTCGCCATGATTTCGTAATAGAACCATCGAAGGAATAATTGAATATTACCAATTCGCAGGTACAATATAATGCTACAATGTTGGAAAGCCAAACCTACTTTGCGCCCTAGTTTCACGCAACTGGTTAAGAGCATAGGCGATCTGTTAGAGGAGAGCGTCAGGGCGGTAAGTTTGCAGTCGATCATTTTGCTCATTAAACCGAACGAAAACTACAGAAACCATCAAATATCTTTGTCTAATTCACAGCATTACATCAGTCTGAACGACCCTTACATGGATATGAACACAACGATGATGGAGAATGGTCGAAGCGACTACCTGACAATGCTGTCTGCACCCGACCACACGACACTTTCCTCGCCAACTCACGACTACTCAAACATGCCCACATCGAATGCGAACGATCCAGCGTACCTCTGCATGAGTCCGACTTGTCCAGCTGACGAATCGGGAATATTCAGTCCCAGACAGTTCCAACAAGGCACCTGTTTCGAGTTTCCATCGATCACTTCCGACTCGGAGGACGCGGTGGAGATGTCGCCCATGCTGAAGAAACCAGAAGACGACGATCCGTACTTGAAGCCCATCAACGTGCACGAGCGACGAGCGGAATTTGTTCGCCAAAGCCAGGCGATGAAGAACCAGGCGAAAAACCGACTTGCCGATAGAGACTCAGGCTATTGTAATACTCCTAGGAACATTCAGTTGATCGATTTGAACGAGAAGAACGAGAAAAACGAGAAAAACGAGAAAAATGAGAGCGATCCGAAAGAAGAATCACAAGAAAGCGACAAAACGAACAATGGGAACAAGGTGTCGAAGAAGGATTATATGCCGGCCATCATAAGGACACAGGACAATTATGTAAATATGCCAAAGCAAAAGAGTGATTTAAAATTGGACATACCAGATGGCTTCAGTAATCCAAGTTATGTGATGATGAGTAACCGTGAGATGGATCAGAGAGTTTAAGAATGATGGACGAACGGAAAGTGGTATAATTGAAAAGGAGTCTTTCAGACAAAGAATTGTGTCCAGTGATGTGTAAACATTGATGCTGACAGCAAGTGGGGGAAGCTGATCGACAAGAGAGCATGTCTCGTGCACCTGTTATTGTTTACAATTATGTACAAGTTGCAATTTTCGTTACGACCGTGTGAGTGTAGATGTTAGTAAACAGTGACACTACTAGTATAAGTTTTGAGTGTTACGTGTTCCCTTCACGCACGTTACTTAATCTTGAATGTGCCATGACGAGAATCGATCGTGATCTGGAGAACGCAATTTATTGCGTCGTTTTTAATTGACTTCTTTAAGGAACTTTAGATATTCGTGAGGAGTGATTGACGCGTTCAATGCCGAGTGGAAATTAGATGATCATCGGAAGTAGTGTTTTCGTTAACGATATGCCAAAGATAATATTTAAGAGAAATAAGAAAGGTAAGAAAGAAAATTATGAAGAATTCGATGTAAAATCTGTTTTTCTCGTAATAAAAACTTCGACGTAGTTAATTAGCTCCGTGTGTAGCTCCTGTAGCTAAAAAATAGAGTAATAAAATTTCATTTGACATTAGACGCGTTATTATACACATAGATACGATTTATTTCGAAGTGGGTAAAGAAGAACAATTGAAAGGAATATTTTTGGATGTCTGAGCATACGCGGAAAAAAAATGTTAGCGTAATCTTTACTGAGGAACAATGTATTGAAATCTTTGCAATCGTTCAAGCATTACTGTAAAATCAAATACGTTAGATAGTTCAATAACTTCGCGCAGTTTCCATTTCGTACTGATTAATTTTTTTTACGTTTTATTCATTAAGAAGACAGGAACTTTTGAATACCTTTTTTTAAATAGGACTATAATGAATGTAATTAACAGTTAAGAATCATAATCTAAGTGCTCGTTTAACTGTTCTGGTATTACGATGTTATGTCATGCTTAATAGTATTACTGTACGATTAAAGAAGGATTGTATTAATTAATCAAAGGTACAAAAAAAATATTGAAATGTTAGAAGAACACGTGTAACGATGAGATGTAATTCCAATGCTATTGACGATGTACTTATTATCGATTAAAACGTGTACAGCAATATAATTTTATTCGAAAACCGATCTGCAGAGAAATATTTAAACAAAGATAATGAAAAGTTCTCTATATACATCTAAACTATAGAATAATTTATAGAAACATAAGATATATGTATGTATATGTATACTAATGGGATAAGTTCATCTGTCACCGTACTTAATACTCAGTGCGTTACAAGCATGCTCGCAAGAATTAATGCTACGAACATGAAGAATACGAATTTCCAAGAAATTTCTGTTTGAACAATACCGAAAAAATGTAACATTCCAATGTTAATAAAATAATTTTATTTACGTAGAAGAATATTTGAGCAGGAGAAAATGTTACAACCACGCATGTTTGTCGAATACATGTATAAATCATCTAACCATAAACTATGTCTAGAACCTATGAAGCTTGTATAATAAACCTTTTACCTTTATAGCAATATATATAGTAGTAATAACCAAGCGATCAGTTAATTATCTTCGATAACAAATACTTCCTACTAGAAGATAGAAGTAGAAAAATTATTTTTCCTCTTCTATATCATTAACAATCCTAATAGCGTAAGGAACGTCGTGTATCGTCACGTTGCTATGAATATGTCGTCCTCGTCTGCCTACATCTTGAACTAAAGTTTTCTTGTACTCTAGCCATCTAAAATTCGTCAAAATGCATTTGATATAATTCTCAGGGATTATTACATATAAATTTCCTCGGATAATAATATATATTACTTGCGTTTCCTTACGAATTCTTGAAACAATTGTTCTTTCGTAGGGAATTTCGAATTCATGAACAACTTTACACGTTCCCAAATATTTGCGCGATTGTGAACATTCAACCAATATCGTGGGACTAAAAAGCATCTTACATGTGTAGTGGCTACTATCCTTCGATTAATCATGTTCTCACCTAAATCGGTGGCATCATGATTTTTATCAGAAACAGTTTTTAGTGGAAACTATGATTGAAACTGTTAATTAGGAATAAGGAATTAATTTGAAGGATGTAATGAAATATTACCTAATCCGAAGCATGCACCTCTGTTAAACGTACAAATTTGCATGAATATTGTACGTACGTCCATTGGATAACGTTGTTGAGATGTAGATGAAGGTTCTCTCATCAACATCTCCGCTACATCCGTAATTTTATGCCATTCGTTGATCTTCAGATTTTTAAAGTTTTTATTTAAATAATAAAAATCTGCTATATTTTTATTCACAAATGCTATACTTACGACGTCTAGTAACGTGGTTGTAATAATGCTTGAACGTTCGAAATCCATTTTTTTATCAGTTGGCTTCGATGACAATAGAATCTCTGCATAATCGGCTAAATCCTGACTGGGATCTTCTTCTACACCGTTTGCCTTCGAAATTATGTAGTATAAATAATAATAATTGTTATTCGCATAGTACAGGAACAAACCTTGGTACTTCTATATTCGTATTCTAATTCGTCCATCTTGGTGGCCATTTCTACGGTCTTCGACGCAGTTGTAGCTTCCTTTTTCGCGTCGACCTTTTTCGGATCATATAGTTCGTAATGTGTTCCAAAAACAGAATGTTTCTCGCGGACAATCATGTGCTCTATTAGGCGACATTCCCCTTCTAATAAAAAGTGGACGTAATTCACCATTCCTTTACCGTCACCTAATAAAACCTTAAATAATTATATTGTCACTTCGAGGCTATTTAACAAAACAACGTGTACAAACAACTGGTCAACTATGGCATACATTTCCTGTTTGTTTAAGCATACATGTATCCTTCAGTTTATTATAATTTCGTACCTCGTCTGGTTGATAGTCCTTCAATCTACTGAGGATGCAACATTCTCGTATTGTATCTGTGTCCCACGATTTGAAGTAGTTGAAGTGAACTAGTGCATCTTGCAATGCGTCCCATTCTTTTTGTAAAGTAGGTTGCAGGATATCGTCGAATTCCTGTTTAGGTATAAGGATTAAATCCACCGTGGCTACGAAATAAAGCAAAGCCAGCAATTGAGGCACTGTGCAGACACATTCACGTGTTTGTACTAAGATATATGTATAAATACTTTTCGTAACTACGGTCGCTGAACGCGGTATTCGGTGCAGCAATGCAATTTGTCCGAATATGTCCCCAGGATTCAAGACACCCATATCAATTTCCTTCGTTTCACCTGAGCATTTCAACAGTTTATCGAGAGATACGCTAGAAATGATTACTATATCAAAAGATTTCACTTTACGTACCAGTCCAACGATCGGTAACTTTTTTCGATAAACTAACTTCTCCATTTATGATAAAATAAAGATTTTCAGCTTTGCGATCCTGTCGCACGATCACACGACCAGGCCGTAGATATTGATAGTAACATACACCTGCCAAGACTTCTCTCAAACGGTCGGGATATTTAGTGAATACGCGAAATCTTTTAAACAATTCATATATGTACTTCCTGTCGTCCGCTGACCGTTCTTCTGGTCTCGTCAATAAGACAGAACGATCCTTAAATGTAATATAGGTACACGTTTCATCGCCATATATTTCTTCAAATTACAGTTTTAGGATATTTTGTATACACACCTGTAGGGTAAGGGCTTTCTTTTCGACCTTTTTCTCTTGTGCCAGTCGAATATTGATCGCAACATCATCACTGACATCTTCAACCACGGGCTTTTCAACTAACCATTCGATATATTCCAAGATAAGCCTCACAATGGCACGGAAAAGATACGTTCCCTTTAGTCTGTTGACCTATTTATTTAATGGTATTAACGATTGATAGTGGGACTTTTTAACGACGAGATCGTGAAATGAATTATTTTTATACAACACACTGTTTTGATAATTATTTTAATTAAGGTAATTGTACATACTTTTCTCGGAATGGTCCATTTCTTTGCCAGTATTGACATAAATGATTCGCGAAGCGAGATCCTCCTACTGTATGGACGCATCTTCGTTTTTCTTGATTAATCAATTCTTGAATATTAATATTAACGTAACGCAATTAAAATTACTTTATAATTTCGAAAATGTTAACTGATTAATTTGTTTAGTACCTACTGAACAGGAAAGATTTAACCTGGCGTTTAGTTATCCTCTGTGCATTGTTTAATCGATAAAAACATATATGGCAGGCACAATTAAATCGAAAAGGAAGAGTAGGATAGATCTATCATCTAATGTAACTTCATATCACACGAATTAAAATACCGATTGTGCGAAAATATGCTTACTAAGCAGAATTTAATCTTAATTATGTGATATTGTATTTTATTTTCGTCAACTAATTTTTATATATAAGTAGAATTAATTAGAATCAAATATAAAATCAAATAGAATTGAATAAAGTTGCAAATAAGTATCAAGGAAGTATTAAATAAAAAGCGGTGTCTGTAAGACTACTTCGTACAATTTATTTAATTAATAGATGTATTGTAATATATTATTTCAAAATTTTTCGCCCTGAAGTATAAACGACAAAAGAAAGTACATGGTTTTCCTGCACGATCGATAATTCAGAATACAAACATAAAACCATTTGAATAATGTCGGTAATGCAGTTTATAAAATAAGAAATATTAATCGACATAAGCTCTATGTTATATAAGGTTGATGGTTTCCATGACTGACTTGCACATGTCAAGTTGCATTTCAGTGATTTTAAGAACGCAATGTGTATTGTGTTGTGAATTCACATAGAGTGACTTTTGCTTTTTTACAGAGTCTTAAATTACATATACCTAAATAATAATGGTAAGAGAAAACAGTAATTTCATTTATTTCTCAAGCGCTAGAAAATTCACAGTAATTTAAGAATGTTTCTGAAAAATACTTATTTCGCAACTTAAGGTTATGAAACTAAAAACATGTATAACATTTTGTTTTGTAATAAAGAAATAGAAAGTTAAAACCATTTATGAGTTTCTGTATGAAATATATTAATAGAATACTATATTTTAGAGTTTCGGTTTGCCATCGGTTATTCCAAAACCTACCGTGAACGATCAGTTCAGTATTCATGATGACAATTACGGTATACCCAAACCCATGGTCTCAGGGTACGAATAACCTACTAAATAATTCCATTAAATATTTAAATTTTCTAACATTTATTGTTAATCGTATTATTACTACCAATAACTATAATTTTAGATTATCAGCTGGTAGACCGCATATAGGCTATGCGCATCCACTAGAAGCATCTGAACAATGTGTAAAAAAATTTTGTCTATTTATTAATCATTATTTTGTTACTGAATAATTATTCTAAATATTGTATTATTATTGTATTTAACATATACATGTATTATATGTAAATTTCAGTATGAAAAGAATCGTACTCGTATGAACATGGTACTGTTAAGAAACACGCAGGGGTTACATGCTCCAATGCGTATAGCAATGGAATTAAAAGCTGCTGAAAAAATTGGAAGACTTCCATTTCTACCATCATCTAACATGATGAGAGATGTACTGCTTGGAAAAGACGAAGAAATAGGGTAAACGGATTAATTCTAAAGTTTTTACGTATACTATTACCATTAGGATATATTAGGGTATTAATGTGTTCTTAATACATTCAGATTTGAAGACATATTAAATATACCTGACTTTATAGAAGAAATGCGTCAACCACATGCTGTTGTTGAAAAAAGTCTTGGAATATTATAAATGGTAAACTTTTTATTTATAATATATGAAAATTATTGACTTTGTATTATTAAATATCTTATAAGTAATAATAAAAATTTAACTCTTGTAATTAACTAATTTATCATGTATAACTGTTTGCATTGGAAATCACAACATCTGACGATATAAAATCATCTATTGAATTATTACATATTTTCCTAACTTCTTGCATTGTGATGCGTAACTCATCATCTATGTCTTGCAAGTTCGTTTATGTTAATGTTAGAATTGTTTCAATATTATTTTTCTGTGTGTACATGTTATAAAAAGTTCATAAATATAAAATTCTCCATAAATCTGATCTTTGCAATTAATAAAGAATAGCCAATTACAGAGTAGTAAATGCTTTGTGATTGGTTAAGTTTTTTATTAGCATTGTTTGAAATCATTTCAAAAATCATTCTTTAAATGTAATTGTGGAATATTAGGACATTATATATAGCACAAGCTTCTAATATTGCAGATCTCAAAAGTTGATTAAGTTGATCAGTGACGAAACAACATGTGCTTGTATTTGAATGTGTGCCTAAATGTATTCAGCAATACATATACATATATGTATATTGCAATATAATACGTAGTAAGCATATTATAAAGCAGTGTATAAAATATTTCTTGATAGATTTCATTTATTAATGATTAATTGTAAATAATCTAATAAAAAATATTTTTTGAGAACATCAGTAAACATTTAATACTATATTCACGAGGAATGTGAAGAGGTTATCGCAAATAATTTGCAAGTGGTTGTTAGGAAATATAGAATTATAGAAACCGTTTATACATTACGACCGTAAGATTTTATTGCTTTATTAAATACTATTAAAAATGTATACTTTCTAGTGTACTTGGTTTGGAAATTTTAAATTTTAGACAAAGAAAGCAGATAACCTTGGTATCGCTTAGAACATTTGATATAATATTAGAGAAATGGATATTAAAATTTTAGACGGCGGGTATTCTGTACAGTTATCTACCCATATTAATACAGAAACTGATAATGGTCCTTTATGGATTTCAAAATTTTTAGCTACCAATCCTGAAGCTGTTTATGCTACGCATTTAGATTTTCTACGAGCAGGTGCAGATATTATTGAAACAAACACATATCAAGCTTCGATTCCAGGTTTAATGAATCATTTATTCATAACTGAAGAAGAGAGCATAAATTTGCTACACAAAGCTGTTGAACTTGCCAAAAAAGCAGTCAATGATTATATTAAAGAAACTATGGGTGATGATAGTGTCGAAAACAAAAATCCCATGATTGCTGGTTCCTGTGGACCTTATGGAGCTAGTTTGCATGATGGTTCAGAATATACCGGAGCTTACGGCAAGAGTACACCTCGCGAAACTATAATAGAATGGCATAAGCCACGCTTAAATGCTCTTATAGATGCTGGTGTAGATTTATTTGCATTTGAAACTATACCTTGTTATCAAGAAGCAGAAGCAGTGGTTGAGCTTTTACGACAATACCCAAATATTAAGGCATGGCTTTCATTCTCTTGTAAAAAGGACAGCCAGAATATAGTGGATGGAAGCAATTTCCAAGAAGTTGCTACACGTTGCTATAAAAAGGCTTTACCGGGGCAAATAATTGCTATTGGAGTAAATTGTCTTGCTCCAAAAGATGTAACTCCACTGTTAAAAAATATCAACAGAGGTACAGAGAATGAATTTATACCATTGATAGCATATCCTAATAGTGGTGAAATCTACTTGCCAACTAAAGGTTGGACAAAAGATGAAAATTGTGTTCAGTTTGAAAGTTTAATTCCTGAATGGTTAGAACTTGGAGTACGGTATCTAGGAGGTTGTTGTAGAGTATATGCAGAAAATATAAAATCAATCAGGAAAGAAGTAAATAATTTCAAGAAAAATAAAGCAATGATGCATTAATTCCTTTTACTTGAAACCAAAATTACTTACTTTTGTTTATTAAGATTTACTTAATAATGTATTTGACTTTAAATAAACAATGGGTTATTTAATGAAGATATTGAAATATATGCATCTTGCACTGGGGTATAAGTTTTAATAAATTAAATTACATTATAGCAAACAATTGTAAATTAGAATTACAATATACCTTTAATCCTGTTTTCAGAATATAGTAAATTTTTTAATTTTATAAAATTGGAAACATATTCTTGATGTTTTTTATTTTAGAAACATCACTATCTATTTTGAATATTTCATTTGTATATTTCAATTATAACCATCTCTTTAAGACTCTGCTTATATCTTCCATTTTAACGAAGCAAAACATTTATTAATCAATTTTTGTTTATTTGTTGAAATATAAAATAAAAGTTTAAATTTATAGTCATATCTAATAATATTGAAAGAAAAAGAAATATAGTTATCTGTAACAGTTTGTGTATGATGATGAAAAGATATCAGTAGATATCATCAGACCAATGTTTGATGTAATTTTTATTTGAAGTTATTGTATGTATGTTTTATGTGCACACACAAATGCGTAATTTATCACAGTACATACAAGTGCGCGACAAAAATCTGATTTTCCTGATATGAAAGATTTCCACGTCGTAGGTACATACAAAAATGAAGTAAATTCTATCTGTTAGGGTACTTAGCTGTGATTCCTTTTTTTATCTCGCAGATTTATTATGGACTTTGGAATAAGTGTATTCCGTAAAGCTAACTGCAATAATTATTGCCTCATACTCGTAAGAACATTTAAACAGCCAAGACGTTCGCGAAATTGTAAAAGTTGATAGTTGATTTTCGACAATATTAAACCCGATATAAATCTTCGATTTATCGTTTAAAATATTAATATTTTAAATTTAACAGTAAGTTTATGTTCTTTTATGTGCACAAAATTATCTTGTTTAAGTTGAAGACATCTGATAACGATTGCGGCAATCAGAATTAAAAAGAAAATCATGCAAGAAGTAAAAATCTTAGATGGTGGATTTTCTACACAATTAGCAACTCATGTGGGTGATATAATAGATGGTGATCCTTTATGGACAGCGCGATTTCTTATTACAAATCCTAAAGCTATTATTCATACACATTTGGATTTTCTAAAAGCTGGTGCAGACATAATTCTGACAAACACTTATCAAGCATCTATTGATGGGTTTTCAAAATATATGAATATTACTGAAGAGGAAAGCCTTAATTTATTTTGTAAAGCAGTAGATTATGCTAAAGAAGCTAGAAATTTATACAAACAAGGTATAGAAAATGGTAAAAATATTATAAATGCAAGTCCATTGATTGCTGGATCTATTGGTCCATATGGAGCCTGTTTGCATGATGCTTCAGAATATAGTGGCAAATACTGTTCCTCTGTGTCCGAAGAAATGCTCATAAATTGGCATAGACCTCGTATTCAAAAATTACTAAACAGTGGTGTTGATATGTTAGCAATAGAAACAATTCCATGTAAAAAAGAAGCACAGGCACTTGTTAAATTATTAAGAGAATTTCCAAATAGCAAAGCATGGTTGTCTTTTTCTTGTCGTTCTGATGGGAAAAGTATAGCAGATGGTTCTAATTTTCAACATGTTGCATTGCAATGTTATAGGCAAGCTTTACCAGGGCAAATTCTAGCTATTGGTGTTAATTGTATTCCACCACAAAATGCAACCTCTTTATTAAAAGGAATTAATGATAATTGTAAGGAGGAATTTGTGCCATTGATAATATATCCTAATAGTGGTGAGAGATATACATTAGAGCATGGTTGGATGAAACATGAAGAAGGGCACTCTTTACATGAATTCATACATGAATGGCTCAATTTAGGTGTTCGATACATTGGTGGATGTTGTAGAACAAATGCTGTAGATGTGGAAAAGATACGAGCAGAAGTAGAGAAATGGAAAAGTAATAATTAAATGCTTAAATTTTATAATTAAATCATGTATCCTGAACATGTAATAAATAAATGCAGACAAGGCACAAGATAAAAATGATCTTTTAGGATTTACAAAACAAAATACTGAAATATTTTTATACAAACTTACTATTTTGGAGTGAAAAATATTTTTCTTATAACCTTTTTTATATATTATATTTGTATACAATGTATGTAAAAAATGTTTTATTTTGAAATATAAGGGTACATATATAAATCGTGTGAATGTATTATTTCAGATATACCAACTTCAAATTTAATTAAATGGAAATTGTTTATAGAAAATAGTTCAAATTTTATAAATAATAGAAATAATTTCGATGAAAATAATTAAAAGAATATACAGTGAAATTCCGGTATTTGCTAGTGAATGTAATCCAAACAAGGAAAATAGAAAATAAAAACATTATTGCCCACGTCATTTTTGTACTGACTTTGCGAATCAGCAAAGAGCTTCGAATCTATCTCTCACAGGATATGGAGATTTCACTGTATGTAGTTTAGAGTGATTTTTATATTATTATTTTTACGAAAGTTTATGTATAAATATTTGTATAAATAAGTTATATTCGATGTACGTGAATGTAGTGTTTATGTGTATCAATTTTCAACAGATTGATAAATATATATTAGTTCATTACCTACATTATATATGCTTCCATCTATGTTTATGTTTACATTTTTATTCTCTATATCAACACTGAATACAGAATTGAGTGGAATTTGAGTTTTACCTTTTAATATATCATCTGTTACTGGTTTAGTTCTGGGGCCAAGCAGAGGATCATTATAACGATATAAAGAAACTAATGATGGATCTAAAAAAGAAAAGAAAATAATAATGTGATGAATGACATAGATAATATCAAATAACTACAATTGATACTGATTGAACACGCACTCTTTATGACTTTATTTTCTTTAGATATCCTTGACACCACATCTTGTACAGTATCAGTATCTGCTATCTTTACAGACATTCTAAATAAACCTTTACATATCTGTGGACTTATAAAGCATACATTAATTCCAGGTTTCGTAGAAAAATTAATGTGTGGAGCACCTGGACAACATTCTTCTCTTGTTTTTTCTGGAGCTGCATCCGTATATTTTATTGCGACGTTTTCCAGCTAGATGTGAGTAACAAATCATATAATCCAATATCAACATAAAACAGATTCAGAAAAGGTATATTACTTACATCTAGAGTATTCTCAAGATATTTCTTATTATCTTGTAGAACTTTAAATTCGTCAAAATCTAACGTTAAATTAAGTGCACTTAATCCGACGGAATCCATCTTCTCTTTCATAACTTGCACAAATGGCATTACCCGTTTCATATATTTTTTCAATTCGGGCAGCTTTCCTAATTCAATTGCAATAATTTTATTTTCTGGTAGTTTATTGTCGTTTTTCTGCAAAATAATTTGATATACAATATTTTAGCGACACAATACAATATAAATTAGACATGTTTTAAATATGTTTCAGGATAATTGCTCACAAGATATAAATCTTTCATTGTAGTTAAAATAGTGCTCTGCCAAGGTGGGTACGTTTTTGCTACCCAAATTGTTGCCTGAGTCGGTTTTTCTATAATCGATGTATCAGTTTTTCCTTTTGTTGCCTTCTTTGGTGTCAAATAATTTTTTAAGATAATCCTAAATGAATGCGCAGCATACATGAGATATTGCGATGACTTTATAAGAACTTCATTTACTTCTTCTACTTGAGGCCACCTAGCATTTAATATGCTATCCTTCTATTGAAAGAATATTTAATATAATCGATAAAAACAACCTGATTGTTAAATTTTATTAACTTTCCAAATTTGTGTTCGATCACTTATGACCAAGTTGAATATTAAATGTAAAGGCTTACTTCACCAATTAAGGTCCATATATATTCTGCTACGTGTGGACAAATTGGAGATAAAAGAATAATTTGAAGCTTTATGAATCTCATAATCAACATCCAGTTGATACCGTCCAACGCGCTTAATTGCAAATACTTATCCCTTGTTGCTTGTAACTCAAAGAATCCTGTCCTCAATGCTTCCTTGTATAGCATTTTCGCATAATTTTCACCGGTCTCTCGTACTTTCAGATTTATTTCACTAGGTCGAATATGAACTTAATATCGGCGTTGCAAAGTAAAATTTTAAGAGCACGTTAATAAATACCTTTCGAAAACTTTGTCATTAAACGTATGCGGTTCTCCTTGTCTAAAGGTGTCTTTTGAAGCCAACACTTCTTTAACCCATTCAATAAAATTATACAATCGAAGGATTCCAGCATCAGCCATACTTTCCACAAAGTTAGCATCTTCTATCGAATCACCAGAATCGGCTAAGCAAAGTCGCATTCCGTCCGCAGAAAATTTTTCTACAGCTTCGGCCAACGTCAGGAAATTACCCTCCGACTTCGACATCTAACAAAATTGTACTTCTGTAGGACTGTTTTTCACGAGACTTGATATAAGCATTAAATAGGTGGACTAAAAAGTTATATCCTTTACCTTCGACGAGTTTAAGAGTAAATGTCCATTTACTCTTATTCCTTTTGGCCATAATGCGGGTTGCCCGGGCCATATTGCAATGTGATTGTAAATGAAAAATGTTAAATGATTTTGTACAAGATCTTTTCCCGATACTCGTAAATCTACTGGGTACCAGTAATTAAATTCACGTCGCATATGATCTAATGCCTCCTTTTTTATACTTGTCTTTGGGAACTTTGCATCTTTGAAGAAAATGTAATCCCATACTGCGGGTGTCATTTCACTAGCCCTAATGAAAACGTAATTTTAATATCATCATATTATACAGGGTCTAAAGACAGGCATTACAATTGAACTGTAGATTATTTTATAAGTGAAGTTAAGTCGAAAATATTTTTTATTTGAGACTATATTATATTAGACATAAAGTTTGATTTAATATTTTCGACTTATTTTTATATGTATAAAAAATGTATTGAAACATTACTTTATGTTGTACATATTTGGTTTATCGGCTTTGAACGTTCCTCCTTGTAATAAATGCGCTATAGTATAGTAAGCCATATAAATTGTTGAATCTGAGAGTGATTCTATCAACCAACTTTCATCCCATGGTAATTTAGTACCTAGAGTTAATATGTTTATAAATCTGCGCTATAAAAGTTATTTACTAATTTTTTACTTAACAATTATGTAAACTCACCAAGTCCATAAGTTCTTGAACATGCATACTCGTGTAACCAGTCAAGACATGCCATAAAATTTTTTCTCACTTCAGCGTGAAAAGTATTGAGGTTATTTAAGGCTTCTACTGCTTCTTTCTTCCAAGATTCTTCTCCATAATCTAAATACCATTGGTTGCATAAAGCAACTACGCATTCATCATTTGATCTGGAGATTACAGTTTTCTCTGGCTCGTAATATATAACTGCTCTTCCTTCTTTTATCAATTCATTCTGTATTTGCTTTTTGACATCTTGAACTTTCTTTCCTTTATACGGACCGACTAGCAGTACACCATCATAAAATCCTTTCAGATATACCATCTCTTTAGCTTCCAATAATTTAATCTTGTCATTTTGCGATTGAATTTTTAATTTATCACATACAGTTATCGCAGATAAATTGCCAAATTCTGGTACTTCGATAATAGGTATCTAACAAACAGAAGCATATTAATAACACTATTACTTATAACTTTGTACTTTTATCAGGATAAAAATAGACGTTAAACTCACTGGATCATAAGGTAACACCATTTCGTCCGTTATATCATATTTTTTTCTAAGAGCTGGTTTCTTTTCTAAATCCATCAAGGCTGCATAATCATCAGGAGAATCGCTAGGTACGGAAGTAACAACTCCAGTACCTTTATCTTCTTTAATCGTTAACATTGGCAAAGTATAAATAACTTTATGACTTGTAAGAGGTGCTTCTATCGGTAATCCCAATATATCCTATACATTTTATATTTATATAGTGCTTAACATTTGGTGTGTATAAATACAGTGATAAAGAGCATTACTTTTCCAGTAAGTTTCAAGACAATTGGTATTTTGCCTTCCTCTTTGAAGAAATCTTGATAAGCCATGTTACGAGCCGCTCTTTCTGTTGAAATGTAAACATCACCATTTGCTAGAGTGTAAGCAATATAAGTTATGTCTGGATGAATCCAACAGTTTGTCTGACCATACATTGTTTCTGGTCTTAAAGTGGCAGCTACAAAATAAACTGGTTTGCCAGAAAGAGATCTACAAACAAGACATAAAGTAAATTTAATATATGCTGTAATTTTCGTAAACTTAATATAGCTCATACTTCAAATTTGGAGGGTAAGGTTCTTGTAGTTTCATTTTAATTAACGTATATTCTTGTGGCCCAACGCCTTCTCCAGTTGATCTGTCATGGTCCATACAAGGTTGTCCATCCTTTGGTGAATAGATTGTATATCTTTTCCCATATTTTATTTTGTTTCTAGCTTTCAAATGCAGGAATTGCCAACGAATAAACGAATCATAAAATGGATTTGCATCGGTTGTAATAAACGTTCTGCGCCAATCCACCTAAAACGAGCCTCATATTATTTTCTTTCTACATTACTTCTCTTTTTTACCATCAAATTGCATCTTACAACTTACATGTAATCCAATTGATTTCAAATCCTCTACAGCAAGGGGTGGAAAATAATCTAACCAATACGAGGCATCAGCAAATTTTTTTATATCTTCATGTTTCAGACCAAGCGTTTGCATAATTTGCCACTGATATTTTGCACTGGCTGTTTTAGCAACTGCTTTACTCTAAAAGCATTTACTATTTAAAAACAACACACTAGAATATTTAATAATTATGCAGTACTATATTACCTTGGTCCCCTTGCTTTTATCTTTTATTATTATATCATCTATAACTTCCTCTTCGACATTCTCTTCCCCAGGAAATTGCGGTGGATAACCATATATTTCCATTTCTCTTTTTAATTTGTCCGCGCATGCCTTAATTGGCATACCGGTACAATGAAAGCCAAATGGAAAAAGGACTTTTTTTCCTAAAAGACGATTGTACCTTACTGCAAACTATAAAGTATATGCAAACTATAATAATTAGTAACAACCTATAAATTTCCATGTATCACCGTTAGATGCCTACCTCACACTTTGATAAGGAAAATACATGACCGAGATGAAGCCTTCCATTCATGTAAGGGTAAGGAAATGTAGCAAGAAATTTTTCATCTGCACTTTCCTTCGGTTCTATAGGTGCATCTTCCTCGTACACTTTATTCGCTTCCCATTTCATTTGTACATCTTTTTCAATTTTCTGAAGGTATTCCACCTTAAATGTTCCTTTCCTTTCTGTCGCCTATCGATGAACAAATTATTGTATAAACAAAAATGTATGTAACAATTGCAGCTAGTATGTTTACCGGCAGGAAGGTTATTCATTTCATAACAATTTTTTAAATTACTGTTTATAAATTTAGATTAGACAAATACGTAAGAAATTATAGTTTTCAAATAGAGAGCGATATTAATATTTACCATTTTGTCAAATGATATCGAAATGGAAGAAAATCCAGTCCAAATATGGAATACCACGTGCTGACGTACACTGCTGGTGAGGTACTGAAATTTACACGGTATTCACCGCGATTGAATAAAAAGTGATGCAACGTAGATAGGTAAAAGTTATCATTACGTGATGAAATGATTATCGAAATGTAGTTATTATAAATATTTCAAATAAATATCAATGAACTGTATGAAGAAGTATAAGAAAAAGGTATATACGATTTGTATATACGATTGAGCACTTTTCTATAGATCTTATTTTTTCATTTATATATCAATATATAGGTAAAGTAATAATTGACAATAAATAAATGTTGGTCAACATTCATATATTGATAATCAAATAAATATATACTTCATTATTTAATACACGTTTTAAAGGTTAAGTTTATGCAATTGATAAAATTGTAGGTTATAATTCTGATTGAATAAAAATTTCTGTTTATTTAGGTCTCTTCTGTAGCTATTGAATATGTTTTAGGAAAGTAAAAACGGTATATTTTTATTTTGCACTTCTTTATAAAACAGTATGGTTTTTTTGTTATTTCATACAATATATTTGCACGAATACATTTACATACGGGCAACTGGTTTTAAGCCAAGTATTGAAAAGCACTTTTCCATTATAATTGCGGTAGCTTCTGTTAATAGCATACGGCCAATATTTATGTTCACTATTTCCCCAAGGTCGTTCTTTTCGACGCAATAACAGTTATCATAGAATTCCGTGAAGGCGCATGAAATTTCGTAACAATAGTCGCACAATGGATGTAGGTATAGATCTTTTGTAATTTTAACTAATACATCAGGAAATTGAATTAATACTTTAGCTAACTTCCATTCTTTTTCATGTTCTAACGAAATTTCTGTATTTTGTGCCATTTCTCGCAATTTTTCCTGCGAAATATTAGCTGCTCTTGCAATGGAGCGTATTCTTGTTAAAGCATACAATAAGTATACAGCTGTGTTACCCTTATCTTCTAACATTTTATCAAATGAAAACACATATTCGTGATTTCTATTATGTGATAAATCTGCGTATTTTATACATCCATAAGCAATGGATTCTTGGGCAGCTTTTAATTCCTCTTCCGTGAGTACTTTGTCACGTTCCCTTTCTTTTAATTTCTGTAATGCTCTCTTTAAACCTTAAATAACAGACAAATAGTTATGCATTCGTTCGTTTAAAGAAACTTAATAGTGTATTAAAAATTACCTTCGTCCAATAAATCACTTAATTTTACTGTTTCGCCAGATCTAGTTTTAAATTTCTTTTTATCGCTACCGAGGACTACGCCAAATCCAACGTGGTCCAATCTGTGATAGCTCTTTAAAATCCCTGCACGCTCAGCGCAACTTTTTAATATTTGAAAGTGTTTTGATTGACCAGCATCCGTCACATATATTATCTGCAAAGATGTATGACTTATTTAAAAAAATAATAAATTTTCGATTAAAACGCAATAATTAAAAGTATGCAAATACCCAATTAGCTCTTTCGTCTTCTAAGCGTTGTTTAAGGGCTGCTATATCTGATGTATCATACGTAAAACCACCATCGGATTTTACGATTGTCAGAGGTATCTCATTATCGAGTTTACTCCACATTATTTTTCGTCCTTCGTCTTCTTCCAATAGCCCTCTTGCTTCTAAATCTTTGACTATCTTCTCCATGTGTTTCTGATAAAAAGATTCTCCTCTTTCTATTAAGGTGATGTCTAATCGAACATACACTTTTTCGAATTCTAGAATTAAAACATAATTTGTTTTAGAAGATTGTGAGTATTTTACTGTTTTAATTTTACGATATTAATTGCTTTTTACCCTTTCTGGAAACATCACAGATCAATTTCCACGCCTGTGTCATCTCAGGATCAAATGCTTGTAACTTGACAACACAGTTGTAAGCACGTTTCTTGAATTCTTCATCTTCATCGAATCTTTTCTTTGATTCTTTATAAAAACTCTACAAATTTTGTAAGTTAGTCAAATAATTCTGTATAATTAATCCATTAGATTGTAAAGAAGATATATATTAGAATTACTTGAAGATCTGTAATAGGTGGAGACACAGTTAAATAATCAGGAAATTTATCTTGAAGATGAGTTATCAACATTCCAAATTGGGTACCCCAGTCACCAACGTGGTTTATTCTTAATACATCATGACCTAAGAATTCCAGTAGCCTTGCAATACTTTCACCGATTATAGTGGATCTTAAATGTCCAACATGCATTTCTTTAGCAATATTTGGACTAGAGAAATCTACAACCACTCTTTGCTTTTTCATGTATGGTGGATGTACTTCTCCATTTTTAACTAAATTGCTTAAAGTTGTTTGTGCAAATTCTTTTTTTAAAAATACATTTATAAATCCAGCACCCGCAACTTCCAATTTAGATATTAAATTTGATTCTTCTACTTTTAACATTATATTGTTTGCAACATCCCTTGGTTTTGTTTGAATTCCTATAAAAGTTAATAGAATAAAAATTGAAGTACATTTAATTAACACATGAAACAGGACATTTCATGTTGTATGACCTAATATTATTTCTTACCATTATTAGTAAGCAGTTTACACAGTGGCATAGCACTGTTACATTGATAATCTCCAAATTTTGGATAACTACTAGATGTTACGACTACTGGCGGGTCACAAATATCTGGATATGCTGCTGAGATTGCTTTCTCAAATAAATCGTATAACGTGTCGTATATACTTATTACATTATTTGTTATCTTCATCTCACACTGTGCTTTGGCTCGTTCAGCTTCAATAGTCTATACAGATAAAAAGTAAATACTTATTGGCATTTTATTTAAAACAATATAGAGTTCAAAATTAGAAAATCATTAAAAGCTTTTAAATTATATTAAGTGAGCTCAGTTATCGAAACAAACCCTTTTCAAAATAGCTACTCTGTGTCTTAGCTTTATATTTTCTTGTTCCAACTTTAGGTATTCATCTTTCGGTACAGAATTTGCATTAGTACAGTTAGATGTTATATTCTGCCGTAGAAATTCAATTTCTTTCTTCAAAAAGTTAATCTCCTTCTCCTGCAATAAGGTGTGCGATTATTATAACCTACTCGGCAACTTCAAATATTAAGTTACTATAACTTTGTATATCTTTTTTAACGAGATATAAATAAAAGATAAAAATTACCGCTGTGGCTGCTCTTTCGTTTAAATCCTTTAAATTTATTGTGGACATTCTCTCAAATGTTTAGCGTGGATAATGGTATAAAAATAATGCACGTGGATGTTTCGGAACGCCTTATTTTTATACCATCCGACCGAATGTTCGATGTAACGGCATATTTATAATAAATTACAATCTGAATAATATGCAACAGAATCGAAATAAAATGTTTTTCAACATGCAATATGCATTTTTTCCTAGTATACTCACAATACCTGTAGTTCTATCGAGAGCTTACACGAATTAATTACTACTACAATCAATCATCGTAACTTTTCGAGCTGCTGTCAGAAGGTGTGTTCCTTCCTTCTCTTCTCTAATATGATATCTTTTACTATTTCTAATTGTTTCTGTACGGGATTATGCTTTAAATTATGTTATTTAAATAAATATTACAATTTATTTTAAAAAAATTTCATTTTATTACCCGTGGCGCCATCTCTGTACAAAGTGCTCAAACTGTTCGCACATCGTTACCGACAGCGAAGTGAACTACCGAGCGACTGGTGGCGCCATCTCTGAGAGAGCTGCTGAAACTATACCGCGACAAGTTTCAGCACTTCTCTCAGAGATGGCGCTAGTAGTCGGTAAGTAGTTTACTTCGCTGTCGGTAACGATGTGCGAACAGTTTCAGCACTTCTCGTAGAGATGGCGCTAGTAGTCGGTAAGTAGTTTACTTCGCTGTCGGTAACGATGTGCGACCAGTTTGAGCACTTTTCGGAGAGATGGCGCTAGTGGTCCAAATGTATTATTTTTTTAAAGCCGATGGCGCCAATTTTGAATCCATTTTAATGTATCTCGTGTTTTTAAATTGCTGGATAGTATGCTGCCTATTAAAAATAATTAAAATTATGTTGATTAACTAATTGTTCCTTCTTTTTGTTATATGTGTCATACGAAGGAGCATGAATACTAATTTTATTAGTTTAATTACCCTGTTAATAATTTGCGATCGATAGAAGTGTTCTTACAAGGTATTGTTAAAAATTTATTTATAATACATTGTATAGCTAAAAATTACGCAAAGTTTTAGAACAAACAATGATTTTCAATTATTTCTTCAAATTTTTCCTAGTCCTTTCTTAATCATCATTGCTACCTTTTGTTGTAATTCTACAAATGTTATACTGCTCGTTAAATCTTTGTCCTAATTTCTCGTCGAATAGTTCATTTTGCCAAACGATCGTCTCATTGGTAGCCAAGAAATTAAATCCGTATTCGCTGATGTCGTATCTCTTATATTCCTGGTGTCTCTTCCACTCGTTGTGCGTCCATGCAAACGAAAGGTTGAAGAGATCTGTACACACAATTAGGCACATTAGTAACTGATCGTTATGTGTGTGATTAGAGGAAAAGTTAATAAAGTTACCAACAAGCGTTACGGTAGTGAAGAAGGGCCAGCATCTGTAAAGATCGTTAATTAATAACAAGCTGGTGTTATTCATCTTGAATAATTAAAGTTAGTTAAGGGAGATAGAGTTTCTTTTTATATCAATTATTTATTTTCCATACAAATTATAAACATGTTTTTCAAATACTGTACATATACTGAATTCTATTATATTTTTAAACCTCTAATTTAATGATATATCATTTCGTTCCTTATTTACTTGTTAAATCAACTACTTTGATCCTCGTTTCGTTTTATTTATGATAATATACAGGTAGACCCCATTCTTTCCGATCAATATTTCATTCAATCGTTTTTATAATGAAGCTCAATTCTTTGATATGGCAGTTCCAGGATATGAAGAAATGTAAATTGCAAATAGACGCGAGTTTGTAATTTTTCTAAACAATCCTTTAATACGCCACAAGAATCATGGTCGATATTTTCATAGAGATAAATTTACAACAATTTAAACTGGCAATTTGGAAAGTCCAATTTCTTCAGCCAATTATTCGCTACGAAACTTAAACGTTCAACTTTATTAGTAGCAAATAATTTCTATCTTATCTTAATCTTAATTGCTAAATAAATTTTTGCTTATCGTACACGCGTCTCTATGAAAATACGGACGACAAATTTTAGCCATTCGAAATTTCGAAGTACAAAGACTAAGTTAATGAGTTACAAATAAATTAATTTTGCGTTCTCGCCTGATTTAGTGCACAAAACTTTAGCCACTGGAACTTCTCTTTCGATGAACTTTATGTAAATATATACAAAGATATTTAACAAATTTCGCCATCGACCGTATCATGTATCGTGTACAGTGCGCGAATCCTTCCACTTTTTTTTTTCTTTTTATACCCCCCCTAATTTACTTCTGCGTTTGTATCTCTTTACGGGTTTCAATTTAATTCCTTTTTTTTTTTCTTCTGATATCATCAATATAGAGTGAGAGAGTGCTATTTTCTATCTTCACAGAAGACATAGATAAATATATATTTTCATAATCTTTTCTTATAAATGTAATTCGCTTACGTTAAAATCATTAATCGTTAATGTTAATAATATTAGTGTCGGTGCTCCATTTTTTGCGATTTCAAACTCTTCCCATTTTTTTCACCGTAATTCTCGTCGAAACGAAAATTCGTCTAATCAAAAAGAAAGAAAAGATAGTTGAGTATCGTCTAAATATATTGCATATAATTCCTTGTTCTTTCGTAATAATAACGATTCATCTTGGGTCGAGTTAGAACCATCAAAGGTTTCATTGATCAATCGACGCTGGAACGAAATCAATTTCACCGCCGCGTGCATTCATTCGCGTCCGTTAAAGTCGTTCTAAATTATAGAAAAATATTCCTCTTTTCTTCTTTTATCGTCTACCAATTGCTACCAATAGAAAACCGAGCGGGCCAATTCATCAGCAATATTATATCGTCAAATCATCCCGATGGTTCCAAGTCTACCTTAGTATACACACAATTTAGCAAAATTACAATTTATAGATATAATATGTAAAAAAAAAACGAGACTTATACAATCAATTATTACAAAAAAAAGGTAACAATAAGTAAAAACTGTGAAAATCGTGAAAGCTGCCAGTTATTGAACGAAAGCCACATACGTTATCAATTAAACATGTAAGTTTCCTTCGTTACTCAGTCAATCACTTAGCGAATTTAATTCTCACCCCAAAAATAAAAAGCGACATATTTCTGACTAAAAGAGAGATCAAAATACATTGCCACTTGTTGCGTAAAAGTTAATTAAGGTAAAGAATACGGTAAGTATTAATTATTTCCTTAAAGTATACATGATTCCTTCCTGTATCATCTTAGCATTCACTGCTCCTTAGGCAAGTCCTAGTCACGGAACACGCAATCGATCAGATTAAAGAATACGTAAAAGGTTTCCGGGTGCATTTCTATACGTACGCGTGAATAGTCTCTAGCCGGGAGATGTGACTAAATAAAGTTAATCGCACAATTTTTCAATGGCCCTCTGCTACTTTAAACAATTATTACCGAGAATCGCTGTACGCGAGTGAAATTTTTCTGACCTCGACAGGTCCAAGTGATTATTAAGTACGAAATGTATCGTCAAGCGAATGTTGTTGGCTCTTCCATGAAAAAAAAAAAAAAAAAAAAAAAAAAACGATAGAAAGGAAACGGAAAATAAAGTTCGAGCGTCCGTTTTACTTTACACTGTTCGACTAATTTCGATATTCCCCGGTTGAGAAAAGTATCGATGGACGACCGTGTCATCAAGGTGAGAGGGAGAGAAGAGTATCTCTGGCTCGATGGACATTGATCGGTGATCCAGCGCTAGCAATCGATAGAATCGTATGTACTCGCTTGGTATGCGTATGATAGAAATGATAAAAACAAACGGAATACGCTAAGTAAGAAATTCATTCACGTAAGAACTATAGAAAAGGAAAGAAAAGAGTAAGAAGATCTTAGAGTACGAAATAAAGTGATTACAAAAAATACAAACACATCCCTCTAATCTAAGTGTCGCTGCCTAAGTGTGGGTGGGTTTGCACGACTGCGAAGTGCGTTCGTTTAAAAAAAACTGCCTCTTTTTAAGAAGTACGTAAAAGTCATCAAACGTTTCCGTTCCGTTCTTTTTCTTTCATCTGATCATTGAGAATTAGAAAGCTCTGCAGCGAAAAATTCTTACTGTTAGTCGTAATACAGCTAAGAAAGAAAAAAGAGAGAAAAAAAAAACGGTTCTATAACAAAAAAGCTTATAGAAAGGTCTCTGTAATGGTTACTCTCGACCTTGTTCGATTTGGATAATTGAAAAAAAAAAGAAAAGAAAAATTATAATAACGATAATATAACCAAGGAGACTTAAGAAATCATAATGGCATTACCTCTCTATTCAACTTCCGTTTCGTTTAAAACTTAGAAATCACTTAGATAACTTTATACACGATCATTTATAACAATGTAAATCGTAATCATTGCATTAATATTTAACATATATATTCTTATATGTTATATATGTATATCTGTGTGTGGATGTCTTGTCTGATCTATTTCCTAGTTTAATAATAAAACTATAATACTAAATTATTTTTATATAAGTTGGTACCACGCCTTTCCGAGATCAGAGTCTGTTTCTCATCTTTTCTTTTTCTTCGTTTCCGATACACGTACACCATATCGTTTTCATTTTTACCCATACCAAAATTTATTGTCGTCAATTTCAACTTAACTTTTATTTATATCTCTTTTATTAAAACCGCGACGCGAATTCGATCGTTTGCAAGCGAATGACGGATTATCCATAAAATATATATACGATATCTGTCTCGATATAAAATTTACAATTTCGTAATCCGGAACGCGCTTCCTGCGGAGATCGCGAGCAGGAAATTCTTTCCAGGATACGTTCAAACACGCGTACCAATTATCTTCGTTTCTTCTTTTTTTTTCCTTTTTCTCGTTTCTTCCTATTATCAGAACTTCACGTTATTTTTATTATTTTTTTTTTTTATTTTTTTTTTGGTTTTGAATCAAACTCAAGCTCGGGCTGGCCAGTACTTCTAACGTGTGAGAGTGTGCTGTGTCCTCGTGTACGTATACGTGTGTAACGTGTGCGTGTATCCGTATGTGAGTTTCAAATTCTCTTTTAGGGAGTTTCGTTGAAAATGTTCGGGAATACTGAACAAAGAAACGCCTAATTCGCTTAAAAATTATAATCCGTGTAAAAATTTTCAAATAAAAATATATATATATATATATATATCTATAATATATACTCGTTCGATCTATTTTCTATCTTTAAAAATTAAACATTCCCTTTTCTTTTTAGCAACAGAACATTTTCGATAGAAACTCTTATATTTAGACGCGAAGTGTGTCCGTGTGATAGTACGAGCGTGTTTACAATCCTGTATTCACGCTTAACCCTTTAAAGCATTCATTTAAAAGAAGCCAATCGTCGGGAATCGGGGAATAAATAAAAGTAGAGGGGTAGTCGAATCATAAAATCGCTTACATATTCGATATGTAAACCGATGGAATCTAAATTTCGCCTATTCATCGTTGCGCGATACGATACAGACATCGCATATGTCGTACGTGCGTATCGCCGTGCGGGGGATGAAGGGGGACGAGGATAAAAATGAAAGAAAGGGAACTAAAAATGGGTTCGATCATTGCAAGACGTCGTCACGACGCTTCAAAGGGTTAACATTCTCGTGTGTAATTGTGTACATGCGCGTATATGGATGATTCTTTTTTTTTTTTTCTTATGTGATGGTAGGCACTGATGGGGGTGGATGGCTGCATGGCGAGCAGGTTCAAGCAGGCTAATCCTTGATCAATCTGTATATGTGATGCTGCGCACCATGCTCGGACGTCGACACTTCGAACACGTATGCCGTGCACAGTAACGTTTCCTGCGTATCCCTGTTCGTAACAACCTGAAATTTCAACAAAACCCGATAAATCCTTCATCGCATAGTCCCCGTACGAAAGTGTGACCACGCGTCAGATTCCTAAACTTGGGAATAGGCCACGTAAACCGAGGACTCTCATTGCGTGGGGCCTACGCAACGTCGACGACCTTCTTTCGCTTCTTCTACGTTAGAAGAGAGGTTCTAGACTTTAATTAGAAACGAAAAGCATCGATAGCAACTTATCGTGCGTCCGTAATTTCAGTTACATAAAATGACGATCGCTCGTGCTCGTATCGGCCTTATGCAATCAACCCCTTAAGCGGTAAAAGCGGATAAATTCGTTGGGATAAATTATTCGCGCAATTTGCTCTATATAAACATATTCGTCGCCGCGACTTAAATGTAAATGGCGTTTTAAATGGCCTGCACGATTCTCGGCGAACGATCGCGCTCTCGCGTCCGATTAAGCGAATCGCTGGCTTCCTAAACGGGGAAAGGAGGGGAGCTCGTGCTGCGTACCTGGAGAATGGTGAAATTCTCGAGAACGCTGTTCATCATGTACTTTTCCGGCAGGTGCTTCAACTTGTGTATAAAGTTGATCATGTACTCGCACATGGGCGAACGACTGATACGATAGACGAACCTGCCATTCTCGAACCTAGCGTACTCCGTCTCCACTTTTTCCACCACCTGTTTCCCGAAAGAGCAGACTTTGGTCGAACACGTTATCGTCATGTTCTCGTTGCTCTCGTACCTGCGAACAGTATCACTTTCTTTCGTTACGACACGTCGCGTACCGTGGCCGTGGTTCGAATTTCATTATTTTTTTTTTTTTTTTCTAAAACAGACATCGAACAGTTTCTCCGTTCGAGAGTTCGACAACTTACTGGCTCGTAACACCGTAGAAGGCTCCAGCTTCGTCCTGGATGTTCGTGTTGAGATCAGCCCAGAATTTGACAAGGAAGAAAGCCGCCTGTGGTCCCTTGTCGTAGAGCTCCTTCAGGCCGCCCTTCTTCTCTGGGAATTTGTCGTATATCTGCCTGACATCGACAGCCTCTAGTAACGGATCCGCGTATGTCGCCGATCCTCCTATGTGGACGAACAGGTGCTTGTGGTACTGCAAAAGAAAAGCGCGGAAAAAAAACAAATTCGAACGCTTGCCGAAGTGAAATTGCGAATTCCGTTCAGCTGATTCTGCTGGGTTGCTCGACGAGAAAGAAGCAATTTCGAGAACGTTCCACGCTCGCGGTATACGAAACCATTCGCGCGTTTATTTATTTATCATACTCGTGCATGTCTCTTCGATTCGTACTGCTAACCATACACAGCCATGTCTTTATGCTCTACGTTTAACAGCGTTCGTCGAAAGGTTAGAGAATCGAGAAAAAAGAAGGGGGAATGTGTTCGACGATCGAAAGATCGGAGCGGTTCAATTCGTTTCTTCTTCTTTCGCTGTTGCGCGAGGACACTTTTCGTCTCACGGCTGCGCTTAACCGTTCGCTTTTCGTTTCTTTCTTTTCCGCGAGAGTACTTACAATATCCTGGTCTCTCTGTTGGTCCATGTAGGCCGAGAACTCGACAAGCCTGAGCTTGTGGGTCGCGATGGCACGTCCTTCCCAGGGCGGGGGCGGTTGAGCCTGGACCATGTCACCGCTCGAAACCGCCGTCGCTGGTTTTCCGGTGTACGCCGGCTGCGAGAACGGCTTAACATCCTGGGACGTTCCTGGCTGCAGACCCGGCTGCCAGAATTGCTGAAAGGTCGATATCTGTTTTCTTTTTGCGGCATCGAACGGATACTGTCGAGCTTTTCGTCGCTGAAAAGCGCTCGTTCCTGGTGCCGCGGCGTTTGGATGTTCCTCGGGATATTATCGCTGGTAGTTCCTCGAGGAACACCGTGTACAGTGAATATTAACTCAGTTCTCAGTTGAAGTGTGATTTTGATTCGATCGAATCGACGAAGATCAAACGTCGAGATCGAAATAATTAAAATTGCTAAAACTGTACAGCGAGCAATTATTTTTAAAGCGATGCGACAGAATCACACTTGGCCGTGGGAACTTTTTGAACGTCCACTGTACTCGTACGATAGGTACGTTAAATATTTGCACATTGTGGTTTCGTTACAAAAGTAAGTGAAGCGGTTAAGGCGATTAAAATTATTGGACCGCTCTGTACGGGTATACGTACAAACTAAATGCAAATACTTGTCGTACCAATTATATGCTCTACGGTCTGGAGCTATTAGTCCTGCGGAAATGAATTAGAGCAGCTTCGAAAGTGTTAATTGCTGAACATGAATGAGGAAACGAGGTATCTTCCAATTTAACCAAAGCTAACGGTACATCGCGATATCGATTTCTGTCTCGTTCGATTGAACAGGCTCATTTCGAATCTAATGATAACTCGCGTATAATTTCGTTAACTCTGATCTATCTTGTTAAAGAGAAGAAAAAGCAATTTCAAAATGGTACCAGGAAGAGACTTCAGTTCCCTCCTTGAGCCATCGAGCCCTTGGGCGAGGAACGATCGCGACGCTTTGGACTGCGGCCAAGGAAAATTACACAAAAAATGAATAAATTACAAAAATACACGGGTGAATTGTAAAAGGAACATACGAACACAATAGCGTAAGGGAAGTAACAGTAGTTGTATTACGTGAAGAGAGAAAGACAGTTTTGGTAAGCCACAACGATGCTTCGCAACGTGTAATTAATGTCCAAAAATTCCGTATACGATATGCAGACCCGTGTATGTACGTGTGTATATATGCCCAGGTGATACATATGTAAAAAAGATAGAGCGACGGACAAATTGAACAATACACAACAAGGGCCCCCAGGGGCGTATAGCAGCAGAGAGCAAGGGGGTGTCGTATTTTATGGGGATGGTTAGTTTATGTCGCGCAAGCTTTCATGATTAAAATAGAGAGTCAGAGAGAAAGAGACACAGAGAAAGGTGGCAGAGGCGATAAGGAAACGAAGAAAAAAAAAACAAAAAAAAAAAGAAAAGGATGAAGATCCTACGCTCGAAGCTGCATCGAACGTTCTCTTTCATTCTGGATCCCTTTTTTTCTCTGACAAAGAACGACTAACTACTTCGCGACGTGAACAAGAACAGCGAGAGAACAGAAGTTAATAAAGTATAAGATAAATGAAACAGAGATTGTGTTTTATATGTGTGCGAACGACAAATAGAAGAAACGAAAGAAAAGAAGTGAATTAAAACGACAGAGAGACAATTTTATTAATGAGAGAATGGATACATTTTCATCGATCAGATTTGAATTACTGTATTAGGTAATAAAGAAAATCGCGAGAATTTAAAGAACGAAAGTAATCGAAAAAGATACTCACGTGATGTTTAAAGGAAAGCGACAGAAACCGCGGCAAGAACGCTGAGGTCAGTTCAGACAAACCACACGGCTGTGATCGGCCTTTTGCAAGCGGATTAGAGACGGTTACAGGGCGAAGCGGTTAGAGAGAAAAGAAAACAGATACGAACGCCAAAGAAGAAGCCAAACTGATAGTGTGTATATAACAGCGATCATAGTGGACATCCTCAAGACGACGAGACACCGATCGTTCGTCCCAGCGAAAAGAGCGATCGCGAGGGGTAACGAGAGATCAAGCACGATCTCGAACTTCCTCGATGATCGAGAACACGTTCTTTTCAATCATTTCGCTTTCATATAATTGCCTATTATTTCAATCAACGCGAATCACTCCCTTGATAATCCTCCTTTCGCACGTTCGATCGTTTTAGTCCAAAAATTTTGAAGGGGTTGTTTTTTAAGCAAAGATCAATTTCAAAAATTCGTCCACAGAAATGATTCAAGATATGATTCACAGTATGATATTAAAAAAATGAAAAAAAGATAGAAACGAAACGTCGTTTTTCAACGGAACATCTTTCTCTCTTTACGTACATGTCGAGTAAGCGTGTCTCGTCGTCTCACCCCAAAGCTCGTGGCTCCGTTTTTATGTTTTACATATCTCTTTTTTCTTTTTTTTTCTTTTGGTAGCAGAAAAAAAAAAAGAAAACAGGCCGCTTAAAACAATGTTCAAAGGGGTTTTCTCCGTGATCATCGGGACTTACCGCTCCGGGATAGGAGACAGGGGTGGAAGCATGAAGGGCAAGGGGCCCCACGAGGGCGGGGGGCATCTTGTTGTGTATCGCACTCCCAGCTGATACTATCTGGGCGCTCGACATGCTCGACATTGTCTGGAGTGCCTTCTCCTTGGCGGCATGATCCTAACAAATCGTCAAACCGATTACAACCCATTGCGGCTGATGGGAAAACCTCAGTAGTGTATGATTTTCTTTTTATTTTGTAACGGTGTTATCGTTCGCTATTTAGTATTAGTGTTTATAAGTGTCTCTGTGTTCTGATGTTCATTTGTGTAGGGATTCGCTCATTATTGTACCGATACATTTATATCGTAGCGCGACTATAATCGAGCACCAAGTCGTATTACTCTAAAGAATCGAATAGAAAAAAATTTAGTACTCGCTCTCGTTAAGCGTGGATCGAATCGTATCGAACGAAATTGAATCGATAAACAATTTTCCCTGGTTGGTTGCATAATTTCGTTCTCGTCGTTCGAATTTTACGTCCCTCCGACCACGCGCCACCTTGCACCCCTTACGCGTTGTGTCACTGCTTTAGCCTGGCCCAGGCGCGGTTGATGTCATCGATCGGTATCGAGTGGAACAGCAATGCAGTTGATTGCAGAAACAAGCCTGGTTTTGGTCCGCGAAATTCGCGGAAATTTTGAGCTTTTATTGGAAAGCCGTCGTTTTAATCAGCGGCGGCCGCGCGCGTAACACTGTTGAAAATCGCTGACGAAGCGAACGGCTAGAGAGCCCGCGCATATGTGATATATTCGGGAAATTGGCGTGACCCGCACCCCTTTCTGTGCCTCTCCCTCTCATTCTCTCCCTTTCCGTTTGTCCGCCGTTACAGCCCTTTTCAATTCCGTTCATAAATCCGTAATGGAAGGCCTATTACAAGTTTCGCTCATTCGAAATGAAGCGATCCGCGTAACAATGCTGAATGAAAATGACTTTCTGCTGCATAACTAAGCGCACCAAAAAACTGAACATTTTTATTCTACCGTAATGGTTCTCTTTCTCGCTCTTTCTTCTCCTTTCCCAGGGTGTATTTCTTTTGCCATCTCCGCGTGTTCGTCGACTCTTCTTTCTTTCCTCTCTCTGTGAGTGTATTTTACTTCTCTCTTCTTCTTCCATGCGCATTCTTCTCCGATTTTATTTATACGAGGAATTATTAAAAGGATAAGATACTGGCAATGTATGCAAGACGCGATAAAGATATCGTGTTAAACTATGGAATAAATCACTTGAACAGGAGGGCACAAGTGCGACATTTACTTAATGCCATTTCACGGCACTCCTCTCCTATGCGAGCATTCATGTTCCTAAGTACATACTTTTCGCTACGTGCCCGTGGCAGACGAGTCTATTCGAAATAGCCGTCTGTTAAATTCGTCCAAGCGTGTGAATACAAATTTTATTTTCCACCGTCGATCGAGAAGGAATGCGAATAGCGAGATAAAGAAAGAATTAAAAAATCGTTGCTATATCCAATTATAGCGTTTTATTGCCGAGCAATTTTCCCCCTTTAAATAACCGCGCAAAACAAAACGGTCCAATTTGCATAGGAACGCGCACGCCTCTCTTTCCCTACCCCATTTGACGGATAAAGGCATATATTCACGCGTGGAACCGCGATGACGTCAGCTGTTGCGTTTACTACGTCCGAATGTGCCGTAAATCCTGCATAAATACGGAAACGAGTATTCACAGCCCGCGGAACAATAAGCGAAATAAAAAATCGACTGCGTTACCCGCGTGCGTGCGCAGCGGGCTTCAATTCCCGCGGGGTTGATTTATCGGTCAAAAAACGCGGGGATAAACGAATTGTTGAATTCAGCGAATAAAAAGGAGAGGAAAAATCACGCTGCTAGGGAGATAAAGATGGACGGGTAAAAAAACTAAATAAATGAATGCAAAACAGAAAAAGAAAAAAAAAGGAAACGAAGAACGATTATCGCAAAATTGGACATTCACTGTACGCGAAAAATCCATTTCATTCCACGGGACCGTTGTTTACGGGCGAATCTGCAGTGGAAAATCAATTCGGTTAATTGAGAGGGTGGTTACTCTCGCGCTATTTTTTTCTCCTCTTTCTCGGTGCTCTTTTTTCCCCCTGCCTCTCTCGCTCTATTTTTTTCCACTTCCTTTTTTTTTTTTTTTTTCAATTTACGCGCCACTCCGCCTCTCTGTCGGTCAGAGTATCGCTCTGTCCCTGTCCGCGGGCGCAACCCCTCATCGTGCAAATACACGCGCGGAATGCAGGATTGGCCGGGTAACGGGCTGGACATGTTTATCGACATTCTGAAATGCTGCTGGGCCGTTTTTGTGTGTATCGTCGGTTATCTGCAGGGCAGAGAGACAGAAAGAGCAAGAGAGAGGGAGAGAGAGGGGAGGGGAACCGCGTTTGCACCGCAACAATCAATTACACAGTAATGCCCGACGCGGGATTATTCTGGAGATATAGATCGCGCGGTCTGTTTCTCGGAGGAATGTGCTTCCGGGAAAAATTCACGTGTCCCGATTCAATTTTCAATTGACCATTGGTCACTCGTCAAAATGGTGCGATACAGGTTCTTCATCGTGTGAACACTTCTCAAGTTCTACAATTTTTAAGGAACACTAGAGTGAATTCCGATTTTTAGTTAGAATTCCTTTTAAGAGTTCTTTTAAATCGCGTGAAATTACACAAAAGCAGGCGATGTTTCGTTGCACTCTACCCTCGATCAAATAATTTTCAGCGGGACGCTGAGCAATTACTCGCGGAACACCAGTGTTCCACGGATTCTCTACACTTTAAATCGCAAATCTTCGCAATCTAATTCGATTTTGCCGTTCGCGAGACAGAAAACTCCTTGTTTCCGGAAACGCCACGATTGCCCCCGAATAGAATCACCGGAAGGTCGCATGGGGGGTGCGTTCCGCGCGTGTCGGTGGCGCCCATTGCCCGCAGGGCCAGGCAACTTTGATAAGAGGAAAACGTTTCGCGTGTTTTCGAAAAAAATACGAGCAGGGCGCACGGTTCGCCGCGAACGGTCTTTAATGGGCGGGCGGCCGCGCAGAAATTAAATAAGGCGCGACCGCAGGCGACGCGAACAGCGGTGCCTAAAAATTCTTTTCTCGCGGGATAAATCGCGAACGGGCAGACCGTAAGCAAGCTCCGTGTCCGCCGTTCAACCCCCGCGTGAAACGCGGAAACCAGAAAATTACGTCACAGAACGGACCGTGCTGCCAACCGGGCGCTTCTCTGAATAATGCGCGCGGTATGCGACCACTGCGGTACCAGATGCAGTCGCCGCTTCTGCAATTCCACCCGGCGACACTTGAAGTGTTATCACGTGTGCAGCGTGTCCTTTGAAATTTCGTTGACAGCCCGCGTATGCGCACCCCGGCTTTTCCCCTCCGGGAGCTTTATTATCTAATTTTTTAACGTTCACCTCTGCCGGAGTGGCTCGTTCGGGTGAAATTTTATTCGCTCCGCGAACGAAAGCCTGCTTCCCCGTGGAATATCGGTTACAAGATATGAAAAAAGAAATGGAAATCATACGTTTATCACGAAATTCGCGAACGGTTCATTAAAGGAATCACTTGCGCGAGCAGATCGACCGTTTTTACCGGAAATCTCCGCGCGCGCTGAAACCCGGAAATAGCCCCGAGGCGCAGCGATGCGCGTGTCTATACATCACCGCCGATTAATTGTGTAAAACACGCCGGAATAGCTTGATTTACACGCGCGTTTTGTCTGCTTTTTATATTCGTGCGTTCATTATTGACCGTTCCATGTGTAAACAATGCAAGCATCGCCTCTCTTCCCCTCACTCTACCTCTGTCTTCCTTTTGTCTGCGGTATCGTTCGCCTCTCATCGTCGAATGGAAGCGGCGGGCTCAACGTGCTGTGATTTATTAACAGCCGCGCAATTGTTCCAAAATCGCTTTAATAATTCAGCTGTTGATTAAACGGGGCCGGGTTCATTTTTACGCGTGATTTATTCCGCTACAAACCTCCCTGCGTCGCTTCTGATCGAATGGATCCTTTATTGACAATTAATTTCCGCGCCACCCAAATCGTTGTGATAAAATGAAAACGAAAAAAAAAAAGGGAAAAATCGAAAATGTCGGTTGTTCATTGGACGGTCATTGTGTTTCGAAAATTCGCCATTCCTCCGTTTCGATTTATAAAAGATAGTTCGCAATATCGTTTGTTTAATTTTAACGCAATTAAATTAAATTCACCTAAAAGTTCAAGAAAAAATTCACAATAATTCTACATATAATAAATACCACTACTATCGTTTCTCGATGAAATTAATTTTTGTCTCTAAACTACCAAATGAACGTGCAACAAGAAATTGAAGTAACGATACCTAGACGCGATTGATACTTTTATATATCATGTTTAATAAATTCGTATTCGTGTAATGTGCTCTGTACTAAACAATTTAAATTTATACCTGTTGATTCTGCGCAAAGCTGACGAGTATCGCCTTCAATCATTAATTCGTCATCGTGTCTACATATTTCAGTAACATTTGTTTATTATCACCACGAATTAACTAGGCGTTTATACATATTAACGAGCGACAGTGTATAGGTAACGCGAATCAAGATTATTTCCTTGGATATTCATACTTTTGAAAGGTATACGTGTGTGTGTACGGAGAGGTTCAAATGTTTCTCGATGTTATTGTCGTAAGTTTGTCAGGTACTCGGGTGAAAATGTGAAAGGAAAAAGAAAATAAAGGTGTTCAGCTAAGAGAAGCGCATCGGAACGATAGGTATTCCAGATACTTACCACTTTGAGTTTCGCTTGGATCTCGCGAAGTTTTCGCCTAGCAAGCACTTGTATGTGCGAAGAGACCTGCTTTCGCGTTCTCGTCTTGCCTGTTCTCAGTTTGATGTAACGGGCAATCAGCTCGTTCCGACCTGCAACAGCAAGAAACGCGCGATCAGATAATTGGATATTAATCCGTAATGATTAATCGATTTACAGCGTTAGAAAGCGGAGAGGTATTGATCACGACGTACATTACGGGCAACAAGTTTGGGTACGGCAGCACGCGAGCAATTTTTTATGCCACCTTGTTCACTCTTTGCTACCCAAACTCTTGAAACGAGCAGTGTACACTCGATCGTGAAAATTGCTCTGAACTTTACGAAATGTTACGGAGCTACAATTACTGTGAAATTTTGTAGGCTTCCATAAAATTATCGTCATCTTCTCCTTCTTTCTAATCGTTTATCATCGGTTACAAAATACCTTGATTATCCCGAGATTTGCAAAAGAAATAAGACAGAAGTGGTAGTAGTTAAACACATGTGTAACCTATAAATATAGTTCTAAATTAAAAATATTTTATCTGCTTGGATCAACGATGAGTCTGGGAGTAGTTGTCGGAGGTAAAATTTGTTCAAGCTCGCGGATGTGTTCGTCGATTTAATTTCATATTTTTTAATTAAAAATAAACAGCCGCCGTTGAAATTCCAGGATTGGCACGTATATACCGACGAAGGTCGACGACCAGACGAGAATTTTTCAACCGAGACTCCGCAGACCTAGATGACCAAATAATCTGCACGATTTCAAGGTCCGTCTCTTCATTTTCGTAACACTGTACATCCCTCCCTTGGAACGCCCTAATAGACCTGTACAACCGTGAATCAAAGCAAGCGAGAGATCTAAATATTAGGACACCTTCGATGGATAATGTCAAAGCCCTCGTGTAGGAATTTCAGAATCCTCAAGATCCTACACAACCTCTTCTATCCGACGAGAAACAGATCAAGCACAAATAAACCATCGACTCTAGTGCAAATCCGCCCCGAGTAGCTATTCGAAGTTACTTAACGGATCGTTTTCTGTTATCCGAGAACGTTCTCAAAATATTCTTGGTATCCGTGAAAGAAGGGATATCGTAGAAAAAATGTACAAAAGAGGAAAATGCCAAGGGGTGGCGAGACAAAGTCGGTTTTACCTTTAAATAGCTGACACAGAATGGACAAACGGGGTGGGGTGGGGCTAGTGAAAAGTGGGAAGAGTGTGGGATACACACGGACTCGAATTAATTCAAGTGCAGGGCGCATTCAGTTGTCGAGGGCCAATGAAAACGCGCGAGGGTCTTCAGTTCGACAACGAGCACGCGTTTGCGTGCCTATTCGATTTTTTATTTAACGGAACGAAACGAGCACCGATTTTCTGCAGCTGCGAATTCGGAATATACGCGGCTCCTCTCTTGACACCTTTTCACGTTTCATAAATTCGCGATTAAACGATTAAGGTCGAATAAAAGCACGATCGTTGGATGCTTTTGTTGTTTGGACATGTTACTTTCGGGAGGCTTTCGGCTGTGCTCTGATCGATAAGACAATCCCGCTGGAAACTAGTGACAGGCGATATTCGATCGCGAATAGAATCAATCGGTAACTGGCAGGCAGAAAAATGAAATAAGGTTGAAGTAGTCGGAATAGGACAGGATGGGGGTTGGTATATGCGAGTTTCAACGATGAATTGATTTCCAGCCGATTGAATCGAGTAAATGGCATTCTACGTGGCACCTTATCGTTGCTTAGATTTCACAGCCGTTAAGACTTTACGGCCGCGCCCGTAAAACCGGCGCCAGACGACATCAAACGTGTCGTAATTGAAATAACGTTTACCGTGCACTAACCAGAATCATTCCACTTCGTTGTACAAGTCCTCGGAAAGGTCCTTTTATTGTTATCCGCGGCTTTATTAAAATTGTAGAAAAAAAATCAAGCCCCTCCTCAAGTCGTCTTGTTTCAGAATTACTTATACATTTATTAGCTCGAGAAGTGCCCACCCTAGAGGGTGAATAAATTACGTCCAGACGCCTCACAGAGCAGTCTCGTCCCCTGCCAAATCATCTCAGACCTCAAAGAATCCATCTTGCAGTTGAAATTGGGGAATTACCGTCAACCCTTTACGAATCAGCCTAGAACGGACCAGAATCTTTGCTCCTACCCCTCATAATCTGACGCGGGATCAACGATGGCGAATATTCTTCCATTTCATTTGGCGTTATATCGCGAACTCGAAGATTCCTGAAGACGTTTCAGACAGGCGTGGGTGGCGGTGCTCGCCAGCGAAGGAGACGGTGAGAAAACGGACGTCGCGAGAGGGAGGAAGACAGCCAGAGGCGAGGGAGGAAGCGGAACGGGGATGCTTACGGAGAACTCTGAAGCATCGGGAGGAAAATATTCGAGATTCCAGGCGAACCGCGTGATGACTCAATTTCGCAAAGACCGTTAAATGGCCCGCTATGAACCACGCGCCGCTACTGGTCGCGTTCCTCCTCTGTTTTTAAAGGCCGAACATTCTTCGAACGGGGGTTGCCAGCGTCGACTTGGACCCGCGCGGAAAACGCTGTTACAAAGAAGCTGTTCTCGGTTCATTTGCCTTTTCTCCCACCCGTCATGGCGAAACGATCATTTCCTTTGAGATTTCACCGGTCTTCGCGAACGAAACAGGGATGGTTATGGGGGTGACTTGTTAATTGCAAGCATATATTTAAGAGACGTTTCAGAACTCGTGTTTTGGCGAATCTGCTTTCGTGTTTAATACATCAGTTTTACGAAGAATGTTATATCTCTGGAAGAATTTCAGGCTATCATTTATTTCTAGCTGTAATTGAACCAAAGGTTCCGATTCTCGATGCGATAAGAAACATGATTAGTTGGTCTTAGAAGAGTCTTTGCCTCGAGAAGTGAAGAAAGAAGACAAAAACGACTGCGAGAACCGTAGCAACGTTAATGAAAAATACGTCCATCTAGATAAACCCAATATACTCGTAGACCAGCTAGTAAGAAAATCGCGTAGAAAGGGATCTTCAAAGCTGACTATTTCCCTGGAGAATCTTTTAACGGCGGTTTAGTCGAAGATCGACGAGCGTCCCAGGACGTAGGTGGGATCGAGGAGATCTGCTATCGATGATCGATACATCGTACATGGTCGATCGTAGCGGGGAAAGTAGCAGTCGAGGACAGGAAGAGAAGAGTGAAAACAGCGGGCGAGAGATAGAGAGACGGAGAGAGCGGTGGATGCGCGACGCGACGAGCAATCAACGTAAATCACGTGGCTGATGCTCAATTTAACAAGAAGGGCCATTATGACTGCAAACTCGAAGTAACGAGCACGAAGAGAGCATTGCCTCCGTTGATCCTCGATTGCAGGCTGCCGTAGAAATCCGCTGCGAGCGAAGTGTAAACCGCGGCCTATTGCAAAATGGCCACGTTTGCGTTGCACTCGTGCGTACGTTGCGTAAAACGTTGGCAAAAGCGACCGGAAGATTCTGAACAGTTTCGAAGATCTACACGAGACTGTAGGCTCGCGAAAGAAAGAATGCTTCGATGAGGAGATCCTGTAAGGGGTTGTTACCAATTTGGGGCACGTAGCTTCGTTTTATCGGAGCCATTTCCTCCGAATTCAACGATCAAAGTCCTCGTTACTTCGTACAACAGCTCGTCGAACGAAACGTTTAAAATTTGTGTTTCGAATCGAGAAATTCAAAACGATAATTCATCGCTGACGATGATTTCCGGTCACAGTGAAACAATTTATTCCCCTATAATCTCGCGTCGAATCGCGCGAGTCGTCTATATTCACTCGCGATCCTCGCCATTTTTCCTCCGTGGACACAATAACGCCTGGAACTTGATACGCGAGAGGTAACTTAACTGGCAGTTAACCGGCGAAGGGAGAACAGTGGACGAAAGAGGCGGATAAAAAGCGAAATGGAAGAACGGGAAACGGGATTCTGGCCGTTCTCCATCTGTTTGCCACCAACGCGCCGACGGAAGATAGCCCCTCGGCCGTGTATCTTGCGACGGCGTTAAGTGCATTAAATTCTAGCGGCAATCACGAAAGCGCATCTTCCCCGTGGAAGAAAGGAAGTGGAACACTCCCACGTAGATCCTGCGATAACGACACGTGGACAAATTGAAGGGAACGGGCCAGGAGGCTCGTAAAAGTCGTGCTTATGAGTAACCGAGATGACCGATCGTAACTCGCGCGCACATAAAATGCGAAATATCGCGCGAACAATTGAAGAAGCAGACGAATTGTATTACTTAGGGGGTTGCATGGTGTGTCGGATCACTTATCTTTACGATACCCGTCGCGAACACGGTTGATGTGACGTAAATTGTAGGACAAATAAAAAGGGTGATCAATAACACGATGAAATACGAAAATCACTCCGGTTCCGCCATCACTATGGACACCCCTATATACCTACTACCCCCCGTTCAAGTTCAGCGACATCCAGAATCCGGCTAAGCGTCCGTCGGTCGGGCAAAACATTAACGCACGAACGCTAATTAGTTTGACGGAGTAATAAGTAGGTCGAGGGTGAGCTTAAAGAGATAATTAATTAGTAGCTGGGGCACAGTGTGAGAGCATTCTTGGCAATCCACTTTCAATTAGCCGCCCCTCTCAAGGAGAACCGCCAAGTGCATAGCGGTGTTCGTTGCTGTTGCTCCCCCTCCCCCCACATCGGGTGCAGGTTAAAGGCATACGGATCAACGATCTTGGTGCTTAGCCTTCCGTTGACGGAAGGGATCGCTTTTGACATGTCGAGGATCCAACGTTTCAGCGGTCCTCTCGGCTATTCCGGATTTCGCCGCCGAGTGCCGTCGTTAATCGATGCTCCGCAAACAGTGGCTCCATGCCGGGTCTCCTCCAAACCGGCGAAGTGCGTTTAAGCTCGTTTAGTCAATTAGTAATCGTCGAGCAATCCGATCGAGTCGAGGGATACTCGAAAACCAGCCTTTAAGCTGCTTTCACACTGTCCACCCTCCGGGGTACTTCGAAGGGGCACTCCACTTACGGCTTCTTGTGTTTGAACAGCGAGATTAATTTGGGGAGGCGACGAGCGATAACCGGAAGGGTGGCGTGTAACGAGCGTGTTGCGATTTGCGGTGTCTGGCAATCTTCTTTAGAAAGTCGCCATGATAAAATGTATTGTTTGAAAATTCCGAAGTATGACATTTTTAAAAATTGCGCGCGAGAGGGTTAGTTCAACGTTCAAATGGTATCGAGTTTCTGACAACTTTCCATTCCGATACGTCCCTATCCAGAATCTGCCCAAGATATCAGCATGATGCCTGATCTATCGGCAAAAAAAAAAAAAGCAAAGCATTCGGACATAGCGAGTGAGTCGTCAAGCAGCTGATCCGGTAAGACCATTCAACAAGAAATACCGTGCTACTAACACAAAGCTTCAAAAGCTTTGATACACCAAAAGGCTGCAGCAGCACCCTCCAATCTCTCTCTCTCCCTCTCTCTCCCTCTCTCTCGCTCTCTTTTCCTACCTCTTCATGGGCGTGTATATTCGCCGACGAAAAGACGAGGGGCGAGGAGATAGAAGTCGATAAGTGTCCTTGCGCCAGAAGGAGGATTCTCTCGCATCTTGACACGGTGACCCCCACCCCGTTCGAGCCTCGCAAACCCCCATCGCAAAAGGCTGGCGAACCCCTACTACCATCCGAGCCAGTCTTCTCTTCTTCTTATCATCCCTGGCCGCCATTCCATCCATCTTCCTTTCTTTCCATTTTCTTCGGTGCTACGGCACCACCACCATCACCCGCCACTACCACGAAGCACCCAAGCGCAGGGGTATCGTCGTCTTGGACGCTCTTTCACCACTACGCGCGCCATCCTGTTCTCTACAGCGCCACCAGGAGAGAGAGAGAGGGAGAGAGAGAGAGAGAGAGAGAGACTAGGATCCAGCGTCATGGCACACCATACCAGGAACCCCCGTGCTCGCTCCCTTTCCGGGACCCGTGTGCCATCCCCTCGTCCACCCGAAGCCCGCGCCTCCACCTCGTGCTCTGTTCACTAATTGCACATTCTTCGCATAGTTTCGCCACCCTCCGTCCCTGCCAACCTCCATCCACGCCAAGGACGGACGGCGAAGGGGGATTGTAAGCCCTCGACACACGACCACCCCTTCTCTCTCTCTCTCTCTCCCCCTCGTTCTCCCTCTTTGGCTTCTAGCTCCCGTTTCCCTTTCTCGCTTATCCAGACTGGTCCTCTCTCTGTTCGTTTCGTGCTTTTCCCCGGTTCTTCGTCGCTCGGTTCGCCTCGTATGTTCGCACTATCTACCATCTCGCGAAGCGTGTCCTTCTCGCTCGTTCCAGTTTCCTCCTCTCGCGCTCCGCTCCCTCCCCGACCACCCCCTTCGAGCCTCATCCCCCGCCCGACCGACATTGCCACCCTCGTTCAAGCATCCCCCGTACTTTTGTGCCGCTAACTCAGTGAGTCCACGCTTCCCGGAAATCACGTGTGTGTTCGTGAGCCTGTGTGTTTCGTGTCGCGAACTCGAGCGAGCGTTTATGTCCACGAACCGGAGGGGATGAGGGAGACGGGGGTTTAGGGGCGGAAGGAAAGAGAGGCGTAGGTGCGCGAAGAGGGATCGAGCCAGGAGACGATTTCCGTGGGACTCTTCGAGAATATGCTTCGGAACGATCCTCCGCGCGAAGCGAAAGTCTCGACGACGGTATGATAGGTGGAAATTTTACGCGCGTATTCGTATAATTAAATTAAACAGGAATTAAGTACATTAAATATGAAATAACAGCTAGGAGGTATCTAAATAGCATCCGTGTATTTTCTAATACTACACGAAGTGCCTCCAGCTTTGGGCAACTGCGAAAAGAAGAGGGTCAGAAAGGCACGTGTACATTACGATAGAATCGGTGCGCGGGGTTTTACGGGGTTGTACGTGGAAAAAAAAAAACGTCCACGCGCGTGCAGATTCAACGACAAGCGAACGTGTCTGGCCTCGCGTCAGCAAGCTTTACCGGGAGAAAATTTATTTTCCGGTTACAGCCACAACTTATCCGGACGCCTTTACCTTCCTACGACCCTCCATTCAATTTCTGATCGTCTGCGGGATGGCGGCGCCGATCCCGGGACCTCCCGTGTTTTCGTGGATTAAACCGACAATGTCTGCTGACGTGGAGATCGCTGCGGAACACTTTTTTTTTCGCCCCCCCCCCTTCCGTTTTCTATCTTCGCGATAAAAAGTACGAGTAAGGAACCTAAATTGTCGGCGGGGTCGAGAACCTCAACGAGGGATGAAAAGGTTGGAAAGGAGAGTGGACGCAGTCGCGCGTGCAACTCGATTCGAAATAAATGGGAAGATACGCGCGGCGCGATTATTTAAAATTTAATCAAGCATAACGTATTTACGGGCGCATCCGTGGCGTGGGCGGCGTACGCTTAAACTGCGTGCAACATTTAAATAAAATGTTTGCAAATAAATTCAACCGGTACACGATAACATGCTGCGGCCGCATATAAACTGCGCCCCTTTATGGGCAGGCGCGTATATCTCTCTTGTTTTGCCGCGTAATTTTCGTGATGTACACGCGGACGATTTTATTCGATTGCAGTGATTTTATGGAGGACGCCGGAAACGAGATTCGCTCGCGGGAAGTTTCGAAACTCGGCAAATAAACACGCGTTGGTACGCTCGTTGATTTTCCACTCTTTCTCCCTTCCCCCTTTCCGTACTCCCGCTGCTTTTATTATCTCCCTTTTCCTATCATTTTTCTTTTTTTCCCTTCACTGTTTTCCTCTTTGCCCCGTCTTTATTTTTCCATTTTGCACGCTCGATGGATAAAGGGCGAAAAAATTGTTCATATACGCGTCGCGTGCCATACCTCGGACGCGAAATCAATTTTGGAATTATATTCTTTTCAGTCAAATTGATCGGAATCGATTCTTATAAAATTTGTTTTTTCACACAGAATGGAGTTGTGTAACGTCTTCAACGCGCTAAACCGTTTGGTCGCCTTCTCTAACCTATTTTATACCAGCGCGCGTAATATTATTTCGAGATGAATTGCTATCGCAAAATATCGTCGATACAAGAAAATATATTTTTATTACGTGTAAACCTGGTTGAAGAGCATCTCGAAATTACATCGGATATGAAGTGCACCCTCTACCTCGTCTTCCGGCTCCCTCCTCGTCCTGGAAGTATTAAAATTTCTCAGGGAACAACCCCGTTTCCAGGGAAGTGTAGCGACCCTTTTTCGAGGTTGGCCCGCTCGTTTCCAAAACCCGCGGATCGTCGCGAGCGGTCGAGCAAGGCGGCTCGTAAAAGGTGCTCGTAAAATGAAAAGGGATTAAAGGCAGCGCGCGCGAGAAGGGTGGTCCGAGGTAGCGGGTGAACGAAGGAAGGAAGGAATGGCGAAAACCGAGGAGTGTATATCCCCGGATTTACGAGCACGATAAACGGGATTATACGCCTTCCGTAAACCTTGAAACGATCTTTCGAGTAAGCGCATAGTTTGCGTAAGACTGCTATTTCTCTCCACCCGCGCTCCGCCATCCTCCACCCTCTGTCGCCTTTGATTCTGTTTCCGACGTTTCTCTCGAACGTCCGTCGTTTCCCACCCCATCGCAGCCAACGTTCGATTTTTCGTTTCTCTTTTCCTCTCTTTACTCGCAGTGATTGCGTGATTTATTACCCTCGCGATCCTTTCCCGTACTTCGATTTACAGTCAAGTGACCCGTGCGGAGCGAGGTGAAAATTGGAATAAATAAAAGCACGATTCTCCATTAATAAAAAAAAAAAAAAAAAAAAAGTACAGCTTGGATAACGAACGTCATAATTGATCGGTTGAACAATTAACTGTTGATGCTACCGCGGTTCGCCTTTTCGCGTTCGATCTTCGCATGTGATACTCGATCTTTGAAGTTGAATCACGTCGAAAGTTGAAGGCTTCATTTTAAAAGCAAAGAGGAAAGGGAAAAGACAAGTGCACTTCGCGGGCCGTTCGAATGGAAATTACGTTGTACTCGCCTGAACAGTGAGCATGCCAAGATGAGGTCATTTTGTAAACGCTTCACGTTTCTCTCCGCCGTCCTTTGATTCGTTCCCAACCGGATAAACGGAGGACCGCGGGCGCAAAATGCCGTGGCAATCTAAATTAGCATACGAGGGTGGGCCAAGGGGTGCCGGAGGACGGGATTGCAAGAAGCTCAAAGGAGCGTAGGAAAAGAAAAGCTCGGCTGGCTCGCCTTCGGAAGGAGATACAGCCCGTCCGACGGTTTCTCGGGATGTAAGGGGGTATACAACTGCCGCGAATTAATATTCATTACCTCGCGGAGCGGCAAAGCGTTTGCCCCGGCTTGTAAAAATATGAAACGACCTAGTTGCGTTAATTAAAATACCTGGGAGCTTTCTTCACTGAACGAGATCCGCGGCGTCTTCTCCTCGTCGCTTTTATTTCGCTGGAGGCTGACGGACGGTCGCGAGAATTTCTACGGCAAAGACGTTTCCCCGCGAGCTGATCAAGGCCTCCGCCGTCTCAATCCATTTCGTTTTGGGTACCCGAATCTACGCGTAGGAATTGAAACGAGGCGAAAAACCTGAAAGGGAGTGACATTCTTTTTCGTCGTGTTCTAAACTAATTCCCGAAGAAGCGGCCTGTTCGGACGCGCGTTACGCGGGCTCAAAGCGAACCCGCGCGACGAAGATTGAACGCTCGAGCGATAGAAATTTTGCGTTCCAAATTATTCGCAGCCATTCGTCTCTTTCGTGCAACTTTTTTTTTTCAAATACTTTTTATCTATCGTCGTGTCTGCTCGGGTGGAACAGCTGGACGATAAAATTCCTCCTGGCAACCCCTGAACCCGCGCGGCTACATTAAGAGCAGCAAGACGCAACACGCCACGGGGACGATAGAATAGCACCGTCGAAGCGGTTACCGCGTCCCGACGGAAGTCGTGCGCCCGGCGAGAGGGCAAAACGACGAAGGTGCCGGGCGAAATGTTAAACGCGACGCCGCGTTCGGTGGCAGGCGTCGGACAACGACGTTGGACCTCGGCTCGCCTTCTCGTCGGGGAGCTATTATACGCTCGAGTTTAATTAAACTCCGCGAGATGTCAAAGGACTCGGCCATGCCGGCAAGACGGACAATGCGGACGCAGATTATTACATCCCTCGTCGCCGTGTCCTCTTATCCTTCCTTAGGTGTGTACGTGTACGTGTACGTACGCAGCTCTACCCTCCCTTTCGCTCTGTGTGCGAGCCGCTCGTTGATTCCGGTGCACGGCGTCCTCTTGCGAATACACGTACGTTCTTTTTGTCCAGGGGCTAAGCTCCGCCAAGTTTAATATTAATTAATTCAACCCTTCCGCGTCGACGGAGGTGTTCAGCTCCTCGTGGCGCTCGCGCGGCAATCGTATCGATTAGAAAAATTGCACGGGACACGCGAACGTCGCTGCCCCGAATCGCAGCGGTGTTGCGAGGCTGGGAAGGACGTACGTCAAGACTCTCCGACAAGACGGGAAAATACAGCCGGGAGCCCTCTCCTCCGAAGCGACAGTTTCATCTTTTTGTGACTTGTTTCGCGTCTCTTCAACCTCGATGCTGCGACCGATCCCCCAGAGAAGAATCCACGGTGCCGTGTCAATGCCCATAATTTCACGCTTCGACGATGTCACGGCATCGGATTATTGGATCGGATATCAAGGAAGGAAGAGAGCGGCGGCGATGGTCGTTGTCCCGGACCGAAAAGAGTTCCGAGCGAAAGTCCTTACGACGGGACGAAGACCCTGGGGGATCGGACACCGGCCAGCCATCGCCGTGGAAATGATGAAAGACCGATCGAAACTGAGAGCGGGACATCGCTTCCGAATCTTTTTAAGCTTTTGAAAATTCTTCCTCCCCCCCCCCCTCGTGTCGTTCGATACGAATTTTCTGTCGGAACGACGGTACTTTATGCTACGGACCAGGCATTTTATTGGGCTTTCGATGCGGTTTATCTCGCGGTTGTATCGATTCTAGACGAACATTTTTCTTTTCGCAGCAGGTTCTGATTCGATCAGAACGCAGACTTGCTTTTAGATGTTTCTATACCAATTGCTGACAGTATCCAGAGCAACGATTCGAAATTGAATCCTTTGCAATCGGATGTCCCCTTGGAGGGGACATCAGCATCGATTAGCGACTGCGGAGGTTAAACTTGTTCCATCGCAGCTTTTTGAGGAGCGCGCGTTTCCCTGAAGTTTTCTATCGGGATGGAAATTTTCTATTGATAACGATCGGGATGAAGTCGAGTGCAAAGGGTTAACAAGTGGAAGGAAATAAAATGGAGACTCTTCGCAGTAGCCGCGCGTGGCGCCTGGATTGAAACACCTCGTCAAATTGACGCGGTTCACGGAGAAGGACAGCCCTTCGGGGTCCTAGAAGTGTTCGTTTGTCTGGCGGACACACGCGGGCTAGGACGGTTTCAGAATTGCGAGGGAAAGCGTCGCAGCCGGCTGAGACACTCTCCTTCCGCCGGTCAATAACTGGACACTGCCTTCTCTCCACCCTCTACACAACCTCGTTCCATACCGCATTCGCGGTCCCTCCGTTCCGTCTCTGCCTCCATCGCTTTCGAAGTAAATGCAACAGAACACGGCCTTGTCATATCTGAGACGACGGCTTTGCTCCAACTAGAACCATGGGATTACGAAATCCATCCACGCCACGAAAATGTTTCCACGCGTCGAATTGTCCAGCCACGCTCGAAAATCAAAAACCGACGTCCCCCTTCGCTGTTCTACCGCGGACAGCCAATCGTTCAGCAGCGATCGACGATCGAGAAATACCAATGAAGTTGTAAAATTGTTTTTGAACGCCAATCGGTTACAAATTGACCTGGTTGACAAGTTTCGAACACCCAGTAGACGTTAGCCCCGAGACATGCGAGAGCGTTTATACGCTCCAGCATTTATCTGATTGCCAATAACACGTAGAGACGTCTGTTACGTGCATGTTCGTCCAGCGAGGCTCGCGAGACGTCGTCTGTGTCGTCGGTATAGACACGCGTGTATCGTGGTTTATGGGTCATCGGGGTGATCCACTCCGCGAAATCGTATGAGCGTTGTGTGTATTTCGACTGAACAGTCATCAAGCGTGATCGTCGAGTCCTTTGTGTCAAGGGATAGCTTTGTAATAGAATAGTTGGAAATCATTTTACGCGATGTAAACGGCTCTTGGAGTCCGATGCTAATATTCGAAACTCGTCTCTTTATACGTGCCGCGGCAATCGAGACCGTTGTTACAGTGGATAGTTTTTGCTGGTAAATTCGTGTACGCGTGTTAACTCGTTTTCGAACGAATTTAACATATTTTCGAAACACTCGAGAGGAGAAATTAAATTGATCTGATTATTATCTCAACTGTTTTTAAATCCTCGATCGTTTGAAATTCATACGACGTTAAATAAACATATAAACGTCAGTTTTCAGCTGTTAGTTTTCAACAACTTTTGACCTACGCGTTCTCTATCGCGTTATGGCCTACGTTGCAGCCCTGAGTCATTATCAGCGTATTGAAAACGAGTTTCCTTGGTACTCGATTCGTTTTTTTCACCACGGAGAAGGCGGTGACGCAATGGTTAACAGGTTTAGAGGTGCAGCAGACACTGGTGTCCGCTATGAGATGTCTACCGTATCCGGTATGTAAACGAGCTCAAAATACATTAATTCCCCGAGCGAGCACAGATTTCAACCCTTCAAATCCATCGACGAATCGTCACTCCGTGCTAAAGAGGAAACCGCAGACTTTAAACTGATCCTTAAGCATTTCGATGTGTACAAGATTATTCAAAGTAGATTGCAATACTTCTTAGAGCAGGATAAAGATATAAAAACTGCTTGTAATATCTCAAGCCTTCGAAAACCAGTTTGCAATACCGTCAACAGTATATTACGAGAGCTGGTAGCACGAAAAAACCTGCTTCGACTATCGACTCGAATCTCTGTGCTTCGAAATTGTTTCCGATAAACGTCTAATCATAGTCTATACGAAAATAATTCGTAACAAGAATCGGAATATTCAGGTTCCCCTAGTTTCTCCAAAGATCTATGGCAAGGAAGAAGAGGAAAGCGAGGAGGAAAGACCTTTTTTCTCAAATGCATCGAACGCAATCGTGTTCCCAGTATTCCACGGCTCTCCGTTCTATTTGGCGCTCGTTCGCGTCGATTTCGACGAGAATGGAGCACATTGTATAAGAGGTTTTCACCGGCTACCGGTAAAGATCAGGTGGGCTCGCGATTTATCTGTTTAAATACGCCCCGAGGCGGTGCACGGCCGCCCGTGTTTTAAACGCCGCGCTACCTGATCTTTCGCGCGCCAGCCCCGCTTCCGCTCACTTCGCAGCGCGTGAAAGTTTTGCGCCGAACTTGCCATCGAATCATTTCCTGCCGTTTGCCCCGTCGGCCGTATTTAATCCAGGGGGAGGGGGGGGGGTGGAAACGTCGCGCGATGATTTTATTCAACGCCCTGGAAACGCGCTTTAACGGAGTTCGTTTTGAACTCTTCAAGTTTTAATTAGCGCGGCGTTCGGGGCAATTAAAGAATCGTTTGCTCGAATTACCCTATCGCGGGCGTGTTCAACATTTATTTGGAGCGTAACGTCGCTGCCCTTGATAACCAGCGTTTGTTTTTCGCGTCCATTTTATTTGATTACGCCGGAGCCTCTCTATTTAAAGTATGTTAATGCGCTCGAGAATGTCCACAAAACCATCAAGTCATTTCCTGCTCCCAAACAACGAGGTTCACGAAGAAACGTAAGAAAAAAATGGAAACAAGATGATCAACCGTAGAGTTCCAACTTCCTCTCGAAAAACGCCACTCCATTTCCGCTCGAGCCACCATTTTTGCATCGTTACCCGGCATTAAGTAGACTCGTTACGTTCGAGGGGAAATCAGTCGATCGTAAAACGCGCTGCGACTCTTCGCAGCTGGCCGTTCGGATGACGCGGTCCGCGGCCAGGAAGGGGTGACGAAGAAAATTCGTAAGAAACGATAGTTACGGTGCAGTTGGATCGCGGAACGTTGACCCACGCCTATGGAGGAAGCTCGAAAACGTTCCACGACCGCAGCTACACACCACTTTTTCTCCTCCGCTCCCGTAAAACGCCGATAAGAAGCTAAACGCTCCTCTAAGCGCATCTCCATGCTCCACGGAACGTGCATCCTTTTGTTTCCACCGGTATATTGGATGCTGGACGCGGGAGATCGGGAAACTTGCCTCTTTTCCGCTTTGCAAGTGGAAAGAGACGCGTATACTCGAACGACGAAGGCATCGCGTCAAGGAGCGTCGAAAATTTCTTCTTACTTAATCAACCGAACTCTACTCGAACGTAAAATTCCCATTAGGAATCGAACGACCAGAGAGTTAAAAATATTCTGAACTTTAGGACCATCTGAGAGTTCTCAGCGTGGAATTTCGAGAATCGGAACTAAGTTATGCTGTTCTGGTTCCATTAAACGATTAATGTTTCAAGCTGCGTTTGATTAATGTTTCAAGTCGCCATCGATGCGGCGCGGCCAAGTTGGTACCCGGTGCTCAAAGCCAAACACGAATTCCCTCGGGAACCATTTCGATCGAAAGATACCGCACGCGGTGGTGCTTCGTTTCGCGAACTAATAATCCGCGATAAAGTTTCGACTGATCAGGTAATAACGTTGGTTATCACCCAAAACAAGTCGAACTTTGTATAAAAATTACAGTATCGATTAATCGGGATAATGCGCGATTAACATCGAAAGTCCGAGCGGTCGAAGGGGGTTGAAAGACGAAGGCAACGCTCAGAGTTCCAACTTGGATCACTGGATGAACCTCGTTACGGAAATGAAACCTTTATGAAAACAGTCTTCGAAGCTTTTCAAGTCCAATTGCTCTGAGAAGTAGGCAAACTGGGCAAATCGAGTAAAAAATAAGAATATCATCGCCCTCGCAGAAATAAGGGGCGAGTAAAGGAGGGCCAAAGGCGTAATAACATTTCGAGAAGCCAGCGGATTCTACAGTTTCCCGGGTCGTTTCTCCTTCGACGTTAGGCGCGCGGCAGAAACGATCGCTCTTTCGCAGAGAAATCTCAGCGTGGGCATCGACGTTCTGATGGAAAAAGAAGAGCGGGAAGAGAGGGCGGCGGGCGTGCAGACGGGAGGGTCGAAGGAGGTAAATTGCCCCAAGATATTTAATCCCGTGGAAAGGCCGAGGGATCCTTTATTGGCTCGGCGAGTGAGCAACGGGCAAGATAAGTTTCCCATAGGATCGATGGCCAATCGCGTTAAGCGATTTTCGCGCCTCGTTATCCTTTGTTTCCATTCGCGCTGGATGGACGCCCGACGTCGACGCCGATACAACCCCGTTTTCCTTACCCCTTCTGCTTCCTCTCTCCTGCATATCTTCCGCCATCCCCAGATCGATTTTACGTGCCCCGTTCTTGCGATTTCTCGATCGCGGAGGCGTTCGTTCATTTGTTAAACGAGCCAAATATGCCGCAACAATTTTGCAACGCAGCACTGCTGTCCATTGTTGATAAATTATTAACGAGGCTAAGCGTAGAGCCAAGAGCAGAAATGTTCAATGTACAATACAGAATGACACTGTCAAACAGAACGCAGTATAGTTTTCATCTCCTCATCTCGCAACAATGTTGCAGAAACTCCTTTCACTCTCTTTGACCTTTTATCTACCCGCATTGCAATTTGGTACATTGTATTCCGATGAACTCAGATGAAATAGATAAATTGTCTATCGTAACACAAAATTCGACTCCCACGGGTGCAACGAGAAATTCTTCGAACCGGTACCAACGCCACTAAATACACCTATCGACGAACGTAATTATAATTTTACTCGAATACTTTGCGAGCACTTGAAGGGGTCGAAACGCGAGGCACGAGAAGGTGGCAGAAATGAAGGGACAGCGATACGCAGGTCTGTCGATTGTCGTTCTTCTTGTTTTGACCACGCGGCTTCGTTGTCAGCGAGGCGGAGGACCGAATTAAGCTTCGTTTTCATAGAGCGGACAGGGGCCAAGATTGAATTGCCACCCGCGGGTTCTCGCCGCGGAGTGCTTTCGAAAATTAAGCGACATTGTACCTTAACGAATGGGGATTCAAGCCTGCGTCGGGCCGAAAAAAAGTACGAGAATGTCCAAGAGGCAAGTAGGACCGGAAGTGCGCGGCTGAAAAAAAGACGAGCGCGTATCATTCTTGCGAACGGAAATACGCTCGCTGCTAAACTAAACGTGGGAATTAAATAATAATGTTATACGCCTCAGGCATGTTTACTTGGCGTATTTTGAACACGCGACACGGTTTACTAATTAGGAAAGTTGAACGTGCTACAATCTCCGAGTACTCTTGGTCGCTACAAACTTTTTTACAGACCAATTACACCACTATTAAATACGAACGAATCATTTTTTATTCAGCTCATAGCGTCTGATATTTTCATATATTTGCTTTCCGCAAGGTTTCTTGCTTTTATCGATGTGTCCGTGAAATACGAAGCGCGCTAAATTTGCCCACGCATCTGGATGGATATGAAAAAGGGTGGAACGAATAAGAGAAGGGTTTGCTCTATGAATCCATCGAAAAAAGTTCGTTCAGAGATAGAGAGGGAGAGCATGGAGGGAAATGGTGGAAAAATAGCGAACTGTGGTGGAACAAAGATGCTGGTCCAAGGGGGGTATCTTTCGAGGCGTGGCATTATTGCCTTGGCGGTGGACTCATGGCGGTTAATGGTGGTGACTACGGTGGTACCGGTGGTCGTCGCAAGCAATATCTGGTCGGTCACGTAGACTGACCTCAGCATCGAGCAATAACGACGTCCGTCCGGACGTTTCTACCATCGAGCGTACGTGGACCAAGAGGAACCGTGCGAATCCTTCGCGTAAGGATATTTTTCTTCGCCCCTATATTATTTGCGGACTGTCTGGTTCCAGAAGGAAGACGAACTCTTCGACGCTGCGCTCTTTCTTCGACTAACTTGGCAATCAAAGCTACTCAAATCTCACACTCTATCAATCTGTATCGAACAAGATTTTTGCGCACCTCCTATTTTAGCGTTAAATTTACATACCGTCAAGCGAACAATAAAATAATGTTTCTACTGTTAGCACGAAACTCATACTGAAAAACACTGCAAATACTGTCGCACCTCACCGCATTTGTTTTATACTAATTCAACTTTTAGTGGACACGAACACCTTGCGTAGTCCGGAACCTCGATGAACCGAAACGAATAACAGAGACCAGCGTCTAACCTCGAGTAAAACCACGAGAAAAAGCGTAGAACCAAGTTCGCGAAGCCGTTCCAGGAGAAGGCAAACGTTAGCAACAAATCGAGCGAGACAAGCGACGGAATCAATCTGCCATCCGGGCGTCGTCAAACCTTATATACATATACACTGTGTGCAACTCGAACGGAACGATTCGTCGTACACAACCGCGCACCTTTTCTCATCGTTTATCCGGCGACTTCGATTTTTCTCACTCTAGCGAGAAACGTCGAAGAGAGATTTTCCCAGGAAATTGCTCGACTCACCGTACATCTTCCCTTCGTCGGACAGGATGATTTTGCGTCGGCCGCATGGCGGATATATAGTGAGAGCTTCCTGGAAGCTCTGCTCGATATCCGGCGACCATACACCCTCCGCGTCCGCCGCCGACAGGTCCTTCTCGTCCTGAAAAATACGAACAAGTTTCCACCATTATTTACGTCCTTTTGTCAATTCCGGAAATTCTTCTCTTCCTCCGTTCCCTTTCGAATGCGCGCGCGCGTCCGCTGGAAATGGTTATCGGATGGAAGCCAAAGACAGGCTTGGAACAAATTTCCAACGAATATCGAAAACCCGTGCTGACGCGGACGAGGAGTGGACGATTACTTCGTTCGAGGCGAGCGTTCGACTTTCGTCACGAGTGGATTCGATAACGAAGGAGGACGGGAGACGCTCTTCTTCGCTGATAAACGAGGGATTAAACGAAAGTTGTTCAACTTACATCGCTAATTTCGCCAACGTCGAGGTTCTTGGTATCCGAGCCGGAGCCGTTCGCGTCGGGCGGCGGCCCGGAACTCGTGGGAGTCCACGGCGCGGAAATGGTGTCGGCTGCAGCCACCGCACTGCCTGTAACAACCAAGCACATCCAATGCATTACTCGTCGGCTTGACTTCTTCAGCAGTGTTGCAACTTCAACACAATCCTGATAAAACACCTTCGTGTCTGAAGAACTAAAAGAGAAAAAGAAAAAAAAAAAAAAAAAAAACAGATGGAGAAGAAGCAAGAATGTATTGATTAAAGCGAACCATCGAAGAGGTTACTTTGAATCGGCCGGCCCGTCGCGTGTCCGCGCGCGTATCATATCGGATCGCGCTGCGGCGGGTGTCCGCCGCCAAGCATCGCGACGAACGAAGAAGATTTACAGCGTTGCACCTCCGACATGTCCCGGGACTCGTGGCCGTGGCCGCGTGACGGAATCCGCGTGGCTCGTTCGTTTTCGAGCCTGGAATATCGTTGCCCGCCAGAAACACCGCCAGGAATCGACGAACGGCGAAATCCAAACGGGCGCAAACAAAAAATAGAAAAGGGAGAAAAAAAAAAGGAAGGAAGACAGAACAAAAATGACGTAAAAAACAGTGAAAACGAGAAACAGAGAGGAAGACGGGGCGCGGGTACGGCGGAGCGAGACAGCGGCTGGGTGCACGCAGGGGTGGTGGGAGCCGTGGGTGTTGGATGGCGAAGGGTGGTGTGGACGGGGTTGGTGGAAAAATCAGCACGTGAAAAATCGCGACACGGAGCGGCCGTTGGCGCGGAGCTCGTGCACCGGCAGAATCTCTATACGCTGGGAGCAACAAGTGTTCGCTGATATCGCGTATCAGTGCCTTGGCAGGCGGTGGGGGTAGCTCGTAGGCGGTACACTCCGCCTACCGGGGGTGGAGTGTGTATGTTAAGCCCCCGGAAAGTGCCCCTCGCCCCTCGCTTCCGACCGCAATACCGGATCCCTTTCTCGCCGCGGCAACGAACCCCCGCAACACGCGCCGAGGGAAACTGCATCCTGTCGCGCGTTCCACGCGAGCCTCTAATCTCGAGGAACCTGGCGCCACCACCGACGTCGGCGCTTCGTTTTTGCGCTTCTTTAACTGGCGGACAACGACGAGATACTTTGGAGGATGAGAAAGTGGTGGGATGGTGACGGTTGATCGCGGGGAACAGGGTGATTAGGCGTTGGGGTGGGTTATGGATGGCGATGGGATCGAGTTCGATCATAGTCGGGAATCTGAGTCAATTCTAGGGAAAAGGTGTCGCTTTATGACAACTATTCGCGAGATCTAATTTCGAGACTTGTTTGCATCTCTTAGCATAGCTTGAAAATTAAGATCTGCAAGTAGAAAGTGTCGATGTTTGGTCGGACGTGAAACGAAACGTCGTACGTAGAAAAACAGCCACGCAGCTCGCGTTTACGTAGATAGCAACAGAGTTTAAGTTCGTATTTAACGCGTGGCATACCAAAGCACCAGGCTAAAGAAGTGAACGCGAGGCAACGGAACAAAGCCGAAGCGTGCTCGACGATCCAGCGGGTAATTCGTCCGCGAGTGTACCGCGAGCTCACTAAATATCCGCGGCTCGGAGGGACGGGGTTCGCACGGGGACGCACAATATGCAGGCCGCTGAAAATGAACGGAGCTTTAATAGAGACGCGAGCAGAGGCGAACAGGGACACGTGAACGCGTGCACCGCCATCGGATTCATATATCTCCGGACTCTGGCCAAGCTGGTGTACGTTCTTATGTAAATGCTCGCGTAGCCCCTCGCGATGTAACCGCGTAGACGCGCGTCCTAACGTAGACACGTAGACGGTCCGCGAGTGCACGCCAAGCGTAATGCCAGCGCGGCAGAAAGCATAGATCATGGCGGATGACGCATGGTTGCATTCGGTGTGCCCGCCGCTCGACGGGGCTCGACCGTCGCCAGAGGGATGGAAATGCACGGATGAAGGATAGGGAATGGCCGGGTCAGCCGTGATACGGCGCAGGAACTCGACCAGGGGGGCGCAGGGAGGGGAAGCATTTCGGAATGTCGTGGCTACTCCCGGTCACGGGGAGATCCCTGGGACGCGTCCTTGCCTGGCGACGCACGCCTTGCGCCCATCCCCTCTGGCCAGCCATCTTCCGCACGCATAACTAAATTTCTTGTCTCCTTCCGACTTTGACCGCGACGACGATTCCGTGGCCGTCTGGATGGCGGGGTTGGATGGAGGGTTGTCGGGGGTGGGCGGCTGGCCACGGTGAAGTTTCGCAGCCGCGTATACGGTATTCCGTGCGCAGAGTGTATGGGGAACTTTCGGGCCGGGATATGATGTACTTGGATATTGATTACGCCGGGTAATTTAACTGTTTTACTTTGCGCACGGTAGGGTGCAGAATGCTGATTGCAGGGATAAGCTGGGGGACAACTTTGTTTTGATAATGATCTACTAATGATGGATCATCCGTGCGGAGTTTTAGGGTATACAAATGGGGAGTGGGACGCGAATACCGAATTTCAACGCGAGCCACGTAGCTATCGTTATCTGGCAAAAATGTTCTCTGTGAAATCTACCTCACGGACATTCTACGTCTGTTCGCCGTTCATCAGCGAACACCATCGACAACCGAGGACAGTATCAAGCCGTTCCCTTTAAACGATCCCCGTAAAAATCGACCACATACTTGACCAATATCCCAGCGCTCGTATCGGTGACATCCGTAAATCGTTCAAGCAGCTTTATCCTTGAACAAACGCGTCATAGAGCCGCGTATCCGGGTCCGGTTCCCGGGGGTGTAGTAAATGGCGTGTTCGTGGGTAGTGGTGGCTCTGGCTAAGCTGTAAATTTGGCGTATAACCATTCGGGGGTAGCCCTGGTCGAGTAGGCCAGGTCTACCGGCTCCCGTGGGTGGTTGCCTGCAAGCGGGGATGGGTTCCGCGTTCGTTTGTGTGTATACGTGCACGCGTGCGTGTATGGAAGGGTGAGACAGGAGACGGGGGTCGTAGAAGCATTCATAGCAGGGACCAGAGGGTGGCTTCGGTGGAATGCGTCCCGTTTAATATCGCGGAACATTATATATCGCTTCTCTTGTCCCTACGTTGCCCGTACCGCACGCTATAACACGTACGGCACACATGCACGTCGCGTACGCGTACACGGACGACCCAGCCGCGATCCTTTGGCGACATTGACTCGTTCCCGTAGTTTTCCCGACGCACGCTGAGAAAACTTCCACGAATTTTCTACGCGTAGGCGTTCGTTCGCGCTCGCGCGGATTTCTCGAACGCGTCGGATTAATATCATCGCCACCACCGCTGTGGGCCAACTTGATGAACCCCGCTAACTTAAATAGGCGGCGGAGGTGGTTGTTGTATACAGCTAATTATCCTGTTGTTCGTAATCAGCTGTTGAGGTAGATATTGGAAGAGACTTTGGATAAGACTTTGATTTGTTAGAGACGAAAGTGCAAATCAATTTGCGTTACTTTCTTAGGGTTACTCGGGTACGTACAAGTTAAGCAAGGGTATCCACTTGCTGTGTAAGCGAAGTATGCTCGCTTGAATGGGGGTACACAGTTCTCCGCTACTCCGATAATGTTAACGAGATAATGTACGCGGTAATCTGAATTAAAACTATTACGACGAACGAAATTACTTTGAAATATTTCAATGATTTCGAGCACACTTCTTCAAAGTGTTTCCGTGTCACAACTGCAATATCGCGCGTTGTTTTCATCAATGAGGCGTGGGAATCGACGATGGATTTCAATTGGTCGATGTCAAAGGAACTAGAAGAGGGAGGTAAACAGAGAAGGCAGAGAAGAGAGAGAGAGAGAGAGAGAGAGAGAGAGAGAGAGAGAGAAGTCGGGAGTGGCCAGTGTAGCTCGAATGGATATTATAATTCTCATACCTTTGTAAGAGGAATTAAATTACCATTCACGGAATATTTTGGCAACGATACTGAAGGTAGACACAGTAGTTCTAATATAATATAATTAAATCTATGTATATCCACATAAAGGGATATTCTCGTTGGAAAATACTGCGGAAAATTAATTATTATCTTGACGTTGCACGGTTATGCGAGTTACCGTGCTCGAAAATTTATTAAGAGGGGATCCCGCGTGGTTCCGCGTTGCGTTTTATCCGCCTTTTACGCGAGTCATTAACTAGGAACTTACGCTCACTGTTAAAGGGCCCAGAAGCTGTACCAAACTTTACGATTTCCCCCCGAAAACGATAAAGCTGTACATGTATAAACATAAGTTCCGCCGTGATAAAATGCACGAGTGCATACATAAACAATCAAGAATCAAGAAGAAAGGAAAATTTTGTGCAGACCTTCAGATTGTTACGTTCGATGAACGTTCTTTACGTGTTTTATACTACCGATATATAAAGAAGGGACCTACATCAAAGGAGACGCGCGAGAGCGGGTTACTCTCGAGCAGTTGATGAGGAAGAAACAAGAAAGAGTCCACGGTTTAAGATGTACTACGTAGTAATTAACACTTTCTCCGTGAATGACGTAGTGCTACGTCTTTCAGCTAAGCAGAACGAAAGTCGAGTGTCGTCGACGCGGTCTTTTCACGATTTAAGAGCATTCAAGTTAATAGTGCATCTTACTTCGAGGAGAGGTGGCTAGGGCAGGAAATTATTCGACGAGTGTTAATTCGGTTTTATGGTCGATTTAGGACTTTTCATTCTCCAATTATAATTAAATCACGCGGGAAAAATAATAAAGGAAAAGAGCGATAAACAGGAAGTACAGTTAAATTTAACATTCTCCATAAACATAAACAAGCAGGTTGCGAAGAACAACTTTCTTGCCTGGTCTTAGATATTTCTGAAGCGTTTATGGACGTTCCTTACGTTGTTACTTTATTGCCCAGCGAGAGGGTTAATCGAGGTACCCTTTTACGCAAGTCTGAGCAGAGTGTCACGTCGAGGAGCGTGAAATCTTGAGAAAAGCAGCCGGGTGCTTATCTTCGAATTATTGAAGAGTAATAAGGTGTCGCGCTCAGGGTACACGGTTTACGGCTCGCGTGGCACAGGGGGTAAAAGAATGTTTTCCGCTTTGACGAGATGTCGTTTAAAAAGAAGAAGGCGAAGGGTGTGCGCGCCTCGTACGGGCGCGTCGTTCGAGAGACTTTACAAAGTGCGCGAGCCCTTTCCTCGAGGACTTTCCTCTAAGGCGAGGATTCCCACCGTTCCCGCGTTCTTTCGAGTTTAACTGTCGAGGATAAATGCGGCAAACGAACGGCAGAAATTCGTTGTTCCTTGACATCGACACACGGGCATAACGATACGGCAAATAAATCGACCAATTTCATCCCTTAAACTCGTAGCGCACGTAATTATGTAAAATGGTCGCGTATAAACGGCAGGGATTGCCTTTCAACAATTTTAAAGACAAAAAAAAGAGCGAAACGTTTTTCAAACCGTTCTGTGCTCCTCGTTATTTTGCCACATCATGAAAGAGGGTTAAGCTCGCGCTTGAAACTCGCGCCGTTCGCCGCTGCTCGCAATGAATTTATCCCGAACACAGCCCACCGTTCACCCGACTTGGCAGCAATCAAAAGAAGCCTGGCGCAATTAGAAGAACATTAAACATTGCCGGAAAGTGTCTGTTCCATCGTCAACGGCCCCCCCCCCCCCCTATCGTGTACAGGGAGACAGTTTAGGTGCAGCGAGAAGAGAAAAAGGGAAAAATCGAGGCACCAGAAAAGAGGGCAAGAGGGGACGGAAAGAGTCGGGGGTAAAAAAAAAAAAAAGAAACGGAAAAAGCTGCGCACGAAGAGCCGTAAAAACTCGAGAATTCAACTGGCAAGCGGGGAAGGTTAATTTCCTGGAGCACCCGATAGAAAAAAGCTTGCTTCGAGGCCACAGGTGCATCCATTCAGTGCATGACAGTAATTAATCTCTCTCCCCGTTTTTCTCCACCTCTTTCGACCTCCGCCCATCCTTCCAACCCTCTTCCCTCTCCTTTCAGCCCGTATTTCGACCCTTCAGAGAGAGAGAGAGAGGGAGTAAAAAGAAATCAAGCCCAATTCGCGCCTCGTTTCCCCGCGAAACCCACTTGTTCGCGGCCACATGAGCTTCAACCGTGATTCACCGACCGGCAGGGGGGTGGAACGCCGAGAAAAGAGAGTGAAAGAGGGTTGGAGGAAGCGCGCACGCGACGTCGCGCACGGGGAAAAATAATAAACGCACTCGAATCTTTCCACGGGAATGCACATCGAGTCGCGGGATTACGGTAGGTCGAGACAGGGGTGCAAACGGGGGTGTTGAGATTGGAATGGGAGAGGGGAACCGAGGGTTCGATTCGTGGTTTGAACGCTGTTTTTTTACCTTTTCTTTGTTTGGATATCGAAGGCTCCACGGTTGATATTAATTCACTTGTGGCGTACAAAGGGGACCGTACGCGTCGAGACTTTTATATCGTGACATTCAAGTTATGGTAGTTCCAGAGAAACAGGATCACCGATATCTACAGTTAGTAACGTTTCAGGTCATAAACGGGGATGGAAAGAATCACGAACAGTCGAATAGAGAGACGCGCGCGAAATGGCGCATTCACGACGTAGACAGGGCAGGAAGTGGGCTGAAGAACAACCCCTGGCAACATCCTGTCCCCTACCCTATCTCGTCGCGCTCTCCTCCACGCGATCTTCACACGTATTTTTTCAATTCTTAATTGCGATTCCGCGGGTCGCTGAAATGGTGGAAGAGGAGAAAGAGGATCAGGCTGGAACGTTGCTCGAATGGAGGCTCTTCAATTAGCGGATCGTCGACGACATAGTCAGCCAACCGCCCACGCGACGCCGGCTACACGGTGTATCGTTAATACGCTTATTCCGCGGGTTGCCTCTCTTTTTCGCCGTTAATGACCAACTGAATGGGACGCCTTGCCTCGGGAATAACCAAAGTATCCGGCGTTTTCGCGCAACGAGCCGCGTCCCAGCCGCCGTTTCCGTGCTCTGACGGCCTTTCAAACGCCGCTACAAATCCGCATAGAAACGATTAGCGCGGAAGAAGCAATTATCCGCGGACCGCTAGTTCGTTACGCTAAATTAGAACGAAATAAGTTGTTCGAGTAATTTTCTTCAACGCGATCCGACGAGATGAAAAGGATCCAGTCCGAGAATTAACGCAGAATTCATTACGCGTCCCTCGAGCCTCGACGCTTTTCTACGTCCTGCCACTTTTTCGCTATCAAAGCTGCCCGCTCTTTCATTCTCTCTCTCTCGCTCTCTCGCTCTTTCCACCGTAACGCGTCTTTCATTAACGATGTCACAGGTGAATACGCTTGATCTTCTGCTACTTTGAAGTTAGTTACTCCTCGGTTAGGTTCACTTCGCTGGCTGTTGAAGAGGAGGGATCGGAAATTATTTACAATTACGTCAGATGCATCAAGATCTAATCAATTACCGTAATAAAATTCACAAAATTCTTGATGACCTCTCAAACGTACGGTCAGTAGGGAACAAACGGGAATAATTTGAAATCGATTCAAAGTCTCCCGTCGACGCGAAACGCCGTTCCACCATGGAAATCTCGCGGATTCAATTTCCACCGTCGCGCATTCCCAGTTTGAGTGTTAATTACGCGTGCGACCCTTGTCGCTGGTGTTTCCTCGTGGCAATTATTATTTACACTCGGTCGATTCCACCGCGGCATGGTCGCCGTTCGCAGCGTGCCTTTCATTAAATCATCAAGATGAATCGATCGTTGCCTCGAGCGCGCATGACGCTTCGTAAATCGGCCGCCGTGCAATTACGGATAAAATAATAATTCGCGACAGGGGGGCGCCTCTCGCCGCTGTCTCTCCACTCTTCCCCGTCATCCTCCCCCCCCCTGTCCCTCCCTGTCGCCCACTAATTCCGCCTGGCTTCCTCATTTCCGATCGACTCTCGAACCGCGAAATTGTCGCGTAGCCTCGTTAAATGCCGACCCGCGAAATATGCGCATAAATCGCCGGACGATTCCGCGTCGCAACGTTCGTATTGTTGATCGCAATTAGTGGGAGTAATTTACATATTGCCGGATTAACCGTTCGGGCATGAATTATTCAGCGTATGCTAATGCCGCCGCCTTTGAATTGAAGTCTATAATTGAATGCTCCTCGAGAATAAGGAAAGAGAGGCATTGCGCGAGCTCGGGACCCGACGCGACCAACTTCGAGGACAATCATTAACCGTATTATGCGTTCGACCGATGGAGGACGCGGAATTAACTCTTCGCGTTCAACCCTTTCAGGTTACGAGTGCTGCTCCACCCATTCGCACCGCGCGTCGAAAATAAGAATATATCCCTTCGAATGTCCCATCGTTCCGCAAGGATGCTCTCTGGGAAATTTAACTAATGCGTAGCTGCGACGTCTAGGTCATCGAGCATCACCCTAAACGAGCGTACGTTTCGCTCGAACAACGACGCGGCGTTGCGCGCACCGGGAATTTCATTTTAATACCGTCTACTTTGTACGAAAACTGAGGAACGAAACTACGAGGCGTCGCCAGAGCTAATATTGTTTTAATGACGAATAATGCAATCTCCAGGCGATGGTCGCAGAAGCGTCGTAACGAGGCTTCAGGACGCAGTGAACAGCGATCGCGCTTCGTCTTTAACGCTAGATAACAAGGAAAATTACGACGTGAGACGCGCTGAACGAGGGCAAAAAATGGACTAATAAGAGCGAAGAATGCAAGTATAGTAGACGGTGAACGGAAAAGGAGAAATAATTGGAAGTGGAATCTTGGCTATTACTACTTAATTTACATATATACGTACCGCGTGCTGTAGAATAAAGTTTATGGTAAAGGATTGAATATTGTTTGAAAATTTTCGACTATATCACCACTGTATATTATGCTTTTGCAATGACAGCATGCTTGCTTATGTCGCAACAATTGTAGAGATAATATTAGAAAATATCTGCATTCCATTTGTCAAATTATTAGACGCTCGTGCCAGTAGTAATGGTCAATAATTCGATCACTTTTACGAGTATCTCGATGAATACTCGCTCCATTTTTAATGTTTCTAAAATACATGTATCAAGTGTTCTATTTAAAATGCTGACGCCATCGTATTTCACGAGAAAACAGTATTATTTTAATACGATTATCCGAATGCTCGTGTACGTGTAATTCGCTCGATTCCGACTGTATCACGTTTAATTTCTGTTTCCTTTGCGAAGTGCCAGCGGTGAATATCATCACTTCGTTCCGGTAAAATTCAAATTGCTTCGGGAAACTGAGCCAATCCTACTTTTCGAGCGAAACATCAGTTTCAACTCCATTTCATCGCGAACTTTCCTATCAATCCCGGAACCGTTACCCTACACCAGATACATTGCTTGCACCAATCCGTGGAACAAGATATTTCTAAATTAAATTCGACGCGGCGAATAATCGCCGTCGAAATAGTTATTGACGCGATTCTCGCGTAGGAATTCAAATGCCACCAACGAGCTACCCTCCGCGTTTTTCGTTAACTCCCAATGACTCATCCGCGGCATCATTTACACGCTGACTTAATTATATCCAAGCACGAGAAATCGCCAGTCACAACAGCGCACCCAGAATATTTACAAGCGAACTTTACATTTCGCGTCTACCGGTTATCGCGCCGAGCAATTTCTCTGCGACGCTCCCGAAGCGGTGGCCGGAAAATAAATCGAGACCGCTTTACTAAACTAATTACAAACCTGTTTTCAGCGTGTGTCTACTAATACGAGCGAATGTCGCAATAACGCTTATCAAACGGAGCAAGATTAGGATTAATTGAAATCGTGTACGCGGTAGCGGAGGCCCGTTGGCTGTCGATTGTCGCGTTATTTCGCTGGGAAAGGGAGCAGCCATGTTGCGCAGGACAGCCAGCGTCGCTGATAACTGATAGAGACGGCGACGAATCTCGGCGACGCCTCGCGTCAGGGCCTCCGCGCGACAGGTGATCCCCGAGGGGCTGGTTTTTGCGGGCCGTTTCGTCGAACAGCTGATTCCTTCGGGCTAGCCCTGGAAACGTTATATCCACGGTGTCAGTTTACGTGTAACACGGTGGTGGACACCGCAGGGAGACACACGAGCGCAATAAAACGGCGAACGGGACAAGGGGGACGGAACTGGAGAAGCGAAACCGTGGCCACCTCGTTTTCAGCAACGAGCTGGCGCGCCGATCCGGCCGGAGCCTAGAGCCGTTTCCTTCGATCTCTCCCCGGGTTCAGAAGACAGCTGCTCGAGAGGTAACAACCGGTTTCTCGTTTCTTCCTTTCCACTCCTTCTCCACCATCTTATCCGCCGTCTTCTGGCCGTTCTTGCGCGGAGTCTGGTTCTGATGTCTGGTTTCACTTTCTTCTTTTTCGGAGCGTCCGCGAGACAAAAGGGATTACCGACGATTTCGTCATTGTCCGCGTGCGACGATCGACTAGAGAGACGATCGTTAACCCGATTTCGAGCGATCCTTTCTTCTCCACGAAAATAGAGCCATCGTTGTCGCAAAACTTTGGGGCCAAGACTTTCGTGAATAAAAGTTCCGCGTTCGAGCCGCCTTGTGATTACGCGTTTACAGCAAGAGCTGTCTCGTCCGCAACGCTAATCGGGACTCCTCGACGACGTCCAAAAGAGCGCCACGTCGTCGTCCACGAATCCGTGGTACGACGAGCGTATCAATTTCGAAAATCATCGTGAATAACCAGCCGAGGCGCGCGTTGAATATTTATCGAGCGATACAGCCGATATAACGAAGAAAGGAGAAGAAGAGCGGGGGGGGGAGGAGACAAAAAGAGGCGGGCAACCCGCGTGGATGCACCGTTAATCGATTTGCATAAGACGAGATAGTCGGCTCGGTGTGCGTGCGAGTCAGACCAGTTCGGCTGAGAAGAGAGGACGAAGACTGTGTGCGCACGTCGCGGACAGGGCGACTGGCTGCGGGCATAATTCATGTAATTACGCGAGCGCGCATTACGCGGCAACGATCCGGCAAGGAAAACAGGAAACGCGTGTATCGAACGATCGCGGAGCCGACGAGTGACAGGAAGATTAAGTCGAATGACGTAAACGAGTTCGCTGCTCGAACTGTTCTTCGTCCCCGTCGATCCGCGATAGAGTCGGTTTTTGTCGTCCAGCATCGATTAATAAGCCTTCTTACTAAGCGTCGCAGCTTGTTTAGAGTTTACCCTTGGCGGGAGTAAACGTGACGGAGTATCCAACAGCGAGCGATATAAGCGTACTTGGCTAACGTCCAATCGAGTACGGCGACACAGTCGACGGGATGTTATATTTGCGTAAAAATAAGTTGCAAACGCGGAGTAGAATTTGTTTCGAGGAAATCCGAGACTTGTCTCTAATCATCGCTAAGAAGAACTAGGACTGTGCGTACGCGCGTTTGGACATTATCGGCTTCGAGTAGATCAAAGTGGAAGGGATTAATGCCCCTTTTACGTGGTACTTAGAGTAGTAGCGAGGGGTGATTAGCATCCTGTTCCCTTGCGCGTGTACCCTTCCGTTCGAAGGGGTGAACGCGGAATCGTACGTGGACGATGTTTTTGTCAAGGATTAAATTCATTCGAGTACAGCGTTTGCGTATCATCGAACGCAGAGTTAGACTTTCAGCCTTCAGAGTTGACAATCATTTGTACACGATCGTGGCAGGTTAGTTTTCGAATCGATGTTCAGAGTAGACTTTACCAGCCTTTGAGCAAGAAATTGGACGATGGAAGCAACGATGAAATCATCGTGCTACCTTCAGCGAGACTACGAACGCGACTTAACGTTCATTAAACCCTCCTCTGCAAATACAAAGAAGAAAAACTGCAGACACCCAGCCCCGTCCCCGGAGCTCGTTAACGCGACGCGACAATTAAGATGCACGTTCCATTTCGGAAAATTTCAGAGCTAGGCGGACTGTCGCCGTCTTACGTTCCTCTTACCTGCCCGTTTTGTATCCAATAACTGTGTCTCACCGGGATCATTTAACCGAGATAATTGCCAAACATTGTTTACCTTGTTAGCCGTTAGAAGCTAGCTCGTAAACTTGCGCGAGTTAATAAGCAGAAGCAAGCGAGCAAGCAGGCAAGCGAGCAAGCAGGCAAGCAAGCAATGCAGCCGAGACCCTGGTAGGCGGAGGCAAGCTGAAGCTTGAGTGCGAAACCGTGTGTAAATTAGCGTCTTCAATTTGTAACCATTCGCTTGACTTTCCGCCGCAGTTCCGAGTGGCTCAGCGAGAGACGGGAGCGTCGGAATAACAAGATACCTACGGTGAAATGGCCGGAAAATGATCATTTTTAGAGCGAAATTGCCGGAAGGTGGTATATCAATCGAGAGTTCCGTAGCACGTGCTTCCATTTCTTGCCATCTCGATGAAATTTTTTCGTCACCACGGATATACGAAACGGACTTCTGTTTCGAGGTATCTCAAACTGACGTCACGTCGTTACTATTGATAGCAGTGATCTACGTCATTCGTTGAAGGCTGAGCCGAGAATGGTCCCGGGTAGAGTCACCTTAAATACGATCCCGCTTCTCGATCGCGAGTCTCGGCCGGTACCAAATCCATTAAATTAACCGAAGCGACGAGTTCATCGCGGCGCCGTGGCACGCCCGAAAGCGCGACGCGTGTCGCAAAGGAACGAGGAAGTCGCGGGGAAAAGAACGAAAGTACTACAAAACTACGACGAGCAACGAACGGGGGAACAGAGGAGAAAACGAACGAACCGGAGGAAGAGGGACGACGCAGGGACGAGAGACGAAGGGCGTAGGTAATTATCCACAGGAAGGTTCAAACTGGAAAGCAAAGTCGAAGGGTGCCTTTCCCGTGAGAGGCGTGAATTACACAGCGAGGCAAGCGAGCCGGCAGACAGGCTCATTGTCCTCCGCTAGTTTAATTAATGCAGCTGAACTGGCAGCCTCTCGTTCCTCCGCCTCCTCCGCCACCACCGCCTCCACCTTTCTCCTCTTTCCCTTCGCCTGCTCCTGGCCTGTCTCTCCTTTCTTCAACGCCCATCCTTCTTCGACAGCCTGCGCTTCCACGCAACCGCCGCGATCTTCGATGATGCGGAGATACAGAGTGAAAGCGAGACGGCTAGGAAGGGTGGATGAGGCACGGATAAGTTGGCCTGGGGGAGATCCGACGGTGGTGTGCACTTGCCACACGGATTTCGACGATGATCCGTCAATTAGTGACGCGACACGACCGCTTTTATTGCCGCTGAAACCTCGCTGTCCTCTCTCACCGAGCGTTTTACATCCGCGCGCGGTTCGTGGCTCCTTCTGGGCGGGTGGCGACTCCCGCATTTTTTACTTTTTAATTTAGCCTTCAGACGGAAACTCTGAATACAGTTGAATCGCGGGGGATGAGGTCTGTACGTGTATGATTAGAATTCGAATATCATCTCTTATCCGCGTCGGAAAGTTTCAACGACTACTCCATTCAATACCAACCTAAAGTCAACCCTTGCGCACGAAGAACTTGAAAAGTTCTCCAGTCGATGGACGTTCGAATAATATTTCGAGCAATATCCTAATCGATCTTTCGCGAAAGCAATCAAGAAATTAGCAGAACGCGGCATCAAAGCTGGAATCTGAAAGGAAGAAAGCAACAAACCCGCACGCATCCGTTTCACCCTATTCCCCGCCGGGTAAGAGCGTGCAAGAGGAATTCCCTACTCTTTGAAAGGTGAACTGCAACTGCCTACTTCAGAGTTGAGAACCACGATCTGTTGCGCTCGCCGTCAACCGAGGCGGAGTCGAATCAAAGGGAGAAAAGACGAAGAGGGAACGGAAGAGCCGAAGACGATCCCTGCCGCCTCTGTGTGCCCCTTGAGGATCGACGCTTCAGATGGTTAGACGGAGAAGAATGGCTCGGGAGCGAAACGATCGAAGCTGATCCCCTTGCCTAGGCTCTCTCCCGCCTCCTTCTTTCCCTCGCCATCCGCTGGTATCTTCTTCGCGGCCACTCGTGGAGAAAAACTTTCGAGGATTTTGCGGTTACTCGAATTTCTCCGTTTCCACTTGGCCAGATTTCGAGAACGCGGAAACGGGAAAATTACGATTAAATCTCGCCTCCACGGGAACCGATACCGTGTTTTACGCGGTTGCCCATATGGTTCCGATGAGATTGCGGCTCGGATCCTTCAGTCGCTCGACGCGCTGTCAATCGCGATCGTAAAAATGATATTTCACCGGATACTTACGAACCGTTAACGCGAATCTCCTCGACTGCTACGCAAAAAAACCGTTGCCAAGCATTTGTCAGATACTTTTCTGCAAATAATTCATTTCTCCGTAGCACCGCGGACTGGCAACCGCCGTGTACGCAAAAAGTAGAAGCACGCGAGTAAAGAAAATCTAACGACCACTAAATTCGCCTCTGATTTCATTTTAATTGCGAGTCATTACGTCGATTCCGCGACGGTTAACCCAGATCCCCGTCCCGGGGATATACGCACGCGACCTTTCGTGCCGAGACCTCGTCCTTAAGCCGCGTTTCCACCGTGTCCCGACGATGTAGTCTACGCTTGCCTCCTGTTTCGCAGCCCCCGTCGCATCGATTTCTGCAAAAATTTCACGTGTTGCACGACGACATTACGCGTGAACTTGGAAGCAAAAATCGTCGTTCACGCGTGAGCGGCATCGATTAACGAACGCGCGGTAAAAGTCCTCAATTTACGATGAATAACACGGGAGAACCTGAAAGTTTCTTAATTTCCTCTAGCCCCTGGGCAAAGGCGGCTCGAGGTGTAATCTCGAAATCGTAAACGGGAATTTTCCGCGGCGCGTACACAGGTATCGTGACTGCCGTGAGTTTGACGGCGTCGTGATAAGTTGCGCTCGAAAACCGCGATAAAGGCTGTTCGTCTTCGTCCCTGTTTTACGTCAAACGAATTTCCACGCTGGATGAGAGGGAGAGAGAAAGTGCGAGAGTGAGAGAGGGAGAGAGAGAGAGAGAGAGAGAGGCGGTGGGACGCAGCTGGATGTACTTTATCGATTTTGGCATACCAGACAAGCTGCTTGTGCTTTCGCAGCGATAATCCAACGGGTTGGTGCCGCTGCCGCTGTTACACTGGGCTGGCGCGGCGCGGCTTAAATCGCCCACTTGAAAACTTCATCGACGCGACCCGTTGCGCCCGTGAAATTTTTCCCCTGACCTGTCCCGATCCGTGAACGGCGATGGTTCCCTTGAAAAATTGACGAACGCGCACCCGCCTAGGTGGCGGCAACTGTTTTGCGGAAGCAACAGGGAGAGCAACGATAAATAACTTAGCTATCGTTGAATTCGCGTGAAAAATCTTTCAACCCTCGATGCTCGATCGTTTTCATCGCATCGATATTAGCCTGCGTGTTCTCTATTCTGTAAGCAAGAAAATCGAGCCTCGTTGGGGGGTTGAAGAAAATTACGTCGAGGAACAGCCATCAGGATTCGAGGTAAATCGAGCGGACTGATCCATGGACCGGGTTCTGGTTTACGAACACGTGTTTTCTTAGCCGCGTTTAGCCCTCGGGATCCCTGAAGATCGTTACGACTCGACCCAACCGAATACGGAAGAGGCTGCGCGACACGCGGCTGCGAGCGTTCCGAGAAAGGGGTGTTGCTCGAGTTTTCGCACACGCGTCCATTACGCTTGCGGTTCCAGCGAACGCGACCCGTCGAGCGGTGGCAACGTTTTGACCGCGCGAAAATTCACAAACGTCAGGGTTCCTGAATTTCAACTTGACCGATGGCGATGTTCAATTGGCCGGAAGCGACTTTCCGATCGGTTTTTCGACTGCGTCGGTGTTTCCCTGGTGAATGGTGTTTCCCTGGAAAAATGGTGGAGCAGCGTCGAGCCATGCGTGTACGTCAGAAATAAAAAATCCAGCCCCGTTCGCGAGTCCCTGAAATCCTGTTAAAATTAATTCCGTCTGTGCGAGCCGATCGTTGGCTAATTGAATTTACGCCCGGTAGACTTTCCAAGGGTTATATACGTAGAAATCGATGGTGCTCGAGTAGAGTGAAAAGTGTCGGAGCGAAGAGTGGAAGAGGGTCTATATAGCGATAGAGGAGGCGATGGCGGTGCAGTTGGAGGTGAAAGAAGAAGAGGAAGAATAAGAAGAGGAGGAAGAAAAGAAGACGAAGGTGGGGTAAGAAGGGAAAGACGAGTTGGACGAACGTAGCCGGCTGCTATTTATATTCGACGCGGCGGACGTTCAACTTGCAAGCACCCCCGCCTTACGACGTATCCTCCTCGTGGCTCGTCTTGTTTCTAGCCTTTCGCACCGCGTCGCCGTCGCCGCGAAAACGGACAAACTCGCGAATAAATCTCTCGCGCGACGGCCCGCCACCCTCCGCAGCTGTGCCACATTCTTATTTTCCACGCCGCACCCGGCGAAAATATATTTCATTTCACCGTCATGTCGTTAGCCGCTCGCGAAGATCGCTTCGATACGAGATCGAATCGTGCCGTGCGCGTCTGTGCGGCGATAATAAATTCAAAGGGTGTTCGATTAAAACTCGCGGCGACAACCGCGACAGCGGGGGAGAGATCGAAAGTGCAACCGGGCGTGAATTAGCCCGGATGCGAGAAAGATTGCGTCGGACCTTAATCATCCGTGTAATTCCAGGAAAAATATGAATAGATCGCGAAGACTCTCGAGTACGCGGAGCGAAATCTCGAGATGGTCGAGGGGAGAGGCTCGGATCGGTGAAGATGAAGAGGATGAAGGCGAAAGAGGAGGAAGCTGGGCCGCGCAAAAGCGGAGAAAACCATGTATCATCTTTGGTCGTAATTAGAATCCGCTTCGTGGAAACGAAGCCGCCTCTCTCGTTCCTTTGCTCGCGATCCTCCTCGAGCCGCGAGGCGTACGCGTGCTCTTATGCTTAATACGATTACATAATCCGCGCTATGCCACCGGCTTCTATCCTCTTACCCGCGGAACGGCTGGAAAATAATTCGAAAGTACTCGGGACTCGCGGACGATTTTCCTTGCGAATTATTGTGCTGTATTCTCGTAGAACGGAATGTAAAATTCCTCTCGCGAAGATGCCGCTCGAACAATCCCATCGCGCAGCTATTTCCTTCCGCCGGAGAGCAACAACGAGGCATCTGTTGCTCACGGATATTATATTCGGCTGCCAAAAAGTAACGGTCGTCCGTACACGCTCGGTTCCACTGTGTTTCGTAACGTTTGCTTCAGGTTCAACGTATCGATTGCGCGCGCGAAACGGTTCCTCGGACTTCGCACCGGAAAAAGTTCCAACTTGCACGATCACGGATCTCGAACGGAGATAGAAGAGCGAAAAGGTGGAGGTAATCGTATCGCAGAGGTGTTGGAGGATTGCCAACCGGCGGGATCGTTAAGTCTCGCGCCTTCTAACGAGAGACAGAGAGGAATCGCAGAAAGAAGGGACACGGGAGGTTAACGGAGGTTGACAGGCATCATGACGATCCGATTGAACTGTCCTTTCTTTCATCCCATACTGGCTGGTATTTTTAGACGAGTTTCGCTACCGGTTGACATTTCGTCGTCATCGATCGATCAGGCCTAAGAACGATTCCGTTACCAGGATCGAATGCTCGTCGGATCGATTAATGGACTTTGCACACCGTACGAAAGCAGCCTTCCGCTGGTAATAATATCGACGTGTCTGATGGTATTGGGAGTACGATGGATGGAGCATAAAAATTGTGTCAACCAAATGAATATCCGAGTAGCAACGGCTTACGTGGATCACCGGTGTGGCAATTGACTTCCTGGCCGTCTAATTGGTGATCGAAGGGAAGCTCTTTCCCTATTTCACGTGTACCGATACGAATCTCTTCGTCCCTTATTATCTTCCACGATTCTGTTTTAATTTCGACGTCGTATAAATACGATGATTCTCTGATTATAAGGCAGACGACATTTAATCAAATATTCATCCAAAGTATCTCGAAATATACGGTTTTAAGTGAATCGTCTAGACGTTTATTATAATTAAAATATAGACGACTCGGTGCTGCAAATAGAAGGACGGGTCCTCCGGTTTTGTGCCGGATAACGCGATCGCAAATATTAATAAAATTCGTGTTACGCGATTCTATATGCGAAACGATTATTTGCGGCACGTCCGCGTGACAATTGAAGCGACCAAGCGGGGAAGTAAAAGGGAGAAGTTGAGAACCGTCGGATGCACCACGAGGTGACTGGTGTTCTGGTGGTGGTCAAATGTCATACGGTGACTCACCATCGGCTCCAAGTGCCTGCTGCACCTTTTGCCACACACACCGTGTGTGTGTGCGATGCACGACGGCTGTGTGCGCGCGTATATATTTGCTCATCTGCATTTGCGCCGCGCCTCAAAGAGGGGCGATCAACCTCAAATTTATCGGCCGTAAACGGCGGCGAAAAAGTCGGCGACCACGCAACGACGTGCCTGATTATTCGCGGCAAGGACGAGGGCGGTGGTATTTTCGCGCCCTTTAAAATATCGACGATCGAATATTCCACGCGTCGAAGAGATGCGATCGTTAATTACATTGATCTTCGTTTCCCGGATTGCGATCATCGACTTTGACGCGATTTAACAAAATCGAGCTTCGATTACGAGGCACTGGTTGCACCAATTTTATTATTACAGTCCTCAGTGTACGTTGCTTTGACAGACGAAAATCTCTGATCGCCTTGAGAAATACCACCCCGCGGTGGTATTTTCGCGCCCTTTAAAATATCGACGCGTCGAAGAGATGCGATCATTAATTACATTGATCTCCGTTCCCTGGATTGCGATCATCGACCTTGACGCGATTTAACAAAATCGAGGGACTTGCACCAATTTTATTATTACAGTCCTCAGTGTACGTTGCTTTGACAGACGAAAATCTCCGATCGCCTTGAGAAATACCACCCCGCGGTGGTATTTTCGCGCCCTTTAAAAAATCGACGCGTCGAAGAGATGCGATCGTTAATTACATTGATCTCCGTTCCCCAGGTTACGATCATCGACCTTGACGCGATCGAACAAAATCGATATTACAATCCTCAGTGCACGTTGCTTCGACAGACGAAAATCTCCGCTCGCTTTGAGAAACACCACCCCGCGGTGGTATTTTCGCGCCCTTTAAAAAATCGACGGTCGAATATTCGACGCGTCGAAGAGATGCGATCGTTAATTACATTGATCTCCGTTCCCCAGATTACGATCATCGACCTTGACGCGATTTAACAAAATCGAGCTTCGATTACGAGGCACTGGTTGCACCAATTTTATTATTACAGCCCTCAGTGCACGTTGCTTCGACAGGCGAAAATCTCCGATCGCCTTGAGAAACACCACTCCACGGTGGTATTTTCGCGCCCTTTAAAATATCGACGCGTCGAGGAGATGCGATCGTTAATTACATTGATCTCCGTTCCCCAGATTACGATCATCGACCTTGACGCGATTTAACAAAATCGAGCTTCGATTACGAGGCACTGGTTGCACCAATTTTATTATTACAGCCCTCAGTGCACGTTGCTTCGACAGACGAAAATCTCCGATCGCCTTGAGAAACACCACCTCGCGGTGGATCGATCCAGCGGATTATCGAAACGCGGGCCACGGAGAAGCCGGGGCAGGAGCAAGGGAAGTCGAACGTCGCGAGGCAGAGGCGAATCGTAGCGTAATTGATCGCGCGGGTCTCGATTTCGCGTTAGCGCACGGTTACGGCCTCGTAGATATGTAACGGGTGTCACGATTGTGCTGGCTGGCACGGAAACGACCGGCAATTCCGTCGCGGTAATTAAATCAGGTAATTAGGGCGGCCCCGGTGGCACGGTGAGAGCATCGCCGCCGCGGCGCGTTCGTGCCGCCGATGTGTCGTTAAACGTCGCCGGCGAGCACCGTTATTGTCAGTTATTACTGTCAAACTTGCCGGGACGTACGTGTTTCCTTGATATTAACGGGACGCTTTATTGACCTATCCGGGGGAGCAGCCTGTCGCTCGACCGATTCTATTTCTGAATTTACGCGACCGCGCGTGGATCCGACTGTCGTTTAGAATCGATCTGCGACCCGGGACGACCAGCGTTTCGGGTGAACGTACGGTTGATGAAAGGGATAGTAGATAGCGGTGGGTGCACGGCCAGCAGCGGGGCAAGGTTGATTGTTTAGGGACACCTTGATTGCGATTCGCATCGAATCGGATGGGACGGTCGCTTCTTTGGTACCCGTCGACCTCGAGGCGGGTTCAAGTTTGACGGATCGACGCTGGATGAGAAGCTTCGAACGCTTCCCGTTCGAAACTTCGAAAGGATATCGTGTCGAGCCGGGGAAACGAATGGTTGATTAATCTAGACGAGATACTCGACGTTTCCTTCGTCCAGTCGCGAGACAGTTTCACGTGGGTCGATGGAAACCGATCGACGCGACAACGGCAACGAGCGCACGGGGGAAACAGGACGGGGAGCGATTTTTCCGGCGTCGATCGCGATCACGTGGATATGTTTATGCGCGCAGTTCGCGCGGAGATTTATGCCGACACCGGTGCACCTTTCTCCCCGCATAGAAATGTCAGTAATGCGGCCCGCGGATCGCAACGTATTGTCGTTAATGAAACGACCCGAAGGGATCGCGCGGTTTCATTTTTCCACGGTGACGTTTATGCGCCGCGAATTGACAGCCCAGTAAATCCTGAACGAATTTCTCGCCCGAGTCTAGCGGCGTGTGCACGCGGAAAGGTCGCGGCGGCGAGATTTGTACGCGGCCGCTTCCAGGATCCGGCTCGAACGCTTTACAGGCCCTTACCAGAAATAGATAACAGGCTAGAGACAGTGCCACTACGTGGTTCGGTCTATTTTAGGGGCGACTCGCGCGTCTCACGGGTGTCGCGAGTATATTACCCCTCGTTAACGGGGCACAGTCAGCGCGTTGGTTACGTTTCGCGACGGACACCGTGGACAAAGTAGTTGCACAGCAACCAGCGATATGCTTTACGACGTGTTCGTTGTCCCAGGTTGTCCCTCCCGTCCATTTTTCGTCCTACAGATCGATTCGAGGGAGCCAAGTTCGAACGCTTCACCAGCCGCTTTCTCACTCGCGATTCCATTCTTATCAATCGCACACCGAAGCCATCGTTTATCAAGAACCCCTCCTCTGTCCGTAATTTCAGACAATAAACGTTTCATTCGAGTAACCGCCACTCAGCCAAGAATCCGCGGGGAAAAAGTAATCGCGTGCCACACGATCGGACAACAATGGCCCCTATCCGAACAAGAAATTATTATCGTTATGATAAACAATTTGCCAATCGTCGACGTGGCACGTTTTAAGAGAACCTGACCACCCATCCCTCTTGTCCCTCCTTCTCTCTCTCTCTCTCACTCTCTTCCTTCCACTCTTGTCCTCTCCGCAACCCTTTATCCTCGTGAGAGTTGTATCACGCACAAAGCGAAGGATCCGCCCGTAATTTCAGCATTGCACAACAATAATGATTCCCGAGACAATGGCTCGTATATATTGGGTGGCAAAAGCGTTTCGCGTGGGCCGGGCATCGTGCAGGTAAATGCACACACGGATGCACACGCCGGGCCCGTGAGAAATTATTACCGTCCACTCTCGCGAGGCCGTCGCGCGAACGCGCGATACGAGAAATTCTGTTGTCTTTCCGCCCGTGAATAACTCCGTGCAGCTTGAAATTAATCGCCGAGCGATCTTAATAAGCGCGTTAATGAGCGGAGCTCGCAGTGCGCCCAACCCCCCTCGCAGACGTCTCTTTAAACGATACTCCCGCTGACAACCCTCGCCCGTTTTAATAACTATTTTATCCTTAATTAAGCCGCACTCTCTCTTTCTCGCCCTCTCTCTCTCTCTCTCTCTCTCTGCACTTTCCCTGAATTCGAGGGCTCACGCTTTGGTTATTGGGATCATCGAATCATCGATTGCTCGCGATGCGACGCCATTTTAGGGATCAGAGGTAACAATAAGAAGGGTTAGGTTCGCGTTACGTGGAGAACTTAAAGAGTCACGTCTCTCGTGGGACTCGACGTGCGACGAAGAGTCGAAAAGCAAAAACGCCGCAGCTGACGCGAAAGAAGCCATTACCCGAGGCGAGCCTTCGGAGAACGGACCCACAGAATGTGACTTATTACCATGTCACTCGTTATAGCGGCCAGTCAGCCATTATCCTTCCGCTTTTTCCCTCTAAATAAACGACGTTAATTCGTCTTAATAAGGCACATCCGGGAATACGCGATCCTCGTTCCTCGAAATCCCTCGAAAAGGGCACGGATACGCGGCGGTGCGTCGCTTCTTTCGGCTTGGTAGCGGTCCGTGCGAGCTGTTCGCAGCGAAACGATACAGGATGGCGCATACCCGAAAGATGGGACATTGATACGGCTTTATGTCGTGGAACTTGCACCTTTGGGGGCATAATTGCAGTTCTCAACGCGACTTCTCGCTCTGTTTGCCGCGTCGCAACCACCTACGTTCCCAATCCAAGGTTTCGAATCGCTTTACGATGTTTTATTCGCGAGATCGTTTTCGCAGATTATCAAATGGAGAGAAGCTGAAGTGAATCGAGAATGTATCCCGGTTTTATCAGTAACCCAGCGGACAAGTTTAATCGAAGCGAAAGCGAGGGCTATCGGGACGAGTGTAGGTGGATGCTGGAATCATAACCGAGTGGCTGCTACGTGGCTGTGGACACGGTATACATCAAGGTTTCGTTTTACTTCACGGTGGTCAGAAAGGACAAGATTTAGTAACGATAACCTCGGAGCGTTATGTTTTATGCGGTTACACGTGCGCGAGGGAGTACAATGGAGAAACGACGGAGGACAATGATATGCACGTGACAAATCGCGAAAAGCGTTGATCGGGTATCGCGCATTAATGGACATCGTCTAAGGATCGAGATCGTATATCGAACGAAGGTGTTTTCGCACGGTACAGAATAGATTGATCTAGCGCGCGCGATATACCATCGAATCGTTCTTCAATTTGCCGCGACGCGAAGCGTTGAATCGAAAAATAAATCAAATTTTTTAATCATGAATGAAATTCGTGTTTTTTTTGTCCGCCCATCGCTCCACGCGCATCCTCGAAATCGTCCAATCGCGGACTTTTACCAACGATTAATTTCCCACCTGGAGGGCACGCATTTTCATCGCGTGGAACGCGCGCGGCGCCGAGCTGATGCAACGTTAATTATCGAGGCTGGAAAGGTCGTCGTTACGGCCGTTTGCGACAAAGCGGAAACAGCCGGGTCGGAATTAGACTCTTGAAATGAATATTTCATCGAGCCGGCGGGATACCCGGGGATCGATAACTCATTAATAGCAAGTAAGATGCAGACGCGGAGTGGCGTGCGCGCACACACGTACGCGTGCACACGCCGTGAAATTTCACCGGGATAGCTTTATCATTAATCACGAGTTTCGGTGTGAATTAGACTCAATTACACTGCCGCGAGTAATCCCGTGCAAACCGAGTATCCATTAATCGAGTTACCTGGAACTTCAAACTCGGGCGAGCGGTAAAGTTCGTCTGCCATTAAAATCAAGAGTGGTTTAATTTCTCGCTGCTCGACTGGCTTCAACGAGCAGCCTTCCCTTCCTTTTTTCCCACCCTCCCGCCCCCCGCCCTCTATCGTTTTCACGGCGATCACGAGTTTTGCTTCTTAGCCGGGACGCGATTCGTCAGGTTTCCGCGGGAAATGAGCCAGAAACAACTTGCTAATCGATGCCAAGCTCGACGAGAGGGTAGTTAGTTATGTTCAGTCATTAAACTATTAACTAGGGGAAGAAACAGTAATTACATTTCGCGCAAATCTTTTCCTCTTCGTTGATACACGTTCGTTAATTAATTTGCGTCGTGCTCCGGATACGAAAAGAACTCTTTTCACGGTTAACGAGTTAGTCGAGGGGTCAAGATGAAGATATCTTCGACCCCCTATGATGGCCTGAAACACGACCCCGTTGTGCGCGAGTCCGCCGTGGGATTCAGGTTTTGTAAACGATGCCCTCGGTTCGTACACAGGCTCATTCAAGAACTGGTCGCAACACCGCAAACCGCCGGCTTTCATCGGCCACGCACGTTTTCCGCGCGTGTAACTACGCACACGCGCGCGGCGTCACGCGTGAACAAGGGACAGAGAGACGCGGAGAATCGAAATGGCGAGACGCGGGCACGATCTACGATCCGCACCATACAGTGTGGCAAACCTTCTACAAATGCGAATGGTAACTGGATCCAGTTGAGATTGCGATTTTGTTTCACCCCCTCAGGGTTATCGACACAGCTATCGAGGAATAGAACTTTTACAGATCTCAATAAGAAAACAGAAATCTTGCAGTGCGATCAAGCTGATTATATATTTGAAATTTGAAGATTTCTATGAGAAATATTGAATAGTAGGCTGAAGAGGGCCATCTTCTTCAGCGACCCTCACTGGGGCCTTGCCTAAACATTTCGGATGGCCCATGGCGTGGTGGGTGTCCTCGAGGCTGATACGAACGACCAAAGAAGGCGTTATTGTCGAAATAAAGTATTCTATTCGAATTTATAGGAGCACCGCGAAATTCATCCCCTTTAAAGCAATTCTGAATCGACGGGCGAACATCCTGTCTCGCGGCACGTCGATGAAAAACACGATCGTATCGAATTCCGAGCAAACCTAAAACCGATTTCGCTGCGTCGTGCGTCCATATTTCATCCGGTCAATCCTGTTACTTTTCAAACACACGCGGTGGAAAGGGGCCCGCGAGAGCCCTCGTGCAGCCGCTATTTGCGTCGCGGCAGGCAATGCTCGCGATCTATTATGTATCAAGCTCAGATGTGTATATCACCGTGGCCTACAGGACAATGATAGATCAATGCGACACGCTCGGATTAATGGGCTGTACGGTTACACGTGTACACGGGGGCCAGGCGTTATCTGCCGCTCGTATTTTCCCCTCGAGCACCCTTTCCCTCCCCCGGTTATCGTGGCCCGCGTTTCTACGCCGAAAGCCCGAGTTTCCACGTGGCTTCGGAGCCGTCCCACCGTTTTCTCGTCGTCGCAGCAACCTGTGGTCTCGAAAGCGTGACCATTCCGTTTCCGAACGCTATCTCGCGGCCTTATTTATGGGATCCTTCGTGCTAATTAACAAGCGCGTTTAACTTCGATTTCGAACGACCGCGGAACGACTTTTACCCGAGCGACAAGCAAAAATAAGCTTTCTCACAGCCTGAGAACGTGCAACAACGGTTCTCCCTGACGCGCGTGGCTTTTTTTTCTACCCGAAAACGAGCTAATTTCTGGGGTCTGTCGCGGTGGTGTCATCCCCCGTAGCGTCCACGTCGATGCTCGAACGGTAACGTCGCTCTTCCTTTCTCCATTCGTCGGTTCGGATCTCGCGAACGGAGGGAAAGAGAGAGAGAGAGAAAGAGAGAGTATGTGGGCGAGCCTGGAGCGCATCTGCATAATCGTACGTAAATTGCACGAGACATCGCGCACGGTAATATATTGCGACGCGGAGGGCCGCGTTCATATGCAGGATATGCGCGGATCCACGCTCACGCGCGCGTACGCGGCTACGCGTTCTGTTATACATACGTTGTATGGTACACCACCGGCAGTTTAATTCAGTTAGTGGACACGGGACGGAAGAAAATGTCATCTCTTCGTCGATGAAGCCTTTCGATTTAATATCTCGATCAGATAGAGCCAATGGCAGATCGCAAAGGTCGTAACGACGAATCGTTATTAATTTTACGCATCGACAAGATACGCGGAAAAGATGGTGTTCATCGTACAGAATAGAACAATGTGGTTTCACTTACCACCTTACCACCGTCTGGGGATTTTCGAAGCGTCTGCAAGATTACTTACCTGAAACATAAAACAAAGAGGAATATGCAAAAACGATATCGATGTAATTCAAATAATTCTGAATCGATTAGAAAGCGAACCGGAGGCGAGTTCGTTAGCGTGTCTGTGAAACGAACGGCGAGGGGGTGAGTTGTGGCGAGCGTCAATAATTTTATGTTAATTATATCAATTCTGTCTCCGCGCCGCATTAGTACCATATGCATTACTACAGTGGAACAATGCAGCCACAGGGAATGCACCAAAACCCTGCTCGCATCGGGAACTCGATGTTTCAGTTATAACTAGTTCCGAATTGGTATACAAGTAGTCGAGAATTGTTGATTAATTGTTGATTAATTAGCAGAACGAACCGCTAATATCCAGTAATCACGTTAATCGTGTCGTTCCGTTCCAACGAGGCCATCGACCATTATTCGGTTCGAAACGACGAAACGGTGGCGACGATTCTTCCAAGAATTACGCTGCTAGGTAAACAAAGAGTTGACGCGAGAAACGAAGGCCCAAGGATCGGCACCGTCGACGACGCGATGGTTTTCCAATATCCGATGCATTCCTAACAAACAGACGGGCATAAAGGAGGGTTAATAGGGCGGTGACGCGTCGCGACTTCAATTACCGCGGCCTTTACGCCCTTTCAGCCGGGCAATGGGCAAGCACCACCCTCGGTTCGTACGCGGCGCGCACCGTAAATGAATTTCGCAATAAAGTAGCGACGGGCAAAGGGTGGCAGTAAAATGAAATAAAGCGGCATCGTCGCGCCTCGTCTTTATGCTCGGTTTGGTCCGCGGCGTTTCGCGCATAATAAATCACCGTCGCGTCCGCGGCGACGCGCGCCTAGAAATCGCTAGACGGCCGCCGGTTTGCGTGAAAAATGCTTACGCGAGCGTACGATAAAGGACGCGGGGACAAAGAACCATCGGGATAGACGAGCCACTCATGCGAACGAGCGTCGTTGCTGATTTTATATTCACCAGGGAAACTACTGCTTTCGATTGTTCTCCGTTTGAAGAACTTTTCCTACCCTTTCCTCCGTCTCTATCGTCTCCTTTCCATTTTTCTTTTGTTTCCTCGCTCCTCGCTTTCTGTTTCCTCTTTAAATTCAACGGCCGAGCGAGGCTACGGTGACGTTCGAAAGCGTAATCCGAGGATTATATTCGATTGTGCGCGGGGCCCGGCTGATTTCAATGGTGGACCGAGCGCTGCGATGTATTTTACAGCACTCGAGCGGAATCCACGAGTTCCCGATAGAATTTACACTTTGCGCAATTACATCAATTAAATGGTATAACGTAAGAGTGGTACTCGTGCAAACGAACCTCGATGTTCTCGAATTTCGATCGTTCTTGGTCTTCGAAGTTCTTCCGAAATCGCGCGCAACCGTTTTCCTTAGAACGATCGTACGAGATGATCCGCGACGGAAGCGGTTCAACAATTTTAGACCGTGTAGCACAGAGATTCTGCTCGCGAATAAACCCTCGGACCGAACGTTTGGATCGCCCGATAGAATGCGGAGCCTCGTGTTTTCGCAAGCGTTCCGCCGCGTTTTCGCGTGCGTTTATCCAATTACGAGACCGCGGGAGACGTGCACAATCGAAAACCGAGCGCCGTGGCGGGCGAATGAAAACGCGTGTTCCAGATAAGCAAACGAGCCGCGTGTCACACACAAGTGTTGTTAAAACAGTCGCGAAACTTTTCGCGCGGGGACTGCGGGCCGCGGCAATAACTGGGCACGTTCCACTCGTTATCGGTGGTTAGCAGATAAAGTAATATACCTGTTTAAATAATGCCCGCCCCGCATTCCTTTATGACATTTATCGGTTCATATATTCCGGCGCAAAAAATTATCAACGCCGCGCGGCGTTCCATTATAATTTCGTTCGCGTTTTATCCGCGGAATTATATTCCCCGTTTCGATTGAGGGATTGCGTGGCGAGCGAGATTGCGTTTCACGCGTAGGAATGCATTCCGCGATCGAACGGATTCCCCTGTTGTGAAATAAATATAAGTAGGTAGGCGGGCGGAGCTCGTTGCGTTTTTCAAACGATTTTTAGAATCACTATTTACAACGCTTCAACCGGTTCACTGCCAATTACGAGGTATCTCGTAGCGAGTAGTCGTACTTTGCGTTACTAGTTTAGATTGGTTGCGGTTCGTCACGAAATAGGTGGAAACTTCAAACTCTGAATCGAAATAATCGAGGACATTGAATATTTCTTCTCGCATGCTAACTGCAGATGCTCGTCTCGCGGTAAGTGTTAGAATCCAGGAGAATCGATGATGTTTCGAAAGAGCGAAGAGGTTAGGGATTACCCGGGCAACGGGCTCCACCAATGCGCGCGCTCGTTACTCGCTGGTTCACGGTTTCAGCCAGACGCGCGTCGCGTTGCTCGGCGAGTGCGTGTGCGCAAACGCGTGTAAACACGGCCGCGGCGCGCACGCGGACCGTTTGGATAATGGCACCGCGCGCAATTACGCGGCCGTGCGACGCGACGCGATACGTTTTTCGCTCGCGAATCCCTTCTCGCATTGAAGCACCAGCCTCCGGTTTCGCTTCGACTTCAATGAAGCCGAACCGAGCGTGGCCGGTGTTGTTATTTGTTCATTGAAACGTTTCAAGTTCGTTTCCCATCGGTAATTGCGGTGTTCGAGGTTAAGAGCTACCGAGAACTGCCACTTCCTTTGCTGGAAATGCTTATCGCCGTCGCTCTGTAATATACAGCGTCGCTCTGGAACTTTGGAGCACGCGATACGACTTCCAGCGAGTCGAACGTTCCTACGAGCCAGCGAACGGTTCGTCGAAAAGAGCGATACGAATTGATACGTTCGTTATCGACGCCTCGATTGACGAAACGGAGTGTTGATCTTCAGAAGCCAGAGAACGTGAATGCACGTGAATTCCAAAGCGATTGTTCACGTGATTTCGTTCACGAGGAGCGATAAGCGTCGCGATACACCGTGGAAAATGTACGATTTCCAAAACGGAAGCCTTGAAACGATTAAAAAATTATAGCAGTGGCAATTCTTAACAAGTAGCTACACTTCTCTCGTAAAAAGCATCGACTCCCAATAATTTCTGACGATTACAGTTCGTCGTTTCAGTTGAAAGGGTTGGTAATCGAAAAAAAACCTGCGTCGGATTCAACCGGTACCAACGAAATTTATTCAAATATCCCTCGTTGAAACGGAATAGAAGAAAAGTGCTCGTGGAATCCGCGCAAATATTTCCGGATCCGTCGTTTCCACGGCAATCGCAACCATCGCGATTACCTCGAGAATCGACGACTGGGCGAAATCCCTGGTGAACGCGAGGCGAGCACAAAGGTCCCCGCGAGGACAGCGTCAAAGGCGTAGCCTCGGAGTCCGCGACGAGCTAACGGAAGCGGTAAATTAGTCAGGACAGAAATCTTCTATTAATATTCCAGCCCCTTCCTCCCGTCTTCCCCGGTCTTTTCTTCCTCTCGTCCCGTCGTTTTCTCCTCACCTCGTGGCGAGTGCCGCGAGTGTCCATTAGAGACGCACTCCGCGGACGGAGCCGCGTTCTGCCTTTCGTGTTCTCCTCCGGAGAAAAAGGAGACCTCGAAACAGGCCTGCGAATATCGTCCACGCGTATAGGGCGTTGGGGAAGTAACCGCGGGAAATTCAACCCTTTCACGCTGTCGCGAAACAGGGGAGAATGAATGTAGGAGGAATCATCGACGTAATTTGAAGAAGATGATAACCAGCGAGATGCTCTCGAGAAGACGCGTTAAAAGATTCGCGCGCAATGGTTGTTCGCAGAAGAACAGCGAAACGCTGGAGAACATTTTGTTTTCGCACCCTGTAGAACGTGATGAGCTGTGCTCGAGCGAGAGCGAAAATCCGACGGCGCGGAACGGATTCGTTCGTCGTGGTTCGTTTTAATCGAGCGAAACTCTCGCGTGCAATTTGTAGCCGCTAATTATAATTGCGCTAATTAATCTGGTTGCGTAATTAAGTAAGAGCGCGAACCAGCACGATTATTCTGTGATTGCTTATCTACCATCGGAACAGGCACCGTTCACGCTCGCGCACGCTTCGCGCGTTGAAAAATTTCACGCGTTACGCGGAAATCACCGACAAGTCGGGCCCTGCGCCAGGTCCCCCCGCGCCAATAATCATTCTCCCCAAGTCTGTATACCAGTTACGGGATATAATACTCCTGAAAACAATTTTCTGAACAGTGGAAAACCTGAAACATCAATCGAATGGCAATTCATGGTGGACTCGGTGGTGCAACAGCCGATAACGCGGTGACGAGAGAACGCAGAAGAGGTGAAATTGCGGGAGAACGAAGGTGGATGGAAGATGGAAGGGTTGAAAGAGGGCAGGAGGAGCGGGACACGGTAGAGGGATCGAGATGACGAGCCGCGGTCGTCCTTCCGACAGGATAATTCGACCTTTTCCTTTTCCTCGGTCATTCAGCTCCGGCGTTCAGTCCAGATTTCGCGTGGCCGGTGCTTTCAGCCTGTCGGACGGCGAGGAAATGCAATTTGTAATTTACCGTGCGTTCGTAGAAACGTAATGATGATTCATACGCGGAAAGGGATTCGTCTCGGTCGAGCGACGCTCGCGAAAACCCAGGAATATCTCGCTCGTTCGCGAGCTAGCCTGGCCTAGCCACGGCTTGCGTAAATTCAAGCGATTGAAACCAGCGAGGCCAGTTCCCTCGCGCCTCTAAAACCACCGACGAAGTCCGAGTCATGCTGCTTGAACTTGCTTTATTTATCGTAACAACTTGTTCCACCTGTGCATCGTTAATTGAGAAAGTCCAGGGTATATTATGTCGATGGCTCCAAGTTATTACAAACCGAGCCACTCTGGTCTTCGTGAATTCCTCAAGTTTTGGTATCAGAGCCTGTCGATCGATGGTTAACTTTATGAGAACCGAACCATCCAATTACACGGAATCGATAAGTTTCAGAGTGACTCGTTTCGCGTCAACTATGATTAAACCGTCCTTTTTTACATCGCCGTAAAAAGTTGAATCAGTGGGACTTGTACACCCGTGGCAATCTGACGTTTAATCATCCACATTTAAAAGTAGTTCGACTGCTGGAAAGGCGGACACGATTTTCTGGTAGACTGCATATCGTGGAAAGTGGCAATTAGTAACGATATTCTTGCGATGATGTGCGAGACTGGTTACCAAAGTTGAACGCACCGCGGTGACTCATTTATGATCGTCGGTTATTTATGTATGACAGGAAATCATGTAATTAGCATAGACAGCATTAAACTCTACCATCGATTATTACTCGGTGATTAAAAAGTATAAAAAATCGAATATCACGCGAAAACAGTATATAATCCAATCCACGTCTAACGTAATTTCTTTTTCCTCACTTGATTTCATCCGTCACGTTACACTAGCTTCTCTGAAACACTGGACGTGAGATTCGTATGCATCATTGCGCGCAAATTAAGAGCTCTTTATCTTAAACGCTTCCTAAGAAGCCAAGAACACCACAAAATAGCTACGAAAACAGCGGAGCGTGACAAAGATGTCAAGCCAATAAAATCCGATGAATTTTGACAAATTTTCATTCCATTTCTACAACCTTAACTCCATTATAATTGAGAACCGAGTAGTTTGAGATCCGCGTTACTTTTTTTTTCTCGTGGAAGTGATAAAGGAAGAGCATTGGAAAAGAACGCAGTCCAGTTCATAATGGAGTATCGCGACGATACGTGGGGCCCGTTGATTCACCGCAATAATGAGGAAGTGGACGCGGGGATCCTTGTCTAGAAGGATATCGCGCCTATTATGAAACCACTAAACCGCAAAAAGCTAATAGCACTTGTCCGGATGCGTGGTACGCGCAATTCTTTTTCCATCCCCAGCTCCATTTTTCTCCTATTCCCAAACCGAACAACGAAACAATGTCCTCTTCGCGTTGCACCAACGAACCGTTAATATCAACGTTTCACGTTTCTTGCTCGGCTACGATCGACCATCCGCGTTTTTAATCTCGATTCGAGTATCTCCGCGATCAGAATAACGGACGCGGAACGAGAGCTCTCGTCCGCGTAAAGAAAATATTCTAATCGAATAAAATATCTGAATGCAAAAAACTTTGATTAGCTCCGCGGATAATCTAGCTCGACGTCTCTGATCGATCTCCGCGCGGTGGAAATGTTTTATTCAATGTGTCTCGCGCTTTGAAGAATTTCCAACCAGTTTCCTAAAAGTCCCCAGTCGGGGCTAGTCGACGCGATCATTCAAAACTTACGTAAGGAGCAATTATCGTTCGACGGAATCGTTCAACCAAGAAATCCATTCCTCTTATCACGCGGAAAATATCTGTTCCCATCGGCAGCCGTTTCTATTCGAGGACTATTACCTAAATACCGATCGCAGAGACGACTCGTGTCCCAGCTGCGTAACGGGCAAACGTTCGCCCCGGGTATGCGTAATTTGAATAAATTAAAATGCCGGACGGCTCGATTAAATATTCATACGATCGCGCCTTAATGCGCCGGTAAACGCTTCGAGTCGGATGAAGACACCGGGTCGTACGACGATTCTCCGCGAGAACGAGCATTTCGAGCGTGACTACCAGGATCGAGTCGTGACTAAGCGGATAACGTAGGTACGAGCTCTTCTGGGTACTCGAGATCGTGATTTCTACTCGCGCTCGATTCATTAACGCCATCGACGACGACGGTGTACACCTCGCGACCCGTTTACCCACATCTAATCAGGTGCCTTTCCAACTTTTCGAGCCGAGGAACGTTTAACGATCGTTTAATTGGCTGCTTTTTACGTCAGGAGCGTTCGCTCGCGATTTTCGTCATTACCCGAGAACCAGTTGGATTTTCTCAGTTTCTGTCACTTTATCAGACACGGCGTGACTATTTTGATTATGGCAATTCGCTGGGATTCACGTTCGCGCGTAGCATCGATCTCGGACAAAGTCCGCTTCGACCACGAATCTTCGATCGAAAACTGGTTCCAACTCAACAGTTTTTCAATTGAATTCGCCCTCCACTTGCGCATTTTCGATTTAAATCCGGGTTTTGTTTGTAAAAACTTGCACGAAAATTTGCATTCCGTTTCGCGAAATTTGAATAAAAGTCCATAGTTTGTCCACAGCATTTCCATTAAAGCCAGCGTTTGCGTTCGGTTTTATTTTCAATCGAGAACCGGCCGCTACTCCCGGCGAACGAATTACCCAGAAAAATGAGACGCGAATGGTGAAACAATTCGGCTGCGTTCCGTAGCCGTTGGTCAACGGAGATTTATTAACACCGCGTGCATTATTCAAACGTAATTAATCCGACCGTAAAAAGCAGGTAACATCGAGCGCAGAAAATCGTTGCTCCTCAATCGATGCGTGCAGGAATGTCTCGATAATTCGAAAACGCGGTGCGTTTATGCGATAAAAATCGATGAATCCGCGAGGTGCATCGCGGCTAAAATAATTCAAACGGAAAACAAGATAATCTCCCATTAAATACTTCGCGATTACACTTGGACGCTTTCCTCGCGACGTCTCCGCGCAAGAACGAACTTTTCTGTAACGAAACGCGCGCTAATTTCGCGATCGGTGCAGCGTAAGGGTTTACACCCCTTCGTGCGCTGCATCATCTTACGCTTGACGCGCATCCGGGCTAACTGCAGCGTGGCGCTAATTTTATTGAGAATATTTCAGCGCTGTAGACCGTGTTGCGGTTGTGCCACAGGGTTGTCTGGTGTGTCTAGCCCCGGAAAGTTATGTTGCGTTGTAACGTTGGATGGCTGACGCTCGCACATGACTCGCGCAACCCCCGTGCGTCGTTCGCCAAGCGTTAGTAAGCGTCAACGCGAGTTACGAGCGCGCACAGTCTGTACCGCACGCTCGAATCCAACGCGTCTGCCTTTGCTAATTGCGAATCAGGAATTAAAGCGTGCAGGATAATGAAATTCGATGATTGTTTCCCACGGAAACGGGTCTCGCGTTCTCGTCGATGCCCTTCCCCGCGAACTCGTTGAAAAAGACAGCGCATCCGGTGTTTTCGACGCGACGCTAATTCCTCGTCAAAAGAAACGGCTAACGCGAACCAGCGGAAAATCAAAGCGCGCGCCAACGCGCGAAGATCGATCCTCGCGAGTGTCAAAGAGAGCCATCCTCCACTTGGTCGACGGTAACAAAGGGAGGCGGCGTTCAAACGAGCGGCCCGCGATTTCCTCGAAGAGCAGACCGTTTCCGCTGAACCGTTCACGAGAAGTAAGTGACTGGGCAAACGAAGACGGTGCAAACGAACAACGAAAGTAGCCGCCGTGAAAAGGTTTCCGCGCGCCACGCGCTACCGTTTGAGGGCTGCGACCCGCGTTTCCAACCCCCCGTTGGTACAAAAAGAACACGCACGGCAGCTAAAATATCTTTCCGCCTGTACTTTTTCAATTTTTCGATCCCAACGATCCTGCTCCCAACACAATGGATGGCTACCGTTCCACCCCCGCGCGAAACCTCCGCAACCTTCCCACGGAGACCCACGAAATTGCCGTGGAGCGACGCATCAGGCACTCGCATCACAAACGTTCGTCGCTTATCCGTCCGTGCGCATCCCAGCGTCGAACGGTGTGAATCGAGGAGGGAAGACGGGGGGCAGAAAAAGGTACCGAGCGAGTATCGCGGGGGTAAAGAAAGGGAAGGCAGCGACGGCGAGACGTTCGCACGCAGGAGAGCTGGCGTCGTCTAGCGGTGGTATCGGTATAATTTTGTAATCAAACAACCCGATGGACGCCTGTTTAAGGCTCGGGACAAGATGCTGACGATGGCGCGGTGACGTCCGCGGCGCGCGCACGGCACCCTGGAAAATCCGGTCGAACCGGACGGCCGTAGAGGGACCAGGCGGTGTGCGTGCCTTCGTGTCGGCGCACGGGTTCGCCTCTATCGAGATCAAAGGCAGGCGAATCGCGACAAAGAAAGCAATCGTTCCACTTTGGACGAAGGATGGGCGCGCGGTGACGGGGTTGCCTCGCCTCGCATCCCCGCCGCCCCCCTCTCACCCCCTCGCGTGGCCTGAAATCGCGCGAAGGTGTACCCGGTGATGATCGTTAGGGCGATCGAGCATCGTGACGACAAAAAGGGAAAGTCGTTTGTTTGCCGTGGCTCTTAATGGCCGGCTACGGCCGAGTTCGTAATTGGCGCGCGCGTTGCCCCGCGTTGCGCGCCCTCCGCGTTTCTTTATCCCACCCCTCTTCTTCACCTTTTCGTGCCGTACGCGTCTCCCGTGCGAGGTGCGACGGACGGGACCAAACTCGATACCCGCGCCACGCGAATGTACAAGGCAAGACAATTCCGGTAGAAAAGTCTCGCTTCGCGGAATTCGATTGCTAGTCGCGAGAGGCGATGTTCGACCGTGCGTACGTGCAAAGTACTGATTACTACCCGCGAGAGACGGTGTTCCGTTGCACGTACGGGGCAAACACGGGGATTATACAAATTGGTTTCGAACCCTGGGATGAGCGACCGGTATCGCAGGCTCGAAAAAATCTGCTCATGAAAAATCGTGTCTCGTTAAAATAAGCCTCGAACCCCTGGGGCAACTGCAGAGTATTACGCGCAACGTGCACCGCTATTTCACTCGAGACCATAAGTATCAATAATTGGCTAATCAAGTTGTATATTAACGTCGAGTAATCAATGATCGGAGGAATATTTCCACGACGACGGACGGATGGCGGACGGTGGATGAACTCGCTTCGAAATCGTTTCCTCCTTTGCTGCAGGAATCGTGTTTATCGTGTCGGTGTAATTAGAATACATCGCAACCCTTCGTCGATTACAATGCGCGGAGGATTACAGCGGGCTTCTGTGCGGCTCGAAGCGTGCACCCGCGGTGCAGAAACCTGCTCGATTATAATTATTCATAATGAATCGAGTGCACGAGAAGGATTACATCGGAATCGTTATTTGAAAATCGCTTAACGTTATCGTCGAATCGATCGAGCGCCGCTCCTTTTTTATCTCGCGTGCAAAATTGATCGTCCACGGCGAACGGTGCGCCGCGTCCATCGCTAAATCCGTCGGATTCGACGCGATTGTTATAACATACCGTATTAAGTCTATTCCGAGGCCGTGGCTCGATATTCGACCATAATTCCGATCGCCGCAGGTGGTAGTTGCGGAGCGTTAATTATTAATTTATCGACAGAATGATCCACGCCCGACCGTTTTGCTTTCAATAATTCCGCAGCAAGATGATTACGGCCAATTAAAGATGAGGTTGAAGCAACGCTGCGCCGGATTTAATAGGTGATTCTCGATGTAATTGCGAGAGGATATTAATGGTATTAATTGGAATAATTACTCTTTTCCCAGCGCACAATAATTATTTAGTCCGGCGATGATGCGCTCGAGGATAATTACCGACGAGGAAAAATGTTTCAGGAAGACGGCGCTGATCGATTTCGCGTGAACGTTTGCGTACGTTTAACGAATAATATCGACATCGTGACGAGTCAAATAATTGCGGATGTGTACGAACGTCAGCGAGCCCGATCTTTTCGCGAGCGCGACATTTCTTTCGACCGCCGCTCGCTCTCGCAATCTCGCGACTGATTTCGTTCTTAACGTCGTTATTAAACAATGCCCCGAGATTTCACGCTGCAGGCCTACAAATATATCCTTCTACGTGTCGTTCCCCAACGCGCGCGCTGTGAGAAAGTGCGATCGAACCGCGCGGCGGCAGGGAAACCGGAATACAATCGCCACGCTTGTTTTCAGTACGTGCGCTCGCGCCTTTTAATAACGCAACGATAGACGCGCGCGATAAGCTGATATTAAGCCGCGCCACGGTTGCGAGCGCCGTATGAAAAACGTGGGACAATGCCACTGTTCGGCGCGACTTGAACGTGAACTCGAGGCAAACGAAATCCAAGACGCTCCTCCCCAGCAGGAATTAAGCCGCGTTTCGTTTCTTTTATTACGCCACGCTCGAGGTAGTCGAGGAGACGAAGGAGGAGGCATCTTAGACGCTGATTAATTAAGCGAGGAGCAATTGACCGCGCGCACGGAGCACTCGAAGGTGCTGATAATCAAATTTACTGGTCCGATTGTGCGCGAAATTGGAGAAACGGCGGCTGGTTATCGCATAATTATTGATTAATTATAATACAGTAATAGCGAGCGAACCAGAGCACACGGACAGATACCGACGAGCGTGGAACGTGGCTCTTTAAATCGATTCAGCCGCGTCTATTTGCGTGTCCTATATAAGAAGGAACGTTTCATTCAAGAACCCGGCGATAACGTATTATTCTTGAAATACGTTATCCGACTTGTCCTTCGACCTTTCACTTTTCCAAACGATCCAATAATTTCTTATCTTCCTATCGAATGGCTTCCAATTCATCTCGCGCGTGCAACAGGCCTTAATACGATCGCATAAATAAGCAGAACGAGTCCAATAGATGATAGAGATTAATTCATTGTCTGGTATAACCTGCTCCGATATCGTTCATTAAGTCTCCTACTTTTATCAAGTACGAACGCATAAATACTCGAGTGAAAATAGTATTCTCTCGTGCTGTCGTAAATTTTATTCGTTCGAACGCGAGGAAATGCCACCTACGACTCTGATTACACGAGTACGCGATGAAACTTTTCGGGAAAAATCATCGTTTCTGCCTTGCGAGCGAATCGAACCTTAGTTGACACAAGGGGGATGAAACGCGCGGAAGCAATTTTATTGTTTCCCCATCACGGAGAGCGATCTGAAAAGGAAACTCATTTGAACCGTCGCTCTTTTTAACCCTTTGCGCTCGAGAGGCGACTCTCAGTCGCCACGATGTTTCATACAGCAACTGTAGTTTTCCATCGACCGATTTCAGGTTTTCAAGCCTCGCAAAAATGAATTCGTCGGGTGAAATTAGCTCGAACGAAGGTGAGATTGATGCATGATTAGTTGCATTAACGAAGAAATCAGCGATAGAAAAGAATGATGCGCGATCGAGAAACCCGTCGAGCGCAAAGGGTTAACTCCTACTCGTTTCTGCGATGTTAAAACTAAGCGAATTTAAAGACCGCCAAACAGAGCGGCTGAACTTATCCAAACGAGAAACCGCTCGAACGGCCGAAAAAGAAACGACACCGGCAGGAATCTAATTACGCCCGTATTACACAAACTTGCCAGCGCGAGAAATAATCGCGCGTACACATTAAAACCGGACATGGGTGCCGTGGTGCTCTTATCGAGGATACGTATATTAGCCGGTGTAGTAGGCACGTAGCGGAGAGGCAGGCCGCGGTGTATCGAGGTCGACCGGTTCTCCAACAGCCGTCAGCCGTTAAGGGACATTGCGACACACGCGCGAGCCACGGTTCTCCCTCGTTCTCTCTTTTCAACTCCTTTTCCCGCCTCTCCACCGCGCCGCTTCTCCCTCGTCTTTTGCGCCGCGCGAGCCGCGCAACTCCGGGAATTGCAAATAAATTGTTATTAGCTCCGCGCTGCCGCTTGCTTACCCTTTTGCCTCGCTGGCGACCTCGACGATTCGAGCATCCGACTTTTTACCGTCTACGATCTCTTTTGTATCGTCGTCGCGGCGAGTTAGAATCGAACGTTCGAAATTTTCATAATCGATCGGAGCGTCTCGCGAAGAACCTCGCGTTTCGCGTTTTGGAGAACGTTTGGGGCCCGTTTTTGATACTGTTTGAGCGTCGAGGTGATTCGTTGCTGGATCAGCAGCGACCAGTGGACGATGAATGTTTATTAGGTGGCTGAGCGACGATGGGGTTTCGTTAATTGGGTGAGCCGTACAGACGCAAGTGCATTCACCGCTTGGAACCGATTTCGAAACGTTCTCTCGAGCGAGCGAGACATTCGAAGCAACTGAAAAACAATCAAAGAATTACGCAATGTCTTAACAATCAACATGTACGTCATTGTCCCCACTAACCGACATTCTGCGCCGCCAAACTATCTACCTTCCAGCTGACACGATCGGTCGTCTATTTTAACGCTCGCGTTCGAGTCACCGCGACACAGCCACCGGTAGTCGAGAATATATCGGCCATTTTTCCCAAGCTAACCTCGCTGGTCGCTATGTTTAACCGGGGAGACCAGTAATTTTTACTTTCCATTTCTTCTCCTTCCTTTTTTCATCCCCTCCTCCTCCACCGCCGCCCCTTTCCTCTAAATCAGTGTTCCCCAAACTTTTCTCAACGCTGAACGCTTTTTAAGTTCGACAATTTTCCAAGGGACGCTAGAGCAAATTTGTGAAACGCGCGACACGCAAAAAAGGCGGATGTTCTAAGGCGTTGTTCTACTTTAACCTGAATTTCGTAATTTTTTGCGGAACACTTGGCAATCGTTGGCAACAGTTTGGGAAACGCTGCCCTCAGCGAGATGCTGACACGCGACACAGGGACGACGCACGTTCGCGGAATCGTAATTGGGCTCGATCGATGAAGTTATCGCAAGAAATAGTCCAGGTAATTAGCCCGCTCGATAATTAGCGGCGATCCCGTCGAAAGAAGAAGAAAGAGAGGAAGCGAGGCGAGCACAGGCAGGAAATTGACGGGAGTGATATATATATATATTTTTGTTGGCGCCCGTCGCGGCTTTTACACGCTCAGACCGACGACCAGCACGAAAATCCTTTCCTCCAACCCCGCCTTAAACGAGCCCTTGCCTCGTCGCCGTTATTTATGGGGCGTTACGTTTCCCTTCTTCCGTTTCGCGTGTCCTCAAAGCCACCGAGCGATCGTGTCCGCTAACGACGCCAGTTCCTACTTGTAATCGCTCGGCTGCCGGGTTTTATGCGAACGTGTGTTTTTAGAGAAAATAGACGCGGCGAAATGGGATCCGCGCGGACGTGGGAAAATAATATATTTTATGGGAAGGGAAACGACGTCGCGCGCGTACGAGCTGGAGTATTCGTAGGTGATCGTTGGCAGGAACGATCGTAAAAGAAGAATTGCGACCAGGTGTTGATCAGCTGTTAGCTGGCTTAATAAAGATTAGGTATCAAACGGGTGAACAGAGATGCATCTATTGTGCAAGTAGAATGATCGATCGTTAAGTAAGAATTTTCATGCAATTCAAATGCAACAAAATAATGACTGCAATCAATCTTTCGGTGGTTCCATTCTTCTTCCCCATCGTGCATCTGAGGGACGCGGAAACGATAAGAATGGCACGACAATTAATAAATCGCGCAACGCGTTCCATTTTCTGATAACGCGTAACGAACCACTGTTCCAGCGGTCGTAAACGGATATAATTCCCAGTCCAATTTCGTACAGACATTTTTCCATTTGCGCAGTTGCAGTCGCTATTACGTAGGTGCATTCCTTTGGAAACTAGCTGCGGAATTTTTTTATCCTCTACTTTAGCCAGTTTAATTCAACGTATTGTAATGCCGCAATACGAAACGGCAGATAACAAGCTTTGGTAAACGGCCTGAATTCTACCACTTTCTTAATCCTTGGTCCCCCCCGAGCGATCTCGTTAAACATTCATCGCTGCATCGACAGCGTACGATACCGTGCACGCGACCATCTAAATATTCGAGCAGCGCGATTTAATAAATCTACAAACCGTCACGGCCTTCCCGTACCGGACAATGCATTCCATTAATAACGGGCCGTTCAATGGGTCACTGCTCGGCCAACGCTCAAAACCAATTGCCGACACGACACCTGAACATCGAGCATAAAAGCAATCCAACGAAGGAAAAACAAAAAAAAAAAGAGAGAAGAATGAAAGAAAAATAGAAGAGAAAAAGAACACGAACAAAAGCCGATGGAATAATAAAATAGAACGCGCATGATGAAAACCCCGTTCAAGCTTGTTCGGAAAACGGATCTGCGAACGAACTACGAGTAAAAGGATCGAAAAGCGAAAAGAGTAAAAAATCAAATAACCTAAGAGCAATCGTGTACACTGGCTAAATAAATATTTATTTACTCCGCGTTTGTACTCTTTAAATTCAAAGTTATATGGTACCAGAGGGAGAGAGAGAGAGAGAGAGGGTACGATGCAACCCTTTCGTCGCGATCCAGCACCCCCGTCCAATTAACCCTAAAAACCAGCCGGTAACTCTGCAACATCGAACGCAGGAGCGCAAACAGGGAGAAAGAAAACCGCAATCGGCAACGGTGCCAACGATAAAATCCCCCTCCGACGCGAAACTGCAGCGCGATGCAGTTGTCGGGTGCACTGCCGGGCCCGGTGCTCGCTGAACACCGACGGGAGATCTCGCTCGTGAAAGTAACGGGGCCAGCCAGGCCTGTTTATATATTTTTCAATGCAACCGTTTCCCTATTTCCCTGTCTCCCCCTCCCTGGCAACGCGGCACGGCTGGGTTTATGATTTTGCTTAATTAATGGTCGCCTCCCCCTGGCCACCGCCACGGTCCATCCCTTCGATACAGTTTCTCCCTCTTCGCCGCTTTCCACCGCCGCTGCCGCTCGCTCGCGCGGTCGTATCCCTTCCCGCCAGCGGCCAGTGGTCAGCAACGGCCTGGTGGCCATTAGCCTGCACGGATTGCGCAATTTCGGGAAATTGCGAAGTAATTCGCGGTTGCGGCCACTCTCGCCCTGGAGCGACAGAGAAAGAGAACAGGCTCGTTCGATCGAGAGAGAGAGAGAGAGAGAGAGAGAGGGAGGAAGAGGGAGGGAGAAGGATTCTAGGAAAGGACAGCCATACGAGATCCGGCGGGGAGGGTAGTTTCGACCCCCGTGTGCGCTTCTCGGCAATCGATTTGGGGAAGAACCGGAAGCGAGACGAAAGGAGACCAATTAACGCGCGCAATGGTGCACGTTGCGATAGATCACGGTGGGTTTCGCGTTTTTTCTTGCGTTTACCGAGCAGAATTAATTGTTATTCGTTGAACTGGTTTACTGAAATGTTTTAACCCGGGTGTGGTTCAATTTTGCTGCGACTGATGCCACCTGGACGAGCGACGCGTCGCCTCAGAGCGTTAAGTGTGCACGGTGACACACTTTCGTGGGAACTTCGTTTTCGAAACGGAAATCATTATGCTGACAAATTATGCTAGACGGTTCGTATGTAGTTTGCGAAACTGCGACGGCTAGAAAAAGCAATGTTTTAGTCTAATTTAATCTTACGCGGTGCTACTTGATTTGATGACCTACCTCGTGCGAATTGCATTTAGAAGTTCATCCGGTCTCCTAGAAGAAATTCGTTCTTCCGATCAATTCTTTGGACAATTCTACGAGTTACACGCGTACACTTAAACTCGTACTTGTCAAAGCGTGATCAGACAAAACAATTAAAACCACGGGAAGTGAATAAACAATTGAGAAAACTGAAAAACTCGCAAGGCTCCGGATATTGTCATAACGCGTGCTTAAGTAAATGAAAAAACGATCTCTCCCGCTAATAAAAGTCGTTAGTAAAACTTCTAGCACGCTTCAACGACGCGTTTCTCAATCACCGTCACCGCTATTATCGCGTTTAAGTATAGAAAAAAGAAGAAGCGAAGTTGCAAATAGAAAAATCGAAAGAGAACAGAGATTTCGAAACGTAATAAAAGAAACAGACACAGCAAAGAGAAAGAAAGGAACAGATCGTAACGTAATAGCCGCGATGCGAAAGGAGCATCGAGCTGTTTAATAAGAGGGAAGGGAAAATAAAAAAAGAAATGGCTACAATACCGATGCTATTCTGAGTACTGAGTTCCCAGTCTTTCATGAGGATTTCTCGGGCAGGTCAGGATGACGGCGACGTGGGTGCACCTATAATGCAGACAGTGAGATCGTACATGTAGAATTACTGTTGAACATATCGTGAAGATCATGCGATCGCTGAATATTTCCTAACTATATTGCGCTCTACGCCCAGCATAGAATCGATAACAAATACGGCTCGATGATCGAACATGCCTCGCTCAAAAATTTACGCGCATACGATTACTCGTGACCGTCGAAAAAGCGTAATGGGGTTGCGATCATTTTACTGGTGTCTACGATTTTTCGATCGATCAGGGGGATATTGCGGTGAACCATGACGCCTCGTAAATAGACGGACGCCAGGGTGCAACGTTCGACGTCGCGATCGCTAAATATTTCCTAACTATATTGCGCTCTGCGTTTAGCATAAAATCGATAACAATACGGCTCGATGATCGAACAAGCTTCGCTCAAAAATTTACGCGCATACGATTACTCGCGACCGTCGAAATGGCGTACGGGGTTGCGATAATTTTACCGATGTCTACGATTTTTTTATCAATCGGAAATATTGCAGTCAACCATGACGTCTCGTAAACAAAAATGTACGCGCATACGATTACTCGCGTTTCTACGATTTTTCGATCGATCAGGGGGATGTTGCGGTGAACCATGACGCCTCGTAAACAGATGGACGCCAGGGTGCAACGTTCGACGTCGCAATCGCTAAATATTTCCTAACTAGTTTGTGCTCTGCGTTTAGCATAAAATCGATAACAATACGACTCGATGATCGAACAAGCCTCGCTCAAAAATGTACGCACATACGATTACTCGCGTGTCTACGATTTTTCGATCGATCAGGAGGATGTTGCGGTGAACCATGACGCCTCGTAAACAGACGGACGCCAGAGTGCAACGTTCGACGTCGCGATCGCTAAATATTTCCTAACTAGTTTGCGCTCTGCGTTTAGCATAAAATCGATAACAATACGACTCGATGATCGAACAAGCCTCGCTCAAAAATGTACGCGCATACGATTACTCCCGTGTCTACGATTTTTCGATCGATCAGGGGGATGTTGCGGTGAACCATGACGCCTCGTAAACAGATGGACGCCAGGGTGCAACGTTCGACGTCGCGATCGCGACGAATTATTGCGCTCAGGTGAGTTGGCACCGAGCGATGCATAAATAACAAGGATAATAACGCGCGGTACACGCGAGCAGGTTTTTCTACCGCTCGCGGCGAAGGACCGGACGTCCTGACTTTCACGCGGTGCCATAGTGAAATCGCCTCGTTACGACGACTCGCTCGTATATAAGCGAGCGACTAGCGGTTACGCTCGCGAGCATCTTCCGAAAGCGTGGAGACGCGGATCGAGCAAACAAGTTACATGCATCGCGGCCAATATAATCGCGCACGCCACTCGTTATCAAGATCGGGATTACGTAACACGTACGCGTCACGAATCGCGTCCTTTTACCACCCGTCAACCCTTCGCAACCCTGCTGGACTGGCCATTACGTTCCCATTAATGATTCGTCTCGATCAGTCAATATCGACGCTATAAATTTTATCCGATTCGGATCAGATCGGACGCGTACAGCTATTTGCGTTTCGATTCGTTCCTCAGGGTTTTTAATTGCGAGGAATTTCCATTAACGCTATCATTGTGGATTTTATTGCACTTTTTGTTGTACCTCGATCGAGTTGAACAGGATGACAGCTTTAACGTAGTTCGCATTTTTCCAGCTTCCGGAAGTATTTATCGATACGCGTTCCTTGTGTGATTTCATTCGGTTGGTTCGCTCGATCATTTTGATCAGCCATCTGGACTAACGAACGCTTGAAATTCACCCGGAACAGACGTGAATTTGTCAATTTTCCATCGCTCGTTCGCCCCGTTTTATTCCGCGATTTTTCATACGCGCGCGCGCGCGCTATTTATAAAACTTGTGTTTCCACGGAAAGTCACGTACCAAAGTCGCTAAACGGATCGTTAATACGGAGCCGACAACCGCTAACGCAACAGCTCGATCCGTTAGCAGCGTTCCGGAGGCTAATTCCGGTTACGCGAGCCGAGAAATCGGTTCGCCCCGCGATTTTCGGACCCGATTCGTTTCCTGGTGATACTCGTATTACCAGAGAGGACATGTGCCGAGTTGACGCTGAACGAAGTGGGATTCGAAGAGATTTTCGAGTTCGTAAATCGAGCGACAAGAGGGTGGGCAGCGCGGATCAAGCGATTTAAAAATAAACCGACACGCCTTTCGTATTTTCAAAAGTTTCCCTTTGCTTCTGAAATCTGTCGCGTCTCCGATGTACACCCGAAGCTTTGGTAAAAGGCATTTCTGCACTGTGCGCTGTTCAAAACAATCGGAAACATTTAGACAAAAAAAAAAAAAAAAAGGTTAAAGTGGAAGAAGAGAGAAAAGGAATAAAATATTGTAGGGTGTGAATGATTTTGCAATGCGTGGCTTTGTGTGTGCAGGAATAAAATGTGATTTAGAATATTCTCGAATATCCATTATTCGAATGGTGAAACTGTGTGCGTGAAAACATAAGACGAAATTGAGAATATTCTCGAACATTAATTATTCGAGAATATTCAAAACTTTATGTAAAAGAGTATGAGTGTGCGTGTATGTGAGTGGCTGGAAAAACAAGGGAATGAATGGAAAAGAATCTAGAATGTTCGATTATTGAATATATATAAGGATGTGTGTAAGGATGCAGCGATAGTCAGAGTTAGGCAGAGTTGAAGAAGACATCAGCGTGGTACGCGTCATCTATTAAACCTAATAAATTTATTTTCTACAATTACGCTTGTTCTTCGGCAAAATCTTCTGATTCCACAATATTTTTTCGACGAATGCTCGAGATAGAAATAATAACTCGTTAGGAAGGTGACTGATAAGTTTTACGCGTTAAACCCAAGACTAGAAAGCATAACGATCGTTTTAATAAATAATAATCGAGATATGAAGCAGAAATTCGAGTGCGTTTTACGAAACCGTAAACACGCGGCAAATCGACGTGCGTTTTAATCGATATCGTGTTTTCAAACGTTTTATCTATTTAAATGTTTTGTTTAATTCCCCCGGACGCGTTATATTGACGTTAAAAATTAATTTCCGTCGGCCCGGAAAAATTGTGCAAAAACATTCCGGGCGTGGCTGCCTTGCGCGCGAGTGCAAAAAACGGAGGAATATTTTAATTATTCGTAAACGAACGAATCTCTCGTTGATATTTTTTCGCGGCTCTAAAACCCGTTAAATGCCACGGGTTGTTTAAACTGGCTAAAAATAAACTCCGTTTTTCGAGGTTATCATGTCTCTCGGAGGTACAAAATCGACGGTCTCCCAAAATTAGCGATTCACTCGAAATAGCTGAAAATTTCACAACTTCCAATCGATTTCACAAAAGAGGTCTCTGCTCGAAGACAGAATTCCAACGATCGTCTTGAAATCGTAGCTCAGCGCGCGAGCTAGAAATTAGAAAATTTTTCTGAAGAAAGTCACGCGTCCAGGGGGTACAGCGATACGATGTTGGCCAGAGTCCCCGATATAAACGGTCCGCTTTGGCCCGGATACGTCCGCGTAAATCGAGGCGACCGCAGCCTCGGCCATCGCGAAGCGGACCGACGCTGCCGCGCGACAGACGTTCCTAATAAATGCTGTTTATTTCCCCGTATATTTGCCAACGCACGCCAACAGAGAGAGAGAGAGCCGTGTGCCAACGCTTCCTTTTGTCCCGTCGTCGGCTCGTCCTTTCCTAGCGCGGCTGAGAGGCGGAAAAAAAGAGGAGATCCACGACGAACGGCTTCCGGGTATAAAGCTGAGTATCCACGAAAGAATGCCAGGGCCCCTGGTACGCTCTTCTCTACGCGGAAAGGAATCTCGAGGGTGAACCGTGCCTCAGGCGTCATCGAGACATCGAGAACGATGCCCTGGGCATCAGGAAGCCGCGTGTGCACGCGTGCAAAAGCCGGTTGGCGTACGCCCGGATAAGATTCGCGGAAAGCGTTCCGCTGGCTCGTTATCTGCCTCGAACGGCTCGTGAGAAGCCGCTTCCGGGCAGTCGCGTCCTCGAAATTATCATTTTCCACCCCGACGAAAGGCTGTTTAAATAATTCGAGATGACCCTTCCGCTTGGTCCCGTTCCGAGACCGATACGCGTTGCGTGATGACGGATCCATCTTCTAACGACGGCCTAGGGTTCCCCTCGGGTTTTTCACCCGCGATAATGACGGTCGAATGCTTCCGGGTGCAAACGAGGCCAGTTGATGAAGGCGTTACCGAGTTGTTTCGTCGAGTTTGTACGGATGTACACGGCGAGTCGCGGAAGTATTCGAACGCTTGCACTGGCAACTTTTAACAACTGAAATACACCGTGCTCCCGTTAATTAAAGCGTCCCGTGTGTGTGTGTGTGTGTGTGTGGGAGACGTTTAATTAATGGCTTTCTTGTGTTTGCAAGAACATGGATGCGGTTTGCAACGAAATAAGTTCGCGAGTGTCGCAAACTCTTTATCGTTTTTAAGCAATCTGATAACGATAGCATAATTCTACCTTCGTTTCTGTGTTCGCCATAGAATCTCTTGCATGAACCAATTGCACGACGTTTTCATAAAACTAAATGTCATCGTTCCATTTTCCAGCAGGTACGTACGCAACGAGCGCGCACTTCTAAACCCACCCTGTATGTAATACTGATAATAATAAAACGAAAGAGGGAACTAAAGATGAAACGCAGCCATATCTAAACGTTTCATCTGATCAATTTTAAGGCCGCCGCATCGTCACGCGGAAATTACTTTCAGTATCGCAGAGAGTAACTCGTGTGCTCGCGTGTATACGCGATTACGGACGATCGCTGCGCGCGGTGCAACTCAAACATCTCGCGGTGCGCTACCAGCGCACAAGTCGAGGATCGTTCCGCGGCTTGAACACGACCTCCATTAGCCTCCTTGATTAGCGCGCTAATTGGTTGACTTGAACGAACGAGCAATACGCTGGCCTCCGCCTCGTCCGCCCTGCGACCTCTCGATCCCTCGAAATCACCCTGCACCGCCCATAACCCCCTCGCAACGCGGCTATAATTTTCCTCTAATCCGTCGTAAAAAGCTTCCGACCGACCGCGAACGACGCGAACAGTCGCGCCTCTATGACAATCGTCGAGGAGACGGAGATTATTTTCATTTTTGCTACATCGAGGATTATTTATGCATTTACGAGACACGTAAATTGTAAGGCTAACCGATCGATGCGTCTTTGTTACGTTCCAAGAGAACGTTCTCCGTGCACGATCGCGTCGTAACGGAACATCCACGTTTTTCAGCCCTTCCGACAAGCACAGAGACGCAGCGTTAACATCGACGCACTGCAGATGGACAGGAATGAATGGCAATGGATTATCAGCGCACAATTAACACGACAGAGGTATCCGTTTGATTTTACACGATTCAAGCCGCAGGAAACCAAGCCGGTCGGCTGCGCACCTCTTCACCACGATAATTCACCTCCTGCGTTCCTCCTCTCTCTCGCTCCGCGTCTGCCTCTTTCCACCCCTTTGACTCGGTAGCGATACGGGCGAAACGGAAGCGGAGCGTGCATTTAATTTGCAAATGCAGATTGCTTTTCATTTTAATATAAATTGTTCGAAACAAAGGCAGTAATTATGGCCTGCTCTCTCTCGTTGCTTTGAAAAAGGCGGTACGCGTAACCCTATGGCGCCGTGCTCGCTCACCCTTTGCGCTTTTCGCTTGGCCCGTCTTCCTTCGCCGTAGACTTTTGCGCCCTGTCGAAACTCGTTACTTCGACGAACGAGAGCTTTGATTGCGCTTGTCACGAGCTGAACAGCTTCGCACAAAAATGGCGTGAAACTATAAAATAAATCGATTTCGTTGTTTCCCTCGTTGAGGCGAGTAGGGATTCTTTCGTGCAATTTTTTGGTCGAAATAATTGCGTAGAATTAGCTCGATACGCGGAGATTGGAAATTTCAATAAAAAAGTTTTTCGTTCAAACGAGGCGTATGACTCGAACGAATGCATAGCTCGAAGATCAACCGTGCTCGCTCACCCTTTGCGCTTTTCGCTTGGCCCGTCTTTCTTCACCGTAGTCTTTTGCACCCTGTCGAAACTCGTTACTTCGACGAACGAGAGCTTTGATTGCGCTTGTCACGAGCTGAACAGCTTCGCACAAAAATGGCGTGAAACTATAAAATAAATCGATTTCATTGTTTCCCTTGTTGAGGCGAAATTCTTTCGTGCAATTTTTTGGTCGAAATAATTGCGTGGAATTAAGGAAGATGGAATTAGCTCGATACGCGGAGATTGGACATTTCAATGAAAAAGTTTTTCGTTCGAACGAGGCGTACGAGTCGAACGAATGCATTGCTCGAAAATCAACCGTGCCAATTACACGCGTTGGATCGTTGCGGACAAATGAGGCTAAACGGCGTTATCAAAAGCGGGACGGCTGTTGAACAGCGAGCACGGTTTCACCGCGCGTTGCGTCGAAAGCAAACAAAGAGAACGGCGTCGGGCAGGTTCCGCGCGCTGCCGGGCATTCGAATCTCCCGCTGCACGCGCGTACACAAAAGCGGTGGAACGCTCGCGGCTGCTCTGGGCGTTGCGCTCGTTTTAATTTGTTAAGCGCCAATGGCGAACGACGACCGCAACAAAACCTAACGATAAAAGGCTCTTTGACGGAGCGACTCGATTGTTGAGCCGGTCAATTACCGTCCGCCATTTTTTTTCCTTCAAATCACCGATCGACTGCGTGCAAAAATAAAACTTGCCTCTACGCTTCTGACAGTCGACTGATACATATTTTGGAGGAAAAAACACCGGGAAGACTTTAGTTGGAACCCCGTACGATCGCCACCGGTTTCATCTTCACGATTTCAAAGACCTAAAAACCGTAGGGGCGAGCGTCGATGGTAGCGAACTACGCGTTCAGAAATTTGCATACACGATCAGCGAGAGGCTTATTCCCCTGCGATCACTCACTGCGATCGTTTCGAAGAGCTACCATCTGTTACAACCGAATCGCCACTTGAACCACGAATAAACTCGATCGTATGATCTCGTTCGCCAGCTAATTGCTCAGCCAACCGAGCCACTCGAGGCTGTATCAGACTCCCTAAATCTAAAATTCAAACACACGTCTCTTCTCGATCATCCCCTATTTCTTTCCACTCGACGGCGTCCTGGAAAATGCGAAAAAAATCGCAGGATAATCGCGGTCAGCTCGAAATAGAAAGCAAATTGGTAGCTTTCGGACCCCACGGGTTTTCTTAATCGACCCTGACAAGCGCGGTCGTTGGCCACACTCGAATCCCCGACTAATAACCTCGCGGCGAGTCGCGGGATACGGATCCGACGAATACAGCGGGGATACCCGTCAGCCGCACGGGGGGATCGCGGAATTATGTTAATTTCCCGTGGCATGTCTCGTAGCTGAGTTGCGCGCGATGGCCCGATACGATAGAGAGCGAGCGGATTAGAAGCGAGGGGGTGGAAACGTCGGCGTCGCTCGTTCCGCGAAGATCCGTGGAGGCATCCGCGCTTGGCTACGAATATCTGCTGGTCCATTCAAGGGTGCATAACACGGAGCGGCGAGTGAATTTGCCCGTTTCGCCGCAACAACGGACGATCCTCGGCTTGTAAACGATGCATGACGACCGGTTCGGCTGCATCCGCCAGTCAAGAGTATTCGGTCCTTCCTATTCCACGGCCCCTTCTCTATCCTTCGCTGTTCGATCTCGCGCGTATATACGTGTGCACGAGAGCTATCATAGAACAAACGAACGTCTACCGGAGAGCAAGAGACAGTATGGGAAAGAGAGAGAGAGAGAGAGAGAGAGACAGAGAGAGGGATAGGAGAGGAGGTGGAGGAGGAGGAGGAGGAGTAGCAGCCGAATTCCTAGCATACCGCGGGGCCAACTGGTTAGCAAGCGATTTACGATATTGTAAACCGATGCGACGGCGGCGGCCGTGCCCACCGCCGAACCTCAATCTAATAGTGGCGACTTCGACCTCCAATGCCAAAGGCACGTCGTCGCCCCGACGGTAACTGTTCGCCCTGCTTTTACTTCCGTACACGATCCGCGCTACTGGACCCGTACCCCTAACGAGTTTGCCATTCTGATGATAATACACCGCTGGATCGCTCGGGGCGAGTTACGTACCTACCCACCAGAGACGCCTGTATAGGAGATCGTTCCTTTTACTAAAGGATTTCAAGGTCGACGGGGTTCAGAGGGTGGTTTCCCACGTTTACAGACCCTGCTAAGTCACTTTGTCACCTCTATCCGCGTACGGTACCGACGGGGAAGAAACAAACCGCGCTACGAGTATACATTTTTCCGGCTTTCCACCAAGAGCCAAACGTTTGGTGGCCCGCAGAAAGTAATTACGGACAGCAAGTGTGAGGCGTGGTTCTAGAAAACCGAGGGAAACGCGTACGGTCAAAGGTGGAGGGACGAAAAGGGTTAGAAGGGAGGAAAGTGGGGAGGGGGAAAGAGGGGCGCGTTACAAACGGTAATCTAGTTGCAAACACAGCTCGGGGTTGGAGCACGGGCAACCATGCGGAATAATGATATGTAATCGTGAAACAGCCGCGGGCTCGCGAAGGCACACGTGAACGGACGCGTGCGAACACACGTGTGTACACGCTACTGGGCGCGTGCAACGGTACAGAATTCGATGTGGAACAAACGTAACGTCGCGATCGGGTAAATGACACGCGCAAGTGGATCGACAAAACGTAGCGCAACCACCCCCGTTCTCCCTCTCTCTCTCTCAATCTCTCTGTGTTTCATACATCACTAACTTTCGCGTTGTTACTTGTAGTTTCGACGATACACCGTGCTGGTTGCACTGCGCCGATACCTTCGCTAATTACAGTTTAATAATGATCCGGTAGTGCGTTAGTATGCCAGCAGCTTTGAATTACGAATTAAAATTGCATCGGTAGGGGTGTTGTTTCGGGTTAAAGAAGGGTGTGGATGTTGCGAGTAATAGGTAATGGATTATGGAATAGTGATTCATAATCTGGGTTCGTTTTGAATGAAACGCGACGAAATAGTCAGTGAATCGAATTGACCAATTAATTCGCTACTTTTTTTTCCCCCCCCTCGTTTAATGAATCGACAGGGGAAACATGCGCGAAAGTTGGATAAGAAAGAAAACGGATAATTAACGCGTAACTACAAAAGGTGTGGGCGTACAAAAGGCTATGTGCAGCGTAAAATTCCATTCCACGATCCCGTCCCAGCTCAAAAACGAATTTCCCCCGAAATAACTGTTAACGTTGCGAATTGCATCCCTGGCATGTGCGCTGCACGCGCGGATCGGGAAATTTCAGTTGCAATGCTACCTGCGCGTTTTCCCCTCGCTTCAAATACCTCATCCTACCTTTCTCTCTTTCCCCTGTGCACGTCCTTCTCTGTTCCGCGTCATTTATTCATTTCTATCCATTTTTTCATTTATCCCTTTATACTTTTTATACATTTCCGTAATTCTTTGCTTTTTCTCCTTTCCGTGTATCATTGTTTTCTTTTTTCTTCTCTCTCCACTCTATCTCCAGTTCCGCAGTTTTTACCATTGTTATCTCTTCTACCGTGCCTACTCTTTACCAATTCTCTAATCGCGTAATCCTCTCCCCATCCTGCTCTATTTTCCATTCTCCCCATCTTCCCTGCTCGCAACATGCATCTCCCTTCTCTCGTTACCGTTTCGAACGCGTCGTGCACCGTGCAAGGACCGTCACCAACCCTCCCAACCCCAACGTGGCGCACTCGACAGTCGAGTGCATACACCTGCGTATATATATGGCTCGCGTGCAGTTACATTTTTGCGGTTGACGCAACCATTCTGCTCACGGGCCGCGTAAATATGCGCGTGATTACTTTTAATTCCCCCTATTTGTCGGCGCTACGTGTATCGTTCGTCTGTTTCCATCGTCCATGCATCACGCGCTCTGTCCCTCTCGCCTCCGCTCTTTCTCCCTCTTTCAGCTTAACGCGTTTCTGGTTGCACGATAGTTCGATCTTTTAAGGATGACGGCGAGGCTCTCTCCGTTTGTTCGAGCGATTCGACGCAGCGGCAATTTCCGCTGTTCGTCGTTGAGGCTGTTCAAAATTTCTCCCAGAAACAAGCGCGAGATCGGTCGCACTCTTATCCGGACGCGACAATGAACCTTTTAAGGATGATGCGAGGCTCTCTCCGTTTGTTCGAACGATTCGACGCAGCGGCAATTTCCGCTGTGCGTCGTTGAGGCTGTTCAAAATTTCTCCCAAAAACAGGCGCGAGATCGGTCGCACTCTTATCCGGACGCGACAATGAACCTTCAGCCGTTTTCACGAGCGTAAAAACCGGCGCAGCCTCGTAAATTTCGCGCGTCGCATCGGGCTCGATAATTAAGGAGAAGCGGCGTTAAAGACGGCTGGGCCACGCTGTTTCGGAACTTGGCCGCCGGCCAACGAAAGAGAGACGTGTGCCAGGAACACGTGCGTGAAGTTGCCTCACCCGTGAATCATGCGCTCGATGCGGCTCCGCGCCGCTGAATTTCTGGAGCGGGCCGCGTGTCCCGCGCGACCAAGAAGTCGGACGGGGACCAGTCTCGGGAACGCCGAAGCTCGAGAATAATTTGCTCGTTACCGAGAAATCGTTAGGCTCTCTCCCGTGCGCTGCGCGCCTCTTCGAGGACGCTTGTAATTAGTCTGTACGATATTTCTGGTTTTGAACCGTTCGAGAGAGCGTTCGACGAAACGTGGAGCCAACTTTTCCAACCCCTTCGCGATTAATCTTTTACTATCCACGCTGGGCTACTTTGGCTCGATTTAAATTTCGCCTGCAATGTGGTTCACCATCTTTGCTAGGATTGGTGGTCGTGAAATTCACCGTGCATTGGGTGGACGTCTGTTCGAAGACGCTTGTAATTGGTCTGTACGATATTTCTGGTTTTGAACCGTTCGAGCGAGCGTTCGACGAAACGCGGAGCCAACTTTTCCAACCCCTTCGCGATCAATCTTTTAGTATCCACGCTGGGCCACGGTGACTTGGTTCAAATTTCGCTGGCAATGTGGTTCACCATCTCCGCTAGGATTGCAGTGGGCCTCTCATTAGATGGTCGTGAAATTCACCATGCGCTGCGCGTCTGTTCGAGGACGTTTGTAATTGGTCTGTACGATATTTCTGGTTTTGAACCGTTCGAGCGAGCGTTCGACGAAACGCGGGACCAACTTTTCCAACCCCTTCGCGATTAATCTTTTACTATCCACGCTGGGCTACTTTGGCTCGGTTCAAATTTCGCTGGCAATGTGGTTCACCATCTCCGCTAGGATTGCAGTGGGCCCCTCGTTCGGTGGTCGTGAAATTCACCGTGCACCGCGTGAGCTACGTTTCCCAAAGGGGTGTCGATACGCGGCTGAATAAGTGAGGGAAATCAGATAGAAACGTTGGGTCGCCTGAATTATTGCCAGTATAGATAAACGGCGTAGGAACCTCCATCATATCCCTCATAACGGTGTACACGGTAAATCCTGAATAGCTGCACGCAACTCGAGATAGAACGCGTGCAGCTATTTAGGTACAGGACGGGATCTTTGCGGTTGATTAATCGACGCCTCGTTCTCTGGCGTCAGGGGCAGTGATTAAAGAAACGGGGCTGAGAATCGATGGGGCGATCCTGACGCACGGGTTCATTATCGGACGACTGTTTTAATAAACAATTTCGTGGTTCGTACGATCCAATTGGTGTCGTTGGTCATCAATCTGTCAGCGATTTACAAAATTTAGTTAGATTTATGTATCAACCGTGACGGGGCAATCCTTGACGCATCGGTTCGTTATCGGAGAGCTGCTGTAATAAGTAATTTCGTGGCTCGCAAGACTCGCAGACTGCCGTCGTTAGTCATCAATTTGTCATCGATTTTCAAATTTTAATTAGATTCGCGTATCGTTGCTGTTAATCAATTCTGACCGACGACGTACCACTTGCTAACACTTTCCCTCGCGATACGTCGTCCGTCTTCGTCCTCGTAGTGGTCTTACGAGGTACGCGCTCGCAGAAAACCGAAGGTGTCGCGGTTTATCTTATCCACGGTGAAATTTAAATCCAGCCGAAGAAGCTGGCCGCGGCGTTTCCTTCCTTCACGAGAGAAAGCTGTCCTCGCGCGTAGGAGGTCCGCAAGGTGAGCAGATTGTCGGTCGGCTATCGGAAATATTTTCCAGCTTCGAGAATTTATCGGGCGTCTGCCCGGAAATATTTGAAAATTCCTACGACGCTCGCTGCGAACCGACGACGATAGAACAGAACGGCGCCGGGTAGGTTAGAGAGGCAGGACGAAGGAGGAAGGAGGTGGAGGAGCTTCTCACGGTCCACGATATTTTTCACACCTTAATTGAATCGGTTATTCGAGGAACCCTGCAGAAGTCAACTGTGATATCGTGCCTTGCCGGAAATTAAAAAAAAGGGAACGACTTCGTTCAATCGCTTGAAAGGTGATAAAAATATCGAACGATCTCTTTCGTTTTATTGAGTACGAGAAGCAAATCGTGCAGAGCGACGCGGTGAACGTTGCAAAATAAATCTTCTACTGTAAAAGACTACGTAAACGCGCGTATTCTACTTGTTGTACACCACTGAAATGATCGAGAGGGTTGATAAAAATGAACGAGGAATTTGTTGCACGGGTTAAGGGAGACGCTTCGAGTCAGATGGGATTCGACTAAACCAGTGGGACGAGGATCTTTCAGAGAACCTTCGAGCGTAATAATTCGAGGTTCGTACGAAATTCACGGGTGTAGGTGGTCGATATTCCACGTACTTATCGGAAGCTGGCGCGCGGTTGGCTCTGCGCTCGGTGCGCGATAAATAAATAAAAGGAAGTTCCCGATAGATAGCATCGAGGGATCGGATAAAAGTTGCAAACGTACCTTTCGCGTACGAGGAAACCGCGGAAGTAATAAATTATCAAGAACAATAGCCTTAAATGTTCTTCGGCTACGATAAGAGCTCGGAGAGCCCGTTGAATCACGTCTTCTGCGGGTCTGAATAACCGCGAACTGTACGAAGATACGACGGCCACAGAGAGAAGAATGCTGATTCCGATGGCGCCAACGATTCCACTCGCCGAACGCGTCCAGTTCCGTTTGCGTTCCTCGAGTTTCGTGGGATTTTGTTTTGTTTAATCGTGGTTTTGTTTAATTTTGTAGGAGAATCGAGGTAACAAGCGACGAGGTATTCGCAGGCAACTAATGCGTGGCATCGTTTCACGAACGATGACTGAAACCTGAATTGTACGTACTGCAAGCGCACGTTTTATCCACATGCTTGAGCGTGTCTTCGCACACGTAAATCGAGAAGCGCCTCGAAGTAATAAAGTTTAACTAACAATAAATCGCGGTAAATATTTGAAAAAAAAAAAATGCTCATCGATAGCCCGCGGTTACTCCGCGGTAACTGTGCTTTACGTTTGCCGGTGCTAATCGCTAATAACCAGACGAGCGATCGTTAACGATGTTGCTCAACGCGTGGAGGGAAAAAAAAAAAAAGGTAATAAATAAAAATAATGCTGGGACGATCAAACCGGTAATGCAAGTGAGAACGAGGAGGGGCGAGAGAGAAAGAGAGGGATTCGATAGCCACGAGAGAAGGCATACCATCCTCGGTAATATAAGGTGGCGGAATAGATTACGACCCTTCACCCTCGATAGTACTTCTCTTCTGTTGGGGACGCCAGCCACCCTTATTGCGAAAGACCACGAGTTTATTGCGAACGACTGTGCGCCTCGTTCAGCACCGTGCCGATTTATGGGGATATATAAGCGCATACCACCGACAAATTTCCCCATAATGACGGGGACAATGTTCTACCACCCCCCTCCGTTTCGTCACACTTTTCTCGCGCCGCTGCTGTTGCGGTCGTTCGTCCGCTAGAAATGTTTCCACGATCGTAATTGCGTTTCCAGGATCGCTTCGGATAGGAAGAAGGACGAATTCGAGTTGGGCGGATCTCCTCCTATAGTTTATTTCTCTGGCAGGTGAAATTAATCTTCCGGATAGCTTATGGGAGCACGTGTGCGTTTAATGGGCTGTAGATGGTGTGCGAACGATGAGGGAGGAGTTTAATAAATACGGTGATCTTGTTTGATTCTGGGTGCTCGACTAGGCAATTTTTTCGCACCGTGCTGGAAATTTGTAATCCTCGTTCGCGTTATTCGATTCAGTTCTTCGTTGATCAACCAGTGCTGTAAAATTGTTATTTACAGACGTTGAATGAAGTGAAGATCATCTTCACGACTCGCAACTCTCGCAGCAGAAAACGTGACCCGCGCGCGGGCAAAGAATTGCCTCTGTTTAAATATGAATGCTGTTTCCACGCGGTAAATCGATAAATCCACAATGAGCAACCCCGTGTGACGACCCTGAAGCACCCCCTTAGAATCACACTTGTTGCACGGCACCCTTGATCCGTAAAGTCACCCCTTCGAGGCCGCCCTTTAACCGAACAGGAGGTCGAGTATTAAAAGAATTTACGAAGCAATCTCTCGACCTCGTTCGTGTGTGCCTCGATGACGGTTCGGATACGAGAAGGATCGAGCTGGCCATTCCGTGCCAGCTCGGATTTACTTCCTTCCGAGATATCGATTCGATCGTGTTTATCCATTCGCTTCTTTCGAAATCTCGGACTAGGAAGGACCTCGAAATGTTTCTCATCCAACTAGTCGAGCGGCGATATTTTTATGGACGCGCAAACGTCTTCTAAATGTATCGAGGTCTACGCGTCGACTGGGGTTGGTTTTATCCCGTCGAAGAGCGAATTCTATTAAGCAAAACACGGTTCGCTCGTTGTCATCGTATTTCATTCTAATTCGAATCTTACGGAGCTACAACGTGCGTGCTCCCCCATGCAACGGGCAGAAGACGGATGCCTGGGGTGGTTTCTGGAATGGTAAATACGCTTCACTCCCCTCTGAACTATTGGCCCTTATCGCGACTCCCCCACGATGTGAATTGTTTTTCGAAAGAGAAACGCGCCCGTAAAACGTCCCGCGATCGTTGCCGATTTTATCTCCTCGCTCGTTCGACTTTATTAAAACCAACCACGGCGCTGTTTTAATTTTCTGCTTCATTTCCGCGGGGCGAATTCGTTCAAGTTCGAGGAAGAATCCGTAAAATTCGTTTCTCGATTCTACTTACAGCCTGCACTTTACCAATGCGCGTATGCATACGCGAAAGCAACACGGGGACAAATAAATCACTTTGATCTACATGTTTACGCGTATCCAGGAAATAAGAGAGAGCATTGATTAAGAACGAGGCGGGCAAACGTTCCCGTTCATCGATTCATCTCCGAAACCCTTTTTCTTTCGCCCTCGACTTCACACAGCGCTCTTCTCCTCGATTTCCACTATTGGCAAAGCGATAACTCGGTACGTCGGCCATAAATCAAACTGCCAGAGTGTTTCACCTAGCCTCTCCTACGGGGAGCTTCCTCCGGCAGCTCCTTCATCCCGTGGCAAATGATCCGCGACCGTTCGTGCTCCTTTTATTTTCTTCCTCTTCTTCTTCTTCATTCTTCACCCTCTCACTCTCTCTCTCTCTCTTCTCTTCTCTGCACTTCCTACTTCGTCCCCTCTCCTTTTTTTTATGTACAATCTCACCGCGTCGTGAAAAATAAATCCACGTTTTCGAGCTTCTGACACTTTGCTAAATTACTCGAGTTCCTTTCGTATTGTTGCACGGAGTGTTTCCGGATCAGTATGAAATATCGATGGGACTGGAACCGTATCGCGGCGCCATAAGTTCTGTTTTCAATATTCAGACGGTCGTGGATGTTCGATTCTTCGAGGTTCCGCTTCGATTTATCGTATGTATCCTCTGTACAGCGTTCCCGCCGTTTCATTTGTCGAATACACATTTCTGTACGCCGTGCAATTTCTAATAACCACGCTACGCGACCACGGCTGATACCGGCTGAATGCCACGATCGCCTCTAATTGAACAACGCTCGCGTCGGTTGTAATTACGGATCGCAAGATCTCCATTCAGGTGACGGCCTTTTTCTCTGAAACAATCCATCAAATTTCCACGCGGCATTCTCCGCTGCGATATTTACGAGCAGCAATTTCCCGGCAATTGCCGCGAGTGTCAGACCGCGGACTCATTTAAAACGCGCGGCCGTTCCATTCCCGGCTTCCTCCTCTTCCATAATGTTGCACCGCCGCGGCGACGGTACGAAAAAATTGCCATCATCACGGAAGAAAAAGCGAGGATCGCGCTCGCAATCACGGGGACAATTAAATCGGGCCTCGAACAAAGCAGCCGGCTCTGTTTAACGTCTCTGATTCACCGGCTATTTTCAATTGCACCGCTGTCGACCGACCAGGGGTTAATATTCGCTAGACTGGCATTAAAAACGAGCGTAGCGCCAATCTGCTCGACCAACTATTACGAGATCGTGAAATCGATCGCTCCTCACGCGTTCGTACGCGTCCAGCAGCGGGCGCGAGCAGAAATGCTGGCGAACGCGATCGAGCCAGTCCCACGTTTGTCCACTCGCGGAAAAGTGCACTCTCGAAAGGAGAAAGTAAAAGGAAAACTCGTTCCTTTTTAGCCAGCCGATTGGCCTTTGCCAGAGATCCAACGAAAATGCTGAGAATCAGATCTAAGCGCGGACACCCTTTCCATCCACCGGGTACACCGTTCCTCCAAGCTAATATCCGGCTGTTCCGCGATGCGTGTTGCACCTTGAACTTTGCACCGAATGAATTATCTTTTCCGCGTGCAATTTCACGCAAGTGCATACCACGCGATCTCGTTGCCGCCTCGACACACGTTGTTGCAAACTGGCGATGCGAGCGTGGTAGAAGGGGATCCTGTTTCGCGATCCTCGATGGGAAATCGTATCTTCTGCCGCGTTGCCGGGCGAGCAAGCTGCGTTTCCGATCCCGTCGAGATAAATTGAATTCGCTTTAATGGGGCTGCGCGAGAAGCGGCCGTTTTCAAATCGAAGAAGAGGGTTTCTATAAAGCGGTCGGGTTTGAGGTTTAAGGTTGCACCGCTGGCTGGAATTACGTATTGGTTTGTTGTAACGGTAAAATGGCAGGGTAAGAAGATACTGGCGGCGGAGAGCGAGCTTCACGCGAAGCGTGTACGATTTGACCTGGCTGAAATTCGCTCTCGATGAAGCCCCTGAATCGTAACTCCGATAACGCGTATTGTGCGTGGGTAATTATAAAATGAGCGGCGAGCTGGGGCCAGTTGAATCGACTCCCGACAAACTGGAAACGGTAAACTACCCCCGCGCCAGAAAGGAACAATAAAAAGTCCCCATTGGCTACCCAGCTCGTTGAGCTAAACAAAATCGAAGACCACTCGTGCAAGCCTGAGCACCACTGAAGACCACCTTGGAAAGCCAAGGCAGAGCCAGCGTTCGAGCAAGAACGACAGAGGAGTCGCACAGGGTGGGGAGGGTTTGGGTTAGGATGCGCCAGGCCAGGAAATGCACTTGACGCAGCGTCGTCGCGGAGGATGAGTCATCGGAGATACGGAAAACCGGTTCGCCACGGCTGTAAGCCTTTTCCCCTGGCAGAGCTCTCCCTCCCCCCCCCCTTCTCTCTTCGCCCCTCAAAGCCAATTCTCCTCGCCGCGGCAAGTTCTGCCACTCTTTCCTTTCCATCGCTCCTTTTCTTTCAGAGGAGCAGTCAGCACTTCCCTGGCCTGCCTCCGTCGGCTACCACGTCTCCTCCCGCTCCGCTTAACCCCTTCTCGCGGTCGCGAGGCTCCGATAGTGGGACCGAAGGTGGATCTCCCGGCATCGTCAATCGTCACTTTGTCACACCGCGTACCGTTCGTACCGTTCCCGTACCGGGTGGCTAAAAACGAACGGAACGAACGACGGGGGCTCGATCGAGAGCTCTCCGTTTACTTTCTCCTCTGAAAAGTGCGCTTTTCCGTGCGGACGGAAGGTGGGACCAGTGTCGTTCAGACTTGCGACTTGCACGCGCGCACACGTCTCCTATTTCGTTCGATCGACCCTGCTCGTCTTCACGAGCACGTTTTCACCGCCAGCCAGATAAGCTGGGACCCCGACCCGCGGTTTCACGAAACGCTCCTCATTGCTCGAGCAAACGAAAACGTATGAATTACAGCGCGCGCCAAGTTAGAAGCTACTTTTCGTGCATTAGAAACCGAGTGTTAATAGAGAGTAACGCGACAACAGCTGGTTCCCATTACCCCGCCAAATAAACGGTTCGAGGTTACGTTTCAGGTCTTATCACGTGCGGTTGATAAGAGAAAAATTTGTTCCCCAGTATCGGACGATTGCATTTTCTCCAATACTTTACGCGTATTGCATATCGAACGAAGCGCATACGCGACTCTTCTTATCGTTCTATCCTCGCGATGCAATTACGAGGCGATTAATTAAATGGTGCACGCTGAAAATCTTACGTAAAACGTCCGATCGGTTGAGATCCTCTGTGTCGCGCAAACGCTATCGGTATTGAGTTCTACGTATCTTTATGTTAATTCGCTGACGCTTCTTTTTATCGAGTTCCTTGATACGCGTAATGCAACGCACACGTACGTGTACGCGAGGCAAAAAGAACACGCAAAAACCGTATCTGTGTCTGTATGTTAAATTATTGCTTCCACTATTCGTTGGCTAGCGTTATCTCTTTGTACGAATCTACGGAATTCTTTTTAATTATGACGTCTGAAGGCGTGATATATTGCGCTTATCTCGATGGCCTCGCGAGAATTATTATCGAATTTGTTACTTGGTCAGCGTTCGATATAGTTAACCGTAATAATATCAGCCTTTCTAGGATTTTGAAATCCTCATTTCTGATTTCATATTTTTATTCACGCCGTCTATAACAGGAAACTGCTATGCGTGTGCAGCAATTATTCACGAACGTTATTCGTATCTTTAGCATAGAATATCACTTTCTAGATTACAATTATCAACTCTTGCGAGATAACGCAGACGATGTCGTTTGTGTCCGATGACTAATTGGGCGAATTGCTCGTTTCTAATCTGGTAAATTCGAATTGAGGCCAAAACTGCGAGCTCCCGACTCGCGGTGAAATAATTAAGAAACCGACACAGTTCGACGCTTTCATTATTCTAAACCGAAACCGCTGAACGTCGAGTTAATGGTAACTAATTGTTCCATTGATTACAAAACTGGCAGTGGTTAAGATATACAAGCAGCAATTTCAACATTCGTATGCCCACAGTAATTTCGCGTTGTTTACATTATACCTGAACCAGATACGAGGGACAATAATGAATATTTCCCAACAAAGTCGAAAGTAAAACGAACGACGCCAGCGAGTCACCGTTCGAGCAAGAATCTTCGATGAATTCGCGATTCGAAACGAAAACACAGAGTAGCGAACGGTTCGACGATCTTCGACCGTTCGATCGCACTCTAATCCGCCTTAATCACCTGCGTTGGGAAGATGTACCACGCACGTCGACGTGCTTTTGTTGCAAAGCCATCAGCGATGACTATTCTACGCGTCGATAGACGGTTGCCACAGAAATAAAAATGACGTTCGCGACACTACATATTCCAGACTGTCTCGAAAGTTATCATACTGAACAGGACTACCAATAAACGAAATTAGTATTTATCTTCTCGTTTCAAAGGACGTCTCAAGCGACGCTGGCAAGTTACAGCAGAGCGTCCTAGCACGCGCATCTGCGAATTAGTTGCCAAAACAAGTGGTTAACACTAGATTGCCCAAGGAAGTCATTTTGATTGCTTTTTAATTTCAATTAGAAAAACAATTATGTATTTAATGGCACAATTTCTTAGAATTTTGTGACTTTTTGTACGACATATAAATGCGTTTATTATTAATCGTAGTTACCTCCCCCTTCCTTCACTTCCGGTATATATGAATGTGTTAGCAGTCATTTTGATTGCTTGGGAAATTTTAAATAATCAGAATTAAAAATTAGCAGAACAACTTTCCACCGAATACAGAGCTGCAAGACAGAAAAATTGATCAGAACATGAAGACCCACAAAGATCAAATTCAACCCATTCTAACAAACGCAAAATTTGTCAAGTACGACTTTGCCACAAGAACAAAACAAATAACATATTTGAAACATGTGAAAAGTATGTTTGCGGAAGATGTACACATAAAAAGATTTCCACCTTAAATTAATTTTAAACAAATTTCTTTACACATTAGTTATTCTTTCGCAACGCAGCCATTTCGACTGCTTTTGGGCAATACAGGTATATACTAAGTTTCAGTCTTTCTACTGTTAAATTTCATCGAACGGTAGAGACCCATATTTCTGCTAATAAAGTCCAAGTCGAGGGGCGAATCGTGGCCCAGTGGTTGCTCGAAAGGGGCCATTTTCAGTTCCCTCCGATCGGAGTCGGACGAGGGATCGGCAGAGTTTCCACTCAAGGCCCTTTCCAACGAGATCGTGCCAGCCTCCGGTTTAATGACATTTGAAAGGACCAGGAAAAAGGTCAAGATGCACCGATGCAAGTCGAGTCGAACGAGCCAGCCGGTGGATTCGTGCCGACTTGGCGAGATGAGCACGAATGGTGCTTCGCCCCCTTTTCCCTTTTACCCGGTCGCCACTGGCTCGTCTAAGCGTTCGTTTCGCCGTCCTCGAATCGGTAAACCGGTGCAAAAGGTAGCAAGAAGTGAAACCGCGCGGCGGCGAACGGCGATTTGTCGGCGAACAATAGAAGGTCAGCGCGTTTCAGAACGCGCGCGGTGCATGTTGGCGAGGGCACGTTTATGCAACCAGATGCAACGAGAGCCGGGCTAGATTTTCCTTAAAGCAATTCACGTTCCCGGCTACCGTGGACCGCGAATTTATCGATCGACGGCGAACGATAAATAAAAGATGGCGGGAGGGGGTGGTTGGTGGTCTCGCGTGATCCAGCGTAGGATGGTACGATCTTCAGATCGTCGAGGTACAAAGAGGTCCGTTTTTCGAGATGTTTGTTCCTCGAGACAATCCGCGAGCGGGAGATCTGATGGATTTCAATTTGGCACGATAACGCGGAGATTGGAATCATCGAAAGAGCAGCTTAGACCTTGTCCGAAAAAGTGTTTTGTTATTTCTAAAAGCTTTTTGCTTCGGTCCAGGTAAACATCTTTTTTTCGTTCGCTCGTTTGGAGAAAATATTCCATTGGTAGTAAATCTTTATTTAGAATGCGCGTGGTTTATGCAAAGTCGGTGTATAATTAGTTACGATTAAACGCATGCTAATGTCTGACCGTGAAATGCTCTGCGATTGAATGAATAGCAGAAATGGAACGTAGTCTGCGATGGTTGTTACGATTAACGCGAGGGTATCGGCTTTTCTACATTACGCGCGGTACGAAATATTAATCGATACAGTGCGATAGTGAATCGCTGACAGGGGCATCTGATAAGCAGACAGACGTGGATTGTTCTTCTGGAAACGACGTTACACGTTAAATACATTCCGCTAATGCTGCACTGGCAATCGAGGATTGCTCAACCTGTCGAGCCCCAGTCACCCAGCGTTTCGTCTAATAAAAAGAGGCTAACAGAATTGCAAAACCGCGTGTAACTAAATATACGACTGCCACTACGAATCCCAGCTTATAAACTCTTTAACTGTCAATTTAAATGGTCATTACTCCCGTGGACGTTTAATCACTGATTCGATAACAGATCTGCGCGGGGTAAAACCCAAACGGAAATCGCGTTATCGAGAGAAAATCCAGAATAGAATCTTTCGAATGTCTGCGCGATTACTTTTACGTTACTCTCGAAAATATAAAACCCTGTAAATCCTGTCCGTCACTTTAACTTGTAACGTAGTTGCACCGAAACGCGCAGGTTTAACCAAACATCCGTCGTTCACCGATTTTTCGAGGACCAGTGCGTACGTCCGCCATGGCACGATCGACCGTTGGCTCCAGTCTTCCTTCGATTATCCGCGGAAGTAGCGTTAGTTCCGGTTTATCGAGGATTCTCCGTCGATGGGGAAAAAGGAGGAGATCGAGAGCCAGAACAAAGACTGCGAAATATTACGGTGTTCGTCGATTCGATACGATTGAACGTCGAGAATGATTCACTTAACCAGCAGGACGCTATATAAGGCCACAGGTTGGATAGATATTAATAGGTTCTCATAACTTTCACTGCGTTATTAAGTCATTCGAGACGATTGTCGACGCTCACCCCCTCTTCGCGCAACCTGCTCGTTTCATTCAATTTTTACGTGCAATTTGTTCGACGCGATCGAAATTGTTTTCATTAAAAATCACGCTGGGAGACCGAGCGTCGAACATTTTATGTAGACACGTAAAAAGCGCGAGGCGGAATTAAAGCGGATGAAAATAACCAGCGCAAATAAAAGCGACGTCAACTGAGAATTGGAAGCGTTCTGAATTCGATTGTAATCCCGGTATTCTATAGAATGCAATATCATGCGATCCACCAATTTAATACAATATATATTATTATGCGATCTGGCATCTACCAAACTGCGCGCAAAATTCGAGCCACATCGGTGACCCAAATATCGCAAGTCCCCTGATCTCGCAACGAGCGACCGACGATCGCAAAAATCGAACTCTCACTGGAGAAAGTGGTGAACCTTTTCCCTGCAACATCCTCCTACCTGTTATTATATATTTACTCGACGAAAGATAGTAGCGAAGTGTTTAAAACGGAGGTAAAAACGGTCTCTTCTGCCGCACGAGTTACTATGATTTCGACTATGTGACAATGCTCGTTTCTTCGACGAGCCTTTGCGTAAAAAGCAAACGATGTTTTATTAAATTTAACTCTCGCATTTCAATTCGGAACATTGCTCAGCGAGAACAGCTCTCGCGAAACTTTGCTAATTCTGTTCGAAACGTTTTTCTGGACAGTCGAATTAATCGCGAAAACTTCCCTCAAAGCCTGACGATCGCGATAGAAGAGGCTTGCAGCTCGAAGCTCCGTTCGCGGAATGGAATCGAACGTGGACCCTTCTCGCGAGAAGTCCGCCAGTTCGAACTGAAGGTCTTGCGTCACTGGATACGCTCCGAAAGAACCCTATAACTTGTAGTAAGACGATCCCAGGCCATCGTCTACCTGAGGACGTCCCGCAGGATTTATTGCCGCGGCCCGTGAGTCGACGTCTCCTCTCTCGTTCGAGGTAACACGCACCTGGAGGTATAATAGCCACCTCGTCCATTAAGGATCAGGAAAAGAGATCTGACGGGCAGCTTACGGGCACGTCGTTGAAGGAGGAGGTTACCAGACGAATGCCTCGAACGATGACGCGAATGGCATCGTGAACGAACGATTCAGCTCTCTGCCTGCGACTCTCTCTCTGCTGCGCGCTACGTGACGGGTCATATCGTGGAAAAACGGGCCCTTTTCTTTGGGCGATGCGTTTTGGAACTCTCGCCTTTTCCCACGCGAACGCGTGCTAAAGCGTACTAAGCAGGGAAACTGCGCAGAGGCTGTTCTTCGCGATCTGATCGACTCGAATCGAAGCCTCTGCTCGTTTAACGTCGTTCCTGAGAGAAACGCGATTCTTTAGTATTTTTGCCTAATCTAACGTTCACGAGATTCTGGTAGAACATTCTGAAACGCTGCGCGTATTTCAGGAACGCTCTGGAAATTATGGGAGACTTCGCGGGAGACACGTTACTCAGGGAACACCGTTTTGATGTAGGAGGGTCTAAAAATTTCGCGAGCCCTCGTGTAACCGCTCGGAGAGCGTTCTGAAAATTGCGACAGCCTTGCGTACGATACGTTACGTTTTGATAAAACACGAGCGCGTGTTCGTTCGATCTTACAGCGAAGGGTGTGCGATTCTTCAACTCTTAATGGACCCCTGAGGACGAATTATATATTAAACAGCCGTGCGGCTCGGTTCAGACGCGAATAAAACCGAGCTCGCGAGAAAAGAAACGCACAGAACCGCAATGAAACCGCACGGACAGACTTGTCCATTGTTTAGCGCAACGGCGTATCGCTGACCGATAAATTAGATTCCGAAATGAGTCGTAAAACGAAGCTGCGGTTTTACGAGCCTCGTCGAAGCGGGACGGCCTGCACTTTGGTGCAGGTTTACAAATACGTGGATCAATTCCAGGTTTATCGTCCGGCAACGGGTATCGCTCGATTCCCGATGTTGTGTCCGTACGTAAAACGGGCACAGACGCGCGTCGCGACGCGATACGGTGTATAAACGCGGACGCGAACGTGTGCACGATGTATCATACGCGTAGCTCGCATGGATTCTATATTCCGGGTCTGTGTAGCGCCATAATAATTCAGTCTCGAACGTCGCTCTCTCCGCAGCGACCGCAACCTGCGAAGCCGACGAAACACGAGCAAATCGACTGTCGCGGCTATTTTCTGCCTAGTTACGTAAATTAATACCAGAAACGATACTGAAATTATTGTTCCGTCGAGCGACTATGGACGATCCACTGGCGATTCGAAGCCTCATCGTCGACTGGTACCATCGCGCGGGTAATGGCGTCGATTTTAAGGCGCGGGACGAAAGAGGATTAAGCGGGAATTAGAAAATGGTACTTGAACGATATTTATAATAACGTTCGATTTTTCAATCGAAAAACTTCTCGAACAATGGTTTGGAACGATTGGAAATCTAATAATGGTAATTTCTGGTGAACTTTAGCAGTTTATAATGCAAGTTTGATAGTCGATGATAGGATTGGCAAGTTCGAGTTGGAAATTATATCTGTCATTTGTTAAACGATTAGTTGAACCGGCGAGGCTATTTTAAACTGTCAACGAAATCTTTCTCTGGGGTAGCTGACAACCAAACTGGCTACCACCTACAACTCTGTCATCTTGATAAATGCCACTGTCCTTGGCTATTATAGAACCCAAAGTTCGAAATAAGAAACGAGATTGTAGAGGCGAAACACAAATGTCCGAACGCTCCACTTTCGTGGGGCTACAGAAATATAAATTTGCAACGCGGCGAATTATTAGTCTCCCACGGAAATCCTTTCATAAAGTTAACGCAGCTATTAACTGGTATACTGTATTAGAGGTAGGCGAGAGAGAAATCGCAGGCTTTAAAAATATCAGGCATCTCGAAGAGTCTCGTTACGTCCTTGAACCGTGACTATTTATCAAGAATAACGTTACTTTTAGTATCGACGTATCTAGAACACGCATCAGCAGAGTATTAACGGACCAATCGTCGAACACGTCATTAATCTTCTCAGGGAATTAAAAACAGTACGTTTGTGGCGACAGTCGAGCCTCAATTCTCGCTACTGTGGACAAAATAAGAACGAACGATATTCAGAATCGATAACGTTAATCCTTTGCGGTCCTTAGAAAAGAAGCAAATATAAATTGCGACAAAGTTTTAGAGTTGTTTTAGAGTTTGCAAGCAGCAGTCAAGGAATTGTCCCGCAACTGACAACATTTTCGAGTAAATATCAAGTAAATCTCAAATGAGACACTTGAAATAGTAGGGTGTTGTTGGCGACTGAACTGCTAAATTGAAAAATAATTCGGACCGCAAAGGGTTAAACGAGACACTTTGACCGCGATACGATTTCGCGAGACCTTTCGAAATCGACTGCGTTCGATAAATCGTTTTTCGCTCGTGTGCAGCGTACCGTCGAGGAAAAGAATCGTCGACTCTACCACGGATCGCTCCTCTCCAGCCGATGTGTAATTGCCGATCACAGCCAGCAGATTACGAATTCGCTAAGAACGAGGATTTCGCTGGAAACGTGTGTTACACGCGTGTAAATGCACACACCGTTGGCCACCGTCGCTACAAGCCGTGGCACGATGAAAAACACTGATCGCAACACCGGCACGCAAAGTGAGCCGACAAAGGCGTCTTATCGTGGTTAATTTATATTTCAAAGGGTTACTGGTGCCATCGAAAGAACGTAGAAACCCCAGGCGCTATTCCACGAGAATTTCTACCAGCCGAAAGATTTATCAACGCGCCCTACCGATTTCGAAGACGAACGAGCCGACTGGGCTCGGCTGGGTCCAGCGATCAGGTCGACTCCAAAATTCTCCGTCCAGTTTTGACTCAATCAAACGGCTCGTGCTTTATACGAGCGATCTTCAGCTTCGAAATCGACTGCTGACTTCGAAAAAATCGATTCCTTCCCCGCGTCGGAGGAACGACTACGTTTCGCCGCTTCGATGAAAAAGTTATTGCATTTCTCACTTGTTTCCTGTTAAGCGCGGGTTATATATCGCAAGCATATTGCCGCAGGAATTCTACTGGCTGCAACGTCCAACCTGCGTCCACTTAAACTCACCGACCCTTCAACACGCAATTAATAACGGCGGCCAGAAAAAGAAGACCGGTATCTGCCGACCCGATCTCGATGCCGAGTCCCAACAAAACACGAAATATCTCGTGAAACGCGCGCAATCCGTTAATGTTCGTTAAGGTAAATCGATCGTGATGGAGGATCGTGGCAATTAACGCCAAGATCGCAGGTCGATGATGAACGTTCGTCATCCGAAGACCGGTTTCCATCGTCGATGACTCACCAGCTCGCGGTCCCCGCGCGACTCCGCTCGAACAATACGCTCCGCTCCGATTCCCTTCGCTCTCGCTCGTCGACGACGACGACGACGACGACGACGACGACGCCTCTCGTCTCGTTCGTCGCGTTTACAAAATTATTCGTGTGTCCCAACTATTTTCTCGCGCGCCAACCACGGATCCGAGGGAAGGCTAACGAACGCCGCGGCTTGTCGTGGTGATTTTATCGAGCGGCGTCGGCTTCCAGGAAGAACTAGAATGTCTGAAACGGTTCTTCGGATTCTTCGTCGCGGTGTTACGTTCGTGATAATTGTTCGAAAAGTCGGACGGCGTCCGGGTAACCAAGGCTGCAACGCGAGTCGTCCGATTTGAAATTGAAATAAGGTATAACCAGTCGTTAATGGTCTCGTTCGGTGCATCGGTTGAAACAGGGTCGTAAATTACGAATTTGAAGAAACGCCAGCCTGCTGCGAGCGGGATAGGACGCGGCTGATTTTTTTCAAGGTCCAGACGATAAACCCAAGCTAGACTAATTATCGAGCGAAGCGAATAAGAGTCAATCTCGTCGCTGTTCTCGCAAAGGCCACTGAAACAGGCGACTGTTACCAGCGGTGGTGGGTTTCTTTCACGACACCATTCAATTTCTCATTCAGGATATCATGCATCATCTTTGAGCTTAAAAATTATCTCTTCGATCTTCCAGGATTTCCGTGGCGATGCGGCTTGCACAATCTTCGCGAATCGTCATAAATCATGTCGACGGATTGCGTGGGCGGCTGCGAAACACGCTCTGTGCCTCCCCGATGCATAGTAACGTTTCGCTGGGATTTTTACGCGCCGCCACAACTCATCCGGTAATGACACGGCCAGGTAAAAGTACGGTTTCCACGCCAAGTGAAAAAGTATTGAGTCGTTGTCGCCTGTTTTTACGACGCGCTTTAAACGTCCGACGAGTGAATCGGCTGTTCGTAAAAATTACGTTACCCCCGTTCCATGCGTTCGCGTTCGATTCATAATTCCACGGTCGGTGTATTTCGAGAGCGTTGTCCGTTTTTCACGTGGGTGACGAATCGAATTTTCGCAGAACCACCGCCGCGCGACGCTGAACGAGAGACGCGAGGACCGATTTATCGTACCAGCGTCGAGACTTCCCTGAACTTTTCGTCTGGGAATACGCAAGCTTACTCGCTCGGCTGGCTTCTGATACTTAAGAATGCGAGTGTATAATTTTACTTGCGAAGATTCGATGTTAATAAGAGAGTGTACAGAAAAGAGCGAACTCGCTCGTTATGCATACGTAACCTGGCATTGCATGTGTCGATCGCATTAAGAGCGCCTCTCGAAAGTGTGTACAGGGTGGGCCGAAAATTCAGCGTGATAGAATAGACTTACCTGAAACAGAGTAAAATAGAGAACGTTTATCAATCGGCGTTTCAACGATCACTGCGCGTTAGTACACGTCTTATCAAGAAATCGACGGAGGGGGGGGGGGGGGGGCATTGGATTTTTGATTGCTCGGAAATTGGAATTCCGATCGTGTCTCACCTACGGGCCGGGTTAATGAAAGAAACCATCGACGCGAGGGGACGTAACGCACGCCTTTTCGTTATTTCTCGTAATCGCCCACGCCTGGCTGTTCGCCAGAGACTCCGGTTTTCCGAGAATCGAGAATAATCACGTCTTCTTCCTCCGCTTTTTCCACTTCCTAACGGAGACGCCCGATGAATCGCTCGAGGAAAGTGAGAAAGCTAATTTAATTACCTGCCCCACCTCGCGCGAGGTCTCTCCGCGTTCGAATTATCCTGCATGCTTCCCCGCCGTTTAATTAATTAAATTCGTCCAGAGTTTTCATACGCGGAAAAGTGTTCCAGTATCGACGCGTTATGTAATCGTGCGAACGGTTAATTAAATTTGTTGGCGAACTGCGCGAATATCAATCGAAGATGTTAACGATGCTTGCTACTTGCTACTCGAAACTGTAGAGACATGGCGTGCCTTTGACGAACCGATGGAAACGCTCGAATCGCAGCGATAATTCGTCGTAATATTTCGAGAATTTACGGTTTATCAACTTCAGAATTAACGCATCAGCTGTACCGTTCTCATTTTCTTTAATAGTTTTACCTAGACGGCGATAATGGCACACAGGAAATGAAACGGGCAGTAAAAAAAAGTGCAGATATAATCGTACCGTGAAACGCATCAGAGTTTACCATCAACCCATAAATACTGATCGTATTATCTAATAATGGGAAAAGTGTACGAGAAGTAACAACAGACAATTAGCCGAAGCTGTAATTAACGGACTAACGAGTCGATTCGGGCCGAACGGTACACCGAGGCGCGCCAATTTTCAACTGAATAAGACAGAACAGACGAAACGCGGATTAAATAATCCCATTCTAAAACGTATTGAAATTTCCTCGCGGTTAACAAACAACCGACCGTGTTAATCTCAATTTCGTCGCAAATTAAGTAATAAACACGTGAAAAAGAAATTTCGATTATGCGGTAGACTACTATTAAACGCATCAGACCATAATAATTTGCTCTCTTTTATCTGATAAATAAAACAAAAAAAAAAAAAAAAAAAAAAAAACGGGACGAGTCGAACCTAACGCAGAACGTTAAACCACGATGTCTATTAATTAGCTCATTGCATCTCTCCATCCTAGTACCATCACCAGTCTCCTTCCTCGAAACGTTCTATTTTTAAAAAATCTACCCAGAAGCGTCGAATTTCGCGCGCAACACCGGTGCAAGCGAATTAAACGGATGCATCAGCAAAATTTTCCATCGTCCATCGTCGATTGGATCTAGCGCGCGTTAGTCGTTACCCGCGACCATTGACGGACACGCCGCGATGCAAATTTTGCAGCGCGTTGCGCAACGACGGGCGGGCGCAAAAATACGGGCCGCACTATATCGATCGATGTGTAATCGATGGATCTAATAATGGCCAGGCGCAATTATTCAAGATCGACGCGGCGAGAACGCGCGTCAATCGGAGGCCCGCGGCGGTTCGATCGCGAAATCACCGCGCGCTGGGAAAGATATTTTCCCCAGGCAGGGCGTTGCGGGTTCAGCCATGGTAGGCGTACAGCGTGGGCCCCGTGGCCTATCTGTCGCGATTTAAATATTTAACTCCGCTTAAACGCCGGCCGCGGGCAGCGTCGTGCATTATTCGCGCTGGCAATAATTCCCGTCAGCGGGTAAACTCGCTTGGGAAAATCGCGCGCGCGGAGTGAATCATCCGCCCACGCGGCTGCTCGAACTTCGGGAACGCATAGGAAAATTTCATTACCGCGATCAGCCACGTAATTGTACAATTTTCGTAGGATCTGCTTGCCAGAGGGAAGCAGATCGCTCGGTGCCATCGTCGAGGCGCGCGATCGAAAAGCGTTTTGGTTCGAGCAGAAGCTGCGACTAGGGAAATGCAACATCGTCGTTGAACGTAGGAATAGATGAAAGTATACGCTTAAATTATCTGCAGAGATAATCCAACAGAAGGGGAGTAGCAATTACTGCCAAGTATAATTCATCTACCCACAATTACTTGAGTTTAAATGGCTCGCTCTCTCGAGGGATAAATTATGCTCCCGATTAAAACGTTTCTTCAAAAGATCACGTAAAATCGGGTTGAAATCTCGCGCGGAAGATAGAGGTCTACAGGACAGAAATTCGAATGAAATTCAGTTCCACTAAATGACGTACGCATGACGAAGTTATAATATTTAACGCGAGCAATTAGTAGCGACGAGCCCTACGACTAGACTTTGTAATTTTGCCAATAGCTTACGTGACAGCTTAAGCTACGCCGAATCGATAACCGCCTTGAAACGTTCTGTCCTTTAAGCTATTTTAAATAAACAATTCTATATTTGCGCCTTGTTTATTTCTTTTCAATCCGCGCGGAATACCTTTTACCTTTCGACTGTATTTCACGGTGGAAACGTTCGAAAGAACCCGACGAAAATACTTGATCGTTGCGCAAAAGACTGAAAGTCGGGACGTTCCATTTGAAAGAAAAAAAAAAAAAAAAAAAAAAGGAACGAAAGATAAGACATTCCCTCGAGACGGATTTTCTCTCGACCAGCGTACCCCGATCGTTTCGTTAGCCATTAGGGGGACAGATTCGAGGCGGACTCGGGTACCAACCGGAAACGAGATAATCGAAATTGCACGCGCGCCAAGAAGCCGAGCCGGGGCCATCCGCTTTGCGTGGAAAGCGAAACGCGCTCGAATCTCGCACGCATTCGGGGCTCGAGCCACTTGCCAAAGTCCCCACCATTGTGGAAACTTCATTCATGGTTCGCGGTGTGTGCAGGTGCGCGTGATTATTGAGCCGTCAGACGTAACGCGTAAAAATATCAGCTGCTGGTGCACGCTCGTGTATCGTGCCTCTGCGAGATCGACTCGCACAACACGGAAAACCGTTAATAGATTTTTAGATTCGAACAGTACCGTGGAAAATATCGTAACAACAAATCGTTACGTTGTAATAATTAAAAGCCAGACGTAGAAACGTACTTTCGAGAACGTAATTCTCTCGAACTCTGGACGGATAAGAAGAGAAACGAGGGGAACGAAGCCAACAACGCGGCCCACTGCTCGATTATATCCTAAAGCCGTAAGAGAAGTTCTTGTGGTGCCATTAGTGTATCGGTGGGAAGATCACGGAGGGTTCGTAGTGGAAATCCGAGAAAACTATCGGGCACCGTGGACGAGATAGGGGAAACGGGCTCTGTTTCGGCTGCGAGAGAGCATTTCCTTCGCGTGAAACTGCACGACCAGCAACCTCTCGCTCGGAAGGAATACTCGACTATTTTAACCGTGAAATAACTCAGTCGAGGGTTCAGCCAGGAGGGTCGTGGTGCGAGCGTGGAAAAGAGAAAAATCGAGGGAGAGAGAGAGAGAAGAGGGAAGAGAGAACGTGGCATGATATGTGGGTCCTAAAGATAGAGCACCCGAAACAACCATAAACCTTTTTATTCCACTTGCCGCGTCCGACGTTGCTCTCTGGTACACGCTCCACCTCTCTTCGACGCGTAACGCTGCCTTCCCTCGTGGACCATAATTGTTTACACGATCCGTATGAAAATCGCGAGACCTGCCACGATTTCGAAACGAACGCATTCGATGTTTCTGTTAACGATCTTGATTACCTTGCCATCGACAGTGGAGCAATTTCTCTCTTCAAATTACGTGATTTTACAAAGCAAAACGTAATCTTAATTTGTAGCCATAGCAACCGTATCATCGAGTCTCCTCGGAATTGGATTTAAACGAACATGGAGCTGGATGGCTCAGATATCCCACTTGTTAGGAGTTGTAAATGCGAGCTTTCGAACACTTTTACGACTTCCAATATTGGTCGAGCCGGGGTCAAATAACAATAGCCCAATCGGTACTTGGTGCAACGATAATATCGAAAATATCGAGTTAAATGGAAGCAACGCGATTCCATTGAAACGCATCAACGAGCCGCGCAATAACGGGGCGCGAAACGCGATCGCAGACGAAAATCTGTCGAAACGGTTTCCGTCCGCCCCGAACGCGGCGCCATTCAGACCGCGCTCTATCGTTAAATTATCAGTGCCACCGTGCAACGATGAATGTTATCGTCGCTCGCATCTTCGAGAAGACACAGGCGATCGTTTTTGTCCGTGTTCCTCTCCTATCGGAATTTCCGCTGAGCTTGCTTAATGCGTTTCGCGTGAATCAGCTGATTCTTCGACGGACGATGATTTACGAAGCGGACGGTCGAAAATCGGACAAACGACACACGCTTCGAGGCCCTTATTGGTCGCTCGAGATCCCTATCGAGCACTGGCGACCGTGTTCCTCCAACTTTCCCTCGCGGAGGGTGAAAGTTCCCTGCCGTAAAAACGTGTCCACGGAAACGTTGAAATTTTTATTTCCACGAACGAATCGGCGCACCGCGGATCTCGATGATATTCCAATTCACTGATCCCTCGATTAACGCAGCAGCGAGAGAACCAGGCAAACGTGGAACTAAAAGTACGAAAGAGTATTGACAAGAGTCAAAGAAAGCAACGAACTCGAAACAAACCCTTAAAAACGTGTACTATTCGCAACCAATGGCACGTAAAGAAAAATCTGTTAAAAATACTTCAACCGTACACTCAGTGGTATGAAAGCCAAGCAATCCATAGGTATAAAGGAGTTGTTAAAAAATATCCACCACGCGCGATGGACGCATACGCGTAACGGTGCCCATCGAATAACAGAAAAGCGGGAAAAAGAGCAGCAAATGTCGAAGATCCTTGAAGAATTTGTAGAATTCTTCAGACAGTAGCATAGTAGCAACATTTCCGATCCTCGATATCAGCCGCGCTCCGAACCAGGAAGCTTTTCGTTTAGCGATTATCCCAGGGCCTTGCCCGTTCGTCGCTGCGGTTCGATCGTTATTGCGGAATACACCTATAATAGTGGTTCCATTGACTGACGTCACGCAGGTGCGGCCACGTAGACCGTGGACGTCAAGAGAACGTTAACGAGCGACGAAAGAGTTTCTCGGTAAACGGTGTCGTTAAGAAAGCAAGACGATTAACCTTTTCGAGAACGACGCTGCTCTCGTGAGCATCAACGAAAAAGGAGGGAAATGGTACTCGCCTCGTTGACCTATAATTAAACCGCGACGCGGTTCAGCAGCGTTTGGAATGGGGTTCGACGAACGACGATCTAATTGAGCCGAACGTATCTCGCCCTCGCGAGAAGAAACGCGAGAAGAAGAGGCGATCGACGTTTTCCCTGTTCGAGTCTGAAACGGGGAACACGGGGAAAATGGTAACGCGCTCGATAGCCGGAGGATCCGTCCGCTTAAACGAGCCTGGCTCTCCCCTTCGATCGTTCACGGTGCGTGAGCCGAGCAACTCCGGAAATTGCAAATAAATTGTTATTAGCTTAAGCGGCAGGCCGATACTACGGTGACTAAGTTTACCATTTCGAGGGTTGCGATTTTTGCAGACTGTTCGCTCGAGTGTCATTGAACTCCGAGGCCGAGGGGAAAATTAAAGATTAACCCTTTGCGCTCCGTTCTCGCCGATAATGCGACACTTGAATTACGAACTGTTCGATATGAATTTTTATTTTGTTCAAGATTTATAAACCAGAACTTGTTTTATATGATGTAGCTAATTTTGTATATACAGCTGTAACTAATGCAGTATTGAAGCTGTTGGTGTACTATATAAGTCACTAAACTGGAGTGCAAAGGGTTAAAATGGCTCGATCGTTCCTATCCACGATCAGCCGCAGCTCGTTCGTTCCGTTCTGTTCATTAAAAAGTTCGAGCTGCTACCATCAGCACTTCCACGTCACTCCAGAGGGAAGGGCCTCGCGCGAGCCCACGAACCAACGAAAACACGTCCCGCCGTGAAAACGTTCAGCTGGTCGATGGCGAAAGAGGAAAGAGGCGACGAAGAAACGTAAACTCGGCCGAGTGACACGTGCCCGGAGGAGTCATTATTCCATCAGCAGCCCCAGCCGACGATCGGAGAGGCGCTTGTGTTTACGCGTCATTACGCGCGTGTGTACGCAGATGACGCGAAACGAAAGTGTGTGCACTCTCGCGCGGAAAACGGCCGCGAAGAAACGCGCGAAACCGATTAACCGTCCACCGGATTGAACGAATCACCGGGCAAATGAAATGGACGCGGTTGGTCCCGCTCGTGCGCGAGCACTTGTTTCGCCGCCGTGAAATTTGTGGCCGTTTAACGACGCGTAAGTACGTCGTCGTCGAGCGTTCGCCGTGGCGGAATTTATCGAAAGTTTCACTCCTCGACTACGAAACGCTCTCGTTTCGGCCACTGGCGAGTTTTTCGAAAATCTCGCGTCCAAGCATTCGACACGGAAATTTGTACGTTAAACGCGCGTAACTTTTGCGGCGAGGGTTATTTCCTGCGATAACTCGCGATTACTTTAGAAGCAAAAACAGGAAACGCGGAACATCCCGTTAGCCAGCGAGATAAAGTGTTAAAAACGTGGATTAACGGAAAGGAAGGATGGAGGAGAGCGGCGGAGGAACAGCCGCTTCGCTGGCTGACCTCGATGACTCTCGATGTCAATTTCTCGTTACGTACCCTCCCCTTTCTAAACTACGCACACCAAAGGTCACTACTCCCTCTTTCTCCAACGACAGCCACTCCGTGCTCCGTCTGGTTTCTCCTTGAAAGATGAAAGATGGAAGAGCCTACTGCCAGGTTGCTTCGACGGGATTCTCCGCTCGAGCTCGCTACAAGTTAAATTGGTAGATTCGATTCGATCTCGCGAACAACGTTCGTCTACATTCGTCCACGGATAAAGAACGAATTACTACAGATTTTTCGTACAGCGTAGCTCGACCGCTCGACCATCCACGGGAAACGACAATTTACCAATTAATTCAACGTAATAATTTCCACGAATAGCGCTGCATCCAATAACTATCCCAGGCAATTTCTTTTTCCCGCTTTCAAAGGCCAGCAGAAGAGAGTAGGTTCCATGGAGGAGAAGAAGAAGGAGAAGAAGAAGAAGAAGAAGAAGAAGAAGGGAATCGAGGGCGTTCTAGAGGGCGGAGGAAGGAGAAAAGAAAGGGGTGATGAGAAGATCAGACGAGAACGGAGTCTCTGTCTCCGTCCCCCTTGGTCCCTGCTCATTTCGCCCAGGTCGCCTTCCTTTGTTCCCACGCCTCTCCGCAGACCACCTCTGTCTTCTTCTTCTTCTTCTGCCGCCGATCTGGCCCCGTCGTCCTTTCGTGATTCACCGTTACACACAAAGGGAAGCTTGGACCGTAGCCTCGGCTATAAGCAGACGCGCGCAGCCAGAGCCCAGCCAGGGAAGATGAAGAGAGGAGAAAAGGGAGATGAAAAAAAAAGAAAAGTGAAACACCCAGAGGAGGAAGAAAGAGGTGGAGCGGGGGAGCGAAAGAGAGGACGGATGGGAAAACCACCGCGGCGGTTTCGAGACGAGACGACGCGCAGGTTGCTCCTACGCGGCGGAGGACGGTGCGACGTGAAAGTAGCAAGGTAAAAATGGGTGACACGAGTTCTGCAGCGGTGGAGAAAATTTTCTTTCATCGTTTCCTTCCTGAATCGGCTCTCTACGGTCAGGGAACCGGTATGGGAAACTGGACGAACGCCGCGGACGTCATCGCGTATGAATATTGGAAAGGTAACGGGCCTGGGCAGGCGAAAGCTTCGAGAGCTTGCGCGTTATTCCGATACAGGCCAACGAATCGTTTTCTAGTCGATCGTACGCTCGTCTGGTTAAAACGTGTCTTAATTCCAACAACAATGTAAAATTTGTTAAGTCGCTCAGTCAGAAATTGAGAAAATACTAGTCGAATAGAGCGTGCTGAGAGAGAAAAGAAGCGAGACTAGGTGTGTGTTGAGTGGATGTACACGGGTAATAGTAGACTGAAGGCGCCGTGAAAGAAAATGGCTACAGAAAATTCAATAAAACTGCAATGTTCTGGCCTGATCTATCGTCGTGCGAAGAAAAGAAGATCAAACGCGAAATGTAGATAGCGGATAAAGCTGGGACGATGAATAAAACGTGTTCACCGATTTTTAGAATGTACTTTGACGCAATAAAATGGCCTCCGAATAGAAAACCAACTTATATCCCGTGCATCCGCGTATGAACTGTTCGCGCTGTGATTTCTGCTCCTTTTATTAAAATAATATAATATTAACGCCTAACTTGCACTCGGATGCACTTGCAATCGCAGCAATAGTATTCAACTCAGCAAACTACCCAAGTTCTATTGATCATCTGCTTCACATTTCCATCTACCGACCTATCCAATAAGCCCAAGAAAGCTGTTCCTCTGCTCCAAAAAAAGGACCATTCCAAGCCGTTTCTAGAACACATCCCAAGTTTTCGACGACGCGAGAGATTTCTCGGATGGTCGTCCCGCAGAGGGAGACAACCTCCTCTCCGTCGTTGCCTTCGTCGTCGTCGTCGTCGTCGTCCTCGTCGTTCGTCGTCGTCGTCGTCGTCGTCGTCCTCGTCGTTCGTCGTCGTCGTCGTCGTCGTCGTCGGATTCCCAAAGCCCTCGCGTTCCTCGGCCGCATCGAGGTCACTGGCAGTAAGACGGTAGAGACAAAAGCGAGGTATCCGAACGCGAACAGCACGAAAAAGCATTCTTAGAGGGAAGAAGAAGGGAACGCGGCTGCCGTAAGGTATGAGTAGATTTCGAGCTACGAGAGGAGGGTAAGGGAGCCAGGCGAAATAAAGCAAAGAAAGTAGCGCACCGGATAAATTGACCGGTAGCCAGGAGCCATCCAATCTGGAGGGAATCGGAAAGGGGTGGTGAAAGGGTGGCGATGCCAGGGGTCAGAAAAGACGACCGACCGGACGATCGTCGAAGGTAGAGACAGAGGAGGACGGAACGAGAGAAAGAGAGCGTTCGGCGAAGGGATTGCGAGGTAAGGGAAAGGGCGGAGAGGAAGGGTGGCGAGTGCATTCGGCGAAAGGGGGCACACGGAGGAGAAGGCAAGAGAGTAGGTTCGCCAGCTCGGTTCCGTGAGAGTACGCGAACGATAATTCGGAGCCGCGCGAGCGGCCGGCTCAAAGGACCCGCGGGACGATATATCAATGCCCTGCTTGCAGAACAATTCGAACTATCCGCGATACACAAAGAAAAATACCAAATCGAATGCCTGGAATAGCGGTGAGCGGCCACGGCTACTTCCATCTCTTTTCCACCCTCTCCTTTCTCTCTCTCTCCCTCTTTCTCTCTCTCCCTTCCATGTATACTTACACCCCTGTCCCCCTTGCACCACCCTGGCGGCTTTTCTCTGTCTCTGTCGCTTCTCTAGTCCGCGGACCGTTCTCCACGGTTACGCTCAGTATTGTCTCCCTCCCACTCTCGTTCTGTCTCTTTCTATCGGTGGTAGATATCGTTTATACGGCTACGTATGTATATACGCATGCATATGTATGCACGTTTTCCCTGTGGGTAGAGAGATGCGTTCCCGTTGTTGGACTGCCGATGCCAATGGACTACGCTGGCCGACTCTCTTCTGGGGCCCTCGAGGGTATTCATGCGTGTGTGCTGGGAGACTGTTTTACGTTCGCGATCGTAGAATTCGGATAGAGATGGAAGATCGTTAGACGATATAAATTGCGGTAGCAAAGAGATTTTTTGAATTCCTTTTACAACACGAGGATAGGTTAGAGAGTGGTCTTCCTACATGCTTGAATTCGCCTAACGGCAGTCGCGATATTTTCCGCGCGAATAAAGCCTCTTTCGTTATCAGCTCGCATTGCCCATCGACAATGGTACTTTAAATCCTGATTAAATCGTAATCAACTCAAGTTAAGCGGTAATTAATGACGAGTCAACGCGAAACACGCTAATAAACCCTCCCGCTAAAAACGTGTTAATCCCTGTACCCCAATCGTTTACTCGATCCTAATGACCCAACTACTTGACCATCGGGGACCCCAATTAAAATCTTCGAACAACCCTCCCAACATTCTACGTCACCCTCCGCTCCCAGTCGAACAAACAATTACTCCAGTCCGCGTTCGCCTACCTTACGCCTCGCATTAATCTACTATCCCCGCGGAGAGACGCCGCGGTCTCATCAATCTTTCGCTCGAATAATTCATCGATCATCGATTCCAAAGGCTGAAACGTCCAGAGGAAAGCCGAACAGGCGCGACGCGCGAGTTCCGGGGGCAGTAAAATTCGGATCCAGGGGGATGATGCGCGCGTGTGTATCTGGCGCGGAGCAAAACTGTACGTCGATCGTGTGATGGAGCGGCGGTTTGGTTATAATTGGATCAGTTTAGTTAGGTATTGCAAATATTGGCAGCCAGGGAAGCTGGCGACCCAGTGATGAAACCTAATTGGGTAAGTCGGCCTGGCCTGGCGCCAAACGAACCGGCCCAGCTTCGAATTCTAGATAGCTCAACCCGACGATGCCTTTCCATCTCGAGCGACCTCGACGTCCCTCCCTTTTCGACGCCATCGTCATCGTCGCTCCGTGTCCACCCGCTGCTCCTCCCTTCGACCCTTTTCCACGCTCGCGTCCCGTCCGTCGTCGCGACGCACGGAAATTGACACGTAAATACAACGGTTCGCGCGTACGTGAAAATGGAAATGGACGGTGGGGAATTCGTTCGGGTGACTAGTTTAATTGGACTGCAATGTCGCGACGGGACGCAATGTGCGCGACGGCGAAATTGCATTGAAAGAGGAACGGGGCCCGGCCACGAGGGGAAATCATGATGAGAGACAGGCTGCCGGATGGAAGGAGGATAATTTGAATTATGTAAACGAGAGGGGACGGCGGAGGAAAGACAAAATGCATCGATACGTCATCGGTCGTTGGCTTTGGCAACGTTTTTTGTTACTCGATTATTAATGGTCCCAGAAACTGCGCGTCAAATATACCGTTTAGCGTTCTCTTCGCTCTCCGACCGCACTCTCGTATCGATCATTTATTATTACACCAATTATTCTTACGAAATTACAGTGATTCGAAACGTCCGAGCCCGTTTTTGAGGAAACTGCGAGCGCCGAGCCGCGTCGTTATAACTGTATACAAGAGAGGGAATATGAAAATTCTTGACGAACGAAACGCAATTGCTGCGTAAACGAAACCCAGTGAAATAAAACTGATCCTTAGGTTAACGTATCGGCTACTCGTTTAAAGGCAAACACCTTTTTAAGTAGTAAAACGTGTTCAGCTCGAAAGGTACATATTTGTTTTTCATAAACAATATAAGCAACGAGCGTGGGGAGCTTCCTATTTTCGTAAATCGCCCGAAACGTCGCACGGGAAGAGCCGGCAGCGTTCCACGTTCTTCCTGTCCGCGAGGAACGCGATACTTTGAAAAGAAATTTCGGTGCGCGGGGTGAACGAACCGTAGGAAAGCGACGTGCCCGCCGCTTGGGATGCAGCGTGCATTGTAAACGAGCCGGGCGACAAGTGTGCACTTGATAGTGTTGACCTTTCAATGACGCTAAGCTACTCCGCATCGTTGCCGTTACCATCTCCTCTTTCTCCCTCTATTCTCTTCTCACGCTCCACCTAGCCAATCCACTAGCAGCTAATTTTCAAGAGATCGTTAAACACGCGTCGTTCGCCTACAAATTTTCCCCTTCGTCATCTTAATTGCTTTTAACGCCAACTCGGGAACTGCCGTGGTAATCGATGGTTGGCCCTCGCCGATAATTGTCGATCGAATTTGTTCGACGCGAAATAATCGCTCGATTCCTGTAGAATTACGGCTGCTACCGATCGCTTACCTCATTTTCCTCCTCTTTCATTTTCGAGCCTAGTTTCGACGTATATCGCTACTTCATAATTAACATCATTGCTAAGGTTCTAAGGTTAACGACGGGTAATCGAATTCACCGATGGCTTCCCTGCGTTCGTTCCCTTGAATGCAAAGTAGACGGAGAAGAGCAACATGTTCGATTTCGCGTTAAATCGTGGCGGGCAGACGAGAGGACAGACACGGTAGACCGATCGTGATCCACGACTATCAACTAGACGAAAGTACACGTTGGTTCCACGGAATACTGCGACCAGTCGGATGGGAAGAGTAAATGGGCGTCGGAGGTCGCGGCAAGTTCGAGGTTAATCGTTCGTTTGGCATGGCGTGCCTCTTGGGCCGCCAACGTTGTATAAGACGAAAACGGGGGACGAAAAAAAGGGAAATGTCAACGTAGCCGATCGAATCGTATAATTCAACGAGGCTCCAGTTAACTTCGTTTTCACGCGTGCTTATACGAAACGCCAATATCGCGGCACCAGTTGCTTCCTCGTTATCGATTTCCATAATCGATCCCGTTGAGTCGCCTCTTACACGGAGGGAGAGTTTGCATCTTGCATCGAACGATCGCAAAACCACCGGCCAGCCATCTAGGCGAGGAACACGCGAGTACCAGTGACGAAAGGCGAAAGGAGAGGAGGCGGATGGCGGGTGTTCGCTCGCGCGTACGCTCGCGAACGCGATTGTAGCCGCGTTGTATACATATGTATTGGGCATACAGGCTGACGGTGGATCACGTGAGCAGGGGGCCCAACGGCTGCCACGGCCCCAATGAATAATTCATGTCGGGCCGCGGAGTCACCGGGACCCCATGATCGTCGTCGTAACACACGCTGCTCGCTGCCACGCTCGACGCTTCTCAACGAAAATCGTACAGCTCCGCTCAGCCTTTACGCGGCTATTACGTGCCTTCATTATACGCGGCTGTTGCCGAAATCATCCTCAAGGACGGCTACGTTTCCTGATAGATTATCGGGAATCTTCTCGAGCGAGGCCCGCCACGGAATGGCAATCGCGGGATTTCGGTGGCTCCTCGCTATGCTCGCGTAGAATTAAGTTGTAAGGCGACGATGAAACGATAAGATCGCGCGAGATGCGAATAGAATTATTTATAACGAGTCGCCGCCTCCACCAGCCACTGTCAATTTCTATTGGAAATTCGTAGAAATTTCGATCGCGCGATTGTTTTCACAATTAGCCGTCAGTACCGAAACGCGCGCGCAAATGGCCGCTATGTGGAGTAAAACTACTACGGTTTTTTCCTTATCCTGCATCGATTTCCATTGTGCTCGCTGTTAGGTTTACGACGACCCGCGGCTCACCGCGGGCCTGTGCCTTAATTACGAGCGAAGCGGTCATTTTCTCGCTTCTATTCGCTCGCACGTGGCCGTGTCTAACTCGACGCGATGCAGTGCGAGCTTATCATTCACGAGCTTGCCTGCAATTTCGCGATCGTAATTGGCGCTAAGGAAATCGTGGCTTCGAATAACGTGTCGCGCCGATCGGCGAACGCCATGGCGCAGCCACGGCTGCCGTCGAATTCTCGAGAAGCGAAATAATTTCGGTCCAAGTGTATCGCGCTTTGCTTATACGAGGATAATTCTTTGGAAGACGCGAATAGAGAAGCGAGAGGCGCGATGAGGAGAGAAACAGTGCGTCAGCTCCCGCTAGAAATAACATGGATATACTTAGACGGCCCTCCGTGCAAGATCCAACCAAACCACGCTTCTCCGAGGCCAATTCGAGTCCTAATGAAAATTACTCGCGCCGGCTCTCGTTCAGGACGAGGGGGCCGTGCACGTCGCTCCACCTGATCGTTATCCGCGTGTTAAGAAGCCGATGTCGCGATAAACCATTCGCGAGCAGAAGACCGCGCCACGAGCCTCGCGTTGCTCAAAAATATTACACCGTTTCGTGGATTTTTAATAAATATCCCGTACTTAACGATGACTGTTAACAATGTCTTCGTACAGGTAAAAGAAATTAATTAATGCGTGCAAGGATGAGCGTACGAAGCGGATCTGAATGTACGCTTCAACGAATACTTTATGAATTTCATAGATTACGAGGTGTTCAACAAGTTTAACCATCAACCAGATAATTATATTAATACACTGGAACTCCAATACTTTATATCGAGACGCTGTCCGCCAGTAACGATACACCTGGCCAGAGAAAAAGTGATAACACCTATGAAACGGTAAAACTGCAGGATTAATCTCCCGTGGTACATCGTGCAATCGACGCAACGAGCAGTTTTTGCTCGTCGAATTCGACGAACGATGACAGAGTGCTTATATGCACGGCATTATGACAAATCAAGCATCGAGTCAACAGGATGCAAGAGGAGAGGGCAAAGAGAAAGGGTGACGAGGAAGAAAGACGGGAGAGGGAGTACCGGCGTACTTAGAGAGCGAGGAACACCAATGGGAGTACAGCGAGAGACTGATGCAAACTTAGTTAATGACTGTCTCGTTAATCTAATCTAGCCGGTAGAGCAATAATAACACGTAAAAACGACACTGTGTGTATTCCGGTGTCTGATTACGATAAGCTTCTTCGTTGAATTAACGGGACAGCGATGGAATAAAGAGAGCTCTGGCTGGATTAAATTCTACGATTTATCCTGTCTGTGCTCACAGCGATCATTTAAATTTCTTTCGATTACAGATAATCGCGTATGCGTGCAGCGTAGTATCGCACGATTGCGTTCATTTAAAAACTGATTTGCAATCTAACCTCCTATAAAAAGTCCCAGTTTCGAACGCGCCTGCATATTCGACTCTGCAATAATTAAATTCCCAGCTTCCCTCCATTAAAATTCCATAGCTATTCATAATCTACGCTCACCGTGGAAATTCAAAACAATAATCAGAAAATTCTACCATTTCAATGACGACCGCGATGCTTTTGGTCCGGTTCCAAGCGTAGGTGAGCAGCCTCGCGGAATTTATACACGCTGAATCGTTCGCGATTAACCCTCGAACAGTACACTATGTCAGCCACCCGATTTCACCACGCGTGGGTTACTTAGCGCAGACTTCCTTTCGCGTATGTCAGAAGGTCCAACGAAGCGGTGTTTTCAAATACTTTATTCGATCCTATCTCACAGATAAGCATGTATCGTAAAATTGTCGGTATTTAAACTAATCTGCTGTGGTGCTGGACGATTAATAATTGCGAACAGCGAGAAAAGGAGCGATAAAACAAGTGTTCGTCGTGTTGAAACACAGCAGCCTAGGATGACGTACATGCTGTCTCAGATTTATCTCTATTTATCCATGTGACATCCGGGCAAACGCTGCTCGGATGCATCGATCAATGTACACGCGATCGGGGTATGCAAAGTGAAAAATAATGGTAACACTGTGCGAAAACGGTATCGAGAGACTGATGTGACACAGTGTCTAAGCCTTGGAGATCGGCCAACGACCAGGCATTATCTAGCTTATATTATCGCGCGCGTTTGTGCGAGCGGTACCGATTGTTCGATTAATTTTCAAATTCCTCTATATAATATCCAAAATTCCATCCACTTTTTAATAAAATGGATTGTCGAGTCGGCATTTCGTTGATTCGCCAAATATTCGTGTAATTTTCGAAACGATTAATTTATTTTTCTTTGCGTTCATTGTTCGTCGTTGAATTCCAAAATTTTGTTTGTGCCCCGTGAAATCAATTGTCGTAGAAGTATTCCATTCTCTTATCATTCAATATGACTGCTCCCCTTTTCGATCGTCGATTTTATCGATTTTAAATAACCGCGTTAACGTCTGATAAGTGAACGCGAGAAACGCAGCCATAAACAAAGACACGTGATTCACCCATTCCTCGACTAATCCGTGCGGCAGTTAATTTAGGAAAGCTACGTTAAATCTTAATTTATGAACCATAATATGCTACACTTCGCTTAATTCGAGCATTATCTTAAGTAGCAGTGATTCCGTGCATTAAGTAAGAAATGTTAGACACGTTTTAGCAACTCGTTTCTATCAACTCGGTTTATGTCTTACTAAATACTCTGATAATACTGTAACTCGACCTACACCGTCGCTCAACTGTACACGTTTTATTGAAATTATTTTTCTCGCGCAACTTTCCACCCTCGCCTCGATAATCGTGCGACAAATCCACCGATGAACCAACCGTGCGAACTTTCACTGTCCACTGATTCTTGCGTAATGCTTTCGCGAAACGAGAAAAAAAGAGTTTGGTTGAAAAGAAAAAAGGGGAAAAGAGAGGAACTCTGGCTTTATAAACTTGATCGCAACGCTATCATCACGGTCGAGAGAACGGATTCGTTATATACGCGTGTGCCAGAGTATTGTCTGCACTTTTTCGCGTTTCCCCGCTACCGTGCTACCTGTTACATTTCCATCGAGGTTGAAAGTTGACCACACACGCGCGCACAGTCGGCTGCGCGGCGTGTGTTTTATTCGCGAAACAATAACCGGAGTTGCGCGGGCTCGACGACATGCAATGGATTATGCAGTCTGCACTTAGAAAGTTTCCTTCTGGCCGACGATTTTCCACGGCGGTCTGCTCGGAATCACGGAAAGGAACACGCTGTCTTACTCGGCTAACTGTATCCACAGAGGCAATCGTAATTTAATTAACCCTTTATATCGCTGCGTAGCTCGAACGTTACGCTTCTCTGTAGGTTCGCGTTTTTTTTTTCCCCTTTTAATTACCATTTTCCACGCTTCTCGATTTATCATTTGGTTCTATTCTATTCTCGCACCGGCAGCGAGAGAAAACAAAAACAGACGAAAGGCGAGGGTAGAAAAAAAAGGGGCAGGAAAAGGAGCAGAAAAACGCCAAGTGTACTGGCGTACTGCTATTTGGAACGATGCGCTATAAAACGGAGCCGTAGAGAAAACGATCGTCGAGCTCATTGTTCATTAAAACTGGGGAAACGACGTCGTAAACGCGCCCACGAAACGTCCAGATGACCAGCCCGCTGTAATTCCCATTCGACCATGTTAAATACAATGATGCCGTCGCCGTCGAGAGTGGCGGTGACTACGACGACGACGAGGGTAAAACACAACCACGAAGGAGGAAAAAGGAGGAAAAGAAGGACCTGGCCGGTGTTGAACGTTCAAATAGTGTTTATACCCAGAAGAAGGGTTGCAACTCGTAAACACGAGGTTATAACTGTAAAACACGTTTCCATCGTCTTTCACTTACTCTTTTCGTGTTGACTCTTCGCGTATCGCGCGCGGAAATTTCTACCATTTCATGGAATATCGATCGCAACATGTTTGAATAATAAACATTGAACTGCAACTACGAAATTAGAATTTCCTGAGAAAGTTTTCATTGCGTTTTCTCTGTGTTGGTATTAGCACGCAAGTAGACGCATAATAGCACAGATAAGTCGCGAAAAGTTTGTCTGCTTTAAGACTCCAGTAACGAATTGAATGTTAAAATGAACCATCGAATGAAGCATTCAATCTGTCGGTAATTGAAGAGACATTTAAAAGGAAAAACCTTAATTCGATCAACCATTGAAAGGTGAAAAGGAGATGTCTGTATCGGGTTGCAATGGCAAATAAACAGTCCCCATAAAAACTCCATTTACAGTTACTGTATCTAACAGTTCCAAGTGCAAGAGTCACAGTTACGAAAGCTCCAACCATCCTGTACGATATATCTCGTCTAACAGGTTTTTGTTTGGCACGTGTAATATGTGAATATCCGAGGCTTTACTTGGAAAGTATCGTTTCTCTGCCAATTTCGATTCACTTGGAAAACGAACTGTTGAACGCGCTCTACCACAGCCCATTGTAACTTCGACGTTGCATACCAGCGTAGAAGTTGCTGGTTTGGGGATGCAATTTTTAATTTACAAAAAATCATCGCTACAGGACTATGACGTGTCCGCAGACATGGCATTCGTCGAGCAAATTTGACCGCCATCCTGTTTCTAGACTTCTAACGAAGGGAAGAAAGAGGCACGGGGAGGAAGGGGTTGTTAGCGATGGCGGTGGCGGCAATTTAATCTTTCTCCGGTGTCGACGCTTCTATATATCGTTATGGAAGACGCGACGTGTCGCGGTTTATTACATTTTTCCTCGCTTACTCGACCAACTAATGGACTGCTAGAAATAGTACCGTGCCTACGGGGGTGGTTCCAACCCCTACGACGGATAAGCGCGACCAGTCATTATATGCTTCTTGCTTTCGATTCGTATCAACTTTTTATCGTGTCTCAACTTCCCAGCAACTTTTCTCTCTTCCCTGTTTATTTTTCAGGCCTCGAGCTATGTATTTCTCACGCGAGGGTTCCTCGAAGTTGATTATCGAAAAAGTTTCATCGATTTCGCGAAACAGATGCAACGCAGAGCAGTCGTCGCGAAAGAAAGCTACGCGCGACGAAACACGGAAACTAAAAAGAATGAGATGCAAGCAGTAAACGCAGGATTTTGCAACGAAACGCTATCACGGTGACTAGCGTCGAACAGGAAACTTCTCGATCACCTTGGCGAATCTGTTCCTCGATGACCTCGCGATCAGAATCGCCGCGGTATCAACTTGTTCGAGAAATCCACCGCGATACGACTTCCTATTGATCTTTCACCTTTCCAGCTAACCGCTCGCTCACCGTCGATCCTCGCCGTCTGTGCATTAAACCGTTACGTTTAATCGGCGATGGCTGGCCATTGTATCGACGCTGAATAAAAATTTACTTTCGTTCGACATACTAAAAGGACGCTGCTATCGGTGAACGTTCATCGAGGCAGTGATCTTTATACTCTGGCTTTCCGGAGCGTGTTCCGTACGAACCGTTCGGAGAAAACGAAGGGGGCTAATAATACGCCTCGAATCGGATAATAAAAGGTGCGAAAATTGATGCGAAAGAAAAGTAAAGATGATTTTTAACAATCTGTAATGGTGTTCTCTGTTTATAGGTAGTTGCGTGATTATGTAAAGTGCAGGGTACGAAACGGAGTACAGGATGCGGAGATTTTATCATTTGTATGACGAGAACGCGGCTTGCAAATATATATTGTTACAGAAATTTTTATGAACTTTTGCAAATGAAACGAAACCTAAAAACATTTTAAATTACGTACTGAAATTGCCTTCGTTCGAAATTTAATATATTTAAAATTTCCTTCTGCATTCGTTGATGAATTGGGGCACAACGTAAAAACCAGCTTCGTTAACTTTTTACTCTTTCATCGTATTTCTAGAATCACGTTACACTCGTAATGAACCGTGTACAACTTTCCAAATAAAAAAATGTGATGTTTAATAATTAAAACACCACAATATAGACAGAAAATAATTTCTCTCAGCGGAGAATCACAATGAATTCAACTTGGATCATTTTTCATTGATTAATAATTTTACTTCTACTTTAAATCAGAAATGCAGCTATGAAACTTTGCGCAAGTATTCGTGCACGTAAACGTTGCAACAACACCACAGGAAGCTCTTACTTGAGCGTAACACCGTTTAACTTTGCCTCGTAAATAAATCGTGTCGCGACGACGCAGTTTCACGGGACACCCTGTATATATCGAGCAGCAATCATTGCAGAAAATACTGCGATCGAGATTACGCTGAGGTTAGCCCCGCGAGAAATTTACCGTTGGAAGGAAACTTTTTTCTAATCACCAGACTTTCTACTCCATTAACTGCGAACGATCGAGCCATCCATGCATCGCATCAGGTGACCACGAAACGATTTTCATTATCGATGCTGAAGCCACTCGGAATATAAAGCTCGAGTTGCTTGTTTCGTTCGACTCGATAACGTGTAACGTTAACTCACGATGACTCACGATGGATGTGAATACTTCAAAAAACAACGAGGCGCTACTCATTATCTCGAAGCAAAAAATTGATCAAGTGAATCAACTCATTAGTAATTGATTTTAACATCGCTACAAGTAGGCCGCCTCCGTATTATTTGGAGCACAATCGAAGTGACTTCGTCCGTCGATTTCCTGAATCGCTCAAACTATAACTACAACTGTAATTAAAATTAAATTCGACGTATTTATATTATTTAGTCCGTGGTGTATGCCGCATGTGTGACTGGTGGTTACAGAGCAACCGGTTAACGTTACTAATTAATATCGCCGCGGGCGTTGAATAATTCATTCCCTCGATCGAATCACTCGTGAACAAAACTCGTATATTAATTATAAAATACGCGAAAGGTACGCGCGTGTGTCCGGAACGTCAGGAGTAAAAACAGGAATAAGAACTCGAGTCAAGTGACTCCAGAAACGGGGGTAGGTATATACCCGCGGGCCATAGCGATCGAAGATAAAGGCGTCGTTTCTTTTGTATAGAGCAGGGCCCAAGGGCCATTTCAAACGCAACCCCGTAGAAAGATTCGACGGACAAGGAAACGGCTTCCACCTTATCCACCTACCATCTACTCGATTTCTATTACCGATGGACCGGGGCGAGCGCAAGAAAAGAGCCCCCGGGACAGACGAAGGGCGCCAGACGAGAATCCGACATGACACGCCCCTCCTACCGAAAACAATAATCGTGATCTCGTAATATCGCGTTGATCGTTCCTCCTGGCCGATAATAAATCGTAACGTAACTCTTTCCACACGGAAGAAGAGCGTACGCGCGCGTGTGTGTGGAAGAAGATTGCGTCCTGCAACGGAGTTGAAGGGAGAGAAGGAGACTCTTAATATTTGGTCACGGTCATTAAGATTCCCATTTCAAGCTGCTTTGATTTATGTTTTGCTCTTCCAATATTCTCCACGAAGCTGTTTCCCGTAATCTAATAGATTTCCACGGACTGGTTTACGCAACGGTCAGAGAACGCATTCGCGTTCGCACTGGAACTAAGGTGAAAACTGATTAGCATCCTTCGTTACAGTACATCGCGCAGTGAAATTGGGCTATTTTATTACGGATATCGTGTTCATGGGAAACGAAATAAGTCCGCCGCTTTTGAATTGCAAATTGGCACCGATCCCTCCGTGCGCTCGCTTTAAGTATTATGAATACATTAAAACCGAGGGGGAAATTTAAAAGTTGTTGTAATGAACGATATAATCGCGGAAGCTCGTTTGCTGTTACTGTGTTACGAATAATTAAAACGCTCGGAATGCTTCGAATACATTACGAAAATTATTCGTTGTCTCGCGTACTCGGTGGAAATAAATTTTCTTGGGAATCGCGAGAAATTGTGGAAAACGTATCAACGCCTAGTCGAATGCGAATTTTCTCTCGCGCGTTTTGTATTGGACAAGGTTGAATTCATAGATATGAAGAAAAAGATACTTTGTCTGCGGAAATCTAAAATGTTACACCTGTACTCGGTCTGATTCGAATTTCTACTAGATTCATGAAGAATAGGATGAAGTTTTTACCATGGAATTGAAGACTATCGTCGGAGAATCAAAACTCATAATTATTTAACAGCTAGCACGAAATGTCATTTACGGTGGCATGAATATTCACGAACATTTGCTAATTTATTAACGTCATGTGTAAGTGATAAAATTTTATCTTTTAATTAACGATTTCCATACGAAAGACTAACCATAAATTTTTCAGAATACATTTTACTTTTAAAATCCCTAAGAAGAAGTGTTGGAACATTAATCAACTATAAAAACTACCTACGAAAGAAGAGAATGATTAGCTTAAAAAAAAAAAAAAAAGAAACATCCAAATGTCACGAGACGTACAGAGTTAATATCGTGGACAGTCTTGGTACAACCCCTTTCTTCGAGGATTAACCACGACTACATAAACAGTCTCTTCAAAAGCCGCTAACGTCCCCAAACATTTCTGCTAAACGACGCGCGTTCATTTGTCACAATACCAATGCGTGAATGCCGCGCGCACCAAAGGATCCCGAAAAGAGGAACTTCAAAAGGGCTTTTTATTACATAACGGGTGACCGATACCCACGACATGGAATCGCGTGATTCTGGCATACCTGCTGGTATGCAGACAAACTGCACCGGGGTGCAGCATTATTTCAGAAAGGGAAAAGTAGAGGACGAACTGGGCGAAACGGGCATGGAAAGGGAAAGAGATGATGCGAACGTGAGGGGAATCGTGGCCGTGTGTACGCGTATACCGTCTCGTGTGTACACGTTCCGCCTGAGCACGAGGGTTTGCCAGGGGTTGGGTGGAGTGGAACACGAACATCGGCCAGGTGGTAAAGCCACCCCATGATTTTCTGACCCGTGAAACTTCCCTCGAGGGAAAGGAGGGGGTGGAACGGAGGGGGCTTCCTAGGCCCCCACTGCACGTTCTCAATCACGCGATTGAAATGCACACGTTTCTCCGCATTCAACCGGCAGATACGGGTCTGCACGTGTGTACGCGCGCATATGTACGCGTATGCACTCGTCGATAAATTCTCTCCTGTTATCTGTTGTTGCGCGACACACGTACTCTATCGGCCGTCTTATTACCGGATATCGGGTATCGATTACTACCAGAAACATTTTCTCTCGTTTCGTAATAACAATCGTGACGTCGTGCGCGCTGTAACGAGCATAATGGCGGCGACGGTGCACCGCGGGCACTAACGCGTATAATGATTGCAGATCCGCGGTTTCGAGCCGCGCGAGCGTGTTCCGTTCCAAATCTCCAAAATCGTAATCCACCGTGGTTATTCTTCCCAGGGATCGTACGTGGTTCGGTTCGATCGCGCGATACTAACGAGAATCGGTAGTTGCAGGATCTTTCGTACGAGGTACTTTTAGAGGGTGAACATTGATATTTGTAACGATTAATTACACGCCGATGATCGTACGGGATGGAGTTTGTAAAATTATTTTTATTTGAGAAGATATAGGAGGAGTGTTCGTAGCCTCTGGTTGTGCGCTATGACGGTCAGAATGAATTGTTTTTCTGGAATACGTAATATAGCAACCATAAAATGTTAATGAATATGATAATCACGAAAGACATAAAAGTGTTTTATGGAGTAATTTTATGTTCAAACGGCAAAACGCTTCAATAATAATTACTCGTCATTACAATACTGCCCTTCTACTTTCTATTTATCACTCCAATTCCATCAACCTACATCCTTATCATTCACGAGACCTACCTAATCTCGTGCTGTTTCGTATCAAAAAGAAGTTAGAAACAAGTTACACTAGCTGGCGACGAAATACACTCCACCTACAAAATAATTACATTTATTGTACGGTACAGCCATTGTCAGGTGTTTTCATAGAAATATGACTGCGCAGTATCGCATTTGTCTATTCACACATTCCATACGATGAATTATCGAGTCAATTGCAATTCCTATTTATGAAACTAGACGATAGATGAGGCGTAACCCATAATTTTGGATAAATCTACATATTTCAGCCTAATGTATCTCCGATATACATCACGATGCACCCACGAGTCAGCGATTACAGTCCCTAAAAAATCCCTACGTACTCCCGGCAGTAGAATTTAAAAAAAATATTTTAATGCGTCCACTCCACGCGAGTTGTTATATCAATACAATACCAGAATGGCAAAAATGTATGTAAAAACGCGGATAAGCAGAATCTATTGATCGTGACACCGCTATGTAGCTATCGGACATTGCGCTATCGACCTCGAAGATCGCCGATCGCCGTGCAATTTTTATTTTTAATAAACCTATCGCGTTGATATTATCAACGATTCCCCCCCAATTCTCTTCCTTCCTCACTCTGGCGCGTGTATTCCTTTTTTTCCCTCTCGTACCAAGTCCAAATTGGACTTTTGTTCGCGCAGTCAGCGCGATTCTGCCCGGCAGATTTCAATCGGCAGCGGGAATCGTTGCAACTGCGGCACGCTCGCGATTGCAGTATTACGGAAATATAATATTACGGGCAAATGAGCACGATACAAATCAACGCGTCGTGTACGATTTTCATCGATGAAATTCGCACGGTCGAGCGAGCCGCCGCGGAACGCTCCGTTCTGCCGACGTTTAATTTACTGCTTTCAATTTTACATTATTAATGACGAATGAAACGCAAAGGAAAAAGAAAAAGGACGGGAAATATTTCGTTCCACGGTTTCGCGGATGAAATACAATCGGTGGCGCACAATGTTTTAAAACAGGTATCTAACCGTGAAACGTAATTTCAGTTATTCTCCATTACACTTAAAATTATCGGTTCTCCTCATAATTTTTAATTTGCCATTTGAGGGTCCTGTATCCGTGAAAATTATTCAAATCATTGTATCGTTGGTTGAACAATTGAATTTCTGTTTTAAGAATTAGGATCGAGAGAATAGGGTTTTCCAAACGACTGTTTTAAAACGCTTTGAAACGGGACAAACGACACGTGTACGTGACGTTTATTAAAAAAGAAAAAAAAAGCGAGCGACGCCGGAAATTATCTACCGCACGAAAACGTGCTCGATAAATAAACAAACTGTTCGAGAACCGCACTCGAGCTCTTGCGCATTTGCGAAATCGCTACCGGATTGTCGATCGGATTTTTATTGCTCGAATGATTCACTGCTTCGTTGCTTTGTTAGTTAACCTTTTAATCGGCAAAAACGAGTTAATTGGTTATCCGGGAGTAGTCTTTAATAAATGGTTCGCTGTGCTAGTCGCGCTTTGCGGTAAATTCATTATTTTTCATGACATTGGTATCCCCATTACAATGATTTTATACGCGTCTACGTAACGTGTTTAATTATTATATTATATTATATCGGATTCTGCGGAATCAGCGCTAGAAGAATTAATTATTTCATTATATTTATCGCGTCGGATATCATCTAATCGAAAGTTTCCTAAATCAATGAAACGATTCGATCTAGATGATTGAAATTCTATCACGATTAGCTTAATCCTCGTCTCCTGTGGAAACGATGAAGGATCGATGACTAATTAGACAAACAGGCGGTCATTCTTCGAGGGACCATCGTGTGCTCGCCATTTAAATCCCAAAGACAACAATTTAAATTAGTTTTCAACCGGAGACTGGCCGGTTACACCGGTTTAAGCGCAGAAAATCTCCGATGGCGTGACGTTCGACCTTTCGCAAATCTATCTAGGAACAGCGATCTTTTGTGCTGGTTTTATTAGGGTTACTAGATGGGACAGTCCAAGTCCGGCTGGACTTTTGCCACACACGTGCGGATCATTCAGTTAATGTCGCAGACCCGTTCCTGAATTAATAAATACTCCATGGAAGTGAGCGAATTAAATTATCAACATTGCCGCAACATTGAACTTTAAGTCGATTTTCGAAATAACAATCAAGAATACTAAAACTCGTGTCTCTGCGTTCTGAATAACAATCCGATAGTTTTGATCGTTCCTGTTCCTATGAAGACGTATTCCGATCTGAACACGATTAAACATGTTAACGAAATGTTGAAAACAGCACCGTGTAAGTGACACTGATTTGTGATCAAATTGGTACGAATAGCGCGCAAGGGTTAACAAACGATTATTATTCCGACTACGAAAGCATCTCTTCAATTCGAGTTTTCGCTCGAGAAATTCTAGAAGACCAATAACGACGAGTCCCCTAATTAACAGGCTGGAAAATTTAATCCGGCGGCTAGGAGGAGCGTCGCCATTCGCAGCGCGAAAGAAGGCAAAGGGATAACCGTTGAGGAAGACGTTAAGAGGGGGGCTACAAGGGAGAAAAGAGAAAGATACGCGTACACCTTCGAAGGTAATTTTAGTTACTTGACAATTTGGCACCGTCTACGCCAAATAGAAAGTCACGCGGGTACACCGGCTCCTCTTCGAGAGAGGAGGCCGTGTTTGTTGCTCGCGAGCAAAAGAAACCGAGAGCAGAGCGAGAGAAAGCAGAAAGATCAGGCGGAGAGAACGGGAGCGATGACGGTCGAAAGGGAAAGAGACGAGAAACGGAGAGAAGTCGACGGTGGAGGGTCGTGGTACGCGTGATAATCTATTTGCTCCTTCCGTACTGCAACGGGACAAGAAGTCCTATTTATATCGCGAAGAAGCCTCGGTTTAATGAGTCTAGCTGCTGTCACGAGTCTACTAAGATACGATCACTTGGCCATAAAATAAAATGGAGTCGAATTTACGATAAGAGGGTAATAAAAAGATTTTAAACCTCACCACCATTCCACCTCTGCGATATCCTCGAATTCGCTTTCGACTCGATGTTTGTTAAAAATTGTTCTCGTTCGAATTGCTTCGTGATTTCCATTCAAACGGTTTCGACCAAATGTTGCATTTGTTGCACAAAGATACAAGGGATCGAAACAAAAAACGCCGTTATCCAAGTTCCAATATTTAGCAAGTCGATAAAGCGGGCAGATAAAATGTCCTGGTATCAGGCGTAGAAAGTGTGTACGAGTTTAGCGAAGGTGATATGAATATCGAATTCATCGATTACCGATTACCACCCGCTACCGGTTCCGCGGTTCGCGTGCGTGCACCACGCTTTGCCCTTCGTGAAGAAAAACGAGCTGTTCTCTGCCGGCGGGAACCGAGGAGGGCGGAACAGGCTCGAAGAAACACACAGGTTGCACCTGCTGCCGCTGCCGAGCCGCAGCGTTGCTTTATCCGAGATACCCTTTCCCCTTAGCCAGGGAACCCCAGATTTTATCCGGGCCCGATTAAAAACTTCGATGCGTATCGGTCGGGTCTCGAAGCGAGCCTGACGATTTTTAACCAGCTTGTTTAACTTTCAACGCGCACCGCCAATGGATTAACACTTCCGCGGTCGATCACGTGTTACACCACTGACTTACGGAATTTAACAGATAATTGAAAACTGGTCATACAGTGGCTACGAGAACTGTTCGCACGCCACTGTATCTGTTCAAATGTTGGATACGCGCATACGGTTAATCAAGCCTGCATCGGTTGTCTTTTTTCTACGCGAAATGTAGTACAAGGGTCGAGTGAAAATATGTCTTTTAATAAGACATCTATTTTGTAACCGCTGTATGTTATTATGCCGGTAATATGATTTACGACCAATTGAGTATTCCTTTCAAAACAAACTAAAATTACAAGATGGCGGTTGAACGTACCATGTCAATCGCGTCTATCCACGATCCCCTCTTAACCACGTTTTCAATTCAGGATATTTCCTCGATCCAGTTGAATAGATGAGAGTCGGGAAAAGTGCAGATAAAAATAATACACCGGTATTATAGAAAAAAGAACTCACGGCCTATTAAGCTTCGGCCACACGTCAGCTATTATCGCGATACCATTAAATTCAACCATTCGAAACCGAATTAATTTTCTATCAAAATTGAATTACCACTCGACTGTACTCGCGGCGCACGATAATCTTGTTCAAACACACACACGCAGCTGTGTACTTGCTGACATGCCCGTTTTCGAATTGCAAATGAGAGACGATAAAAATGAATCGGAGAAACATAAAAATCCGATTAGCACCGTTTTCCATAAACGATTTTCACGTACGCGACATTCGACAACGATGCTTATTTTCACGGCAACCGAGTTTGACTAAAAACGTCAACTTTGTCACGCGCCATAAAGATTCGTAATGGCGAAACGTGAAACTGTTATACATACGTATGCCAGAATTTAGATGCAATAAAGTTTACAGAGAGAACCGTCGTAAAACAGCAGCGAGATTATGTTAACTAATTTCTGATTGAGACATATTCACGCGGATGACAGAGAGAAATGAATGTGAACAAACTGAGTGAAAATGAGCAATCGACGGTAACAATCTTCTTTGAACGGCGTAGCGTACCTGGTTGTACTCGTTTACCGACCATGATAACAAGACAAGAATCTGATTAAATTTACGTAATGGCGTGTTACCATGTTAGCCAGTGGAATTACTTTTGATAGCCTACTCCGATAACGTCATAGCATACGACTCACTGTCACTTTGACGATATTCTTTTCATTAATCGAGCATAGACACGCTTAAACATAGAAAACAAACGGTAGTCGCATACACTGAATTTTCCGAGAAGCCGCGTTCACATTGTTTCTGGAATGCTTTACCATCCAAGAATAAGAAGTCTCTGAATGTAAACAAGGATGACCCGAGTGGATCTTCTCTACGTTCACTTTCATAATATTCGGTAAAAATGTTTCTTAGAAAAAGAGAAGAAAAATGGTAGAATGTGACAACGTTTGCGGACAATATTAGACGAGACAAAAAATCGGGAAAATAAAGCAATAATCGTAAAGCTGTCCACGCGAACGCGTGTCCCGACGGCGGCTATGTCGATTCACGGGAGAACGAAGAAAAACCAGCCGTGCGATACCGCGCGTTACAAGACACTCGTCGTCACATCCACACACACGTACATATACACAAAGTCATACATACTTACATAGAGACAGACAGACACATACATACAGGGGGGACGTAGTCACATGCAAGTGTTGATCCGTACGTATATACACAGGCGCACGATTAAAAGAGAAACTCACTCCAGAAATAATGCACAGTATCCATCCAAGTCGCGGTGGCGGAGGTAGGGTTTGCTTGTCCTGGATTATCAAGACGCGAAAGAGCGCGACAAAGCGTCCAGAGTCGCGTTTAAGTTCCTCGAACGTTTATAGCCGTGGTGGTTGTCGTTGTCGCGATCGTCGTCGTCGTCGTCTTACGACGACGACAACACACTTTTGCACGGGCTTCCCGTCGTCTAAATATCCCGCCTTCCCGTATCTATGCACTGGGGGGCACTCACTGGCCGGGCAACGAAAACGCACCGCGTTCCACGATAAGAACCGTCTACATTCCCCTCGAATATATTTCGCGCCGAGCTTTTCCCGCGTTTAGTTTCGTTGACGCACACGCGGCGAAGGTAACGCGGATAGAGCGAGACGGAGAGAGACGCACACACATATAACACGCGAGAGTAGCGGAGAAAGAGCGGGGAAACAGACAGAAAGAGCGAGAAAGAGAGAGAGAGAGAGAGGGAGAGAAAGAGAAAGAAGCGAAATGAGATGGAAAGAGAAAGAGAGAAAGAGGAACACGGGGGGACGAGAGTGCGCGAGAATGACAGGAAAGGAGAAAGACACGTACACACACGTTACGTTGGGAGCAATGGAATACGGTGCGAACACTTCTCGTTTGGTCCCGCCTAGGGGAAAGAAAATCCGTCGCTGCCACCACTGCTCCACCTCCACAGAGTCTCGTATATAAACTGTGATATATGAATAAACGCGGAGTGCGTGTTCGCGCGCGCACAGTTTTGAAAACAAGAGACACCGGTGTAAGCGGCAGCCGGTCGCTGGTTTTTCTTTCCACCGTATTCCCCGTTGAACCTATCCGTTTTTCCTGTAGCAACCGTGGAATCGCTCTCTTTTACTCGCGCGGTTTTTCCGCACGCACACGCCGCTGCGGATCAATAATTCACCATACGAATTCACCAGAAGCGGGTGAGTGAGCGGGCTGGCACGCAGGCACTAGGCAGAGGCACACGTTTCTGTCGTGGCGCGCTCTTCTCGGGGAAACGCACGCAGCCCACCACCACCGGCACACCGCCGACCGATCGTGCTCCGTCCTAACCTCCTCGACCGAGTCTCCGCGCTGGCAAGTCCGTACACGTTGCCAGAGAGACTGCCACACGCTTCGATAACACACATACACGGGAACCGTTGCGTTCTCTTGACACACAGCTGACACAACGCTCGTAAACACGCGACAATCGGACAGAGACGGATGCGCCGATGCACCACCAAACCACGCACGAGTAGATGTGATAGACCGGCACAACGCGAGCTCTTCGTTTATCAAACTGATCCGACTATCGTTTCATCACTCACTCTCTCTCTCTCTCTCTCTCTCTTTCTCTCTCTCCCTCTCCTTTCTCTCTTCCTCCTACCCTTTCTCTCACACTCTCACCCGCTCGCATGTACACATGTACACATACTCCCTCTCTTTTTCTCTCTGAAAGTGGTAGTAGGAACAGAACACCACTAGCAGCAACACGGGGCCAGCAATGCGAACATCACGGTCACCGGAAGTACGAACCTGACAATCACGACACACGAGGAATATGCGAGGAATCGGTAATATTTTTCACCGATGCAAAGGCACAATCAACCGGATAACGTCAGTACCCATGTACACGTTCACGCACTTGGAGTCGCGTCTACGTTCTCTTTTCCACCGTAATATTTGTCTTTATCGCACGGTCGGTTTGTCCGTTCGTCTCTTTCTTTCGCACAAGCGTCTATCGCTCCCTCTGTCTCTCGCTCCCTTTCGTCCGTCTGTCTGTCTGTCCGTGTCCGACGGTGTGTATATCGCCGTCGTCGCTGCTGTCGAATCCGTTCCGTGCGCGGCCCCTGTGTGGGACGACGCCGCTGGGACACACGGGCGTGGACGAGTAGACGCGCTCTTTCGAGGACGTTTCGACACTATTTTCTTTAATGTACTTACCACTGGGCGAGCTGACGTGGCGTCGCGCGCGCGCGGGGCCTTTACACCACGGGTAAAATTCGCACAGTAATATTAGCGCGCAAGGCTGCACCCCGGTAAATACGAGCGCAGTCACTACTCTTGTTTTTGGTATGCCAGGAATGGCACAAAGAATCTGGACAACGCACACGCCTGCTGCGCAGCCGGTCTGCGCACACGCTGACACCGCTTATGCGGCCGCGGGAGAAACCAGAAGCCGAACATAACCGACGACGAACGAACCGCGCCGAACTTCTCCGAGCGTCTACCACCACTACCGCGGACGGGAACATCGTCTCCCCACTCCCCGCGCGGGAGATCAGTCGCGTCACGTACGTAATAGAGGTTGGATGTTGTTGCTCGCTTACACGTTTATTCTCTCTCGCTCAAGTTTGAGGGGCACTTGTTGAATTTCAGGGGTTGCGTTTTAGGTTTTTCGAATGGACCTTTTGATAAATGGTTACGCACGATCTGACCGACCGCAAAATCACCACCGTGCTCTTTCGCGTACATTTTTCTCCCCGTGCAATCTGATGCTGCATAAATAACGAACGATATCGTTGTATAACTGTCGTGCATGAAACGTAACGAATTTCATTCCACTCGATGGGTTGTACTTTTTTTAGCAATTATAAAAAATGAAAAATTTTTAAATATATATTTTGTAGCTTCTCTGCATTCGAACGTTTACACTCGGTTCGTCGGATGATTTTTCCCCTCGATTCTCGATCCAACGATAGTTGAATTTTAATGATGGTCGTATGTCATTCTTAATCCTTCTGTACACAAACTAATTCACGTGCACTTTTTCGAAAGCAAACTGACTGAAGCTATTTGTGTACCTAACTGATTTAAAGGATTAGTCGACGGTAGCCGTAGACGAAACATAACTGACCCATTACAAGTGCACTGGCTTAAGATTGCCAGTTTACATTCGTGAACTGTTTCCTGAAAAACTACCTTTCACCCTCCGTCACCTTTCCTATCGCTTTTCTTTTGTACCTGTGTAGTAATTTTCTTTAGAATCCAGTGGTTCGCGTCTTCTTTGACGCTTTTATTCTCTTTCGAAGGTCTTTGCGTACGGAATTTTCAATGGATAACTCGCAAAATGCACCGTAAAGCTTTGCATCAATTCAAATTTTGTATTTCAAAATCTGATTTCTGAAATTGATCGAAACGTTTCCAGAAACATTATTAGATAGAATTCATCAACGTCGTCCGGCGTATAAACGTATCAATGGTCAACTCGCAAAGTACGCCATAAACGCTAATTTTGTATTCCAAATTCTGATTTCTGAAATTGATTAAAATATTTCCAGAAACATTATTAGATAGAATTCATCAATGCCGTTCGTGCGGGCAAACGTCGAACGTTTATCGGGCCGCTTTAAACATGACAAAACGCTTGTGAAATCGAATGTCGCGTATCAAAATGACGTTCAAAGCGTGCCTTTTGCAGGTAGACAAAAGCGGTCGTAATTAATGCTTTTAAACGTACGCATGCTGTACTATAGAAGCTCCTTTTGCCAGTCGGACACATTGTGCTCGACAAATGTTTACGAACGACCACAGAGTAGCGGAGCGTGCACAGTGGCAGAGAGGGTTGCAGCGCCCGGGGGTTGAAACGCGCGCAGTTTTCGTGCGAGTTTTCAGAGCGAATGCGACACATTGAATGGGAAAGGCACGGTCCGCTTTCACCCGCGAGGTTTAATTACTTAATTACGTTAACGCTCGATTTTCGTGACGCGTCAACGAACCACGCGGGCTAAACGATTCCGTTAGTTTCACAGCAATTTCGTGCGCGACTCTCTTCACACTCGATTAAAGTATGATCGCCGCGATACGGATTTCGCAAAATCGTTTCGCAGGACTTTTTTGCCTTAAAAATGTAAGAGGTCACGCCCAATGTGGATTCTGACGTATGCTAACGAAAAATCTGGCCGCATATTTTGTGATAACCTTTGCGTTATGCGAAATATCTTGGTCTAATGTATAAACATCGTTGGCTGATTAATCTGCGTACAGTTGCAATTTATATATAATGTTTATGATAAAATATCGTGGCTAATACAAACATAATAAGTCATAAAGAATACTTTCCAAAGACTAACCTTGTTTAACTTATATCTGATGTTGTATTCGTCTTATCTGGTTGATCGTTGTTTCAAAAAGAATTCAAAAAGTTGCAGTATCACGTCACTCGAAAACATAAAAGCGTAATGAAATCTTGCATCACTATTTATGACAGATCTTCTGTTGCGAATGTTTCTATTTTCAGGTTCCGATAAGAAGTGTTTTTAATGTTATTCATGCAGCTTATTCTATAGGAATTCATTTTTTGCACTCTATCTATTACGTTACTGTTGCTTCTTTGTATCATATCAGGTTATTAAGGATCGCGATCATTTTTACACATAGATAAGATGCTGGTGGTTATAAAATTTTATCACGCGATTCTAATATTAACATGTTTGTTAAATTAGATTTCCAGCGAGATATCAAAGCAATGCAAAATAATAAATGTACTTTACGGTGTATATAACTAGTGACTAGTGACTTGATTTGATAACTCTAACGCAAACTCTTTGTGTCATTGCTAATATTCATGTTTTAAATAAGAATATTACTTTTCGAAGAATATTTAGACGAAACGTTCTCGTATTACAAGATGCTCTATACCGATTGTGAATGGCGTTATGCAACGATGCATTTTACGTTCAGTCGTATCTAATAAGTCCGTACAAGTTCATCGACATCGCCAATTACACCTGACCACTGCAGAAAATTTGCAGCGTCGTAAGTGGTCGTAGTAAAGTTTCCGTGGGAAATGAAACCATTACGATATTTGTACTTGCCAATGAGACACATTTGGATGCATACATAAAAACCTTGCGAGCAATAAATAAGCCACTCTTAAAGCACGAAGAATGCTTGTAAAAAATTACCGATTGTCTATAATCGTGGTCTATACATAGTGATTTGAAAGTTACGCTCGATAGTACGGTATACTTGTTACATAAACTTATTAGGTTGAGGCCATAACAAACTTGAAATTATCATTTCACGGAAGTTGTACCTATTGTTTCAGCATTGTTTGAAACTGCGCCACAGGACACGGAAGCTAGCCAATTCCAGTTCCAGCTTGAATTTGTGACGTCGCAACAATAGCCAGATTGTACTCGGATATCGCATTCGTGGAGCAAACGCACACCCCAAATTACTATCAAAACCGTGACCTTTTAGACTCCACTGTCCGATAAGAAAGGATGGAAAGTACGCGAGGTGTCTCATTCGAGTCGATTTATCTGTAAAAATAAAAATTTAATTAATTCAACGAAAATGTAACATTATATCGTTATATCATACTTACCGTCTAGATAATGAAATAATTGAAAAAGTTATAAATATAGGATAAGATTACAATCGAAATAACTGATAATGGAACAATGTGCGCGAATTTTGTATCGCAGTGTTCGCAGGTTTTAAAGCACGCAAACTTTTAATGAAAGAGAAAATGAATGTTGAACATACATAGCAGAAAACGAGATCATTACAACGAACGTAATTTATTTTTAAACGTAAAAGTTTCATGGATAGAGCTTGGGAAAAAGCATCCCTTGTACCATGGATGGTACGAGAATTCCTCGAATGCGCTGTTCACGCGATATTTTAATACTTTTGTAGCTTGTCGTTCGCTCAAGTAAATCTCTGCCATGATAAGCTCTTCCAGGAATCTCACCCCCGCGAAACATCTGCCGTTTATAAGAAATGTTTTCGAAGTTTATGAGGTGACGCTACGGTTCGAACGCCTTCACCCTTTTTTTAAAAAAATAACGGAATCAATAGAGGCGGGAAGCGTCGTAAAATTCGCGATAAAAGTATTGGACGATGAAATGTCGTCGGAACAATACGGCAAAAAAGTATTATCGTGAACACTTCGCACCCTTACTCTTTCCCTCGATAATTCAGTAGTATAATAAACGCCTCTGCCTAGACGATTTATAAAATTAATCAATAATCTTTTCACGATGCTACGAACAACCCCTTGCACATACCGTAAAGGTACGCGTAAACAATAGACTCTGTCTCGACGTATCTTTTCCATTTGATGGGACCCTTCAGCCGACGTGTTGAACAGCCCTCTAATCCCTTTCTGCTCCTCCGCTGCGTTAGAAATTGTCGAAACGTCGCGTTTCACACCGATCCCCGTATCCAATCTCGTTTGAACGGAACGAGCGGCGAAGGGGTTGAAGCTGGGTCGAGGGCGAACGAGCCGAAGAAGACGTAGTATGTACGAAGCGGTGCACGCCGTAGGAAAGGAAAGGAAGCGCGGGCAAGGGATGTCGGGAGCGGCAGGAGAGGCGCGTAGCTCACCTGGCATACCAGCAGAGTATCGCGACACATTTTGATCGAATTCTTCTCGAGGTCGAGGAATGCCGGTATCTCCGGTAGATATTATTACATATTTAGGTGGAACGGTACGCTCACGGAGGTAATACACTTAGACGTATTCTCCCTCTCGCTCTCTCTCTCTATCTCTCTTCTATCTCTATCTCGATCTAGGCTCGCGTTGCCGTTGACGATGGTGTTAGTGAAGGTGTCGTATTGGTATTGGTGTTGACGATAGGGGGTGACGACTACGACTACGACGACGACGATGATGGTGGTGGTGGTGGTGGTGGTGGTGGTGGTGTGGCGGCGGTGCAACCGGGGGATATGTATCTAGCTTTACTCGCGCGCGCACACACAGCTCTATAACCGTGCCTCTCTACTCCAACCTCGAAGGATCGCAGTTCTGCGCGATATCCTGCATATCTCGGCATACCGTCCTCGTCGTTTCCGACATTGTTCCCCGGTCCCGGCCCCGACCCCGGTGTCCCGGCTTCAGCTCCCGATCCAAATAATCCTACTCGTTCGACGTCTACCGGGCCCGGCTTCTCAGCTGGATTCCACTCGATTCTGGTACCGTGCTTGCAGCATCGAGAGAACCCACCACTGTCCATAATAATTGAACCATTTTTCAGACCTATTCAATAACTTACTTTATGAGTTTACGTGGATTAAGTGAAAATGTTGCTCCCTATCCCTGGAAACGATACAAAAATTAATCGCACCTATTCTTCAAGTGAAGAATATCAGGTAATTAATTTCTCTAAAATTGTGAACAGACTGACAAAAGCGGGTACACGGCACCCAACGCGGCAATGAGTTGGTACGGCTAATTCTAAGTAGATTTAGCTAGGCTTAGGTCAGTCATGGCACGGCGCGCCTGTAAGTAGATTTGACTAAGCCCGCCGTACTTCTCTTCTGACTGATTTGAGCCCAGATGAATCTACTTACAGTAGACCAAATAGATAATAGAGCAGACTAATAGCGTTCCTTGTTTCAAATTATAATTGGCCATTGTTTGAGACTACAAATAAAATTATTAACAATAATTTTACGTTGTATTTATGCGTATTTTAACTCCACATATAACAATATGTATTAACTTTTGAAATAGAAATTAAAACAAAGAGATATATAGTCAAAGTAAAAAATTCCGGGGGAAATAAAAGTTTCCTCTTTTACGTAATTAGAGAAATGTACTTTGACCAAATATTAATTCTGGTTAATTTTTCATTTCACAATTGCTTCTTTACTCCTGTTTTTAACAATACGATACTTCATATCATTTCTTTTCTTCGCGAACCATTTCGTTTTTTATGCATTTCCACTGAATAAGTCATAACTCGTCACGTATTTACATTGCAACAGCAGCAGACCGATTGGCAGCTTGTCAGAGCAGAAAACAATGGGACATCGACGCAATTTTATCGATGTACGTACGTATCTACGGTCGTACGAGCGAGTCGATACTCGATTTGATAAATACCAATTACTTTCCTTTAGCGCATTTCACATTGAACGCGAATCTGAAGTTCGTACTGTCGTTACTGTTCGCGTAATCGAATTGGTTGAGCGCTCGCCCTTTGCAAACTTTCGACACTGCTCTCAAATTTACAGAGATTTCGTTCGCCTTAGGTTTTTCTTCGTATCGACGAGAATTCGGAAATTTTTGAAGACCTGTAAATCTCTGAACATGGTATCATAGAAAATTGTACTTTAGAGTTTTTTTATTTCGTCAATACCTGCCATTTACCTATCCCTTCTTTCATCCTTTGCAAGTTCATCAAAATCGTTGTATTTACAATTTCCAAGTAACCATACAGAATTTCGTCTGAGGTGTAAAAAGAGAGCCAAAAGAAAAGATTCAAAGGGGAAGCTGTTTCGGTGTTGTGCATAATGTACGAAGATACAGAAGATGCGTTTGACATCGACGAAGATTTCTTTAACGCGTTGGCGCTGCTACATTCCACGGAGGACGACAGCACAGAGAAACTTCGCAAAATGCTCGATACGTCGCTCGAAAGAAGGTACGGGTTTGACAAAACTTTGATGGCCAGGATGCCGAAGAAATTTTTGCAGAACACGAAAACGGAATTGTCAGCGTGCAAAGAAGGGAGCGTCTACGAGGGAACCGGAAGTCTGCCGCCTTTCGCTGCTAACACGACGGAAATTAATTGGAAAACGATGCAAATATTTAACGCGGCTGTTGAAGATTACAACGAAAAAGGAGACATCCCGAGGATATCTATTCCTGACGAAGGATCAGGAGATGGACTTTTTTGCAAGGTTTCTGGATTATTTTTATACTCGTCAGTTTCGCGAATTATGCAAAAATAACAGCCGTAATTCGATTTCACGGGATGAAAGATTTGCAACGGAGCGAAACTGGGGCCGCTGATTCTGCTCGAGTGTCAAGAGTGTCAAGAAGTCTATCATCCCCTGTGTCACCAACCCCCCGTCGTCGACATCGACGTGTACGATCCCAGAATTGTGTGGCGGTGCAGAAAATGTATGGACACCTCGTCCGTAAACTCTGCCATTACCCTCGATGAAAAGAAAGTGAAAAGATCTCGTCCAGCGAACGTCGCAAGTAGAGCCAACAAAGTTCCCGCGAAAGCGAACAAGTTGGGAAAATTGGATGGAAATCCGTCGAAAAATGAAACTGCCATCGCCGATCAGGCCTCATTTGGTAAACATTAATTATTGTATTATTGATCAACCGAGGAAAGTTTTTTAAATTTATTCGCATATAATTAGCTAAACCGATTGATATAACTTTAGATATTCCTCAAAGGAGTAGTTGTAACGCCGAACCTGCATCAATTGCGAAAGCTTCGTCTCACTCGAATCAAAAGATGACGAGAGTTCCATCGACGAATCAATTAAGAAAACGAATCGGCTCGAAACTTTCGGTAACTCGATCCATAGTAAAGTGACAATCGTGTTGTTAATAATCGAAGATGTTGAAAATCATCCCTTAAATAAATATGATAAAACTTGAACAACCAAGGTACATGCACGGTACGCTTTATTAATTAATTACTTATTACATGTACAAGGGAAAACCCATCTTCGAACGCTTTTTCCTCTCTCAAACAAATCCACACGCAATTTCACACTTCAATTCCGCGGAAAGAACACTTCGATCACAATTCGTCAAAACGCGTCGTTCGAGTCGATTACAGATGTTTCTCATCGCGCACTGCGCCAACGCAGCTAAACCGATAAATCCTCCCCCACTGACAAAAAAAAAAAAAAAAAAAAAAAAAAAGAAAGAAGGAAATACAGTTTGACCGCCACTCATTCAATCCCCCCGTTTTAGTAATTCATTCCAACGTGTCTATCACCGTCGCACGATTCTTTCTCGTTCGCTCGTTCGTTCTCGATATTAAGGTCAACGGAGTTCAATTACCTTCGGCAGACATGCCGAAGTTTTAGCCAGATGCTCGATTACTTTCGCTCTAATTGATCGTGCGTATGAGAGACGATCGAGCGTGCACGCGAGGCGGCAGAAAGTTACGAGCACCGAGCACACCTTGCTCTCTGTGACAATTTTTTCCCTTTCAATCCTGTCATTCGATTAATTCCCGCGCTCGATATCAACCTCTCCGCTACATTCAGGTCCATACGAGCCAATCGCTTTCTTTGATTAATTCCGATTCATTTTATCGCGAACTTTACTGGAATCAGATTTTCGGATTTTATTTCGTTTCGCGCACTCGCGTGAAGCGTCAGGGAGAAGAACGATAAAAACGCATCTTTGATGTTCCACTTTGTTGGTGGTATTTTTTTACGGATCTTAGGATCCAATTGCGTCAATTAGAGGAAACAAAAAGAGATAATAAAAAAGTATTTTTCAGAGACTCGAAACTTTGTTGCTTATTCTCTGAAAGATAACTGATACGGTACTTTCATTATTTATCCCTGACCCTTCGTTAGAAAATTCATATCGTGGCATCAAGTGTTCCGAACGTGAGCGAATTCTGTGATAATGCATGTCCCAGATTTACAATTCAAAACCAATACGTCACGTCAGACTACAAATATCGGAAAACGAAATACCCTCAGATAAAATGTAAATAAGTTATCGCCTATCCATTTAGCTACGTTAGTTTAATCAGGTGTCCCACAGAAGACAGAGAGCGTATACCTTTACTAACTACTGTACAAACACAAAGACACTATCGCAAAACAGCTATTCTTGCCGATTATCACAGAATTATCGATCGCGCGTCGTGATCCGCGCATCGATGATGAAAAGGTTGTTCAAATTTATTGCAAATCAAAGCAAGTTCTTCTATAACAAATTTATGCTTAACACCTAATATCTACGTAGACGTTTCTCCACGGATCGTCTTCGTAATTCTTCGAATTACAACAAATTGACGAGTCTTATTTTGTTCGAATTCCTATAAAGGAATCGAGGATTCGAATGTCGTTACATTTCTTACCCTAATATTGCTAACTAAAATGTTCCACTAAGTCTATAAAGTTTCTATTCTACGAAATTCAACAAATTTAATATATTTCACAAAAAAAATGAAGACAAAGGTGCGAAGTATTCTAGCAATAAAACAAACATTTTAATTAATTCATTCAAGTTTTACCTGCTAGTTTACTTTTAGTCACATAGTATGAACTTTCCTTTTTTTTTTTTTTTGACAAAAGTTCCACGACTCTCTCCGTTATGACTTCGACAATGACCTTTGTTGGAGACGAGATTTGAAGTACCTAAACTAAATTTAGAACTCGTGCCGCTGTATGATAAAAAGCTCTCGAAAATTACTAATGTGCGTGCATACATGCAACGATTCGGAGATACTAAACGAATAATACGCGTGTATCTCTAACATTCCTCCCAATCTCATAACTTTAACCACGTGGCGAAGGGAGTATTCCATTCCAGACGACGGTTCTCGATATTTGCCGCGTGAACGAATAAATAATACACGGGTTTATCGAAAAACCAACCAGACGGAATACCCCCTTCAACTGTCGACTATTTTATCAATCGCTTTCAGCATCGCTTGCTCTTAATTTAATTAATCGTCATAAAAATTTGCTCCTATTATATCCTCAACTAGATTCGTATCTGTATACGTGCGTTCGTTTAGTGTACATGTGCGCGTTCTCTCTATGTACACCGTGTCTCTAAAGTGGGACTCGAAGTGCGAGGGTGGCGGTTTCGATGTTAACAATACGATCGACGGTTAATCGCAACAATTCTAAAGGCGGCGCCGCTCTGCTCCAGAGCCCGCTACGAGCTACTTTACATAATAAACCAGTTGTTTTCGAACGGCGCGAGAGTAGACGTTCAGCCTAATTCATGACAGTGTCATCGTGCCAAGTGGCTGACATCAATTAAATAAAGATTCTGACACATGTCAAGGTCGCCTCGAGTTGCACCTCGTCGACGTATGCCGTCCCGACTCTGGCACCGAACCGCGACGATTGCACTTCACGTAAACCGTGTTGGATTTCTTCTGTCCCTTGACCGCGGACCGCTCGCCCCGTTACAAATCGGACCCGTTTATTACATAATTGTAACAGTTTATGTACAAGCTTCTTCTAAAGCCAGCTATGAACAACGGCAGGTAGGATGCGAATGTATTAATTGCGAGCATCTACTCACGAGAGCGTGGAGTACAAAGTGTTTCGGGAATAGAAGATTACGGAGAATCGTTTGGGAGATTATTCCACTCGAATTGAATCGTATCGTTCGTTCGCCGCAGCAGGACGACGCAATTTGTCGTCTCTGAAGGCTCTTGGTAATTTCTTATCGGATTCTCACAAACTCGGTTGATTTTCGAGTGGTGTCATCGTTGCGGCGAATGAACGATATTGTATGAATGTAGGTTTCCATGTTTTGCATTCGTATCAAGGAGAATATTGTACCTCAGAGCCAGACCAATCCAAGTACATTTTTTCAAAATGGTATCACGCGCTCCACATCCAATCTATACAAAGTTGTAAAACTTGTTAATTTCGTAGAAACCTTCGTAGTCAGAGAAACGATCGATTTTTATAGTTTTTCTATTCCGTTAGAAAATTACAATGCAGGACCCGGGTTGGTTTGACTCTCGGATAGAAATAGTGCTTATAGTTATTCGAACGATAAAGATATCAGCGTTTAATATAGTCGTACAATTATTTCTTCAACTGGTAAACTTTATTCTCACGAGGCAAATTTGTTACTGTGTCGATACTATAAAAGTACAAAGTAAAAGATCGTTGAAAATTGATTGTTGGAGATTGTTGCAAGTTGTTCGTTCATTGTACACGTGAAGAATCACAGTTATTTATTTTATTACTTAGGGCGTTACTCGTGTAAATACGTGTTGCAGTATTAGTATTAAAAAGTGAGATTAGAATGTTTTATTACAACCTTTAATTCTGTTTTATTACCCTGTTAGTTACAATTGATACTATATTATAATCGACCGGCACAAAATCGTTCGAATAATTACAGAATTCTATATAATTGTCTGAGAGATATTATCACAATCGTAATAAAACTACAAATTTTATTCCAACAATGTTCAATAATATTCGTGGTCGTCGAGCAGCAAGCTTGAATACAAATATTGCTCGATTTAATGAAAGTTTATTACGATCGCGAGAGCAATTTTTAAACAACCATTGAAAGCGAAACCTACATGCATAAAATTGTTTACACATAATCTCCCAAATAAAGTATTAAAAATTGTTACAGCCCTGTTTAAACATCTAGTATAGCGTGAAATAAACTATTCTTAGAACTGTCTTATAAAGACAATGTCATTATGCGTACATATATATATGTATATATGTATATATATAACAGAGTATACTTTTTTTATCTCTGTGCATCAAGTAGGAAATGGCTGTTTCAAATGTAGAAACCTGTTTAATTTCGCGATACACGGATAAAATAAAGTGACGAACAGTGTCGTACCATAAAAATGCTTGAAAAATGGTTCGATCGTCAGAATATCGGAAATAAGTGATTCATTAAAGATATCCTGTAGCTCGATTTAAATCTACGTGTCATCGATGATACGATACCAATACGATTGATACGTGCAAAGTATCTTTAATACATCACTTGGCACGGATTTCAGTAAACTAATTCGTGACGGCTTGCAATTATTCTCTACATGGCAATTACGAACGGGTACAGACGCTCGCGTATTACAACGGGAATCGTCAAGATATGTTGCTCGTGTGATTGTACGCGGCTTACATATTCGAAGAGTCAGAGGAAAAAGGATGAGAGTTTATTTTTGGTAAATTCTGTTAATCGTGAGAACAAATTTTGTGCAACGTCCATGGAAGATACGGAACTTTGCACATTCTACTCTCATCCTGTTCTCCCTGAGATCTTCCCCTTTCTGTGCGCCTTTGAACAACTAAATTGCCTACAATTGAACGACAATTTTGTATAGTTCAACGAAAAATGTTGTGCAATCGTTTATTGTAAACCTGTACAGAAACACACTGACGGTCGCTAAAATAAATACAAAAAAAGAACGGCTTACGAAAATATATAGTATAAATATATTTTTTAACATTCGACGTTTAAAATAAAATTTGCAGGGAACGCGGTGACGGAATTTACATTAGGAGTTTACGAAAACTGATTCCAGTCGCTATCATAGATTTGTCACAAATATTTTTAACGATTTTTCTTGTTACTTAACGCTCCCTGTGAAATTTTAACGCGAGTAGCCTGCAAGGAAAGAGAAGCTCACGATTATAAAATTTAGTACAAATAGTCGTTCGAATTAACATCATTATATGCTTCGTAACTTTTGGACGTAATATTAATGCTTTGGTCAAGATATATGTTCCGTACAAGATAATCGTTCACCTTCCGTTTGCGTATCCTCGTCCATTTTCATTGTAATTACTTAAATACCAATCGTGTTTGTATTTACTGATCGTATGCTACATGCGTACAACATAGGTATTAATCCACACGTTCGTAATGCAATATTGCTATAATTCATATTAGGTGAATATCGAATAACTTATTCCTTTTTTTTTTTGGCTTTTCTTTCGTGTTTACATAATAGTACAATTCGTGCGTTACTTAGGCGCGATAAAATATGTCGACGGTATTATAGTTGTGCAGTGACAAACGATGTATTTCTATTACTGCATGTTAAATTAATACTACGTACACCCGTTATCGTGAATGTACCTTCATCGAAGACGAAAGACATGTTAATGTAAATGCATCCTACATGCTAACAATGCGTCGAAAATTCATGACATGACGTGACAATGATGTTTTAAAATGGATAAAAAAAAAATGGAAAGAAAAAGAATTGATACACAAAACGACTAGAATTAATTATCTCGACTAGAATTCACACTTTACAAAGAACTTCTAGGGAAGAAGCGGGTTTAAAATTCGCGAGTCAGCGCATACCGCGCATTTTTCACTTGGTGCTATTAATAATTCTTTCTCCCTTCGGATCGACTACACGTAGAAATTAAATATGAAATTTCATTACTTCGGACACTTTATATAATGTTTAATATTGTTTGTATGTAGGATACATATTTATCTTGTATCGCTACAAGTTTTCACTACCTAAACGGCCATTAAAGGTTTTTTTCTCTCATTGCCTGGGAAGATACCAGTGCCATACTTTGGAAGCGCTAGATTTTTCCCTTTTTGATTTTACCTTCAATTGTGCCTTCGCCATATGGAAACGATCGGAAGTTATACTTACAATTAAAACTTTAAAATTAGTTTTCGTACTTCGTAACGTTACGTAAAGAGTCTACCAAAATGAGTATTATTTCGCTGAAATTAGTTAATAGAAAATATATATTGTGCATAAAACTGTGTATCCACGGAACGTACACAGAACACTCCTAAATAAAAAAAAAAAGTTTTACTTACACAAAGTAAGTATTAATTAAATAAATACGTCGCTAATAAACAATGTCAAAAACAGTTTTAAATGTATAATCAAAATATTAATTCTGAATGTTTGATTTTAATGAACTTTTGATTTCATTTAGTTCACACATGCCTATTTTATTGAGAAGTGTTTATACCAATATTTGTCAGTGGATACTCAGTTGCTATATGTATAATATATTATACACTCTTTTCACTTTTGGCAATAGCACTTCCAGACAGTGGCAGTAGGCACTTTGATGACAATAATAAGATAATAATAAGTATAAAACATTACAAGTTAATCCACCTTTGAGGCAGGTAAACCATTCGCAACAACCAGGTGCTCCTTAGGAAAGTCTAGAACTACGGTTACGTGAAAACCCATATTTGCAGAGGCAATCACGTATTCGCATAAGGAAAACCAGCTAAATGCTGCAAATAAAAAAATCATAATGAGTATCGCTCGTACATAGTGTAAATATTTGTTAGAATATGTATAAATTTCTTTACCTAGATCGTGACACAATAACCTGTGTTTTAAAAAGAAAATGATGAGTCCAACAGTACTAACGAGACTCGTTACAAAAAGGGCCTGTTTGTACTGAAGGCTTCGTGCATTTGGTGTTATAAGACGACCCAATCTCACTTGCGTTAGCATATATGTCAGGGAACTGATCATGAAAGCTATAAAGATTTTCTCATGTACCGCTGAAAAGTAAAATGATAAATAATTGATGAGTTTTAGTAATTTACCATTTACGATTGACATATCCTGCGATCACTTTTACTCACAATAATTTTCTCTGTTAGAAATGTACGTAACTCCACACAGAGCTGCCACTTCTGCAATGCTTAACCAGTAACATAAATTTAGAAGTCTGCACCCCATAATTCTAGAAGGTACATCTTCTATCGCTTTGAGTATTTTGTAATAATACGAATGATATACATTAGCGATAATTAGACGGGGACCTATATGTAGCGCTATACTTATACGCCATAAATATCTTTGAGGAGATATACCAGTAATGGCAGAGATTGATGGAAGTACATTATATACCTAAATGAGAAAAATCAAAATTAATACTATTTAATACAATATAAGTATTGAAGTAATTTATTTCTTTGGAGCACAGAATATTTTATCAGAATTCTATGGATAATGCATTGTGCTCCAAAATGTTATTATATATTATACACAAAGTTCCGTACTCTGCAGTGTGTTTCATGAATATCATCCTGCTGGAAAATATATGCTGTAACAAAACAGATCAAAAGTGTAACAAGAGGCAGAGACACTGTTGCCAAGCATAATTTTCTAAACGGTATCGCCATGTATATGGAACTTTTGCTGTTTCCCACATTGTTCAACTCCATGGCGAAAGTGTCTAATATTTTGGCATTAATGCGCAAAATAGAAGGAGAATTTAAGAAGATCTATGATTGAAATCAGTCTACATTAGGATCATCTCTTCCTTTGATCTCAATGAAAAGTTTTAAAAACTTTGAATTTCATAATACACCTGCAACAAAATGAAAAACGTTATATTAATGAAACGTTAACTACGTGGAAACATCTTAGACAATAGTCGAATTGTTGTATCTTAAATGTATTCATGTATGTTATCACATTGCATTCGCACATATGTAATGATACATGTGTCACAGAGATAAAGTTGACAACTATGATACATAAACAAAGTTGCACGTTGGTCAGAATAAACTTTGCTTCTTATTTTCGCTGTTTACGTGTTTCTTTCACTTTTTGTTAGATAATTAAAAGAAATATGTCAGAAGAATTTCGCGAACCAAAAAAAGAGACGGTACCGGAAAATAATGAAAATTGCCAAACGATAGATCGTGGTCTTACAATTGTATGTAACAGATATTAAACATATTTAGCGAATTGCCGTGTTTTCGGAATTGATTTTGCAGATAACCTACTTTTTCTATTTATAGCAAACAAAAGACACTGTCACGGGTAATGCGAAGTTCGTGACATTTGCCTAGAGGCGATTTATTATGAAATTCAATACCTCCGCAGGGAATCTCTGACAAAGTCACTGAACTTTATTCGCACGATGAACAATTTCGCACGGAAGCTCTATTAACTCTTATTAATAAGCCATTGCGAACATTTGTTTTGTTTCAACTTGTTTCACGATGTGTGCACGTATAATAACTTGGTTACTTCACTCAGGCGGTTATATCTACATACATAACAATGCGTCAGATGTGCATTTAACAGATGCGGTGTTAATTCATTTAGTGAATGGCTAAGATCTTATTCGAGTATCGTCGTTTCTCGTCGAAAAAGATAGACGTATATACTAAAGTCCGCGTATAAATCCGTCTATAAACAATAAACATAAAGTACAAACGACTAAATAACTAACTTTTCGAGGCTGCATTTAAGCTCGAGTCACTATGGAATTTTATGTTTCCAAGTCAATCACAATTCATCGAAGTCGATGTTTACTCAACAACGATTAGTTCATTCATGTTCATTTATGATCCTCATGCAGAAAATCAACAGAATTTACCTTATTTCTTGTGTACAAACGTGTCGTCTGCTAGTCTCTGATTTTGTTTCAAGAAATGCCACCTATGATTTCTATACCTACTTACATGTATATTTTTGGAGAATACTACGAGCCAGCGCCAAATTTAAAACCTACCGTCAACGATAAAAGGAACGAATCTAGTAAAATCAGTCTTAATGCTGTAGAAGGGTAACAGTTCGAAAATTATAAAATACTTTGTAACTTTATTATAAAATACAATGTCATCGTTCCTAATTACAGAGTGATCATGCTCGTTGCCTTTCATACGGCTCTTCCATTTCGTATTCGATTTCGAGTTTTGGACGAGGTTTCTTTTGCACTTTGCTTTTCTTAGCAAGCAATTTCTTTGCCTTTTTACTCGTCGAAGGAACAATATCCTGCAATAACAATTATTTTTATATGTAGTCGTATTATAAGAGCAAATATACTTAAAGACCATAGAGGAAACATAACAGTTACTTCTTACCTCGATATCACTTATGTCGGATTCAAAATTATCGGATAATTCGACTTCCTCTTTTTGCCCTGATTCACTATCCTCATCCTATTAAAATAAACGAATGAGTAGGTACTTCGATACTGTGAAATCTGTATTTAAAAGATCTGTAAATTACCACAGATATTTCTTCAATGTCGAGATCATCGTCGTCGTCTTCCTCATCGTCGGTGTCTGCTTCTACGAAATGTGGTGCATTCGTTTCTCTAATCCTTTCATCTGCCTCCAATTCTAACTCCACCTCTTTCTCGATTTCTTGCTCTCTTTCCACCTCTTCTTCGCTTTCAACCTCACTTTCACCCTCAACTTCGACAGCTTCCACAGCTTTGTCAAATACTGTTTGCGGGAAATTGTAAATATCATTGTACTGAAAAAGAAAACAGAATGTTCTACATATGTTTAAAAATTTGTATATATATAACTATTAGGATATAGATACACACCATGCCTTGTTTTAATCTTTCCATAAGTTGCTTTTCTATCGCATTCTCTATTTTAGCAGCTACAAGAGCCTTCTCTTCTCTGCGCCTTTCTCGCCTCTCGATTTTTCTTTGGATCGGTACTATTAGTTTCTGCCTCCTTAACCTTAATTTTCTCATACGTATCAGATATTGCGTGATCTTTACGAATCTCTGTTTGCATTTTGCTTTTATAAAACCAGGCCAGTACAGTAAATTCTCATTAATTTGATGTATCGCCTTCTCAAAGTTTCTAGAAAGCTTTACTTTCTCCCATGCATTTTTTGGAAAATGTATCCTGCAACGAACGACGAACATATGTTACGTTCTTAACTATATAGAATGCAACTTTACGATGAAATATTTACCTTTCTGCTGTTCTCATGTACAAGTAAATGATTCCATTTTCTTCTCTGATTGTTGCGTATTGACTGTTTGCGAGAGGGCATGACGCCCTACTGCACATACCCGTAAGATTATATTCATTGCGGCAGAACCTCTGTGACTTTGTGCTGTAATATTAAAACATAAACTGAGAGTTATGATGCCAGAAAATTGTATTACATTATGTTTCTCAAACAGTACACGTACTTTACTTTAAAAGAACAGAAAGATTTATTGATAACACTCCACACGACCTAAAACAATTTAGACTTAAATAAAACGTCACTAATTAATACAAGCTATTTATGACACACTCACATCGTCGTGCTGCATTTTTTATTTATATTATGCTAAGCTTCTTCTGTGGTAAGTTATTAAGAAAATCATTGAAATATTATTGGAGTAAAGGCTTTTAAATAATACACGTGGGTTCGATAATTCTTCAACGCTGCAGGTTATGCATCCTGTCATCGCAGCGCCATCTCTGTGAAAAGTGCTCAAACTGTTCGCACATCGTTACCGACAGCGAAGTAAACTGCTGTTGACTCGTGGCGCCATCTCTGTGAAAAGTGCTGAAACTGCTCGCACATCGTTACCGACAGTGAAGTAAACTACTGCGCAACCGGTGGCGCCATCTCTGCGCAAAGCGCTGAAACTACTACCCGATTAGTTCAGCTCTCTTCCGATAGATGGCGCCACCAGTCAGTCGGTAATTTACTTCGCTGTCGGTAACTGTGCGCGAACAGTTTCAGCACTTTGTGGAGAGATGGCGCCACTAGTCGCGCAGCAGTTTACTTCGCTGTCGGTAACGGTGTGCGAACAGTTTGAGCACTTTTCACAGAGATGGCGCCACGGACAATAATTATAACAAAAATCTTAATTATAAATAAAACTACAATATTAACGAAATATATTGAATTTTAAGGTGCACAGCAATCTAAGTAAACGCGTAATTCATTATAATAATTTAATCGTGTTTCTAAATGATTTTTCCATAATTTATTAGTTTATCGTGGTGCCTGCCATATTTCATTCGTAGCGTCCTTCACAGTGTTCAATAGTATCATAATACGGATACGTATAATCACGTTTCAGGGTTTGTACAAGTAAGAAATATGTCCAGAAAACGTAAATTGCCAAATATGAAAGAAAGATGCCGTATTTGCCTCGTCGATAACGAATGTACGACTAATTTATTCGACGAAGATCTGCAGTCAAAGCTGAGCAACTTGAGTAAATGCACTTCCATCAATGTATGTTTACATCACTTGTTTCAATTTTAGACGTTTGTCTCTTTCTTTCTTTCTATGCTATAACTATGTATTCACTTTTTAGATCAAAGACGAACATGGTTTGCCAAATATTATTTGCCATATATGCCTCTACAAGTTGGATATGTGGAACGAATTCAAGGAACAATTTATACGATCGAATCAGATGTTGTTGAGTCAGCTAGAACTTGCAGAAACTTCTGACAATAAAGTAAGATCATTTATTCTAACATTTATCCAGTGCTATAATTACATTTATTAAAACTTATTCATTATTTCATAATCTTATGCTAGAATTCACCGTTAAAAAGATCGTACAACTTGAGAAATAGTCCAGAAGACAGTCTTTCAGACTCTTCTGATAAGGTAATTCTAGTTCCAAGCACTGTGTTCTGACAATAGTACTAGAATTAATAAGGTTTTATTTATTTTAGAAGAAACGGAAGACAGATGTACCGCCGCTGATACCTTTAGATAGCGTAACAGATCAAACGATGCTCAAGGATATGTATTTATCAGACGACGATGTTACATCTTCAAAGGATTCTTCCCAGAGAGCCCATTATGCTTCCAATGATGAAAAATGTAAAAAAGAGAAAGAGCAGGAAAATAAAGACGACACCAAAGTGCAGTTAAAACCCACTTTGGTTCCAATGAAAGTTAAACCATTAATTGCAAGACGCAATATAACAGAACGGAGGAAAGCATCTACCAAAAGGTGGGTTGCAAGGAAGAAGGCACTTTTGGCAGCAACGGGGGAAAGCGTTTCTGATACGGATTCTATGGCATCGGATGAAACACAGTTATCGCCAGTCCAAAAGGCACGAGCAAAAACAAACATGGATAAAGAAGTTGAAGCACGAAACAGATTAAACAGAACATTAAAAGAGTTGGTGATCGACATGACAGATAAATATGGCATTGGTCGTGATAGAAATGATTTTATGAGTATAGATAGTGACTCTGATACGCGTAGAACGAAATCCCCTAAAGATTCCGATACTTCGTTAACTGAAGCTAAAAACATGTCACCGAAAGAATGCATCGAACAAGATGTGAAAAAGAAGGATGAATTTTCTGAGGATTCAAAGGAGAAAGAAAATTCTTCTGCGTCAATGCCAGATAAAACTGCTGATGGAAAGTCGCTAAAGACTAAAGATGAGACAGAAGTCAATGAAGACAGATTTACTCCGTGTTCGGTGAAGTCAGAGTTAGTAATTGGAGATGCTACGTATATTGTCACTTCTACGTTAATGCTTGCAGAGCCACAGTATTTAAATAAAGCAAATCTAAACACTCTGTCGAAGGAGCTTAAAAATGGTGGTGTCGAACAAAGTTCCCAAGAGAAGAATACCGATATCATTGATGCTGTGCAACTTCGTAGAATAAATCCAGTTCCGACAGATGCGAACGATAAGAAATGCGTAGAAAGGTGTTTGAACATAGAAGTTGAAGGGACAGAAATGGAAGCTTTGAAACGCGTGCAAGTTGAAGTGGCTAATTTTGTAGAGAAAGAAATGAAACACAGATTGTTCGGGGCGGATAACGACGATTTTAAAAGCGATAAAGTCGGAAATATTTGTAAAAGTTCGTATCAAACGTTGGATCAGCAATTGAAGAATATAATTAAGAAAACCATCAAGAAAAATTTCGAGACGTCTATGATGAAGAGCTGTGGTTCTGATTTTGCTTCAAATACTGAATCTGAAACGGTATCGGCAGACTTCATAAAAGAGGCAATGAATTCGAAAAAGTACCAACCGATAGTTGCTCTTAAACGTTTAGATATATCAAAAGAAAGTAAAGTCAGAAATATCAATAATATGCACGTTTTGGTGAAACGTACAGTGAAAAGTAAGCTTGGCGGGCCATTTAGCATGGTTTCTCATAAAAGGCAAAGTGTATTACCAATACGATATAATGACTACAACACTTCCGCTTTAGATTCTGATTCGTACTTTTCTGATGAAATGGAATCATCTGAAACATCTAGAACAGAAAGTAATAGTGTACAGAAACCGCAGGAAATTAAAGGAAAAAGTGACGCGATAAAACAAGTAGAGGAACCCAATGTCGTAGATTCTGGTGCAGTAAAAAATGAACACAAAATAGAAGTTCAAGACAATATCTTCAAAGTAACTTCGTCGCAAGGTGAGAAACACGTGTGCGGTGTTTGCGAGCAATCATTCAGCAACCGCAGCGATGCTGTGGTACACGTTCGAATCCATAAAACGGAGACTACTTCTTCTATGCCACGGCAGAACAAACACAAAATGATGCGATGCAAAAGATGCCACGAAATAGTAGAGGCTAGATTCGTGAAAGCTCACGTGTGCAAATCTACCAAGCAACAGATCCATAAATGTTACGTATGCAATTCCACATTCCGTACTGAAAAGCTTCTGGTGCGCCATTTAGAGAATCACGATCAATCGGAGTTCAACATAGAGAATATAACGAAGGGAGAATCCCAAAAATCGGCGAGTACGAATGCGTCAGCAAATTTGAAAGAATCGTCGTATCAGAACTCTGAAAAGAGTCTGCTATCGAAACAAAATCAACATAATTCCGATAACGTTAAAACCAAAGTAGGCGATGTTCAGACTTCGGAGAAAGTTGGAACCATCAGAATAAGAGGAGACGTATTGGAAGCGGATAAACCAAAGGAAACGTACACTTGCTTCGTGTGCGATAAAATATTTACGGACGAAGAGATATTGAAGGATCATTTACAGAAGCATTGCGATGATATGAGCGAGGATGATCAGAGTCCTGGTAAGGAGCAGTTTCAGTGCGCGATTTGCGGAGACTCGTTAGACTCTGAGGATGCTCTCGAGGCGCATGTTGAGAAACATTTGTTCGACGAAGAGGACGATAATCCTAATCTTATTAACATTGCCAATGAAACAGAGAACTCAAAAACCGATCCTTTCCAATGTCTGCAATGCGCGGAGACGTTCAATTCAGAAATGTTGCTGGAAATGCACATGCAAGCTCACGAGGAGGAGGCTGCAATCGCGGAATGGGAAAAGCAAGGAATAAAAGCTTACGAATATCAATGTATGATTTGCGACGAGTTATTTGAGACTGAAGAGGATTTGTCGGAACACTTGGATATACATAATGGAAACGCGCACGTTTGCCAATTATGCGATAAGCCGTTCTCGAGTCTTGGAGATTTACAGAAACATGTCGCAACTCACTAATATAATTAAATCATGTAAAACTATTTTTAAAAATATTTTTTAAAATCCATAGACTGAAACCTAATCATTACAAACGTTCCACGTATTAAGGAACTAAATGTTAAGTATAATCTTGGATGTAGTGCATCTGGAGTTTTGTAATTTACAGTGTGATTAAACAAAGATTAACGCGGTTTTCTTTTCTTCTTTTTTTTTAATAATAGACATTTCGTTTGTTTGTAATTATAAATTGTTAAAAATACTATTATATGGTAGACATATAAAGGTGTATAATATTATGTATATTAATGTACTAGAGTGTAAGAACAGTTTCTAAATATATGTACAAATTGCTTCCATGTCATTATCTATTGAACTTTATTGCGTTCAATTGATGTGCAACCGGTTTCTGATGCTGTTAGTTTCGACAACATACTTGCACGAACAGTTTTGCGACACTTGCAAACGAGTATATTGATTTTATAGTAAGTTTCATAGCAATCTGAAATACAATTCATGTTCAGTAAGTACTGACCGTCTATACATAAATATATATAATTTTATTTTCAACGTACACGAGTTGCAATATAAATATCTAGCAGACTGGGTCAGAAATAGGATCGATTGAAGAGACTGCTGTATATAAATTGTAGCCTGTTTTGTTGACTGAAATTTAATGAATATGCAAATATAATACGTTTTTATACGACATAACAGTTTTCATTTCTTAACAATTTTCACACAAATAATGTACGCTTCAATTATTCGGGTGAAAGCGTGATATTATTATTAGACACATTTTCGTTATTCATATATACGAATCTATCACGTCTCCATTCTTTGCAAAACTTAATTAGCATTTTACGAAATTCATTGACGTATTGTACCGTAAAAATAGTAGCAGCATCATGGGTCACGTATACTATTTCGTACGTATGCTATTTATTAAGTTATACATAGTAAATTTTATACACAAACTAGAATCTATTTAACAACATCATGGAATCGTGAACACTCTTTACAGAAAATAATTTTGGAGGACTAATGATATATAAACAACTACAAAAATCAGTCGCCGACTGAATTGTAAATGTTATTATATTCTACTATATTTACATAAATACTGGGGTATAGTGACACGTTATTTGCTCGTGAAGAATAGCTAACACTTTATCACTATATATACCATGAAAACTTGACTTGGTTTTATAAATTGATCTTTCTGAGCGTTTTACGAAATCAAGACGGTACCTGTACAGAGTGCGATGAGACGGATAGTATTAATCAAGCACAATTAAGATTCTCCATCCATAATTTCACAGTCTGTACAAGTAACAGGTGATTTCGTCGCTCCTAACTTGAATTCCTATCATCGTATCGAAAACTATAAATGCTTTCTGTCTGAAACGTTTAAGTCTATAGTTCGTTTGGTTTTACAATTATTCCGCAACGTTGTTCTTCGTGTTAACTTAAAGTGTGTACTCATGTACTAAAGATATTCTGAAGGTATGTATTCGTGAAAGTAGATCGGGAGATCGATGATAAATGTTTAACGTAAAGTAATTTGCGCTGTAAAAAAAGGAAACGTATTCAATTGGCCTTTCAATATATTTTGCGCTTTCGATTCCACATTTCTTAGGTCGTGTTGCGTCTATTTAATCAAAGTGTAGTTATAGGATATAGATTTTCAGTGTTATATACTTAATTTTATACAAAATCCTGTTGAATTTAATTAGAAATCGTATTACAATTTCATTTTCGTAAACAATAATTTAACATTACTTCAATATAAGAAGTTATTTACAAAAACCTAACAACGAATTACTTTAACTTCTCACAAGCTAAGTATTTTCGTGTTATTAAAATTTTTAATTATAATGTATACTTAAAATTTCATATATCATATATGTAAATAATCCTTTCCTTCTCAATCAGTATGTTAGAACATTGTAATTATTTGAACAAAAAGAAACGAAGAAACTGAACAGCTCTGGGTCCCAAATTTATTTCCTCAGTACATTTGATGTACGCACTTTTCGAGTGCTCTCTTTCCCCTCGCTTCTCGCGCCGATGCACTTTGAACATCATAAAATCTAAACTCCGTTAAACAATTGCAACTTTACATACCGTTTATGTTCTTAAATCTATTATATACAACGATACCATTTGGAAAGAATAGGTTTTTAATAGTATCATTCGAATAACAATAAATTAAATATACCTCTCGTCGCGTTCGCCAAAATGTATAATAGCAACAATGCTAATAATAATGAGTCGGAGAATGTATGATTGTACATTACCTCGCGAAATCTAAACTTATGCTCGTGGTGTATGCTTTTATCCATCTTATCGTTTAGCGCTAATTTATAAAGATGGATGCACAGAATCTTAACTACCTACGGAAATACCATTACCCGCCAGAGTAAACGTTTCGTTTCACGGTGCTCCCGTATAAATTTTACATCGATCTAACGTAAGTGAAACGCGAAACATTTTTGTTCTCACGCTTGTGACAACTTTCATTTCTCGATCGTTGAATTTCAATCGTTTACTCGTAACATTGAACAGTAAGGTGTATCGTATGATTTTCTTCGCCATCCCTTTCTTTTTAACGATCATCGTATATCACACAAAATGAACGATCTCTAATATAGAGTCTCACAGTAACTCTTATCTAACGACATATACAAATTTTTCTTCCGTCAACGAGCATGCTGTCTCATAGAGAAATAAACGATGAAATAAAAAATTTTGTTTCCCTTTTCTTCCGTATGTGTTAAGTAACTATCAGTGTTCATGAAATTTGGCTTCACGTGGTAATTTACGGAGACACAAGTTCTACGTAATTTGCAGGATAAAGGCCCACTCTACCGTCTTTTCGTCCTTTACACCAACCCTGCTCGTCCTCGTCTTCTAATTTATCGAACACGTCGCCTATAAAAGTACAACCACTCTGTAAAATCTCACAACAGGGAGTGCAAAATATGCGAGTAGGTCTGTAGTGGACTAAAGCCAGATGTCCGTGTTCTAAATGAAACGTAGATCCTATTTCTGAATGGTTAAAAAATGAAAGCTCGATCGAATTCGTATGAGGAAGCGAAGAACAGAGGTATTCACTAAAATCTGGATAGAAAGTAAATTGTAAACGTGTATTAAATTAATTCTGAATGAATGGAATATTAGAGGAATTCTTTGTATACCTTGTTTAAAGCTAAGCTCGTCTGCTTCTGCTCCTTCGTAATCGTACAACGCACGTACGAGGACACCAGGTTCTCCATTATCCACCAATGGTTCCCCGCTGTCTTCGTCCCATTCCTCTTCTTCAAACGGATTTGATTCTTGCTTTACATTTGTACCATTGCTGAAGAAAACGATTCTCATATGTAATTAAGATAAGCAGAAGTATTTCAAGCGATAAACTTAGCTACATGGTTGCGACTCGTTATTAACTGCAACTCGTTGTGTGGTCAAGCAGTCATTTAAAGTACTCACGTAATTGTGGAGGTCCTGTTCACCGTATTGCTGTCGTGATTATTCTTTTCCGAAGAATGTTTGCTAGAGCTAATCGTGTCGGTTTTGTTATCCACGTGACCAACATCCGTCGATATTACTCTTGAACTGGGCTTCGACTTTGATTTATTATTAACTGGTGGGTATTCCTACATCGATGGAAAATCACCATATTAAATGTGTCAAGATACATCCTCCTAAGATTTCAAACTACAGATTTACAAATTAATACTTCGTTTTGAATATGAGCGTAATTATACTCATATTTGCAATGTTATCTTAAATTCATGCGTGCAACCAAATGTGAGCGAGTCATTGAAGTTTTATTCGCATTTGACGTGACAAGCATGTAATACAATTATTCGCAATATGTGTAATTTGTTATTTCTAAGCCGAGTTATTTTATTTAAAATATTCATCTATTTCGAGATATGATCTTCGCGAATTCTGATCGCGTTCATACGTCATGCGATAATGAATGTGACAATGTAATTATTGTGACGATCGATGGACATAGTTCGCGTTTATGGGCGTGACGATTTTCCTGTGTGCGAATTAATTGTGGTAATGGTTTCTGGTTGCAAGCATGGTCCGTTTACGCTCGATTTCGGCTTTATTTGACGGTGAACAATTACGTATCGAGAAATAACGAGACATGATGCTAAACGGTTGCGTTTGTAAGCTTATGAATAAGTATGGAGCGAATTTACGGTTGATTTAGTTGTGTAATGTTATAGATTTTCCAGTGTAATTCAGATTATCCAATAATGCGTAATATTACTATCGTTACGAGTTAAGTTATCAAACAGAAACTTCTCAGAAATTTTTTACAAGATTTTACACGTACAATTCATTCTTGAAACTCTTCAGCATTACCATATGTAATGTCGGTTTGCTAATCTTACTCATTTACGATCACCTGCATAATCGGGACTTGTTCAATTCATCATGTGTTATAAATAGACTTTGAAACGACCTTCTGCGATATTACATTGCTAGATATTCGAATACAAGCGTACTTTTACATCGTACGAAGAAATGATTCCATTTTTGAATTAACTCAGCTAGAACATCTGAAATCTCGTCGCAAATTCGCTCCAGCATCGAACAGTGATATCATGCTTGTACAACTGGTGTCCATAATATTATTTATTACTCAAAATATTCATTGCATTTTAACCGTGAAATACTGAACGCATCGCAATTCTCATATTTTTGTATTATTCGTAGAGCACTCACGATCCTGGCCAAAACAAGTTGGACAGATATTCCTCATTGAATCACACCGCCATGTCGCGCTTGTTATGTAAATTGGCGAGTGGTGCAATAAATATTTCCAGTACTCTACCGTGGATCTGCGATTACGTGCAAGAACACAGAAGCGCATAGCGGGTAACAGTTAATTCAGTTAAGTTAAGCGAGCCAGAAGCTGAAAAAGGAAACCCATCCTCGGTGACCTCGTCGTGATTGCCCGTTACGACGCTATTTCGTGGTTCTCGCTCGATAGAAAAAAGAGATTCGATCCCCTCTCTCCCGTTCTTTTTTCTGTCTAACTTAAGCGTGTCTCTGGACACGTATGCGTGAACGTTCGTTCGTTCGTCACGCACGAACAAAGAGGAGGAGAATCGATATTGTAAAACATAACAAAACTTTACATGCACATCCTCGCCGACCGGGCGTTGATTGATGAGCGTGATGGAGCCAGCCGGAAGCGCTTCCTTCGACTTGGCGCCCTTGGTGATGTCACGGAACTCCTCTGTGTAGTCCTGCGTAATAGCAACGCACCAAAAGAAAAAAAAAAACAATCACATGCACGCATTCCGGAAAGTTCGATCGCCTCTGGGGTTATACACTTTTTATTTTTATTTTTTTTTACTGTCATCTTTTGTTTTATACGGAGTACTCTACGTTCGTTAGTTCGATTAACCAACATTTGAAACGTTTGAGAAAAAGAATTACTAATAAAGATCAAAGTTGACGAAATCAGGTATGTTTATTCGCTTCTGTTATTTTTATGAATGGAAAATGAATCGATGTATTATATAAGAAAATTGTATAAAAATTTGGAACATGGATCGTATCGTATTTAAAAATTTCCGTAACGAGAGTACCGTAACTTGTAGCGGGATTGTTTCGCGTGAAAAATATCGAGGATATACAGAATATAACTAACGGACGGTATTAATGCAGTTATGAAAGGGAAGGAACAAGAATAATGTTCAGTACACGCTACGTCTATGTTTTCTAACATCAGATCTCCAACCATCAGCAAGATGTTCTTACATGCGATAAGATAGAATGATTGCAAGGCGTAAATTCATGTACTATCATCTCACCTCGAATTGCGGCCAATTCATGGCCATATTTACACCGTGGTTGTTCGACCACCATTTCAGATCCTTCTCGTGGTCCGCGTTATTAATCGTATGGTAAAACTCTTCGTATATTTGTGGAAGTCTGTAAACGAGGAAACATGAAAGTGTGGAAATTATTCCTTAACCCTTCCGCCGCGGAGTCGCTCTTAACAGCGTGTATTATCAGTATTTATGGCTATCATATTCGAACTTTGTAAAAAAAGAACTCTGAACGACTCTGGCTGAGCGTCTAAAGGCGCTGCTCGCAGCGAAAGAGTTAGAACGTGATTCTGGAAAATTTCAGATTTGAGATTGGAGGAACGTGTAATTACATTGGATCCTGAGATATATTCAGACATTTGTGGATGCCAAAGAGGACGTCCTTGAAGAACTGAAGCCGCTGCGCCTCCATTTCCTGGCACTTCTCGAACACTTGTGTCATGTCCTCCATGTATTTCGGGTTGTACTGGTTAATTTCCTGCAACGCCGCCTCGTACTTCTCTTTCGCCTTCTGGACCTCCTCCTTCGTCTTTTGCACCCTGTCCTGCATTTTCTTCACCTGTCGATCAGAGTACGGGCTCGATGAGTATTACGCGTGGGTTCAAAGGCTCTGCACGATCAGGGCTACATTGAAGGTAAAGCACATTGGTAAGCCAGAGAAACGAAACTTGATTTCGCGTCGATAGAATCGATAAATCAACGCAATGGTTCGTTGGAAGCAATTGTTCCACTACTTTGAGTGTCGAAGCGTGTTCTGAGTAATGTATTGTCCGCGACGATTCCAATTCTTTACCCTCAAGCTTACCTAGCGTACAAGTGTGGCGGCAAAGTATACCATTGAAAAACTAAGCGTGTTCTCTATACATACATACACTGGTATAATGGTTAACAAAAAGCAGGTATTAGAACGCTACGCGTGCGAAAAAAAATTATTGCAGAGTATACAGAAGTGTGTAAGAAACGTTCCTTGTTGCTGATTATGTAGTGGTATGTCGTATCTTATTGAGACGTGTATGAATATGGTGAAAAGGTGCAAGTGTATTGTCATAGTCCCGTGGTACGTAGGACTCGCTTCAAGGATCGATTAAATCATCCGAACACGATGGAAAAAGTTCGTATAAATGTATGTACGTGCTGTACGACCTGGTTTATTAGATACAGCGAGATTTATGTTCTGTCATTTCATATCTGATTACCTTCAGAGGAGCTACTTAAAATGATTGCCTTTCATTTCAACGCAATGCCTGTGGATACCTTGTTAGCGATCTACACTCATTCTTTCGGTATTTTCGTTTTGTTATTATTGTCGTACATTATTTCGTTGTGGAATTGATTAGTATTAATGGTTAGTGTAATTCGATTTGGCGAGAGAGAAGTGGTTCAGCAGATAGACAGTCCGCAGTTTATTGAAATTGCGAGTCAATAATTAAAGAAAGTAGCTGGCGAAGCAATTAAGACGCGAGACGGGGATTCAGAATTGATGTATTAGAAAAAGCGGGAAAGAGAGAAAATTTTCTGCTGAAACGTACATTAGGATACCGTAATTTACCTCTAAGCGGAGATAACGAGCAAGCATCGAGCACGATACGAAGTGTGTTTCAGAATTTCATACGAAAGAATCGACTGCGTTGGAATTTGGTTAAAAACATAAGTGTTGATCCCGTTAAAGAGAAAAGGTAGTTTCCGCGTGAAAGATTCCTAACGGTAGTTTAATTTTTCAGTTATCGTGTGTTTTCTGGCGAGTTGTTGGATTTCTTAATTATGTATAAACACGATCAATCGCTTCTCCGATTGTCCTCTTTACTCGAATTGATTCGACAGCTTCTGAGACTCGTTCTCGAGAGTATCTTTGAATATTGGATGATCAGATCGGACCGAATTAGACCATCGAATCTCCTAATCGTTAAACCATTGGGACGCGTTGACTTGAGAGGCTCGATGTTTGCGTGATGCAATTACTCGTGTTTAAAGCTTGAGACACAGAGAGTTTGCTTACCAGCAGAGCTTTCTGTAATGAAAAAAATGAGAGAACGTTAATCGACATACATGCCACATGCAGTATTATTATACATACAAGCTGAACGTCTCCTATTTTAGATTTCCTAAAGGCTTTTCGTATTCTGAGGCCCCATGCATCACATCCACAAATTGTCATCTAAAAACGTCGTTAGCCTTTTTTCAGATGATCGCCGATCGTGCGGCGATTAGACGTCTTTCGAACATTTCCAGTCGTACTACAATACCATCTCTCGCAATTTATACTTCTACGATACGAATGCTTCAAACCAGATCTCGAAACGTTCATAAGACAATAAAATTAATATATCGAAAGTAAGAAGAAAAAAAGTAATTTTGTGCATATCCATAGTTAATTTCTAATTAATTCGTAGCTATTCAATATTTAATGACAAACGTGAAGCACGTAAAGTAAGATAGATAAGACTGATCTACAAATTACGATCGAAACGTGCGAGGAGAAAATCGTTCAGGTATCCACGAAAAACTGGGAAGCGTTTCGTGACAACGAACAAAAAGGGTAAAAAAAATGCACGAATATCGATGAATATCGAGGACACAGGACAACACGGCATGCAGATTTTCGATAAAGATTAATACACGAGAGTTGTTTGTTTTAACATACGTTTTCAGAGCCTCGGGCCATCTGTAAATAATACTTGCTAAAGAACAACAGTATCTACTTGTATGTTGAGCCGCGTGTGCGTGATCGAGATGCAATATAAATGTATCACACACATGTACACATCATGTCATTATGTGTTTGCGTGTGGGCGCGGCATTATGTTTTGTCAGGAGTACTGTCGCTTCGAAAAGGATACAATTTTTCTAATCTATAATTTCATACGAATCTATGCGAACAACTGTACACGTCACTCTTCTGTTTTTCTAATCGATACATCCAGAATAGTTAAAAGATCTCGCGTTAGAATGAAAGATATTCTCTCTGCAAAATTTCTTCCAATTATCGTCTCGTAACGCTAACAAAAGTATCGACGATATATCAATGGATTAATTAAGAGAAGATGATCTTCCAACTATTCTTGACGGTCTCTTAGAAGTGTCATAAAGTAACGTCAGGAATTACATCCCCCTTTAAACTGGTCTATTCACGACACTCAAATGGTCGCTGGCTAAAGCACGAACCTTTAAGCGAGCAGAATGACAATCGCTGCGATTCAAATGGGTAACGTAACAAATTGCGCTAATCGTCGATAACGTATGAGAGCGAGGATGATGTAACGCGCTCATTACTATAATCGACATTGATGAACGACTATCGTTTTACCTGGTCAGGGGAAAGTGAACTGTCCGCAGAGGCGTTCCTCTCCATGTTCGCCGCGGTCCGCTCCGTTTTGCAGCTATTGTGATACTCGGACTTCGCTTTTTCCACCTTCTGCAGGAGCTTCGCCCAAGGCTTCTGGGCCTTCTTGAACGCGTCCTCCATCTCCTTCCGCTCCTTCAGCGTCATCATCGACTGTAATCGAACGACATCCAAGCGTGCAACATATAAACGACTATTACGTAAACCTACACGGAAAAAGAAATGCTTATAACTAGACGAGTGATCTTGAGGATGTGAAATTTCAAGACCCCGTGGGTAATTCCGTGGAGATGTTACTGAACAATTTTTACACGGCGAGGATAAAACAATAATAGACCACGATGGTAAATTACTTTCGCGAATACTTTCACGTTCGCAAAACCGACATTGGTTTCCCACCGACGTGGTAGACGTATATAAAAAGCGAGCGCAATGTAACTAACGCGATACCCCTGAGTTCTTAAAGTAAGAAAAAAAAAAAGAAAGGAAACTAGAGAAGAAAGAAGAGGCAGACTTTCATCTCGATACGCCAGATATCGTTCATTCGAGGAACCGACAGACACGCACCTTGTGATAGGTCTCCTTCTGCCACGTTTTCACCTGGTGAATGATGTCGTTGCACAGATTCTCTTTGACCCTGAGATGAAGATCGCACAGCCTCTCCGACTCGACGAGGACGCCTTTCCACGCTGCCTCCGTAGTTCCGTATTCAGGCCCTTTCTCGATCTTGTCGTTCCAATTCTTCGACCAATTCTTCAACGCTTTCGCGTAACTCTTCTCGATCTCCGCCCTCTCCTGGACGAGGGCTATTAAGCTGTCGCAGAGCTTGTGCCCGTCCTCGATCCTTTTGGTCGTCCGTTTGTAGTTGCCCGGCTCCCAAAAGGAGTCCGAGGTTGCTATTAGCATGTTGTCGTCGCTGTGATGTGACATCCTAGCCTAAGTCGAGAAATTCCTTTCCCCTGCAATTAAGTATCACCGAGATTAATCAACATCAAAGTAAATTCGAAGATGAAAGGATCGAGGATACGAGTTTTGGAAAAAATGAATCGCATTCGACGCTGATAACTGTATCAGACCAGGTGGTGCACGAAACTCTAATTTCTGTCTGACGCGAGTAATCTGGAGCAACGATTAATTGAATTACGCATCGACAGCCGTCCCAATTCGATATCCAATTGTCGGTAACTGTTACAAATCCGTGTTCGCGGTACGTATTTGCTAACGCTCCTCTGGCTTGCAAAGGAAAAATGATACGTTGCAACGAATGGTAATTGACAGTTTTCACGAGCGGAATGGGTACAAATAAGCACGCGAGGTATATCGTTAGCGGATGCAAAAGTGTTAATATCGATGCAGCAATAAATCACGGATCGCCCCGGACTTTCGTCGGGTGACGCTCATCGATTGCAGCTGGAATGAAAATCTTGACTGACGGCGACGGAATATGCAATTTGCCGGGTCAACAGTATGGGCAATTAGCTGCAATAACCCTGCGGGCTAGCAACCCCTAAATCTGGCACACATGCAAATTCGATTTCGTACCGTACGCCATCATGGCTGCGCTAATGAAACTTTGTGGCTTCTGCGATCGAACCGTGTCCACCACCTGCGCACATATGCACTTCACCGCGTCGATGAGTCGTTTATTTAATCCTCTTCGTAAAGAGCAAATTTTTCGCTATTTTGTTACTCACAATTTCCACCAGGAACTGTCTAGTGTCGAAAGCTTTGGAGAAAGTATGGAAGAATTGAATCCGACAAGTCGAGAACCACTGCCTCGTGAATTATCGTAGACTTCTTGGTATAGAAAAGAAACGCGAAAGAAATTTATTCTCTCGTTTCTCATTAATCATAATCCAGACCGCGGTACCATTATTACAATATCAAAGAAGCAAAAAGAACGATTCTAATTGTCGAGCTAATTGCTTTGGGATCGAGATTTATGCTGGCAGGGGAAAAATGAAAAATAAAATTGACTCGCGAAATTTGCGCTCAAGCATAATTGTCGAGATGAGCATCGAATAATTGGCTAGATGCATCGATTGCACCGTTTCAAGGGACGAGAATCGCCGCTAAGGATTCCTCTAAGCATCGCAAACGTCTCGAGTGTCGATTTCATGGGAATTATGAAATCGACTTGACGCTCGTGAAGTACGATGCTTCGTCAACGCGATGCAATCAAGATGTTTGGATTGCAAGCTCAGCTCTTTCATTGAAACAAAGCGGCTGTTAATGGGGCCGTGTTGCATCAATATTGTCAGGGTTAAACGCAATTACGCGACCAACACACAGAACGGTTATGTCAATCGTTGTGAAATGCCACCGTTTAGGTGAATCGTTCGTTTCCATTTTCAGGGTGTCACGCTTCATTGCGCTTAATTAAGGCCACGATGTGTAACGTGCATAAAGTTCGTAGGATAAAAAACATGTTGCTCGAGAGAATGAAAAAATCAGCGATCCCTACGATTGTTGTAAAAAATGATAAAAATATTTCTAGCGTAGTAAAAATCGTGTGGTATTTTGCAAATGGATTTTAACAATTCCAACGTTATGAATCGCGTTAAACAATGCTGTTAAAAATATACAGACAAAATGAAATACAAGAACGAATCGAGCGCTCGTTACGATGGTTGCAAAACGCGATATAATACCGCATATGGTACGGTTGTTTTCTATGGTAATTAGCATACGATGCATTCTAATTAATTTATAATGCGTGTTATACGCGGATTATTTACGCTGTGGGATTTGAATGATTTATAAGTACGAAGGTACGTAGCTTTACGATTCGAAGCGTTCGAGTTTGCTCGTTTAAAACGAGAGAAGGGGGAGAGAAGGAAAGAAAAAATGGGGGGATGAATTTGCCACGCACGACGAAAGTCGACACGAGCGGATGACCAAGCCAACATGAAAAGCACGAAACCTAAAAAGCCGGTAAAAATAAACGATACGACGAAAGAAGTTAAAGGAGAAGAAGCGTAGGCCGAGGAATGCTGCCAGGGCAGAGAACCGATGGGGCCTTTAACATTCCACGCGGAGGGGAAGGTCAGATCAAGGCTTCGTGGAGTTCGATTTTCGGCGTCACCGGCGAACTGAACAGGTGAACCAAATGGTTTCCTGTTTCGCCTTTCACGTTCACGCGAGGCTTACTATGCGCCTCTATATCTGTGTACGTCTCTCTTTTCTTTGAATCACTGTGTGGTGATCAGTCTCCTCTTACGAATGGGATGAAATGTTAAGAATCAATCTGATTCATTGGGGTTAGTTGTACTCTTTTTTTATTTCATTTTTTCGGCTCAACTTTGTGAAAACTACGCGTACCGTTCTACTTTACTTAAACGAGTACAAAATATAAATTTACGACTACGTATTTCAAAGTTTATTTAAAAAATAAAGATATCCTGTTTGAATATTGTCGCTTTGGCGGTAACGGTACGGACTGATATAGCTGTCCTCCTTTATCTTATGGCAAAATGATGCGCGCGCAACTTTCCCATACGGGTTTACCTCCACGGGAATCCTCGAGGTCACGATATCATCCTGGGGCTCTACTGCCCTTCTTTTAAAACGAAAAAATTACCTATATAACTTCTTCAAACGAATAAAAAGGAACACGCATTGGCAAATCAGTGTAGTTCTAAGCATCTATGCTTCATCGTGCGAATTATAATCGTCTCCTTCGATTATTTTAGGGCCTCGTAAAGAATAGTGTCGCGCAGGTTGAGAGTCTCTAATTTCTTTAATTTCGCAATAAGCTGAGCCTAGTAGTACAGGGTTTTAGCGCAAGATGTCATCAGAACGTAATGGAAACCTGTCAGCGAGCAGAACACCGTCAGAAACTAATCAGAATCTGGCAACATGGTCAGACTAATAAACACGTGATAGTCTGACGGTAGTAGGAGGATACACAGTAACGTAATGACACTGTGAAAAGTCCTGAATAAGTGATTACAAGCGTTAATATGTTTATAAAGCTGAAAATAAATAACAATATACATATTTTATCAATAAAATTACATATTTTACTATATTATCAATATAATTATTTTCGATTGTAGTATGTATCGTTTGATTATGTATGTTATTATAATAAATAAAAAATTTCTGTTTCATTGTATCGTGTAAAAAAATAAATGCAGTTAATTTCAAGTTATTAAGTAAGTAATTAAAATTACTGGACTTCGTTTACAAAGTCAAACAGCCGGTCTTAGGTGACGACATATCTTGTCAGAAACTTTATACGGTCGATACCGAATCGCGAGATATCTCGTCAGAAATAACGAAAGGGTTAATAAATATTTTAGTTACTGCACCGTAGCGATTGCGCGTGTGTGCGTTTACGTGCACGCAACGGAGCAGAAACGTGACGGGAGGCACTGCACCTTCCCGCGGAGAATCCTTTCGCAGGAGAGCACGGGGGAATGAGTACGGTCATTCCATAGCGAGGAATGTTGCTCTACCAGGTCGATAAGCACCCGTGGTACTACCAGAGATCTCGTAGGCGCCACGACTCGTGCTGATTAGTCGATTCCAGCGCAACTGCCACCGACCGGGTTACTTACGCGTTTAGGAGAACACCCTTTAACGCGAATAGATACCACGCGAGTGTATCGTGGTAAAATATCGACACTATGGTAACGACGACGCGAAATTTCTGCGCTTCAAGAGAATTGTCCAGTATCTCTGCCCGTTTCCCGCGTTTCGAGGAGTTAAGTAGGAGGGAATCTGCGGCGCACTGAAGGAAGTGTACCGTATATAGTTAAATTAGTTAAACTTTTATCTAAATTACTATCGCGAACGTTTTCAAACTCCAATGCAGTAGGAACCTGGTGGAGTCTTCTCTCATCTAATTTGCATAAACGAAGAACACGACTTGCGACATGATTCTTGTTTTTTTTTCAAAAACATTAAAGTCGCCCATGCTAATTAAATACGAATCACTGATGTTCCCATTAAAAATTTGCTAGCCCCCGGTACTCTACATATTTATACAACGCGTCTACTATTTCTTCTAGTATCTCGATTATCTATAAGAATACCTGAATTCTTAATCAGCATGCCTCAATGCGCCGAACTACTTTAGTCGAGCACCAGCTGTATTAATTTCCATTACGCAACGCCAATTAAGAGTTAATCAGCTAAATAAATCTGGAAGCGGAGAAAGTAATCCGCTAGTAATATTAAATCCGCCTTGCACGCGTTAAAAGTACACGACGGTTTCAAACGCAGTTCGTTAATGGATCCATGCATCGCGACGTCTGCACGGAGCAGCGTGAAGAACGTCAGCGATTGATCATCGTCTTTACGTAATCGGCTCTGCAGAAGAAAAAGTCGAAAGAAGACAATTCCAGATGAATCACCGTGCTCGTTTCATTTTATTATGTCATGATTATCGACTAACTACGAGGCCGATGCTCAAAGTGCGAAAACATGTTTACGTTCGCGAAAATCGCTTCCACGGCGTGTTCGTGTACGTTTCGCTCGATAACTAAATTTTGAAACGCGACGCCTCGATAGATGGATGAGAGGGTTTAATGCTATCGCTGATCGATTAAGGGAACGCTGGAGGAAAGCTAAGGTCGGCTTCGAGCGTCGTATTTTCGTTCAGGATTGCTTTTGATATCGATGACATCATACTCGCTCTCCTCGATAAAACGTCAACGAGTCCGTCTGTGCTGCGAACGCGAAAAAGAATGTCGATAAGATAGCGAAAAAACGTGACCGACGTCCTCGTAATAAGCGCAAAAGTGATCAGAGCCAATGCGTTTCGACGTTATTAGAAGATGACTCGCAGGACGAGTATCGATGCTCGACTCGATCGCAGAAAATATTTCGTTCCCAATTTAAATGCTCGCTTGTGTGTTCAGCTGAAAGCTGCGAGTAAAACAGTTGCCAGGAAGGGAACTAGGAGAAGGCAAACTACTTTTAAACAGACTGTTAGCCAAGCCACGAGTGATTCCTAGAGATCACAAATCTCGAGACGGGAATCCGTGTCGCGATGCACTGTACGAACAATGCTGTGAATACAACAGTCGAGGAAATGGTCGGCCTTAAAAGCAACCTCGCAGAAAGAAGTAAGAACTTTTACGTGTATCGAATTCCTTTTGTACCAACTCTGCTCTGCTTCGTTCTCGTTGCTTTTCGTCCGGGCAACTTTCCGACCCAATTCTAGTCGAATCTACACCGCGAACCAACGAAATATCGTACGTGTACGTAACGAAAGTATTGCGAGCAGCGTACTTCATCAAACGAAATTGAAAACGAACAGCATAAATTGTCACTCCGTCGAACCATTCAGCCATATTGGAATGCATGTACATTTCACGCAGGCAACGCTTCGGGAAATAGGATATTTCCACTACAAAGTGATGTGTCGTTTTGTTTCTACGTGACTGACGGTTATCGACAGGTTGTCGATAGTTTACGAAACACTGGCGTTACGTAACAGCTCCCCAGTGTGCGTTAGCCATTTTACGAAGAAACACGCGACACCAGCTAAACGAATCGAAACGAATAAAGTTTTGCGAGTCGTATAAATTCGACAAGCGATGCACAATTGACCGTAAATGAGCTGACGTAGAGGAAAAAGCGTCTGTGGTAGTGTTTAAAGAATTAATACGAAATTGACCAGGAAAAACGAACTGCTAGAGGGGAAACGGGGTAGGAGAGTTGACCTCTCGCCCCAAGTGGTTCGAGGTGGTTCCCTGGAGCATCTCAAAGAGCCCTGGCAACATGATTGTGCAGGGAAATGAGGCCTTTCTGTAGTAACGCGTTGGGCAATTCACGTTTTCAATACCTTCACGGAGCGGGATAGATTCGCAAACGGTGGGAACGTGTGAGTACGTATCGTTGAAGGAATCGTCTCCTGGGTAGTCTGATGGCGTCTTTGAACGAACCACTCGCAGGTCAACACACCGGATGAAAGAGCAGGGTAGAACATTTTTCTCTGCGACCAATGCTTTTTATCGATTAGCCAAAAAGAGTTTATTACTCCGTTTCGGAGACTTATACTAATTAGAGGCACGTGATTTATACATTTCGAACTACGCTTGTAGAATCGTTTGTACTCAATGTTCGCATTAAAAATAATAGAGGAAGAGAAAGCGCGAATCTGGCAGAGATAATTTCTAAAAATAATTGTATATCCTGAGAATAAATTACGAACGTTATTACATAAATACGGTACGTTAATGACCAGGTGTGCGCTACGGTTTCATAACAGGTAAAACGGCTGCGTTTGACACTGAAACATTGCAACTGCGATCTGTCGTCGACATTACCAGAGATCGACCTGGTTACGGTTCTCATTATGTCCTTGAATTTATGTGCAGTATCCGTAAAATGTACTCAATTTTACGGGACGATAGAAATAAACGGGCTAGCGCGTTTTGTTCACCGCATTGATGTAGATATTGAAAGTCAAACGAGTCGACTTCGATATTCCCACAGAACGGATGCAATTCGACCGAAACTGGCAACATTTTTTAACATTTTTTTTTTGCGTATTTGACTGGACATACGCGTGAAATGTTCGTTAAAAAGGATTCTCTTCACGGCGTCGAAAACGTGAACTACCATGTTGTAATTAGGCCAAGTTTCTTCTATTAGCCTTGGACAAGGAGCCCTCTTAATTCGCGATATCGTACGCTGTTTGAGACTGCTGTGAGATGAGTAACGTTGAAGTGGTTGAAAATTCTCGATTGTACCTCGCAGTGCATAATTATTTCACGAGTAAAACGAAACGCGAAGTAACCAGAAATCTAAACGCGACATCAGTTAACTTCGTAATTCATTATTCTGAATGCGATTAGTTTTTATTTCGGTAGACTGGGAATGTTAATTGGGCTGGCAGCAAGGCCGACGACGAGGAACGAAAATATGGACAGCAGTTGCAGATGAACACAGAAATTGGCATAGTAATGCAAGGCTGCACGTGCCTCTTCAAATGGAGAGAGGCTGTCTTGTCGGAACAAAAGAACTTTTTGTCAAGACTCGTTTCAATATCGATCCGAATTCAAATCCGTTCTTTACGTTCAAAACCCTCCTTCGGGATCTATACACAAGCGTTGCGCCGCGTTGTTCGTACGCTCGACATTTGCCCTTGTGTTCTTTTCAGTGCATTTTTCGCTGCTTTATTTTCCCAATGTTCGCAATATCTCGACAGTCTCCAGTGGAAAAGTGGCGCAAATGCATTTTTAATCAGCATAGAAATTTAAAGTGCGTTAGAAATGCGACAACCGAATACAAATGAATTATTTCCTTACATTTGTCTTAAACGGTCTATTCAACTAGTGTACGGGGAAATGGTACGCGAGTTTGGAAACCGTGCAATTTTTCTTAGCCACTTCCTGTTTTTCCAACTTCTTTTCGTCGCGACCATTAAGTAACTTCCCGGGTAACTGAAATTCCAACAAAAGCTCCGGAAAATGGATGAGAACGGCGAATGGAGTGACACAGGGTGGGGCTTGAAATATTCGTGGCGTAAAGGTTCCGACAAATTTCACCGCCGTATTTCATCTCCCCGGACAATGAAGACGCGACGTCATCCAAGATTTCATTTTTGCAGACGTCCCAATGAAATTTACGCGCTCCAGCCGAAGAGAGTCGAGAACTTCGATGCCAGCGAAAGCATGAAATCGCATGCAGATCGATCTAGATTTGAAAATTACTGTTTGTCTTTCTCTACTTTGCAGATTGTTGGCGAAAAATTCCCCTTTATCGTGGTTACTTTACCAGATGCTATCTTTATAGCTTGGCACATCAAAATGCCACGTGGAAATTACAAAGTCATTTAGATATACCGGTAATTATCATCATCGCCCCGTCCGTAAATAGGGTCAGATCCCCGATACGAAGGGACATTATTCCATAAACGATTATCGGATTAACTCGTAGCGGAGAAAAGCCAAGGTTAATGATCACTATTAGGGCACCGTGGGAGCTCGATTAACGCTCAAGCTGACCTAAATCAAACTTGTACGTCGTCGCTCAATTTCACGTTCGCGAAATACAATTAACGATCGATCGATCGGAGGCTACGCGTTTACCTTGCCTTGTTCATATTCATGAACGAGCATTTCATTCTAACTTTTTTCGCTGCGCTTGAAAACCTGAACTGGGATCGAGCAAGCAAAAAAGAAGGAAAAAGTGTCGAGTTATGTTAACATATTCAATTTTGTAACTATATGTAGGGAAAAGACGCGTCGGAGAGACGCCTAAAGTTTTACTGCTATCTGCGAGAACATCGTTCAGACACACGTTTCATTTAAAACTCTACTTCGCCTCCGCGCCATTTCGAGCACTTGTCACCTACATCTAACGCGCGAGAAGATTACTCGCGCCCAACGCGCGGAAAGTTCATTCACCCCTCGAGAATGGAAAAAATTGATATCGAAATCCGAGAATATCACTGTTAACTGAACGACTGAACTAAACATTCCTGGTCAATTGAGGGAAGATCTACTTGCTATTCGAACTACGATTTCCCATACTTTCAGACCGTGATCAACCCGGAAGCAACGAGAAGACCGCTTACGCACGTTCGCAACAAAGAAGAAAAGAAGAAAAGAAGATGAGGGATGCGTAAGGGAACATATTCGAGCGGTAACCGCATAAGTGCACGTGTGCAGCGATGCGCATCCGTAACATGCATCTACACGTGTAATAACATAAGAAAATAACGAAATAGAAATTAACGCGTCGCTGCATTCGCTGGTACTTCTCTACTCTTCAGTTTCTGCAAGCTGCTGGTTCGTACAGAGTGGTAGTCACTCGAGAAACTTTGACATCTTTCAGAAACTAGGATAATTGGGTCTCTCCGTTCTCCGTCTTCTCTCTTCTCTGTTCACCAAAGCGAATTAGCAGAAACCATGGGACTAAGGACGTCTTCTGTTCTTACTCGTTGCCAACGAGGAGTCATAATTGCAGTTAATACGTGTATTTAAAAAACGATTTGTAAACGAGTCGGATTGGATTCAATCTGATGAAATTTTTAGCTCATTGGGCCGCGTATTCAGCTAGATCCTCGAGCATAATTGCGCGAGGCAGCTTTTCAAGCTCGATCCCAACTCTGGTACACACCGGACAGATTACGCTGGCTGTTGGACTGGCAAAAATAAAACAGGAAAAGGGGAAATTACACGCTAAGGATGAGGTAGGCGCGTTTTAAGACTGCGTTTCTCCGGGAAGCGTACAGTTAATTTCGAGCGCAGTCAGGAGAGGAGCATGGCTAGCGGTGTGTCATAATTCAACGTGAAAGAAAATCATAAGCACGCTGCTACACCGTGCCTCTAAAGGGTCTCATTAACGTTAAATTCATTATACGATGAAATCGTACGAGCAGGGATCGTCTAAAATCCCATCGACTAGCGATACCACGATTCACCGTACGACTAATTGCGATTTTGTCGATGCGATCATCCGAAAACGCCTGATTAAATCGTAAATCGAATGTATTGTTCGGCTCGAGCATCCCAGACGATGGATAGCGCAATCCATAAAGTTCTTTGATGTTTCTAACCGCGTGAACGCGGGGTAAACGTGATTTTCTATCGATAGCAATTAAGCCTCGATCAGTACGGTCTGTATGTACGATATTACATACCAGCGGTCATACATCACGTCGCACACACGTGCGTATCAAGCCGTCAAGGTATACGTACGCGTGGTTGTGAGCAAATAACGATGCATTCAGTCATCGGAGCGTATCTTCGATCCACTCCCCTTTGTGCACACTTCGCATTCGAAAATATTGGAGCACTCGCTTAATTATAATAATTGCCTCGAGATTAATCAACGGACCTCGATGAATGTCCCGTCTTCCTCGTTAGATACACGTACAATAATATTTATGAGTATCCAACGAGTACACTCGTCGAACGATTAACCCTCTCCGTGAAATTCCCATTCATAACGTTCACGACACGACGCTTGGACTAGGAATCAGGAAACCCAATCGCAGAGCGCAGGGTCTTTACCTTGGGAGGATGACATGGTTGAGCAACGACCCTCGTGAAACGGAACTTTTCTCAACTCGCGCTCGAGCAACGAAACCACTCGATATCACTGAAATCCGCCACTGAATCACCGCATAGTCTCGCCGCTCGAGAAAGCCTGATGAATCGGACGTGAGCGTGTATAAATAACGCCGCGACCGGATGCAGCGGACGCGAAATCCACACGGCACGACGGTCGGAACTGAACTGACGTCCACTCTCCACGACTGCCTACTCCAGCCTCGGCTTCGACGAAACAAGTGTACGCACATCGTGGCGCTGTGCCTACGTCTGCTGATTCGAATGTGTGGATCGCGAATTGAATGGTTTCGGATACTTGATGAATGCTTGGATAAATCGGAGCGATACTTTTAAGGGGATTAGAACGTAGGCCAGACATGTTCTTGGAGACAAACGTAACTCAGGAGCGATACTTTCAAACGTAATCGAATCTCGGTCGAATAGACTTCGAATTCTTTATGAGTTACGCTGTTATCATCGACAGAAATATTCTATCTGCCGATTTCTCTTTTTTTGCTTCGAATTATTTTGAAACCAGCTTGTCTGCTACCAGTTGATACTTGTTATGCTGAAATTGACTGAGATCAGCGAGTATACATTGAACTTGATCCCATCCTTGGTTACGTGTTCGCCAGAAAAGGCAGGCGATTAGTCGAAAGGATAATAATAGGCGATATCTCATTAAGAATTCGGTGACTCAATCCGATCTTCCTGTTAACGAATTAATTTCTTTCGCAAGAGGTTTTTCGATGACGAACTGCCGATTAACTTTGCTGAACAATTTCGTCTGATGGTTTCACGAACGCGATATTGCGGATTTTGTGCGTGCCGCACGCGAGGTTTTATGGCTGCAAGGTGGGTGGACTTATCGGTTTGATTCGGATCGATAACGCTATTTCTGGTAAAAATGGGAAAGATAACAGTTTCGTGTGTCGCGAAGGGAAGATAAGGCGGATCGATGGAAATTCTTTCAGGTGCTGGTACTTCAAAGATTCAAAGAGAAACGTTGATATTAGTGATCGTGTAAGACCACAAGACTATGTTTGACCTACTTCTTGCTAGACGTAATAATTACAATGTTAACGAAAGTGCTAACACGACGTATCTGCTCTATACAACTCGTACTACAAATGTATCGAGATTGAATCTTTTCTTCTACAACTCTTCAGAATTATTGTTTAGATTTTCTCAACGCAGCATTTTATTTTTTTTTTTTTGGTACAAAACACATTGGAAACTGGTGAAACAGCCTGTAGAAACGTTTTGACGACAGATCGATGAAGAACGAGGAATGTCCGCGCAACCATCGCTTCGCTGTCGTAAAAATTTATTTGCTTATAGACCGCTAATTATCTCGCCTGTGTCGTAGTAAGTATAGGTTTGAATCGGTCAAGAACGACTGTTCTTCGGTGTGTACTTTGTTCTGACTTGTGAATGATCGATCAGCAAACGGTGGCACCAAAACTTAGATTGAATTCGATTACAATTCCAAGAACGAGTGGCGTTTTACTTTCATAATGTGACGCGAAACGCGAATCAAAGCTTAATCAAACTGGACTAGCCGCACACATGCACTACAGATGGTATAATGCTGGCAATGTTGGTCAGTTTATCCGAAGCCAACTAAATTCGTTACCATAAGCAGTTAGGAAGCTTGTTTCACCCGGAGTTTATTCCTCGTTTTCCCTTACGTTAAAATACCTTCTCTAAGCGTTAGCAAACGCGCTGTCTTCGTTCCATACCAATTAACAGTTAAACTGATTAATTGCACATTTCGAAACAACTCCCAATTTAGTATCCAAGTTATACTGAATGAAATTGATCAGTCAGGCTTCTAAGTCAGTGTTTCTCAAACTTTTCTCATCGCGGAACACTTTTCAAGTCCTACAATTTTTAAGGAACGCTGGAGTAAATCTCGGTTTTTAGTTATAATTCCTTTTGGGAGTTATTCCAAATAGCGTAAAACGCATAAATTACATAATTTTTTGCGGGACACTTGGTAATTGGTCCGCGGAACACAGTTTGTGAAATAACTATTCGTAGCTAGGTATCCCTCACAAAAGCACACATTTGCATCCAACGGATGAACGTCCAACGAACGCAACGGAACAGTTTCAGAGTCTGTTTCTGGTTCACTTTTGCCAGGCCTAGTCGTGCATGGTTAGCGAACAAGGGGAGATACGTGGCAAGGAAAAAGCGTGCTATGTTTCTTGTCTCTATTGATTAAGTTACGGACGCGCGGAGAGCGTACAAAGGGGTTGGCTTCCTCGTCGAGCGTGGCTTGATGGGTCGAGAGGCCGTATTTGTGTTCAATCTTGTTATAAATCTGACGATGATTATATTGCACACGGAAGGAGGACCGCTTACGTGCACATGTGCGCCGTACATACGTTTATTCGACTCGTAGGTATAACCTAGCCACGGTTAACGAACTCTCGTTAGAGAAACCGATGCCCGTGTTCAACACTGTGCAACACGCGAGCAATCGTCGTGGAAAGTAACTTCGCTCCTTGGATTTTTACTACGCGACGAGACTTTTACGCGCTGTAAAATCCGATTAAGCCCCAAGATTCCACGACGTCGCGTCTTCGCCCATCTGCGACGAGAACGCTCGGAATTGCTTCATTTAAATCGTTACAAACAGAATTCAATCCGCTCCTTGGAAGGGAAACTGTAGTTTGATTGAAATTCCTTAATTTAATTCGAGAACCAGCCATTAAGATCCTTTTTCTCACTCTCTGGCGCTAATAAAATACCTGAAACACCTCTGAAATAACCTCGACACCGTGACTGTTCCACTGGAAGCCGCGATAAAGAACGGGATGCTTCCCGCTCCAAATACGACGGGTAATTCCATCGACTGCATAATTGATTTTTCGGCGTACGTTGTCCCGCGGATGCGGACCGGTTTCCTGATCAGCTGTTCGCCAGTTCCGTTTGCTCCTAAACACCGTGTAATGTTCGCGTACATAGATAATGCATGCAAACTCGGTCTGATCGGCTTAATGAGGATGTACTCCGTCTGAATGACGAGTGCGAATTACGCGCTCGCGCGTTCATCGTCTCGATGCACCGTATAAACGTCGATACTAATATTGCACGCGTTGGTGCACGCGTTGCATTCATTCCCATTTTTTCTCTTCAACCGTGTCAATGATACCAGAACGAGCGTAGACTCGATTTACGGTTACCGCAGCGATCGTCAGTCGTTACTTGCCCCGTATACGTGTTGTTAACCACTTGAACGAGATGCTGTAATCATCGTGCTGTTGGCGACCGCTCGATTCTTAAATTGAAATTAAAGGTTGCGGGAGAATACGAGTTTTTCTTTCCGCAAAGGAGGGAACACGCGAGCTTATGATCGACGATCGTTCGCGTTTCGAAGCGATACGAATCGGTTTGGCGCGAGCGACGACGTTGCGCGAATGATTCTTCGCGCGGGACAATTAACGGCACGAAAGAAAAAACGTCACGCTATTAATAACCCGCACGCACATTGTACCGATCTCTATAAATACCGTGGCGAGGGTAACGTCTACTCCGTCGCGTGGTACACCGTCGGAAACGTTCGAAAATAGTCGAGGGGTTTTTCTTTTCTGTTCGCGCGCCGCGAAAACGTGAGAAGCGTTCCGGGACGAAACTGATGGGATGCAAAGTGATTTTTGTCACTGCGCCGCGTCTCGTAGGTGCGATGAGAAATGGTTTTACGCGGGTGGCTAGCCTGAAACGAACGAAGTGACGTTACCACCGAGACTTTTGTCCGCGCGTGAAATAAATCTCGCGAATTCGTTCGCGTCTCACGCGGAAAATTTGCAAATTCCGCTCAAGGCATTTTTCAACGCGACGCAAGTGCAGCGCATGAATCGACTTCAGTGTTTCCTCCAGGCGGTTTTTAGTTCTGACTGAAACGCCACGCGATAATGATAATTAGTACGAATATTAAAACGAATGAGTCACCAGCCAGTTTTCGTAGCGACGCTGTTGGTGACATTTAAAAAACGCTACCGTCAACGATCGTCGAGTCGCGTTCGTGTTCCGGGAACCTTTTCAACGAATAAAAAATGAGAAACGCTGTTTGCTAATTATCGTCGGAATGAAAAGTGCACGCTGCAGGTCTACAATGTTATTTTTATAAAAGCTTCCATCAATTACTTTCCGCTGAAACAATGGCCCACGCTGACGCGGCCTCTGACGTACGCAGTATCGACAGCTTAAGCGAGTAGGCGTTGACGATTCAATACGGTAATGTTTTAGTAACCTTGCTCGTTTCTGTTGCAGCAGTTAACGCAAAACAACGCACGCGAAATAAGGAGAAACAGCAATCATTCGGCTGCGACACGAGCACAGTGCTCGTAAAGGTATTAAATAAACAATCTGCCCTCCACCCACTCCTCCCAACTTCCCACACTAAAGTTGTAAGCGAACAGGTGTAAACCGTTGCCCGTTTCAACTTTTATCGACGTCTTAAAGAACGCGTAAACGCCTACGCGAGATGCGAGGCAGCACGTGGCAGCAAGAGCTATCTCGGAGGACCGAGAACCATACGTATAAGCGTCATTAATTAAACTGTAGGCTATATGACTTCATGCGTTTGCCTGATCGTATGTAAAGTACCCACGTAAAACGATTCTGGCGCGAAACGCGTAATTAAAATTGGCGTCGTTCGCGAGGACGTCGTTTTTTCCATTTCGAAGGAAGCGCGATGAAATATCCTGCCTTTTGGGGACTCGCGATCACTTTCCACGGTGAACGTGTAGTCGTGCGCAAAATGCACTCGTACGTTCCTTCACAGGACTCCAGGGGATTGCATCGAGAAGCTATTGAAAGTTTCTTCGGAGAAGTTCGAGTAATTGGTTCGACTCTTTGCGATCGTGGGTGGACGGAGGAGGCAGCTTTGCGCAGGACACGTTTCCTATTACAGTGGGAATAAAGGCGTGCATTGATCTCGTTAAAAGTTTGAAATTAAATACGCGTACGGGAAGTAAAGGTATAAGAGTGGACGCGGATATGCATTCCCTAAATATTAAAGGTTGGAAATCTAAAGTAGATACATAGGGGCGTACGTACATGGCGTTATTGGAGGGTATAGCCATGAAAACTCTCGCTGAAACAGTTTGAAATTCAAGCCAGTTTCATGTACAAGGTGTACAGTGTTCGAGGAACATGATCCATTTATTGAAACGTGCGAATACCACCTACGCGCGACGTAGTTTAATAATGCTAAGTTGCCAAGTTGGAACGCTGCGAAGGGAAACTGAAATTTAGTTTCCACAGGTAAACGCACCACTTACTGTAAGAATGCGCGCGATTCCGGAAGCGACAGAGATTATATGTGCCGGTGAAAGCGATACTCTCGCAGATTGCATTCCTTCGCCTCCAGAAGACGCTGACATTAAAATCCCCGTCTCTATCGCTTTGATTTTATAATCGTAATCGATGAACGAAGAATTGTATAAAATGTATCAGAAATTTAATCCAAATTTCATTCAATATTCTTTTCATTCTACATTGAAAGATTTTTGTGAAAGTCTTCCCAATGATTTAATATATCCTTAACAGATCTCGTTTCTTCTTTCGCGATTCAACATTAGCGTACGTGCATGAAAGGGTTGTTCTACTAATGCCGGGGAATTTTTCCGCAATTTATTCTACAACGTCCGCGTATGTAATTCGTGAGACGTATCGCATTATGTGATTCACATAAAGCGGATGATAAACGAACATCCGCGTGCAGATACATTTACTACCGTAACGAGTCAAGATTCATTGCTATAAAGAAAGAGGGTTAAATCGTTCCCTGCTATTTCCAAATCGCGGGTACATTTCCTCAAACCAACGCGAAATTTATTTTTCAACATTTCAATTAGTCATAATTCATTTTCGATCTTTCTGCAAGTTCCTACCACACTTTCTAATAATAATTTTACAACTTTTTTATCTCTTTCTCTTTCTCCCCCATTCGAGTATGTGCACGTTTTGTAACGAGTTTGTGTTTAGAAGTATCATAATTCATATCTCCGTGCATCTTAACGATGTTGCAATCAAACAGGTATGTGATTTTGAAATGCAAGTGATAGGTGCAATAACGGCACCTGGAGCGAAGCCGTGCCCGTTTTGCGGACATCGATCATGTGTATTCCACATTAAAATGAACGAAAACTCTTCAAACTTCTCAAAATCAAATTTTACAGGTGGACCCAAAGCAGCCATTGTTACTATCGAGCACCCTAATGTGCGTTCAATATCGTCAAGTCCTTTCAAAGCCATACTTATGTTAAATAGGATTGTGAAACACAATAAAGGGCCTCGGAAATACCTCAATTGTCTCTCTCTGTGTCTTCGACAGGAAGTCGGCTGAAGTCATTTCATGGGAACCGCAGAACGTATCTAACATTCGTATCTATCAAGAATATAAATGCTGCCAAGTAAAAACTTTTGTGCTCAACGAAAGAAGGTGGCGCAAAATTTGATAATATTGGAAACGAGGCTCGACCAGATCGTGACCCACATCGTGAATAAGTGCAGCTCGAGAGAATAATTAAATATTCGCGAGGTTAACCACCCACGCGGTACCAACCGAGGCCCCGAATAAATCGTGTCCTTTTGGAAAACGTGTCTGACACGTTGCCAACATTGCCAGTTGGCTCCATCAATGATCTAAGGACGCGACAGCCAGCCCTGCTTTCTATTTACCCTTTATTTAAACGCGTGCTCTCATTCTGACGCTGTATATACCTCGGCTGGCAGAATCTCAAAACCTATCTTCCAAAACGACACGCCTTACACCCGGAAGCGCCGAGACCCACTCGACTGCGGACGTTATCGCGTCCAAAAGTTTTCCACGCTGAACAACAACGTTTCAACGACCCTATAAATATTTCACGATAACACCGTGACAACGAGCATTGTCGGCAGTCCACGAAATCCCAAAGTAAATTGGATGGTATCATGCGACGCGGCCACGGTGGCGTCGTGTCCAAAGCAGTCAAGGCCATTTTCGTCGACTAATCACGCTTACGCGCCGCAATCAGCGGCGTCTGCCGCAAGGTCTGCCGCGAAGTGGAAGGAGAGCACGATGGAAAGAAGGAACAACGAGGAGGGCCAGAGACGACGGTAATAACGAAAGCGTCCTGTCGCGCGTTCCGAGAAAGTCCACGAGCTCGAATCCGCGCTGGTCTCGGTCCGTTAGCCAGCTCATTCCCACGAGAGTGTCATTCCCAAAGTGTGCCGAGGAAGTTAGAGGAAGGAAAGGATCGGGCGCACGTCCATGCGATACATTACGTATCCACGCACAGGTTGATATCGGTAAATCGGCCCAGGTAGGATGACTCCGGACCGGTTTCAGATGCCGGGGGGTCTGTTTGCTTGTCGTCGAGAGAGAGTTTCGAGTCTTGAGTAAGCGCATCGGCACGTCGACGCATGTGGATCGTCCGATCGAGCCAGACGAGTCACGTAATACGCGCGACGTTGGGCAATCGCGATCGATGGTTTGGCAGCCCGGATGGGTTCTCCTCGCGGAAGTCGATCGCTCCATCCATTAACCCTTTGCGCTCGAGAGGCGACTTTCAGCCGCCACGACGTTTCGCATGGCAATTCAAGTTTTTCATCGACTAATTTTAAGTTTCGAAGCCCTGCAAAAATGAATTCTGCAGGTAAAATTAGCTCGAACGAAGATGAAATTGATTTTCAACTATTGGAAAATGAGATCGATTGTATTCATAAAGAAATTAGTAACAGAGAGTACGATGCGCGACTGAAAAAGTCGTCGAGTGCAAAGGGTTAACAGTCGATCGAATGGTCCTCCTATCGTCCAATTCTCCAGCGTACGATTCGTCTTGCTGGATTATTTTAACGCGTCAACGTAGAAACAAAAATGAACCTTTTGTTAAGAAATAGAATCCTGAAGTAAACCTATAGACTCGAGCGGACCCCTAACTGTTTATACTTAAGAGCCTGAAAGAAAAACACGCGCAGACTTTGCGTCGTTCATTTTCCTTTAAGCAGGAGGACCACAGATTTTCTATCGAGGCGAAAAGGCACCCTTCCGAGTCTTGAAATGAAGAATAATTTGTGTTGAAAAAAATTGGAAGAAACTTATTTCATATACCCATTTTCAACACGTCTTACACCACCCTCTACCATTTTCTACGCCACGCTGCCCCTTAAATCGCCTTAGGAAATGCTTCAGATTCTAATCTTAAGCGAGTGCGCATACGGATGTCAGATCTTTTTCTTGCATTCGGTTAAAATGAAATTAAAGTGGAAATAATTTGTTTTCGTAACATATTAGAAGCCTCTTAGTATTCGCGTATTGAATTATTCGTTGCGTCAGGCGATTCGCTGGAAAGGAAGATCGATGTTTTCTGTCAATAAATGACTCGTTCGTTTCTATTCATCATACATGACATAGAACCGAGATTTTATCAGAGTTCGCGTGGTACTGTACCATTTACATGTGATCATTTGACCTTTTTCTATTTCTACCTTTTACTAAAAATATCCTGCGTCTTTCTCTTCGTGTACCTCTGTCAAATATTTTAACGTTTCTGCTGAAACAAGTACACTCCAGACGTGCGGAAACGTTCATGAAAATTCATATTTCCGTAAACTGGACATAACTGAACTAGTGAAATCTGTATAAAGGGTTGTTTCATCCCCTAAATATATTGCAGCGTGCAATTTACTCCGATATTTTTGCATACCACATGCGCTGTCCGTACTCTCTTGCATATTTAAATCCTCCGTAAATGCATAAACATCTGCATTCTACATATTATAGAAACAAATAACCATCGCACGGATACGCATTACCCTCGAATGGCTTCTCCCTTTTGCAATATTCATTGAATGCTCCGCAGTTTATCGGAGGACAAGATTTACGCCAGAAATTAACGCTGATAATCGTAATCGAAATATTTATGACGCGCTGAAACAATTGGAATAATTAATGGCTGCGTTCGTTAAGCGTAATGTCTTTAGTCGCGTGAGACGCGTTGGAAGCGGTCGGTTGTTTTCTAGGAAACGCATTTAACGGTACGGAAGAAAGATGATTAACGAAGAAAACGATAAAAATAACTGGATTAAATTGCCGGGCGTGACGCGAGCAACGTCTGGAGTCTTAATTGCGTTTATAAGCGTTTTAGACAGGCGCGAGTTGATGCTAACGCACAGTTAGCCGAGACGATTTTATCGCCCTTACGAGTCCATTGGTCCCTTCGCAGAGAGTACCATTCTAACTTGAAAGACGCTTGGAAAACGGTACCAGTTCCTTTGGGAATTTTTTTGACACCACTGCGAGGATACGGTCTTTCACTTTTCCTTCTGAATTATGCATGAAACACATTTTATTTTGGAGCATCTGCACGGCACTTTCTCTATTAGATCCACTGCTGGCATTAAGATAACGAAAGGATTTATATTCACTTTGAAAATGATCGATCCACTTTCCCTTGTTACATTTTTTACTATACGCTCGCTCGTCGATTCAAAACACCCTTTCATTGATAAAACTTGTCAGTGTTTATAAAAATACGTAGAGTACATTAATAATAATCGAAAATCGTTTTTCACAAAAATAGTACACGAAGACTGCGATCGAAGCTATACTTGGAAATACCATAATTAGAACGCGTCGTTATTAGAAGCTTTCTATACCCAGTACCGTGCAATTTTTATAAATAACTACACGAGAGAGCAACGATAAGCGGCGATAAGCTGTTCATCCAACGCGATTAATTGAAGCAAAAGGCCATTTATACCGTACTCGTCTGGTATTCGAGTGAATATTCAGTTCCTTTCGAGTATCGCGATTGGAATCTCAAAATCGGGGTCGACCATCAGCTGATAGACACGTCGCAACTTCCCATACTATACGCGTTGCATAATCGATTCTGTCGAGAGCCCACAACATTTACATCTGGATTACCAAAGCGTTGCAACGGCGCTGCCAGCGGCTATTATTTCGCGTTTCAGTCGAAGTGATATCAAACCCTTTAAATACATAGCGAGGCAGTACGGTCTCGTATCGCGTAATAATCATTGGTGGAGAATTCGAGATCCAGGAGAGAAGCTTACGAAATTCTCCCGCCATAACGCGCTTTAATTCGACGCGCTGTTCCTTAACGCGAAACCGTAATTTCATTCTTCCCCATTCTCTTATTAAATCTCTGTGAAAGCGCGGTTCGACGCGATTTTTAAACGATTCCGCAGCTTCGTCTCGCGGATTTTACGTAATCTCTATTTCGCGCGTTTACGTACGCGCGTCCTGATTTGTTAATCGCCCCCATTGACGATCCCCTTTTTTTTCCCGCGCCGCGCTTTGTGCGCGTCCAATTCGGAGCGCGAAACACCGCGGATAATGGAAACGTATCGGGGACAGATCGTACGTGGCATTGTCGAGATTCAGCTGTGCCACACGTCGAGTCATGTATTATCGATTCTCATTCGCGTCGATACGTCAACGTGCCTAATTAGCGAAACTCGTCCAATTACTTTGCCCTTCGATATTATTAAGCGAGCCTTTCGTAACGAATTTTCAATTTTCGTGATTAGAGAATCCAGCAATTATAGTCTCGACTTCGCGTTATTAAAGCAACATTTTGTACGATTAGCGAAAAATATAACGTGTAAAGGGTAATAATGAAAGAAGTGTCTTACGGACCGATCCACGCGTTATCGCGTTCATTTCGCGATACGTATTATCGTGCTATCGATAATACGCTCTGTTAACCGATCACTGTCGATTCAACAAGCTGACATGGCGAAGGCACGGTAAATAAGAAACTTATTTACCAACGATATTCATCGATTGCGTACTGAGCGATCGTGAATATACACGTTAGTTGGGGCCCCTTAGTCGGACGTATTAGAGACTTTGATGCCTCCTGCTGGGATACAGGCGTATCGAGGTCTTTGGTGCGATAGATTCGTTGATAATTCCACGACAGCGTGCAATAAACCGCTTAAGAAGCGTAGTCGTACTGTTCGAACAGAGATATTACGCATTAAAGGAACGATGATAAGGTCAGATAATGTATCGATCGATTAAGCGTCTTCGATATCGGGGAATACATACTCCTGCGCGATACTGTTGTGGTTTTACGGCTTTTGACGAAGAGCTGCTTAACCGAGCGATTCGGTGGAAATTGGAGTTGATATCGAAATGGAAAGTCGGATGTTTCTTTCAGCGACACTGTTTTCTTTTTGTTGAGAAATTCGTCTCGTCGTGGATCGGTCTGAAAATCGATCGAAGCGATATTTGACTCTCGCGGCGATATCGAGCAGGTACGCGCGTTACATTTTTCGAATGAAAGCAAAGAGAGCGCGGCCACGATGGAAAAGCAATCTAGATTCGAGCGCACCGACAGAGGCGTAAGTACGCGGCTGGAATGTCAGGCCGCTTAGAAAGGCGTCAATGAGTCGAATCAGGGTGAACGCACTCGGTGCTGATTTTCAGGTCGAAAGTCATGGTCATCCGCGCGGAAGAAACGCAATTCTTTCTTGCTGTTCATCCTCGTCACCATCGATTTCGTTGCCGCGGTATCTTCGTTGAAAAATCGCGATACACACGTAATCAAAGGTGCGATCAATTTTTCCCACAGGTTAAAAAGTCTGACATTGATAACTGTCCTAGTATCGAGCAAACTTGCTCGACTACTTTGCATTTGAGTGGAACGTAGCAGAACTCGTTCTCCGCGACTCGAATGCTTCGAATAGCTCGCAAAAACAGCGGATTATTCAGTAGAAATTGGTTCGATGATTAAATATCTTTATTAAACGCTTCTAACGACACGTTTCGAGGTCTCAAAGAGATGCATTTGGACCTAACGAACGCAACGGTGCAACTTTTTCCGGCCACAATTTCAGCGGCCGTTTTGTACACGAGCAACCGTATCGTATCGATCGCGAATACGAATCGGATGAGACTGGGGCATCATCGATTCTACGCGAGGATCGTGAGAGTGAACGCCTGGTGGGAACACGTGAAAAGTTTTCAACGCTGCCTGGTGAAATTATTCGAACGAAAGTTCTCCGCGCGATTTAAAGGGGGTCGCGTTACCCGCGACGGGTTCACTTTCGAGGGACTCTCTGCAAACTGTGCACGCGGTGAACATCCCCGCGTTCCACCGCCATTTGTACGCTTCATTATCGATGCGAGCCGCGTCACCGTCTTTTGTCAGCGGTGTTAGCAGTCGTCGAGTGACTCAGTCCTTCGCGTCGTGCCGAGAAGTCCAATTTCGATAAGAACAGATCGATTTATCGAACCCTCCACTTGTTTACTTCTAATAGCGAAACGGTTTTACGTGACTGATGACTATTGTCCATTGATAACGAGATCAATGAGTGTTTAACCTTTGAGTCGCGTTGCGTAACGATTTCGATCGTACTCGTTGCTTTGTATTACCCTCTGTACTTTTTATTATCGTCGTAGCTGTGGCAGGTGTTTGTAAATCTTCGATGTACCCGAAATATCAGATGGGAACAACATTCAGGTGACTTTTTTAACGCGTTATACAATTTGAGCGTTTCTTCACGAGTGGATTTATTTTTGTAGCACCAGATAAAGCAATTCTTGTTAGCCAGACTGATAGAGGATCACAAGTGGTCGAAGAACGTCAGATAACGATATAATCTATCACGGTTTATCTATCGTTTACAGAGTGTCGTTTTTTAAACAGTTTTTCGATGCTGAAATCACAGAAAACCGTCAATATCTAATTGTCTACATGTATGTACATGGCTCACGCTTCTGTGCAATAATGGCAAACAAAAAACGGACACGCCATCAAGCCTCAACATTGCTGATATTTGTTTTGTTGGTCAAACGTAGAATCGTTTCAATTATACGTTGCATAACGAAACGTATAATCGAAGAATGCATACGTGAATGCGTATTTCCTATACGTTGCACATTCAAGTTCTTAACGTTCTTTCTTCGCAACTGCACACGGGCAAGAATAAAACGGACAACAATGGTCGAAAGGGACGTTTCTTCGCGTCGAATCGACCGCTGATTCCGTGTTCCAGGAAAGTGTAGATACACCTGCTGGAATCGATTTTTTCCTAAGGTCATCTCTCGAAATATCGCACCGCGAAATGAGGAGAACCCCTTGATAGGGGCGCGCGTTTGATCGCATTCCCGCATTGTTCACCCCCGACGTCGACACTTGCACCCGCGTCGTCGATCGATGCATTTCCGTGTCGCGGAGAAATTCTGCTTCCCTTGCGGGGTGTACACAAAAGACGAGCGCCTTTCACGCGAGACCTTTACATTTTCGTAGAAAGACCGGCTGGAGGAGTTACATTTCATAAGGAATCACGAGCTGGATCGATTGGTGTACCGAAGAATGTATAGAAAAATGCGACACGGCTCCATTTAACCCTTTAACAAGGTCACCACGAGACGTAGTAATTTTATCGGAAGGTATTCTTCGCGTGTACTAATAGAGATACACGTGCTCTTACGCAACAATTGCAAATGTAGGTCGCATAATTTCTTAGAACGATCCGCGTGGAGGTAAAAAAGATGTTCAAAGACTCCTCCTTTACAGAATGAAATCACTATGATTTACGCCCTGGATTTAAAGTGCGTTCTTCGATCATTTAATCGTAACACTTTGTTCCACTTTAATACTAAATCTGTGGGCAAAATTTTCATTTTTATCACCGTCGCAAGCGTAATCGCGTGGACCGTAAATATCGGCTATAAAAAGAGCCCAGCTGAAATTACAAGCGCATCAAGCAGCTTTTTCATAGGCAACGTTCGTATATTTTCCTGCGCGGTTGGGAAAAGCCATTTCCGTGGCCGGATGGGCTCGAGACGGTGGAATCTAATCGGGAAACATCGCACGTTGAAGGAAAGTCTCTGACTAATAATTTCGCGGGTAATTTAGCTATTTAATCCACGTTGTTTTATAAAAAAAAAAAGAATCTATCAAGAGTAGAACATTTTTACAAGCACTCTCTCTTCGCGAAATAATTTTTAATAAAATAGATAACAAATCTAAAGCGGACTTATCGTTTACTCGAGCGAGATTACGCTGCAAGACGACCATGTGGTTATCACTGAAAATGCTTTCAAAGTTTCGCGTGACTCAGCCTTGAATCGCACTCGAGCTTCTGCATTAACGCGAAACGAACGGCGAGACTCGTTTACACTACTGGAAACAGCATACTCGAGCGGTTGTGTAACAGCTCGAATCCATCTTTCTACGAAAAGTTAGTAGGCATCGTTGCGAAGGACAGGTGAGTTCTCAACACATATCGTTAATACGTTTAACGATTCATTTCATGCCGTTTAACCTGCATAAAGAACACCCTATTTCTAATCGAAACGGCTCAGTGGAATAATTAACCAATTACTTTTGGAACGCGTGAAAATTCCATTAATTCTCGCTATAGAATTCCATGCAGTTAATTGCAAACTAAGAGGCAAAAGAAAGTTGAACACCATCGCGAGATAAAATGGTACATTTCAAACAGACTCCAGCCAGCATGGAGCAGTAAAATGTGTATGAAAAATACATACGCTCGTGCATCGCGCGAAACGCGAACGAGATGAACACGAGCCAAGAGCAAACCGCGGTGAAACTTAACAGCGCGTGTATCCGCGAAAATCGAATATGGAAGACGATTCTGCCGGTACTAAGCGTTGAATCTAATTAATACTCGACTAATTGGCGGTTGTCAAGATTCTACGATTGTTTCGATCGCGTTCGAACCGTCCGTGGTATTTAAAAAATTCACTTTCGTAATTGAATTTTCCTTAATACTTGGAACAGCGTCGCTCTAAAGCGCAATTTCATGTTAATCGAATTCTAGAATTCAATCCTTTGCACTCGGACGTCCCCTCTGAGGGAACATCAGCATTGATTAATGATTACGAAGGTTAAACTTATTCTGCTGCAGCTTTTTGAGAAATGGATGTCTCCCTGAAGTTTTCAATTAAAATGTAAAGTTTCTATCGCTGGGAGACGTTAGCAATAGAAATTGTTGACAAAATGTTAAAATATTGCTGTTTTGAAGGAGCCAAGTGGAAATGGTTGAAAAATAAAGATCGAACACCGACTAGAAATCATTTTTTCCGGTCATCGCTGTGGACGACACTGAACGCACGAATACCGCGTACAGGAGACCTTTAATTTGATCGACGAGGACACGCGAGAGCGCAGCAAGAACGAAAGGCAAAATTGACGCGTCACGTTCGAGGATCTCTGGGGGAAAAATGCGAGCTCCAGGAATCCTTTCACTCCGTCTGCAATTTCTCGCGCACGCCACGGCAGCCGCGTGAAAAGTTTATGTTAACACGTGCCCTCTCACCTGCCGTCAGCCGGCAGGTTGAAAATGGTTTAACGGAAGAAAGTTCAACCGGTTCGGGAACGTTTACCGTAACAAACTGTCGAAAATCGTTATTTTTTCGCGCTGGATTCGCGCGCCTCGATTTGTCAACACCTGGACGCGTCTCTGTGCGCCATTGTCAGGACGATTTTTGCAGGAAGCGACCTAGAATGAAACTAACAAGTCGCTTGGCTTCCGGAATTTAAGGAAGTGAATTAAAAAACTCTTGTATAATTTTAGAGAAAGTGCTATCCTGTTCGTGTCTTCCGCGAAATTCGTTTTCAATTAGATCGATCAACGTAACAGGTATATTCAAGTGTTTCAGCGACTATTTAATGGTCGAAGAAGTATTTAAAAGAAGAATCGAGTCCGTAGTACAAGAGATTCCTGAACCTATAATCAATTTAAACCGTTCAGAGTCGTGTGACTTTTCGTTGAACTTAGGAATAACTATAACGTATCTGACGATCGATTTCGTTCGTTACCGGTTGAAATGTATTAATGTTATCAACTCGTAGGAAGCTTCTCCTCGTCGTGTTTCTTTGAGAGCCATTCCCGCTAATTAATAACTGGACGTTTACATGTAACTACGCTTCGAGCCACTGATTTCACTCAGCGGTAAACCATTAATTCTTCACAGACTACAAACTGAGACGCGTACGCGTCGGTGAATTACAAAAGAATGTTGAAAAATGGTAGGAAAATTGCAACTTTGTTTAAATAATGGCTCAGACATTCGCAATTACCGACGCAGCCTCGTAGGATCCCATTAATTTCTCATTTTATCGTCCACTTATGGTATCGCTGGGATAGTCGAGATATCTATCGAGCATTAACGAAGCTGATTTTCCGCTGAACAGGATCGCTAACGCGTTTTAATTAATTCCTTTCTTTCCTCCCGCGTTTTACGACACGGTTCGATTTCTTTTTTTTGTCTCGGAGGCATCGAGCAGAACTGCAGTTATCCGATGTAAAAAGCTAAGGGTACTCCTAGATCTTCTGCGCTGACACCGACTACAAGTTAAACTTTAAGCACCGTCTGCTTTAAGCAAAGATTGCAGCATAATTGTGAAATATCGTCTATTCAGCCAATTTAATTAAATCGATTTAATTGAATAAAAATCGCTACCCATTGAATCAATGCTAAATTAGTAGAACAAGAGATACCTAATTGAATGAGTGCAAATATATTAGGTTGGAGATCATGATACACGTGCCACTTATTTCTTTTTATACTAATGTCTAAGCCAGAGGTCCTTAAACTTATGTAGTCCTTGAATAGCAACATTTTAGCAAGTTTCTGTTGCTAACGTCCTCCAGCAATAGAAAATTTCTCATGCACTTCTCAAAAAGCTGCGATGGAATAAGTTTAACCTTCGTAATCACTAATCAATGCTGATGTCCCTTCAGAGGAGACATTCGAGTGCAAAGGATTAATGTCAAAATTGTTTCACGGACCCCCAAGAGTCAGCGCACCATAATTACCATAGTATTTAAAAAATTCTAACTTGTGACACAATAAACATAATTCGCCATATCGATGAACCCCCGTTTCAATTCAAATGCACATCCACCGCTACCTCTGCATAGAATATACGATATAGTAATAATAATCAGAGAAACTAAGTCGAAAGGGAACAATGGTTAATGAAAACTAAGACGAGGAAGCGAAACAGTGAGACGGCGTCCTCAACTTCCTCATCAATATTAAATCATGCACGCGATACGTTGCTGACGATGCAGGAAATTTCGCTGGGGAACGCGTTACAAGTACGTTCGAGTGGCTGTTACGACACGCTCGAATTTTACCACCGATTAAATCCCCCGCCTTCCGTATAAATTAAATTATTCGTCTAATTACCCGCATTTAACAATCCGATCGAGGCGACACGCCTAATCGCGCGCTTAATCATCAATGGACATTTCGTCTGCGACCACCGCCGATCCTCCAATTAATCGAGCACAATGGCTGCACCCGAACAAGCGGACGGAACGAAGTTACTCGTGTTTAGAAAGCTACAGTGGAGACTGAAACGAAATCGAACAGGAAGGAAGATGGTACGGTTTATGGTCTACCTTTAAAACTCTTTTTTCCTTTACGGTAAAACTTTCCACCAGCTTATACTCGACGTCAAAGGTGAAACGGTAGAAACCGAGGAGCACTCGTAACCTATACTCCTCTTTTTCGAATGCACGGTTCAAATGGCCGAAACTACTCGTTCAGAAGATCGCAACATTTATCAACGGATGCAAAACTTTGTCTGCATCGAACAGAAGTAACTCGTCCCCTCTGATCGAATCGAAATAGCGATTAGAAAGCAAAGAGACCGTGAGAAAATGAATAGTTGCGTCTCGAACGCTTAGCAATGAACCGCGCGACAAATCGAGCTGGTTTTTCCGTTCGACCGATTAACACGTCGCGGCGAGCAGAGCGGGAATTAAAATCGAATCTGCTCGCGCGATCTATGCAAAAGCGATCGGGTGCCGCCCACGGCTTTCGCAAAACCCATTGGAATCGCTCTGTAATTACGAGTTTCGATAAGGACGACGTAGCGTTCGCGGCAGGAGCTGCAATTTTACACGTCGATGGCGGTGGGTTTCGGAGAGAGTGCAACGGATTAGCAGAAAGGATTGTACGTAAGAGAAAATCGAACGGCCGCTGCTGTACACATCGTTCCATTCGGATAACCTACTTTCCTGCCACGGTATGCGTGCACCGTCTTCGGAAAGACGTGTCATCGTTTCTACGGATTTATGGTTTCGTCGCATTGATCCGAGTGGAACCGCTTCGCGACGCTGCACGAAAGTCGAGGATCGCTCGTGCTCAGAGTGGAACCATGAACGACCCAGCGATTTCATTCTTGTCCACTTAACTCGTATCGACAGAAATCCTCGACCGAAAAGTGGAGGGCGAACGAGTGCTCTCAATGTAAATGTGTATTTCAAATAACTTTGAAATTTAAAAGATTAAAAAAGTCTGCAATCTCGATAGACATCAGAATTGATTAGTGATTGTGGAAGTAAAACTTATTCCACCGCAGCTTTTTGAAAAACGCACGTCCACTTAACTCGTATCGACAGAAATCCGCAACCGAAAAGTGGAGGGCGAGCGAGTGCTCTCAATGTGAATGTATATTTCAAATAACTTTGAAATTTAAAAGACTAAAAAAGTCTGCAATCTTGATAGACATCAGAATTCATTAGTGATTGCGGAAGTCAAACTTATTCCACCGCAGCTTTTTGAAAAATGCACGTCCACTTAACTCGTATCGACAGAAATCCGCAACCGAAAAGTGGAGGGCGAGCGAGTGCTCTCAATGTGAATGTATATTTCAAATAACTTTGAAATTTAAAAGACTAAAAAAGTCTGCAATCTTGATAGACATCAGAATTCATTAGTGATTGCGGAAGTCAAACTTATTCCACCGCAGCTTTTTGAAAAATGCACGTCCACTTAACTCGTATCGACAGAAATCCTCAACCAAAAAGTCGAGAGCGAACGAGTGCTCTTAACATTGTAACGAGAGAATGTAAATGTATATTTCAAATAACTTTGAAACTTAAAAGACTAAAAAAGTCTGCAATCTCGATAGACATCAGAATTGATTAGTGATTAGGGAAGCTAAACTTATTCCACAGCAGCTTTTTGAAAAATGCACGTTTCCCTAATGTTTTCTATTGAAATAACCAATGTATTATACCAGTATAATCAACTAAGGTTACAATATTGCTCAAAGATTCGGCAAAGAGCCGAGTGCAAGAGTTAATACGTGCGTGAGCTACTTTCGAAGTTAAAATCATCTTGCGAGCTACTCGTTACAAGAAATTTGCTTGCTGCTTGCACAACCTCATTTATACAATTTTATTTATACGTACAACCAAAAAAATTGACCAAAAATTGCCGCGAGCTACCAAAAATGGCGCCACGAGCGACAGATTGGCGAGCGCTGAACTACGGTAACCGTATCATCGATTTCACCTCGAAATCGAAGTCGCATCGAGTTAGAAATAATCAGGTTAGGTACGATAAGTGTCCTCGAGTGATCGATTCGAGAGATTAGCAATGAAAATTACTGTGCAAAAGAAGAGTGACCCAGTTCTTGACTCCTTCCGACAGGCACACCGTTTCCGCTTTTACATCTGGGATTATTAATCACGCACGACTGATTTCAGACTGGCATCGAACGTGAAATATGGGTACGAGAATGAGTCCCACGATTTCGGTAGGAGCCATCCGAAATGGTTCTCCGAGAGAATCCTTAACACTTTGCAGTCGACTCCTTCCTGGACGTTGCCAATAGAAACTATTGCTAAAATGGCTATTCTAGTAATGGTTTCTATCGCTGACGTCTCCCAGTGATGGAAAATTTCCATTTCAATAGAAAACTTCAGGAAAAACAATGCCACTTCTCAAGAAGCTGCGGTAGAATAAGTTTAACTATCGTAATCACTAATCAATGCTGATGTCCCCTCAGAAGGAACATCCCAGTGCAAAGGGCTAAATTCTTAATCGAATTCGCGGACGAGGACGCGAAAGTCGATGCGTCCAATGTTTCGAAGCATGCCTGTGTTTGCTCGGCCGAGAAATCGGCGATTCTCGAAACGAGGCACGAGGAAAGCGGCAGCGGACGAAAGCAGCGGAAAACTTTGCCTTCGGGAGAGATACGTGTTTGTTCGAACACATTTGAGGTTAAACAAATGCGCTGCAGCTGTGGAAAGGTGGCTAAAAAATGGCACTTGGATTAACGCGAGTCGAGGGATTGGTATTTCGTGCATACCGTGAAAGTACAATGCGAGGATTTTAAATTTAGCACCGAAGTGATGTCACCGCTTCGATTACGCAAGGGATTACGTAAGCAACTGCGTGAAACGTTGACTTGCATATTTGTAACCGAACTACTTTCGAGCCAAGCTGTTTTCAACTGTTATTTTTCGTCGAAACGGTAGCTCTGCACCTTGGCGCAGAGCGAACGAATTTGCAACAGGTAGAGTTCGCGAGAGAGCGAGAGGGAGGCAGGTGAAATGCGTTGGAGCGATAAGTTTGCGTTGCTCTTGTTGCAAAATGACGAGCGCTTTTCGTCTGGCGAAAAATAAATAAATCCGGACGAGGACGAGAGTGGTTTCGTTTTATATTCCTTTCGATGGACCAATCTCTCGGAAGAGCGACGCTGAATGAGTCGAATAACGCGCAGCTTTGAATGGAGAGAGGCTGATCGCGATAGTCACCTGCTGTTGGCATTTAATGACTTCATACCCGCTAATCGTTCGAGTGTTCCGCGTTCCTCGAATCCCTATTTCATTATCAACATCTGCATAACATGTAAATATCGTAAACACATGCTCTGTGAAAAATTCCATCGGCGATAAAACTCTCAGAGAAACGTGCAACTCCCGCGACGACAAAGGGTGAATCCTCTTAAGTCCACCGTTTAACCCCTTCGCTGCGGAGCGCTAAAAAACGATGCGCGAGTCGTTTTCAACACGAAGCGCGTATTATCGGTATTTATGGGTATTATATTCGATTTTTGTGAAAAATGTGTGCTGAGAGGAATGTGCATTATTGGGCAGTTGTAGATAAATGAACAGCGTTTAAGAGAACGACTCTGTCTGAGCGTTTAAAGGCGCTATTCGCAGCGAAAGGGTTAACCCTTTGTACTCGGATGTCCCCTCTAAGGGGACAACAGTATTGATTAGTGATTACGGAGGCTAAACTTATTTCACTGCAGCTTTTTGAAAGATGCACGTTTCTCTCGAGTTTTCTATTCAAATGGAAATTTTCTATCGCTTGGAGACGTTAGCTATAGAAGCTATTGCTAAGATATTGCTAGCAACGAGGAAAGAGTCGAGTGCAAAGGGTTAATAAGTATCGTATATCCAACGAAACAAACGTTTTAACTTAACAGTGGCTACGCTCTTCCACGGCTGCGAACGAATCGCGCGTATCCGCGAGAAGCAAGAAAAAGACATTGTTCGCGTTTAATTGCCACGTACGACAAGGTGACCGTGGCTAGTCCGCTGCATTTCCACAGTTCTGCGTGTACGATGCGTCGCGTGTTTTCACGTTTGCATACGTAGATCGCGCGAAACAAACAGAACGATTTCTGTTCCACGTATGACGCTGTTCGATAACGAAAGTATTTAATAATAAATACCCGTGCGATGTGTACGCGACATGCTCGCAATCACGCGTTCCACGTGTGATGTGACATTGGTACCACGAGAAGGTAGAATCGGTGAGTCACGCGTATACGTAAAGTTGGTAACGAACGAATTAAATAACCAGCTGCGCGTGCTCCAAAGTCAGATTCGTAGTAAAAAATGTTCTTGTATATCCGTGGAATCAGCGATATTATCAATTCGTAGATCGTCGTGCAAGGATTTATTAATAACACCGCAAATGGTCACTGCTGGGTTTTAGTTCGCAAGAATCCGCCATAACCATAAGAAATTGATCTCAACTTTGTAGTATCCATGAGGTTTTCCTAGTGTCAAAAAAACAAAAAAAGGGTTTGTTTACGATAAGAAAATTATTAAAGAGATTAAATATTTTTTTACGCCCAACATTATGCTATATATACATAATCTATCGCTATCGCTTCTAATTCTCGCTCTCTCGCTGCTCCATCGTTCTGAAAATTCACCCTGCTCCATATGCAGTCCTCGTGCATCGATTCTCCAAATTCTCGCGGTCACGTTCACGCTACTGTTACCATTTTCAGTCACACAATTCTGTCGCCAGGTCGTGTCGCTCGGTTTCAAGCACCCTTCTTTCGCAGCTGAGCTTCTCAAATTTAATCGCACGCGCTCTCTGTTTATTTTCTTCCAAACATTCTGTATTTCGAAGTATCCAAGCAGATCCAATCGCGTGCATTCACCGCATTCACACTCTGCATCAATAACCGCGAGATTAAAATTCCGAACTCGTGCATTCAATAGAATCGGATGAATCACACAAATCCGTGCGAATTCATCAATTCAGCGGTCGAGTTATTTTCTTTTTTTTTTTTTCTCGCTTAGAACGCGTAATTGGAATCGCGTTTCGTTCCATTCAGCACTCACAGGTTTTCGACCTATATTTCTTCTGTTTTCTTTCGTTTAAAAACTTCTCTTCTTCATCCCTGACCGTTGCCGCTGTTTCCTTTTCACGTTGATTACTTTGTAATAAGATTTGCAAGCTTTCGAAGTGGCAGTAAAGGAGGGAACGTGAAACGTAAGAGGAGCGGCTGGGTAAAGAAAGTAGAAGGCAGCAAAACGATTTAGCGTCCGTTTGGCTCGAGCCGCGACTTTCTCGTCGAATATTTTCGGTAAAATTAAATCTGTGCTTAAAGGAGCGTGGAAAAATTCGATAAGCCTAGCGCGCTGGATTTTCACTTTTTATGGGTTTGATACGTGGCTGTGGAAGGAGAGAAGGTCGATTTCAACAGGTGGGCTTTCTAAGTTGCACGAGGAAGGATAAATGAGGCGGAAAACACGCAGAAAGTATATATAAAGAAAAAAAAAAACAATTACGCGTATAATAGTAATTATACACGAGTCATATAAAACAATAATACTTGAGAATTGATAAAACATGTAAATTGCACTTTGTTCGTCTATCAGCTACAGTATCGGCATTTAAAAGAAAAAGATAAAAAATTGTTATTACTGAAGTACGTTCGCAGCCAAAAAGAAGTTGCGTAACGAAACGAAACGTATGAAAACGTATGAAACGAAATTGTCATATTGAACGTGACCTTCTAACCGCAATTCACTCTGTAAGGCATCACGCTATTATGAAAAACGGCCATTATTGTACCGCTAATTCGATCAGCGAAGAAATGACATAACCTGGCTGTCGCGTTGACCGTTCCGCAATAAAAGCAAAGCGTGGTGAATATTTACTTGTACAATGACGACGGAAGATAAAACGCCTGAATTGATTTAAGACGACCTTAAACATACACAAAACACATAGCACAAAATCAATACCATTTACACCGACCGCCTACGTAATATCGCCTAATAAAAAAAAAATAAACATCTCGCTGCGATTAACATTTTAATTACCACTGTCTCCCAACCGCGTCCATCTTTCTCGGATAACCTAGAAACGCGTTCATCTTTCACGCTCGTCGTTACAATAATTAACATTTATGCAGCCCTCTGGCTCGCAATCTTCTTCGAATATCACGATACGACAGACTTAGCACTCGTGCATTCATTACCGCGAGTAATGTACGCGCGATTATAATTTGAAATGCCATCGATACCTTAAAAAGGAGCGTTTCTTAATCTAGGACCATTTGTCTCTGTTTACAAGTAACGCTCACAGGCACTATGTACCAATCGGTAAAAGTGGTTCGCGCAGATCACGCGGAAAGACAGCGCGTATACTAACAAGGAATGCGATAGCGTGGACTCGAGAACCGAGAACGTGGTGAGAGTACGGAAACTTGGATAGCCGCCAATTTATACAACATCCAAACGACCGAGCTACGAGGATTTTGCTCCTTTCGAGTTCTTTGACTGATTCAGCGTAAACTATAGAATCCGCGTAACTCGCGTTCAACATTATTTCTCGTTGGATATAAATTCAATTACGGTTCCGATCCTGACTTAAAGGACAACGCTTTTTAGCCACTCGATGATAATTGGAATATTCTCAAACTCGTTGTTCGATCGCTGTTTAGTTACGTGTTATTATTTAACCGCGCATGAAAATTATAATTGCACGAGTGCTAATTATACGTTAACGGTAATTAAGTCAGTACTGTACGTCACGTTACTGTACTCGTTAAAGTCGACAGTTCGAAGAATTTAAAGTAACGAATGACAAGGTGGACGATATGTTGAACATTCCAGTAAAAAGTTCTAGATACATAGCTACGCGGATAGATATGATTTACGATTCGATATTTGATCTAGCAGTCATGTGGAAACCGAAGGTAAAACTGTCGACCCAATTCGTACGTGCCTCTTTGCCAAAGCGTCTTTGACAACACTTTTACAACGTATCGTGGCTACCTGTTAAACGAGACGAGCCAAATGATTCCTGCTATTTACTATTGATAAATCGCGCGATTAAGCCGCGAGAGAAAACTGTCCGAAGTTTCTCGCGGAGATTGATGTATGATCGGGGAAACGAGTTTATCCGGAAAAGTAGAGGCAAACCGATGCACATGTTGGCGCAACGGAAAAAGGAAAACAGATATCGCGTACCGCGTGAAATAATATTTTGCGAAACGTTACACGTACAACGTACGTCTCGCTGCGCGAGATTTATGAATTGTCATCGGCGTGCGAACCCGTTTCTGTCAGATTCCACGAAATTGTTCCGCGACACTTGCACGTAGCTATTCCCACGTTCAAGTGGCGACATGTGAGTTCGACGACGACAATTCCCGCACAATCTGTCGGCAATATGCGCGACGATTTGACAGGCGTGCGGCGAAAAAAATCGTCCGCGAGACACGCGGGCTCTCAGCACGGCGTATTCTTACTCACCGAAAGCAATTCCTCGAAACAAATGAACCGACGAGGCGGCGATATCCTTTCGGGGCTCCGAAACTAACCAAAAACCGTATCCCCGTGCACGAGGCGGAACCAATCACGACACTATATCACTCACTGAATCCGCAAACGACGCGCGATCGGATGACACTTTCGACGCGCGATTTTACGGCTCTGGAATTTCGTCACGTCGCGCGTTTTCTCAAGAAACGGTACAAACGCTCATATTGCTACCTCGAAGAGTGAATTACCAGCTTCCCTCTCTGAGCCAACAGCGATGGGCGTGGTTTAACTCCGCCGGCGCACGAACAGTCACGAGCGTGCACGAACACCGTCCATTGGCAAACCGTTGGGCGAATTCACATTTCTACGTGATGTTTACGACGAATCAGAATTGCGCGTACAATTTAAAGTAAATATTTATCGTACGATGCGATGAATTTTTCACTTGAGTTTCCGTTTTAGAAAAACGTACTTTAATTTACGAGGCACTTTAAACGACATAAATAATATTCATGTTTATGTAGCTGTATATAAGCTATACAGAAACATTGGAATAGTTGTCGCCTGTTAATCTTTTATTGCAGATTCCTCATTTTGTCACTGTTGCGTAACAACGTTTATTAATTATTCGTTTACTATTGAAATAATATGTTCTCAGTATTACATGTCCGTAACGTCGTAAACATGGTTCGGAAAGTTTCAGCGCTCGAAGTTATAAGTAAAGGTGATCCACATAAATAGTTACTGAACGCTCGAGAGCTCGCACGAATTAATCACCGCTATAGTCAACCGCAGCACTAGTTTATGTAAAATGTTATTTTATTACCCGTGACACTGTTCCATCGCAGTGCACACGCAGTAACTGGTGGGACGCCATTATCGGTAACGAAGTAAACTGATGTACTAGTGGCGCCATCTCTCCACAAAGTGCTGAAACTGTTCGCACATCGTTACCGACAGTGAAGTAAACTATCGAGTGACTAGTGGCGCCATCTCTCCACAAAGTGCTGAAACTGTTCGCGCACCGTTACCGACAGCGAAGTAAATTATCGACTGACCAGTGGCGCCATCTGTTGGAAGAGAGCCGAACTAATCGGGTAGTAGTTTCAGCGCTTTGCGCAGAGATGGCGCCACCAGTTACTCAGCAGTTTACTTCGCTGTCGGTAACGATGTGCGACCAGTTTGAGCACTTTGTGGAGAGATGGCGCCACGGGCAAAATTGTCACTACCACGATTAGTTGTAGTGGTGACTAATGCGTGTGAGCTCTTGCGAACGCGGATTCCGTTTTCACTGGATATCCTTGTATTTATATATTTGTGCTGTTAGTTTGTGAAGCTGATTAATTATACCTTGAGATACTCGATATAATTATGTGATAATAAAACTATATTGTAAAAAGGAAATGCTTGTTTGGTCATTCTCTATGCAGTTGTTCTAATCTCGTAAAAATACTTTAGTTTATCACTGGCTGCGATCAACGTGTCAGATCTGCATCGATGTGAATAGTATTCTACAATGCCTACAAAGACGTTTCGCTGTATTATGACAGTTTATTAAAATCTATTCTATAAGTGATAACACATAATATATCGTTAAATATGCACTCTCACGAACTTCCAAATAAGGTATAATATAATTAGAAGTGAAAACTTATCCATATTACTTACAAAATGTAACGCAAACGTAAGCCATGCTTACGCAAATATAACCTCCAAGAATAATGATTATTTTAAACTGAAAATCAATTTGCACTTTTACGTTTACTGCCAATTATTGATCGCAAGAAATTCATTATTTATGTTACCATTCTGATCGAGAACGAATCGGTCACATTTCTTAATATTTACATTGCTTGATTTTTTTGAAAAATATAAATGAACCTATGTTATTTTATAGAGCGAAGATGAGATGACCGTAGAAGAAAAATGGAGGTAAATATTGATACATCCGCTGGACAGTTACGATTGTTTGTACGTGATTAAATTTACGTTACTCGTTTATTTCAGGGTGCATCACATAAAGATGCACGAGCAGCATCAGGGACACGAGTCGATGCATGCGGAGATGCTGCTCGTTTTGTTTGTAACATTGATAGTAGCACAGGTTATATTAGTCGAATGGAAGAAAATACATTACAAATCATATCAAGTAAATTAAAATTGATATTTTCTCTTCGAGACTTATGACATAAAATTCCGCTTATCAGATTTATCTGAAATATACGATTCGTCTTTGCAGCTTGTTACCTTAGTCGCTATGTGGATTATTCCATTTGGAATAAGTTTAAAAAATCACTGGTGGAGGTTTATATTTCTTTGGTTAGTGTCATCTTGTATAACAAGCTTAGTAGTAAGGAAGGCTGTTCAAAAGCCCATAACAGGTACAACGCCAAGGTATGTTGGTTTCTGTTAATGTGTATATATTCAAGACATTTGGTGTTTCGCAACCTGACGGTTTCTACGGTTGCTATAAACTTTTAACGATTCATTAAATTTCTCTTCTTATAGATTAGTGTACAAATGGTTTCTTTTTATATATAAATTAAGTTATGTGTTGGGTATAATAAGTTATATTATAATGTTAGCCACATTTTTTGGTTTAAATTTTGTATTTGAAATGAAGCCACAAGTGTGGATGGATTGTGGTATACTTTTGTTGTTCTACGGTCTTTATTTCGGAGTGTTAGGAAGAGATATTGCGGAAATATGCGCGGATAAAATGGCTTCACATATCGGGGTGTGTATAAAGTGACTAACCAGTATATATTCTGTATCAAATGGTGCAATATATTAAACAATTTTCAGTATTATGTACCAGGCCAGATGCCAACAAGGACTTTAGAACCCGGTGTATGTGCAGTATGTGGAAACAGATTGTTAGTGTCAGAAAACGAGCCTGGTGTTATCGAGAACACGTACAAGCTCAGTTGTGATCACGTGTTCCACGAGTTTTGTATCAGGGGATGGTGCATTGTAGGGAAAAAACAAACGTGTCCATATTGTAAGGAAAAAGTTGATCTCAAGAAAATGTTTCATAACCCGTATCCTTTTTTTTTTAAACCGTCTGATATCGTTGCGATTGTTCGTCAATGCATCGTGTATCGTGTTATATTCTTATCTTATATATGTGACTGGTTGAAGTCCACATGTGTATGCACCTTAATGACATATAAAGATGGGAACGACCCCATGTTTTATACGGTCACCTACTAGACTGGATCAGATGGTTAGTGGCTTGGCAACCGTTAATTTTGTTTCTCGTTCAAGGTATCAATTGGGGCCTAGGCCTCGAGTAAGTAATACTGCAATTAGGGTAATTCAACTTACACTTAAGGCGTCATTTGTGTTTCTGTAAAATTAATGATTTACTCACGTGAATAAGTATTTGTTTTTGTTTTTCTCCATATAGTCGCTATTATATATTTCTTATTTATAACAACAAATTCTATTAGAAGTACGTAATTTTCCAGTCTAATTCATATGACTGCATTCTAATGTTGCATTCCCGTCGCAACATTATAGGTAATGTTATTTTATACGGTCGAGAATGTTTGCCACTGTGGATGATGTAAAGACAAACTGTTGCTTTCTCTGTACTCTAACAAACTTGTACTATTTATCTACACAGACTGCTTGACAAGAATTCTTCCAAAGAACATTTTTTTATCATATACACGAAGGTATCCGTATCTTCGTTTAATTAATTTTACATTTAAACAACTCCTCTATTTTTTTGCCTTGTTTTTTCTAATGGTTGTACGAGATTAATTAATTAAAGAATATATAATATTTTTATTTCAAATGTACATCTTGAAATAAAAAAGTATGCATATGAATCATGGTTATCCGAATTAATCGAAAACGTAACAAGCATCAAATTTTATATAATAAAAATAGTATTATTGACAATAGAAAAAGATCCTATAGTGATTTGTACTTTAGTATCGAAGTAGCGATATAGAAAATTAGGCATCGCGCGATTTCTTCGCTTCAAAAGACGTGCAATTCGGATAATCTACATTGAAACATTTCATTGTATCATATACACACATACATATATATATATATAGAAATATCTTGAACTGATATACAAACGATAGGGGCTTACTGTACCATTTCATTTGTCATTCCACTTCCTTGTTTACACTAGTCAGACGAAATTTGCATTTTAATTAATGAAGTATTGTTTCGCGTGGTATACCTCTTATCGATCTAACGATCCCTTCTCAAATCTATGCACTAACTATTCTGTCTATCGTTGATGGAATCTGTTGCTAATTCTAACAGTACGATTTTGTGAATTTCAAGCTTACGTCGGTGTTACGTATATCATTATATTAAATAAGCTTCGTTGTGTCGGAAGGGGCAAATCGTGTGTCGCCAAATGAATGTAAAGACGCTGGTCATTTAGAGGGCAAAATACAGTATTTCTTAAACACGAGAAAGGATTTTATTTAACAGTATAACGAAATTATTTGTGATATTTTTACGAGTATTACTTCGAACATATATCGCACCTACTTTTATTCCGTAAAACTCTAAATGCATCATGGTTGCACATCGTATAGAATTTATTCAAACATTTCATTTTATTACGTCATGTATTACGTACATATATACACAAATTTTTACGGTAACAAATCGTCGAGAGGAAGATCTTTTTTATTGTCGAACTTGTTCTTGCAACAACGCAAGTTGCTCAACCGAAAAGAATCGATTTCATAAAAGCTCGGTGCGCGTCACCGCCGTTCGAACGACTTTGAAATTTATAGAGGGTCACATGTACAAAATACCGTACTATTGTAAAATAAAGCTGTACACGTACGCATCATGTACAAAAATGAAACTTGAATATTCAATCGTATGGCGATCAAATTTTCATACACATATATATATATATCGTTCAACAGAAAACGTATACAGAACTGAACGTACTCGTTTCGTTTCTTCTTCTTACCAAAAAAAAAAAAAAAAAAAACGAACAGCGTTGCGCAATCTTTTGTAAATATTTCGAAAGGGATTGTACACGAGAAACTTGTAATATCGAAAACGGAAAGAGAACGTTGTTCCGTTATTAATAAATGATGTACAAAAGTATACGAAGTTCATGTAAAATTTATTTCTCATCAATAAAGATTATAAAACAGCCGATCGATAGGAACTGTGTTAACAATTAGAATTTAATTTTTCAACCGTAAGCATCAGATCTTTACCATTCCATTTGCAATCTCTCCTCGGCTCGCGGTTATCGGCACTACTCGCGTGACTAATCGAACAGAACATTGATAAGGCTTTTTCTTTAATGCTTCTTTTTTCATTTCACACGTTTCGTCCGTTTCATTTTATAACTTTTCCAGAATAAACGAAGATTCTAACAACGGAACCGTGAACGCGACGGGTCTAGGGGTCGGTATTGTGCATTAAAGCATGTACAACGAGTTCCACATACGTCGATGGATCGTACGTATAGTATTTTGTTACACGGGATCGAGTAATCGAGGAGGAAAACCATATTCTGTAAACATAATCTGGCTTCATCGTTGCGAAGGTAACCGCGTCGGGAGAGGTACGAGGTCCGAAGGGAGGATCAGAAGCTCGTTGTGCCACGCATAGAAACCAACTGTGATGGGCTTGTACGAGAAATAGAGAAATAAACAGAGTGACAACTAATGTCAGTGATATTTACTTAAAAGTGTTTAATTAATCTCTCATCATTGTCTCGTTAGCAAAAAACAACTTTTGTATCACATCACGCATTCATAGGTACTTTTCTAAACCTTCGGACTTGCAGCGAGAGCACCAGACACGTTTCATATATACATGTATATATATATATATATATTTCTGTATATCTGCATCGTGGAGGTAAAAAATCGCGTTTCCAATTCTTTTCAAACGTAGAAACTGTGAAGAAGTCCGAGTGAAATTTTTACCCTGCGCCATTTATGACGTTCAAAGATTTCAACGCGCGAACTCTGGGGACCTGTAACGGAGAGATGATTTTTTACCTTTCCAGTACAGATATATAAGTATTTATTTATACGCTTACGCCTAAAAGGCTCTCCCGCTATTATCGCGGGCAGAAATCGTGAGACGACGTACGCGACAAGAGAGGCGAGGGTCAAAGAACACTTAAACAGACGTGCCGTACAAACAGACCCGAGCACGGACTTCAACCCTTTCCGAGACAGAGCTTTGGATGGGAAGGTTTCAAGAATCGTCCATCCTTTTATTGCAAGAATCGACGCGCAAATCGCTGGAATCGATATGAAATACAGAAAGACACGGATTAGCTAGAAATCGTTTCTTCGCTTCGTTATCTTGCCAAATTGATAACGACTCTGCTGAAACGAACCATTTGTAAATCGTTATATCTGATTTTAGATGATTTTAGACTTAGTCTTTACCCTTACCTGCTATATATGTACTACGTGTCCGTCGTTAGCTCGGAAAGGGTTAAAAAAACAAGGGTGACAGAGGTGCGAAACAATCGGTTTTGACAGAATTGGCTGTTGGATGATAGACGCCACGAATACGAGAGGATCGACGGGACGGGTCAAAGGGCAGACAATCACAAACACGGGGAAATTTTATAGATATATTTATTGAGTACTTAGCGTGTAAGAGTATAGAATATATGTTACCTTATCAATTAAATATCATTACATGGTAATCATTATATAACGATGTAGTCTTTAAAATAAACCTCGCGCGGACACTGCGCGCGCGTAGTGTGTGTTAATTCTCGTTTCGTTTCGTCTCTCTTTTTTGCTTTTCTTTGTGATGCTCGAAGAGTATTTACATAATGATCGCAATAATTAATATGTACAATTCGTTCACGAAAAGACAAAAAACGGAAACGACTGCAGAAAAACGGGACGACCGCCGGTGAAGGCGGCCCCCCGTTGGAAAACGAGGCTCGACGAGGGTTGGCGACCGATGGAAAACGTCCCACCCCTCGTTTCATTCGTCCGTGTTCCGCGCTCGCCGACTACGAATCGCGAGGAAGGAATCATTGCTAATTGTTTACTTCAATTTATTTCCCTGCCTTTCTCACATCGCGCCTAGACCAAAGTATAGCAAAGGGCGCTATTTATCGAAGTGATTGTTGCTTTTCTTTTAATCGCGTGGCTGATGTGTCTGACTCTTTCCGTTACGAAACTGTCGCTTTGTCGATACTCGCGAACACCCTAAGAAAAAAAGGAAAATATCGTCTCGCGCGTGTGACCGATTCGTTTGATTCGCGTCGTGAGCAAATAGAAAAAGCGTCGCCGGTTCGATACACGCGACGTCTCCGTCGTGTACTTACGTATTTGGGAAAGCGCTAGCGTTGCGAGATTCCTCCGCAGTGATCGACAATGTCGGCGGAATTGAAACGAACGATAGAAGGTGCAGATTAATATGTACAAAGAGGCAGCGGCACGTGGAAAACGTCAACGGTGGGTTTCCACGGTGCCACGTGGAAAGAAAAAGGGTAGAAAGAAAAGGGGAGAACGCAACGAGACACCGTTAGACGCGGAGGTAACGAAATGATCCACTCTTGTGGCCGCTGATCGTGGCGACGCGAGGTCTTCGAACGATTCCTCTCGCGAGGAAATCGCCTCGTTCGCTGTCGAACGAAAGTAAAGGAAATTAGAAACGCGCACGACTTCCTCTCCTCAGGCCATCGATTGACGCGACTCGTTATACATTAATTCATTATAATAGCTCTCGCGCACTCTTCGTCACACACTCATGCTCATCACGTAACGCACCACTTTCTTCTTTTTTTTTTTTTTCTCTTATTTAAACACCACTTTTCTCGCTCGCGCACTATCTCTCCCTTTCTCTCGCATCAGACGCATTATTTTCTCTTGTCCTTTTTACTCTCTTTAAAATGACATACACGATAGTTAAGAAGTATTTTCTTTCTTGCTTTATTGCTTTCTTTTACTCGCTTGCCGATCGCGGTTCGTCCTTCAACCGAGAGTCCAACAGCGGACGGTTTACCGTCGACGGGCGAAGATTCCGGCCTCGAGCTTAACAATAATTAATTCCGCGCTTGATGCCACGAGGATCGAGCCTGCGCGAGAATTCCGTCTACAACATCCGGTGCGACGAGAACCGGGGCGTCGTTGGACAAATGCAAATTCCACTCGACCCTCCTAAAACACGAGGCAGTTTAATCATCAACCTTCCTTCAACACGGAGAAAGAATTAATCGTGTTCCAGGAGGGTGGACGTTTCGTTCGAGGCGTCCATTCAGAAAATATGTAAACGATTTTTGGATTCGCGGCAGTTTTGTCACTCGTGATCGATTCTTATAGATATTCTACGATAAAATTGTCTTTAAATGGATAGAAAAGTTCGTTCTCTCAACGATTTTTGAACTCGCGGCAGTTTTGTTACTCGTGATCGATTCTTATAGATTATTCTACAGTAAAATTGGCTTTAAATGGATAGAAAAGTTCGTTTCCTCGTAGATTAGCATCGTCCAACCGTGCTCCGGTTCCCGCTGCGTTGGGTCGTTCGAACAATTTGCAGAGCGATGCATCGATATCGATGAAAGTTGTACGATTTTCATTTGTCTCGCGAGTACGGGGATCTCTTTGGAACGCGAACGTTTAAGTACGAGTAGAAACAGTTGGCGAAAGTGCCAAGTAGTCTTTCGCTTTGAACGCGATTCGTAATTTCTTGCAGCAAAATTGTTATTCGCTCGTGGATTTCGCAGCCGGAATTCTCAGGAAGCTCAATCGCTCGAAGCTGGCCGTGCGCTAAGCGTACCTAATCGTTAACTCGGGTACACGGGATCTTCTTGGACGTCGCATCGTTTCTCTATCTCCCTCCCTTAATATCATTTGTCCCTTACGTATCGTTTCGCGTATAAGACGGGTATACACATATGAAAAAGTGTTTTACTTTCCGCTGGTATCTGCCAGCTCTTGCAGCCCCGAAGCTTACGGATACCCGCTGGCACACGCCAAGAATCTAGAACGCTGCTGCATCGCGGATGGCAGGTAACGGGCATTTGCAGTCAACGGGCAGCCATCTCGTTCACGCGCGTACCAGGCGTGCGAACTCTCATCGAAGTATTCTACATCGACCCTCTCCACGTTGGTGGAGGCGATCGCGGAAATTGGAACGTAAATCGCGCGATAGTGAGCAGAAAGGAAAGAGATCTCTGGTGAGTCGAGTCCGAGGCGGTGCAATGGCCCGATGCAAATGAACTAGTTCGACAATGGGGCAGGAACGGACGCGGGATCCGAGTTACGATACGAGCTTCGTGATTCGTGAGTATTAGGAGATATCAAAAAACGGTGGATCACAGACTGATATGCCTCGTGTCACCCCGGGCCTCGGCTCATCGTTCGAACGGCGGTGGGTCGCGACTTGTACCGACGCGTCGGAGCGTGTAGTTGGCGATTCGGCGAACGGAAATGGGAGCGTCGCGTTCTTCGAGCTACCGGAAACCATAATCGCGGTGGCGAGCGAATTTCGAGATTCGTGTTGAGCAACGCGCGCGTCCTTCGACCATCATCACCTATCCGTTCCCGTTCGTGGAAAAAAAAAAAGAATGCATCGCTGCTGCAACGCGGACGCGGATCTACTACAACTTGCGGTGGGTTTGCGGCACACTGGCTATACACAACGGATATGTATATGCAGCGTTACTTGATCGATATAATAAGGTTCACCTATAGCACACACGTCTTAACACCGTTTACTAAATCCCCCGTTTTAAACCCTCGCCATCTAGTGTACGTTTACTTTGTTAATTATGATTATGTTTGTGTGTTTCCTTTTTTTTTTCGTCTCCGCCATTCGTTACGTTAAGTCCACCGTACAGCTAACACGGAGCGCATCGCGCGGTCTCGCACGTTGGCTCGCTATTTCTCTAGTTTTTTTTAATATTTATTTAATTACATACATATTATATCGCATCGATTTATTACTTCTCTCTTCAGCGTTCGTTACTTTCTACACGCCGATTTCGTCGCCGATTTCCATCTCCTCTTCCGTTTTCCTCGCCTCTGCCTTGTCCCAAAAACTGCAGAGACCTCTGCGTCCCTCCGTACTCGGTTCACCAACACCCTTTCCTCTTAATTACTTCGGTTAACAAGTACCAATAAACACCGACGAGTTCAACTTATAATATTACAATAGGGAGGAGGTTTCCTTTTCATTTTTTTTTTTTTTTTTCAAACGGGTTCTCGTTACCTTAAATAGTGCGCAGGGTTGAATTTCCACGGGACGATCCCACAGACACACGATTTTACGTAAGACATCTTTGATGACACAATTCAAAAAATAATTTCTCATTTTTAGTAGAAAGATAGGCGGGGTATTTCCGTACAATAGTATATCATTATATCGTATTAATATTATTCCCATTTTCTTAGTTCTCATTACTATTTATTAGTATTAGTATTATCATACCGTTATTACTGTTATTATTTACGTTATTATTATTATTATACCGTTATCATCGTTTATTACTATTATTATCGTTATTATTATGTCGTTATTATTACTCCACCCGGACAGTTGCCGCACCGACGCGTCTCCTCGCGAGACCCTGTTCTTGGCCGCGTATTGCACGTCTCGTTTTGCGTCGCGTCGTCGTCGCTGGACACCGGAATCACTTGAAGTGCTTACACGGGATACAAAGCGCAATGTGGCGAACCTCCTCGCCGGATCGTACGCAGCTACAGCGGTGTGACATCCATTTCATAGCTCCGTCCGAATCTATGTACACGTGATAATGTAATCGATCGTTCCTCCTGTTCGAACGAACAGAGACACGATTTCGCTTTCTTCCTTTCGTCTTCCGTTTTCTATTTCCAGGGACTTTCAGCGACCGCGTTCACCACTCGCGCGCGAACTCGAATCAGAATCGATCCGATCTCGGCTCGATACACGCTCGCGTTTATTTTCGTTCCTAAAAAAACTTCGATCGATTCGTATATCTGTTTCCTACACGTACACTTAATGTAGGCGGTGTTGTTCGTGTGTGTTGTGTATAATATTACGCGCGCTCGCGCGTTCGTTGCGCGAGCCGCGTACGTGTGGTACATGTATACATATACAAAAGCTTTATCGACAGTTTCCACTTATGTTTTTTTCGGATCTTCGATCATATATATATATATATATATATATATGTATATTTTATCTACACGTTACATTTACAATCGCACGCGTCGCACTAGCACACTATGTGTCATGTTAAAAATATGCTGTATATCTGTTGTCGACGTATCTCTTTCATTTTTGTTCCTTGCTGCATTCCTTCCTTTCCCTCGCTCTTCCGTTCGAGTCACCCACGGCGGACAGGTATCGCCGCCCCTTTCGCGATTAACCCTTCCGTAAGAACGAAAACGCCCCGGATACGTCGGCCTCGAAGCGTCCCGTTTGCGGATACGCGCACGTCTCCGTAGACCCTGTTGCGTGAATACACCAAGCTCCGGATCGATCGATCGCTCTGAACGGGGCGCGAGAGTACTTCCTCCTCCCCCCACCTCTTCGTTTCACCCACTCGTCTTCCCTTTCTCATCTTCCATACGTGATCCTGTTTCAATTTCTTCTCTTCCACCCCCAAGCGGGTATCACGGACGGCACCTTGAACGTTCATGCATTCCGACACGTACTCGAACACACTGTCATCGACGAGTATCGTCCCGTAACGATCACCCGGTTTAGAACTCGATCGTCCACAGCGACGGTTCGTGGCGTCGTCGCGGTTGCAACCACCTTGCGCCCTTTCGGCTAGTGGCTTTGAACACGTCGGGGCTTGAACGCTTGTCTCGGTTCGAACGCGTGCTGGACACCCTCGATCGTCGACGAGAGAAACCAAAGATTACGAACACGAATTGAATTCACAAGCGACGTTATTATGGCACACCGAGCGGGAGTTTGCTACGAACGAAACGATCGAACGGACAGCACCGCGGTCCCTCGAGAAGCCGTGTCCACCACCGTTTCCCTACGTTCTGGAGACCAGCAAGAGCGTCTTGACCGCGAGCGCGGCGAGAAGAGGACAGAGAGAACGATCGGGGAGGTTGTAAAGGATAGACGAGCACGTACACGCAACATCGATAAGCCGTTTTCTTTTTTTTTTTTTTTTTTTAATGACTGGCTCTATGGAACGAACGTTAGTCTTGTCTCTCTTCAGTGTTTATTCTGCACGTTTTTTATCCGCGGCGTGATTCACGTGTCCACGCGAATCATGTTCCAAACAGCGTCACGATACCGCGTCACGTCCTCGAATCACGAGTCGTGCCTGTGGATTCTGTTCCGCTTGTTCCCGCTCTTCCTCCGTTTCCTCTTCGTGTCCCTCGTGAACGCCACGTTGCCGGGATCGTCGGCCAGCTGCGGGTATCTGTGAACACTGTGGATATCCACGCCCTCGTAGCCGCTGACCGTGCCGCGACTGATCAGCTCGTCCTTCTCCTCTTTCGACCAGTCGCCCCTGCCTTGGAAGCCAGCCATCACCAGCTGCTTCTCGATCTCCCACGCCCTCTCCACCGCCCTCTTATGTGCGTGCTTCAGTATCCTGTGCCGTTCCTGTTCCGGATCCGCTCCGTACTTTATCACAACCGCGGCGTCCGGGTTGTGCAGTCGTAGCTCGTTCCAGGTGCCAGAACCGTGCTCCGTGATCTCGTGGGTGGAGACGTTGAACATGCCACCCAGGCGACGCAGTTCCTCCATGTCGTCCCGGATCTTCAACGCGTTGTCCTTCACGAAGTAGAACACGTCCTGGTCGTGGACGCTGAAGTGCAGGGGCAGGAAGTACGAGTTGTTGAACACAGACGTGACCACGTCCTGGACGACGCTGTTCACGCCGTCCACCACGCTGACGAGGGCCCGTCCGCTCACGCGGGACACCAGGATACCCTCGCCGAACACCGCGCGACGATGAGCCACCCGGGGAAGAAGATTCCTCGTTTTGGGTTCCAGTTTCAGCAGCGGCTTCGAGACGAAACCCAGGTCCGAGAACTTCTCGTGCACGCGGTTCACGATGCACTGTAAACCGGACATCACGCCGAAGTCTGGCGTCAACTGGGGCGACGTGATCATCACGCTCGGCTGGTACACCATTCGCTTCATGTACTCGGAGCCCAGCATCGCGTTGATGTCGTAGCCGTAGAGCTTCAGCCAGGTGTCCAGGTCCGTCATGTAGTCCACGCTCTGCTTGAAATTGATGGGGTCGTTGTTGCGGAAACGGTAGATGAAGATGTCCATGGGAGTGTTGAGTTCGTTCGCCATTTGTTCCCAGGCTGGTGTCATCCATTGGCCCACCGTTGGGTCGTACAGACGCTTGTTCAAGTAGACCAGCTTTGTATTCGGATCGACGAGGCCACCGTGGAAGTCGATGGGTAGATAGAAGTCTGGATTCGTGTCCTTGATGATCTTTCCAAATGGCGTCCGTCTCATCTCTTTGATCAGGTTTCCGTTGATGTCGAACAGCGCCAGAGGAGAGCCGTTCTGATCCGTCGCCACGTAGAACCTCTGTTCGGACGTTTCCACTGTTATGAGGATGTTGCGGTTGTCGTAGAGGAACCGGAAGGTCTTCGCAGACTTCGGATAGTGGATGTGCGAGATCAGATCCGGCGTCTTCGGGTTCGCGTAGAAGAACTGTGTGATGTTCTCGTGGTCGTCGTTCCATGCTACCAGTCGGCCACGATCGTCGTAGAAGTACCATATCTGGAACTTCTTGTGCTCGGAGGCGTGGATCAGTTGACCGCGTGAATTGTACCTATGCAAAGCAAAAGTTTCGGTTTTCGTAGCGCAGATTCTAAGAATTGAAAGTATTTGTAACAGTAATAGCGTAGAATAGTGCAAAAAAAACGGAGAGTAGATGATACGCAAACAAACCTGTACTTATGCTCTCCTCTGATCACGACGAATCCTCGGCCATCGTAAGAGTTGAACTCGACGTCGCCATATTGCACGACGCGGTCTCCACTGTCGTACCCCAGCGCGATCTTCTCGTTGTGCTCGGTCACCCCGATCACGTTGCCATTTTCATCGTACGCGTACTGCCAGTTACTCTCCATATCGGCCACTTCCAACACGTGGCCATCGGCGTTGTAAGTTATCTTCTCCATCTTGGTCCATTCCTTCTTCTCCATGGCGTCCTTCCCGATAGACAGCTTCCTCATCTTTATACGACTTCGGTTATCGTACTCGAGTTCCATACGGAACACGTCCAACGCCCGGATGTTCATCAAAACCGTCTTAACCCGACCGTGCTCGTCGAAGTCGGTGAGCGTGAAGAATTGCTTGCTGCTGTCCTGTATGACGGATCTGTTGAACAGGTTCCTGTATATCCTGAGATCCCCCACGCCCTCCAGTTTCCCCAGATTTTGATTGTACTTCAATCGCAATTGTGGAAGCTGTTTGCCGTTAATATCGACTTCGATTCCGGATATCCTGGCGTTTCCATCGTACTGGTAACGATAACGCGCATTGTCCAAGCCACTCTTGCTACCAAACTTGATCTTTTCGTCCTTGACGATCCCAGCGTGGTATTTGTACTCGACGCGCATCTCGAAGTTCGGCTCGTTTATGTCGATGCTGTGGATCAAGCTGGAGGTTTCTTGGTACGTGTAGTGGATCGATGATAGTCCTGCACAGATAAAATTTGTTAGAAAATTTTCAAATTACAACGTTTTTCAAATCAGCGCGCGAGAATTGTCGAATCGTGACAGATAGGTGACATTGGTTACCAGCAAGAGTAGTCTCCAATTTTCCAGTATGGTCGTAGACGTACGCAACCTTGCCGCTCTGATGAGGATACACCTTAGCCAAGATCTGTCCGTCGTCGTTGTACAATATCTCGTACGGATGCCTGTTCATCGGTGAATAATACTGGTATTTGTAAAATCCTAGAGAGGTCTGCAACGAGAAGGCGTGAATGTGTCCCCTGGGAGTGGTCAACGACTGTAGGGCCCCAGCGTCGTCGTACTGCAGCAAGTAGTCGCTTCCCCTTGGCGTGGTCACTTTCAATGGAAGACTGCTGAACATGTCCTTGAACGCGTACACCATCGCTGTACCATCGCTGTACTTGATCTCGTACAGTCTTCCGGCTCTGTCGAAACCGTAGGTTTCGCTGATATTTCCCCACCTCCAACTGGTTAGCCTGCTGAATCTATCGTACTCGAGTTCCACGCCGGCGAAGATGCCATTCCTCGGACCCCATTTGACCGGTCTTGCTGTTTTGTCGTAGCTGACGTTCAGGAGCTCCACGTCGTCCATGATCACCGCCACGCTGCTGCTTTCTCTATCGTACTCGAGGGACAGCAGAATATCCCCGTTCACGCGAAGCTTCCTGCCAACCTGCGCCACGGATTTGTAGTTGCTCCTGTTCTTATTGCCCTGCTGTTTTCGAAGGAAGTACTTCCATTCGAATCTGTTCGCCAGGTCTCCAGCGATCTCTGTCCTCTGTTTAGCGGGCACTGGGTAGCTTTCGCCCAACAGTGGCTCGATTTCAGCCAGTATGGTGTACGGCACGGTATCCGTGTTGACCGCGTGTGCCCAAGGTGTGATGTGACCCACAGAACCATCTGGAAGCACGGTCGTTCTGTGTTCAGCCTCTCCGATCCTCGTGACGACCGAAGACCCTTTGATCAGCATCGAGATGGGCTTCCTGCTGTTCTGTCCGACTTTCACGACGGCTCCCTTCAGACTCAAATCGAAGGTCAGACTGATGACCTTGCCCGTCGGCGTCACCGCGGTGGTTAGCCTTCCGAATTCATCGTAATTGTAAACGTAACTTCTGCCCGTGCTGTCCAACTTGGTCTTCAACAGACCAGTCGGCCCGTGGTAATCGAACGTGACGTTGTAATTGTCTGGCGTGCTCAATTCCTGCAACATCTTCATCCTGGACATCCTGAGCCTGCACTTTTGGCCCTTGGTGTTCTCAATCGAATTCACCTGACTGCTGTAGTCTCTCAAGAGGAACACCTTGTTACCAGCCGCATCCGTGATCGTGCTAAGCTTCCCGTTGCTGGTGTTCACGTTGTACGTGAACTGATAAACCGTCTCCCCCGTGAGGATGTTCTTCGTGGCCACGTGCTGACCGAATCTGTTGAACACGTAGATCTCTTGCGTGTCCGGCGAGTAGATCTCGTATTCCCTGGCACCGCTGGCGTCGGGGATGCTCGCCATTACGGATCGAATCCTATAGTTCGCCTGGTCACCAATGTGGACCACGCCGTCTGGGGACACGGCTACCGCGGATATCGTGTTGAATTTAGACGTGGAGGCGAGGTAATGGTCGGCGTCGAAGCAATCGCAGCCGCGTTCCAAGCAGTTGCACTTGGATTCCGCTCCTGCGTACGGAGTGATCTTGCCATCGGTCCCGATCATTCGCACTCGATTGATCCTCTGCGAGTCGCTCTCCGCAATGTACAGGTTCCCAGACGGGCCGAACGCGATGCTCTGAGGCATCACCAGCGTGGCGTGGGTCGCGAGCTCCGTGTCGAACGAGGAGGACGGCGAGGCGCAGTGAAGCGGACGTCCAGCGACCACCTTGACGCGCCCATCCGCGGCCAGCTGGAGCACCATGTGGTCGTCGATCATGTGCAACGAGTTGTCCAAGGGGTTGATCGCCAATTCTGTTGGCCAACGAAGATGAACCTCCTCCACGTTCAGAGTGCCCTCGCAAGGGATAGGTTTCCAGTGCGACTTGTGCATATGGTTGCCAATCACTGTCGTGATGATGCCATCCCTGTCGACCATCCTGATGTTCGTCCCGTCCGCGAAATAGAGCACGTTGTCGGCGGATACGGCCACTCCTTTAGGATACGCGAGTTTCGCGTCCCTGGCGAGGGCGCCATCGCCGCAATGAGCTTCGTCGCCTGGAAGACACCGTTCTCCAGAGCCAACTACCGTCTCCCAGTTGTGGTCGGGGTCGGAGTAGTCGTTGGTGTCGCGAACACGGATGATTTGATGGGATTCTGGGTCGGAGATGTACAGAGAGCCGTCCAATGGGCTGAGGGCTATGTGGTAGCGGTAGGAGACCCTTGTTGCACTGAAAAAGGGATTCGTAAATAGGTACGCGTTGTATAAAAGCAACTGTAACAGAGAAATGTAAAATTCCAATCGAGACTTACTTGAGTCGAACGATGGTCTTAACGACGCCATCGACCAGGATCTTTCTGACCAGGTTGAAATCTCCCACGAAGATGGAACCATCCGAGGAAGTGGCAAGAGCTACCGGTGCAAGGAGTCTCTGCTTGGAGGCCTGTCCGTCGCAGTCGTAACACTCCAACGGTCTCTGGTGACCATCTCCCATGGTCGTCAGGATAACTCTTGGCTTCTGCTTCAGATAGATATTCGAGCCGTCTCCTTTCTGCAGGATACCTTCGTGGAAGTTGTACCTATGATGGATGTCCAAGTTCCATCCGCCCACTTCCGAGATGGACATATCGTGACCGCTCAGTTTCGTCGTCTGCACGTCCCAGATGATGTCTTTGCAGTCGCTGTACTCGTATCCCACCTTGACCATGGCCGTGGTGACACCGTAGACTCGTTGCCTGTAAACGTTCAGTCGGTTCCACGCGTACGTGAACTTTATCACTGGGTCCGCCTCGAACGTCTTCTCGAACAGAATGCCCTCGATGGTGATCCTCAGATGGATCAGATTAAGGGTCGGTGGTATGTTTGCCGGTGTCAATTGCAGTTGTATCGTGGACAGATAGCCAGCAGCTCTCGAGCTGTGATAAACGAGGTTCAACCCGGTGCCGGGTATTTGCAGGCTTTCTTGTATGACCTGGGACTCGGCCAAAATGGCGCTCTTGTCCGGACAGGCACCTTGGAAACCGTGCTTCCACGTAGCTAGAACCACAGGCTTCATCTGATCGTAGTCGTGGGCAGCGCACGCGTGCGGTATGTGGGCTGGTTGCTTCTCTTCGCCCGGGTTCATCACTATCTTGTCGATTATCACAACCTGCGAGCAGGAAAGCGTTCCTCGTGATACCACAATATATCGTCCAGAGTTGGATTAAGAATTGTGCTAACTGAAAATTTATTAGCAGAATAACTATTCTTGGAAAGTATAACCGGGCTCGTACGTTTAAATATTGTGTTAAGTGGAAGGACATCGGAACATGCACGTATGCAGCGTATGATAAGCAATTGCAAATCCTTTCCACTTGGGGGCGGCAATTAAACCTTATCTCCGGCATAATTCACGTTGATCATGTTTGAATCTTAATTCGCGGCGTGAGTGCGACTGGGCGTTATTACGCGAGAGATTAAATTTGTCTGGGAATTTGCATTTTCAAAAAAGTAAGCCAAGGTACTAAATAAGAGCGATCCTTTCCCGGGATACAGCCTGAATTTATTATAGTCGAAGCTTTCTTTAGCGTCGAGGACGGATAATTTTACCTCGTTCCATGGGACGAAGACGATGTGGCTTTGCGGTTTGAAGGGCGACCTGCCGAACTGCAGGGTGACCGCACCGCCGCCGTTCACTAGGAGATCGAACCAGCCGTCGTCTCTTGTCAGGGTGAAACCTTCCAGGGGCGTGCTGGTGCTGACTCGCACCCCCACAAGACCGTTGCCAAGATGCGTGACAACGCGGCCACGGACTACGGCCGATCGGCTGTCAGGAAATAACAACGTTAACGATCCGCTGGCTGTCGGTCGTGTCAACTAACGTGATTACTTTCTTTTTTCCACTGTGCACCGTGGCACGCTAACAACAAGGCAACTGCTATCATCTAATCTAATTTCAACCTCTACGACAATATCACTCTTCGTACGTTTTATCAGTCTTTTTCTTAAAAAAAAAAAAAAAAAAAAATAAACAGAATAGATGTTCCAAATAATAAAACGCAAACGTACTGTCACGATGGATAACGAGAAATCGAGCAATTGTCGAGCAAGTAGGCATTGAGCTTTACGCTCGTCCGAGGTGACAGTACTTTCTCGTGTGAGTTCTTGGCACTCCGTGCGTGTACGTAACGGACCATGTCTCAGAATCAAACTCGAACTCGCGGGAAAATTCATTGATCGCGACTTCAGTCTCATCAACGTTGCTTTTCAGTGCTAAAGAGGTCGTTGGTCAAGAGGAGCGTGTTTACTTCGATGGCTGATCAATTAATGCTGCTCGTGTTAATTGGAAGCTTCGTATACTAGTCACGAGTTCGTGATTTCGAACTAATTTCTCATCGCACGCAAAGATACTAAAACTAGAAAAACAATGTACACGATAAAAATTCCAAAAATGTTCCCCTCAAAAGTTTTTCCTCGAACTATCGGAATAAAAGAAAAAAATAGTACTCGGTTCGCATCATCCGTTGGTATCGAAACGTGACATCGCGATCCATCGACGTCTCGTTGGCACTGAAGAAGCGTCGGTCGAACTGCTAATAATACATATATATACATACACATATACACGAGTAACACAAAGTCAGAAGCTCAACTTAAAAGGCACGAAAGACAACGTAGGAATAATAAGGTAACCAAACCATGCAACGAGAAAGAGATTCGAACAATGATGAGAAGAGGACGTGGGGTTGGTGTTGTGAGCTTTCGTTTATTTCATCTTTTTTTTTTTTTTTTCATTTTCGTTTGGTCAGTCGCTCGCACCGCGTTCCAATCTTCGACGGAGATCCTTCCGCGGCTTTCGCGATGGCGGAAGAGCCGCGGGAGAGGCTCCGTTCTCGAAATTCGATGGAACGGCGTGCGGGTGACGTCGATCGGATGCAGGATTTGTATATAGTATTACGTTCATTACACACGGTACCAAATGCACGATAAATATCGTCAAACAGCATCGGCAGCTATTCAACCCGCTTACACTCTACGAACTTTTCATCTTTCACTTAATCTGTTTTTTTTTTTTTCCTCTTTAAGTTTACTTTTCTACTTTTTGCTTTCTTTTCTTCTCTTGTTCGACGTAGTGGCTTTCTTACCTTGTGTTGAAGTGATTCCAGAACATACTGATCGGGCAGCACGGATAAAACAGAGCCGAGTTAAAATGATATGATTAAAGGCAAAACTAGACGGAAGAGATAGTCAGAAACAGAGAAAGATGGCGGATAATTGAAGAAATTAGCTTGGTATAATGTTCTTCGGGTAAGAAAGTGGGAAAATACGGTGGAAAGTTCGTATTCGGACAGATGGAGGTGAATCCTTTACGGAGAGAAGAAAACTGTCAGAATGTTCGAGATACTTTCAGAGAAAAAATTTAGATCGGCGAATGGATCGCTGTGGAACCGACTTGCTGTATCTCTGAGTCTGTGATAATTCGTTCCTTGAATTGGCGTAATGGGCGTAAAAGCTCGAGGCTCGAACATGGAGTCACACATTCACGCAAGCTCCATTCGGGCGGACACGTGATAGATAGAATGCGCGTGAGAATCGTCGATCGCAACGATCGTTGTTCGATCGTGGGCGAAGAGGACAGCGACGTAGCTGAAGAAGTGGGTATAGAATGAAAGTGTGACAGAAGTGGAGAGTACGGACGGGGCGGGGGTTTGGTTTCAGTGCAGGGCACACGCTCGCGCACACGTACGTACAAACATATGTATAAAACTTTTGGGATGTGATTTCACACGGGTCACAACAACGCAGAGAATATATCATGTATCTATGTGTACGTCTTCCTGTGTCTCTTGTATGAAATGACATGTACACCGACGAGGAGAATATATAATATATATGTACGTATATAGAAAGAGGTAGAGCAAAGAGTGTGTGTGTGTGTGTGTGTCTGTGTGTGTGCGTGTGTGTGTATGCATGTGTCTTGTACGGGTCGAGGCAGGCTAAAGATTACTAGGGCCCCTAGGGTTTCGCGCGGCTTTTCATATTCTAAGCGGTCGTCAGCCAATTTAGGCCTGTCGCGTGATCGATCATTCGCGAGATACTAATCTTTCTTACGTTTCACGGACAGGGTGGGGCGCAATATGTTCTTAATAACCTTTAGTCGTCTCGCAAGACATGCATGCTTTCCAGACGTATACGCCACTTGCAAAGACACTACGTATTCATATCGTACAGTGTGATTCGGCCTCGCTTGATCCACTTTCCAAAAATTACCCGCCAACTGTTCGTTGGATCAAAAGTGTTTCTTTTTATAACCGAACACCTTGCGTTTCTCTACGGGAATCAAAAGAGCATTGAAAGTAGAACGAGCAAAGGCATAGCGCGTCTAAAACGAGTGCTCGGTGAGATTATCGCGGCGAACGTACGGTTATCGCGTGACTCGCGAAAAGAGCGCAAATAAAACACAATAATTATAAATACATCCCTCTCGTTTGAGGTTGTGGAATTTTTATAACGAACAGCTAACGAGTAACCATGAGCGATCAAGTTAACTGCATCACCCTGTACACACGTAACACGTTGCGACGACACATTTTGTTCAGTTTCCTGTGTTTTATGCCTTCATGTATCTGTAACCAAGTGTCTGATCCAGCACACGCAAAGAAAAATTCACGTAACATCAAAGTCGGGACGGCACGGACACGGACACGTTCAGGTCGACGAGATTGTGTATCTGTACGATTTGAACCGCGAGTAATACCGTAAACGCGTGTTTTCCATCGCGTTGTAATCGGAATCGATCGGTAAATCGAGACAACGGCCGCGCGTCGATCGAAGGAGGATCGTAACGCGATCGTGCTGGCAATTGTGTAACTCACCTCTCGTTGAAGGTCTCCTGGCGCGCGTAATTCTGCAGGCTGCCCTCGTCGATTAAAAATTTCATCCTCTCGAAGAAGGAGGCGGTGATGGCCGGCGGCTGCTTTCGCAGAAGTATATCGATCGGCTTCGGCGCTGACACGCAAAGCTGGCTGCTACGACATATATGATTCGTGCAACATTCCGGATCCGCGCAATCGATGAGACCGTCTGGAAAGTACATCACGGTAGGCACATTAGAGGGGTTTGTCGGCGAGTACGCTGCGTTGCTGTCTTGGCGTCGCGTTCCTTCGATTGGCGTTCGTTTCGAGTACGTTTCGTTTTTTGCTCCGGGTTCTAGCGGTCGAAGTTAATATTCCAAATGGCTAACGCGCCCACGAGCGAAAGCCCGAGGTGATGTAGGGGCGAAACGCGAAGGGAATCCTATCGAAACTACTCCACTCGTTTTGTACCTTTGTCGTTGTCTCTTCCGTCATTGCAGTTCTGCTCGAGAAGCACGTTGCAGTCCTTGCCATCCCAGCCGTCGTAACACCTGCACTCCCACTGGCCTTTGTTGCTGACTCTGCACTGGCCGTGTCCGGAGCAGGAATTCGGGCAGCCCTCCATCGTGCAATGCTTTCCGTTCCAGCCTGTCACGCACAAGCAGGTACCGTTCTTGCACTGGCCGTGCTCGTTGCATCGTGGATCGCACTGCTTCAAGTTGCACAACTCGCCGGACCATCCTGGCACACAGTCGCAAGCGTTGTCCACGCAATGACCGTGGAGCCCGCAGTCCAAGTCGCACAACTCTGCGAAGAAAGAGGCTAAAGTTATGATACAAGGCGAGTTCGCTCTCTCGTGGACGTTAGTGTCTGCAAGCAACACAGAGGCCAGGAGAAAACAGCGGCTTATGGTTTCGCAAACTCGAACGAGATTAATTTACACGACGGACCGAATCGAGAAGTTAGCAAAGGGTTCGAGGGGGGTGAAAAACGGACAATTCATTTCGCAGACGCGATACCTGGAAACATAAGAAGTAAAGAAGATGTGGTACTAGATTGTATCACGGAAATTCATGTGGAATGCGCCTCTAAGTAATGCTTCTTACCTTTCGAACAGTCGTCGCCAGACCACATAGGCTCGCAGAGACAGGTCTGCGTCTCGAGATCGAAGTTCCCGTGCCCGCTGCAGTCTGGCAGGCATTGCAACGCCTCTTTGTCCATCTGGCTGCAGTCCGCGCCTTTCCAGCCCTTCTTACAGATACAAGTACCGTCCGCGCAGAAACCGTGCCCCGAACAAGTCGGATGAGGGCAGTCCATTTCCTCGCAATACTTTCCTTTGTAACCTCGCACGCAATTGCACTTTCCATTGATGCAGTGGCCGTGTCCATTGCAGTCGGGCACTTCGCACTCGTCGTGTCTCAGCGAGCACTCCTTTCCCTTCCAGCCAGGGTTGCATTGGCATTCTCCGTTAATGTACTCGCCTAAAATGGTGTCGAGTGACTTAATTGTAAAGAGAATAACGCATCGATACGGATCAATGTTGACACAAAAACTTGTCTGGCGCGTCCACACTTACCACGTTGACTGCAAAGCACAGGGCAAACGCTCTCGCTGCAATCTTCGCCGCCAAAGCCAGGATTGCACTGGCAATGCCCCAGCAGGCATTCACCCTTTCCGCTGCACCCGTTCGGGCAATTGTGCGTCATGTCCTCCGCGATAATAGCTGTGAACGACACTTCCTGAGGATCGCCGTCGTCGTTGTACAACGAGAGGAACCAATGACCAGGCTCCATGTAGTGCGTCACCTCCTTCTTGATCGACGGCTGGATGAAAAACCGACAGAACTTAGCGACACCCCGTAAACTCCCCTACCGATTCATTCGCTACAGGTCCACGTGCGAGGGAAAAAAAAAAAAAAAAAAAAATCCTTTCGGAGTGCTCGATCTCCATTCTCCTTTTAACGATCAACGAGTCGCTCCCACGATATCGCAACGGGCAAGAAAAAGATGATAAAATACAAATCTTCCTAAAGACGTCGTCGCGATGGAGCGGAGACTCGATTCATTGGACTCTCAACGAATCTACCGTAGGAAAAAGAAAAGAAAAATAGGGCAGTGGCACATACAATGACACTAACATGGGACGCCCGAGTGGTCCTCGCCTTGAAGCCACTCAGCACCTCCAGGAGATCGTACTGCGTGTGCGTGGGAAGCGCGTTCCTCCTGGCGTAGACGCCGATGCTTGCGCCGCGAGGGATGTTGTAGTCGAACCGCACGTACGCGGCTTCCGACTGGTAGAACTGCATGTTCCAATAACTGTACGGTGGGATTTGCTTGCTGAGCTTCTGTCCAAGGCTCACTTGGGCGAAAGTCGTGCCGTCAGGTGGGAAAGACCTGGCGGGGAATGTTCTCGCACCTGGGTAATCAGAGACAGGGAACGTGAGCGTGGCTCTTTTCATGCTCGCGTCGAGTCAGTCTTCTGTCGGGCAACGACTATCGAGATAATAAGAAAATACGAATCGATCGACGTTCGATCACCGTCATTCGAGATCGCGTCCCTTTACCCGTCAGAAAACTGATATTTTGCTTAAATACAAAGCGTAAAGGATATATAAAAAAATTGCGTTGCTTTGTATACTTAGCTAGGCTTGCGCATCAGCGAATTTCGTGGCAACCCTTATCGACTAATCTCTAACTGTCGCACGAGTAATTCTAATAGAACCAATCAACTTTCTTTTTCGCTAGATGTGTGAAAAAAAAAAAAGGGAAAAATAAATAGTTGGTCCTTATTCGGGACTCTTCTCGTCACAGTTCCCCAGCGCAATACTATCGCCAACATTGTCTTTCTTTCTCTTTAATATTCGCAACGACTCCGTGCGAGTGCTGATTAGAAAATACCTCGGTTACGTAGCCTGCGTGTTACGCCACGATGCACCATCACCATATCACAATGCTACGCAAACTTCTCTACGTTCTAACCGCTACCAATGTTCAAACACGCCACAGCGAACGTTCTACAGGCAAACGAAGTTCGTGAGCGCGATAAGTAACGCTACTTCACGGATAGCTAACGTGTTGTTTTAATCAGAAGCGAAGCGCAAGCTCGCGTCAGCGGCACGAGATATGAAAACAGTAGCAAAATAGTTATAGAAGAGGAATAAATGTGTGCGTGTGTGCGTGTGTGTACGTGTGGAATGTAGCTTGAAAGATGAAAGCAGAGATTAAAAGGTATCGAGTACGTAAAAAGAGATCGAAGATGAGATCGAGTTAAGAGGCAAATGGTTTAAGAACAATCGTAAACGGGGCCTCACCTTCCAGGATCAGTATAGTGGGTTCTGGGGGTAACGGGGTTGTCCCAGAACACCCTGAAACGGTTGCGCCGCTCGACTCTGTCTCGTAATTCGCGGTGGTCCATTCTATGGAACTGGTGTTCTCTTCGCCGGTCGAGGGATAGGGATCGTGCTCGGTGTCCACGGTCGTTTCGCTCTTTACCGTGTCCTCCGCGGTCACGGAGGGCTCTTTAGCCCCGTCCTGTTCCGTCTGTTTCGCGTCCGGCATCGTTTGCGAGCGATGCTCGTTCGATTCGTCGAGAGAAGGATTCGAGTTCTGCGGTAGCTCTTGATCGAAGCTGGGGATCTCGTCAATCCCTGAAAAGTTATCCCAGTCATCAGAGGACGAGCCCATGCACGGGCAGGTGCATTCGCATGCCCCACCGGTCCAGATCGGGGGCGGCGGTGACGATGGTGGCTGCGGTGGCGGGGGCAGTTGATTATCGTTCTCTTCCGCGATTTTTGCCACGCTTGGGACCGACTCGTTGGGCACTCGGGGCTCGTGCTCGTGCACGCGCACCTGTTCCACGTTCCCGGAGGACGTTTGCCCCTCGTGGTCGTCGCCGTTCGTAGGTATGGAGACAGAAAGCACGTAAAGCGGTTTCGAAGCTGCCGAACCGGAGTCCCCTGAAGCGATGGTGATGTTCACAAGCACTCTATGCGAGGATGTCGATGAAGATGACGAAGATGCCGCCGACTGATGAGATCGATCGACGGGCACTTCGATGATTTTCACTTGTTGCGTCAACGGCGGTGGCGATTTCGTCCCAGCGTTCGATTCCATCGATGGTTCCACGCTGTTCGGGGCGTCGTGCGGCTTCCCGGGCACAGAGTTCGTTCCCATTGATTCCTCGTGCAACTTTCTCTCGAAATTCCGCAGGAACTCCTCGTCGTTCTCCTCTCTAGTGATTATCCGTTGATCGGTCGCCTGGTGCGTCAAGCGAGAGACGTCGTTCGTCTTTAGCTCGTTCCCAAAGGACGCGGAACGATCTCCTTCTTTCTTCGTCGTGGCATCACCGACCACGTCGTACTTCAGCTTCATGATCTCGACCTCGTTCTGGTCGTAATTATAAATCGGTAACGGGTAGTCCCGTTGGAGTTCCTCGGATTTCTCGGAGCTGTTCGCGCGACTCGGCCAGGCGTCCATCTCCGACGAGGAATCCTCCCGGGAGAGTTCTCGCGTTTCCTTTACGACGTCCGAAAAATTGTCGGGAGCGCTGGCATTCTTGCGATCCGGCGGTTCGCTGGCCGCAGTATTTTCACTTTCCACATTCTTACCGCTCGGTTTACTTTCCTCCCTCGTCCAACCTGCGCTCGCGGTCCTCCCCGGCTCCTCCTCGGATTCCGACGAAGCCGCGTCTACGCGCTGCTCGTCTACCAGCACAGGTACAGCTGTCTCAATGAAATCGTTCTCCGTGGTGCCAATGGTACTTACTCGTCTCGTGGATTCGCTGACGTTCGCGACGAGATCGTCGTACTCTGTGAGGATCGCGGGGAACGTTGTCTCGCTAGCGTTTAGAGTGCTCTCTGGCGGCTCTACGATCTCCTCTACGCTTTCCTCTAGATTCGTTTCTACACGCTCTACGCTACCAGCACTGCCACTACTCTCCCCACGATCGGTTGAATTTTTTATCGCATCGACCATCGATTCGATTCTCTCACCGACGCTGCCCTGGAACTTGTCCGGCTCCGCGTCTACCGGAGACGCCGGTTCTTCGGGGCTGGTGTAAGCCCCGGGGACGTCCGAAGTTTCGCTAGCTCGTACGTTATCCGTGCTCGAATAGTCCGGCTCGGTAAACTCGCCGATCGAGACTTCGGTAACACGATTCTCCGCGGTAATCGGATCGGTTGCGGGCAAAGAGATCGAATCCTGCTGGTGCGACACGGATTCCGTGCCACCGTTCCGCGTTCGTGTCTCTAAAGGCCGGTCAGCCGGTTCGTTAAGTGAAACGGAAGGGGAGTACGAAGAAGAGGTGTGCGAACGATCGCTAGCAGCGGGGTCAACAGAGGCGACAGAGACAGAGGACTGGGAGGCGAGGTCGATAGCAGCGACAATGGTACCAGACGACGGACGATCGCGTGAATTGTTAATGACAGTCGAAGAGTCAGAGACGTTCAGGTGAAGCAGCGACTCGTCTGTGGCCGTCGGTCCCGTCGATGGCGACGGGGACCAAGACGCGGCGGACCCGTCCTCGGCCGGCTCATCCGCCCGTTCAGCGCTCGCTCTCGTCCGAGGATCATCCGCATGCTCCGTTTCATGCACAACAACCACACCGCGTGGACGATCCCCGTTGAACTGGCTCGACGACCGCTGCTCGGACCGCGACGCGACGGTCGGCGAGGGCAGCTCGTCGGTCGGTTCACGGGATGCGACAGTTCGGTGCAACGCATGCTGGTTAAACGTGTCCCTACGCTTACGGATGTACACGTGCTCTAACATGCTAGCCGACGGTTTAATACTACCTCCTGAGGGCGCCTGTTGCCTCGTGCGGCCGTTCGCTTGGGACGAGGCCGCGATCGCCGTTGACGAGGTCGTGTTCCCGTCCGTCGACGACGGTTTCGCGTCCGCGTTCTCGTCGACCACCATCGTGCACGTCTTCGCGCCTTGGTTGGAATGGTTCACTACGCTGGAAACTGAAACGTGAGAGAAATGGTTCCTCAGCATCTCCCTTTTACGATGGAAGAGCCAACTACGAATGGAAATCGGGGAACGACTTACCTACGATGTAAGCTAACGCTGCCGTTACGCACAACAGGATCATGAGCAGCATGATTGCGATTAACTTCCAACTGCACCAGTCGACCCGCTTCACGAAATGGCATCGAATGCTTTGTCTCCTCATTGGGATCATCGAGGGCGCGTGGCCGTAGGGTAAAGATACTCTGAAATCAACCGATTGCTCCCGTTTCACTTTTTCCCCCAACTCTTTAACGACCCATCAGCCAGCGTCGATTGATAAAAGCAGGCCAACGAGTCGAGGAATCTTTTATTCGCGCTCCTCCACCCATCTGAATCAATTCCATTTAACCGTTTAACGGTTATCTTCGTCCCGTCGCGTAAACATCAATCGCGTACCTTAAACTCCACCCCCGTCGCGAACGTACACGTCCGCCAACCCTTTTAACGTCCCTCAGCAGATCCCCGCGCGTGTCTTTCCAGTCACGTCGTGAACTCGATTATAAAATTACCCTTTACGATTTCTCTCTGTTTCAACGACGGGGATGGACGGCTGCGGGGGTAGGCAGGGGTTGGATATATAACCAGGGGCGGTCGTAAAGTGGTGCCAGCGCGATTCCCCGCCGTCTCTGAACGGTGATTTCAAAGGGGACGGGACGTCGCCGGTTCGCGTCGTTTGATACGCGGGCAAATATATTTGTGCTCGTCGCGTGCTCTCGCGCAAAAGCATCAGCCCCGGTCCTGGAGTATGTTTATGTTGAACGTCGCGGGCTCGCGCCCGCTTCCAAGTAACTCAGAAACGTCTAACAAAAATATTTAAACGGGACGCGGACCCGGGTTCCCGTGCACCGAGAGAGGCTGCCTGTTTGCTTACGTTGCATCACGCGATAATGGAAAACGAAAGCCAGACGTGCACCGTCCTTGCCCTCCCGCCCTTTCGCGCTCCACCGTCGAAAATCACGCGAATTCCTTTCACCGTGCTTTTTTCGCCTCCCCCACCCGCCCGTCCTCGGGGCACCGATCCAGTTAATTCCAGGGGTTTAAATATTTGACGTACGAATTAAGACCGGTCGGGCGAATTGAAAGCCTCCGGGAAAGAACGGATGTTAGTATTTTTTCCGTTTCAAACGCGGGGTTCAACGATCTTTTATACGGTGGTCGCGGAGGGTTCAAATGGACAGTCGTTTTAGCCTGATATTTTCGTCTCGAATCGAGGGTATTCTGAACAACCTGGAGGCGCGTTACTTTTGAAACGAATCACGCGACGTCACGGAGGATGAGACGCTTTCCAACAAATTCCAATTCCAGCAACGAAATTTGTCAGCCCCTCGTTCGCAGCGCTGTCACAATGACTGTGACGAGTCGAAACTGTGTCCACTCTTAGTCGATGCAGGGGAAAACATTTCCACGAAAACAGGAACCCCGCTGCGTCGAAGTTTATGACCGTTTAGCAAATTTCGAGTGCGCGCTCGAGGGTCCCCGCTGTCGAGGCCACTCCGCGGTACCAAGGAACACGATTTTCCACGGTGTCACGTGCACAAAAACCGTTCCCCAAACGGATGACGTTTCGTCTTCGAGAGTTCGCTCATTGTGCGACACCGTCTGAATAGATGATTCAGAAGAAGAGGTCGCGTCGCCACGGTTCGTTCGTCCCGATCCAAGCTAGCTCGTTTCCGAAATTTCCACGACTTGTTACCTTTTCTTTCTCTCTTACACGTCGTGTCGTTCACCTTTTGTGAACAGTTTCGCGCGAAACTGTGGGGGCGAAAAATATTTGCAGCAACGGCGATAGGAGCTGGAAAATGAAATAGGCTTACCTGTCCATGTTGTTCTGCAGCTCGACCTTTATTGGACTGTTCCCCGTGGGCTGATTCTTGTTGTTGTACTCATTCTTCGGTATCTCTGCGAAAAGAGAGAGAACAGAACGATAGAGACAATTTGTTGCGCGGCGGATCGACAAAATTTCTCGTGGGAAACGCTGGCCTACTTTTCCGCTGGCTGGACTTTTGTACGGGTTTCATCCCCCCGTTTCGCCTCGTGTAATATCTGCGCGTTTTCCCTGGCTGCGAAGCCACCACGCGCCAGCCCCTATTGGTGTCTTCACGCGGAATATTTTATCGGTCTGCTCGGTGGAAACGGGCGATAATTTAAGAACGCGCGATCCGACCTTCGAAAATTTCCTTACGAATTTCCATTCTTAGATTACGCGCACCCGCAGTCCATCGATCGATGATCGAAGCCTTTAACTAGCTCGCGAAACCGATTATAACTGCGAAACCACTTCGAAGCGTTTAATACTCGATAATTATTCACGGGCGCAACATACTCGTTAAGCAAAAGCTCGCACCCCTTCAATTTCGACGGATAGAAGCGTTCAGAGTGATCCTCGATACTTCTGACAGTGTAATTGCACCCTCCTCGCCAGCTGGATGTATTTATTACAGATTTCTAATTACCCAAGGTACGCGTAATTAGGGAGGACACGAAACGTGGGCGGAGCTGGTGGAAAAAATTAGTCGTAAACATGCTTCGTTCCTTTTAACGAAAACGCGATATATTATATCTATAATAACTCAGATCGAAATTGATAGTTGGAAGAAAAACATTAGAAATCGAGACGTTGCTGTCGATAATACCTCGAAACTTCTCTCGGTTTCCAAGAAGATTTAAAAGTTATCGCAACGTTCGCGTTAGTAGAATGCAGATGCAAGCATCCAAGCTTTTTTACTTTTAGTGTTCGCCACTCTTTCCTCTCTTTTATCCGTTCCACGATACGGCGGATAGAGTAGCGTTTTGCGATGCCAGACGCGACGCCCTTTTCTTTTCACCGTGTTCTCCGCGATACACACGAAGACGGAGGCGAAAGAGGAAGGAGCGAGAGGGCGAAGCCGAGGCTCGTGTTGAATCGATAAGTACATGATTCATCGTGGTTTCGGTTTGAATTTCAAGCGGGCAGACCGCAAGGTGTATAAGGAAAACTGAACACCTTCGAAACACCGCATGATCGTCCCCGTGTAATCGATGGCGGTTTTTCTACCGGGCCACTCATCGGCTACGGGCCTTTCTTTCGACCGTGTAATTGAAAACGGCGCTGTATAATGAATACTGATACCGAGCGAGCGATTGTCTTTAAACGGTTCGCTTTTCTGCTCACGTTTTGGTGCGTGTCTCGCTGTGAATATGGCTGTTCGAAGCGGGCGATAGTAATTTATGTGGCGAAAATGGATGGAACGAGACTTTACGCGGCCAAGGGAAGTAAACTCCCTTCGCAGGACAAATAAATGGACAACGTTAACAATATCCAGCCGTCGAGCTGTTTGCGATTACTAAATACATTATTACTGGCCGTGCCTCTCAATAACTGGCTAACGAATAATGAAAATTGTTTGACAAACGATTAATTAAACCTCTGTGTTTACCGCTGTTCCATAAAACGGAACCTGCACGGAGTTATGCAATTTGTATTAAATATTTAACTCCGACTACCCATAAAATGGGAAGATGCTTTCCAAATAAGATCGCCAAAATATTCGCGAATTAAATACAAATATCGTTCGTGAAAATTTGAACAGCGAGTATAACGCAAAATGTAAATTCGATATATCGCGGAATAAAGTGGTACAAATATTTTCCCTGCTGAAAATTTCTCGGAATTTCGATCCCCGTATCGTAGGGCAAATATCGATAGTTTCCGGCCTCTCTGAACACCAAAAGTCGCCCAGGATTAAATAGCATCCGTCTGGTCAGTCATTAAAAGCAATTCCGACACGCCAACCCCTTGGACGCATCCCCTTCTATCCTGTTCCTCGCATTAGGCGCCGTCTCGTGCCGATAACTATGGAAAAAGGACGAGAAAAACGAACGAGTTCAGGATAGACGTAATCACAGATATCTGCCTAAATGCCATAATCATCGGATTTTGGGGTCCGAACCTGCAATTAGCGGCGTTCGGTCTGACTTTAGCGGACCTTCGTCTTCCCACGCTCTGATTCCATGGCTCACGACGTATACCTAGCACTCAGGGTGAAGGGTGAACCAGCGAATTCTCTCGTCGAGGCAAGACAAAGGGCTACGAGGAACATTCGAATTCGATCCTTTTACCTGTTTCCATTAAAAAATCGACAAGAGAGGAAGGATCTTGCGGTTTCCAGCGGAAATTGCGTTCATTTTTAGACACCGTTCCTATGGTAGGCCATGCTAGTTTTGTAATTAGCCACGAGCTTGATGTTATTTTCTAATTTTTAGAAAGAAAAGTATTCAAGGTTATAATTCGAAACAATATTTATTCGTTGTCAGAAAATAGATTGGAAGATCTGCACCGAGTCCACGCACAAAGCGGACCCACGCTAAGTACAAAGTTCGCCACCCAACCGTTCGAAAAGATGAATGACCATAGAATTTCGCGAACACCCTCGCGCCAGGTTCGAAGAATCCAGAAAATTCAGCACCGCCACCGCGCGAGGGTGCAACAAAAGTTAGCAGAAGACTGGTGTGGCTGCGTCGATGGCCAGGCCCAAGCAGAAAAGGACGACGGAGTCGCAGGAAGCATAGGCGGGGTCTGAAGTATTCTGCGGAAGGTCATAAGCGTCAGCCAGTGTCATAACCGGGGGTCAATAAGTCGAGAGATCATAAATCACCGTTCGAATCGTGTCACGGTCTCGAAACGCCGACAGGGTTTCGCGTGAAAGGAACGTTCGGGTATACAGATGGCTAAGAGACTCCTGGCGCCTGGACAGGCCACGAACCGTGGTAAATTTCGAGTCCTCTAGGCAAGGAACCGACGAAGAAAAGACTCGTACACCGCGCGTTCTTCGAGGCCCTTGTGTTCGTCGCTTTTTCCAGCGGTGCACTCGAAGCGTCGAGCAGCTTGGGTTGCGCCGTTGTTTTCCCTACAGTCGATACCCGCGCCGCCTAAAGCTTCTCGAAAAATCCCTGTTCCACGGGGTGCGCTTTTCTTCTCTCGAGTGCATCGACTGCTGGCACGCTTGGCTCATCCGGAGCATTTTACGGGTTATCGTTCCTGGCAAATTCAAGTGCCTCGGTGGGCCCTCGAGAGAGTCGTTTCACGAGTCCCTCGGGGTGGTTTCTCGGTTATCAGCTTTCGCGTTCGACGGAAGGTTTATTGTGCGAGAACGATCGGTTTCTTGTAAAATAGGCTGGAAAATTTTAGGCTTCCGCTAGGGTTGGGAGCGCGCTATGAAAAGACTATTCTTCCTTTCCTCTTTTTAGACGGGAGAAGCTTTTCTGCTGGCAGAGCGCACCCTTCGAATCGCACGATTGATTATCGCTTACGAGGGACTCGACGTCACGCGATCCCTTTAATTTTATTGCCGACTCCAGCGTGCATCACAAGAGACTCGATCTCGAGAACAAACTCTACTTGCCTCGCGGAGATAAACAGAGGGCGAATCCTTATCCAGCATTTTTCTGGTAAATAATCGAGGCAAATCCTTGAGGAAAGCTTCTCTGAACACTCGAGATACCGTCGAATTTTCCTCGAAGCCAGCCCAGAATCCTGGCTGGCCGATAAGATAGCAAGCCAAAAGTAGACTCGGTCTTGGGAAATTATCGCAACCCCCGCCCACCGTTGGTTACAGCCGATTACAGCTGTGTGCTACCCTCGTCAGAGACGTCACTCACCTCCCCTCATCACGGTTAAGCCTTCTTATTACGGTCCTAGATGAAACACTGTCCGCGTTATCGGCGGGCACACCTCCTCCAAACTCTGGCGACTTTCCTTCCAGGAATCGTTTTTCCCATCGCGTTCGCTCGTCAAGGCTCCTGAAGCCATCGTTTCGCCCGCTAGCTGGTCTTCTCCGGAACGCTTTTCAACCCGATATCCCCCCCCCCCCTCCCTCCCTCGTTTTTGTCGGCAAATAATCGATCTTTAGATAAACGAACGCGAACCTCGCACCGATCACGACATTTTTCCAGGATTTCCGTGAGTTTTCCCAGGACGGTATCGCGTCTGTTAAAAGTGTTTGACGGACAAATATCCAGAGTGCAAGATTGACCGCTTAAGACGAGACAACAGATAAGTATTCTGTTTGGTACGTATATATGTCCCTCGAGTTTGCGCTAGATAAACGCTTTTGCGTCCCCGTGTTTGTAGGAGGATAGGTCACGGCAGCGGTTCGTCGTCTCCAACGAAGATTGTATCCTCGAGTATCTAGAAATTCGATCGTCGAGCAAGGGCTGTTCCCTCTTTTCTATACGAGGAGCATTTCTGTTTAATTCGAAAATATTAGCGATACCCGCAGAATTTCTTCGAAAGTATTTCCAGCTAACCGATAGGAACTAATCTGTTGTTCTGACAAACAATTACTCGGTGTTCACCGCATTGCTATCGGCTCTTCCGGTTGTAGCGCACGTAGGTCAGCGACACAGAAAATAGGGGCACGTATGCGCAGACAGACGCGACGTTCGACGTTGAAGGGTTAATAAGCTTAAGCAGTTATCGAGCACCGTCGCAGCGCTGATCGAGCAGAGTGCCTCTCGTCCCGCGTCTTCGACGCAACCCGTTTTCCGCCCCGCGAATCACCGCCTAAGCAACCTCGAATCTATGTACTCACTTGGTACATTGTAGAAGCTGCCGGATGTGGCGCGTACGAGACAGGACGGCTGGATGTCAGGATCACGCTCGTGATCGCTGACTGCGTGACTGGCTGGCAATCTTCCGTTGATGCGACTCATTGTAGGGTTACGGGGTGGTACATCGGGCGGGCCCCGCGGCGCTGAACTGTCCAACAAACACCCTGCAACGGGCAACGAAAGGGTATGCGTTAATTCAGTGCTGTCGTTAATACGGAGCATCGAGATCTCTTTTCGTCGAACATTTGACATTCCATAGAAATTCGCAGAGCACCACGCGCACTCCGTTTAAACAATCCCAATATCCGACATACCCCAGCAGACCTAATTACTCATCACGTAATTTCCCAAGCATAAATTATTAATACCAACCCCAATTACTCAACCCCTTCGCTCCCATTTCGTCGGGCAAACCGCGTTACCGGAACACCGTGTACCGCACTGGCTGCGCTATTAACGCAACGTACGAAGTAAACGGACGAAAGTAAATGGGTCGGAGCCGGTGGTAAAAATAACGTTGCGGTCGAGATTACAAGAACCTAGGCCCGGGGTCTTCTTCGGGAGTAGGCACGGCGACGAACAATGCCTACGCGTAATCCTGGGCAGGTGGCCAGGCGGTTTTCATCGAGGCGAAAGGGTTGAGCCGATCTCGCGATTAGGCACGTTTCACACGGCCAGACATTCGCCGCTGGTACAGGGATTACACGACGAGGGGGAGGCTGACCCAGAATCGCGGACGTTCTCTCCTCTGCGCAACGGTGCGAAATGAAAATTTTCGGAGCCAGCCGAGCTTTGTCGCGCGATACCCTCTGCCTGGTATAACAATGTCACAGGCTCTTTTTTATTCTCTCTCTCTCTCTCTCTCTCTCTCTGTCTCTATAACCCCTGCTTTTGGGGGAAAAAACGAGCACCCATAACGGAAGACGTATTAGCTTATTTTTTACGAGCCGCTGCGTCGAGAGTCTTTGTTGAATTTCCGTAACAATTTTTCAGCCTCGACTCCGGAGGTAGCAATATGCCAGATTGATGCCCTTGCGCGAATGAAATTTCGGCTGAAACGCGATATATCCGGCTTCGAAATGGCGCTGGTATTTTTTGGCAAGAGTACGATGGTCGTTTTCGACGTACTACGTTCTTCGACGCAAGTAACTTCCTACGAATCAATGAATTAGTACAGTTTTCGTCAAAGATTCAAGTATAAACGGAAGTAAGCTTGGTTCCTCGCGAGGCCATTGCAGGCGCGGTTAAGAATCGAAACAGATATTCCATATCGAAATGTACGGTTGAATTTAGTGGGAACGTGCGAATCGAATAGTGGATCGACATGTTCATTTGTAGATAGATTTTCTCTAAAGTCGACGCTCGAGTCGATTCTAAACCCTCTCGGATTCAGAGCACCCCGAGCCGGTCCCCTCTCTCTTTTCTCATTGTATCGAGCACAATCTGAAATGCCTAACAGACCGAGCTCTCCCGGATAGGGTGACCCGTCCGAGAAACTCGAGCCGCGCTCTTTTTACGTTCTCTATTAGCCAATGAACTGGATCCTCTCGAGGCCTTTTTTACGCCTCTAAAGAACGTCCTTCTGACATTCGATCGACTGGTAACGCAACAGGAAGTAGAGGAACGCGGGCGAATAAAGAACCAGGCGGAGAAGTGCTGCGCGGTGCGAGCGAGGAGGAAGGAAAGAAAGAGGAAGAAAGGGACACCAATAAGACAGAAGCATGATAAAAGAAGGGAGATGGCGGGGAGACAGAGGATGTTGAAAAAGTTTCACTTCTGTACGACGACAAAGAGTTTCCCAATCTTCATCTAATCGTTCGCCTTTCAATTCTTCCTTTCCACCATCGTCGGACGTTCGTGGCGAATTTCGATTCGAGGTTCGCGCGACTTCATACCCTTCGCGTAGACGCTTCAGCCAAGAGCACTCGACCCTTTTACGAGCGAACTTTCTCAGTTTCGACATTTTCCCTCGGATGTGCCGCCATTTCGCGTCACCAGTGGCGTGCCTCGGTTCGCCAAAGAGGTCCGGACATGTAAATTGCCGTGGCACACGCGTAAAACGGGAAGGGTGGGTATAACGAGCGAGATTGGTGGATGATGGTCGTCGTTTGGTCGATATCGGTGACGATAATACTTTAATCGAGACGATTTCAACGGAGACACAATCTTTGCTCGTAACGTTTAGTCGTATTCGACTATTTTACAGACATTCGCCCGCAGTTCGCCCACAGTTAACTAAAAAAATTCCCAAGAACCCAACGAGCACTTCGAATGACCCAACACTTTCATCCCCCCCCGGGAACAAAGCAAACGCTGGCGCCATTACTCGCGCGGCGCTCGTCAGCTCGACGAGGAATCAACTGAATAACCTCGCTGGTACAATCGATCCAGAGAGATTTCAGTGACGAAATCTACAAGAGCCGCGGCACAATCGACACAGGGCGGCGTAACATTGCGCCCAAGTGTCGCTAAAGGAAGCAGAAGTAGAAGAACTGTGTCTCGAGGTTCATTCTCACCGAGCCATCGAAGCGGAAGGCTCCGCGCTGCACGTCGTTATTCTTCCTAATAGATCGGCGGGAGTAGTCATTGTGTCGGTCGTTACACGGCCGATCCTTTCTTCTCCATTCGTCGCCGATCGGCGGGCGCGGCCCGTCAAAGGGAGGAAAAGAGCAACGCCGGAGACGGAGGGTGGTGAAAGCAGCTCGGGACAGAGGAACTCGACAAAAGGACCAGCGCCACGGGGTCAGAGTTGCCTGGGCTACTGTGCTATCCGGTAATCCAGCATCCAGGGTGAGTCTCGCGCTATAGAGAGCTACCAGGAGCCTGGACTAGGTTTCTGAATCGAATTATGCTTGGCTGGCTGGGCCTCCTTTTGGAAGGACCCGTTGCTGGGGATGGGATCAAGCTCGATACGTGCTCACGAATAGGAGTCAATCTTAAAGCAAATATTTCGCTGCCCCTCGATCAATCTCTCGAATCGTAGATACCGATAATTACCGTGTAATTATCGTTCTTCTCTTAAGACTCGTCTCTTAAGACGATGACGATACAAATTATAATAATATAGAAGTAAGTACACGCAAAGCTGTGCGGTGTATTCTCGAACGTAATCATCCGTCTAATTGGCATAGATGCTTGCTGTGCGTATAAGCTCTGTACTCTGTACACAGGGATCAGTACTTCCACTGTGCTTGATCCCATTTCTACCTACGGATCCTCGCTAAGCGTAAACGTCGTCCTGCTGAGGGGCTAGGATGAAAGACAGGGCCCAGTGGTCCCGAGAAAAAGGATTTCGGTGAATGAGTCCAGGCAGGGAGGGTTGTTGTCGCACCGGGCCGCGTAATGGATGCGCGCCCATTGAGAGTGCACGTCAAAACGCGTAACATAATATCGGGACCCTGAACGGGCAAGAGCCCATGTCTAATGGAATTTATTAGAGAACCTACGGACCCACCCCTCGTCGTGGATGTACCTGAAGACGCTTTTCTTCCCTCTCGGCTGCGTGGCGCGCGCGTCTTCGATCGGAATCAAGGGTGCATCCGTCGTTCTGCACGCCACGAATGCTCCCTTTGCTCTCCCTCTTGTTGCCACTCACGATTAGCTGTCGCGTGGAGAAACGTTTTGTGAACGCGTGGAGCGGGGTGCTTCTGATTGCCGTTTTGATTTATGGAGATCGCGTTTCGGGCAAAATGGCGGGTGGTTGCGTTTCAGCTTGGATTTAAGTACAGCGAGTCTCGTACGAGGATTCAATATTTCTACGCAATTCAGAGTGTTGAGAGTATTGTTCCGTATTTTTTTTTCACGTGGACTTGCGAAACAAAAGTTAAACAAAGGAAGCATGATTTTTCATTCAATTGAAAAAACGGCAAACGCGTGCGGTTAAAGATGTCGTCACTGTTCGGCAAAACTCGCGATTTGTCCGAAATTTAAATCCGTAAAATCACAGACCACCGTCAAACAAAGCGCTCGCGAGATCGAATGAATTTTTCCCCCCCAAACACAGTTCCATCGGGACCAGGATGCCTTGACAACGCGCGCTGAAAAATTCCAGAACCAGCGCTGTTTCGCTTCAGTTTAGCCTAGATACGGGACGCAAAGACAAACAACGGGATTGTAAATCGTTATCGTTGTGTTTGAGTTGCTTTAAAAACAGAAAGGAAGGGAGAGAGAGAGAGAGAGAGAGAGAGGGTAGGGGGTGGGGAAGTCACCCTGGCATTCGACGAGGGAGAAGGGTGTATCGCTCGGAACAAAAAAAAAAAGAGAGAAAAAAAAGAACGGTCTCGATGAAATCCCACGAAACGAAATCTACGAGTCGCAGAGGGCGAATTAATTTTTGTACGAAACCGTGGCCCGTGTTAAATCGTTCAGAAGTAAAACGCGACACGGAGGAACATCGTGGCGTAACGTTTACCGTTGGTACAGAGGGGAAAATCGAGCAAACGTTCCGGAGCCCCGGTCACGTATCGCCCGGCCCGAAATCGACGTATTTTGGGGAGCAGAACAGGAGGAAAATGGACAAGGGTTAGTCCCGTGGATCTGGATTAGCTTTCGAACCGTAACGAATTAATACTATATCGAACGGACCCGTTTCGGGGGAAAAATGGGAGTCCGTGCGAGTCCACGTCCGTGCGCAGCCCTGGGAAACCCGCGATTACGGAACGAATGCCAGTAATAGGATAGAGATCACGGTGAAACAATCGCATACGAAATGCGGACCGTGGAATTGCCTATAAAATGTTACGATTTCGATACGTTTTCTCCCTCTCTCTGTTTTTTTTTCTTTTTCTCTTTTTTTTCGTCCATCTTTCAGCCGTACGATCAAATTCTGATGGAGATCTGATATTACAGAACGGGTAAAGATAAAGAACCTGAAGTGAAATATTCGCAAACGCGGTTTACCTTTTAATGGGAGAATAGCGCGGCTTTTTATTACTCCGTGGTAATATTAAATCCGAAACGACGACAAAGTTATTTAGATACTGTTATCCCGCAGCCACTCCGAACGGAGTATCGAACAGTTGGAAAGAGCAACAGCTATAAATAGGGCTTTGTGATCCAACGAGTCTCCTATAATTACCTGCGACTACCTTGCGTCCGCGGAGAAAACAAGATTGCTTTCGATTATACACGAAAGTTCCCTTTCATATTTCAAACGACGTCAGAGGAACGACTGTTCGAAAATGAACCCATCGAATAACGCGAATAGTCTGGCCTGTAAATTTTCGAGGCAACCGATCGAAGTCGATCAAAGTTTCCAACTTCGAAACATCGAAACTTCCCGGATAGTGGGAAGGAAGGGAGCGGAGAGAGGGTGGGGGGGAGGGACCAGGGGTGGTTTGATCGTGGCCGTAAAAAGGCGAAATTGACGTGTTCCGACTGAGAACGTACTTCCGGAAGGCCTTCTGGCGCAGGATGTAATATATATCCTGTCTCGTGCCGAGATAATTATATTCCCGTATATTCGCGCGGGCGTGCGCAGGCCCTCTGTGAAAATATTATCGAAAAGAATGCTTCTGGTCCCTTTATCAGCGAGCGCGACGCGTGTCGAGCTGCTCGCGCGGAAGCGCGTTGGATACGCTGTAATTCAGGTCCCAGATTGCGGGGTTAGAGATGTTCTATTCATCACGGATATCTTGTTCTAGCATCACGCTGTAATTGGACACCCTGGCTTGGATAGATTAATTCTAAAGCGATTTTCTAGTTAATAATAACGAAATTATTATTGCGACGCGAGCTCGCACGTCGTACGCGTGCTGCAACGTTGGTGGGTGTAAAAAAATTTCCTGCGAATATAAAATATCCGGCTGCGTGTATCGAACGCATCGAATGATACATTAATACGATACGTTGTATCGCCATTCGATATTTGTCGACATTTCATCATCGATAATAAAAAACATTGGAATTACTTGAAAGAGAAAATAACAGCGTAATAAATTCAACATTCCGCGTGCCACGTTTTAATGCACACGTTAATAGATTTATTAAAACACGAAAGAAAAAGAACAAACGCGAGGTTTTGTATTGCGTTTTGATAATATCGCAGCGACTCGATTAACATCGTTTATTAATGGCGAGCTGAATAAATTCCGAAAGAAAACGCGTACGTCTACCGCGTTCTAATTCAACATTCATGGAAATCCCGTGGGAGTCCATGGACGAGCGATAATTTATAGGTTGGGCAACGCGTCGGGCATTAGCTGTATCATAATATCGCAAGCACGGTTGATCGGTTAGTATTCCAAAGTCCTCGTGAAAATTCGCCAGCAGCGCGACGCTCGGCTACTATATCAATTTACTCTAATTGAATTGCGTTTTGATTAAATATAACGGGCTGCCTAAAGTGGCGCTATCGAGACGCGCTCGTCCAAGCGAGGCAGCCGCAAAACGAGGAATACGACTTTCTGCCATCGAAATCGATGAGCATCGCGCCGATACGCAGAACCGAAGGTGTTCTGATCGCTCAGCGATCTTCTTTGCGAAAGAGTATTTCAAATTCTCGTTAACATCGAGACGTCGTCGATTCCGTTTCTTATTAATTGCTCTCGAACGCGGACGGAGAGGCGATTTTACCTTCGATCGAACAATCGCGAACGCGCCTCCCGTTGACGAGCGCGTGAAGAAGCGGGGCGCGCGTAAACTTTCATCCCCCGAGTGACCCGGGTGCAAAGTCCTCTCTGTCCGATTCCCCGGTCGACTTGTCGGCGTTGGAGGAGGGAAATCTTGAAAAATGAAAGGGCGTTCTGGCCTGGCGTTGCACGGAAGCGAGGATAGAGGAGTTTCGCGGCGAGGATAAGGGGGTGGGACGGAGGTGGACAACGGAAGGAGGAGAGAGAGAGGGAGAAAGGGAAATAGAGGGACCGTGATGGACGAAACGATTTTAATTGGAAGCCGGAGAGGAGGGAAACGATGGTGGTGGTGGCCTGGCCAAAGCTCGCGGCAGGGCGAGGTGAACCGTGACGGGGCGAGGGAGGGCTGTCGGAGAAAGGTTAGAGGGATGGAAGGGAGGCAATAGCGGCCGCTATGTTGGTGTTCTTTACCCTCGTGCTCGTTCTTCGCTCCCTTTACCCACGGCTACGTACATTTTCGCGCGCGCGTACACGCCCCTCCGCCCGTTATAATATACATGTCTCTATGCGTCTATACGGGGTGTTCCGTGTGCAGTGCCGTCTCTAAGCTTCACGACAGCGAACGTTGCGAAACATTTTTCGTCAGACAGAAGCTGCGTCGCGTCTCAAGCGTCGTTAACATTCGCGGATCGGAATTGTTTATTCGAACGCTTCCCGGTTCTTTTACTTTGGCACGTTGTTGGCATTTTTGTGACGCGTGTAATCAAACTTGCTTCCAGAGAGAGAGAGAGAGAGAGAGAGAGAGAGAGAGAGAGAGAGAGCGAATACAGAAACTTGAATATGACTCAACTTTGTCGAACAAATTTCGTTAGAAAATTGAAGGGTAGTCGCGAAACTTCGCGAGGACACTCTGTACATGGACGGGGAGCAACAACGCTCGCGTACTACACCCCAACACCACCGAGCCGTCTCGTTTTCCCTCGGCTCTCCTGCCCTGGCATTTGCCTTAAACTGCGCAAAATGGCACGGGGGGGTAGGCGGTCGTTTTTTCAGCGGACGAAATGGAAACTCGACGGCTTCGAGAGTGACTTACACAATGCCAGGGGAGGGAAAAAAAAGGGCTTAATTCGTTTCCCATTAGAATTTACGCGCCACGGGAGCAAAGAGAGGCTACGAAACTGCCGTGGGAGAAGGGAAGTCTGAGGGGGTGGCGGCGGAAAGGAAGGCGGGTCGAATCCGTGGCGCGCACCCTTCTTCTTCTTCGTTTCTGGCAGCTATCGGATTTCGCGGGCGAGGAAATACCGCGGAAAATAAAATTAGCTTCGTCGATGTGACGCGGTGCACAGAAGGTGCGTCGATTCGTTCCGTGGGGAGAGATAAAAGGGGGAGAGCTGGCACGGATCGGAGATCACGGGGTTGGCTCCAGGAGGATGCGACTCGCGCGAGGAATCGGGTGAAATCGGGATCGGATTACCGTTTCGTACGTGCTCCGCTGGTTGATGGCACCGCGTAGTCGACAGTCGAGAAACACCATTGTTGTAATCTAGTAAACTCGATCGTTACGAATCGAGGTTACTCCTTCGCTGCCGCGTGTCACGTTGAATAAATCTAGGGAATTCGATTAAGCATTCGTCAAACGCTTCCATCAATATGCGACGATGAAAATCGAAGGGGGATATTTAATATGAACCTTCAATTATTTACTGCGCTGACTATTTTCTTTTGCTACGCCCGTCACATTAATATCCCGAAAAAGTTTAATGAAGCGGAAATCAAATGTTCCCGAGGATATCCGAGGATAGAGATCGAATTTAATCACTGGTGCTCAAGTTTCGACGTAGAAGTAGTCGAATAAAATCGGGAAATCTTCGTTCATAATTAAAGAGGGGCTTCGAAATCTCGTTCGTTATCGAATCGGACGTTTAATTACGCTTAAGCATGCACACAACTTCATACAGCCGCGTCCTGACATTTGTATTATCGTTCGAGAGATTACAGCTATCAGAGTTCAATTGTCGCAAATGTTTCAATCAAGCTCGACGGTAGCAATTACGCGCGATCGTTGGGGCGTAGTTAAAAGTGCGACGCCGGCCATCATCGATCCCCACGGTACTTAACGCGTTAAGTCGTTCATAACCGTTGACTGTGGCGCAAAGGTTGCGCTTAAAACGAGCCGCCGAAAAGATAGCAGAACGCGATCGTAAACCAAGAATTCTTCTCGTGAAATCATCCTCAGAGAACGGATTATCTCTCCGTGGCGGCGCGCGAACGAATCGCTTGTACCGCGCAACAGAACAACCACGAGCGTCGAGCAAGGGGTTGAAGGAGGGACGCGCGTAGAGAAGAGCCGCGTAAACGATTGGCCGCTCGTAATAACTCGCTTAACGAGTCGATAATGCCTGGGGATGAAAAAAATGAGCGTCCGTTCGCTGGAGAGTGTAAGCAAGCGGAGAAGGAGCGAAGGGAAGAGGAGGGAAAAAGAAAAGGGAGAGACTGGGCGCCGCCGCTTGGTAATCGAATGATATATCCTTCCATTCATGCTGGAAAAGCGTTCTCGCCGCGAACGGAACAAGAGCGCGGCAAGAGTCCGCGGGGAAATGGGCCAGGGCTTAATTCGTTTCCCATTAGAATTTATGTGCTGCGGCCGCGAGTCGACCAGGCTCGGAATGAAGCATAGCGAGAAAAAGAGCAGAGAGAGAGAGAGAGAGAGGAAGAAAGAGGGACGAGAGCCACGAGAAAGAGAGATCGATTGATCGAACAGTTTATTATTTAAGAGAAATCCGTGCAGAATTTTATATATTCCCATTCCCGCTAGTATTCGAACATCGGTGGAATTTTCATCTCCAACTTCTGTATTTTCGAGGGACGTGCAACGAAAAAATTTGGTACGTTCGTTGTTGTTTAACAGAGAATCGAGCGGCTTTCTCGAAGGTTTCGATATTGATAATACCGTTCCTGTAATAAAGAAAAGGGGCGGGGAGAGGCAGAGAAGACGAAGGAAAGCGGCACGAAAAGCCGCTCGCTCTTCATGATCGGATCCGTTGAAGCACGCGCGTTCAAGTGGACCTTCAGTCGAGCAGCTTGATAGGACACCGAGCCTGCCTCTTTCTCTGCCTCTCTTTTTGCTTCCCCGCCGCAACTCACACCCCTTTCCTTCGGGATCCAAGCGGCAAGCGGACCGTGGAAAAGCCGTGGAGGCGTCGGCGGTCTCCTCGCGAGGAATTTTTCCAGCGCGCTGGAGGAGAGACCGAGGCGAAATCAAAGGAGTGCCGGCCCGTGTGAATTCGAGTGCGCGTCTTGGGGGATCCTTAAGGGCTGCCTGTACGCGCCCGTTCGCTCCTCTCCGTTCGGGGGTGAAAGAGAAGAGAGATCGACGAGGAGGAAAATGGAAAAAAACGCGACGCGGAACACGCTTGACTTCCGTTCGTGAACGATTAACGATCGTCGATTAGAATTTACTGACTCGTGAAATGGAGCGTTATTACTTTTATATCCCTTCTTCGAGCCGCCCCTCCGCCGCCATATTTGTCTGCTGGGGATCGCCTTTTGCTTGTTTTGCGGGAACGCGAATTCGGTGGAGCGGCACTTCAAATCGAATCCCTCCGGTTATTTTGTGTCATCGATCGCGAGACAAAATATCCACCGTGTTATATAAGCGACGGAAGCAACGATTAAACAGCGCGAAAATTACAAAAAAAGATTGCACGAACGCGAGCGGCGACTGTTCCGCGACACGAGGGAGCGGGAAAAAAATCTACTCGCAATTTTTTAGTCGAGGGAACTTGACAATTTTATTCTCCCATCGCGGTGAAATTTCTACATTTTCATTTACAACTAGCGGTTCAAGCTAGTCGCGGTGGAAGCTTTTGCGCGCTTCCGGCTCGACTTTTCCGGCGTGTAACGCGTGTTCGCTTGTTGTTTAGGCTGTACAGCGTACGAGCGCCTTTCATAAACAACCGTCTGTTTTATCGCGTCGCGCGTCCTTTGTAGCGGAAGGATCTGCAAAGGGACCGAAACGGTCATTACGGGACGCGCGGGGAAAGCGTACGAAAAATGGCTGGAAATCTAAGGTGTCGAGAAGCCGTGGCGCCTTTGGAATTAAATCCGTGGGTAACAACAGGCCGTCGACGTTATTGACGAGAACGCCTGGGGTGAGCGCCACCCCTGGCACGTAATTCCCGCGGTCGGAAACGAGCGTCGGAATAATTAATGCCCGCTGGGTGTTCCCGCTTTTTTGGCGGGCTGCCACGCTGCAATCACGTGAGAAACTGAAACATTGGCCGCGCGCGAGAGACGCGGCTCCTTCGACCGGTTCTCCACGCTCGTTCCTCCGCGATGAACGCAAATGGAGGGCCGACAGCCCAGTCCGCGCTCTGTGTAAACACGCGACGATGGGAGCCTGTCCGCGTGTTCGAGCAGAGAAGCGGACAGACTCGTTTCAGCGCCCACGTGCCCGATCGTGGACGATCCTTCGGGAGGTGAGAATCGATCGCGGTGGCCAGGATCGCTCGGAAACGTCATAATCGCGACGCGCGTACACGCGTGTTTACCGAGTGCTCGCGAGACGTTTCCGAATGGTTCCTTTGGGAACGAAGCTGGAGTTCAATTGTACTTTGCATACTGCACTTGGCCAGCGACGACCGACGATTTCGTCGGTGACGCAGTGGGTCGCGATGTAACGAGCACGCTCGTAGGCTCGGGGTATTCGTGTTGCGAGGGCGGGGGAGCGGATAAATTGCTCGTTGAAACAAAACGGTCTTGTCGATTCTGTTGGGGCCGCGTGGGTGGAGGATTGGAACCATGGATCGCGCGTCTCTCCGCGATTTAAATCTCAAAAGATCAGAGGGATACGTACCACTGTAACCACTTTGCAGGGAATGTCCGCGACTCTTGTTTCGGTATTTCGGAATTACTCGCGAGCTCGTGGAATTTCGAAAACGTGGACAAATATCAGCAGTCGTCCCAAGGTTGGGTTCGATGGACGAGGGTTCGACGATGTCGTAGAAATTTGTTTAAATGAAGTAGAACCGAGCACGTATAAGGAATAACTGGTACGACATGCTCGTTTTGATCGCAACAGGCAGAAATCAGACATTTTGTTTACAGTCCTGGAACACCGTTCATCGGACGGTTTAACGTTTCCCCCAATGTTTCTGTATCCTCAAACCAACCACCCTCTGTTTGCGCAAACAATAGACAACAATCTACGTCACGTAACTTTCTGATGCTCCGATACTACATTGTTCCGTCGACGTTTCAATCACTACGCCCAGTCACTGTACCCACACCATATGATATACCATTTGCTGAACGTTCCTACGATCGTACACAGTATAATCCGATACACTTGCCACGCGCTCTAACCGAGGTATTCATCCTCCGCCTACCTAATCGCTTTCTGGCCTACGAGAAGCAAACTTTGGCGTTTCCGTGCCGTCGAAGACTCGCAGATTCCCTTGAAACAAAATCATCGTCTCGCGTTGGCACCCTCTCCAGCTGGATCGCAATTACTCGAACGCTCTGCACGCACCGCGCGTTTTGATTCCGTAACGGTGTCAATGGCGATCGATGTCGTTGATCTATTCGACCGTGTTGTAACCTGGTACAGGCTAACCTTGGACGCGAAAATTAATCAGAGGCGACATATGTGCGTGGGCGCTAACAACTTGTACCATCTATCAGTTAACGGTGTTTCTGGATCATCTGCTTGACCGGCTATCGAAACCAGCGCGCCTAATCACGGGATAATGAGGGCTGTTCGCAAATTTAGACACATTAAATTTGGACGAAATCGCGCGGCTCGATGTTTAATCCCCCTTAACCCCTTCGCGTGGAGCATACATGAATCTGTATGATCATGCTCGATGGCAAGTGTTCGACGTAGCTCGAAACAGAATATTTTCGCGAGATGCAGATTACTGAAAATTAAATATAATCTATGTATTTTTAATACGTAGGTGTTTCAGTGTATTTTGCCTTCTCCAAGATTTTCCATTTTTCATTCCATGTTGCGATAGAGCTGTTACCTACTCTGGAGAACCGAATTACACGAGCGGCAGCTTTTATTCGAGCTTATAAATAACGCTTTAAGTGTCTGAATTTATTTTTTCGCTTAACGGTTTGATAAAGTTCGCGATAGCAGCGTTACGTGTCCGCGAGATGCGAGAGCAACTCGACGCGGGTGGTATTGCCACTTCGGACCGTTATCAAAATTGCAGTTTCGTTTTCATTTTTTTCCTCTCACTCGCTCCTCTTAGAGGTAGCGGCACATTTTCTTGTTACGAGGCTCGTTGACCCACATCACGTTGCGTTTCGCGAACACATCGAGGATTTTTACCGGGGCCTCCCTCACTTATGCGTGATTCCGCGAGCACCGCGGGGGTCGTAACTTAAAAACGCTTAACGTAATAAGCGATAACGGCCGAGTGGTAACGTCTAACGTTAACTGTAACGCGGTACAGGGGTTTATGGAATCAACCACGCCAACAGCTTCCGCGATAAACGGCAAAAAGGCCGGATTATTCCGTTAAAATATAACTGGAACGACGTTTCATATTTTTAGGCTGCAGCTGATAACGCAGAAATCGCGTACGAACCGTTTCGGAACGGAACAATTTTCTAACGAGGCTCCGTTCAGAGCTTTCGTTCACGCGGAAAAATAACGAACTTCAAACACGATCTCGCAACAAACGTTTCGTAAATTCCGCACGCTGTTCGACGAGGTTGATTAACGTCTGTAAAAGATGGTGGACCGAACGTCACCGTCGATGAACGTTCGCCCGTTCGAGACTAGCCAGCGTCCCATCCGATGGAAGTAGAACGATTTCCATAAATCCGGGATGTGAACGCGAAACGACGCTGTCCCCCTCGTATTCGCGGACGTACACGGCGCGCGTGGAATTAATTAACGGAAATGCGTGGGCGTTAACAAGCTTGTGCGGTTACGGCCGTGCTTTTGACACGGGCACTCGTTAATCGGCGGCATTAACAGGTCGATATGAATTGTCGAACGGCCTCGAACCCTCCCCCCGTTCGAATGCTTTCGCCTCGCACGTTATCGTCTTATAATATCTATCCGTGATCGGTCAGAGGCGAGGCGAACCTATAATCCGGTGATGTAGAATCTGAGACCGCGGTCACGGGTATTAATTAAAGCCCTTTCAGCTTTGCGGAGGAGGTCCGCTCGTTAGCTCACCTACGCGAGGAAACGACGTGATTTAGGGATGCGTTTATCCACGGGGAACTTTCTGGGTTGCCTTTTCTCGGGGCGACGCGCGTTTAAGGCGCTCGAAAGGAGGACGCGAGACTTTCGAATCGACTGCAACGTACGTCTTAATGAACAGCGCTTCGATCGGGAAATTAATTCAGAATTGATGTTTCGCGGAAGTATCGCGTTATTAAATTGTTCAGCTACCGCTCGACTCTGTTAGACGCGCTCCGTACAGTCTAGCGAACTTCCTGTTCCGTGTCACTCCGCCAGTCTATTGTCTAAGAACCACGGCAAAGGCGAGCTATTTCTTCATGAAGATACCCCGGCATTCTTTCCACGGCACAAAGGAACGGGGCCAAAATAAATTCGCAAAGCCAAGGTTAAAATCGATGCAGTAGTCGTTTAGCTGGGCCGCACCGGTAAGAGACGAGGCTGGCCGGGGTGAATGGGGAGGGTTGCTCGTAAAACGTGGAAAAGGGAAACGGTAGAAGGGAAATACAGCACTGTGCAAAAGTCTCGAGTCGTCTGCCAACCAATTTCTATCGCGTAGCGTAACGTGTGGTCGGTGTTGCGAAAGATTTCTATCGTTCAATCGCGTACTAAAATATCCCACGCACGTTTCGTCAGCTATGGGAATTCACGTTCGAATTAAAATTGTAATCGGACAATTCTCGAAGGCAACACTTTCGACGAAAAATAGCAAAGGCGTGAAGAGTGATTCGTCAGTGTTAGTTTCGCCGTGAGATCGATAATGCGGACGGTCTAATACTTTTGTATAGAACTGTAAAAGAGGGAAGGCGAAGCAGAAGCGAAGAAGGGTAAGGTCGCGAGGGTGGTTCGAGCGCGGAAAGGCGACGAGGAGGAGAAGGGGCTCTGCGTTTGGCAGATCGTGGATATTGGAGGGAGGCCTGGCGAGGTCGTAGAAGACGACCTCGGAGGGCTCGTCCTTCTCCGTTCGAATTCGTCCTTACGCTACTGAGATTTTTCTTCTCTCAAACTTTCGCCCGTGCAATCGCGTTCTGCGAGTCTCTAAACGGATAACGCGGCTTTAATAAGAATCGAATTTTTGTCAGATGGCTCCACGTGGACCGCTGCTATTTTCGCGTGGAACACGACGATTATCCGTGAGAACGCGCGAACGTATTATCAAACTGTGAGCAGTTAAATTCGTCAGCACCGTCGATGTGAAATTTCAACCGAAGTGTCGAGATATTTAAACTCACAGCCTAACTCGACGAGCGCGGTCAAGTAGTTAGGAGTGGCATTTAACTCCGTTTTACCAATCGACCTCGAAACCCAATTCACTCCTATCGTATCCTTCTGCTGCACTTGCAACCCTTCGCAATCGCTCTCTCGCACTTCGATAACCCTGTATGCGCCGTCGTTTCGATCCGTTGACCTCCGACCTCTCGACTGAACTTATAAACGTATCCAATGTCACCTGTCCAATACCCACTGACCGAAATAAAATCCACGCGACGCGTTAATTGCCTCGTCGAAGTTTTATCGAGAACGGAGGCGAAAGAGGAGGAGGAACAGCCTCTATCCGGTAGCAAGGCTGGCAATTAAATTCCTGGGGCCACGTCTCGAGTCCCGATAGACACGGAGCAACTGATAACCACACGCGCGTGCCTCTAATGAGGAATCGGAGGTGCACGTTCTACTCTCGGCCCAGCCAGCCGCAGCATCGTTTGTTGCGTGTACAACGTCGTGCAAAAGTGGCCGTCCACTCGAGTGGATCTTCGAGAGGGTGTGATGCTCGTTAGAAGATCGCTGGCGAACGTAAAACGCGGTATGCGAGTGCGAATAGAGGCGATATTCCGGGAAGCGTTTCCGCGACACGTCGAGATCAGCGAGCGAACGGGGGTGGCTTAAAGACTTTTGCGCGGCACTGTATCTCGCCCCACCCGCCGCCCTTTTCTCGTTCGCCCTCGCTCACTTTCGTTCGCTTGTTATTACTAGACGTTAATCTCGCTGGCACGGCAGGCAGCGTAATTCAAGAAGCCTGCCCTCGTTACAGTAGCATTTTACCGTCGCTGCTCGATAATAGAAACGTTCGTCGAGGGTTGTTGGCTACGTGACGCGATGTCAATTCTGGAACTGATGTTTTACAAGCGGCGGGACGAGTCCGGAGGGAGACGCGTGGCACGCGTGGCCTCGACTGACTCGCGTTCATCGGTAGGGCTGACGGGATTTCGGAAATGCCGAATGAATGTCTGACATTTAATCGCAACCAGACCCAGAAGGGGCGAAGGAACGTCTTCCACGTCCATTAAATTTTTGTGCTCAGCGCGATGGTCGAAGAAATTAGTTTTCCATCGGGAACCATACGGAGTGGCTTTAAAAAAAGAACACAAAGAGAGGAGGAAGACCAGAAGCGACGTCTACCAGCGCTCGGTCGATCGCTTCGGAAACACTTCATCAGCTTACACATTCTTGGTTCTTCCACGAAACTATCCGTCCACTCTTTACGATCCCACGGTTATCTTACGAGCTGCTCACATAAACCATACTCTCCGGCGAACTTCTGGATTTCCTCTGGCAACCGTTCTCGGTGAAACGAAAATATCGAACAAAAATTGTACGAACTTCCACCATCGCGTCCGCGGAACACAAACGTTACGATCGATTCGATTAGCGTCTCGCTTTATCAGACGAAAGAATGCACGTTTAACTTGAAATTTTGCAAGCTATAATATTCCGATTAAAAGTATTTAGCTTATAAAATACTCTTGCCTAACAATTACGTGGACCTTTAAAAATAACGCTCCCTAACTATTCATAATTACAGTAATAATCTTTCTGCGACGTAATCATAAAGTTCCTTTAACCACAACCCTCGCCGCGTTCCGTTCATGTAAAATTCCAGCTGCCAAGATAAGACATCGAGTACAATTTTCGTGCGCTACAAACTTGCACATCCGCGAATGATTCGCGCGTAACGGAGTCCCCGATCGATCGACCGATCAAGAAGTAACCAGCGACCGTCGCTAAGCACACTTTAACGATCGCGTAATCTGTCAACGATCGGGTTGGATCAACTTTTTGAATAATGCATTAATATCCCCTTGGAGCCGGTTCGATCTGCCAGCTCGATGCGCCCCAACCGGACTCGAATCGTCCTCAATTGGCAGCGATCGCCGCAGCTGCGCGTGAATATTCACGTCGCAGTGTCAATAGACAGCAGCGGTGGTAGCAGTGGCTGCAACCCCGGGACAACCACGCGACGCCTTATTATGTAAATTTAATGACGTAGTCGATTCGATGCACGCGCTGCCGGACCCGTTCCCATGGCTGGGATCGCGCGTGCGTGCGGCACAGCCTTAAGCTCTCCGCCGTGGAACACCTGATAAACCGCGCGACATTTGGAAATGTCAGCCTGATAAACACGCCGCCCGTGCCGGGGTTTATTCCAGCCCGTTCTTCTCACGGGGACGAGAGCTGGAAGGAGAAAATTCATTTTTCCTCCTTTCCTTCTCCGCCTCCCACCCCTTTTAAACGGGACCAGAGCGTTTAACGTCGGGGACGTTGCGGATAAAATGGGAGAATGAATGCTCGCTTTGTTGCAAGGGGGCGCGTGCGTGTGAGAGATTACGAGCTCGATGGATTGTTCGTTTTTTTTTTATTGTACGTTATATGCATCGGCCAGCGAGCGTATGTAAAACGTTCGTCGAGATCTTGGGTAAAAGTCCGTCGTAACTGATACTTTAGACGAAACCGTGCACCGAGTGTCCGATAACTGATTAGCACGCGCGTTTGAGATATTAAACGCGGCGGTTGCCGCGTTTGGTAAAGCAGGGAAGCTCCGCGGAGCTGAATGCGGAGCGTCGGCTTCCGGTACACCAAAAAATCCGTCGATGGACGGTGGTTCTTGTTTTAAAACCGGCGAAAGTGTTGCGCGATGAGAATCGATCGTCGCTCGAAATAGAGAGAGAGAGGAAACGAGAGAGGAGGAAGAGGAGAAGGTGAAAGCTTTTATCACGCGAACAGCAGGCCGATCAGCGGATAAGCCGCGATTTCGTGGTGGTAATCGATACACGCGGTCTAGAGCCTCTAGGTGCATGAATTTACGCGGGGATAAATTTAGCGTACACCGATTTGCATGCGCCGCTTTGATAAGTGCCCCCTCCTTTCCCGTTGGTTGCCTCGAGGAAAATGCACGGCTCTCGCGTCTACGTGCCAATTTTCGTGGCGTCAACTTTTCCCTCTTAATTGCGAGGACGACGACGACGACGACAACGACGACGACGACGACGGTTACTTGAAAAAGTTCCGCGTTTCCCACGGCCGTAATTCGGGGACGCATTGAATATTTCACGCGATCCACCTCGTCCCTGCGGCGGTTGACGGTTCCGTGATTTATCAGGCGAATATACGGTCGAACCCAGTTAGCGATCCCCCGAACGGGCGAAGGGCCTCGTTGGAATTTTCATATTCACCCGGAGGAATTAAACGTTCCCGGAACCACCCCTCCGCCCCTCGAGCAACGCGCCGTTCCGGCAGCTACGTTGACACTTCCCGTTCGCTTTATTCCGTTTGAAGTATGCGCTGCAAAGTGAATTCCGCGAAAGTGTCACGAGGTTACGTGGCCGGAAAGAGAAATGTATTAATAAGGGATATTATTAGAGTACGTAGTTCGACGCGGACCCCGTTCAAAAGTGCTGAATATATTTCATGCGGACGTGCAGTTTGATGAACCCTTTTCGAACGCGTCCTCGGCACTTTTAGAGTGGATTGTTTAACGACGTTCTTTACGGACGTATTAAGTGGGTTTGCGTGCGAGAGACGTTCGATCGCGCGCTATTTTACGTAGATTTTGAGGGAAAGCTCCGCGTATACCTGGCTAAAGACGTCAACGCTCGCAAGGCGTCGAAATCTAGAACGCGAAATCGTGTAATTTGTGAGATTTGCTTTTCAAATTCCATCTGGATATTTCTCGAGTAATTTTTACTTTATTTCGCACTGTAATTCGAAAATGAACGCGGGGCTCCCGCGAAATTCTAAAGGCGCGGCGCTGCGCCGCAATTTCCTCCGTCTCGCGCAATGAGAAATTTCCCCGCGTCACGATTTGGAAACGTCAGCGTGACAAATACGTTCGGCGTGATAATGCAGTTGCGTGACACCGGCCCGCCACTCCGGAGGGATGTTTTCTTCGCTCTGCTCCTTTTTTTTTTTTTCCCACCGCGCTCGCGCGCGGGACAATCAATTTCAGTCAAAAATGCCCGCTTCATGTCTCTTCTAGGCGCGGCGTGCTCTTCTATCGTCCGCATAAAACGGCACAATGGAACAACGCGCGTAAAACAAAAAAGGAGGCGAAAGAGGGAGATAGAAAGGGGGGGGAAAAAAAAGAGCGGAACCCGCATTATCGGTTCGCACGCAACAGGGACAAAAGGAAACGCAACGGACGGATTACCGGGACCAATAAAAACACTCGATTGCCTCCATTAATCGAACGATCGGTCAGGAAAAGAGTGTTATGAAAGAGCAAAAATTCCGTTCGAATATTACACTCGTCCGAGCGACGAACCGCGAACGAAAAACGCTCGTACCGCCAGTCATTACCAGACGGAAAAACAAGGCCCCTTTCTCATGCCCCGCGCTATATAATGGACGATGCCAAGGCTGCCAAGGGGGTTCCGTCGAGACGCATCGCCTCGCGTTCGAATTCAGCGAGCCTTTCGCGATACTCCGCGAGCGTGGAGACCGTTTCAGCGTACCGCGAGAGATCGAGCGGCAAGGGAGGTTTCTCGTTCAAAATCCGGCGAAGAAATCGGCGCGGAAACGGGGGGAAAATCCTGGCTGTCCGCCTGACCGCACGGACTGGTTTCAAGTCGAAGAAAAACTGCGCGAGTGCCGACGAGAGGAGAAGAAGGCGGCAAGGAAAGAATACCACCCACCTCGACCACCGCCGTAGCAATACGTGTACTCGTTATAGTCCATGGACGGCCTCTTGAGTAATCCCTCGCTGGGCACTAGGTCCAACAACGCCGTGGGATCGCACATCGAGACGAACTTTGATCCTCTTTCGTCATTTACGTCGGAGCACACCCTCCTCTGATAAACGAGCAGCGGCCTCTCGCCGTTCCGCTGCTCCCTCGACCACAGATTAAGTATTTTGCGTTCTCTTCTGTCTTCGAGATCGTCGAAAACGAGGGCACCACGCTGTGCACGCGCGTCGCGGTTACTGGCAATATATACACGCGCACATGACGCACAACCGAGCAGGAGACGAAACGGGGAAACAGTAGGAATCTCAGCGAGACTCTGGCTTTATTCGCTTCTGGTGGCCGCGCGCGGCCTCGCACCGAACGATCCTTCCGGTTTCGACTTCAAAGAGTGTACGCGCGACGTGTTCGCACGCGAAGCTGCGCCACCGGTCACAAATTAAACTTGGCCGTCGCGTGTTCACGTGAAATACGCCGATCCATGGAAAGTTGCGAGAGTTACCCCTCGCGCACCTGCTGTATCCCGCTACCAGCCAGCGTCGAGAGAAAAAAATCGCTCGCTCTTCTTGCCAACCGGTTCACGCGCGCCGTTCTTCCGTTCCTTTTTCCCCAATCGTTTCTATCTCTCCTCTCTGGCGGTATCGCAACGCACCGTGGAAAGTCGAGCGGCTCGACGCGATCGAGCCTCGAATCGATTCAATCTCGCACCGATGCGGAAGTTTGTTTTCAGCGTTCGCGAATATCCGGAAGGGGTTGAACGCGTCCGTCGAATTTGCACCCGGACAACCGCACTTTTGAGGACACCTGCACTCACGGGATAGTAACGGAGCTAGAAAAACGAACGACGAAAGGAATTTCTGGTTTTTATTCGAACGATGTCACGACTTCACAGGTTTAGCAGCGCGAGACAACAGATTGGCCGGGCGGAGGCACCGGAAATCGATTGACGGCCGATTAGAGTGGACCGCGTACCGTAATATCCTCGAAAATGACGGGGACGTCAACAATCAGCACTTTTTACCCAGTTCCGCGCGACGTCGACGATTCGAAATTGTCGGTTGACTGAATCTGGGAATTTCAATCTCGCGATTCACGGACTACCCTCATCCGCTATTGGAGCGGCCAATCGGGACGACCTTGTTCCGCGTTGTTGACTATAAGGGTTGAAAATTTTCCAGCGCCCAGAAGTCCGAAACCGTGATCGATAACCTCTGTCCCTCCTCTCTTCGACCGCGCACAAATTTCTATCCTTCGTTTCCCTCGGTCAAAACGCTCCAAAAGCTTCTCCGTTCGCACCACGACGACATAAATATTCACTAGACACACTCGCGGGATATCTATCCAGCAACATTGACCAGCAACGTTGAACGGTAACACTTTTTTCTTTTCGTGAAATATTACGTTGAAAGTGAGTTTGTGGACACTTTTGTACGATCGAGGCTCGCAACGATCGTCAGTTTCGAATCGAAGGGGTGATTCCCTCCGCGGGGTGCGAACGAGTAGCGTGGAACCGGGACGAAGACGATCCACACGCTTGCGCGGTCTGTGACAGACTGAGGATACAGGGCCAAACCGATGACTCCCGACACTGTGGCGGATGGAGCCGACAGGAAGAGTGGGGAGTTAAACGAGCAGCAGGGAGATCTTTCGTGGAAGGGGTGCCTCGCGTGGAACTCTTCGGGGGCGTACGGCAGGGTAGAGAAATGGCGGTGGGGGTTGAGGGGAAGACAACAGCCGGTCCTCGGCGATCACAGCATCCACTGCTTCGCCGATGCTGCAGTGGGATCCCGTTGGAAGACGTTTCCGCAGCGACTCCGGATCCTCGATCTTTTCCCTTTCTTCGAGGGCCACCGCCAGAGTCCTCTCTCTTTTCCCTCTTTCACTTTCCCTTATCATTACTCCAGCTACCTCTCCCTTTTCCCTCTCGATTCGTGAACTATCGATGGCGTTCCCTTTACGTACTCATTGCACGCGTTTTACTCGAGACTCGAACGAAAGTTGACGAGCTTCGAGGTAAAGAGTTGTCGTGTAAACCTGCCAGTCGATTGGTTTCGGAGCGAGGCTCGAGCAACAAGATCCGGAAGGGATCGAGACGGTTGTTTTTATAAGAATAAATTTCTGTCGGTTGGGACGGGGATGGGTCGTGTCTCTCGCTGGTTGAAGAACGCCCCCGCAATGGGTGCGATAAATTGACTTGTCGGTGGTGCTTAACTCGTTCAGTGCCGTGTGAAACTTGGTGCTTTTTCGCGTGGAATAGATAAGAATGGGGCATCGCTAGACCAGATTTCTGTTACGAATTGAACCGTGCGGTGTGTAATTGGATATCAATTGCGAGCGACATTGCGGGGAAGAAAAATAACGATGTAATCTCTCTGGCAGATATTTCAATCGCAGAAGCGCGCGCTTTTCTGACTTTATTTTTATGCTCGATCGATCGACGTCAACCGTGTCAATCTCGTTAATTGAAGTTGTATTGTGCGGTGTCTCATGGTTCCAACAATGCACAGCTTTTTCTTCGTTTAGCGTTTCCCGTATGAAAGTAAATAAACCTCGACTGTCTGTATGATTGTTTTTGGCTCGCGGTTTTACTTTCTTTTGCATATTCAGTGGGTACGACGGCCAGAGCACGATAGTCGTATACGTCGCGCTAATTCGACGTTCAACAAACTTCTTATTTCCTCTCGTGAGCCATTAAAATCCCGAAAGTCCAGAAGAACGAAAATTGAACCGGTGCCAAGAGCAACGAAAATGATATACCCACGAGCTGCTCGCTCCGAAACGCTTAAGAGAATGGAACGCGTAGCGACTGAAAAAACTTGGAGGTTAACGATAAGAACGTTTCTTAATTCAATTTCCGTGAACTTCTCTCGCCTGTGGACGTCCACAGAAGTTCCTTAATCAGTCGACGAGTTTCTATTTTCAGAGACAGCGAGCTATTCAATCGTAAACAGTACTTTCATCGAACGGCCGCACGGATAACGTTATCCACGATAAGCTCGTTCCAAGCGAGTTATCGACGTCGTTTGCTCCGTGACACCGTGCCCTTCTTATTTACAGGGTAGACTTGTTTTTATCTGTAGAATTTGGACCAATCTCTTACGACTCGAGCAGCCTCGGGCGACAGTTTCCAGGGCAGCTTTACGCCATTCGCGGAATTAGCACTCGACTTAATGCCTGCGTAATGCATCGCGAATTAATGGCCGCGAGCGAGCTAATGAGTCAATGATTGGCGTAACGAGACCTGAATGGGCCATCGGGTAACGTGAATGCTCGCGCGTACGTTGACCAACACGGCAAAGTATCCACGATGAGACACGTCCCAGTTTTTCCCCCTTTATTCATGCGCGAACCGATCGGAGGCTGCAGCAACGCCCGTAATTAAAACTAATTAAACAAAACACGATACAGTTTCAAGTACAGCCCTGACATCGTCGATCCGCCAAGATTTACGATACGACGAATCGGTAGCTCATTCATCGATGGTGTCGATACGATCGAAACTGAATGAATTTTCTGTCTCGTCGAATGAAATACAGTTCCGCTCGATACAATCGGCTTCAGTAACAGTCGATCGTTTCTGCTGGATCTCACGAGTTGTACGAGCGATTGGCTGGCTCTCAACAGCCGACTTCTTATCGTCCTGACCCATTTCGAAGCGTAATTACGCGAATCGCGTTTATCTATTCAAAAGTTCCCGTATCGGTGGACGGTCGCCGCGACGGATAATTTAATCGAGGCACCATTAGTCTGAATCGAAGATGAGCGCAGTTGAGAGGTCGGCAGGTGGTCAAGAAACGGGTGGAACTTTCGTCCACAAGGTGCGCGAGGCGTGTAAGCTGCGCTGGAAAAGATGTCGATCGATTTTCGAGCGTTTAGCGTCCGTTAAAATAATCTGAATTATTCAGGCATTAAATTAATCCCGCGAGGGGACAGATGAAGATCGCGGCAGGTGTCGCGTGTCAGATTTTCATTCCAGTTGTGCGCGTTCATGGAAAGGTGTTCCGTATCTCTGCTTTCCATTGCAGAACGATTTCTGATATTCGCGAACCGCCACTTCCACTTTGGCGTATACAGCTTGCTGTCACTCTTACAACATAACTGCTGTCGCGTATTTTTGTCGTAATTTCTTAATTACCCTCGAGCCGCGGTACAAATGATTCCCAGCCCGGTTCTAAAAAGAATTTACAAATGTGCCGCCCAAGGCTGAACCAAACCGGCGCCTATTTCTTACAAAATTAAAAATAGACAATAAAATAAGGGATACGAGAGTTATGCAAACGTTTATTAGAAAAGAGAGATAAGAAATTTGGCGAAGTTGATACTCTGTTTTTACTGACCGTGGAAAAAGCGTCCGCCTTTAAAAATTTTCCATCGTAGCCTATAGTCTAGCTAGCTTATTGTAGAAATCCGTCGCTTAATCGTCTCCAACGTCCGCCATGCGAAGAAACCTCAGCTACTCTCAAGAAACTCAACTCGAGGAAAAAACGTAAACCTTGCGATCGCATACGACCGTCATCGAGCATCAGCGCGCAACTAAAGCCGTACAAACAATCGTCCCTAACATCCACCACGCGAAGAAACCTCTCCAATCTGAAGAAACTCAATTTCAGGAAAAAAACGTGAACCTCGCGATCGCATACGACCGTCATCGAGCACCAACGCGCAACTAAAACCGTAACCTCGGTGACCGTGGCCAATGGCCGCGTACATCAGTGTAGATCGACTTTTTATCGCTCCCCTGCACGGACACGCCTCGAAGCTGGTGCAACAGGGCACTCTCGTTGTAAGAAGGAAGAGGAGAGCGGACATTAAAAAAAAAAAAGAAAAAAAGAGGAGGGTAATCGTCGTATCTCGGCGAGTTTATGTCTCTATGTGTACACGCATGCATAGAGAAGAAGCGACAGCGGGAACGAAGGCGGACGACCCTCCCTAGGCCTCGCGCTTAATCCCTTTAATCCACTATCGGCTGTAAAATAGTGAGTTAAGCCAATAAAAACGGTGAAGCACGGTTGAGCCGCGCGGGAGGTCCGGCTAAGTCGTGTGTGATGATGCTGAAGAGCAGGCTCGAGCGTTCGGGAAAGGGTTGCGCTGGGCAGCGAACGAAACTCTTAGAGGCGAGGCTACCCCGCGGCCACGTACCATCTGCATGCGAGAATGATTGGTTCGTAAATTACGCGGCTCTAGGCAATGACTCTTCCTCGTTGCGCGCCTTCATCGCGAGCCGCGTTGTTCTACAGAATTTCTCCTCCGCTTTACCACCCACCTTTTTCTCCCTTCCTCCCCTCCTCATTCGACAGCTTCGAAAACTTTCTCGCACGGCATCGCGTCGTAGCCGTAGGCTTGGATAAACACGCGTTCCGTGAGGGTAATGTGCGAGCTCTCCGTGAGAGGAGACCGCGGGTAATAACGTACCGTTGCGAAAGGTTTCGCTCGAAACGCCGCTACAGAGATCGCCAGGAATTCCTGGGAGCCTCGCGTACGAGGAAAGCCACGATAATCGAGACGCGAGGAGGTTGTACCCGTGTGCTGGGCAACGACGGACAACTTTGCGACGCTGTACTTTTGGGTGCGCGTGCTGCCAAGATCGAAACTAACGCGAGGCAGGATGATCTTTCCCGTTCGAACTCTCATCTATCTTGATCAACGCGTGATACGCAAATCATACTTTATCGACGCGTCGCTTAATTGCAACCCGTTCTAAGAAACGGGCACGTCGCAGCCGTTCAAACTTGCGCGATCAATCTTCCATCCAAGCTGTTTACTATTTACCGCGGGTGCAACTTGTGCGTAACGTTTTTTCTGCCCAAGTTCCGTCGCAAGATTCGCGAGACTGGCCGTGGTGGCGGGCCATCTTTTTCTTACGTGGTCAGGTGCCGTGTATAACCGTCAGGCTAACAGTTATGAAGCACGACGGGAACGTGCCGCGAAAGTTTCGCCGCTCGAACGCTCGACGAAGATTCCGACAGCGTCGGTGTGTATATACATACGCGCCGTTCCCACGACAAATGTGCAAAGTTGCACGGGGCGCAAAACCCCGCGGAGCGTTGCGCCCCGATGGAAACTCCGTCCTCTCCCCTACCATGGAACGCGATAAAAGATTCGGTCATCGTGATTCCATTTATCTTGCCTCGAGCCTCTCCATCATGGACGACGCGATTCGAGCAATCTCGCAGCACCCCTGTAAGAGTGCGTTCTCCTCCTCGTCGGCGCGACTTCATTCTCTTTGGCTGGGCGGAGAAGATGGAGAAGAAAGAGAGAGGGGGAGAGAGAGAGGGCAAAGGTACGATATAGACCCGCATAAAGATGAGATCAAACATCAAGTTCGAGATCCGTCTGTATAATTTCGAAGGTTTCGCGAAGAGTTTCTGAGCGGCGAGGAATTAGTATTCGAACTTTGCGTCCTCGATGGAATCGTTTTTCAGAGGGAATTTGTTCGAACCCCATCGATTTGCTCCAATTATATATTCAGTGTTCGTGAAAATATAAACTGCACTCGCTTTCAAATCGAATAACAAGTGGACACGCGAAAACACCATCGAATATTCACGACGCGATTGTCGTCGTCATTCGATTTCAGCACCGAAAAGCTGGATAGCCGCTGAAACAGCTTTTCCGACGACCAAGCGAAACGCGTGATCGCGTAACCGGAACGTTTCTTTTGTCGGCCGCAATACGGGTAATCGATTATGCTATTGGTTCGTCCGAAGGCCGCTAAATCGAACATCTGGCGGTCGAGGACGCGTCCAAAGGATTACCCTGTCCAACGGATCGTTCGACCCTCGAGGCGATACTCGCAAAGTCACGGTGAACCTGTTCGTATTACCCAGGCCGGAATTTTTCTCTACGATGGACGTCGAGTGAAACGCGATGACGCGCAGATTAATTAACACTATGCCGTCCACGCGCGAAATCAGTATTCTTTTTGGTTTGGCGTCGACACGACGCTTAAAAATTTTCGAAACCAATATTATCCGTTCTTACGCGAGTACGAAATTATTCTTAAGAATTTGACGATCGAATTCGAGTTACAGTGGAAATAGAAGGGGGAGGGTGGATATTTGCATTGGAATATTAGACGAAAACCCGGAACATCGAGGGCAACCCCTAAGCTGGCTGCGAAACGTGAAGAAGCTCCTCGAAATTCGTTCAATGGAACTTTCGTCTTCGAGAAAGAAAGGGTGGAGAGGGTGAAGAGAAACGAGGAAGGCAGCTCCCTCGAAGGACACCGCTGACTGAGTAGAATGAAAGGGGTGGATCCACCCTTTTCGAAATCTAAGCCGCGCTTAGATGGTAACGTGTGCTCGTCTCCACCGTATCCTGTGTCTTCGACCACTATAGCCTCGATTCTTCCACGCGAACATGCGAGACAGAGGTACTCGTAGACGTAGGCTGTTGCAGTCTAATCCAAGGTAAATAAATAAACGACGCATCTCCACTTTTTCCATTCGCTGTTCCATATTATGACGATAAACAATATTCCCGAAGTAGCTCGATCCTGTTCACAACGTGCACAAAGAAATGGATGCATCGGGCCAGGTAGATGGTGCGCACACGAATCACGGCGAAAGAGAGAGGGGATTGGGTTTACGAGGGCGAACGCCTGCCATCTGGTCGATGTGCAATCTGACTTACTTCTTTTTTTACGTAATCCCAGCCGTTTCCCAATCTGGGATGAGAAACTCGTTTCTTCGCGTCACCCATCTCACTCCTGACACCTATATACGTGCAAGCCAGCCGGGCGAGTCTCCATTCAGGTCGCTGTATCGCGGCGAAAATCGAATTCGGGATTCCCTGGTCCGCGTTCACCCCCTTCTTCGCGTAACCCTACGTGAGAACTGCATCCATCCCTCTTCCTCTCGCCGCTGCAACGAAAGTGTCTCACCCTCTTCTAGAATTCCTCTTTGTGCCTGGACTTTTGCGTCGCCCCTATTTCTCTTGTCCCAGCCATTCGAACCTATTTTTAGAGATCTAAATCCGCAAGGCTGCGCTCCCTTTCCCTCGCCTCTTCCCTTCGCGCCCGCGCTATCGTCCCGAAATCATCGAAAACTTCCCTCTGCCTTCTTATCCTCCTCCGCTCGTTCGTTCGATTACAATTGCGAACCGATCGAGAGGCGTCGATCGCTGGCGTCGTTTATTTTAATCGAGTCGCGGCCTCTCTCGGCCGTTAACAACCCTGGCGAGACGTAACAGCGACGCATTCCTTCGCGGGGGACCTAGGACTTCCTCGATACGTACACTTCCTTTCCTCGCGACACGCCAGAGATCTTATCGGGTGCGCTAGCCCGTATCTCACATTGTTTTCCCCCGGGTCGCGACGCTCGTCGTCCCTTATTTCAAGCCGTACAGCCGGCCAGTTCCGGTCCTATCCCTTTCCCTTCAAGAGCTTTATGGCCTCGCCGCGGCTGCGGGGGTGTTCGTATCCCCGAGAGGTAGGAAATCATGGTGGGGTTTCTCGCAAGGAGCGTCCACTTTTTCCTCCGCTCTTTTTCTAGAAGGCTGGACGACGGGGGAGCCGTTCGTGGACGTCGAGAAGGGGTCGATTCGTCGCGAAATCGGCCCGTTTCTGTTTCAACGAACGTGTGCCACGGACTTTTGGAGAATTCCAGTCGAAAAGTGCCATGGAGCGCGATGGCGCTTCTCGATTTGTACGTCTTAAAGTCCCAAACAGCGCGATGACCCTGTTTCTCAGTTGTCAGTCGAGAATCTTGCGTTATCGTAGCTGTGTTAATCTTATCGGTGTTCAGCGTGCTGCCAATTTGGCTCTTCTCATCGAGCAGTTGACACTTTTAAACACTGAACGGGAGGAGCGGTTAAATAAATTGCAATTCCGTTACACGGATACGAAGATAATTGTTGAAAAAATTTCGTAGCGATAAGGAGGATTTGTAGAATTGTTGACACGGAAATTATTGGCTGGTGAAATTCTGTCGAAGGTAAATTGACAAATCGGTTAAATGGAAAGCTGGTGTATGGTTTGACTTGGTCGACGAGGTTCGTGATATCTGTCATTACGCGCTATTTTGATAATATTGGGGACGGAATGTTTGTTAAATAAATATCAATCAATTTCTGTGTTCGTTTTATTAATATTGGCTTGGTCATTATTGCATTCCCGTTGTTAATAATAATTTTAAATGACGCGGTGCGATTAATATTGACCAAGATATTACATTTGTCGCTGCTGTGATAATATTATTATTTACAGGGGTTACTCCGTTTGGGGAAATAAAGGCGTGACATTTCACTCGTGGCCACATATTTCTGGACATTACGAACTGAGCAATTGAACATTTTTGGTACTGCGATATCGGTGTCGATCAAATTCTTAACATTATTTATCTCCATCGGTATTTCTGTGCGAAATATTTCAGGACGTTCAATATTTACGATTTTCTAGTGGTAAATAAAAAGTACCCGGCCACCAAGGGAGCGGTCAGTGGTTTGGAATTCTTCGTGGACCACCAGTTACGAGAGATTGAATGACTGGTAACTAAAAACTGGCGAGACTAGTACTTTCGATCTGTCGGCGGCTCTGATTGCGGAAGCCTTGCCCTTCTTCTCACGGAAACTAATATCGAGTAAGTGTATTGATATTCTCCACTCGAAATTCTATCAAAACGACTCGCTGATTATCGCATTATCGCATCTTTTCAAGAATTCGAAAATTTCTCGAATTCCCAGCTGTAAAGTTCCTTCGATATCAACGATGTTCCTTTACGTTTTTCAATTTCACTCGCGGCAAGGTCATAAAAAATAATCAAGGCATGTTGCGCGTCGCATCATCGTCTACTTATTACTGCTCGAGTTATCGATAATCTTCATCTCGCAAGGGGACCGTCGTCGTTCGGAACGAGTGCTGTTTGAACAGGACTGTTCTCAAACCGTAGGGTCCACGAGTGTACACAAGTCCCGGGATATTAAGGGTGGCTGGCCGCATTCCCAAAAAATCACCCTGAGCGCGAAAACTTCAAAGCAGCTCCGACGGCTTAATCTGTTCCCCGGAATTAAGGTCCGCGCAATCGTAAAGCCCCGATAAACGCGACTTACGGTGCCAATAAAACGTCGAGACACCCTTCGAGCGACGGGGTATATCCGTCGTTGCACTAAAAAAACTTTGCAAAGTAATTATTCTGTAACTCTGGGACGCTGAGGGACGAGGCAGCCAGCGCCCACGCGTCGCGTCAAACCGACAAACAATCGCCTCCTACACGACGAGAAGAATGCTCTTCGAATGCGCTCCGCGGCAGCCCGCTAATAAATACTTGGAGGCAGAAAATCGTACGCTTCTTTACGAGCCCGTCCGCTCGCTCGGCCAGAGACGCGCGTTCCAAGTGCCCGCGGGCTGACAAGTGCCCGAGGCGCGCCGCGTACTAATGATAACTAACGGGCGTCCGAGAACAAAGGATTGGAATAAATTTTCGGCGGTCGACAATGCGCGGGAGGGGTCTCCGCTTATTTTCTATCGTTTACGGACGTCGATGCTAATCTCGAAGCGAGAGAACTCGCCCCGACGGGAGACCCCTTGCGCGCCGCCGGGTTCTTCGCAGGCGGAGGCCATCCGGCGCGTCCAGCTTCTCTACTCGCCGGAGGAATCCCGAGCGTGGCTCAACCTGAATTATGCTAATGCCCACCCTCGCCCGCGTTACGAATTCAAGGCCACGTTCACGTCCGTATGCCCAATTCCGCCTCTATCAGCGTCGATACGTCTCGATTCGCTCGACCGTTCGCTTATCCGCGCCCCCTCGTCGTTTCTTCTTTTTCCCAGCCTCCCGGAACTTGTCACGCGTCTCGCGATCGCGAGCGATCTTCCCGCGTTTCGAGAAACGCGGAGGCTTATTAACCCTTTGCAGTCGACGACTTTTTCGATCGCACACCTTTTTTTTCTATCGCTAATCTCTTCGTTAATGCAACCGATCTCGTTCTTCAACAGTTGAAAATCAATTTCACCTTCACTAAAGCTAATTTCACCTCCCAAATTCATTTTTGTACGGCTTCGAAACTTAAAATCGGTCGATGGAAAACTCCAGTTGCTGTATGAAATATCGTGGCGGCTGATCGAGGTAACGTCGATCCGTTTTTGCAGAGACCGGAACCAGGAGAATGGATTCGTTGTGTAAACGAACGGTTAGGTTAGCAATAATAGAATAACGTGTAAAACATACGCGTAACATTCGCCGATATCGGTTGCGTAAACCGCAAAGTTTGGAACGCTCTAATTTCTACGCGCGCGGAGCGTGAAATTTGTTGATACGTATATGTATAAACGATACTTGCAATTTGAATGCGGCTCCATCGATAATGGCGCCAGCCTGGAATCCGGGGAACATACGCCGATGGTGAAATATTAGTGACCCATATAACGAATTAATGCACACCAGCAGTCATAAAGGATGTTTCTGAATCGCGCGATTAAACTTCGCTGATCTGTTTAAACGATGGAACTGAACAGATTTTACATGGGAACAGAGGTAGAAGTATGTCACCGATGGAACGTACCGGGTTGGTAAAAGTTTCGAGGGGTTTAAACGGAATAATTCCCAGCGACCTGGCTCTTCGAGATATGCTTCTCGCCTACTTGCGGAACACGCACGCACGATTTCGTCCTTTAATTCGAAAATTCCTTGGGCACATCGTTTCCAATATAAACCTACCAAAGCGTTCCAATTTCCTTCGACGCAAGGGTTCACAGAAACTGAATCATTTTTCACCAAATCTCAATGAATACTCAAGTTCTGGGCGTATGCAGGGTGTGGTAGCGCAGAGGGTGAAGCCTAATGACTTCATTTTTCAACGGAATTGAATTCCAACGCTTATTTTTTAAACGATTCAAACACTGCGCGTTCAAACATCGTCGCTGTCCGTCATTTTGGGAGGGCACTTTTTAGGAAATGGGTTTGAACAAGCTGCTTTAGTTTTCATGGTTTAATAATTTTATTTTACACGCACTGAAAGTGACTTCCTTCTGTTTCTAATGTTTCGAAGAGACTAACTAACCGAGCACGCAGAGCTGGTGAACCAGACACCGATAACCTCATCTAATAGGGGTGCGTTATCACCTAACTCACATAAACAGCGTGAGAAACGGCATCTCCGTTTATCAAAAGTATAAGATCAAATTTTTGGCATTGATCGATGAAGAAAACCTACCAGCACTCAGCCGATTCACCCTGCGCAAAGGAATTTCCAGATCGAGGTCTGCTCGTCGAACAACAGCCAGCAGCCGTTGTTCCCCTTTTCTGGAACCGTGTCGGGGCCACCCGTGATTTCGTGACACCGGGACGGCACTGCAAACAGCACGGCCATTTTCTGGCCTGTTTCATGCGCGAACACGCGCGGAAACGCGAAGCGTGCAGGAAGCTCGAGCCACCCTCGGGTGGAGGCTCTGGCACCCCCGCGGTAACACGCATCTCCATCCGTTTCCTCGGAATTTCGCACGTGAGTCACGTGCCTTTTCTGGCATTATATCATGCGCCAGGGACGTCGACGAATACTCACGGCGAGCGTGGCCTTTTTCTTTCATTTAAAAGCGGGAAAGAGGAAGAGAGAGAGAGGGAGAGAAAGGCGGCTGGCTGCTGGCCTCCTTTCCTCGCGACAGTAATCTTTGTAACTTCTCGCTAAACGACATTTATGTGCCGTTCGCGAGCGGGGCCCGTACCACGGTTTTATAATGCACTACGCTCGCGCGGAAGTATTTCCGTCGCCTCGCAGCTGGAAAAACTGCACGGAACCGGAACGAGACACGCGAGTTATACGCGGCCGGCTTCCCGTGAGCTATTGTTATTGCCATTAACGTGGAATTTCAGGGAGATTAAAATTTCCAAAGCGTCGGAGGGCGCGGGGGCTGGACGTGTGAATTACGTCGCGATGATTGCGCCGTATTTGTATTTTAATCGGATATTAAGGTTACGTAATTTATTAGCAGCCCTGCGCGCGCACGCTCGTGTGTTACATACAGGCTTTGCGTTAATTGCTGCGTGATTTGTTGCCTTACTCGTGAAACGAATAAACTGCCAATAATTTAGACGCGTTGCGTTTGATAGCGCCCTTTAAAATATAGTTTCAAATGATATCTGGATTCTCATTTGCCTCTACGATAAAAAGCTGAATAATTTCGAAAGTGGGGTGAAATGTTCAACGAGACGCGCGCCACGGAGGGTGGAAACATCCGAGCGCGTAGATATAATACTTCGACGCCAACTATTCCGTTCGATACTCCCTAATCGATTTCACGAGAATACTTCTAAGCCGGGGCGAACCTCCCAGTTGTTAGTCGAGTTATTTAGCCAAGGACCCCGCTCGGAAAACTCGAACCGCCGCGAGTCTGCCGCGAGAGTTCCGCCAGGCTGATATTATTATGCGAATCCGTGAGATCTTCGATTAAACTCGAGCAAGAGTTACATTTCCATTAGAGCCGCGTGTGCATACGGTGAATAACGTTTCCGTCCGCGCAGAAGCTTTTCTATTATGAAAACTTTGTTTCCAACCCGCCCACACCTTTCCCGACATCCAGCGTTCCGGCTGTTTTGTAGCCGCTAAATGACTTATTATTCAACGGCGCAATTAAATTACCGATTTACATATCCATTACGATGGTAGCCGGTCGAATGATCCTAGTCATGCCCATACATAAATGCAAGCGCTTATGATAAATGATACGAAACGAGGGGGCGGGATCGGTTTCAGGACGTGACAGAGGCTACTTTGAATTTCGACCGTCTCTGGGATGGTATCGGGCTCGCCATTTGCATACAAAGAATTCGTTCTCGCGCTACTGAAAAATGATGCTTTTTCCGTACAGTTCATACGTGCACCGTCGTAACGAGATTCGTGCGACGGAAAGTGTCGCGCGATCGACGGTGGTTTTTAAAAGCGGGTCGACGCGCGTTAAAAAAAAAAAAAAAAAATTGACAGTCCCTCGGCGTTAAATTGAATTAAACGTCGACAACGCGATTTACCGCGTATCGCGTGTCGTTCGACTTATTACCGTCTGCGATATCGACAATCGGCTCGAGCCATCTCTGTTTCAGAAGGGGTGGCCCACCATCCGAGGCGATCTATTTGAATAGGACTCGAGCGAAATTGTAGGGGCCGTCCGGTGTACACAAATTGCCAGGCATTAACAGTAGTCGGCTGGCTATTTCCATAAATAATGATCTTAAACGTTGAAATTTCTAAATCGTCCGATCGATCTATTTTTTTCTTGCCCCTCGCGAAGGGTTATGATTATCCTGCCGCTGATGAAGGTAGCTGCCGCATTAGCATACAGCCCGCAGTGGTTTCAAACGCTTCCCAAATAACTGTACACGGCTTACGCGCGAGGATCTATTACGATATGCATGGAAATCAATAATTAAAGTTCCGCGCGTTGTTACGTAACGTTACGTTTGGTCCCGTGTAATTTTAATCACGCTTATTGAGTTCCGCTAATACAATCATTACGCTACGTACCGCGCACAACACGCAGCTCTGTCCGAATTACAGAAAGTACCATTTGCCAATCATTTCGCTTCCTACAAACATTTGCTTCCCGCAAACGTATCGCGTGTCCGCTAAACATCGTCACGGTTTTCATCCCCTCGGTTTTAACACCTGTTCCGCGATTAAAAATCCGCGTCGCAAGCGTCGCGATCATCTGAACCACCGCTACCATAACCCGGCAATGGAAACGTAACAACTTCCCATTGATTATTCGCCTGGAATGGCCCATAACGCTGCAGAGTCGATGGAACAATGCCAAAACTATCGGATCTCTCGGCGGAGCGGGCGATTGTTCTTGCAGCAACGATTTCCGGGATGGAAAGAGAGGGAGAGAGGCGGTGCACCGGACGGGAGATTCGATCGAGCGTCACCGAAAGAGAGAGCGCCGGCGACTAGTGTAGTGTAACATTAATGTGCTCGTTGACATTGTGTTTACCCTGGCGTGTACACAAGGGCCGAGGGACCCCGAGCCAGAATGTGCTGCGAGAGAAGAAACGACGGTGAGAGGGAGAGACTCGTTGGGGAACGAGCGACAAAGAGGAGGTTCTCGAGAGGGAAGCTGCAGGTCCAGCAGCATCGACCAGTCGGTCCGCACGGGCTACGGGGGGAGGAATCCCTTCTTTCCCGTCCATGGATGATGAACGTCGGGTCCTTTCAAGTCCCTATGGCGACTGCTGGCTACCTCCCTCGCCCTTTGCGCCGCTGTTCCTCGCTGATTATCTAATACGACCCGGGCCAAGTTGACGGGGATCGCAATTCGGCTGATCGTCGTCAACGCGCGGGACCCAGTCGCGGATAAACCGTAACGCTGGCTCTCGCGTCCGCGGTTTTCCTAATTTCACGATACATTAATTTAATCTCCGCAACGCTTCGCGCCCTGCGTCCACCCTCTCGAGCTGAACGGTTCGCGTTCGACCGCGGAAAGTTACAATGAATTTTCGATAATAAATATCATGCGCGCGCGCGTGTCTCGATTTTCGTGGAAATTGAACGTATCGTATTTTGACAGCCGAGCGCAGATACGTTTACGCTATCGCGTAACAATTTTCGATGACCAATGATTGCCCGACGGCAATTAAACGCGGCTTTGGAAAATGGATCCCGGATATTGTTACGTGGAAACGAGTTTCCTTCTGTTGGTCACGAAATGACGTCCGTCTGGCGCAGATTGCGCTGGAAATCTTCGCTCGGGCCAATAACACGGCATACGGCGCAAGGGGTGCGCGACGAATGACGAGAACCGTGCGCAGACGGTGGCTACGTACGCGCAACCCTTTTCGAAGGGTGGCGCGCGCGTGTTTGCGCTGAAAAGGACGTTCATTGTGACGTTGCGCGTCGCTGGCCAGCTACGGCGTAGGGAAAAAGACCGAACGGGATCGCCTTTTCCGGTGGGAGCTTCCCGCGCACGAAATTGCTAGGCTGCCACTCAAATTGGCCCGGCACCGAACAATCGGGCTTATTACCAGGCATTTGTCGGCGCCGCTCTGCACTCTACGGGTCTCGTGTTACCTCTCTCCCTCTCCCTGTCTCTCTTACTTTCCCCTTTTCTATATGGACGTACGTATGGGGACATCCTAGGTAGCTGGCACGGGTAAAGGGGCACTCCAACCCTCCGGCTGGCGAGTTCTCATGTTTTCAGGGGGTTGTTACGTGTTTAATTTAAGGGCGCGATACATTGTAGCGGATTTTAGGCGGGTTTTGGTGACAAGCAACCACCTGTCGAGATTTTTTTTTGGGGTGGGACCGGAAGAGGAAACGGTTGCGCGGTTAAACTGGATTGTTCTGCGAGCAGGGCTGCGCAGGGAGGGTCAATAAGGAGGACGGGCGGCGATTTAATGAAATTAGAGCAAATGGGCGGAGGATGTTCGTAAAGATTCTTTAGACGGCTAATTTCGTCGTGGAGCAGTTCCATCGCGTTAAGTATCAACCGATTCCGACCATCGAAAATACAGAGCTCCGCGACTCAAAGGGGGTGCGTTAATTAATTAATACTACCTTTAGTAAACAGATCCCTTAATGCCGAGGGAATAACTTTTACGACAAATACCTCGAAGACAATTACCAGCGGACTGTTTCGCTAACGGCTCCCTTCGCGGAAGGCCTTTGAGCTTCATCAATTTTCGTATTACGATCGCCAGCGTCAAAGTGCGCCGCGGAGAAAATAACGAGAGACAATTTCCTGCGGCACGAGCCGATCGTCTTAAACAGGGACAACTACCGGGGACACTATTAGCCATTGTTCCTTTGGGTAGCCAGCTGTGAAACCTTTTCAGACTTTCACGGAGGATATCGACGATAAATAAGGTCGGTTCTGCGCGACGGCGACGGGTACAACGAGCGCCTTAAAAACGTTCCGTCGAACGGTCCTGCCATTTTTGCCCATCCAATCTCGTAACCTCCAGTCCCCTCCCACATTTCCCGTGGGATTTTCCTTGAAAATCGCTCCAAGATTCAATAACCGACAAGAGAGAATCGAATCTGTTCGGGGGAATAATGGCGGATAGAGTCGACGCGGCAGAACAAACTGTCGCGTCCGTTGTTAAAGGACGAAAGAAAGAAAAAAAAAAAAAGATAGACAGGGTCGACAAATTTTCCTCCGTTGAGGAAACCTCGATTAGCGAGGGTAAACACACTCGATCGTCCAATAGTCTTGTCGTTGGGTCTTCCTCTTCTTCGTTTTCCCTGAACACGACTGCACGAGGAATGCCACGAGTCTTTAAGGGGTGGAAATGATTACCGTTCAAGATAGACCGTGCAGTTTAATTTGCGACGCGCAAACACTTGGACGATGCGAAGGATCGCGATTTTACGTACGATTGTAAAACCGGAATTTTTCACTTCTGAATTCGGACCAGACGCAGTTTTTGTTGTTTAGTAATTTCCTACATTTCTCGACCGAGTTCGCAATCAACGCGGCGCATCCATTTCGTTTTACTCAAATCACATCACGGTGGAACGCATCAGCGATTATACAATAAATCCGCGAGAAGATCGGAACGAGCGAGCACTGAAAACACAGTTCCACGGGGGCGCCAGGCTAAAATGTTTAATCCATCCGCGTTCTCAAAAGTTGGGTAAATTTGTTCCGCGAACGAACTCGGGAAATATCGATCTGGAAACGCTTTTAGTCAGAGACACGATTTTCCACTAATAAAAAAAAAAAAAAAAAAAGGGAAGAAACCCTTCTAATTGTCGGCCAGCCTGTCCGTTTTACTTATTTTAATCCATTTAGTCGCGGTGGAAGAGTTGAAAAGCGAGTCTGACAGAGGGATGGAAAAAGTGAAGAGGGATGATAAATAAGAGCCAGCGACGCGAGGAGAGGAAGAAAGGGACGCGACGTAGGGTCAATGAGCCCTAATATAGAGTCATCTGTCGATAATGTTCGCAGACGTCGAGAAAGAAGTGTGGCGGACGCGACAAACGTGTACTTTAAAAACTTTCGAATTCTCAAGATATCGCGCTAGGACGTAGCAAAGGAAAAAACGACGACCCCTACCTCCGTTAATATCCTCTTATGTTTGCCCCAACCAATTTCGCCTCGTAGGTCTCCGTCGTACGCGCGCTGACAGTGTCGCGATAGTTAACCGGAAACGGTGGCGGGCTACGCTCGCGACGTCCACTCGCCCCGTTATTGGATCCTTATTTCATCGCAGACTTTACCCTCTCGAGGACGAAATATGCTCGTATCAGCACGCACGGGCTCGCTTATTGACCGTGGCCCGTCCTCTCTTTCTTCTCCGCTTTCTTCTTCGCTCCGCGCACCCCCGGAAGAGCCGTTCCACGGCTCCCAGGAAGCTGGAGAACCCGGAAGGTCGTAATACGTTTAGGCGGCGGGCACAGTGGCGTTCGCGGCCGACAGGCAAAATGAGAAAAACCCCCTGCACGCTTTATTCAATGGTGTCGTGCCCGAAGTAAGCATTTTTCCGGCACCCGCGCGCGATGACGAAATGAAAAGCGTTTTTCTTTCGGCCCCAGACTGTCGCAGGTAGGTGGCGGGCCTCTAAAGTGCCAATAAAACGGAATCGTAGCGAGGGTAATAATAATGATCGTGTACTGTTACGTCGTGTCGCTGTGGATGGGCAATAAACGGAGAAGATGGGCTGTTCGTCTTTGAGCCTGTCCTGGGGTACGCTTTATTTTGATGCTCGTAGATGAACGCACATCTTCTGGTTCGAGTGTTATTCGGAAGATCGATGTTCGCTTCGAGTTTCATCGCGGATTCGTTGTAACGTGTTAATTAAAATAGATCCGCTATTTCTAGTCCAACCTTACAAATTTTCGATTGCTGTCTGAAAAGAGCTTAAAAGGTATCGTTACGAGAGGACACTTTATATATGTAAATCCTCTACGATCGAGCGCTTTTAACAATTCGAAGGAGCGAAGAGGCCGATTCGTCACGTTCCAAATCGGGCGACCCGTTCGTTGATTACTTTCCCGTGCCTATCAGGATCCATCAAAACGAGCCGATGGGCATTTGAAATAGGAAAGGGGGAAGGGCGCGATGACTCTTCGGCTAGGAATTTCGAAGGGTGTCTAATTGCTTCAAAAACTTGTCGCGCGGCGTTCGATCTCGATGCTCAGCTGGAGCTCGGTATGATTAATGGCGCCGCACGAAAAAAAGACGGAACATGCACCTCTAATGCGTTTCGCCGGCTTTCCTAGGCCCGCTGCGTGTCGCGTAACGACCATTTCGGGATGGAGAAGTTCAATACGCTCGAAAACAAACGTATCGTTAGAAAGAGGACCCGTTGCGTTGACAGAGGCCCTCTTTCAGCTCGGACATTAACTAGAAATTAAGGGGGAAACGTAAAATAAGGGTCTACGACAGACGGGTTAATTACAACGATGGCGGCTGAGCGGATAATTGATGCATCGAACAAAGTACTTGCGCGGTTCTGCAAAACGGAGCTGCGATAACGCCGCGGGTAGCAGCAACGAGGAATTTAAATATCGCTGTTCTCAAAGGGCGAGTACATTAGCCGGTAGCTGGAGAAACCGAATTTTTCCGTTTGAAGTACGATTCGCGGCGAGCAGCTGCGCGACAATGAAAAAAAGCCGGACTTAACGCGGAGAAAAGAAGTCAATTAGAGAGCTTCCGTGGAAGGGGCACGACTACTCGCGGCGATGTAATCGAGGATCGTCGCGCGCAAAAACTGGGCCACTCTCGCTGTAAAATTATGCAACGCGGTTCCGGAACAAATTTTCCGCCTTAAACGAAACCGAAAATAAGGGCGCAGAGAGGCCAGCGGATGACACTCCTTTTACGCGAACTCGGTCACAGGAAGCACTCCGCCGCGTTTCTCCGATTACTCGAGGGTCTACGAATTCACCACGCGTCGGTGGCTCGCAATGGCCGCCTTCACGGGACGCAGGAAAGACGGTGCGCTCCTGAAACGACACCGTGTAACCCGTCACCGTGCGCCGCGTACAAAGCTGACGGGACGAAGAATAAACCGAGAAGGGGGAGACACTTTTAAACCGTGCGTGTTTGAATAAGTGTCCCTCTAATTCCTTCGAGCACCGCGACGACGCCCTGAAGTCAACGGCATGACAAACACGTTTGCGTGCTGCTTGCGTGGAAGTAGCATCCGGTTCAACCGTAACAGATGTCCCTTGGAACCGAAAGTCCGATTAGTCGCGCTGAACACGTCGATTAGCCGCGTAACAGCCATCCCTCCGTCTCGTTATGTGTGTACATATATATATATATACACGGGAGGTCCTCAAGATCTATGGACGTAGCTTGGGCAGTAAATCTAGATCGCAATGTGGATGAAAGATGTTACATAAACGTAAAGTGTCCGTGGACAGAGAAGAAATGGTTATTAGTTTGTCGAACAAGTTTCGCTTGATTGAAATTAATGAGTTTTTTCAGTGGCACGTCGAGGAAATGTTCAGTGAACAGTTTGAAACTGTCTAGCGAAGCACTTCGATCCCATCGCTCGCGCGCGACAATGTGTAAAACAAAAAACCCAAGAATTCACCCCTTTAATTCAACGACCCCAATACCATAAATCTCGACCAAATACGCGAAAGTACACATTCCTTCCAAACACTCTCCACCCTCGATTGCTTCTCACACATTCCCTCCCCTTCTTTGGCTCGCCTCATTTACACAACAACCCTCAATTCGTACGTTCTCGCCCGACGAAGAAGCCAGTCCATCTTCAGCGAAATGGCTGGCGGATTCGTCGCCAACTTCAGGAATATTCCGTCTTCGATCGTCTTTATTATTTTCCTTCACCATGTTTGCTATCAGCATCTATTACTGAATTTCTATTGTACATTCTACACCAGTGTGTCCCAAACTTTTCTCATCGCGGAGCTCTTTTTAAATTATAAAATTTTTAAAGAACCCAAGACTAAATTTCGGTTTTTACCTTATAATTCCTTTCGAAAGTTGTTTCAAGCTGCGCGAAACGCATAAAAGCAGATTTTCAGAGTTTTTCGCGGAACACGTAGCTCGTGGAACGCTGTTCTACATCGCCGCAGCAGCCGTGAACGAAACGCGTAACACCTAATCCATCTTGGGCGCAAAAAATTCCGAATTCGGGCGTGAAAACGCGAGGCAAGGAACTGGAAGAAGAGCAAGAGGGGAGCGCGCGATAATAGCAGGTCGAAACGAAAGGCGAGGCGCGCTGGAATACGAAAAATGCACGCTGCGAACCCCTTCGAGGTGAACTAGATCGGATTACCACCCTTCCGGGGCGCATCGGGGCCGACTGATGCCAGGCATTCGTTCGATATTCCGCGGTGGGTGTTTGCGTGATTCCGCGGCCCGAAACAGACACGGCTCGCGCCTCTGCTATGCTCTGTCTACGTAGTACGAACGCGTGACGAAGATTACCACGGTGTTACGCATACTCTGGCGAATCTGCTCTCTGTGTGGCGCGAGCGCCAACTCTGGAGGGTCCTCAGAGCCTGTCGCCCACCCCCTGCGTCGCTCAACCCCTATCCGTCCGCGTAAAACACCGAGCATTAACGCACACGTACGCCAGCCACAATGATATCCGAATATGTTAAGGGAACAGGGCGGATTCCGATAAAGATCCCCGTTTGCACGCCAGCAGACAGTATTCGCGAGCTTTGTCGAGTGTGTTTTAAATGGTGACACGCGCTGCTCCTCTCGCGTTGCTTTTTTGTCTTTCGTTTACATTTTCGTAACGCCAAACGTCTCGGGTGGAACTTCAGTTTCTCGCGGTGAAAAATTTGTCGACGAAAATATCGCGCCATATCGAGGGCACACTTTTACGCGTGACGAGCGTCGTTAAATCTCCGGAAATCGTAGCGGAGATGTGTTCGAACGTGAACGATTGAAACACGGAGACGGGAGGACCGTTTTCGCGAGTTCAGCAACGCGCGGGGTAGCGCGTCTTTCCGCCACGGTTGAGTGAGAAATCTAAGGAAGGAGTCCCCGTTTTGAGCACGGGGTGCGAGTGATCGATGGCAGCATCGATTGGTATCAGGGGGCAACACGATACCCGAGGGACGTAACACAGCCGCACTTCGAGAAATTGCTAATCCCCCTTTCGTCCCCTCGTCCTCGTCGATACTCAGTCAGGGTGTTGCTTTCACGTCGCTCGCTACATTTCGCCACGCGTCAGGAATCCTCCTTCACCCTAAACGACCGTTCTCGGATAATAATTCACGATGCTTTCCAATGAATTCCGATTACGCGTTTTTTCGTACGATTTCCACAAACTTTTCCAATCGTACGTGCTCGGAAGTCCGAAATATCTCCCCTTTTTACAGTCTCTCCTTTCGATTAACGCGATCGTTAGCCAAGAACCCACCCTTTTAAGTGGATCTCGAGCTGCTAATGCTAATAGCGCGGAGAATTCCTGGTAGACGCCCGTCCAGGCCACTAATTGCGTCCAGCGCAGCTTAACCCAAGCGATTAGACAACACCTGACGTTTTTTACGCGACAGGACCGTCGATAGAAGCGAACAACGAGGCAACGAAAGCCCACTGAGGAATTCAACGGGAATTCTCTGGAACTACTTGCTTCTAGACGCGAGTGACATGGGAGAAACGTATGTTTTCGCTCGATAGGAGGCAAAAGTATCATTTCAGCCTTCGTGTCCCGGAGAAAGCGAGGAACATTTTCTTGACTGGAGGTTGGACATCAAAACCGGGAGTCCTGTTTCACACTTTTCTCCAGTCACAGCTGGAATTGTTTGCGTTAAGAAGTGTTGCGTTCCTGCTGGTCCATCTGGGTGTCGGGTCAGAGATCATGCCTCGGGTCCGCAGGATGTACAACCCGTACGTGACCGGCGTGCGAACCGAAACGTACCTACGATATTTTCTTTCCCCCTTGCTCGCCTTTATGCTTCTAATATACCGCTTCCTTGGAACGTTTAAATAACACGCCCACTTAAACCCACAATATTCCAAGCTACGAAACGAGTCGCGCAGCTATCTCGCCTAAAGTAGAACTACACTTCGTTACGATCGACGTACGAGCGCCCTAATTTCTTTGAACGCTCTGAAATCCACGTCTTCTAAGTCTCGAACGCGAATCGGATCGCTCGAAGAATAAAGCATGGAAAACTGGAATTACTGGAGCGTTGCAAGAGACGGAAACGTGGCGCGCAGCTTTTACAAGGACGCAGGAAACGGTGCGCGATTCGTTATCGCGGAACAGACGAGTGTATCTCCGTGGCATCCGCAAAAGTTCCGTGGCCGACTGGTTTTCCTTTATTCCGTGGCGGAACGTGCCGAATGTTGCCAGATTTCATCTGGTCGGTTAGCTCGCAGCGCGATCCTCGATCCATCTGTTCCAAGATCTGTCCGCGATTGTTCTTCGTCACGTACCGGGCTGCCGTTTCCTCGCCAGCCCTCTTTCCATCGGGACATCAGCGGACGGCACGTGGTACACACGCCGCGGCAATAATATCGAGCGGGCCGTGTCCTCCCGTGCAGATTTTTCTCTGGAAAAATACAGGTCGCCTGGGTGCCCGCAATATTCGTCGCGCCGCGACGGTGTCTGTTGCGCACGTTGCGCACGTTGCGCACGTTGCGCGCCACCCAAAGCGAGCTCGGCGATCACCGCCAGGTATTGTCCTCCGTGACGGATTTGCATTTAAACCTCCTAAACAGCCCTGACGGGGTGTCTGGGCGCGTCACAATGGGCGTCGGTGCCCTCCTGGACGCCAGACGCGGCGTCTCCCGCTGGGCCGCTATTTTTTCACCCCACCGGGGACATCTCTTTGCGTCCGAGCTGAAAAAGGGACTCTCCTTCCTCGGGACGGGATGTTTGGAGTGCCGCCCGACTGCGAGCCTAATTTCTCGCCAGACACAATTAGCCCCTTTTAGGCCTGGGCCGTGTCACGACGCGGACCATCGAGAACGGCCGCGTCGGTCCACGTAAGCCGTCCCCCCCTCCTCCCCCCCCCCGTCGCTCTGTTTACCTGGGCTACGGAAAATTAGAAAAACAAACAACGGGCACCCCAGGCCAAACGAGGACCACGACGATGCTGACGAGGGGCGCGCGCAGGAGAGATCGTGGACGGGAAATTGAGTCGTTAAACGAACGATAGGCCACCGAGAGACAGAGCCTCGGACCTCGTAATTTTAGGTATCTCGAGGGGCTACTCGGAAGCGAGCAACGGTTGATTGGTCCGTGACGAGACCACCCTGTTAGTTGTTGGAAATTAGCGTCCCATTCCGCCTTAACGAAGAGACCGCGATAGTTCGACGCCGACGGAAACGACGCCCGGGAGATGCGATTATCGCCTTCGTTTGCCACGGCTGAGCGAAACCCCGCTCGTGGATCGTCAGTCGTTTATCTTGCAATAACAGGCGAAATTTCTGCCCCCGCGATGGCTACGCGCAGAAGCTCGCCTAGTATTTATCGCCGCTAGAAAATGTATTCGCGGCTGTCAACATGGCTGCCTAACGAAGTGGCTTTTGATCGAATTCCCTATTCCATTGCCGCGGTAAAGCATTTTTATGGCCGCCGAAAATGTTGCTGGAATTGATTAAAACGAATAGAACGTCGGCGCGGACAATTTCCGCGGCTATTTCAATTATTAATTTCACCATTATTCCGCACATTATATTGCCCGCGACGTGTAACTATAAACGCGGCGCTATTCATCGATTCAATAGAAGCAAAATATTTTCGTGCGAACAATGCAGCCGCGGGTTTATTTTTTCAAAGCAAACATCCGACAGCATCGAGGCCCCCCCTTCGTATATCGATACACTAGCGGACGTTGCGCGCAATCAACGGATAAAACAGGAGATCCCGAATCGTGGAAAACAGCCACAGCAGAGCGGTCCTCCGCCATCGAACAGCCAGCTGAAGTGGTCGCGGCAATCGGAGGGACAATTATAACCGAGTCGAAGGTAAACACTAGATCGAGACATAGCAGCCTGGAAAAATCGTTCCCCGTGAGTCACGGTCCGTTTAGGTGGGTATCGTTCGACTGGCCTGGACATTCGTACAACCGTTTTCGCTCGGTTAGCAGAAAATTGCTTCGATAAACACCGTGCGGAAGCGAGGAGACTTTGGGCTCCTCGAAGCGGCCCAGGTGATCCTCGTTCGGATAGGACGCAGGACGGCTGCACAAACAGCTTCGTTCTCGGTTTAACGCAGCGAGACGTTCGCTTGGAAATCGTCGATCGAAGGCAGGTAAAATTCGGAAATTCTGGGCCAGATTTAAGGGGGCGTTCAGCGTACAATGGCCCGCCGCGGAAGCGTCGATTGTACGCCTCGATGTCCTCGAGTAGTGGACTCTATCCGCCTTTCGAGCATCCGGTAGAATAATATCGCGAAAAGGTTCTCTGTGCCACGTGGATCGAGAGAGATTCTCGGGTCCTTGATCTTTGCTTTACGACACGATTGTTCCTTTTCTCCGAAGGAGAAAGGATACGTTAGGCCGTCGAAAACTGACAAACTTCCTCGAAGAACCCTTTCGACGTGTACATTTCCATATTTACACAACAACCTTCGTCCAGGGCCACTCCCAATTTCCAAAGCGATAATAAATCGATTCCGGGAACGAGATCAGCATGAAAGAGAGGTGCCCATTGCGGCGTCAAATAATGGTCCGCGCCAATTAAAAGAACGTTAGTCGAACCCTGACGTTACCAGAGGAGCCTCGAGAGACATCGGTACCGAGGATACAGGAAGGGTTCGTGGCCGTGACCGTTCTGTCATTAAAACGATCCACCAGAGTCGACCACATGTCGTGGGAGTCGAAACCCGTTTACGCGAACCTTGGAAAGTCACAGGTCGGTGTTTAGACCGTTCGTAAACAAACAAGCCGACACGATGATCATGCGAGGATGATCCTCTGGAGATCCGGTGCAGATGTCGGAAGACAGGTCGAGGATCGTCGCGCCAGAGGGTTACGCGATCGTCGAAATCATCCCCGTTCGCTTCCCGTATGTTGCGTGGCGGAGGTTAAAATTTCAGGCTCGAAACGAGCTTCCTTGCGCGAGTCGAACAGGAAGAATGGCAACGCTTAAATCACGGATGTTAACGCGTAATATTCATGGAGGAATTCGGATATTGTTTAAAGTAGTGCTGTTTAAAACGACACGCGATAAAAGCGAACGGTAAAGTATTGCCAGAACGGAAGAGCATTAATTAAATTCTTATGCTCGAAACGCTCGTTCGTAATCTATAATATATCGCGAGAATAAAGAAGGGATTGAGTCTCGTTCGAGGATAAAATGCAAAGTGAGATGGAAAAAAAAAAAACTTTCGATAATATCTCCTGTCAAACTTTCGGGGCGTACAATAAATTCCTTTTACCAAATTTCTGAACCTGCAGCAACGCCCATATTTCCGTATACCCACGTATACGCGTTGAGTAAAGTTTTCGCGTTGAGTAAAGTTTGTAGGTAGAAAAAAAAATATGGACAACAAGAGAGGGAACAGATACGAAAAGAAACGGCGGAATAAAGAAAGATCTGCACGCGTGCAGCGTCCTTATAAGTTTTACTTACACGAGGTCTCGTCTAGGTCTATATTAGTGGCGCGCATCGGTGTGCATCGTGTGCTAATACCGTGTGTACGTACCTGAAACAGAATCGATCGTCCCTCGTTAGAAAGAGAACCGCACGCAGGTGTATTATATTATAAATTAACGATATAATTAATATGGCTTGGAATTTGTTTCGTTTCAACGGGACGACTCGTTACGATTTCATCGTTCCCGGGGCCACTGATTAATTTACAGTATCGTTTATTATCGTCGAATAAAACCGAACAATTTTCAGCTGGTTATGAAATCATTCAGAGGGGTGAACAATTCCAACCCCTGCGGAATTCTGGACAGTAACGGTAATTAATTCGACTTTTCGCTGATTTCACGTTGAAAACGATGCGGTCCCATTGTTTACCGTAATCGTGCCGTTACTCGTCGAAACTGAAGGCCGCATTGTTAACGCTTTCGAGCCTAGAAATGTTTCAGCGCCAACGTTCCAGACACGGCGACGGAAATTCGTGGGCGTCCGTCGAATCCGCGGACGAGCCCCCAAAAAGCGGCCAAGTTGTCGAGCTTAAGTGTATTTAAGAGGTAATGCGTGTTCGCGGGAGAAACTTTAAACTTTCCCGCCCGATATCGACGACCCAGCCTACCCCTGCGCTGTCACCATCAATCTTTAGGGTTGGCGAACAGCGCAGGATAGGGTGACGACGGTTCGCGTTTGCCACCGGCTCCAACCCCCGCGCGAAACCCTGTTCAAGGTGCCCTCGAACACTCGCAAGGTGTCCGGTGAACGCCGCTCTGACTCATGCACGGCTCGACACGCCTCGGATTAAAACGCAACCCTCGTTAATGTTAATTCCTGTCTGTCACCCTCTAACGGCCGCCCTCCGCGTCGCAGCTCGCGAGCAACCGCGGCGACAAAAAAATCCAGACGAACGCACGCCCCACCCCGTGGGACCGCCGCGTGGAAACGCGCTGGCTTTTTCATTCCACGGTAAGAGGTTCCTTCGTTACCCGGCTGGCGACAATCAAACGCGGCCCAAACGATGCGTTAAATATTCCCAGGTAGCAAGGCGGCCGCGACGCTTTAAGAGAATGCGGATCGACAAATGAATCTACCGGGGGAGCCAGGGTTTCTTTAGAAACGACGCGTGGCGCTTTGGGAGGCGGCAGACATTTCGCGTCAACTTCGCTCCTCGATCGAGCAAAATTTCCATTGTCAGAGGCGGATTTAGGCTGCTCGAGGCAACATTTTCCTCTGTTTCTAGTAGCCTGTAGCTGCTGCGAACGAATATTAACCCTTTGCACTCCGTTGTCGCCGATAATGCGACGAACTGTTCGATATGAATTTTTATTTTGTTGAAGATTTATAAACCTGAACTTGTTTTATATGATGTAGCTAAGGAATAAGTAGTATTCTTTTTATTACATGTATATACAGCTGTGACTAATGTAGTATTGAAGCTGTTGGTGTACTATATGAGTCACTAAACTGGAGTGCAAAGGGTTAAATAAACTTCTTTCTAGACTTTGAAGATTTTTGTTTTGCAGATTACTTATTAAATCCACCGCTGCCTTTCCTTCGAATGCACTGCAGCGGGGTACTCATTTCTATCTCGTCGACCCCAGGAGGAATCAATCAAAATTGTTCGTCGCCCTTGGCTCTCGTTAAACGGCGACAACGAGTCCGCGCCTGCACCCACGTAGACGGAAAACACTGGAGCAGGAAAAGGTCAGGGCGCGATTATTCGCGGGCGAGGTATCTCTCTGTGAGCCGACGGTCCGGGTCAGAGGCGGTGAAGAGCGTGTTTCGCTTCAACAACGCCAGCCCCCGGGTGGCTCCTTTGTCTTTCAGCCGGTTTTATGGCGGGGGCGTACAAGCGATCCTCGAGTTGCCCGATCCGATGGACGGAGCACAATGCACCTGCACGAGCTTCGAGAGCATCTCGAGGGCCCGTGTAGCAGGTGACCGCGAGCACGTACACATAACTTATCCCTCTTAAAGTGGTTCCCGTGGCGATGTACAGCGCGGAATAAAGGACGCACCGACGCGGCGTCGTTGCGGCGGTTGCGCGCGTATATCAAAATTACCTACCCGGTTAATTGGCTCCTGAGAGAACACGGTCAGCAACGATTTTCGTCGTTGCTCTACACGCGATTCCTAAACCGCCTCGTCGAGTTCGAGAACTCGTTCCTTGGGAACAAAAATTCATTCCTCCCGTAACCGTTCGAGGGCCTCCTCTCTGTTTTCCGTGAGCAAACGAAGATGACGAGCACTGTTCGACGGGAAAACCGTCGCCTCCTCGAAAGGGACGGACAAAGTATAATTTCCATAGCGGTGGTCGTCGAGTGACTCACGAGCTACCACCGTTTCAAGGGACAAACGATTCTACGTTTAGAGAGATTCGCGGTTATTATTTTCTCATGGCCGTGCAACGGACACGTCTTCGAGGAGGTTCGACCGTCCCACGAATGACTCGGCCCCGGGCGAAGGTCGTTACCAGCAGGTAAGACGATCGTCGGGGTACGATCTTGCGAGGCTTGCCTCGAGATCGCTAATCGGTCCGCGTAACAATCTGATACGAACCGCAATGACTCATGATCGATAATTACAGGCCAAAAAGGGTTCGTGAGAAATACCGTGGATCGGAGAACCATCCGACATTCCGACGAAATAGCTGGGTTTCGCATGATTTTTCACACTCGACGCAGCGACCCTTCCTTTCACCGACCCTGTCGAGTTTCGACGTGATTCATAATTGGCGGAGAAACGTCAGCTGGCGAGAGTGTTGCTAACTCGCGTCTGTACAACGCAGGGGGTGAATCATGCGTTCGCAACGATCGTCGCGCTCTTTTTGCGACCGTCTTCGTATTTTCCCGAGTTCGAACCGCGTGGCAGTCTCCATCGTTTTCACGCGCTTGCGATCTTTCGTCCACCCTTGGAACCCGGTTCCCCTGGCGCAAAAATATCTGGCCAAGACACTGATCGTCCGCGTGGAGCTTTTAAAGTCTGCTTATAACAGCGGCGCAGGATTAATGGAAATGCACGTCCGGGCTGGGCTAGGCGGTAGACGTATGAGAAAGACCCGAGGGCTCGGGCTGGGATTGATAAAGGCAGCTTTTAACCCTTAACTGGTATTCCGAGCGGGCCCGTAACGATGATATATGACGTGGCAGGATCACGTCTGACCTTGATGGCCGCGCCGGAACGAGGATAAATGGGACGATAGTTTTCGTTGCGTCGGCGTTCTCCGGCGTTAACTATCGATCGGACGCGTTCTTGTCCGCAACGTCGTTCGCAGGTTTGTCAGATCGGTTGTCGCGATAGAAAGACAGCCAACGGGCCCTGTTCGACGCCCATCAGTGGTGGTTCGTTGGACGCCGTTCGATGAAGTAATTGTCGATGGCCCAGGTACCGGGTAGACACGCGTACGCGTGATTCAACAGGTGTCGTTGTAAGAACGAACGCGTTCATTTTCTTTTTCTCTTCTCCCGCTTCTTCTTCTCCTCCTTTTCCCTTCTTAAGGTTTTTGCTCGCCGTCGGTAGTTTCCACGGGGTCGAACACCCGGTCCCAGCGAACGTTCCAGGGGTGAAAATGTTACATTGGCCGAGCCGTATGCATAAAATATCGACGGCTGATTATAATAAATAAGAATATGTCTCGAAATTCGGTAACAGAGCAATAGCATCGCGATAGGTATAATTAATGAGATGCGATTGAATTTGGGATATTTGAACCTGGCCATAGTTATTAATTAATAATTAATTGATAATTAATGCCGCGTGTAGATCGCGGTGAAATCTATGCCGCCCGCTCATCGTAATTGATGCCTTCGTTTCAAATTCGGCATTCATTGTAATTAATCCGGTTCCCTGGAAAAAGAAAGCCGAATAATTGAACCGACACGTCCTCGCGAGAGTGCAGGCTCGCGAATGCCACGGACAATCCGGCGATATTGCGAATGCAGGCCACACAAGAAGTCTTATTGTCAGCTCGCAGCGGGATCGTTCGCGTGCGTATAGGTTGGTTGTCAATAAGCCTCGTTTAAACGGTTACGTGCCTTCGTGCGGCTTGTCGTCGAATTAACGTCGATTAGTATGCCCATTAGGCAGACGTTGAACCGCGGTGATCACCAGCCCGTTGCTGCGGCGGATGCATTTGCGAGGTCAAACCTGGATTTAATATCGAGAGCTTACCTACAATTTGCTTTCGTCGCCACGCGTCCGATCGTTTATGGCTAGCGTTCCGACGCTGGCCACCTCAAATATCGAATCGCTTTCCGTTTCTTGTCGCTCGTCGAGGCTGCGTCGCGCCACCACCCTTCAGTGGGGTGCAGCTCGATACTGGGAGACGTGGCTAAGAAAGAAGCACTTAGAAGCCCGATACTTCGATAATAACGAAAGAAACTATTTGATCGTTGGATTCAGAGGGAGCATGTTGTTCCTTCTGTCGCGCGTTCCGTCCATTCCTGCATATTTTCGTCCCTCACAAATGCACGAACGCCCGCAGTCCAATTATTAGACAATGTCGACCGAAGGGAGAGAAATTTATTCCTTCCAGTACCGAATATAGAAGGAAAATTAACGCGTAATTTATTGCGCTTCGAATGAAGACTGCTATTATGAATACAGAATAGACCATCCAAAGTATACATATACAAACGAGGCGCATTCAGACCCACGAGCCAAGTCGAGCCGCACAATGGGCGAGCGAACTCGGACCCAACATCCTTCGCTCTCATCGCCTCCGTTTATCCATCAATTTTCACATTTTAAAAATACACACGCTCAGGGTGCAGCCAGCCCATCGTCCACGCGTGTACCTTTTTAACCTAGCAGGCCACCACCGTGAAACCCACGTGCCGCCCAACCGTGGGACGGACAAAGAGGGATCTCCTCGGATGATCCCAAAAATATCGCCAGGTATTTAGGTCACGTACGATAGCCACGGACAGCCGTGGTTCGTAATCGCGTCGCGTGCATACGCCCCAACAATGAGAACGGGCGATCTTCGTGGAAAAAGAGAGGAATCCTTTTAGTCACGGTGCCTGGACGTTCGTTTTCGGTGGAAAAGAGCCGCGCGACGGACAGGGACGCTGGTTTATCCGTGTGGCCCGGTTTACCAGCGGCTCGATGGATCGAAAAGTGCCACTTTCGTCATCCGCGGGTCTCTTTAACGCGCGCAGGATCTCCCATCTAGCTAGAAAGAAAGCACTCGCTTTCTACCTCCAGCTCGACCTGCAATCGAGTTTGCCAGCCGTAGCGCGACATCTGCTCGCGAGATTAGCGCACGCGATCGGACCACTCTGGTTCCTGAAAAATTTATGAGCCAAGCCGCGGCGACTGAAAAAAAGATTCGATGGATCGATGCTACTTCGAACGCGTAAACTCATGGGAGGCCGTTGCAACGCGCTTCCGGTTGCTCAGTTGAGACGTTACGCTCGCCTCGATCGACCATATTTGCGTGCATACTCGGTTCCAAATCGATTCAGAGACTAATCCTCGCGAAGTTCGACGTTCGAGCAACTTGCACGAACGAGACGTACCATTTTTTGCGCGACGTTGCGACACGGAGGTCGCCACGACCACCCCGTCGCAACGCGCTTCCGGTTGCTCAGTTGAGACGTTACGTTCGCCTCGATCGACCATATTTACGTGCATACTCGGTTCCAAATCGATTCAGAGACTAATCCTCGCGAAGTTCGACGTTCGAGCACGAACGAGACGTACCGTTTTTTGCGCGACATTGCGACCAATAAAACTCATTACCCGCTGCTAACAATTTCGTTAGTCGGTCTTGTTATTGAAAGATATCTCATTTGGAACAATAGAATGAACGTTCTTAACTCGTGACTGAAAACTCGCGACGTCCACCCTTTGAGCCACTTCCATCCGTCTCGGAGCACCCTCGGCTAATTGCGTTATCCCACTTTCCTCGCTCGTCGCCACTTTCCGACACTCGTCAGTGCCCCTCCGCCTCGCCTCGTCGAGGAGAAAACCCGTACGCAGCGCTAATTACTCGGACGATTCCGGTACCCTTCCAAGAAAAATAGTTTAAAGAGCGACGCAGCTTTTCGCCGCGGGTCCAACGACGTGTAACAACTGTCTCGACTCCAGCGGGGCGCGATGAAGCGGCGGAGAGATCGAACGAAGGCGAGGAGAGAAAAACGAGAGGGGTAAAGGCAGAAACGAAGGAAGGAGGCTGAAGCGTTGAGAAAAGAGGGTAAAAGCTGTTTCATCGTTCGCCGCTGCTCGCTGAAGACGGATCTCCACGTGCAAAACTTATTGTCGCCACTCGACTGGTATATTACTCGACCTTCTCAGCTAAGATTTCGCATCCATTGACAATTTTTCCTTTTTCTAAAGCATTCTGAAACATTTCGTCACTGCTTTATAGCCCTTTGAACTAAATTTAGAACGTTCTGCATCTTTCTTTTTTTTTTGGTGTTTCTTTAAAGACACGATCTATGGTCGACGCCATGTTGGATCGCGTGTCGTTTGAAAGTTCAGCTGGTGCGACGTGTTCTCGGTGGCAGCGAAGTTCACGCGCGGAAAGCAGGCTTTAGGTGGACGATTTTCCGCGCAAGCCGTTCCAGAAATAAAAGGAGCTGCCTTTCGTCACAACCCTTTAGTCCGCGCTCGATATTCCGCTGCCCGTAGTTCGGCCAGAGGCGGAGGAAAAGCTCTCTATACTTCTTTCATCCCGTTCTCAGCGACGGTGCGATACGAAAATCGTCGAACGCCCCATTTGCAGCGCTGTTTCCGTAAATAGCTAATGGTTCAAGCGCTCGAACGCACGGTGTCGTGTTTCTTCAGGGCCAAGCCCTAAACTAACAGTTCCAACCCCCGTTTTTCCTCTCTCTCCGTCGCGTCCCGTTTTTATGCCTTTCCTATAATTCGTCTCTCTGCCCCGCTCGCCCTCGCACGGTGATTCTTTTGTGTACACGTGACTGTGTTATTCGACGCACGGCACTTGGGACACTCTAAATTGTTACATCATTCCCAGCGTTCCTCGGTGGTCCTTCGTCCAGCACTCGAATTCTCCGCTGATTGTTTGCGGGGTCCGAGTGATGTACGAGGTGCCTCCTGTTCTTAGCGGTTTATCGGTATTTTCTGTAATTTAACGTGTCACGTCTGCGCGGTCGCAGGAAAGACGCGAGTAGAAGACTTTCGTTTCTCAAACCTTTTCCCTCCTAGCCACGTATTTGTTACATCTGGGGCGAATAAATTTATTATCGTTTAAAATTGATGTTGCCGCGATGGAACCGCGTTGCGCAATGTTGTTCGTCGATCGATAACCGTTCGCCAACCGAGCGCAATATTTTTGGGGCGATACATTAGTAAAAACTGCCCCGTTATCGTCTGCGTCGAGCGTAAATCCCGAAATTCTCAGCCAGCGAGGGGAGCGCGGCGAAGAAATATAACGCGCGCGTCGTAGATTGTTTGGTTTAAAGCCGTAAAGTCTACGAGGAGCCGCGTCGAAGCATAGGCTCGTAAAAATACGCTATCTGCCCGCTCAAAGAGTTCAAGCTGTAACCTTTTCGGTCGTAAAATTCAAGTGCTACTTCTTATTCTCAACAGCGGGAATTATCGGATGTTGAACAGCGGAACTATTCATAACTGGAATTCCATGAAAAGAGAAACACGAGGCCTCGGATTAATTATCGTTCGCGCCGCGCGACGAGTTTATCTGTGCTTCTATTTCCAGGCGCCACGTTTAACGATCGATTACGGTTTCACGGTGTCCCGTTTCTCGAAAGTAAAATCGGGACGCGCGGGCACGGAATGATCGATAAACGTTCGACGTGCGCGAAATCCAACGAACCCTCTGGATGGGCCACCCTTGAGCACACACGGACGCATATATCGTACGAAGTAGCTCGGAGCAGGCAGATGTTCGCCAGGCGAACGGATGAAAGAGGCGGTGGGCAGGGCGTGCGTATAACCGGAATAGAAAGAACCACCGCCAAGAGGAGGGCGGGGAGAGGAGATCGCGAGACAATGTACGAATCTTGCAATAAGATGCAACCGGAGATAAGCCAGGACCCCCAAAGAGGCTTCCCAGTGGAAGGTCGAGTTATTATTACGAATGACAGACTTTCCGTGCCAGGTGCCTCTGGCAGATCAAAGGGATCAGCCATCGCGATCTCCAAAACGGGTACGCGTATTATTTCGACGAAGAGGGGGGTGAAAAAGGAGAGGAAAATACGACTACATTTTTCGTCGCGCGATACTTGGCGCGTGTATCGCCGACATCGACGCCATTCGTCAGCGCGCGGTCTCGAGGAACAAGAAGAAGGTCCGTCTGACCGACCTGCGCGACCTCTCTCTTTTGCACGAAATTGGGACACCGTGTTCTCTGGTCAGGGCGCTGGATGCACCAATCGATAGCAGCCGGTGACCCGTGTGTGCATGCCCGTTCTCACCTTTCCGCGTGCGCTCCTTTTTAACGAGCCCGCCGCGGGGACCGCTTTGTCGTCGAGAATGTCCGAGTCAACGATGCCGCTGGGAATTTTAAGTGGCGGCCCCGCGGACGTGCCCGCTTTTAGCTTTTAAGTGGGGGGATTTAAATGATTAGCCCGGGCTTAGCTTTGAAACGGTTCGCGATGCGATGTGTGTCGCGAGGTGTTCCTGATTCGAGGGGAGAATAGACTGTGCGACTGTTATTCCGGGCGCCATCGAAATTGTAGATTCGAGGAGTACCGTGGCACTTTTTCGTTTATCCGTTAATACGAAACTTTTCACTGGCGGCCGTCGCAGGCTTAACCCTTCGCGCTCGAGAGACGACTCTCAGTCGCCATCGCGTTTCGCGCGGCAAGTTTAAAGTTTTTCATGATTGATCACTGATTTGAGGTCTCGAAACCCCACGAAAATGGATTTGAAAAGTGAAATTAGCTCGAATGAGATTAGTTATATTCACGAAGAAATTAATGATGGAAAAATGATCTGCGACCGAAAGCGTCGTCGAGTGCAAAGGGTTAACATTGAGATATTATCGGCGAAGTAGTAATGCATTGCGTAATTGCGGCGCTAGCCATTACCGTTCCATCAATCAGGATTTCTAGATCACGGTTCGAAAACGATTTAGACCTCTCAAGCTGGTCTTAAACGGGCTTACTACGAACGTAATTAACCCCTTAATTGGAGAGCAGATATATCTGCCGTTGCCGCGCATTTGTGTTTTAATTATAGATCAGGATCGTCCGTAGATCAAACCTCGCAGATCGCGGTTGGGAAAAGTTGGGAGAATCGGACCAAGGGACTCGATCGACCTCGATAGATTGCTATACCGCGCGCAATATGGCGAATTATCCGCGACCCCGCGTTTCAAGCAGCGACTCGATTCTCCGGGGTCAGGCGAACGAATTCTGATTAAGCAGAAAAAACGGGGCACGAGAAGCGTGATTTATCGCCGTGCGAAATTTCGTGATCACGGCCATCAACGAGCCACGTTAGACGGCACAATTAATGTCAAAGTTACGAACTTCGACACGGTTCTCGTGCCGTTATCCTATTACGACACGAAGATCGATTATGCTTTGCATGCCGCGCTCTTAAAGCTCCGGTTAATTAATTCCGTTTTAAAATATCGACTCGGCGCGAGGGAAGTACGCGGCGTTCGTACGATTCGACGGCGTTCGCGGTAAATCGGAGAGAAATTCATCTTTCGAGAGCTCATTAAGCGTCGCGCGGCGCGAGTCCTGCACAGCCCCCACCCCCTCGTTCCTTTAATCGGATTTTACGTGCACGTCCGCGCTTAATGGTCCAGCTGCTTGATAAACGGCAAGCATTTCTGCGTGCACGAGATTTGTCGCTGTTAAGTTAATTTCGTTTCGAATAAAACATACCGCGAGGTGTTCTTAAAACGTGCATTGACGTGAAATTTCCCCTGCGAAATCATTTTGATAGCGTTACGCCTGCATTCCGGGAGCACTTACACGGTCCACCAAGTCATTAGAACGAGGCGTATCAACCCCTCGAATTGAAATTACGAGTCCAGCTCGTCGCGAACCTTCTTGAGCAAACTGATAACGACGAGCTGCACTCGACAGAAATTATTGAGACTCCATGGCTTCTTACGAGGCAAGTATTTGTAAGTTAATATTTGTAGTAATAATAATAAGTGTATCTAACTTTTTTACTAATAACAAATTATTTGAGCAACGAAACCGTAAGATTCTATATCAATCCCTCCCCTTGAAACTAAGAAAATTAAATTGCCCTCGTAAACAGTGCTGACTGAAAGTAAATTGCAGTTGAAGGGGTTAAGTCGTACGGCTGTGGCGACTTCCTGTCGGCTGGAGGAACAACCCCAGCAAGCATCGCGGCGCCGCGAACGTTCCGTCGCGTATTTCAATGAAAAATTTCAGCTCCCCGTTTCAAATTGTTATAGGCCCGACGTAATTCACGCGGGAGCCGTGTTCCCTGCGATCGCAGAGCGGAACGCCGCTTTTACTTCCGCCCCCAGAGCGTTCTTCCGCGTGTCGCCTCCCTTGCCCTCGAGCCGACATCGCGACCGTTTAAAATGCATCCCAGACGCGACGCTCTCGGCGATATTGCAGCGTCGAGATAACGGCCTCGCGTACGCCATCATCCACCGAAAACGTTGATGGCGAACGTCGCACGGAGGGGTTGAAAAGGGTCGGAGCCGCGAGACGGCCAGGTCTCAGACCAAATAATTTGTCCTAGACGCTTGAAGGTCGGGGGGAGAACGTCGAAGGACAAGGGGAGAAGAAACGTCGCGACAGGAAAAGGCAGCGGGGCTGGTTCAACCCTCGTCGCGACGAATGACGTTATTATTGTTATTAAATCGAAGAAATTGTGCGCGGTTCGGCTAAATGTCTTGTTTCGGTGGCGCTGAACGAGGACGCGAACACTTTCCCACGCACTCGCGTGCATTCGCGTAATTACCGTAATTTCATCGACTACTTTTGCAACGAAATAAAGCGGCCAGGCGACTGGAAATTAAGCGCCCCCCCCCCCCGGTTTTCACGAGTCTCTTTCCGCTCCTTTTTCTCCCGTTCTCTTCCTCCAGCCGTGATTTCCTCCTTGTTCCGTGCGTCTCGTCACCCACGCCTTCCTCCCACACCCCCTTTTTCACGCCGCTAACCCCACGGTTATACGGTGTTAGCCGGGTGTCTGCACGTTTGGTTACGGGAAAATATCGCAACGCCGGCTAGCAGCGAGGTAAAGACGAGATTTATAAAGCCCCTTGTTCCGTGAAAAGGTACAAATGAAGAAGGACGAGGCAGGAGGGCGAGGTTCTTCGCGAGCCGTGCCGGGAGATATTTTTCTTTCAACGCTGAGCCGCGGAGAGATAGAGGGCTCGGAAGACTTCAGCGTTGCTTGTTAAATAAATGTAGCAATTAAAGCGGCGTTTCGGGCGTCGAGAACTTTTGACGCGAGGTTGACGAAGGGCGGGCCGGGGCTCGGAAGAATTGGGAATTCGTTTTCCGATTTTGCGCCCCTTTTTTCTCCTCGAGCGAAAGAGCGTACGTAGTTTGTTTCGAGTGAAAATGTCGCGACGCGAAACAACGATTTCCATTTGTCCCGTAATACGGGCGGATGTTCCAATATTTTTCGAAAACCTGGCGAACTCGTGACAGAGAACGAAGGAAGTCCATCAGTCGATCAGATTGATTCCAGAGAAAGCGGTCAAACGGCGTTCAATTCCGTCCAATTATCCGTTCCAAGTCAAACTTCCACTCTGCTCGTCCCTTTCTCTCCGTCCTTCACGTGAAATCGAGTTCTGATCGAGTTAAAGGACCCTGCTGTCCCCTTCTACCCTCTATCCTATCTCTCTCTCGCTCTCTCTCTCTATCTCTCTGTTCGTGAAACTAAAAATTTCAGCGTGGAGTTACCGGAAGAGCCATCGTGATTCCCGCGAGACGTCCACGGGGCCGAATGAAAATGTAAAAATGTAAAAATGCAAAACGAGCCCAGGAGAGCATTGATCGCGTTCGTCCATGAACCAGAACTCGAGCTTATGCAAATCACCTCGGTCTGGCCCCTCTCTCTCTCCCGTTCTCTCCTATTTGCCCGCGAAACGTGACGAATCGTGTGCGCCTCGCTTTGATTACCGCAATTAAACGGCCAATTAGAGAAGTTGGTCGCGGCAAAGGAAGCGGGGACCAGTTGAGTCACCAAAACGGGAGAAGGAAGAGAGAAAAATTGCGACTGCGAGTAGAGGGGCTGAAGTGTACCTGTTGTTCGTTTTAAATCCACGCTGAGGAGTATATTTGAGGAACGATCGAAGAAATATTTTTGGAAATTCTTCGACAAAGAAGAACGCGTTAGACGATACGAATAATTATTTTTAAAAATCGTTTGCTAATAATTGTATCGCAGGCTGTCCACTGCGCAGGGCGCGAAAGAGACACCCTGTGCGCAGTTGAGAAAGGGGAGGTTATTTAAAGATCTCAGAGAGAGGAGATCGCGCGGATGGTCTTTTGAGGCGTGCCGACCGTAAATTTTTGTAAGGTGTCGTTAGAAAAATCTGAAATCACCCGCATGCGCCAACGGACATCGTTGCCTCTGTCGGCGACGCCGGAAGTCGCCGCTTCTTCGCGCCTCAATTTGTCACGCGCGCTCCGTGACCGACCATTATAGAGTCAGCCGGTTTTTTCCTCTTTTCTCGCGCCGTTTCCTCGCTTTTTCACCACGCGACCCGATCTTCCATCGATTTTTATTGATAATTCTGCTTCTCCATTCTCTATTTTATCCTCAGCGTCTGGTTTTTGTTCTTCTCTTCCGATTTTTTACTTGTTTCAGTGGTCTTTCAATAGAAAACGAGGCAGGAGTCTCGCGTAAAAAGGCGACAATGATTTTTCGGTCCATTTTATGTGACGCTGGCGCTCGTAAACCACGATGAAAGAATCGCCCTCCGATCTGACATCGATTCATCGCCGCGCGTCGGTCGTCGTAATTAATTTGCCGGCAGGTTATTCTTTGACGTTGCGCAATTTGCGTCATCGCGATCTGCGCTGTGATTAATTAAATTTAATTAAGCTTGCTCGATTTCTTGTAACTGCAGGTCTGCGAGCTGACTCGTATGCGCGCGCGCGTCCATAAGCCTCCTATCGTGCATCAATAATTAATACGATCGGTTCAATGCTGCCGACCTCAGATACGAAAAAGCAAAAGAAAAGAAGGGAACGAAAGAGAATTCTCTGCTGACGGATAGAAACCTTTCAACCGGAATAAAAACGAACGCTAATTATTTCTGTTCCGTGAAAACAAAATTTACAGTCAACGATACAACAATAATTGCAATTTTTTTTTTAAAACAGCAATTGCAATTATAAGGATTCGATATAGGATACGAGTTTCTCAGTTTCAGATACGGACTATTATTCGAACGCGGCTATTATTTTTGAAACAATAGAATTGCACTCATGGCATATATACCGTAGAGTGTAAATGTGTCTCTCCTGAAAATTTAGAAAGTAATTAGGAATATTTTCGAATTCTGAATATTCGAGAATGTTCAACGAATGAAGGTACAAAAGGATGCGTGTGCAAAACGCGAGTTCAGTTTTAAGAAAGACTGCGATATACCATGGTCTGTAATAAAATAATCTATCGATTACGTAAAGAGTAAAGCGTGCAAATATCGCACAGAGTAAACAAGTAAAGCTAAAAAATCGCAATCAACGCTTACATCGCAATCTTATCACTTCAATCGACTTTCCACCTGGTACGTTAATTCGTACAAAGTTCGCCAGCTCACCGATCGTTTACCCAGTCCCAACAGATTCCAGCTCGAAATAATCCCCGATTCTTTTTTTGTACGCCAGCAAAGAAACTGCGAAACGGAGGTTACAAAAGCGTGGACGTATATCCTCCTAGATGTCATCCTATTTCGAGTATAATGGCGAATTAATCATTGGATCCGGCGATCTGTCGCGGCCAAACGGGTCCCCGCGTCCTTTTTCAACCGGGTGGCGTTCAAACGGGGAGATGAATCGGGGTGGAAACGCAGCGAAATGAGAAACGGTCGTGACGGTGAGCCGGTTTTCTAGCGGGGCCCCGTCGTTTTCGTGTTTCCTTGAAGGGGGACAAAAACCCCGCGGGGAGCCGCGGTGGCTTCCTCGCTGGCTGGACGAGAGACGGACGACGTTCTTAATTTCGCGAGACGTCAACGGGGAGGCAGCACGCGCGTCAGTGGGTGGCGTCCGCGGAAAAAGCGCCACGCCGGAAGTCATAAAGCCGGATAAAGGATTACACGTTGCCCGGAAAGCGAGCTCGAGGAAGCGCGATTCCTTCGTTCTAATGGAGGACGCGGCGCGTGTGCGGCTCGCGTCGCGAAAACGAACGCTCGTCCGTCTCGCCTCGTTCCCGGGGACTTTGTTGCGTTTCATTTCGCGACTAAAACGGACGCGAGCCGCGAGATTCGATTTCGCGAGCGTCGCTGCCTCTCCGCTGGTCGGTTTTTCGGGACGGGGAGACGAATTAGAGGGTCGCTGGAGCGAGTTAGAGGCTGAGGGATGGATCGATCGCGCGCGAGAGTTTGATATTTCTTGGTGACTGGTCGACAATGGGATTCTTCGACAATTTTTGCTCGCAAGTAATTAATTAAACGTTTCCAGTTTTATTGGGCGAGTACGTGTGTAGATCTCAAATGTGCCCACCCTCGAGCGAATAATTAATTAATTAAAGTATACCTCGTCGTAATGAAATAAACATTTATACGTCATAACGGTGGACGGATAGGCCAGGCTGTTTTAAATTTGACAGACTCGTGACGGAGAAAAATCAGCACTGATTTCGAGGAACCATCATTGCGGTGACAGCTTGCCAGAGATCCAATTTGTATATTAAAATAATTCCATCTCTGGACTCGCGGACTTTATGTAATTGCACCGAAATTATTCGACGCGAAATAAATTGTACGAAACGTAACATTGTTCAACCGATGCCGGTCTAGCGCAAATCGGATTTAATTAACGCTCGAGCCGCATTGAAAAATACGCGATTCATCGTTTACATTAGTTTATGATGCGCGCGAATTCGCGTTGATTTCACACGGCGACGAAATAATTACGCATCGGGGTGCGTTCGTTTTTTTTTTTCAGTTCCCAGAATATCTCCGTAAATTCCAGTTAACGTAAATATTGCGTCGGGATAAACGAACACGCGTAGCGTAAACGTGTCGCGCGTAATGCTTTGATCGCGTCCAATTAGAAGGGTAACTCGATTAATAGAATTCCATTTATATATTTTTACTGTCGAACCGCAGCGACACGTCGGAAAGAAACCGCCGGCGTTTTTAATTACGCTCGTCGCTGGATCGAAGAGGAAACTTTCCAGACAGCGAGAACGAGGCGCCGTGAAATGATTTACCTTGAAATGGAAGTTCGTCGAATTTTTGTACGAACGCGTACGGCTCTACGAGCAGCCAATGTCTGCCCGGATCGTTCCACTGCCGAAGGGTGCTCGTACCTGTCGACTCGCAGACTTCATTACGAGGACTGTAATCGTGCATTCTCTGGCAATGAAAGGGCTAATTGTCGTCATTAGCATTTCCCTCTCGCGGCATATTCCTAGTCTGTCTTGAGCACCAACGATTTAACCGCTCGACAACAATTGCTGACCGGTGAATGCGCGCAGCCAGATTCCGCCTGACGGGAGTGGATTCGCAATGAAAACAATCGTCGACAACGACCAGGAACTACGTAAGTACTAGCACAAAGCCCGGCGATATATCGAGGGGGAAAAAATTCAGGTGAATACGAGTGGTTTCCCTCGTATCGCGTATAGGAATCGCATTAACGAATCGGACTAACGCTGGAATAATAGAGGGAGAAACACTTCGTTTGTCTGATATTTGCGCTCTCTGCACGAGAGCCCAGTTTCGTCGTCGTTTCGACGGATGACTGCCATCGAAATTCATCGCGTCAGACGTAATATTTATACGATTGGATGCGTCTAATCTTTCGTGTAATAATAATAACTGTACTCCGTTTCTATATAATAGAAATTCCATTCCAGCGTCTAAGGCACAATTCCGCCATTTTGGTAGCCTTATCGATGAGTCCACCAGCAGGCCCAGGACGAAACGTTCTTTCCTCCCTTTTTCCTTCCTACCCTCTCTCACGTTCTCTTTACAGCACAGCATAATGAAGCAGGCGTTCAGCCCACAAACACACGCTTCAGTTGCTATGTTAATATTGAAATTTTAGCAATAATTTCTATGTCAATATTGCAATTCTAGCAATAGTTATGTGGCGGTCCTCGCCACTAGGGGGACAGCACACTCCATGTCCTACACCGTTTCTATATAATAGAAATTCTGACCTATCCCTACCATCCCAGCGTCTAAGGCACAATTCCGCCATTTTGGTAGCCTTATCGATGAGTCCTCTAGAAGGTCCAAAACGAAACGTTTTTCCTTCTCTTTTTCCTTCCTACCCTCTCTCACGTTCTCTTTACAGCGCAACGATTAAAGTAGGCGTTCAGCCCATCAACACACGCTTCAGTTGCTATGTTAATACTGAAATTTTAGCAATAGTTGTGTGGCAATCGTCGCCACTAGGGGGAGAGCACACTCCATGTCCTATATTATAAGGCACAATTCCGCCATTTTGGTAGCCTTATCGATGAGTCCACTAGGACGAAACGAAACGTTTCTTCCCTCTCTTTTTCCTTCCTACCCTCTCTCACGTTCTCTTTACAGCACAACATAATGAAGCAGGCGTTTAGCCCCACCAACACAAACGAAGAGCTTCATAACGATTAATCGAGGGAAATTGGAAACTGCACGAGTATCGAGGGTTGTATCGCGAAATTCTGCGACGATTTTTGCCGAAGGTATCTTATTTGGAAGGTTGAACGAGAAATCGAGACGCCCAGCGCCACAACGGAGAGCAACAATTAAGAATTCTGATAATTATCGGCTTGTCATGCCAGAATTAGCCGGTGGAAGACGATAATCTCGGTGGACGGTTCTTAATGGGGGCTTAGGGTTGCCAAATTATTACGGCTCGGTTGATTGGACCCTCCAAGATGCGATTGAATTTCATGACTTGCTTTGTTCGAGTAATAATCCTGGTAATAACTACGTATTAGACGGACTGCGGCTGGTCGCGTCAGGGGATCGAGTTCTTCGTTCATTTTTAATCAGGCGCACGGACACGCGCGTTTCATTGTAACGCGAGCACGCGCGCGGTGAATTTTTTTTTTGGTAATTCGATAGAAGGACCTCGTTGGTTAGCGCGAGATTAATTTCGAATTATACGTCGGAGTTATTCGCGAAATTGATATTTGCCTTAGGGGATTTGTTTATATGGATGGTATTTATTATTGAATTTCCGATTATACGTGAATTGTACTTTCCGATGCTTTGTTTGATACGTGTTTTAATCAAATTGATAAAATAACCGAACAAGTGAAAACTCGATATTACAGGATCGCAATTCGAGCCACCGGTAGCCAATCAATAAAATGGCTAAAATTAATGAAAAATAATGATTTGCATTAATCTCGGGATCCCCCGCAATCACGCGAAACGAGCTGATAGACGATCCGTTGAATTCAGAGAATTGCGCGGCTGTATTTCCGAGACAAATTAAAACGCTTCGAGCCCGCTGCTTTTCGACCCGCCGTCCGGTTTTCACCGACGAAACTCGACTAAACCGCGTAATTATATTTTCAAAACGAACCGTGGCACTTTAACACGCCCTCCTTCGATCAGCCGCGTGTTTCTCCCACGTCGAGGTTCGATTAAAAACGAGAAACCAGCGAACTGACACGGGACGAAGCGGAGCAACATCGAGACGCGTGAATTTATCAAAACGGAATCGGCTGCGCGCGCAAACAAACGCGCGGTTAAACGATATTCCCAAGTTTTTCGCCGGGAAATGAATGGCAGGGTAACGGGGGCGTGCATTTGCATCGGAAACTTTTTAACGAGTATCGGGTTGCCACGGGTGAGGATCTTTCTGCCGGAACCGAAGAGCCGTTGCGAACGTACACATCGAGAGGCTCGCGAGAACCTATCGCGCCCCCGTCGCTGAAACACAATCGTGGCAATAAATTTCTCTATCCGCCGTTTCATCTTTATTCCCGCGGTTGGCTCAACACCGGCCATCATACGGATACACCCGTAACGAAAGGTCGTGAGATGCAGTCCTTATCAGCGTGCCAGTGGAAGTGCCAATATTTCGCCGTGGTACACGCTCGAAACCGCCTCGACGCTCGCGTATAAATCCTTCTAACTGATTACCGGGCGTGCTTTCCGTAGGATCGATCCGGGAACACAGAAATATCCGCCTTGTTCCCCCTTTAATAGATAGACTGCTAGGGAGATCCGCGATGCGGTTCGAGAAACGCTGCTATCGCTTCGAATCTGATTTTTTTTTTTCGCCATCGCTCTCGCTGAATCTGCATATCCGTGGTTTCCACGCAAGAGGAGGGATCTAGCAACCGGAAGCAAGCGGTGAACTCACGAAATTCCTCGACGATCCGCAACGGTGGCTGCGATAACGCGTTCCCGTATCCTTGGACTACTTTCTGCGGACACTCCGTTAGGATTTCGAATCGTTCGCTATTGGCCCCCTTTACGGCGATGGCGAGCGTATTTCTCGCAGAGCCGGCCATAAAACTCGGCTGGGATAATGGGCAACGGTAGCTGCGGCGAGCAGCGTCGTTTCTGCTCGCGTTTCGATCCGTGCGCTCGATCCGGTCCGCGGAATTCCCGCGGCCCAACCGAGGGGAGGGAATTCTGGAAAATATAGCCGCCGCCGTCTCGATTACGGCTTGGCATTCTGAGAATAACCGGGGGTAAGGAAAAGAGAGGAAGGAAGGGAAAGAGAGCGAGGGCCGTCGATTCGACGATCCGCGGCGGGCGGAGGCGACCCCGGCGTGCAGCCGGGGTGGGCGAAAGAAGGGCGGGAAATCTGATTGCCAATACATTCCATAGCCCCGCGAATTTCAAACCAATTTCCTCGGTCTATTGCCAATCACAAAGAGCCTGAAATTCCTGGCTGTCGGCTGGAACGAAATACTTCCCGCGATTCCTTTCAAACGGACCAACTCCAAGCCCCTCGCCCACGCGCCACTTTAACCCCCATTTCGCGGCATCTTACCAATCTTCGGATACCCTGGGATACCTTATTATTCTTAGACACTGTGTACCTCGCGAGCTTCCTGCCTCTGTTTCCCTTCTGCACCCTTTCGCCTTTCCTTCCTCCCCCTCGACCACCCTCTCTACTCGGCTCAGGATTTCTACTACGCCCTCGCTTCCGCCTCGACATCGATATAATTGCGTGTAAGCGTGTCCGAGATTTACGATCGCGCCATTGGCTCGCGGGAAATCGAAAGGGTTTCGCGTTTTTGCTCGCTGGTTCCTTTGATATCGACGGGTTTAACGTTCGTGGAAGGACGACAGGCTCGCTCGAGCCAGCTGGACTTTATTGATCTTGCTACTTGTTTAGAATTTCTTCTCGACGCAGGAAGAGGGTGGGCGGGTTCGCGCAAACAACCGGAAGCCGACCGTGGAACCGGATACGCTTTCGAACGTGGTTTATTTTGATATAACGAACGGAAGCTTTCGCCTCGTCGAACGGAGGAATCGGTAGACGCGATACAGAAATTAGTATAATATACCGAAACCGTTTTCTTTTTCCACTCTTTTCATCGATTTCACGATCGAAACCCTCGTATCGCACCGCGATTACCACGGCTGGTAGATTGTTCGAGCCGTTGCCTCGAAGCCCGCCATTCCTGGCCGTGCTGCGAGTTTGTTATTCACGGAACATCATTCGGCCATTTCAACGTGCCTCGTGGGCAACGATAGTTACTCACAAGTGGGTGACCTAGTCGATGACCCGCGGATAAGCTTTCCACCCGGTTCTTTCGTGAGCCCCGCCAACTTCTCGTGCCTGTTGGAAATTGAGGTATACGCGCGCGGCCATGTAATACCGTGGTCACGAAACGTATCGTAACGCGAGTACACACTATCGTCCCGCATCACGCGTGATAAGCGATCCCAGCGGCACATTCGAAACGAACCACCGGGATTTCTTCACTCCCGTCGCCACCTGGAGATTACCCGCTCCCTCGCGTGCTGCGAGACAACCACGCGCGTTGTCGATACTTTTCCGATCGCTTTCAGCGATTCGCGCGGGCCACGCCAATTTTCGTTCCTCGGGCTTCCGCGAAACCGATTCCACGCGCGAGCGCGCGAGAAAAACGAGCGAATCTGTGCGCGGCGTCGAACCTTTCCGTTTCCAGCGAACGTAAGTCAGAGAAATCCCACGGACGGCAAACAGTATCGACGAACCTTCGTACGCGTGCTCCATACAAATCCTGAACAACAAAGAGAGCCCACGAAGGGAAGCCAACGTTCTCCAGCATCGAGCACGCCTCCAATTACAGACGACCGAGAAAAGTGTCTCATTACTGGCTCGAAAATTGTCCGGCGTTCGTCGAACGCGTATTCGCGGGACGATATCCGGCCAGATATCGCCCCTCTGGAGCTTCCTCTCGCGGGGTTCGCTTAAGCGTCGCTCGACGAGTCGATATCCGTAATACACCCGACTCCCTGAACGAGACCAGAAGACGGAGAGGCACGGAAAGGGGAGAAAAAAATGCGACCAAGGGAGGCGGAGGGAATTCTATAAGTAACCAGTCGTTCGTTGTTTGCGAGGATCGAGCGGGGCCGCGGGGCGCCCAAGACGGCTCGATAAAAACCACCCCCCGCGGTGGCCCGTCGCCGGAATGTATAAAGCATCGAGAGAGCCAATTTCGCCGGTGCGCGCCACGGTTACGTCGCTCTTTCGATAATAATTGGCAGCGTGAATGGACGTTCGTCGAGCGTGCGCGGTCATTGTGCACCGTCGCAGCCGACCACCCCTGCGCTCTGCACTCGCGCGGGGTGCAACGCCAGGGGCTCCTCGAGCATGTTACGATTGAAATTGCGCGTAGACGAGTACCCCCGTCATCTGAATTTGATTCCTGGATGCGTCTGGTCATTAGCAAGCCCAGCCAGCCGCCTCTGTGCGCGTCTCGTGCGCCAGGCAAAGCGTATTGCCGAGCTGCGAGGAAACCTATTCACGTTCGCGAGCGTGTGTGCTGTGTTGGCCGCGTAACGTCGCGAGAGGGTGAACTACGGCTCCTGTCATATCCGACGGGATACGGGCAGAAAGGGCCGATGGGAGAACGCCGATAGACGGGCCAGAGCCGCGTTTGGGTCAAAGGTCCCGCTACCAGCGACACAGCCGGTTCTTGTCACGTTTCGTGGGACTCGCGGACAGCAATTTCCGCTGTTCCCTGCGAACGGCCATCGCGGCAAGCGATTTTCGGAAGTCGAAGGGATCGTCAGGGATCCCAGCCTGTTTTTTCTCTTCCCTTTCGGACGCACGATGTTTCTTTATCGCGGTAAGATAGGGGACTTTTTAGCTCGGAAACCGATCTCGCTGGCAAACGAGCAGACAACTGCAGTATGCCCTGGGTCCGTAAAATGCACCGTGCACCTGGTGCAGAAGTCGAATTCTTTGGTTATGCCCGGAACGTACGGTTTCAACGACCGGCGTGCACTTCCGTTTTCGCAACGGCGAAAGTGCAAAGTTTCCTCCGCTACCGGATCGTACCATTTCCCGCGCGGATGCAAAACTTTCCTTCGAGAGCCCCTCGCGCACCCTCTCGCTCGCCGACAGTTTTCTAATAACAATCGCGCTTGTTTGATTTAACGCGCGAACTTCGCCGCGCGATTTTTGCTACAAAATTAATTCGTTCGTGCGAGCGTCGTGGCCCGAGTGATCTTAACGAGGCGGGGGTAGAGCGGCGCGATTTTCCGCGCGCGCAACCCAGTCTCGCGTTTGAAATATGTACGAGCGTAATGGAGTGGCCCGCGGAACATTCCCTTTTAATCGTGAAAAATGGTTCCTGTTATTACGATCGTTAAGCGCGCGTGTCACAATTACGACCGCAATTAAATAACCGCGACTCATTTTCGAGAGCAGGACGAAAATTTCGCCGTTCCGTCGCGTCCGCGTTTTCATCTCCGCTGTCCGCTAAGTTATTCAACACCGATCGCGCACGGATCGCCGCTGTTTGCATTCGAAATATTTTTTGCAGCCCGCGTGAAAGCAATGGGAAGCATTGCAGTCGTTCCTCCGCGCTTCCTCTCCACTCCCCTCGATTGTTACGCTTCATCTTCCGACACGCGCGGAACGCGAACGAACGTCCGGCCAGAGCGATCGAAAAAAATCGCCGGATACAATCCTCAGATCCAATTTTCAGCCGGCGCGCTACTTTCCATTTGTATTCGCGTTAACGCCCGCTAACAAAATTAATGCGCGACGATTGCGCGAAACTGGTGATAAAATGCAGGGCAATATAAAATCTCATCAAATTCCTACCCCTCCGGACAAATGCATTTTCGACGAACGCGAATCGATACACCGATGTCGACGCGCTTGGCAGCCGAGCTCGAAAACTTCGTTTCGTCGCGGTTAATTACGTCAGACAATTTTAGCATTTTCGATTCTCTTTTTTCCCCTCCCCTGCCCCTGTTTCATCTCGTTGGCCTCGTTCGTTTCCAGCGAACGAGAGCCACGAAATTTCTAACGAACGCACCGCGTTTCGATTTTCATGTTTTACGAATGCACCACGACGATCGATGGAGAAAGCGAATCAGTCGAGCTCGGTAATTATTAACCTCTTAACGCTCTTGGCCACGTACGTGGACGCTCAGGCACTGATCGTCCCTGAAGAAGTTAAATTACCCTTCCTTTTCTGTCACGAACGTCGCGAACCGTGGATCGTTAATGGTTGGCGCGCACATTTACACCAATACGACGATGGAGGGAAATTCAGCCTTTGCCCGATGAATTTGCCCGGTGCTCGATCTCGTTTATATTTAGAATCGCAGTCCCTAGCGGACGGGGGAAAACGAGGTTCGGTAATACTGTTCGCTTTGTACGAAGTTAGCATAAGCAACCTACTTCTGTCCTGTCGAAGACGTATTCCGTCCGACCAGGTCCGTTCTTCCGCTCCCTTTTCACCGCTGGACGGCCTCTCGAGGGCCGATTGTTCCCAATTTCGAAGCGAAACGTTTAATGCGCTTTGTCGACGCGACTTATCGACCGCTCGACGAAAAAAATCCTATTTCGCTGGGCGAAACGGGGCCAGCGCGAGATCTGCTCGCAGCGCATTACCGAACCATTTTTGGAACGCGACTCGTTCCTTATTTAGCCCGACCCGGGGCAAGTCGGGGTGCACAGCGACCCAGACACACTTTCCATTGTCGTTAGCGGTGTTATTAAGGAATTAGGAACCGAACGACGACGGATTAAGCGTACTGTTACGCGTCTCAATGGAGGAGCGGCGGGAGACCCGATGTGAATGGGTCTTGGGACCCTTAAGCTCGGTCTTCCGCCTTTTCTCGACCACCTTCCGGTTTAGCGAGCCCTCTTACTGTCAATTCCCACCCCCCTGTCTCTCTCGTTTCGCGAATGTCACGCTTGATCCAACGTTTCATCTTCATCGAGCAGATATCGATGATAATTAACCGAGGCGAACAGCAGCGGTTTCCAAGTTCGGAAAATGGCTGCCGGCGTTCGCTCACCGTCCAATCTTTATCGCGAACGCGGACGAGAGGAGCTCGTATTAGGCAGCAGCTATTTAGAAGATACCCGGTAGAAACGATAGCAAGTCCTGCTGGACTATTACATCGTCGTCGTTTGGACTCCCCAGGCTAATCGGCGATTACGTTTTACGACGAGCTCCCCATATTTTTACGATCGCCATTCCGCCGTAGAAATATCCCCGTCGTCGCAACGGTGATATACTAACGCTAAGCCGGGGGCTGGAGATTTTCTTGCGATTCAGCCGGTGCGCGGGGAATTATTGTTATGTGCAACAACTTTCTTTCTCTCTCCTCTTTCCCCTCTTTCTTTCTTTCTTTTTTTTCTCTCTCTTTACGAACGCCGACCGGGTATAAAAACTAACGAAACACCCGAAACGGCGGGCAATACCTTGATGAACGCGCGTTTCGAGGGTCATTCGAGAGCTTACGCGATCTCCGCCATTTCTCGCGTTATTAGAGTTTCGCGAAAGAGTTTCCCGAGGTCCCTTGGGTTTTATGCTTGCCGGATTAGAAATTGGGCAAGTTTATTCCCACCCTGTGTTCTCCCGTGTCGAAAGCGGGATAAAATGCTATTTGCTCGTCCGAAACGTGGTCTCGGAGGGTGCAACGAGGTCAGCGGATACGTTTCTCGCTATTTTACAAATCGTGCTCCGTGTACCAGGTAATCGCGAAGTAGGTTAGCAACGTCCAGGATGGAGACGTTGCACGCATCTCTAATTTCAAAAGTTTGTCCGCAATCACAAAGTTCGCCGTTCGAATCGTTCGTAAGAAACGCGAGGGAAACGAGTTCCCCGATTTTTAACTGGAATTCAAAATTGCTCGCGTTATTCTTGGACCATGCACCCGGATCAGCTGAAATCTCCTCGACATCGGCAACGCGGAGTTTCCTTTCGAGGAGATTCAGATTCTTCCGCTCGAATCCTCGAAACACGAGAAAATAGGAATTTTCACGCGAAACGAGCGAGACGAATCGCTGCGGTGGCAGTGTTTACGATGATCGTGCGGTGGAATTAGTATTCGACGGTGTAAAACATCGTTGCGAATAGATTTTAATTCCGTAATTACACGTTCAATAATTACTGGAGCGCGTGGCCCGCGACCTCGCTCGCGAGAGCCGCCGATAGGATTCGAATATGCGCGCGCGCGCGTCGATACGGCGGTGTGTGCGGCGCAAAGATTTTTACCAGTTCAAATATTTGACGGCGATCGAAAATATGCCGATATTTAAACGAAAAATCCAACGGGCCGGGCGATTAAACTTTGTCTGCTTATACGCTTTTCAAATTGCGACGCATTACGCTATCCAATTGGACGGGGATACAAACCGGGTGAAAGAGTGCCGGTCGAAATTAAAACTGTCGATTGAACACGGACAACGGATAGAGAGGCGCGGCGCAGACGTCGGAACAGGGAAAAAGAAGGGTGGCATGGCGGTGCCTGGTCGGTACGGGAAGGACGCAGACGAACACGCGGAGAGACACAAATGGTGGTGGAAAATGGAGGCATGTACGAACGACGATCGATCCGGGCCACGCAGCTTGCGATATTCCGCGTAAATCACCGAAAGAACGAAACCGGAAGGGGACGGGCGAGAGAGAAAGGGGGGAGGGTTGGTTTCAACGACGTTGGTCCCCGTTTCTTCGAGCTCACGGCTCGTCGTCCCCAGGGGAGGAAGAAGCCGCGATAGCGCGCTGGGGTTTGTCGCATTATCGTCAGCCTATTTCGTAGCTGTCAATTTCGCATACGCGATATTTCATTAGCTCGCGGTCAAAAGGAAGGAGAGGGTGCGTTTGGGTCCCCAGGCGACGATCGTCCTGCGGGGACGTCACGTCGGACGGACGTTTAACCGGATACACCCGCGGGAGCAGCCCTGCGCCGGCTGGACCCGACGATTCCGCCTGACCTTCCGCTGTATTGGTATTCATCGACGCGTCGGGAGTACGCGACGTATGAATATCATTACTGGATGTTTTATGGGACTGCAGTCTGACGGCGTGACAAATCGATCGGGGGCCGCGACGGCGTAAGCGTTTCGCCGAATTTCCCTGTGACGGCATTAACGCCGCAATGGCGGAGAGCACCGCGCGCACTCGTCCGCCGCGTCGGACATGTAGGTCGCGATTTTTCGACACCGCTCTCCCGGGGAATTGGTCACGCTCGAGTCGCGATGAAATTGCACTCCGCTGCGAACCCTGGGCTTTCCTTTTGTGCACGCTAGAAAGCTTCGAGATTTATTATCGGCTGGGTAATCTCCGAGCAGCGGGGGTTGCTCGTCGACGTTCGTGGATCCTTTCTATGCATCGATTTTGCTTTTTCTGTCCGTCGACGGTTCTCCCTTTCGAATCGGGAACCCGATAAGTTTGAAGCTCTTCGATGGGCTTGACGCCTGGCTTCAATCGTTGCGATGTAAAGAGAACGTGAGAGAGGGTAGGAAGAAAAAAGAGAGGGAAGAACGTTTCGTCCTGGGCCTGCTAGTGGACTCATCCCTGCCTTAGACGCTGGGATGGAATTTCTATCATATAGAAACGGAGTAGGACGTGGAGTGCTCGCGGGAAACTAACCGCCACAAGTTAAACGTCCATTTTTAAGTTTTGTTCCATAAAACTCCATCCAAGAAGTAGCTTTAACTTCCAGCAAACCGATCACGAAATCACCTCCAGACTTCCACACCGTAAATACATATAAATAAGCGATCGTTAGTCGAACAATGAATATCACCCAACACTCTCAGCACGCGCGCGCGCGTTATTTCACGGAGGTGTCGAGTTCTATCAAGAACGTTCGTTCCCTCGACAAAGAAACGCGGCGTGTATTTTTACTCGCACCCCAGGATGCCTCGAAAGGGAGACGGGGTGTTTGAAACGGAAACGCCGTAATTCCGGTAGGTGCGACCGCCAATAATCGAGAACAAACTCGATTACGAAGGAAATCCGTGTTCGCGGAGGTGTGGATGCCTGGCCGTTCTTTTCCTCTGCTTCCTATCGTTGATCGATGAGTTACAAATAGCATAGGAGGGTTTCCCCGATACAACCGACCCCCCGCCTGGCTACGACGAATGCGTACAGGGTGTAACTCGCGCAATAAGAAGAACTTAATGACGTTGCAGCAGACGGGGAATTATCTGTCGGACGCTTTGTTAGGGTGTTCCCTCCTTGCAACGAAGGGGGACGCCATCCCCCTTACAACCGCCATTTCTCATTCTGTCCGTTTTCCCTGGCTCGTGCATGCGAAGAATCGTCGAGGAGCTCGGGGGGTGAGGGCATTGATTCGACGGTTTAAATTGCCCAGCGGCGGGATTTCTTTTTTTTTTTTTACGACACTCGTTTTTCACGAATTGCATAATATTATTTTATCACGGTGAATCGCGACGTCGAAGCGCGCGACGTTTACACGGCGCCGAAATTGCGAAACGCGGGTCGAACGGTTTGATTAATGGCGGCTCGAGGAGCGCAGCGCCGGAGGTGAGGCGTCGAACGGACGTTTCGATGTCCCGGGACTCTTATCCAATAAGAGAAAGCGGGATGATAATTACAGTTTCGATCTCGATAAGCTGATAATTAGATGCGAAGGTTCGCTACCGGGGGAAATCGATTCGCGAAGTCAATCGAACGTTCGATCGATCGTATAAAATATACGGCAGGTATTCGATTGAGCGCCAACAGGAAGATAAAATTGATAATGGAGGCTCGAACGGAAAAGAGACAACTGTACGAAGATACAGCAGACATTCACCCTCGGCGGTTGCGTAATTAAGGAGCAACAGCAGATAGCGCAGCAACTTTCCTAAGGCTGATTGCCTCCTCAAGATTCGAGGCACACGTGTTCCCTGCGGTGCAGCCCCAAAGGGTCCCAAGGGCGTTCGTCTGACACGTATCGGGGAGCACGACTATTTCCACGGGTTGCAGGGAGGCTTCCGTCTTTTCGTAACACGTATCACGACAGTGGAACAGTTGTTACGCGGAACAGTGGGGGAGGAAGGGCTCGAGGGCAAGTTCAAGACGAGCTAACGAAAGTTAAAGAAGGAAACGAGAGGGAGGGGGCTGGATACGTAATATTCTCGCGCCGAAAGGGATGCGTCCGTGGCACGCTTTTCGTAATTAGTGCCACTGGGCCACGTGGTTCGTTCGTGGAAGAACTTCAGCCGCGCGAGCTGTGTTCGACCTTCGTGTACGTAAGTGCATTGTACAGGGTGTTACCAAGCTGGTGGCGAGCATGGTTTGCATGTATTCGGATCATGAAAACTCGGTTTAGTCTGTACTTTGAGGTATCGTGTTATTTTTGAATTATTACGGACTCTTCGTGAGTCAGTGTATTTACTCTCACGTTTCGAAGTATCGTAGATGGATGGATATGGCAGTCTTTAAGAAAAGTTGCTGCGATTTATATTTCTATGCGTTCTCTTTTCGAAGAGATCCGCGTGATAGCTGCCGTAATTGTTTTCGATGGCGCTGAATCGTCCAAATATTTCGTCGAAATCAGACTTTGATACGAAAATATCTCGTACATTAATTATCGTGTGATTTTTTAATTATTACGGGCTCTTCGTGAGTCGGTGTATTTGCTCTCGCGTTTCAAAGTATCGCAGATGGATGGATATGGCAGTCTTTAAGAAAAGTTGCTGCGATTTATATTTCTATGCGTTCTCTCTTCGAAGAGATCCGCGTGATAGCTGCTGTAATTGTTTTCGATGGTGCTGGATCGTCCAAATATTTCGTCGAAATCAGACTTTGATACGAAAATATCTCGTAAATTAATTATCGTGTTATTTTTTAATTATTACGGGCTCTTCGCGTTTCAAAGTATCGCAGATGGATGGATATGGCAGTCTTTAAGAAAAGTTGCTGCGATTTATATTTCTATGCGTTCTTTCTTCGAAGAGATCCGCGTGATAGCTGCCGTAATTGTTTTCGATGGCGCTGGATCGTCCAAATATTTCGTCGAAATCAGACTTTGATACGAAAATATCTCGTACACGTATATGTACTCCAATAGTGCTTCGCTGGAAATCGCTTTAATTCCGGCTAAATACTTTTCCTCTATTCAGAAAGCAGCCAGTGTACGTGAATTTCTGGGTCGCAGATACGGCAAGGTAAACCCGTAGCTTGGCAGCTGGTGTAGCGATAACAATACCCGCGGTGCTCGTACAGAAGTCTCTATGTACCTCGCGTTTTGTGCATAACGTGTATAATACGTAGCCCGTAGACGCGTTCCAAAATCTCGAGCTGCCCCCGGCTTTCCATTGCATTTATGGGATCGTTAACAAAGAAAGATCGTTATTAACGAACAGCGCGGAAAATTGCTTGGAAAAGAAGGAAAAAAGGGAAGATCGAGTTGTATCTCGCCGCAGATCTTCTCCTCGTTACGTCTTCTTCGTCCCCTTTATTTTTCTCCTCCTCTTTGACGCACGGGAGATAATAAGGTTACGTAAAATTTGCAACTTCTACGCAGTAATGAAAATCTTGCATTCGCGGTTGCCAGGAATTTATCTTTTCTCGATCCTCCGGAAATTCTGTGCTCCAAGTTTTCTTTAGTTTGGCTGTTTTACGACGCGCGAAGGTGTCCCTCGAAATTGCCCAAAATTACGTTCGCCAGGCGTGTCCGTCCGATTTCTGCGTGTATCGGTTCAACCCTTCCCGTATCCGCCCTCTACTTCAGCGGTTGGATTAATCGATTAAGCCGTTTTATTGAAATTTTACGGAACAAATCACACGCATACGTCCTGGCCTGGCGAGCAGTCGCTGGCAATTACGTGATTAGCGAATTCATTGGGCCGCGTGTACGGTTTAATTAAAAAGTGGAACAGGTGCGCGCACGTCCATCGGCGAGCCGAAAAATTCGAGCTAAACCGTTGCGCTTTTTGACGTGCGCGAAGACGTTTCTCGTTACGAACACGCGTACGATCGTTTTGGAACAAAAATCGTTTCCGCTTCGGACTACACGCGTTCAAATTGGACGACGAAAATGGTTCAGCGGTGAAAATTCGTACCGAGTTTCAAGATTAAAATTATACAGGCGTTTCCAATTGAATCGAGAGGAGCGAATCGTAAATATATGTTATTTCTAGTGGATACGATTTACGTAAGTTGAAACGAACGTAATATTCGAATTGAAATAGCTCGAGGTGTGCGTATGAAAAAAACGAACCAGGGAATAACGCGATAATCCATCAGGCAATTTCTCTTGGCAAAAACAATACCGTTTATTAGCGCAATTGACGGAAGCTGCCGGAGATTGCTCGATACGTTCGATCATTTGACGAGCGATGATCGTTGATCGTGATTTTTGCTTCCGTACAACCCTTTGAAACAAGGACAGGTATAAATCGTATCGACGAATGGAAGCGCGCAGTCATATATCGTATCCACATTTTGTACACGCGATAAAAGAAAATGAGTTCATTCTCTGAAAGCTTTTTTTGATAAAAAAAGTTTCTCATTTCTCTCTTGGAATTTTTATAAAATTAATTTAAAACTGCTGCATGGTATATATATATATTTCCAAGCCTCCATTCGGGTTGCGATGGAGGATGAAATAATTTTCGACGAGCGACAAATCTCGAAGGATCGATTTCTAGCCTGGAAAGCAGTCGACTCGTGAATTAGAATTTGAAAGAAAGCGGCGAATTCGCGGATACGACTCGAGGCTTCCCCACTTTCTCAGGGCTGGTTGCTTAATAAATAACGCCGACAGAACCCGGCGTCTTATGAATTATTCACCGTTAGACTTTCCTGGCGATATTATTTTTTGGTCCTGGATCTCGCTACCCGAATCCTGCAAACGCGAAATGAAAAACAATCAGCGCAGCGGTATAATCTGATATCCCTGCAGATGTCGAGGGAGAAGAAAAGCGAAAGGAACCAAAGAGAACTCGAGGAAAAGTATCCAGCCGGAAGAATCTCCAACTCGAAAAGCCGTCCATCGATCGACGAAACGAAATTTCCAAATTTCCGATTGTTTTTAACGCTTCCGCGTTCAACGAAGCGACGTAACTGAGCTGAATTAATTAGCAGCGATTACCGCGCGCTAGCAAAGAAACGAATATAATCGCGAATTATCCAGACGCGCGTTAAAAGTAAATCGATTCGCGGGACACAATTCGATCCGGCTATCAGGCAACGTATTGACCTGATGCGTCAATCAGAACGTCAATTGTCCGCGTGGAACTCGTTGCGATATTAATTAGCGTGTAATACGTACACGTCGCGCTTTTGAATCCGATTCTTCGGTGAATTACCGATTAATACGCGGGTGAAAACGATTCGTCGCAAATTGATGACACGACGATTTAATTGTCGACAAGAGATGCGTAGCCGCGCGAAATAATTCGCGTGCTTACCCGGAAAATGAACGAACTTCAGCCAGCCAGCTCGACGAAGCTTTCGAGTTCCAGCGAGGCATCGAGAGCACTCGTGCGCGAATAGCCGCTGCGCTCGTTTTAGAATCGACGGATGCGCGGCCCCGAAGTATCAGTCTTTGGTAGACGCCTTGAACTCTGTGATCGTCGGTGGGAAATCGTGGAAAATGGAGCAGCGACGGAGCGTCGTCGCCAAACGAAGCCTATAACGCAAAATTTCCGCTGGCCGAATTTAAACGTGAAATTCAGTCGTGCGGGCAGACAGCCGGCGCGGTTTTCAATCGGCCAGTATCCATCAATCATCGAACCACCCCATCGCTCTCTTTCCCTCCCTCTCCGTGCATTTCTCTCATTTTTTTTTCTTTTTTTTTTTTATCAACCGTCTCCACCGCACTGATGGTCCTCTCTTTTTCGTTCTCGTCCCCAGTCCACGGTGCCGACAATTTTCACCGTCTCCTCCGTACAGACCCTTCTCCGTCCGCCATCTTCGAATTTTGATGCGAAAATGTATCATGCAAACGAGGCGGCGTGGGCTGCGACTGACAATTATCTATCGGACGATATCGATGGAATATCGATGGCGTGGGTGGGATTCGGTTTCGATCTTCGACGCGAATTTAATTTCGTTACGCAGACACGGTGGCCGAGGAAAATGGCGTTCGTATTTATCGTAGGCGCATGCTTCTCGTCGCATAAATTTTCGAGCAAATTTCTCTGCCCAATTTTCCGTCGACGAACTCGTTCGCGCGAGTCAGGGAGTTTAATACGTTCGATCCCGTAAAAATAATCATTCGTAGATTTCGAACGACCGACAACGCTTCGGACCAGTCGCAATTCCCGTCGACAACGAGGTGACTTTTCATCGAGCGGTTCGAGCCGAACGAGCGGTCGATTCCTCCTTTTGTTACACTTTTTTTCGGCCCATTGTGTCCCGTGCAACAGAAATTCCCCGGCATCGGCGTTATTGGGAACGTAATTAGCGATTGTTCGACCCCGTCAATAACGAATGATTTCGCGGCAACGAAAGAACGACGGAATCATTAACGGGAATCGTCGAGCGAGTTTATTCCGCGCGAGCATGTACGTATTATACGTTAGCCGTTATTTGCCAGCGATTTATAATTACCATCGCTCGTTTAACTAATCGTCTATCGAGACTCCGCTCGTTAAAATTGATTCTAGGCTTTGCTGGGAAATTCGCGCGACGTTTCAGCTTCCGACATCAGCTTCCGGATTGTTCTCGTCGATCGTAGCTGACGGCTGGAGTTGACGTCGTTTCAAACAGCTGACATGGAGGCTTTTCGAAAAACGACGCTGATTTTTCTTTCACGGACAATGTTTAATTATAGGTGAATTTTGATTCGCGTTTAGTATTTACGAGAGCCCTCGAAAAATCTCCTATTCCCAAACAAGTTCCTCTCCACTAGGGAGCTCCTGGGTGCTTACGTCTCTCAAACTGCTTTCAACGAAACACTTCATCTTCCCCCGGTCAAATCCTTAACCAGCCCTTATTCCCAACTCCGTGGAACTCGTAGTCGTTAACCACCCACATCGAACCCCGCTGGAGGTCGCTGGTCCGCGGCAAAGAACGCGTACCTGTCGTCGACGCTTCGAAAATTCTGAACGCTCGTCGAAAAGCTGCCGCTCGAATCTCCGCTCGAGCCGATGGCGCGCGATGCATCCCGGAAAGTGTCCGAAGAAACGGCTGTAAAAGTCGAACTAACGAGATCCGCGCGCAAAGCCTCGCTGTTCGCGGGAAAAATGGGCAGAGAAAGTCTGTCCAGCTGTCACAGAGGCTTGGTACGAGCAGCCGCAAGACCGCTACCGCGTCCAAAATCTAATCCACCGCCATTTCATCGTACACTTTTCCCCGTCCCCGCCATTAAACCCAGCAAGCGTCACGGTTCCCTGGCGATCGTTACACGCGCGCACTGCCGCTAGAGGATTCCATCCGGTTGCGCGCGGGCCACTCAAAAGAGCCGATGTTTTTCTCGTGGAAAAACAAACGGCAGGAAAAAAGGAAACGGATTTCGCATCGGAAGCGAGGACGCAGCGAGGATTGCGAGAGCCGTGGTCGTCGACGGTGTATCGTCGCCTGGGCAAAGGACACGGGCAACGCGGGGGTTGGGTGGAGGGGTGGGAAGGGGTGGTTAGTGCTGGATGCGGTGAAACGAACGGGCACAAGAACGAAAACATTGCACTCTCTCGGGCAACAAGCCGGGCTTCGTTGTAATTAGTTTCTGTAGAGCAAGAGTTCAGCCAGCTCAGCATACAGAGGGAAACATAGAGAGTGGCTGCTGTCCGCCTCGCGTACACGGAGCAACGCTCTGATGCTGGGGGTACGCGCGGCTTGGTAGAAGAGACGTGTACACGCGCAAACGCAAACACATTGGATAACAGGCTGACTGGGTTGTACGTGTGTGTGTGTGTGTGCGCGCGCGTGTGCTCGCGGGTGCAGAGAGTTACGTGTCGTCTGGCTGGGTGCTATTGCGGCCGCGCTGATGGCGGAGGAGCAAATAGGACGCAATAAACATGGCACTACATCATCCGCGAGCAACCCTTTATCCGTGGAGGATCGGCCGCAGGGCCAGCATTCGAACTCCCTGCGGATAGTTGGTTGCATCGCGCGGGAATTACCGTCGCGCGTACGTATGTATGCACGCGAGCATCAACGGCGGATGGACAGGTTCATAAAAATGTGCGGGACGAGGCGAGCGGCGGGGATTGATTAGTTGCTCGTGTGCTCGTTAGCGGGACAGCGAGAGAACGGAAGTTATGAGTTTGCAGCGGGATGCGGTTCACGGGAGGGCGTGCAGAGGGAATTCTCGATGCTGCCGGGAAGACGTCGAATCGGAAAGAACGGGGATTCCACGGAACAGGAACCGAGCGAGTTCACAGAGTGCATCCATTGTAACGAGAAATCTCGAAGGTGGCTGGCTGTTTAGCGCTTCGCGTCGCTGTCGGAAGGATAATTAGAATCCTCGACTGCGACTTGGCACGGGACGAGGAATACCTCGCTGCCTAATTAATTCACGCGTTCAGCGCAAGAAACAAGGATTATTCTCGACTGATTAACCGTGAATCCTGTTATCGCGCAGTTGCTTACAGCGGTACGCAGGAGCGTGTAACGCGAGGCCAGCGTAAATCCCACTGTGACGATTATACCGATCGTAATTACCGATCGGCGCGGGAACAGAGGCGGATACCGGACTGGACAAGGGTAGCGATCTGTATTATCCTGGATTACCTGCTTGCGGCGCGTCGCGCGCTACGAGGACGCCCGTTCGCGAAAATCCTCCCGTACGAACGTTTCCTGGCCCAGGCCAGAGCTCGACTCTCGTTTCAAGACTCGCGATCACGGCCAGCCGTCGATGACGTTCGAGAAAAAAGCTTCGAACACAAGTGGCGCGCGGGTGGAAAAGTGGCGGACGGGGGTCAGGGGATAAAAGGCAGCTCGATGAGCGCACTCGTCACGATCGCAGCGAAATCGGGCTCGACAGCGAGAAACGCGACGTGTGTAACGCTGCCAATCGATATTTATCCGGCGACAGGCCAGGGTGAACGCGTAACAAAAGAGAGATTTCCACGGTGTCGCGTTTGTTCCCACCGCGTTTTATCGCGTAATACTTCGCCCCGGTCAAAGGATCGGGTTCTCTCCTCTGTTTGCTTTTCCTTCTGGCTTTCCACTCTTCACCTCGGCAACGTGTAACCACGGTCGTCCGCAGGGCTGGACTCGAGGGCCAGTTTCATCTAAAATATACTTTCCCACGCGAAATCCTCCCTTCTATTCGAGCGCAAGACTTTCGAGCGACGAACTTCAACGAGAACCACGCTGCTTATCATCGCGACGCGAATGCTCCGTCTACGGGAAGATAATTACGCGTCATCCTTGGTACGTACAAAGATACGTTCCTATCAAAGACAATCCACTGGCCGCTCAGACGGAATCAGACGGTACCACTCCGCACCCCTTCCGCCCGACACGCTCGTCTGCGCCGTCAGTCAACAGAGGGGGATGGAAATCGGAAATCCAGACGGGCGAACTCGAAAGAATCCGGCGTCGCGCGATAACGCGAGGACGTCGCGTAATCCGCGAGGCAGACAAAGTCGATCTTCGACCTGATCCGCGAAGTGTCTTTCGAGACGAACCGCGTGCGACGTGCGGAGGGCGACGGCCAAGACAATGATGCCGCTTGATCCGAGGCCACTCTCCCGGGACGACGCTCTCGTCGGCTCCGCGAAGGCCTCGAGTGAGCTTTCATTGCCTGCTGCGATCTCGAGATAAACAATCGACGCCATTGTCAGGGTGGCTCCACGGGCCGCTGACACGCGTTCCGCCGTGCGTGCTCGACCGTCTTGGCTTTTTCCCTCCTTCCTGCGTCCCGTTCGCGCTCCGCTCCGCGGCCGCACGAAAGAAACCGCGCGCGGCCCGCAGATGCAGAAGAGGCTCACAGTGGCTGGCTTGTGCTGGACCAGCTGGTGCGCGATTCAACGCTCCACTGCTGGTTCTGTCCGTGCACGAGGACGTCCGCGCGCGTACGTCGCTCGTTAAAGAGGGAAAATGAAAAAACCAGCCGTGCCACTCGAGAGACGCGGCTGACCGCGTCAACTCTGGTCCTCCATCTGGTCCTCCATCGAGCGTCAACTTTCGAGGAAGATCGATTCCGATTCAACGAGGTGGTACGCGCTGATGCACAGTTAATGATCGTTAATGATCGTTTCGAAAAGTCAACACCAATTCGCTGATCGCGTCTGCTTAGACGGTTTAACGAGAGGGTGGCGTTCGAGGAGAAGGGAATCGGATTGTACAGAGTTAGGATGAAACGCGCTCGTTATGTGTACGCGTATGAGCGGGCGCACAATTTTCATTTCGTCTCGCGTAATTTAATTAGAAAAATATTTCCCGAAGCTTAAATTTCCTTTCATAAAACGTAAGCTTTTAATTAAACCGCTTGCAATTTCGCGGAGACGTTCTTACGAACCGCACCGTGGCACGCATTCTACTTAAATTACGCAATTACAGTGAATTAACGGAACAGCGGTATTTCGCGCATGGAGAATTACATCGCGTAAAAGCGCAACGAACATTTCTCCTTTTTTTTTTTAAAGAACTCCGAGCTCCACGACTCTTTCCCTCTCTGCGTTCGACTCTCTCGAGAAGAATTGGGAGACGAATCGAAACGAGGTGTCTCTCGAGCCTACCAAGAGCTCTCCCGAAGTAATTCGCTTAATTAATCCTATAATCCTGCTGCAAGCTGAATTACGATCTCTCAATTAGCCGACTACGACGCTCGCTAAATTGTCTTACGCGTCACGCTAAGCCACTCAGCAATCGACGCCACTGTCAGATTGCGGGACCTTGATAAAAAAAGAAAAAAAAAAAAAAATAATCGCATTTGATAAATCCGCGACAGAGTGATTACGCGTGTCGAACTGTCGCGACGAGGGGCAGGAATTATTTCGTTAGACCCGAAAGACTGACACGACGAAAAATATTAATCGCGTCACGTCCTCGCCGCTTTTTCGTGGCGCCATTGTCTCGTTTAAACTCGACACGGCACGACTGCACCGCGAATTCGTACGATTTAACGTAATTATTACCAGGTTTGTCCGTGAACGCGATAACAGAGGAGGTAAGAGAATAATAAGATTGCTTGTTATTAGTGGCCGCGGGTGCTGGCAATTCTTATTCCCCTCTTTCTCTTATTTTGACAGCATGAAACGGAGGAAGGAAAAGTGTGGAAAACGTCGGAGATAATATTATTTGATAAGACGTTTGAACGTGACTGTTGGGAGGGTAATTTAATTCTAACCAAATTATATTAATGGGTCCGTCGGTAGATGGAATTTTATTCAATTCCTTCCCCTTTTTTCATTCTACACCGCCGTATTTTCTAATGAAAAAATTACAGAAGATGTAAAACGTTACTCCTCGGTGGGATACCCGTCCATTAGTAGAATCTACTGTTCCACCTCCAATTTCCCCAGTTGTCAAACTTCGTTAAACGCGCGCACATTTACTACGAAGCCCAACTGAACGAGTCGAATAGTTGCAAAAATTTGTACGAGCGTTAACACTGTTGCATTTCAGCGATCGTCGCTTGGTATTACGATCTCGCGGCGATTTCTAACGCGATCAACACCTAGAATGAGAAGCTTCGATGGCGTCGATCGAATCGTTCCAACACCTCGACCGGACGAATGCAGCGATAATTATTCACGGCTCTTTCGAAATCTCGAGATCACCCTCGAGGCCGGATTACCGCGATTTCGAGGTACAAATGATTCATCTTCTAATTGCATGACGGGCCACCCTCCGCGGCGCCACAATCAAAACTCCGTTCGGTCGTTAATCATCCGGGGCCACCCTCGTCTTTCATGCCGAAGGTGCAAATACCTTGGCTGGCGTATCGCAACGAGTGGCGTGTGAAATGAGCGCGGGACAATGCGACGCTGTGTGTTGCCCGCCGCGTTCTTTCTTTTTACGCGACCGGCCTAATTCTTTCATTAAAGGGGTAATTAATCATCGGGGCTGGTTCCTCGCGGCATCGACTGGGAGCGGCGGGTGAAAAAAACATCCGACGCACGGAGGTTTTCCACGACGAAACAGCCCCGTGCCGCGCAGGCGGGCTGCAATGGCGATCGATGAGGGTAAGTAGCGAATTTCCAAAGTATCGATTATCGCTCCGCCATTCGACGAGATTGATTAAGGAATCGTATTTTGAGTGGTTCGAGCGAATCGATTAGGAGTTTTGTCATTTACGTGGCAAAATATTTGCGATGGTTAATGATTTAATATATATGTATATATATCTGCTCTGGTCTAACTGTTTTATCGAGGAGGTAATTAATCATCGCGGGGCTTTTTTCGCGTCGTCGAGGTTGAGCCAGCCAAGTGTTTAATAAAGCGATGGTTTTCGAGGGGGTGGCAGTGCTTGTGTTCACAGGGGATCCATGAAAGCGTTCGATGAAAAACCGAAGGATAAAATACGCGGTGACACGGAAATTAATTGCGAGCTCGTTTAAGAAAATATCACCGCCGAAAGGGTGGCTCGTTTTCCACGCTCGGCCGGGTTAAGTGACTAAATTTAACGATTTTCGAGGAGTTATCTTCCTGCGCTTGATATATTTATAGCCTCGCCAACCTCGAAATTGAATAGTCCAACCCGATCTACGCCATTAAAACTACTTCTCACGTTTAAAGAGCAATCAATTCTGCGGACCACTATTAAAGAAAGATATTCTCAGAAAACCAGGGTGCACCTGCTTTTATCCTAAAAAAAAAGAACCATTTGACTACGACGTACTTTCGTAAAGAACCAATAATACAGACGAGACGTTTGAAGCATGGATCAACCATTGAAAACCAACGCCGTACTCTTTACATTGACACCTGTATCCTAGTTTCGAAAAATCGAACGCTGACAAAAAGAAACGAAACCCTCGAACGGAGAAATTAAAGGTAACCTCCCCGACGCCGCGGTCCGCCATACTCGACAACGGGGTTAGAACTTGTCACAAGCTCATTTGTCACGCTACGGCGAACGCGCTCGGTTTCCCGGGCCGCGTTATTTCGCTATCGCTTTATCTAACTATTTAACCTGTCTCTCGTGCGCTTCCCGAGCGTATCGATTCCACGCCAGCCCCATTGAGAACGTAATGACTGTAACGAACATTCCGTGTCGAGTGGCTCGCCGATTATCGCCGATAAGTAATCATACATTACCGCGCGCCCTCCATCATCGAGGGGCACCCGCGGTAACAAAATATAGCGGCCACCCCCGAGTGGGCGACGCGGTAAACGATACCGCGATATCGTTTCATCTGGAACGAGCACCGATTGCGACGGACGTCGTTCATCGATATCGTTTACGCAAACAAAGCGCGTACTCGACGGGACGGACACACAGGTTAATTGAAAGTTAAACAGCCGAACTCTGCGGCAACAATGGATACGTACCATCGAACGGGGGAAAGAAAAGCGTTGCGTAAACGTGGATTCGAGAACGGCGGCTCCGCTTCGCGGCGACGCTGATCAAGATACGTCGATCTCGTTTGTTCGATAATGATCACCGTACTTACATAACATGGAGCGTGTTATTTATAACAGCTAATAGTTATTTATAATAAATATGCTTCGTATTTCAGCCCTTCGCACTGTTTGGCGCTTACCAGCGATCGAGCATTTCCAATTCGATGGAAAAGTTCAGGAAAACATGTGTCTATGAAAAAATTCTCGTTTGTTCGATAATAATCACCGTACTTACATAATATGAAGCGTGTTATTTATAATAGCGTGGTTGCTTCGTATTTCAGCCCTTCGCACTGTTTGGCGCTTACCAGCGATCAAGCATTTCCATCTCAATGAAAAACTTCAGGAAAACATGTGTCTATCAAAAAATTCTCGTTTGCTCGAACATAATCGTCGTATCTATATAATACGGAACGTGTTATTCGCACTGTGATTACTTCATATTTCAACCCTTCGACACTTATCAGCGATCGAATATTTCCTTCTCTCTGAATAAAAAACTTCAGGAAAACATGTGCCACTCAAAAAATTCTCGTTTGCTCGAACATAATCGTCGTATCTATATAATACGGAACGTGTTATTCGCACTGTGATTACTTCATATTTCAACCCTTCGACGCTTACCAGCGAACGAATATTTCCATCTCAATGGAAAACTTCAGGAAAACATGTGTCTATCAAAAAATTCTCGTTTGTTCGATAATAATCACCGTACTTACATAATATGGAGCGTGTTATTTATAATAGCGTGGTTGCTTCGTATTTCAGCCCTTCGCACTGTTTGGCGCTTACCAGCGATCGAACATTTCCAATTCGATGGGAAACTTCAGGAAAACATGTGTCTCTCAAAAAATTCTCGTTTGCTCGAACATAATCGTCGTATCTATATAATACGGAACGTGTTATTCGCACTGTGATTACTTCATATTTCAACCCTTCGACGCTTACCAGCGAACGAATATTTCCATCTCAATGGAAAACTTCAGGAAAACATGTGTCTATCAAAAAATTCTCGTTTGTTCCATAATAATTACCGTACTTACATAATATGGAGCGTGTTATTTATAATAGCGTGTTTGCTTCGTATTTCAGCCCTTCGCACTGTTTGGCGCTTACCAGCGATCGAACATTTCCAATTCGATGGGAAATTTCAGGAAAACATGTGTCTCTCAAAAAATTCTCGTTTGCTCCAACATAATCGTCGTATATATATAATACGGAACGTGTTATTCATACTGTGATTACTTCATATTTCAACCCTTCGACGCTTACCAGCGATCGAACATTTCCATATCAATGGAAAACTTGAGGAAAGCACGCGTTTCTCGAAAAATTGCGCTGGAACAAATTTAATCGATCACATTTTTATAGCAATTAATCAATTCCGATTAATCAATGCTCCCTCGAAGTAGCACGCTAGACTCGCGACGTCCCCTCGAAGAGGACATCCGAGCGCAAAGGGTTGAACGCGACGTTCGCCCTGCCGCTTAATCGCGAAGCGGTTTCCGCGCGCGGAGCTTCGTTACAGGCAAATCGAATCTTCCGTTTCGCTCGTAGCTTGAAAATAATATCCCAGGTTCAACGAACGACGGACTCGCGTTGCTGAAGTAGTTGGAATTCGAGCGACTCGACTAATCCGCGAGGGGTTGGAACGCCATCCACGGTTGACACCAGGCCAGGAGAAATGGCGAAGTTAGCGCGCGTTGAAACGCCCTCGGTATTGATAAACGAACCGTCGCGAAGTAATTACGTTCATTCGCGGCCGCTATCGATTGCCTGGTTTTAAACGACTGACCCGGTCAGAGCTGTCTTCGTGACTTCGGGATAATGAAGCATTGTCTCGCTTTCGATTCAGCCGCGTCCAACTTCCCACCGTGGACGGCAACTCGAGGAAGTTCGCGGTGAAAATAAAGGGGAGGCAAGGAGCATTATTCCGTGGAAGCGGAATTTCGAAGCGTTTACGGCGCCCTTTCGTTCCGCGCGCCCGTAGCCGAAGGGAAACTCGTTCGATCGCGCCAGGGGGTGAGTTTCGCGCGCACAACAGTTCATATCTAAGAGAAACGCGGAGGACGGAACGAAAAAAGTGACCCAATTGCGGGAGAGATAATGGCAAACTACGTTTGCCTCGTCTCTAACGCATTACCTGGCTAACGTAAGATTAAAGGGGACCGAGAAGGAGGGCGGACGCGAATTTCTGCCTGGTGAGTCTCGAGTATTACGAACGAGAAAACCGTTTTATGTTTAACATCGTAAGTTTTGCTCGGAAGATTTCGTTCCTTTTGCATGAATATCCTGCTCGGAATATAACAAACTCCATCTAAGTTGGCTTTGGCCGTTTGCGCGAAAAGGCGTCCTGCACCCGGCTGCAACAAGGGAACTTTCTTCTCCCTGGTTTTTCTATTCGCTGGTAACTCTGGCTTTAAAAACGAATCTCTTCCCCTTCGATGGACCGCCGCAGAATTCATCGCCACGCTCGTTCCGTCCTTCCAAATCCCCTCGAATTAGATAAAATTCGAGCGGTCGATTACGCGGATTAAAAACTGCTACGCCTTTTTGCGAAGATCGACCCGCGCGATGTCAGGGAATCGAGGCGAACACGTGACAGCAGGTGCGCAAACAATGGAAATCGGCGAGCGCAGCTGCGTTTAACGAGTGATGAATCGCGATGCATGATCGCTCGTGGCTGTACCAGATTTTTGGAACGACCACTTTTTCGTTCGGAGCGTTCGCTCTCTTTTTTTGTCATCGGGAATCGCGTCCCAGAGTTTGCTTTCGAGCAACATTGAGTATTCAAATAAAGAGAAAAAATGATGGTCGATTGTCATTTACTTACAGTCAGCTGAATGGAGGAGAAATACGACGAAGAGAATATGTACACTTTCGATAACAATGGCGTCTTCCTCGCACGACGTCTCGCGGACGAACTGAGCCGATCTGCTCGAAAGTGTTTTCAATATCCGCGTTTGTTCTCGTGTCATTGGTGACTTTGAACCAGTGGAGATGGACAAGTCACGAACGATTGGCTCGAAAGCGTACGGTGGGTGTGTCTATTTGCGAAGTGAGTTTTGCGTGTCATGGAAAAACATTGTTTCCTGCTTGCTCTGGGATTCCTGGAACCCGATCTGTCAATGTTTATAGTTTTAAGTTACGCGATGAATTTCAGTCTCCGCCACTGTTTACCAATTATTGGTGGAATTACATTTTCGTGATTCTCGAACGTTTCGTTCGTCGAATTGATTTACGTTCATTTAGAGAAATAACAGTTCCTCGGAGTGGCTCGAAGAAAGAGCAGGGTTCGACGGGGATTTAGAGGAGAGACGGATTTTCCTGCTTAATCGACGGCTACGAGGCCAAACAGTCTGCTTGTAAGTCTCGTAACCCTTAATGGAATCATTCGGGCGTAATCACAGCCATTACTGTCGGCGAGCTTGTGTCAGAGTGCATCGCGCACACAGAGGAATCGGTGCCCAACGCAATCGATATTTCGAGGTCAGTAAAGGTGAAAGGGGTTGTGAAGTAGGTGTGAAACGGATGACGAGAGAGCGAAGGTTTTCCGCGGATAACAAGAGCATCGAGGGATCGCAACGGATCGAACGAGTTGAAACGCGACGACGTTTCACGTTCTCCAGAAAACACTTTTAGCCAACGATAATTTCAAATATATGTATCGAATGAAAATTACGAGAATGTCAGTGAGAGATAATAATACGCGAGCAAAAGGAAGAGTTTGAAGAAAACGTTCGGTAGTTTTATCGGATTTTACGAAAGGAACATTGTAACTTAGAAATACACGGTCCAGGCTTTATAATATAATGATGCAACGTTAATAATGTTATCGTAACAACTTTGCATCTAGGTCGGGGCTAATTAGAAGGCATAAAAGTACAAATGATTTTGATTAACATGATTCCATAAGCGAGTGGCAATTATTACTGACATTAATTAATAACTTACGTATATACATTTCCTATAGCGCGGTTTCGTTTTTCGTGCTCAACTTACCTGCAACAGAGAGAACGAATTTATCAGACACATAATAACAACCCGGTAGCGTGCATGTAATTATATATTATACAAACTTATCGATTAAAATTACTCATAAAATGAAACTAAACATAAAAAAGAATATTAGAATTAATTAAAACGCAGTGCATCGTGTTATCGGAAAAAGTACGCTCGAACATCGATGCGGCGATCGGTGCTTTCTAAAAAGCCTCCGCATTTTTTATCTATCCGCCACTTAATTAAGCCGTCTCGCGCGTTCCAAGCGCTCGATTCTCGAAAAACGAAGCTCGCAGCCCTCCTCCGAACTTGGCGCGGATCGAGCCGTTATTTCAACATCCCCCCTGGTAATCTATGACGAAGCTATTAATTAGAGCAGAGCAGGTGATGAGACTAAGGGATCGACGAGCAGCAAATTCATCTCCGCGCTGGAGGGTAACCAGCGCGGTCGAGAGGGGTTGCTGGAGGCCGCGAGCGCGCCCAGCAACCCATCGCATCGTTTCCGCCGCCCTGCGCGGTTCGGTTCATCGTTCGCAGCCCTCCTCGAGCCAACCTTCGCCGTCCTTTCTCGCCCAGGCCAATCTCCATTCCCGATGCTCCACGCTCGCGCGAGCCCGTACATTGAAATATAATTAGGGGCGGTTTAATAAGCGTCGGTCTGCGGCTTTCTGCCGAGTCTTGAGAACCGTAACCTTTGCCCCGTTAAACGGTATGTTTGCCCTGCTACCGACTAACGAGCCATGGACCAGCGTGTTCGTTCCCCCGCCGCAAGATTTGAACGAGCGCCCTGGAAACGCGGCATTCGAAACGAATTCTTTCGAGAGGATCGAGCGGCGAGGGATGGGGTTTTCGAGTTGTGGCGGTCCTCGCCACTAGGGGGACAGCACACTCGTCAGTTTCCCGCGAGTACTCCATGTCCTACTCCATTTTTATATAATAGAAATTCTGACCTACCCCTACCATCCCAGCGTCTAAGGCACAATTCCGCCATTTTGGTAGCCTTATCGATGAGTCCTCTAGAAGGTCCAAAACGAAACGTTTTTCCTTCTCTTTCTCCTTCCTACCCTCTCTCACGTTCTCTTTACAGCGACAATAATTGAAATAGGCGTTCAGCCCACCAACACATGCTTCAGTTGCTATGTTAATATTGAAATTTTAGCAATAGTTACTATGTCAATATTGCAATTCTAGCAATAGTTGTGTGACAGCACACTCGTCAGTTTCCCACGAGTACTCCATGTCCTACTCCATTTTTATATAATAGAAATTCTGACCTACCCCTACCATCCCAGCGTCTAAGGCACAATTCCGCCATTTTGGTAGCCTTGTCGATGAGTCCTCTAGCAGGCCCAGGACGAAACGTTATTCCCTCTCTTTTTTCTTCCTACCCTCTCTCACGTTCTCTTTACAGCGACAATAATTGAATCAGGCGTTCAACACAACCACGCTTCAGAGTCTTCGCGCGAATCACGGTGGAAACTGTTTCGCGCGGAGATACGAATTTGAGAGACTGCTGTCTGCCTTGTAATCGACGCGTACTACTTGAAACAGCGACTGTCTCTTACAATTAACGAGCGATCGATCGTCGCAAGCCATCGATGACCCCCACCCTCACTAATAGCAACGAAACGATCGCGAGACCAAGAAACGCGGCGGTAGCACGATCGCGCAAGTTAATAAATCACTGCTGAGCCCGCGTAAAAGTGAACGCGAACAAAGTTTCCGGTGGGTGGCGGGCGCTGGCGAAAAGCCGCTTACTCATCCGCGTGCTGCGAGCAGGAACGAGCGTTTGGTGCCGCCTCTGTTACTCGTTCGAGTACGTTCTGTCGGCAATTAAAGTTTTTCAATATATTAAGCCTGCCAGCCAGCCAGCCAGCCCTGCGAAAAGGGTAGACGACGACTGTCCAACGTCAGCAACCGTGGATTTTTTGCAGCGCGAAAAATGCGTCGTCGCGAGGCGATCTCAACCGCCCTCAACTTTTGCCAGAACGCGCACGGCTCGCGATTCGTGCATCGTAGGTCAAGGTGCACCAGATGGCCGCAGCTGCGCCGCCCTCCAGCGGCCAGCCATTTCCGTTTCGTCGATTAATTCGCTGGCTCGAGAGATCGCGTACGATTTTTCGTGGACTTAGAGATACAGACGTTACGAGAGAGGGGCAAATTTCGCGTTATTAACCAAATAAACGGTCGTTCTGCTCGCGAGCGGAATGCTGGATCGATTTAATTCGTAGGTAACCGGGGGTGGCGTTGAGACATTGTTTTCTTTTTTAGGGTCCCGAGTTTAGGGCGGAGGGTTGGCTACGGGAGAGTATTATTGGATTCGGCGATGGAGTGGGTGGATTCGCCGAGTTTACTCGTCGAGGGGTAGTTTTGGAAATGTTCGTGTACTTTGGGTGGGCTCGTAGATTGAAGATGCTCTTGGAGCTTGGTTATTGCTTGCGTACGTACAATGGGTACAAGGGAAATCCATTAATCGCAAGTCCACCTTTAATAGGATAGATTTGGGAAAAATAAAGCCAGCTCTCCTAGTTGGGCTTCTTCGAGATCGTTGAAATTTGATGAAACTCAATTCGCGACTTGTATTTGTCCAACTCCCGCATCCAGCCTCCACTCTTCGCGTTAATTAAATCGTTTCGCTGACTGCAGAGTTTTTCTCAACAGCGTCAACAGCCAACGCTTCCAAGCGAAATTTCCATCGTCAAACCGAGCTGAAAGCGAAGGCAGAAATAAATCGAGCCTCGATGTTCCACGTCACATTTCCCATTTTTCGAAAGTTCGCGTGCCTAGTTAGTCGCGGAAAAAGGCGGCGCGCGTCCACCGTATCCAGCACGCTCGATGGCCGTCGAACGGAGCGACAGGGCTCGGTTATTGGAACGTCTTCGTCGGGCGTGCGGAAAGGACGTGAGCAGGATCGTAGCCGGGTCGAGAGGCGAGTTTTCCGCGAGGCACCGCGTCAGGATCGCCTATATATTTTCGAGCAATTAGTGTCACGATCTTTTTCTAGCGCGCGCTTAACTTTGACACGCTCTGTCACTCCGAGCCCCGGTACCCTTCAATCCCAGTTGTCTGCTATTCGGATGCGAGTAATTACGCGTCACTCATGGCTCTTACGTTCGACGAGCGTGCCGGCGAAGTTTCCTCGCCCGTGCACCCGGCACTGGCGAAACTTCTGTCGCCGGAGCGTGCCACAGCTCGTTCCGCCTTCGCAGCCGCTCACCCCCTCGCGCTATTTTCGCCAGCAGATCGCGTTCACCACCGCCGTCGAATGAGATATCGGAAAGATTCGCGCCCCCAGCGAATTGTTTATGCGACGCGCGAGACGGCTCGCTCGAATTTAATTAATGCTCGAACGGGACGCGACGCTAGCGCGCGAGGAATGTCGCTGAGCCGACGACCTTAATAATTCGCGTTAATTAATGCCGTCCCTTGACTTTTTCGCGGATTCGTGCAATCTTAGTGGAGCGCGATGCTCGAATATTCGAGGTGCGTTTCATCGCTGCGCGAAGGAGGATCGCGCGGTTGCGATCGCCTTTGTGCGAGTTCAACCCTTTCGCTGGGGGGCAGTCGAAAACGACGCGCGAGTCGTTGTTAACGCGGAGCGCGTCGAAAGAAACAAGTGCGCCATTCTGAACGCGCATGATTTGAACCACCTCCTACGCCATCCATGAAACTTGGCGCGTATCATTGTCGGAACTGAGGAACGAGACGTTTCGACGAAGAAAGCTGTCGCGATACGCAACGATAACGATGGCGTGACGCGCGAGCAGCCTCTCGATCGAGTTTTCAGAAACGCGAATCGTTCGACGACCTCTCGAGCAATCTATCCGCGGATAAACACCCAGCTGCGCGCGTTCGAGGTCTTCCTCGCATCTGGAAACCCGCGTCGTTTAATTAAATGACTTGTACGATCATTCCAGAAGCGATAATTTCACCAGGCGGCCGTCCAAGCGCGGTTTTATGAACCGCTCGCCGCGTACGTGTCAATGGCACCGCGGCTCGCATCAGTTTATTACGCATCTAGTCTGCGCAGGGTCATCAATCGTCGATTAATCAACCGGAAATGGACGATTTAACGCGCTAATGTTACGACCGCTGATACGGGCGAGCGTATCGCTGTGACGTTCGCGTTAATTAATGCACCATGGACGCTCCACGAAAGTCTCAGGCCACGCGCGACGCTGGTTTCCCGAAATTTACTCTACAAATTTCCCGTGCGCGGCGGTCGAACGTTATCATCGAAGGATTCGTTCGTCCACGCGCAGTTTCCACCCCCGGCTAAATCAATTCTGCCACCGTAATGCTTTTTCAACGACGAACTTCGCTCTTTTTTTTTTTTTTCTTTTTTTTTTTCGCCCTCCTCTCCGTCGCTGATCCGACGAACGGTCGATCGTTAATCGGCGCGCGCGCGTTATATCGGAAAAAAAAAAAAAAATATCGTTGCGAAAGTCCGTTCCACGCGATCCGGTTAATCCCGCGCGCCTGTGCAGAGCCGAGAGACTGTGCGATCCGTTTTTCGACGGTTAAATTTAGGGGAAACGCTGACGAGGTTTCGCTATAACGCGGCCATATTGTCCGACGTTGAATGGAAATGATTTCTAAACGAATCGCGAGCGATCGACGGATCTAATATCGATGCCGCGGCTGTTCGCGTCGATCTGCGTTGATTCTGCCGGATGAAACGCGTCGATTTTTTATACACGCGCCATTGCGGCCAGCGATTTCGCCATCCATCGCCTCGATCCCACCGACCCATCGCTGAATCGCATCCGAGCGTCCGTCGAATCAAAAGAACGTTCATTAATATCGACACTTAAGCTCACCTTTGATCATCGCCAGTTCAAATATTTCGAAATCCACGGGGCGGACGAAATTTCGATGGATACGTCCGACGCGATCGTTTTCACCAGCCGAGCGCCTCTCGAAATATAAATTACGTCGTTTAATTACGCGATCCTTTAATTATTCCGAGTGGCGCGTGCATAAATTACACGTCCATCAACGGGGGATCACGTCGAGCCGGGGATTCGACGGACGGAGGCAAAGGTAGCCCGTTTTCAACCGCTTCTTAACCGAACGATGACGATGCTCGTGTCAGCTAGCGGACAGTCGTTCCGCGGACGGATCCAGGGAACACGAATAATCTCCCGCACTCGACGCGCGAGTGCTATCAACGCCGACGAATGGCGCCGCTGATAAGCAGGAAGCGGTCGTCGGTGCATTCATTTGCACGTTAATTAAAAATAAATTTCACCCGCCAGCCGAGCGTCCTGGCGCGAGAGTCGTCCTTCGCGCTGGCTGTATTTGCCTTCCTCCGTATTATTCGTCCGCGTGTGCCTGAAATCCCTACGCCGTGCCGCGGTCCTCGCTTTCCAACTTACGCGTGTTATAAATTCGGATAATTGGTCGAGGTGAAGTTATTCGAGGCTTCGTTTTTATATCCGCGAGCGTGGATCATGGCTGGCGTAGGCTGTCGAGGGCGTACTTGGGGTAACCACTGATAGCACCGTCTGTGACTTCCGGTCGCGAGGCGTCTCGTTCAAGAGAACGTTTCGATGTCGAGTTGAAGACGGTCTTCTAAGACGCTCGTGGTTGCAACGAATTTTAAGAATAGAAATATCGCGTCTGCGACGTCTGGACGAATGTGTGCCAAAGTACGATCGTGTTTAAAAAAATTGCGACGAGCGAATAAAGCGGCATTGAACGTTGAACCACGGGTGACTAAACGCGTATATTTGTTCGATCTCGATATCGACTGCGGTTCGGTCTAATAATAATTATTCTGTCACTCTCCACTTAGGTCACGCGTTATATTATAACCGACGCACGTCTCGCTGTCGCAAGATATTCAGCGTTACTCATACTGGCTCTGAATAATGCAACTGTTGCGAGCGGAAAATACTTTCGTACCTGCTACTCTCACTCTCTGAATCGACGCCAGTAAAAAATGCGCGCGTTTCCAAACAGTCGCGTGTTTTAGAAAAACTCCAAGATCGCGTATCTCCCCTGCAAACCGCGCGACTCGTTGGCAATTCTTCCATCGGGGAGGCGCGATTCAAAGCCCTTTTTTTTTATCACGAACGCGGGTCGTCCGTGGCGCGTCGGCGGTGCAATAAAGGAAACGTAAAGGCGCCGATATACGTGGCGCCTGGTTGAAATTACCAGCGATTATTCGAGCAGAACGAGTCTACGACAGCTGCGGAGCGCCCCCGTTTTCTTCTATCTGCGAATAGCAGCCGAAGGTGAGCGCGTCCTGGCTTCGTCCACGATTTACGACTGTTTTGGAGCGCGAGGAGGAACCGTACGACGAGACTACAAGGGATACATCGTCCGCGAAGATGAAAGGGAGCTCTAACGGGAAAAATAAAACGACCACGCACGACGAAATGTACCAGCCTGGTTGCGCCCCGTTATTAATAGAAGCGGAGGCGCTTCGCGACGCGTCTGCTCGCGGACCACGCTCCTTGACCCTCGCCAGATTTTAATATCTCGTTAACTTCAACCGCGACGCGGTCGATCAAAGGATTCGCGACCCTCCCCGTCCTCTTTCGCCCGCGACTTCTTTCGATTTCAAACGAAACGCGTTCCGTGCTCTGCAGACGCCTCGTCCCGCCATTCGACGACTCTTATCGGCTGTGATAGCAGGTAATTATCGAACGGAAGCTGGATCGCGCGCGAGAGTGCACTGGCGGCTGCGAGGATCGACCGGAAGCGGTGCTTTCCGCCACAGATTTTTTCCTACGCTTCAGCGACGAGTTGTTTCAGGTACTTTCGAGTCATCGTGGGCGTTCTGATTCCGTGGCGTCGAGGATCGAAGGTTTAAAGCAGCATTAAGAAAGAATGCCAGTCATTAAGAAATTTTCGATCGTGCGAAAACGTGGACACGACTGTTCGTTTCGCAACGGGGCGACATTTTTCGCGCGCCTCTCGCTCGGTTAGCGGCTTTTAAATCCGCTGGCCAATTAAAATCAATAAACCCAGCATTTCTGTGCATACACGCGTATTATCTGTAGCTCGTAGAGGGAAGCTAATTATCAGGAGCCCCGTTATTTATCGTTGTCCGTGTAACGGCAAATGGAAGCTGAACAAAAACGCTGCACGCTGGTCCATTGTAAATCCGCCCCCTCCGTTAGCCAGGTCGCGACAACCGCAGCAGCCTCGTTGCACGTCGAGTCCAAGGTTTATGTCTAATTAGAGCGAAATCTATATCAACCGTTTCGGTTTTTTTTTTTCCGTTCTACCTTAGCTCCGCCATCGAATTAATTGGAACGCGCGCGCACACGCGGCCCGCTCGCGGGTCAATAATACGAAAGGGCGGTCTTTTAATTTAAATTGTAACCAGAAAAATTAGCTCGCCGCCGTTCCCAGAACGGTAATTAAGTTGCGCCAATTACTTGTCCGGTAATAAGATAATATTATTTAGTGCACCCTATTAGCTTGCGCGTAATCGGCATCGCACGCAAATTGACTCGCGAGTTAATAATGCTCGCTTAATGCGATTATTAATTAACGAATTAGAGAGGTAAAAGTGGCGAGCTGAGGGTGCTTCTTCAAGTGGCGGTTCTTTCGTTTCGTACATTTAATAAAGCGCGACTTAAATCGCGAACTGACGAGCCACGTAACGTACCCCCGCGAACCCCGTATCATCGAAACCCTATCAAACGCAGCAATGATCTTCCCCACCCTTATCCACCGATTCTCTCATTTCCCGCAACATTAACCGCCACGCTGGATGCCCTATAACAACTCTTGGTATTAAGATTAAAATTGGATAGGCGAGCCAAGGAGCAGAGAGAAAGAGAGAAAGAGAGAGAGAGAGAGCGAGGGAGAAGCTCCTCGCGCGTGACGCAAGGGGGTTGAAAAGCCAGCGCTCGGAGAGGAAACCGGAAAAGAAGGCAAGGAAACAGACGGGTAGATCGGGAGGGAGACCAAGAAGACCGCCGCAGCAGGGAGAGTTTTTATTGCCGTCGAGCCCCGTAATTGAACCCACATAAGTACTCTTTTCATATCATCGTTGCGAAATGATGGAAGAGGATTACGTGGGTCCCGCGAGACACACGGGAGGGCCCGACGTAGAGCCTGGAAAAGAGCAGACGGGACAAAAGTCGATCAGCTCGAAACGCAGCGCGGAGGGCCAGGTGGGTGGGTTCAACCTGCGTCGCGACGTCCGAAGACAGAAGCCCGGGTCAGCGAAGTCAGCAGGATGCATCCACCGCGCCACCCCTCTCTCCACCCTCCTCGAGCTCCTGTTCATCCCCGCGGCAACTTTTGCCGCAATATCTCTCGGTTCCAGCGTGGCTCGTAACGCTTTCAGCTTGCTGGTAACGTGGCTGCTCCTGGCCTCCGCGCGTTGTCGAGTCGATACGCTTCGACGCGCGGTTCGCGAACGCACCGTAAGTGGTCCCGGACGATTTAAGCCGCGAGGAACGAGCGAGAAATTTCGAGTCCTCCCTTTCCCAGCGCGCAGCAAGACACCCAGTCCGGATGGATGTTTCGCAGTTTACAAAATCGTCGTCGACTAAATTTGCGCCAGCCGACACAGGGGATGTTCAGCGCGAGTTCTTACCTCCGGTTCTCTCGCGCTTGGCGTATTTTCGGCTCTCGCCACGGTTGGTTTATTTCTAGCAACGTTTCACGCTTCTTTTACGCTTCGCAAAATGTGCGATCGAACGTTAAAGGGGACGACGAAAGGTTCTCATTAAAATTGCTACCCTACTCGAGTACGATTGACGGTCACTCGCGTCCGATTTGTTGAATCAACGTGGCACCGGTTACAAGAAAAACGCGTACAATTTCGTGCGACTGCAGGGACGCTTGCAAGGGGAACGCGTTGGCTGAGGGGGGAAAAAAGAGGAGCGATGGAAAATGGTAGGTGTTTGCGATAATACGAGGATTCCCTTGACAGAACACGTTAAACGAAACGGAAGACGGAAGACAAGCAAAGTTGCAGACCGTGTGCCACGCGGCGCGTTAAGCTGCGGTAATATTTTGTTTGAGGCTGTCCGTGCAGCCGCGCATAACCGACTAAAGCCCTCCTCCGCGCCGTGTTGCTTTTTCTCGCCGGAAATTAAAACTCTTTTTGTCGAACCACGGACAGACCAGAAAGAGAAAACAGGAAGGCTGAGAGGGGGGGGGACGAGACGAGGTACGTTGCTCTTTTTGCATATTTTTACGAGACCGCCACGGAGCACTTCATTTCCTCGATTGGATAGCCTCTAATGCCTGGCTTCTCCGGGATCGGACGCCGCTAACTCTCGAAGAATATTTAGACGAGTAATATTTCTTGTCCTTCGGGACGGGTTATTGTCGTTTCGTTCCCTTAGCCAAGGAACGGCTTTTGTAACGCCAGGAACAGCTTCTGTAGCGACTCGTTTCCACGGTGCTTCCGCGGGGAAACCCTTTGCGACAGTGGATTCGTGGCTCCCGCAGAAGCGAGCGTTACTTCCGCCGCGATTTCGAACAATCCCTTTGAAGTTACGATTTAAAAAATGAAGTCTGTTAAGCTTGTTCGCGAATGAAAGCTTGGAAGTCGCGCGCAGTGGTTCGCGAAGGTGCTTGAAAATACTGGACTAATTTTTGCAAAATTAATTATTATCGACGCGATTCGATACTTGGAAATGACCAACGGGAAAAAAGCATCCACGCACGATTAATATTTGCCGGAAGTGGTGCAAAAAGGCTCGAACTCGTGGCCTGGTAACTAACGTTAATTATCGTTTCGAAATATTGGTAAAGTTAAGGTTTCTCTGACGTTTCGCGATGCAACAGAAGAACCAGAATGTTGTTCCACTGCGTTTTCGCAAAAACATAAAAACACGCGCAGCATTGAAAATGTATTTTTCAATCTTTTTTACTGGCTCCTCGACGTGAATTATCCGTAAACGAATGACGCGTGCTAACGCGCCTACCAATTGCACCCCATAACTCGAACGTTCGCCTAGTTTACGATAGTTTGGCGACTTTATTCGAGCGTATGAATCGTCGTGATTTAACGGAGAATCGAGTCATTATTTTTGCGATACGCGTCTCTCTGATAATGCACCGTGCAGTATTCATGCGAACGAAAAGGAAAAAGTGGAGGATAAATCGTTAACGGAATCGAAACGAGACTTTATTTTCATGGAGGGTAATGAAAACGCGAAGCCAACCGCGATACCGCGTCAATATGAATCAATTTCCTCGTCGACGATGCCTATTCGCCACATTTTCGCCAATCCTACAACCGCGCGCTACAATAAAAACAACGCTGCGTTTCGAAATCGTGTTCCCAGCTTCGAATCTATCCGACACCGGGTGTTTTACAAAGGGACGCTTCTGCTCGCGAACATTTTTGCGACGTGCTGGCAGAACGCGCGATGAAAACGTACGCGATACACGGAATTATGTACCGCGTAACGCGCGTCGTATTAACGCCGCGCGCGAAGATGAAAGCTGCTGTTACCGCCGAAACTGTGGAATAGCGTGAGATGTCACGATCACGCTATCTCCACCCGGAATTAATGCGATAGAGCTATCTCGAGAAAATAGTGAATCACGAGACCTGCGTGCAGCGTGCAGAAATTTCGTTTCAGCCTTCTGGCGATACCGATCAAACTTTGCCAGCTGAAAGTGCAAAGAGCATTAACGAATTCTAAATTAAAAATTCCTCTTACAACGAGAATTAGATCGCATTGGATAGCGGAAACGTGGAAAAAAAAAAAAAAAAAAAAAAACGGTTTGTCGCTCGAAAAAAAAAGGAGAAACGACAAAGGCGAACAGCCTCGAGTAAGGTCGAGACACTCGATTGGACACTGGCCATCGCGGCGACGCCTCGCGTCCAGTAAACCTGCTAAACCCGAAAACTCAGCCTGGTCATAACCATGTAAATGTCCGGTGAAAATTTCCATCGCCACGCCGCGGCGGATCGAAAATTTTGCGGCTCGGCTGGCCAGGCTTTTAAAACATGCACGTTCGATTTACGCGGCAGTCCTTTGAGCGGGCCTGTTCCCAAAGGCGATCGCCGATGCAGAGAACACACCCGGAAGCGGTCCGCGCGCCGCATTCAGCTTAACACAGGCTACTGTTCGCATCGCGTCGGCTCGACAGCCGACGAATATCGGGCACGGGGTTATTAAACCGACCAGCTACATCGAGCCGCGTACACCCTTGGCTGTACACAAAGTAGCCGCGATCCAATTATCCGACGTGCAAGATCGATCCCTCTGATCGATCGCTGGGGCTAATCCGTCGCCATTAAGCGAAGCCTTGTTTCGCAGCCACTCGCCCCCCTCGCCGCGTCCTCGAGAGCATCAATTCTTGCGCATCTGGGACTCTCTATCCGGGTTACGGGAAACGACGACTGTGTTTGTCGCCAAACGGGATTCCCTTCGAGGAAGGCTCGCCTCGAAGGACGCGTCGAGGACGTCGAGTTGTCGCCGCAGGCGGTGATTAGCGAATTAGAACGCGCGGTTGGAAAATTCGCCGTGCAACGATCACATTGCGGTGGTTAATGTGACGCGTGGTTCTCGATTTTTCGATGCATTTTCGATCTCGATCTGCTTTTACGTCAGCCGTGTTTCAGAGCGAGTCGAGCGTGGAAATAAAAATTCGCGATGCCGGGCCGCGACGGAATGCCTGCTCGAAAAAACGAGGAAGCCAACGATTGGCGTACGCGGCGCATCGCGATCTACCTTTTCTAGTCGCGTGCAATTTACACCGTCGTATCAAATCCTTTTACCGTCCTGTCACGGGGAGCAAAACAACGCGAGCGCGGATAATAGACCCCCATACAAAACCTGGGGCCCATAGAAGAAAAAATGATCCCCAGACATCGATATCTATCGCTGTTAAAAACACCAACAAAGAGTCCCAGGCAGAGGAACCTTTTTCGTTTATTGGCTTCCCTCCGTCCTGGTTCTCTCTACCACGCTCACCATTTCTCCCTTTCGCTTTTGTGCACCTCTCTCTGGCACAGTCGCTAGTAATCAGCATTACTTCTGAACTTTTCCTCTGACCGCTCCTATCTCCGCTTCCGTCTCTCCCCCGCCTCTCCCGCGGTCCCCTTTCTCCTCATTTATCTCCAACCTGTCCGCTCGCGTATTTTCGTGGACGGCAACGCGAGCGAAATAGTCGCGCGGCGCGGCCCAGCGCCGAATTAATTGCGTTCGCTGGAACGCGAAGACGGAGGACCAGGAAGACGCTGGATCCTCCCTCTGCGTCGCTAATAAAGCTCTCCCGTGGAACGAACGATCGTGGCGTCTGATTTAGATTCGATCCGCGTCGGAAACTTCGTCGCCGCGTTCCCAGCGTTAAACGCTTGGACGCACGCCGCGCGAGCGCAAGTTTCGACAACTTTGGACGCGCTAATCGAAAAGCAACTGTCGATTTTGACGAGCTCTCGCGCAGCTTTTAATATTTACTACTCGTCCACCGTCTCGCGCGACGTTCGAGACCCAGTAATTTATTGGTTTCGCTTCAGGAGCCGTTCAGTGGAACGAGTCGATCATATTGCAGCCGAAGGAATCCCAGGCGCGCGCGTTCCAAAAGTTCGCGGAGCAATAAGAATCTCATTCGATTAAACAACCGGCGCAGATTATTTCCAACTCCTGCGTCGCGCTTCAGGGTCTCCTCGCGCATGAATATGCAAAACCAGCCGGCAAGTATGCGCCGCGCGGAATCGCGCGAGTTGTAGATGTCACTGAAAATCAATAGTTTCGGGTAACCGTTATTAACGAGTTTATACGTAGCCAGGCGAAGCTGGGCCCGGATTATCATCAGCCCAGACACCGAGCAGACGGATATTCGAGTGTGGACGGCACGCACTTTAACTCGATTCCACCGGAAGTGGTGTAAACGCTGTCGCATTGATCAGACGGCCGGCAGAGTCGCGGACGTCTCATTCGATTCCGGCGAAAGTTCTCCCTTTGATTCCGGAATTAACGACATTACGCAGCGGCGTTCCTCGTCCACGGCGGCGCGATCGGTTTATTTTACAGTTAATCAATGCTCGCCCACCTCTGCATCGTCCCTGTTTGCGCTGGCTGGCGCTCGTCAAAATGTTTGCGTCCGATCGCAAATAACCGAGCCTGCGGAGGCAGAAACTTCCGATCGATCCAGGCGCATCTCGGACGCGGGCACGGCTTTTAAAAATTCTCCATTCACTGGCTCGTGCAATTTTCAGAAGATCGCTCGCGCGATTTTCGACGCGCGCTCGCACCAATGGTAGATACTGTTTCTTTGTACCGTCGATCCTTTGATCTCGAAATAGGATGCGCGCACAATACCAATTCGCGCAGACAGGGGGAGGGGGAAGGGGAAGGGATACGGCTGAGCGTCAGCCGGCTATCGCGTATAATTTTATCGAAAATGTTTAATCAATATCGTCGAGCGAGTGCCAGCTGAAATTCGCCGGTGCGTGCATCGAGTTGTACTACTGTCGCCGATCGGCGATTGTTCGACGCGTGAAAGCCAACTTTCCGCGAGCGTCGTGATTACACGGTGGCCGTCGAGGGCTTTTTACGAATTCGATGGACGTTTCGAGGGAATTTGGCGGACGCGTGGAGAGGCTAGTTTTAGACGAAAACGGGGCTCGCTTTGCCAGAGCTCGAATCATCCCCGGTAATGGATAGGCGAATCGAGTAGAGAGCACGATCAAGAGGTCCGATTCGACCGTGGCAAAACTACTTTTCGACCGTGCAAATCACTTCGCCGAGCTGATATCGCATGACTCGCCGTTGGAAGTAGGTCGTCGCGTTTCTAGCAGATAGAATCTTTTCTGCCGGAAGACAGGCGCGGGCTAAGGTATCGATCGGATACTCAAACGTCGAGCGTGGAAAGAAAAGGGCTCGGCGGTGTAGTCGAGAGTGCGCCTTGAAAGGCAACGCGACGGTTTACGGATCGATCATTCCCACGTACAATAGGAATGTCCACGTTCGATTTGTCTCTGGCCGACGCTTTTTCCCTCTTTTATCCGCGTCCACCGTACGAGAAACGACAGGACACGCCGCGACGAGTCCTAAGGGATTGGAAAAGTGTTGCTCCCCACCGATTCAAGTACGCGGCTCGAAACTGATAGTCACGCGATCCATTAAACCTGTCCGAAATTTCATTTTTACATCTCGATTGCCCGCGAGCTATCGTCGACAACTGAAAAATGTATCCGTCTCGAGCTGTGATTCTCCGTTGATGGACCTACATATGTGACGAATAGCGGATTTCTGCAACGGAATGTTTGCGAAACTTCTCGTAACGGCGATAGTTTCATAATGCATATCCTCCGGAATCTGGAACGCGTCTTCTGGGGAAAATGGCGGTGTATGTTTGATGTTGCCTTAAGAGATGCGCTGCCCGAGTATTCTTGCAAGAGTTTCTTTCTTCGGCAAGAATATAAAGCTACGGATGATATGGACTACGTTTTCGTTCGCAAATGTTCTCGAAAAAAAAAAAAAAAAAAAAAAAAAACAGAAAAAGAAAACAGCAACGACTCGAACGCGTATTTCAAGCATTAGAGATCTTCGTTAATTACTCCAACTACTCTCGTTCCAACGCGCCTGTTTCGCGTATTTAATACGATATCCGTCGCTGGTCTCGAATAACGGAATAATCCGTGAAAATTCAGCCGATTCGTTCCACATAAAAACCCCTCGTCGAGAACTCTGTGACGGGCACTCCTTCACAGTTCCTTCACTGGCCCCGACAAAACCAATCAATCCGAAATTGGAATACTCAACATCATCTCGACGTGCCGCAGGAACCCTCTCCATCTGACTCGTCCATACCACAAGTTCGTGCGCCAGGGAGATGAAATCGAGCATGGTCGTCAACGCCACCCATAACACGGTGAACATCGCGACGGACAGCGCGAGCGAGACCGATCGCCTGTCTGTTCCAAGGAATCCGGTCACCGTTTCTCGACGAACGGCCGCCATATTCGCCGCGGGTCCGCGTCTGCTACGCTATCCACTTTAATTCGAAGTCATTTGATCAATGCGCCCAGGTGGCACTGAATCAAAACGTCCAACCGGTCCGTAGCCGTGCTCCAAACATTCTCGACCGTCTCTCGCGTGCGCGCGTGCGCTCGCGCGCGCGAGCCACCCTCCTCCCATGGCGCAATGAATTAATCAGTCGGAGTGATGAGGGACGCGTCGCGTTCCGACATACCGATGCCGGTGTACTGCGCGCGCGCGCGCGCGCGCTCTCGATTTCCACGCAGAAACGCGTTACCTCGGGGGTGGACAGATCGAGGGTCGTGATGGATTCGGAGATACTGTTAAAGATTATTGCTGCGATAGCGCGGCGGGAGCTTGTTGCTAAGCCTCCGTTTATCGATTAAACTGGCAGACGAGCCGCAGTGATTTTTGGTGTTCGCTGCTGGGAGAGGTTCTTTCGTATATTTAAAGACGAGGAGTCCGCTGCGAGTCGATTCGATCACCCGCAGAGATCCTCCTCGCCACTTAAGCCTTCCCTTCGCGCCGTCGCTAGGCGTTCCCTCTTTCATTACAGCATCCCTTTAATCACGTAATGCGTTCCACCTAATTGCTGATAATTAGCTGCCAATAACGGGGGCGAGCCTCGACGGGGTGGCGCGGCATCGAAATCAGAAACACAGGCTGCTTATTAAATTGCACATGGAATCCATTATCCCGATGAGCCTCGAATCGGGTAACCAGCCGGCCGCTGGCATTGGCTGCGTCCTATTTCCATTCGCGAGTAGCCCATCTCGATGCGCGGGTCGCGCTTAAGGGTACGGCTCACTTTCGGAACTATGCCTATTAATACGTCCGCCACGGGATTTCTCTGACCGCGCCAGGTCAGATGGGCACGGAAGGGGTTGGCGACCAAGCGTGAAGCGTCGATAGTTCGTGCAGACCCGCTGGATCGTCGAACGTCCGTGCTGGCCTGTTCAAACTGGCGAACTGGGATTAGTCGGGGAAGGAATCGATCGTCGGGCAAAAGTGAACTTGAGGAAGACGCAAGGACGAGGGCACGTGGCCAGTATTATATCTGCAGCGAATTGGAAATCGTTCCCGTTCGTGTTGGAATATGGATTTCGAGCGAGAACGATTGAAAGCGGATACGACTGTCGATCGAGGCGAAGCGCGGAACTCTGAGCGTACGAAAATGAAGGGGAAGTTGTGCACGCGACAGTTGAAGAAAGAAGACGGTTGTCGAACGGAAGAGAATGGGAAGATCCTGGAGCTACGATAAATGTGACGCGGAAAAATACGAAACGATAATAAATACGAAGACGGGTCGAGGATGTAAGTGAAAAGTAACGTTTCGATGCCCCAGGTATGGAATGTTGGCAAGATCTCGGCAATCCCGTATACTCCGCCATCTTCCGCGGGGCCACCACCGTAATGCACCTGCTCGATCAATACTGCTTACGCGGCATCGATGCACGCGCCACTTGGTACCGTTCAATCCAAAGGACATCGAACGGAATAACGTTCTCCCCGTGTGTCACGGAAATCTTTCATCCCGCCTTACGAAGTCGTTCGCGCGCGTCCGTCGACACTTAAAAACCCTCTCGACTCTGCGTCGCGCGTCAAACGAAACTCGCAATAATTGCGCGTGCTCATTGAGTCGACGTTAGATTCAGCTGCGTCCGCGAGCTGCGTTCGCGAATCGAAACGGGATCGAAAACCAGGAACGTTTGAAAAGCAGGACTTTTTTGTTTAGCTTCGAAAAGAAAACACTGAGCGCCATACAAATTTGCGTTCTACGCCTCGCAATTTCACGCGGATAAATGCAGTCGAAAAGCGATTTAGTAGAAAAGGAAAAAAGAAAAAAAAAAAAAAAAAAATGTTCCTCGCCCAGTTTTCGATTACGATTCAAAACACTGGCTGACCCAATGAACGTTCCCCGATTCAAATCCTCCACTTTTATTCCGCAATCAATACCCCGCATATGAACCGTACCCGTCGCAGCGCCGTTTCGATTCCGCGTACGTGCAAGTACCGAGCGCTCGATCCATAAAAATAGTCGTACGGTCCCACGGAAGGTCCGTAATACCGAAATTGATATCGAGATATCCGTTTCCACGGAGCACGATACGATCCCGCTCGGTCCACGCTCGCTCGCTAAGAGGCTCCGGCTAGTCGAGAGATAGCGAAATCCCATCTAGCCGATCCCTGGCTACGTCTGACGTTACCTATCCGTCTATCCGCTTATCCGCCTACCCATCATTAAGGCTATTAAAAATCGATGGAACAGGATAGACGAGGAAGACAGGCCGCGATGCACGTGGGTCGATGAATATTTCCGCGCCGATCTCGAAGGTTACTTAACCCCTCGATGCCTCTCGAGTTGACGTCGAGCAGCCTCGGGGCGCACGATAAAAACTCGCGGCCGCTACGTCTCCGCGAACCGGTTACGCTCGAGGAATCCGTTTCTGCTCCCACGCGCCCTGTCTCCCTTCCCTCTCGATGGGCATCCTCCGCTTCTGCTCGTCCGCGCGACGCGCGCCGATCCGACGTGCCCGGGGATCAGAAATTGCCCGGTCGCGACGTGCATTGACCGGCGTGCGAGCCCAAGTAGGATTCAACGGAGCGTGACCCTTAACGCGAACTAGTCGTCCGTGACCCCCTCGCTCTGGTAACCGTCCGCTCGACAACGACGATCCGTTCCGTTCCGCCAGCCGAGAGCCTCCTCCACGCACGCGTCGAGCTCGCGATCACGCGCGTCGACGTGCCGAACAGGCCTGGACGAAGCGCGATATCGGTGCCGACCGCCACCCCCTGACGCGCGTGCGAGCCTACGCGAAGCGGACCGTGGCGAACGAGACGCGGTCGTTCCGTGGCTCGCGAGCGATCGCGATCCCGGGGAATCGGGAAGGATCGATGGATTCGTCGCGCGGCCCCCGATCGCAGCTGGCGCGCAGCATAATTTACCTAATATTTGAATGGACGTTCGACAAACAGTTTGCTCGTCTGCGCGTTTAATCCCCCTGGTCCCGCAACGGCCAACGTGACCGCGTCCCCAGCCCCCATCGATCATCAACATTTTCGCCGCGCCCAGAGAAAAGCCCGGGGACGATTTCCATTTCCATGTATCAACGCTTAATTGCCGGGCGATTTTTTCCCCGGCTGAAAGAAACTGATTATCCCGGTGGGTACGGCGGAGAGTCGGCCGATTCAGCCTGTAATACGTGACTTGGCGAAGGGTTCGGACGGTCGCCCGTCCCACACTCGGTTTCGGCCCAGGAGATTGCGCTATTACGCTTCCCGGACAATCAGTGCGAGACAAATGAGAGGAATACTGATGCGGACCATGGGACGCGGAGCAGTAGGTTGAAGAAGAGGGGGAGGCAGGCCATCGTGCGCGCCAAATCCTGAGGGGGATGGCGGCGCGTCACGGGGCTCGACGCGTTACGGGGATGGCTAGGAATACGAAGAGCTGGAGGAGGTGGAGCGGAGAGAAAAAGGGGAAAGGAGGAAAATAGTTCTCCGTTGGCCAAGGACAATTTGCATTCGTACCAAAAGGAGAGGGAAAGAAATAAATTAGGTGCGCGGCGAAGTGACTTTCAATTGGGGGTGTTCCGGGCGTGGTTTTTTTTTCCCTACGGCTCGTCACTCTATTCCTACGGCAAAAGGAAAAGACGTATACCTAACCTGAAAAGAGGACTTCTGCTAATTGCATCCTGTCCAACGTCGCTCGTTAGCCGACATCCGCGCCGGCTACGGGGGTTGAGGACGGGGATACCCGAGGCCACGGGAAAACTTTGCGGCTTCGATGGAGGCGAGACGAGGGAAAGCTCGTCCGGAACGTGAACCGAGCCGGAGAGGAAGAAAGTTGAAAGTGGTACTTCTCGATGTCCCGCGCTGATATTCATCCGCGGACCGATGTCCAATTAAATCCACGCGGAGGACCTTTTTTACATCCCCGTGTTCGATTATACGGCGCGGCGCGGTAAAATTGCCGGATCGTTTCCTTCGCGATACCCAGCCGGGCGTGTATAATTCTTGGGAAAAAAGTATCCCATGTAATATACACGAATAATGTAACCTGATTTTTCGTTTTATCAATAACACCGCGCCTCACTCGCCGCTACCACAATTTTATTCCCGCTCTGCACGCGTGTCCAGTGCTACAAAAACGTTATTTACACGGTAGACCGCGTTTCGAGCCCGCGGGGTCGTTCGATTTTTCTCGTTTCCCAGCATCGCGCGATTCCGGACCGTAATTTCGGCGAACGTACTTAAATGAAATTTCGACCCGGTGATAGTCGATTGTTTTCGCGTTCATAACCCTGGAACGGGAACAGGGTGGGGCAGGCGAGATGGAAATAGATGTACGCGCATCGTTGTATCTCGCGTGAGCGAAACGCCGCGCCACCGCGGGGGATGGCTTTTATCCCTCGCAACCGACCGAAAAATCGAGGGGTTGATTAATTAATATAATTTCGATTCTCCACTTGTAAACGAGTTAGTCACGAGTTTCGCGTCTTCAATTAACACTTTTGTGCGTGCACCCGCGTGAACATCGAAATAAAAAAAGAGGGACAGAGAAATAAAAGAAAAAGAACCACCCTCACGCACCTAATTTCCGGCTCGCGATCTCTTTTTTCACCCGCTCTTTCGTCCGCTCCACCCTGCATCCCTTCCAGTGCCTCTAATTCTCACGGCACGTACAAGTTTTGATCCGCTCTCACCGTGGCATTTTGCGAGCCGAGCGGGAACGAAGTTAGTTTCATATCCGGTGCGGTCTCTAAAGCCTTCGGAATCACGCCAGCCACGCTGTCAAAGCGACCAGCGCGCTACCATCGACCGATCCGAAAGGAGTAACCTGACATGCCATGTCGTCCCTACACGCGAACCTGCCGTCGAGAATCAACCCGTTCCCTGCACCGATCGACCATCCCTCGAACTACCCCTTTTATCCTGGCACCCACCCCTTCACCCGTTCCTCGCTCGTCCGCTATCGTCCACGATGCTCGACGAGTCGAGGCCCTATTTCCACTCTGAGCTCGATCATAATAAACGAGAGAAACCGCGGTCCGCGCACGGCCAGCGGAGGGCACACGAATACAGTTTCGACTAGACGTTATCGATGCGAACTTTTTGTTTGCTCGACTCGGAAGGTCCTTTCGAGGTTCCCGAGCGAGCTCGAGGTCCCTTTCAACTTTTCCCTCGCGTTGAAATATAACTGGTCGCAACCGAACCAGCGCGATCGTTTCATCTACTTCGATTCGAGGCATCCTCTCGAAACACGAAACTCGAGGAACGCGAACTGGGGCTTAACCCAGCGTGGACCACCGTGGCCGTTTGACAGAACGCCACGACCTATCGGGGCAAAAATCTCGGTTCCGACCCTTGTTCCCAGCGTGGAGGGTCCGTTGACCGCGGCTCCCTTTGCGCGTCCTACGCAGCCCTTCCGTCCATCCGCCACCCCTTTCTCCCGCTGCGGAGATTCGCCTGTGGAATTATCAGGTCTCGCAGACTGGCGCCGCTAATGGAGCAAAAGCTAATACCATGGAATGGTCGATGAACTTTGACGACGGCCAAAGGAAAAGAATGCACCAGGGCTTGTCCTTTGAATCATTCGTTCCCTTTGGAGCGCGTCTCTTCGAGCGTGTCTCTGTCGCTTTTTCCTTCGAACGGCGGATTATTCGACTTTGCGTCTGCGGTCGACGAACCAGTTTGTTATACTTCGCGTTAACAACGCGATCTTTCTCAGATCGTCGATCGAACCCTGTTTAATCTGCGACGGTGGACGAAATCGAAACGACGATCACCGAAAATCACTGCGAGTAATGATGGCGGTCACGAGCACAGATCGTTCTCCCTTGCAAGGGACGGGAGGGCCGCCCACGAGCCTCCAGCTCCAACTTCGAATCAATTTCTGCCCGATGAATATTACAGCGTGCCTGGCAAATAAATAAAGCATCGATCGGACGAGTTCCATTCTACCCTCGTTGTTTCGCGCGGCCACGATACGCAGGGGCACGCGTTCGATACGTCAAACTCCTTAATCACGTCTGGGTCGGTTCCAAGTAAAAGTGGTGCACCGTGATTCACGAGGGACCGCCAAGTTTCCCTTTTATATTTACCAGCGACGCGTACGGGGTTAATTGATCACCTGTGCGCGAAATGAATCGTTCGACTCGGCTGCGCAGCGACTGCTCGACATAATGGGAGTATATTCGTCGGTAGTTGTCAGTCTTGAATCGGAACGAGGGCAACCGATAGCTTTGCGGCTGTAAACCGCACTTTTATTGACAATCGCGGGTGACACGACCGCATTTCGTTCGCTTCGCCACAGATGCCACTAATCTTTCCGCGACCGCATAGGAAATCACATCGACCAGAAACGTATTCGTCCACCAACGGTGCTCCAAAGCGTAAATACAAAAGTTTCGTCGCAAAATTCGGATGCCTTCGGCTGGCTATAGGCGAATGTATAATTTCGCGTAGAAGACACGCCTCGAATTACTCCGACGGGAGAAATTCGATGACCCGATTAACCTGAGCGGTTCAAGCGGTTTATCGAATGAATCATCCTGATTATGTTTCGATCGAGGGGAAAGTAACGAGATACTCGCTCGCGGTGCTTAACCGCTCTGCAAACAGAGAAACCGCTTCCGTCTGCTCTGCAGACGCTCGCAGCGTTAACCCCGCCGATTATAATTTCAGTAACGATATCCAAGCGAAAGGGAGGAAAAAAGAAAAAGGAACGTCCACGATTTTGCATCCCTCTAAAAGAACCATCTTCGACGACGCACTTCGCGGCCTCTCAGGCGTTCCAACTTCTCCGATCGAGCATGCACGAGAAATTGCTGCGAACAAGGACGACGAGCTGAAACTTTTCCGCCCGTCGACAACATTTTTGTGACACACGTACACGCACACACACACGCTCGCGAGAAGAAAGGGAGAAGAGAACCTCGCCACCTTCCGGAGAACGTACGCCAGAAAAGTTTCCTCTCGTCGACTCGGATGTTCCGCCGTGACGCGACACGTTAACAACGCTATTGAGGTGTTTCCGTGATTTCCAGGCGGATGGACGAGGAGCTGCGCGAGGGACGACGTCCAGGAGTTCGAACGTAATTAATCTTCGCCAGGGGAGATAAGGACGAGGAACGAAGGGCCCAGGGTGGCGACGAGCGTGTACGAGCGGCGCGAGGAATCGTTGCCATTCGGGGGCGTGTATGCAAATGCCCGTTGGACGGCGTTGATGCTTTCCTACGATGGAAAACGGCTGGTTGCGTGCACGCTCGCGGCGGCTCGCCCAGATAGTTTCGCGCGATTCCGCGAATTTGCATTTTTAGCGAATTTACAATTTGATTAGGCCCGACCGCGAGTCCTTGGACACGGTTCGCGATCATGGACGACCACGACGCACCCTGGCTGGTTATCCTTCTGCGCCTGGCCGCGTCTGAATTCGTCGAAGACCGATTCTCGATAACGCTGGGGTTACTTTTAATCGAACCGGTTTGTCCTCCTCTTCTGCTTCTGCCAACGAAGCGAGCACGCGTTTATCACCTCAGAACGCTCTTTGAGGTAGTCTACGATCGACGTCGCCATTTTTTCAGAATTTTTTAATCATCGCAATGTAATTTTTGATCGCACCGCTCGCGGAACTTTCGCGAAGCAGAAATGCTTCGAGGAAATGAATCAATTTTTAAGGAAGTTGCGTTGCTCCAGTTTCTAATCGGAAGGGTGCCCGTGAAAGGGGATACGAGCGTTCCGATACATTCGTATCGGGGAGATTGAAAATGTCTGTTAAAGCGCGACGATTTAATCTGGTAATGCAACGTCATTGAGAGAACCGGCAGGAATTGGAACGACGTGGATTTCTTGCTGCTTCTTGTTCGCGTACATATGTATCGTACGAAACGTGCAACCCCTTGCGAGGCTCCTCGAGAATTCTACTAACGCGAGAGGTCAATTCGTATCGAGAATTCGTTTCGTTCAACGTCTTCATTCGCGGGAACAAATTTTACTACGATCTGCTAAAATATTCGGCATCATCGAATGTCGAATGACGAAAACTGTGCTTGCTTGTTTGTTTAACGTATAAAAATCCTGCGATTACTATCTCAAGAGAATAGAGTACGCGAATGGAATCGTTGCACGCGGAGTGTGCGTTTACGAATATACGATTCCCCTTTTTATTAAATAACAGCCTGTCCAGGATTTCATACGCGCGACACTCTTTCATTCCGCCCGCACGCAAATCCCGGTAATCAAACAATGAAATTTGTATCGTGACAGATAGCGATCGAGCGTAACAGCGTGTCCCCAAAAGGCTAGCAATTATTTTTTCATTACTCGATAAGAACGAATATGTACGAGCATCGGCCGGTCGATACGGCGCGTCGACAGCAATTGTTGAACGCGGCAAATCGTTGAGAACGTTCCGCTCGAAACCGACTTTCCCCGCGCCAGCACGTTTTAGGCGGAGGCCTGAAAACGGGGAAAAGTTATAAGCCACGGAACAAAATGTTGCCACGGGCGCGTGTTCGTGAACGTAAACACCTTTCCGGTCCAACAATGGGCAGGCTGCAACCGTGTTCATCGTTGTTAGAGGCCATAGACTGTAGACCGCGGCATGCAACAACCTGCGTCCCCCTCAATCGAAACGAACAATTTTTCCCTTCGTCGCTGCACGCGAGCCTGCGAAACTAGACGAAGCACCTCGAGGATAAAGCAGGTCCGTCAACATCGACGGAAGACGCCTGAAAGTAACCAAACAGGGAGCGCGAAAATATTTTCCTACGCCCCGAGTACAATTTCCTTGCCTGTTTTCACCGGAACCGTTCGTGGCTTCGAGTGATCGCGAATGCGTTTCCGCCGCGCTGGCTATCACAACCGATCTATATTCAGAGCAGCGCTAATTTACATTAAGTTAAAGTTCCGCCACGGTAAATTCCGGGACGTTATTCTCGAAATCCCTTTGGGGGCAGACCCGGGGACACGTTATTAAGGCGGTGCATGCGCGCACGAGCGTTCTTGTCAAGACGATATCGGACGCTCCGTGGCCATTAAGGCGCACCCACTCTACGCGAAGAGTACGTACGGGGCACGTAGACGAGGGAATCCGAGGAGAATCCAACTGTACAGACTGCGCGCCTTTTTTCCACCCCTACCGGTTGTATAAACGACGCCTTTATCTGGACGGAGATACGAGGCGAGCCTCGCGAGTCGACGCGGCCAAATTGACCCGTTTTTGCATTTAGGAACCGCCCTTCGTTCCGCCCAGCCGTCGATTGAATACAATGCGCAGATTTATCGCTTCAAACCGTATCGTCGCAATTAAATCTGCGTCCGTTCGTGAAATTGTCATCGATAATGAATAATCAGTGTAACTACGTTTCACGTTAATATTCCACTGCCTTCGTTTTAAAATCCGCCGACAGATCTCTACGGGTCGTTAGGATCGACGTTCCCTAATTGTTTCGACCACGCATCGGACCGTTTCTGACCCAGATAAAGAGTCGTCCCGCGGAAACCAATATTAAACGTAAGTAGATTTACATTGGACCGCGGTGAGAGCAGCGTGCATTGGATGTTTACTCGAATATTAAAGTCCACGAGTGGTACTTTGAATTTCAATTGCGGCATTCTACCATTACGGGGAGGCGAACCCCAGAGAAAAATGTATCGAGACCTCGCTCGAGTAGCTTCTTCTCTAACAATAAAATTCTTTTACGATACCACGATTCGATATGAAAAAGAAAAAAACGGAAGAAGAAATCGCGATCTAACATCGTCCCACGTTAGAACTGGCCGATAATTCCCGTGAAATTCAAACTCGAGCGTTCCTTACGAGCCTGGAACTTCCAGATTCAATTATCTCGTAAGAACGCGACCGAGTCGGAGGGCATCTTCAAAAGTAGATACTCCCCTCGCCATCGATGCAAAGAAGCTTACCAAGGTATCCGAGAAATCTCGTCCGGAACAGTCTTATCTCTAATCACAGCCGTAATCCATTCTCCGCCTACGCCGCATTATCGTCCGGTTATTACGTCCTAAATGCAACGGTTGCTTACAGCGCGAGACGACCCCACGGACGTGCCTTTTTCCAGCGCGTCAATAAGCCGATCTCGACGGAGGGGCGAAACCGGAGGGTTCCGAGGACAATCAACGTAAATCGGTTTACCGTGATCCCGAATCCTGCGAATATCTGCGACTTCGAAATACGATTCTCGAAAATAATTGATTTCTCCGTTGGATCGTGGAAGCGTAAAGCGTTGCAGGGCCGTTTTATGCAACTCGCGTACGCGCGCGCGTAGTTTGAACGATACTTGAGGAGGACTCTCGCGGAAAGAATAAGGTGAAACTTAAAATTGGGACCACGAGTGCGATAATAACGCGACGGTGCAATTGCGAGAGGAGGCGGAAGCAGCGAGAGAGGAGACAGGAATCAGCGTCAATGTCTCAGGGCAATGGATACGATTAAAGTCGGCCGTGGATGTCGGGCTAAGGCCAAAAAGCTTTCGAGTATCTCGTTCCGTGGAGCTCGACGACCGCTGCGGAGGGTTACTTTCTCACTCGGTATCCATCCGTGCTGGATAAAGTCTCTTCTCATTTTCCAAGAAGCCCATTCACCCATTCCAGCCCCGACTACTACGCATCTTCTCTCGACTCTCATTTTCCCTCTGTTTCTTTTCCTCCTCTCTGGCTTCCCTTTTTCCCTTTTTCCTCTTCCCCCCCCCCCCCTCGTCCCTTCCATTCCTCTTCACGGGATCGTCCTCTTTGCTCCCTTGCCACGCGGTAGTGCCACTCGGCGGTGGATTCGTCGGCGTGTTTTTCGTCGCACCGGAGAGAAACCACCGACTACGACCACGTCGGAGCGAATTCCACGTCCTCGTCGATTCCTTTATTGCGGCCAGCCTAGACGACTGAGTAAACAGACGGCGATGGGACCGTCTTCTACGCCCTCGAGCGTCCTGCTCGCTCCCTTTCGCGCGGGCACCAGAGGCTGCTGCGGCAAAAAGTTCAGCCGCGGGGACGAGTACGCCCGACTTGCCGGCGCGTGAAACCTTTCTCCTCTCGTGCTCATTCTAAATCGATCTCTGAATCGAGCGAAGAGGCTACAGGAGGGACCCTGTCCACGCTACCAAGGCACAAAGCGTCGATTCGCTTAGTCGTTGCGGTCGTCCTACTGAAACTCTTCCAGCCACCCGTATCAACTTGCTCATCCTGGTTTTCGCCATAGCTCGTACTTGCGCGCGGGACTCGAGTCCAAAATGAACCCCTAAAGCCTCTTAATACGCGTTGCGTTCGATCCGTTCGCGTCAGTTGGACCCGGAATCCGACATAGTCGGTCGTAACGACGAAGCTCGACGCGTAAAAGGGCGCTCGTCGCATTCCCAGGCTTATCGCGGCCCGTAAAAAAGATTGCGGGTTGTTACGCGCGTCCGATACGTTTACATTAACGCGGGTGAGGGCGAAGAAATCCGCGGGGGTGGCTGGGAGTCGAGGCGTATCGCGCTTCGTGCCGTACGCGCACCCTCGCATTAACCGTTCGCAGTTCGCAACCCGTTATTTCGCGGTTAGCCCTGCGAACGATAAGTGAGAGCCACCAGCCAGCCCCCGCTGCCTCCACCCCCTATTTATTACTCGCTGCGCGCCCCTTTCCAGTCAAGCCGGCACAGAAATTTACGGGCCTGCGAGGCGAGACATCGATATTAAACGCGTTGCGCGATACGCGTGTCTGCGCGCAACGCGTACGCGACGTCCGATAAAACCGTGCTCCCGGGAATCGCCGCCGGAAATCGAGGGCGTTCGGGAAACGGAAGCTGTTAGCCGTCGCGTTCCTTAGATACCAGAGCTCGCCGGTCACCGAGATACCGATGCCAGTAAAAATAGACGTCCTGCGAACGGATTTATCGTGACTGTGTAGCCTCTTCGGGAACAGCGTCCGCTTCTGGCGCTTTAAACGCAGAAAAACGGCGCGAGCGGGCGACAGAAGGAATACGAAAATGAAATTATCGAGGTTCAAAGGACCAGCGTCGAGTTCGAGCATCGACGGCGCCCGCGTCCGGTGGAAAAAATAGCGATGGAATCGTCGAACTCGAGCGCTGTCCTGTAATTAAAATGCTAATTCGCCGGGATGAACGCACGCGGGCATTATGGAGGACGCTTAAAACCGTCACCCGCGCCAGGGGTTGGAAAGGTCCGTCCCGAAGACGCGAATTAAATAATCTCCCGATTCCACTTGAAATTCCGTGCCGGTCCGCCGAAAAAGCCGGGGCGAGGCGGCCGCGCACGTTCGTCCGCGAGCAGACCAGAACCAGCCACTTAATTACCGTACCGAGAGTTATAATCTGTCGTAAAATCTGAATAACTGCGGCCAATTTCTCAAATTTATCTAAATCTCGCCGAGGCAGGTTCTCGGTACACGCATTACCGGGGCCGTTTAATCACCCCTGAAACGGGAGTGAGGCGTAATTACGCGTTCGTCTCTCCCTATTTTTTCGCCGCGCTCGCCAAGTACGCAGCGTTGATTAATTCTTTTAAATTTATGCCTCGGAACGGCCGTTCGCAACGGACACGCGCTCGAAAGTATTCGACCCCTCGCTAGCCTGTATCGACCGATTTATTGATACATATTTTCGCGCCTTTTATTCATTTTATTAAATGAGCGTTCGCTCAAAAACCGGCTGCACGCCGCGTTAATTATTCAAACAATGGAGTGCGCTGCGCAAATGAATTGAAATTATTCACGGCTAATATATAAAGTTTAAATTTTATCGCGCGCTGAAATATACAGTATCTTGAATATTGTACTAGTTCCAGATATTTTTCGAGCGATCTCGAGCGTACCGCGCGATGATAAATTCTATCGAGAACGAGTCGCAGGCTACGTAATTGCCGCGCGCCAGCAATAATGCCTTCGATACGTCAGCTCCCGTTCTTCAAAGCGACGCGAACGCGATTCGAACACGTCACCGGACATTATCGCGCGTAACAACGCTCGAAACGAAAAAGGTCCGCCGCTGGAAATTAATCAGCAGCTATTTAAACAACCTTGGCCGGCCATTATCCGCCCCTTTTCGCGTACGTGACTCGAAAACGGCAAGATTTAGCGTCGTCCGTGTTAAACACAGGCGGAGCCCATCCACGGCACGGTATCGAGATGGAACGGGCTAAGAGGTAGGGGAGAGGTAGGAGGTTCAAGGTAGTCCATTACATCGACTGGAATGAATATTCACTGGAAAGCCGCGTGGCACGTCGGTCGCCGCGTGCCTACGCCACATTCGTCAGCCACGCTGCAAAGCGAATTCTAAGAGGGTCTGGCGGGCCCGTCTAATATACTCATCCAACCCCCGATTCTACCGGTCAGAGAGGCCGCGATACGATCTCGTTACACTAGTTATGCCACCAGTTTCGCGGGACCTCGAGATAGCCCCTCGTATACACAGAATGGGTGGCGAGTAAAGCCGGTTTTCCGCGTGCAAACTTCCCGCGATTTACATATTTGTAAACCCTCCGCGAGAGAGAATGCATTATTGTACATTAACAGTTCCCAACGAGAAGCGAGTTGATCCCGCGCTCGGTGGCAACAGCGTATTCCTTTCGTATCGAGCCACCCCATCGGGCTCTCTCTCTCTCTCTCTCCCCTGACTCGCGTTTCCACGCTCCTGGCCACCCACCCCTGGCTCGCGTTCGCCCGTCGCGTCGCTCCTCTTGCCTCTATATTCCTTTATCCGTCGCTTCTGATTCCCCCGAACCGCCGTGATTTATGACACTTTTTTCCGTTATCGGCCGCGCGGATCCTTGGCTGCCGTCGAACGGAAACCGACACGCCCCGCGCGCGGTCGCCCCCGCAGCCTCCGTTCAGCGTAACACGGATCCCCGTGTCCCGCTCGTGTGCACGTCGAGCGCGCATTTCCATATTTTCTGCACGAGCTGCGTGTCCCCTCTGTTACAGCGCCGTCTCTGCCGCTTTCGATCGCGAATTTCTGCCGCAGGTTCGTCGAAAGAAATTCCCAGAGACACAGTGGATTCCCGCGGAATATCTCGAGACACGCTCGGGTTCGAGTCTCGAGCAGTTCGTACGTAAAACTTTAGCGGGTGGCAAGCGTCGCGTCTGGCGATAACGCGAGCAACAACGTACTTCGTTATACGAGACGCGAAATTTCGAGGGACCCTCTCGCTGCCTTCGGCCTAATCCGATCTAAACGCAGACCCGCGTCGACTCGCGCACCTCTGGCAACGCACGGGCTCCCACTTACGCTCAACTTTCACCGGAGGACCTTCCCAGTCTTTTCGATTTCTCGAGCCTCAAAGCGCGGCGAACGTGGACGCAAGACGAAGGGGGCGGGACGAGGGTTGGCGGAGGGCGAATCGCGACGGTGCGATCAATTGTGTTGCGGAACTGCGGCGAACTGCCATTGTCGGCGGAAAGTTCGGAATTATACATTGGAAAGTTGAAATGGATGGAAGGAAGGAAGGAAGGAAGAAGCGTGGAGAGTGGAAGGAAGGAAGGAAGGAAGGAAGGAAGGAAGGAAGGAAGAGAGAGGAACCTGGATTCGGCCAGATACTTTGGGGCACTCTTATTCGATCTACTCTAGCCGCCTGCCTACTCTCTTTTCCCTTTGTAGCCGGGGCCACCCCTCGCTATTCCCAGCCACCTTGTTCTCCTTCACCCTCCTCCTCCCCCCTCACCCCTTCTTATCGGAAGTTTTCAGACGATCCGCGCGCCCGCGCCGCGTAGAATAAGAGATGATTCAACGGAACGATGCGGCTTCAATTTAATTCGATGTTGATTCTGATTTAATTAACCATCGGCGCCGATCGGGCGAAACCCAGCCGATGCCGCCGTCCAACTTCCGTCTTAATGGAGTCTGCCAGCCGTGGATCACCGCGGAGACTCGCTCTCGCGGGTTTCCGTTACTGTTCGCCGAAATAACAGACGCGCGGATGTTTTATACATTCTTGCGCGCGCTGAGAGCAACGAGAAAGTTCGCGGAGGACGTACGATCAAGTTGTCCGCGAGCACGAAGAGTGTTCTCCGTCGGAACGACTAATTACACTTCGAGCACGGTGAAGTGCTCGCGTTTGACCACTCATCTCGTATTCGTTTGCGTAACTGCTGCAAGGTTAATCAATGAAACGACTGCTCGTCGACCCAGTAACGAACGATGAAACAGCGTCCTTTTCATGGAGCCTCTTCACCCTTTTCAAAGTTACGCGAACGAGTACGCACGCTCGGAGGTTAGATTTCTGCCGAGGAGGATCGCGAGGGATGATTCGAAGAATACACGTCGAGGAATATAATTAAATTCCGTTCGTAGCTTCGTTTTCGAGAAAGATGTTCGTAAACATCGAAGGAGTACGTAACGGAAGGAGAAGTTTGTCCGCCATTCCTCCGCTCGAATGCACTCTATTAAGACGGTTTCGTTGTTATAACGTAGGAATTTGTTCGTACTCGTATCCAACGCGTCTATCATCGAAAACTCTGTTCCTCTGCCCGCGGAATAACGTAATCGAAAACGAAACCAACACAGCCAACGTCAATCGAAATTCACTGATCATTGACTAGAAGCGATTTCGGGACGCGACGCGATAACGCGAGGCGAGCGCCTCGATGGATCGATGCTAACGACGCCCGTTTTGTTTATGCGCTAAACCCTGTGCACGCCTCGTCACGGCTTAGTATTCGCGTCCAGCGACACGTAGTCAGATAAAGCGAACCCCTGGTATCGAAATAAAACGATAGCTCGATGGATGCTGCAGCGTGCCATTGAGATTCGTTGACGAATCTGACTGTTTGCAAGGTTGAGCATACCGCTAGACGATAATTATGGAACAGTTAGCTTGGGATATCGTTTAGAGCAGCTTTTGTGGTTTTTATGGTCTGCGCTCAAGGGACATATAGTAACCCATCGTTACTTTTCAGCTGCTTTGCAAAAGCCAAATGGTAACTGAATATCGAGCGTTCGAAAAGCAAGGAGGAACTCTGCGAGACTAAGTAGCAACGATCCAGGTATACTTCAGGTTGCCAAAGTTCCTTCGCTCAATTCGAGACAGCTGGATTAAAGAAAACGCGAGCGGGATGTTCTCACAAATCAATTCTGCAATTTGTAAATAGCGTCTGCGCGCGTTGCGTCGACTGTTCCCTTTGCAGGCTGGCGGTGAAAAGACGCAGAAGTACCGGAAATACCAGCCGTCAATTTAAAAAGTAAGGATCTCTTGGTCGAGGGAAGCTTCGTACGCGAGTCTCGACCGAAAGAGAAGACGTGAAAAGAATGGACAGACTTATACCCTCACCTGCGAGAGTTGGTGCGCGAAGAGAGTAGCAGTGGTGTGTCTAGCGCTAGGTTCCCTTTGAGTGCGAAAGTAAATAAAGGAAAGCTGACTAGTCCAGAAGTAACCTAGATTAGAACTCCTTGGAAGCATCGAGTGAACCGATTAGAAGCACGACGATTGTCGCAGCATGGTTTCAAATGTTTAAAACAGGTAGAAACGGTAGATTCGCAGGCCAACTCTCACTGGCTGACTATGCAGCATCGAAGCAGAAGAGGACGAAAACTCGCGCGTGACTCGAACGCAATCAACGATAGTAATCGACGTCTGATTGCTTCAACACGGTTACAAATGTCTGAACCTGGTGGAAGCGGTAGATTCGCAGGCCAACTCTCACTAGCTGACTATGCAGCATCGAAGCAGAGGGGGATGAAAACTCGCGCGCAATTTGAACGCAGTCAGGGATGATAATCGACGTCTGATTGCATCAACACGGTTACAAATGTTTAAAACTGGTAGAAGCGGTAGATTCGCAGTCCAACTCTCACTGGTTGCATTATGCAGCATCGAAGCGAAGAAAGACGAAAACTCGCGCGCAATTTGAACGCAGTCAATGATGGTAATCGGTGTCTGATTGCATCAACACGGTTACAAATCTCTGAAACTGGTGGAAGTGGTAGATTCGCAGTCCAACTCTCACTGGTTGCACTATACAGCATCGAAGCGAAGAAAGACAAAAACTCGCGTGCAATTTGAACGCAGTCAGGGATGATAATCGACGTCTGATTGCATCAACACGGTTACACATGTCTGAAACTGGTGGAAGTGGTAGATTCGCAGCCCAACTCTCACTGGCTTCACCATGCAGCATCGAAGCGAAGGAAGGCGAAAACTCGCGCGCGACTCGAACAAAGCCAGGGATGGTAACCGGTGTCTGACCCCGGCTCACCTTCCGCACGCTTTTGACCCAGTATCACGGGCAGTGGCACGAGTGGCCGAGTGCACCGACTCGACGTGCTCAAAAAGCGCACGTAGATAACGAGGAAACGTAATAGCCACTTTGTCCGCGATGTGTACCTGCTGTATCAACAGTCCGCGCCGTCCACCCGCGGCGTTCCCGTTCTCCTGGCAGGCGCCTCGGTCAGCGTGCCTCCGTTTTATTATGTATACGGCCGCGGCCACGCACCGCAGCTGGAAATTGCCACCGTTAGCCGCGAAGCGAATTGATCGCCCCGCGAATTCTCGCTTGGCACGTTGCCCCGCGTTCGTTTCCGCGTTTCGACCGCGCTCGAAACGCGATAGCTCGCCCAAAGTAGTCCGAAAGTTGCTCGAAACGCGAGGAGCAGCCCCCCTCGACGATCGTGGCGACGAGACCAGAGCACAGCTAATGGTGGAGGACTCCACCGCGGTGGAGCTTCCCGTGCGAACGAATGGAAAAAGACGGTGGAACGTAATAATAAAGAGGCGGGCGTCTTTTTTATTAAATCGTTTCACGGTCGAGCGGTCGAGGAACGCGGCTGCTTGGGGTAGCTGGTTTCCGACCTGCGAGATAAAGGCGAGGCAGGGGCCAACTGGAACGCTGGGTAGAGACGAATAAAACTAACGCCCATTAATCAGCCCTTGGCCCGTCTCGTTGCAGAAATAAGTGTGCCGCGCGAAATAAAGATCCCCTTTTCAGACGCCTTAAATCATGAGTTTATTCCGCAAAGTAAGAGACATCCGCGTTAGCCGAGCTCGAGAAACGCTCGAGACCAGACCGTTTAGGGCGCATCGGGAATATATTTCGTCGTCGCTGGTTATGCTCGAAATGATTTTATTCGCTCGCGTTTTAAGCACCACTCGGCATTTTCCGTAAAAATTGCGGTTGCAAAAATGCGCGGGGACGTTAATTGATCGGGATTGAAAATTCCAGCCGCGGGAACGTCTGAGCGCAACATGTTCGAAATAGTATTTCTGGCGAGGCCGGTCGGAAATAAATTATCAGGAGGAAATTGGAAATTGCGAACGACAGAATCACGGGTTCCGGTTGTATTGTGTTAGAAAATCACGTCCCCCGCGGTCCCTTTCTGTTCCCAGCGTTGAACGCAAAACGGGAGGATGAAAAGTCGCCTCGATCATGGCTCGCGGAACCAGTTTCCCCAGGTTAGGAAACCGTGAAGGTCCGCTGGAATCGGGTACGTTATTTATCTTGGAACGCGAGAACAAGGAGTGGACGGGTGCGCACAAAGGGGCGAACGTCCACCACGTAGCAGAGCGCAATTGTGGCCAGAAGAAATAATGGAAACTTATGGTCGAAAGCGGGCGGATCTTCGAGATTCCTCTCGGTCGTCGTCGCTCGCGACCACTTTTCCCGACGCGACTGGTAATGAAAGCCATGCTCGCTCGCCGCGGGGATTGTTCGGTGGTTAACATAATACTAACAAAATTGGAATTTAATTTAAAGCTTTTCAACCGGGGCTGCAGCAATTTGCCTTTCAAATGGAACCGGAAATTTCCAAGACGGGGGCAGGCTGCCACCCGCGAGCCGTACGCGGAAATTCCCATTACGTGGACGGTTTCATTTTGACGATGTTTCGAGGCTTCCATCGAAAATGAACGATTTTTCGGTTGACCGCGTATACACGGTCGCCGATTAACTATTGAAAGCGTGCTCGGTTTGTTTTTCGCGTGCCCGTACCGTTCGTACCGTCGGTATTATTTTACATATTTCCGCGCTGTGCTTTCGATGATTGCGCCGCGCACGATCGTCCATCGTACGGTTGGCTCTGTTGTCTCGTTAACATTCGCTAGGCGTTCGTTCGCGCGAATAATAATTATCATTTCCGCAGGCCACCAAGTGAATTACGATGACCCGTTTCTCGTACAGATCCGTCTCGACAACCGTGAATCCCCCTTTCAACGAGTGACGGCACACGTTCCCGTTGATCTCGTCGAGGATCGTGGACCCTCCACCGAAACGACTCGGCGATCTCCCACCTGGGACACAATTAGTCACAATCTACCTTAGTTATGACTTATTCGCCGCAGCTGGGCGCACAAATTACTTAACTTGGTCAGGTTACTCGGAACTTGTTACGTGGCGCGAAACTTCGGGCCTGACTTTGCACCCGCCGTAGATTCTCATTAGCTGGCTTTTCGTCGTTGTCGTCGTCGATGTCGACGTTTCGATTCTTTACGTCGTTTCGAAAGCTGCTCGCGTACGTTACCGCTCTTTTCGCGAGGAATCGTCGCGCTGCACGCGTGAAACTGTTTCGTACTTTTCGCAGCTCCGCAATTGTTCCCTCGAAACGTCGAATATATTACCGCGACCGATATAACGAGCAACGCTAATCAACGGAACACCGGCAACTAATTATCCCGCAATTAATAGTAATTAATGAATCGACCCTTTCGACGCAACGGACATTACTCGCGCCTACGAGTCCCACGCGCGCACGCACGCTTTTCTTCTCCCTCTATCCTCGAACCGAAACCATCCCCGTGCGTCAAACAGGATTTAATTGATCGTAACACTCCCCGTCATCCGTCCTCGCCGCCTCCGCCATCCGTAAACAAACGTTTGATCGATTCAACAATTCGAAAGCGAGGCGTAACGCGCGTCCATGGCGTTGGTTTAATTCCCACGCCAAAGCGAAGGCTTGTATACCAAGAGGCAACAGTGATTGTTGGAGAAAGAAACAAATCGCAGTTAGAACCAGATGTAACGGGACAACCTGTTTAAATATAACATCTGCGGCAGAAAAATGGTCGTTAGACTGGTCGTTAGTCCAGTGATTTCTCACCGACTAAACGCGGCACGCGTTTAACTTCTTCGCGTTCCATTCGTCGTTGCTCCCGATTTTTCTCTCGTTTCGACCTCCACGGCCATTCCAATTTCCCGTAACCGTGCAGAAACACCCCGCGTTTGTTCCATCGACCGACGAAATCTCGTTACCGTTGCCCGATCTTCGCGGTTCTCACCTGCTCGCGCGTTAACCCACTTCCTCACCGCGCCCCATCGCCCACCGACTTCCCATCGATCGCACTCGCGTACAGTCGACCCGCGAAGCGGCGCGCGAGGGCAAAAGAAAGGGGTTCGCGGAATCGCCGATGGCAACCGCGGCTACGACGCGACTAAACTCAACCGGATCCGGAAAACTTGATTCGACTTACGCGGAGAACCGTTTCAACCGGCTGGCAAACTCTCTGGTTAAAGCTCCGCTGTTTGGATCCCCGTCGCCTGCTCCTCGAGCGACCTTCCGCCCCATATTAAGACTCTTTCTGTGTAACTTTGGATCTCGAGTATTTACCGTGCCTCGAACGGAACGAGGAAGACGCGTCCAGGACCTGGACGGACAGGTCTTCGAGGCTGGAATTCGGGGTGCACTTCGCGAACGATATTTTCTCGATCGTACGCGAACGCGTCACGTCCGTCGCGTCTCGAAACGGATAAAGGAAACCACGGAGAACGCTCGTCCTCCTGCGCACCGAACCGTAACGCTCCCATAATATTGCGAAGCTTAATCGCTCGGCAATTACATCTGCCGAGTCCCATTCAACGAACACCGCGCTCTCGAACACACAGAAACGACTCTCGCTTAAACCATCATCCACTGGCGCGCCTCGCACTTCCACACGGCGTTTCGCCTCCGCAACTTTCCCAGTGCCTTACATATCGTAACTCACCGGGGCCGCAATTAAATTCCCGCGGGCGCTTTCATCCCCCTGCTCGCGGAATGAATCTTTCCGTGGCGCGCGTTCGGTCCGAGGGAACTTTAACCAGCCGTTGCGCGCCCCGACGACGCAAACTGTTACGCCATAAACCGGTGCGACGCCTTGGGGACGCGTTACGCTCGGCTGGGTTCTACGCGCGCGCCACTGCCGATCCGCGCGGCCATCTTGCGCATTTTTACGATACGCCAGCCCGTTCGATGTGGCGTTCTTGCGTTGTTGGACTGCTGACGACGACGAGCTGCGGTGATTTCGAGCGAACATTAGCAAATATCGGAGTGTTGGTGGATAATTGGGGATGGATGCTTGGGAGAACCGTGCACGCAACCGAGGGCTGATCGCGTTGAGGAACGGAGACACGAGGGTGTCTAAGGATTTGCGGTTCGAGCGATGGAGAACTGCGCACACAATCGTGGGATAACTGGGACGAAGAACCGGGAACGTGCGAGTCGTGGCAGCGATAAATTAGCGACGCCACGAATCTGTCGTCCAGATTTTTATTCCCCCCGCTGTCGCAAATCCATTTTCCAAGCGGGCAATGCCGGTCAAAGTTGGATAGTCTATTTAACTTTCGCGGTCGACGGGAGAAAAGTTCGCGACTGGTCAACCGGCCGGGATATTCGATGAATTATCCCCAGTTCTGGGGAAAACCCGCTCTCTCTCTCTGCGAGGGCCGTTTAATTTATGCTTGTTCCACCGTTGTGATCGCGTTACGCTGTTATAGCTCTCGCAAAGTTGCTCGAAAGCTGCGAAAAGAGGAATCGGTGGTCCCTCTTGTTCGTTTAATTTAAATGCGACGCGTTCATTGAAACGGTTCAGAGTTAACGGTGAGAAAAGTGTATTTATTCGAACGAACTGTTCCTCGAGCAGACGTCGCGCGCGTTGTTCGCGTTCGATGGATTCTAATTGCGGAAGCACGGATAACGCGTGGAATTGCTTCGATAACGCTTCGACGCCGACCGGTTGCCATCGCTATCGTGAAAAATCGAGGCAGATTGCTGACTTCGAGGTCACCCGGTGCGCCCCCATAAAGGCATTATTAATGCAAGCCAATCCCGGTGCGGAGCAGAACGAATTGCCTCTATAAAATCTAATTTCGGAAGAGTTCCGTTACTAAATTTTGAATAGCACCGCCGCTTGGATATTTCCATCTGAATGGGAACTTTCGCCCCGAAATTTCTAAAGCCAGCCTCGAAAATCCTTTGTTCGACGCTGGCGACGCTAAAATAACAGCTGATTTTCGGATAAACGCCCCTCGCGCTCGTCGCTTAAGTATTATTTCACGCGCTCGAGCGCACTCAGGACACTGCAGCGAGCATCTTCTTTAATTTAATCACGCGGCTTCCTTTGTTTCAAGCCTCCGTTTCCGTCTGTTTCCGTTAAAGGGCGTACGTTTCACGAATCCCACGAAGTAGCGATGTCTCCTGCCTCTGAGAAAAAATGATGAAATCCGTTGTTATGATTTGCACCCGCTTTATTGTTCTCCAGCTCCTCTGTTTTCGAATGCAAATAACTCGCCGGACTCTCTTTGAGGGACTTTCTTCTCCTCCATCTTCAATTTCAATTTAAGTAAAGGCGCTTTCTTCTAGAATCTTAATTCCATAGAAGCAAACAAACGTCTTGAATATTTTAGCCCCAATACTCGCTCCTTCTTAATACTCGTACAACATGACACGACGGAAAATCTAACTTTCCATTTTAAATATTAATCCCGCGCGCAGATTAATTTGAATAAACATCTTTTTCACGCTGTCTCGCGTCGGATTCAGACAGCTGTCGCTTAATAATACGGCTATAAATGGCACATTTATAATGCAGATTCACGTGCAGCGCGATCGTTATTTTTGCAATCGCTTAATAATTGCTGGTCGCGCAAAAAGGTGAATCGATGGGACTCGTAACAGCGAATGCTCGCGAGCGAAGGGCGACGCGGCACACTTGGCTGGGATGTACTCGCAGCGCGGAGTAGCTAGAAGGGGGTGTATAGGTGGTCCGTGGGTGAGGACGAAATCAATAGCACCGTCGGGGTTCATAGCGGCGCGCAGGAAGCGTCCCGTGGAAAAGGGACAAATGTAAATAAATTTAAATCAGACCGCCGCTCGCTCTGGCCCGAGTTCGAGGAGCGTCGCTGTTCCAGCGCCCGCGACGCTTCGCGTGTACACGCTTCCGGCCGCGACGAATCCAGCGAATCGCCAGAAGGTAGCGTAGCTACGCGCAGAGCAGAGACGAAGGAATATCGATGGCCGCGACTGTGCAAATAGTTTCATACCCAACTATCGACGATCCTTGAAGCAGCCCTCGGAAACGTATCGACGCGGTGAAAAAAAGGAAACAAGCGAGCGTTTGCCAGCGCGCCTGATTCCGCCATATTTTTCCGCCTTTATCGATATTCCAAATAAATAATCGCGTATATTCGGGTTTCATTATTGGCCGTTCGATATTTTATAATTCTATTGCTTAATATTTCATAATATATAAATTGTCAGTACTACCGAGCAGTGTATGCCGGAATATGCGCGATATTTATAACTATCGAGAAAAAAAGCATCGATAGTTTACGATAATGGATATTATCGACGTCCGCCACTGTATCTGTAGCATAGAATCCTGCGGCTGCGATAAATTCCCGGCGAAAATTCAATTTCGTTACGTCGCTGGGATGGAAAAACTTTGAAAATTATCCAGGACGCGCGTAGCGCGATCGCGATGCGGAGGGCAACCGTCGTAGACGCGAATCGCGGCTCGAACTTGGTTCGATCCTTCTCGATCGCGACGCGTGCTCGACTTGAACGTCCGGCGTCGATCTCGCGAGAGACAATCGTCGTCGCAGCCATTACCGGGCCCTGCAGGTTCGTTAATACACGCCAGCGCCGATCAATCCGCTTTCTTTTGATCAGTACCATCCGTCTCGCTCGCGGCCACCGTTCCGACGCGCACCATTGCGCCGTGTCTCTCCGTTTTCTTTGTTCCCGGTTCTCTCGTCCGATTACGACCGATTCAAAGTACCGGCTCGACTTCTCGGATAATCGAGAATCCGCCTGCGAGAAAGCGGGACGTGGCTAAGAAGAGCCAGGGACGAAGGGAATCGGAGAGAGGGAGGGACACGCGAGTCCCTTCTATCATTGCTTCTCGTTCCTTCGGCAATTTCGACGAGCGGCAAGAAGGGTGCGCCTTTCCTGCGTTTTATGGGACGAACGAGGATGTACGCGTCCCGTGGAAAAAAGCTGAGAATCCGTAGGAGTCGTTCGCGTTTTTAAATCGTCGGGTGACCGACCACGGAGCTCGCCAATTCGGATCCAGCTCGATCGTTGAGCATCACACGATCCGCTCGAAACGCTCGAAACGATCGGGACAAGCGACCCTATCGCGTCGTTTGTTCGGGGTCCCAATGAATTTCCCATCAACGGTTCTCTCGCTCGTTTATCAGCGTTTCCTTTTTTCCCTTTCGACCATTTCACGCCTCATTAATCGAATCGATCGTAAAGTTGCGTGCGATTTATTCACCCCCTTCTCGGCCCTTATTCCACGGCATTTTTGCTCCCTGCCACTTGCGCGGCCACCCCTTCGCTCGCGTATCGCCCCGACCCGGCTCGATTTCTTCGTTATCGGAAAGTAATTAGCGATCTGTGTATCGCTGCTGCGCAAAGCACCGGCTGGCCGTAAAATCTGAACAGCGAATCCGCTACACGCGGACTCTCTACTCGTTCCGTCATTATTTCACTATTATACTCTTCTGCGAATTCCATCTACTTCGAGACACTCTTTCTACCCTTCTCCCTCGCACTCGCAGCGACCCCAAGCGACGCGCCTCGGTTCTTTCCTATCGATAGATACTTTACCGTCGCATAAAACTGAAGAACGCTAATTTCCCACGATCACCAGCAAACGCGAAGTCGACTGCAGGACGAACGTGTTTCGCGTGCTTCTCCTCGTCGATTCTCCAGCGGATGCCCCGCGTGCAGCTTCTAATGCACATACGATACTCGCGATCCCGCATCAGGGGTGGTTTCAAACGGCCACTCCATCCCCTCGTGGCGTAGATAATGTCAATTACACCGTCGAGGCTTTTTACCGGACGCGCGCGGTCTTCCAGCTCGGCTCTGATCCGATAATAGGGGCGGTCGCAGCTTGATTTCGAGCAGCGGGACGTACTCGCGCGTGGATTTCCGTAGCCCGTAGGAGGGACGGGACGCGGGTCTGTCTGGGGGGGCGAGTTTCTGAATACGCGTTCGAGCCACTTAGATTCCGCGGTTGTTTCTCTCCCGGAACTGCTTGCCGCAGCGGGAGCCGTAAAAAATGACGTTAAAGCGTTATTCATGAGTCGGCAAGAAAGAGCCGCGGTCCCTCTTCCTCTGCCATCCACCCCTGGAATGGCTCGGGGTATTCCAGCCCCTCGTTCTGCCGTTTTCCCCGCGACGTAACAACTATCCGCTGACGCGATAATAAATTCCGCTCATTCGTCTCGGGGCTTATTCCGCGATATTATTTCGCCGCCTACCGCCGCCGTTCGCGGCCCGTTCCCTTTCCTTCGTCGCGATTATCGTTCCACCCCCGCGTTTCGAGCCCCGTCCTCTTCGTCGATCGTCGAGGAAGCGACTGCACGAGCGAGCGGACGTCGCAGCGCAGACTAGGCGTCTGATTCGGTCGACGATGGGACGCGATCACGGTTTAATTAATGGCTTTTAGAGCGGCGCTCGTGAATTACGATAAGACGAACAAAGGATCGAGTAATAAACAACATCGTAACTTCTCGCCCCCTCGCAGTTTCTGCAAGCAACCCTCCGAATAGCCTCGGAAATCAGATCCACTCGAAGCCAGTGAACGGACGCAATTTTCCATTCGCCTTGTCGTCCGTCGAATTTACACGCGGCCACTTAGCCAGCCTGTTCCTCCATCGAAAGGAGCCCGATATCGGATTTCCATTTCGCTGGGCGATTCGCGCCGGGGACCTTCGATTCCCGTTCGAACCGTGGGGCTGAGATACGTCTCGAGAGCGGAAGGGTGCTCGCGAAGGGGTTCTCTGTCTGCGAGAGGGCCGATTTTCAGCGGCGGAGACGCACGATAGATGCGTTACGAGTCGAGGAAACGAGGCGATATCGGTGCATTAGAATAGCTTCGCGTGCTCGAGGGTGGCGAAAGAAGCCAGCAGCGAGGAGGAACGCCTGGTCGGTGCTTGGGGGTTGCGTAACCGTGGGCACTCGCCCACTGAATCCTCTTTTCTCACCGCAGGGTTGGACCATTCGTCGGATCGCGCGGAGAAAAGAGGGGCGAAAGAAAGGCACGAATGAATAATCAAACGCTCTGCGCGTTCACAGACGAGTCTGGACGGTCATTCATGACCTGGCTTAATTAGAACGTCTGCGAAATACAATTAATGATTGTCCCCCGCCAGTCTGAAAACCCGTATTAACTCTCTGCACTTGGCTCCTCCGCAGACGTTAGCGATAGAGACAATTGCTAAGATAGCAATCTTGGAGCAACATTTTAGCCATTATCGCTAACGTCTCCTGGCAATAGAAAATTTCCATTTCAATAGAAAACTGGGGGGATAACGTGCATCTCTCGAAAAGCCGCGGTGGAATAGGTTTATCTTCCTTATCGCTAGTCAATGCCGATGTCCCTTCAGAGGGGAAATCTGGGTACGAAGGGTTAACCCTTTCGCGTGTCGCGAAAAAAGAACTTCGAGCAAGAAACGTACGCTGTGAGCGCATCGAAAGGGAAGGCGTTGCTCGCGGCAAAGGGTTAACAAAAAAAGAAAAAGGGAGACAAATGAAATTGTTCGAGGCCCTGAATTTTCGTGGCGAATTATCGCGAGCGCAATTACTGTTCCCCCAACGAATAATCGAACGCAACGATGTTATAATTGTCCGAACGGAAACGTTATGGCGTGGAATTCCGCGAAGTCTTCTCGCACGCGAGAGAGAGGGGTGGCGGCAATGAACGAGCAAGTGGAAATCGCCGCCGGCATGTGAGAGGAATATATTCATTCATCTTCGCGCCGGATAATCGAGTGGAGTGTGAAAACGAGCGCGGTGGGGCGGTGGCGCGAGACCCCGGGGGTGTCCCGGCGTGCCTCGACCCTCTTTTCTGCGTCGCGGCGCTGTTTCGTCGGCGAGTCGTGGAAAAAGGGAACGGAGAAGAAAGGGGCGGGAAAAACAAGGAGGAACGCGCGTGTATATACACGCCTCGACGAGTCGAGCCTCGTCATTTATTCAGACGTGGAACCGAGCGCGGCCGTGGGTGTAATTCGTCTAAGAAGACAATCGGGCAGGGAAGAAATGAAAACGCGGTCCCTCGGTGTTGCGGGTACACGGGTTTTGTCGTTTCCAGTGAAAAGCTGCTCGATGTTTCGAACAGGGCCGTAGAAATATCCTCGTCGCAGGGAATGATTTTTGCTAGAAAATGATGGAACACTGACCTGTGTGAGGCACAGTTGGTGTCAAGGAAATAGTGTCCGCGGGGTAAAAGCTAGGCAGTCAGACTCCACAGACTATTTTCTTAAACGTATACATATATCACACATTTATCACGGTGTCGTGTGATTTTTCCTTTCCCAAGCGTGGAAAATCTCCACACTGATTACCACGTTAAAACGAACAACCGTTGCACGCAATGATATTAATAAACGTATAATTTAACCGAAGGAAATGTTCATCCCCACGTTCCTCGACCATTATTTCATCCCGACGAAAGCCGACGAGCGCTACGCAACGTGCATCCACGCCAAGTTTCCGGGACTTCGACTATACAGCCGTAATGTATTACCCCCTGTATACCGTGGGATGCCAATTTACGCGCGGGTCGAGAAAATATCGTACACTTTCCGCGAGTCGTTTCCGAAATGATCTGGCACGTCAGCCGCCTCGTGCTGCACACGAACGTTTCTCGCTGGTGGTCGTAGATAATCGCGTTGCGCCCGTTTTCGTTTCGACGCCGGCGCCTACCGACCCCTTTTTCCGCCCTCACTCCTCCGCGGCCACCCTCTTTTTTCCACCCTTTCCCTCTTTCTTTATTGCAACGATAACGGCTTTGCACTGACGAGATGCGGTTAATATTGAGTATCGGTCGGGAGGAGGTGGAAAGGGACGCGTGGGGAGAGGCGGTGAGGGGGGGGGAGAAAAATGAAAACGAGAGGCAGAGGGGCGAAGTGCTGAGAGCGAGTCGACTGCCACCAACATTGGCGGGAGACGCTGTGGAAAATGGAGAGGAGCGAGGTTGAATGAGTACGAGGAGACGTGGGGGTAGGAGAGGCAGCTCCCTCGGGAGAACCTCGTTGCTACGAGGGTTTGGAAGGGCGAAGTCTCGAGTACTAAAGTCTACCGCTTTCCATCGCCCTTAGTCCGGGCTGGGCAGACCAATCTTTACAGCGCGGCCCGCCTTTTCCCTTGATTCCGCTGTTGAATTTTCACTAATTAATTCCCCAAACTCGCGCGCGTCTCGATCTATATTTATTAGGGGAGTAACCCGGCGATTCCGCAGCCGAACGGCTGCTTATTAACGGACCGACAAACCGTGATCTTTCGCGTGGTATAACTTGCCGACTATCCGATTTCTGGCCGCACCGATCTCGCCAACGATCGATGGGACTGCGAGGTAGCTGCGATCGATCGACTTACCTGAAACAGAAAAGGAGGAACGCTGGTTAGTCACAGTCATCCGAGGCGTTACAATGGCCGTACAATTTCAACGATTTCAACTACGCAATTTTTATGACGTAACAATTGTTTACGGGTCGACGACTAACCGATCCCATCCCCCTCTTCTCCAATAATTACGCAACGAGTTACGTTTCGAAGAAAAGATCTATTGTTCGAGCATCGGTTGGCATTCGCGAAAGCATCGGGACAATCGGGGACAACCAGATTACGTCCATTATCCCTGATGAAACAATAGCGTCTCCGATTTTTGCGGAACGCGCGTTAAGTTCGTCGATTACATCACTCGGGCCGCATAAACTGCGGGGGTGCCCCGGGGTGGCTGCAAATTACACGGCCAGCCAGCCAACCGTCCCGCGGAAAGGGACGGAGACACGGGGTGGCGAGGAGGGGGGGGGGGTGGACGCAATTAAAGCGCCGGTCATTTGACTCGATCGAAAGCCCATTTGGCCGGTAGCGAGGCGTCGTTGAAAATTCCATTTTTCTGCCTCGCTCGCGCCGTTGTTCCACGGTGGATTCCGCGGTACACTTTGCAGTTTCCGCGCGTTCGAAATAGAAAAAATAGTCGGCGAGGAGGGGCGTCCGCGGATGGAAAAGCGCGGCCAGGAAAATAGAAGGCGCCGCGCCAGGGGGTGACGCGTCGGTCGCGAAAAAGTGGGCGCACCGACTCGAATTACGTTACGCGTGGCATGGGCGGAATAATTGAAGGGCATCCTGTTGTCGCCTCGGACAGCAAACGAGCGTGTCAAGCGCGTATTAAAAGGGCAGAACAGCGCTGCTCGCTCGTCCAGGTGTTCCCAGGTGCGCGTTGATAATGGCGACTGGCCGTGTCGAGGCGCGGGAAAACGGAACGAGCCGGATAAAACGCGATATCGAAGTAATTCATAATTATTCCTCGCTTCGACGTTTACCTTTTCGATGTACCGCGAGCGGCGTTGATTATACGAACGATGAAATTAATAATACCCGTTTCAAAAGTATTGTGGACACTAGTCGATTCGTAAGCAGAGTGGAAAACTTGATACACGGGTAAATAAAATTTATAATACTTTTAATGCATAATTATTAGCGGGCTTTATCGAAGGAAATAATTAAACCCGTTTAATTTACTTTCTGCGAAACGCAAGTAAAATATTCAACCCGATATTTCGGTTCTGAATAAAGAATTATATTGACCCAGATTTTAGTTCGACAAAGGAATTATTAATATATCCAACCGCTGCGCGGTAATAAAAGTGATTAAACACGCGCGGTGGAGCTTTCCGTTTCCGATAGCAACGCGCGGAATTAAGTATACAGATCTTAATAATCGTATCCTGATTTAAGTAAACAGGGAATAAAGGGTTGCGCGGAACACAGGCGTCGAGAAGCGAAGGGTTTATCAAAGTTTTTCCTTTCTTCGTACGAAAGAACCGTTTGAATTCCGTGTCAGAAGACGTTAAAGGGTGCAAGTTGCCCCTCTGTTTCTGACAAGCTAATTCCAGCGTTATTACAATCCTGCCGAAAAGAAATGTCATTTAATCAACAATTTCATGCCTTCGTTATTTTCACTTCCGCTATGCGTGACGCTCGCGCAAATTGGCAAGAGAAGTTAACAGCGAGGCGATACGAGGATAATTATCCCAGCGACAGTCTGCTAATGCGCTCTTAGGGCACTGACTCGTCCCGTGCTCGTCGACAATGATGCCATTAATTTCCGTCCCTGAAATTCGACGGGGTTCGAGCCACAGAAAAGCCACGATAAGCTCCTTGCGAGCGGAACAAGTCGACGACGCCCAAGACCGCGACGCGATAGGGGAAAAAATCGATGTGGTAGTAAATATTCTCAATTACGTGTGACTCGTAGAATGCTAGTCAACTAATTTTACAAGAGAATCCACGAAAACTGATTCGCATCGTATACAGGCGTGCTTTGCAGTCGATCGTTTCGCGGGACAGAGTCGCAACCCCTTGGCGGGATAAAAGGAAGAGTGGAGGCAGCATTTGTGTTTCGAGGGTACACAAAACATCTTAACCTCCCGCTCTCGAGCGTCTGTAACCCGATCCCAAGAAATATCCACGGGAGGAGCTCGGTGCGGCGGTTTAACAGGGTTAACTACCCTTCGATCACTGACGGTGGTCTTCAGCCGAGCTTTCAGTCGAGTAACGGCGCCGCGTAGAAACGAGAGCCCTTGTCTCGAATTCAACACTTTCCACCACCGTGCCGAGTCTGGCTCGGTATTCTTTTTATCCACTTTGATTTAAATACGCGGCTGGTTATCCAAGATAAATCTGTCCGCGTCCCCAAGAGAGGCGAAAAGGCCCCGGAGCTTAATTGAGTATTTCTCCATTCTCTTACTTCGCCCCCTCGTACCGCCCTCGACGTCCCCCTCCCTCCGTCGGCTTGATTAATTAGATTTTAATCTTTAACTGGCCGGATGATTCTAGCTCGCGTTCTACCTCGTTATAACTGCAATCCACACGGCGATATTGTTTCACGGACGTCCCTTTTGTCCTCGCGCGCCCACCCCTTTCGAATCACGATCGAAGGAGCGCGACGTTCATTGGCTTCGCCCGTTATACCGCTTGAACGCGACTTCGTTCGATCTTTCGTCTTTAAAGCGTGTTTTTATAGACGTTCGCATCGATCGATCAAGCTTCCCGTGCATCGAGCCCAAAAATAAGCGATCGCTGGAGGTTAATCGCACGTAGAAATCCCGTACGAACTTTAAAGCCAGTCGAGAGATCGCCATCCCCTTTAAAGCTATTTAAATACTCCGCGATAACTCGAGCTTATCAAATTTTCATTCGTAATCACTCTTCCATTGGCCATTAACCTACATACGCGCGTTTCAACCGCGAGCACTGTGTACGCGAAAATTTCCTCCCCAAATCATCCGACGTTACCGAACAAACGTTCCCCACGCGGATCTCGATCGTCAAAGCGTTCCATCGGCTAAATTCTACGGAGGAAGCGAGAGAAGTAAGTCGAGTTCATCGATATTTCGACGACGCACCATCGAGTTATCGTTAACGTCCCGATATTATCGACGTCCGTCGCGAGCACTGTCTCGCGCGCGTTAACGGAGAACCGCGCTCCATGAAAAAGCGGCTTAAACAAGGCTGGGTTATCGGAAAGACGCGACGAGCGGCGTCAGCGTGGCATCGAAAGCAGCGAGCGGTCTCGTCGGCTGATAGATCGGCCATTGGACCGCGTCGCGCTATCGCGGAATTATCCGCGGCTCGCTTCGATGGCTGCGTAAACCTTTTAACGTCGCGACGGCCAGCGACGCGGCCACGGGGTTGTAACCGCGCACGAAATCATTAGGGGATCGGAAACTGATTAAGGGGAGCAGCAGCGTGTGGGAGGGGAGGAGTTAAGCCCGGATCGGGCGTATGAAAGAGTCACGGTGGTCCCTCATTGTCGAGCCAGCCTATTCATTTGCCGCATTATCTGTTCGGATCACGTGCGGTTGATACTCATCTATAATTTGCCGACTGCCGTCGCTGATACCGGTCCGTTGGTGTATCGCCCGTCGCTAAACCTGCAGCGCTGGTCCCTGCGCACGTCGACACCCTTCGTCGCCCTTTCATTTCGCCACGCACCCTCTCGCGCCCCGTTTCTCTCTGCCTCTCCAATCTTCTCCCGCTTTTCGCCCGGCTCCGTCCATCGGCTCCGATCCTACCCCCCCCTCCGCAGGCGAAATTGAAAGAAAATATTACCGGGGTAACTAGCTCGACGAACACGCTGCGCCTGCCAAACGCGGGGCTATCGAGGCCTCCCTGCTCGACTAGCGTTGATGGTTCTTTGTTCGAAAGCCGCGGAATTTTGGGCGTCCAAGGGATTTGGAGAACGCGGTTTTAAAAGAGGACGCGGTTTATAATGTGGGAGAGACGCTGCGTATGTATTTAAGGCGAGGTTGCAGAGTCGTGCCTCCTTCAGGGGCTGAGTTCACAATATTCTGTCCCTATTTACTTTCCTAATGTGGGAGTGGGAATAAAGAAGCTAGTGGATACACGTGTGATTTGGAAATGAACGACAAGGGTACTGGAAAAACATCGGAAAGTTGGCGAGCGAACGTGATAACCAATTGTGATTGAGCACTCGGACTTATAAATCCAATCAGTGTCCTGAGGACGCGGTTCCTAATGTGGGAGAGACGCTGCGTATGCCTTTAAAGCGAGGTTGCAGAGTCGTGTCTCCTCCTGGGGCTGAGTTCACAATATTCTGTCCCTATTTACTTTCCTAATGTGAGACTGGGAATAAAGAAGCGAGCGTGCGTGATGCGAGCGGTTACGCGTGTGATTTGGAAACGAACGACAAGGGTAATGGAAAAACATCGGAGAGTTGGCGAGCGAACGTGATAACCGATTGTGATTGAGCACTCGGACTTATAAATCCAATCAGTGTCCTGAGGACGCGGTTCCTAATGTGGGAGAGACGCTGCGTATGCCTTTAAAGTGAGGTTGCAGAGTCGTGTCTCCTCCAGGGGCTGAGTTCACAATATTCTGTCCCTATTTACTTTCCTAATGTGGGAGTGGGAATAAAGAAGCTAGTGGATACGCGTGTGATTTGGAAATGAACGACAAGGGTAATGGAAAAACATCGGAAAGTTGGCGAGCGAACGCGATAACCGACTGTGATTCAGAACTCGAACTCATAAACCTAGTCAGCGCCCCGATTGACGCGGCTGCAACACATGGGCTCTAAAACAACCCCCGATTTCCTTTCTTTTTTCGTTTAACGATGCGCGTTGGAGGATAGCGTGGAACGAAAGGAAGTCGCATCGATCGTTGTATTCTCCGAACGAGATTAGAAATGGTCGATTTATTCGACAGCACATATCATACGAACGATGGATACGTAACGTTCCATGGAACGTTCGTGGAAACAATCGATACGTTAGAAATAGTGCGCACAGAGAGTAGAACAGGCGGAAAGGCAGAATCTCATAGAGAGGGGTGGCTTGTGGCAGCGAACTACGACCAGACGGTCGCACAGTCGCATAATCCTTCGATAGAAACGCGTTCCCGGGGCACAGCGAAGGGCAAGACGCGTTTCAGAAAGCGAGCAACCCCTCGACGTATGCGTGCCACCGTCTCCGTTGAGTAATCGTCGCGATTTATCAAAAGGACGTGTCGCGGACGTATCGAGGACGGTCAGCTGGCGCGGTGTAATCTTCGTAGGAACGGCACGGGGGTAGGTGAAAAGAGAAATGGCGGCTCGTTTCGTCGCGGTACGCTGTTCCTTTGCGAGCAGCGGGACGGAAGATTTAGTTGCGCAAAAATGAGACGCGACAAAGGCAACGGGCCGGAGTCTAGACGGGGACACTTATTTCGTTCGAGTGTCCGCGGGAAAGGAGAGGAAACAATTTGAAGTCTTTATGCGCCGACGAGACGCGTTACCTCGCCGCTCTCTGCGGAATTTTTATGAATTTCCGTCCCGCTCGTCAAAGTAACCGCCGCCTTTACATTATCCTTGCCGGTCCGAGTAACGATCTCGCGGATCCGCTGAACAAATCCTCCGCGGCAATCCCCACGAATCGTTCGAAACTGGGCGTTTGTACGAGTAACTCCCAAAAAAGCCAGCCAGCTCGAGCGTCGTCGAGCCGCGTCGGTTCCGCGTGAAATCGAATCCCCGTTTAAACGAATCGATTTCGTCGCGCGCCCGCCCGCCGATTGTCCATCGATTGTCCGTGGACACGGCGCGACCGCTGCGGACTCGATTAATTCGCCTTTTAATTCGTTCTCGTTACGGGAATTATCCGGGTCCGCGATCTGAAAAGGCAGATCACGGGCTGACGGTGGCGGCGGGGACCAGAAAGGAACCAGGGACGCGGACGGCGAGAGGGTGGCGGAGTTTGCCAGCGGCTGCGGACCTACGGGGATGAGAATCGAATGAGAAACGAACGGGGCTCGAGGAGGGATGGTTAAGGGTTTGTCAAAGCAACCGGTCATCGTTCGTTCCTCCTATCAGCCGGCTATCGTTCCAGCATAGATTCTGGCACGAAGGGAGGGGAAACGTATTCGAACGGTTCTATAGCCACCCTGGGAATACCCCTCGGAATACCCTGGCTCTGTCGAGGACGCGTGTAACGCGTATTCTCTATGTACCCACCGTGAACACTTTCAAGTCCTACCTAGGTCCCTGTGTGGATGTGCGCGGACACGGCACGGCTACGAACGCAGGGGAAAGTTACACGACATGATCGGGCTGTACGAATTGCAGGTACGTGACACGCGTACAGGATCCAACGGGTCGACTCGTCCCACGGAAATTTGCGTTGAAAGGGAAACGCGAACAGCGGCCCGGACGCAGCGTTTCGATCGCCGATCGGGCGATTTTACGCGCGCGAAACGCTGCGACGGTCCAGGAGTCTATGCGCGAGTGGTAGGGGTAGTTTCGAAGAGCCGCACGGATTTTTCCGGAAGGTATTACGCCTGGAAAGCGTTCAGAATTTAGGGGTTGCGGACGCGTTGTAGCTGCGCGATGGATTTGGTAACGCGCTCTGCACTGTTCAGCGGCCGATTAGACGAACCCCGCTAATAGGCTCGCGTAAGCGATTTCGTGGTCAGCGCTAATAGCGCGAATTCAAGCCAGTTCAACTGTGATCACCGCGCTTATGCGTGTGCATACGATTCAAGTTACGACTGCCGGTTACGTGGGTATTTACCGTGGGAATACGATTCTGTTTGCTAATCCTTAATTGCGAACGTATATCCCTCGCGTCCGTGGCGAGGTTGTTTCGTTCGAAAGCGTGAGGGATTTGTAAAAGTCCGCGAGAAGTCACCGAGTACGCACCTATCGGATAAGCATAACGGAGCCCCCGATCTTCGACTTTTCTCGGATATTCGAGGCGGCAGCGTCGAGAGCTAAGTTTTTCCTGGCGGGGCCATTTCTGCGACGAGTTACGGGCGAGGAGTCTGGAAAATCTCGCTTAAGGGATTCGCCGGGGTTAGGATTGTAAACGGCGGATCCCTCAAGCGGAGGGACAGACCCTAGAACGATCGTAGATAGGCGAGAGATAAAAGACAGAAGGGGCGGCTCGGTCCCCGTTTGATTTATTTAATTTCGCTCTTCTATTTGTAGGAGATCGTACGATCCGATAGGCGATCGGATCGAGTCGATACGCAGGATCGTGCGTTCAGCGGGGATAGATTGGCGTAGCACGGAGACAGGCCCAGTGTTACGCGTGTGCGGTAAAAATATTACATTTACCTCGTCGCGATTCGCGCTCGACGAATTCCAGCGTCGAGCGATAAATTTCGTAATTTCCCTGGCAAATTTGCGCGGGATCAATTGGAATTGTTAATTCCGATGATCAACGGATATCTCTATCGAGACGGAAAATCCATTGTCGATGAAAACGATAAATTTTTCGTTCGCAAAACGAATACGAAGGACCATTTCGAAACTGAAAAAGTTGGTCCCAACCGCGGCGCAATTCGTGGACAATAAATCCGCTCAGCTTCCCATCGATCGGCCGCAATCCAAGTGCCTGCATAAGCACAGCGTCACTAATTTCATCAACTTCGATCCGGCGGTCTCCGCAAATCCGCAGCAACCCCAGCAACTCGGAACCCTCGTGGTTCACCCCGGTCCGGAAGAAGACAGCGCGAGCCAGCCAGTCGCTGTTACGATTAATCGAACTCCCGTAATTCGAACGAGCTGTTCGAGTGTCCTCCTCGCTGGTCGTGCTTTTCAATCAGCATCGAGGCAGGGCCGCGCAGAGGCGCGTGTCGCGGTGCATTCGAATCGCCGCTCGCCAATAAGCCAGTGTCGATTTCCAGGGCAGATAACGCCGCGATAAAGGCCCTTTCCCCGCGGAGCGTGCACACGAGCGCAGAGAGGCGCGCGTAGCATACGCGCGAAAGGAAAGGGGGATCTCTTTCGGCGATCATCCGTGCTTTATCAAGCCGGAATTATGCCGCCCCATCCCGGTGGCGTACTCTCGGACGACTCGGACCAATCGAGACTGGCCGCCCTTCGCCCGCGTTTCAGCCAACCCCGTCGAAAAGAAAATCTATTCCGTGGAAACGTCCCGACTCCACTCGATCCATCCCTCGTCCCTGCACGAGCAGAGCGCGGGGCCCGCCTTCGAGAGGCTCTATCCGGGTGATTCGTCCCTTCGAAATCGACGTGCTCGTCGGAGGTACAAGCGAATTCCGGGCACGTAAGCTTTTCCTATTTATTGCACCTTTTTCGGCTGGCCGGCTCGCCTAAATCATTGCGCATCCCCCTTATTGAATGGGAAAACAGGACGCATGGTTTACAGCCGCCGCCATCCGGCCTGGCTCGCCTCCTCGCGGCCTTATTCGCCCTCTCGTCCCTCCGTCTTCCCTCCTGACAGCCGGGAATAAAGTTTCCAATATTCCGTTCGACCGGACTCCTTCCTCGAGGCAGACACCGCGCGGACCCCAGACTTCCGGGGCGCGCGATCAGGGGGTGGGTGCGCAAGTTCGCGCGGAGATCTCCCGCTTTTGATATTGCATCGTGCCGCCGTCAGATATACTATGGCTGGCAGCGCGATACGTGCACATTTTTCTGGGATAATATTTGCCGATCGATACGAGAGAGAGAGAGAGAGAGAGAGAGAGAAAGGAAGAGAGGCAGTCGAAATTGGAGCGAGGGTTGACGTCGCATATTTTATTTCGTTTCACTTTTGTTATTATTAATTCGAAAAGAGTCTGCTCATAGACGACCCTTGAAGAATATTTCTAAACGGAGATCAGCTGGTCGTTGAGGTCTACGTAATACGCGACGATTGTTAACTAAGGCAGTTCAAAGGGTGTTTCCAGCGCCGTAAGCGAAAAGAGGGAAGCGTAACGTCGTCTGTGAAGCGCGAGAGAGCTTCAGTCGAACTCGACGGATTTTACTTCCATCGAAAGTCGATAAACTATAAATACAACGTTGCAAGTACCCTCTGTAAGGAGCTTCCGCTTCCTTCGCGGCCCTTTTTTCCACCAGCGACATACTGCGCTCTTCGACGTCGCAGCGAAGGGAGGGTGGATCGAAAAGTTCGCAGCCCAAGTACCAAGGACAGCTACTGCACAGGTACTCGCTGTTTTGATCGCGCAGCGCGAGATTATTTGAACGCTGGCGAGACTTCTGACCGTTGCATCAATTAAAAATTTCTTAATAAAGAGACACTTAATAAACTCGCACGCGAACCGCGAACTTTTCAATCGAGCCGCGTGCACGCGAACAACCAGGGACCTACCGCGTCTCTCGTTGCTTCGAGCCTCCTCAGCATCCACTCCGAGTCGTTCGTCCCAGACGACCACCCACGTATTTCTCGAAGCGAGGGGAAGAGCCAGGCGCGTACGCGCGGGAAAACACATGGTTGAGCGACCAGAAGCGGGCGGCGAGAAGAGGACGAAACGAGATCGTACAGGCAGGCTCCGCGCGATTAAAGTTCGCGCCACGATTTCACTCTCGCGTGCTTATCGCGGCCGGACAATACGGAAGGTGGTGGCTCGAAGCGCGCCACCCTGGACGGCGGAACAATTAAGACTAATTGCGACGTCGTACGACGATCAGACATTTTAATAGCGCAGCCGGTGAATATTGAATCAACGTACACGAGGCGGTGGATTCGGCTTCGGTCTTGATTCGTTCCGCGCCGCGGCGCAGGGGGGAAATTGCGTTGCAGCGGAGCGGAGAACGAGCGATTTCCTTTGTCCGCGCGGGGCTCTCCCTCTCCGTTTTTAAACAGTCCTGGAATTAAGCGTACGTGTCGCGTGTACACATGACTTTCAGCCGACGAGAGAGGAGGAGGCTCTCGACCGGTTGGACGCGAGGAAATAATTATGCCGGTGAATGCACGCAACGACCCAGTGTCGAAAGTGAATTTTCAGAACAACGTCTCTAATCGTTCTCACGGTGTTGCGCGTGCCAATACTCGCGAGCATCGCGGTTGTCTTTAACCGCGAATACTCCGGAACCGCCTCGCATCCGATAGTACAAATTCGATCGCATGATACACGTCGACGTCGAACGACTTCTGCCTGGTGGTTGGAAGACGAGTTATCTCGCGGAACGTTCGCAACTGTGCTCGAACTTGCCTTCATTTTTAATGAAACGATCGGAGCCAATTAGGAGATCCTCGTCTGGCTGCTCTCGAAGCTCGACCGCGATCGCTTCCCGTATCGAACTCGGAACGCATCGCATCGCGAGGTGAATGCTAACGGAGCTGCCTCCTCCGCAATATATTTATTGCTCGCTGGCTCGCAGTCTGTTAACTTTGACGTTAATTCCACGCGTAACGACATCCGAGTGCTCGTATCCATGGTCCGTGTTTCGAGGCTGCATTGCGAGAGAGGTGAATTTCTGAATCGATGGCAGCAGGTACGCGGTTTGAAGAAGCACGCTTCGAAGAACCTCCACGCACGGAGCGAAGGAGCGCAATTTCTAGCTGGAAAATACGGTCTCGTAATCCGATATATGCCATAAGCGAGGGTCTCGTACGGTGTAACGAGGCAGGCTACCTGTCGGAAATTAAACGATCGCCGGCATTAAACCGTCCTCAATGATTATAACGCGACAGCATCGAAGAATGCGATTCACATGTGAACCGTGTTGCAGTACACGGAACACGTGCAGAGCATAATGCGTCGTTACGTCGGCACTCCTCGTCCGGTTCCCTCTCAGGATGTAAAAGCATAAACGGGACCCTGGTAGCTGCGCCGAGTCCACCAGCGATCGGCTGCGAGTTTACGACCAAGGCTCGTCTTGTCGTCGTTAAACGTGCCACCGTTATTAGACGACACGTCCCGCTGCAACGCTGGTTTATCAGCGTGCCCAGTTACACAGGATGGGAATAATGAAATCTATCAAATCTCACGCCCCGCGTATTCATCGTCGATGCGAAACTCGTGCTCGCGAACGACAAATCCGCCAGCCACGCGAATCATTTTCTATATTAGGACGTATCACACGCGCCGCCTACGCGAGCATCGAACGGATTCGCTGTCGACCCTGAAGAGGCTTGTTAGAGCCGTCTCATTTAAGCAGCAACATTCCCCGGGAATGGCCATTAAAAACGGCCTCTCGTAGATCGCGCGTAACAGATACGAGGGTCTCCGAGACAATTAACGCATTTTTCGGTAATCATTCAGCTGGTAGCCGGCTGGCAGCGCAAACGAGCTCGAACGGCTTCTTATTTAAATCCATCTCGGAACTCGTAAGACCAGTCGCGTCTAGGCGCGCGTCTGCGAGCCCCTTTCCTGGGACTCGAGGCATCTATCACCGAGACCCAGGCCCATGGAACGTGGCGGTGGGTCGTCGATGCTCGACGCGCACCAGGCACGTCCGTGGCCATCGAATCGTCGTCACGGCTCGAGAACGAGTGTCTGGCGGTTTGTCGGACAGCGTAGGAGCGACGTAACAAATACCAGAATCGAGTGGGACCCGCGTGACTGAAAAAACGGAACCGACACGACCCCGATGAAGGCGTGCAGAGTGAACGAAAAAGTGTACGCTGGTTTTTTCGAACTTCTTTCTCGAGGCTGCCACGTTCACGGGTCGTTCTCTGTCGAATCAATCATGTTCGAGCCTCGATCTCTGGGGTCTTGTAGAAAATGGAATACGATAAAGCAGAGGGTTAGTTAACGCGACGCTTTGCCGGTTCCTCTGCGTTTCGTCGCTCGAATCGAGCGAGTCCTCGTCCTAATTCGTCATGCGAGCCTCTGCCCTCGTCCACTAAATCTTCCCGTTGCGCACAGTGGCGTTTTCTGTTCCGTTTCTCGGAAACGCGCTACGCCCGCGGTCCTCTTGTTTCTTGCGAGGGGTCTCCTTCGCGAGGGCGCTCGCGGCTGATTTAGGGACCCGTGTACAATGACCAGATGAGCGTAGGCGGGACGTTAATTTACGGACCCGGCGCTGAACAGACCGTCCCGCGACGATGCGTAGCCCGTTCGTAATTTCGTACGACAGAGGGTTCCTTCGAGATCGAATCGCGCGCGGCGTGGCCCCGCGTTTCGAACGTTCTCACGATAAAGCGTCGAGCGATCCGCAATCTGGAACGCGTCAGAAATTAGAGAATCACGAACGCAGCGAGTTTAAACGCCGATCAGAACCCGATCCATCGGAGAAATATTACAAACGCCCGTAATCGAGGCGCGCGTAATGACAGCCGCTCGTTCGCTGCGTTTCTAATTGCTGAACGATACCAGCCATCGATAACGCATTACACGGAGAGATGGACGCGTTCGCGCGTATTCTTCCGGTTGCGCTCGCGTTGAATGCGTAATGCGCTCGCGTATCGCGCGCGCGGAACCGGTTCGCGTCGAGATCGTCCCAGGGCCCGTACGCGCGATCATAGATTAGGGGTGCACACGTGGCTGGTCCGCGCAGGGTACAGAGAACACGTGGCCAGTGTCGTCGAGGACCGAGGGAAATAGAAAAGAGCGGGGTGGCTACCGCGGAATAGATCGTGCCAGCGTTATCGCGCCATCAGCAATGCTGCTGGGACTGCGACGGATTATCCGGGGTCCGCGCTTGATTCGATTTACCCCGTCGCGGCACGGGATCGTCCGGACTATCATTTTCGATTTATCGCGAGCGCCGTATGCGCCCGTTCGATATCAGCCTGGCAAAAATGGAGCGTCGCGGGAACGGTTACGAGTTCGCCTCGAATGTCCCATTGAATTCGATGCTGCACTCACTGCGAATGTCTTTTCGTTAAGCTACTGGTAATTCATTTTTCACCACGGCTGCGGGCTTTCACTTGAGGGATTGTTCGATCAAATGTACCAGAGATTTCCGGCGGAAGTGTAATTTTATCGTACCGCTTGGACGAGAAGCGATACCGATGCATAATATACTTAATCATCGGTATAATTACAGAATTTGGTCGGTTACTATATCTGTTTGAGTTAAAACAAGAAGATACTGGATACAGTATTTATTAGAGCGGCTGATGAATATTTCGTCGCTCACTAAATTCATCGCTTGGATCGATACGGTTATCGAATACAATTGACGTACAACTAGGTCCCACGAATAGCACGGAAATAACGTATAATTACTTTACGAGTTCTTCGAGTAATCGGAAATAAAATTAACTGAAACTCTTCGTTCCTCGAAAAGGGAGGCACCCTTGGTTCGAGCAATCGACGCGGCCCTCCACGTTTAGCCCCAGTATTCGAGACGCGGTTCCAGCTGGCGGTATCGCGTAAACTTATCTGCGTTAGAGCCGCGAGGGAGGTAAAAGACAACGTCGCGGTTAACGAGCGATCATTTGCCGGGGTCACGGAAGCCAGCGTTCTCCGAGCAACGGAAAAAGGCCGAGGAATTCGCAAGCGCGGCGAAGAGCGGGCTCGCGGGACAGATACAAGTGACTCGAAGGCGAGGCCACCCCTTCCTCCCGCTCTTCAGCCCCTTTTCACGGTGCTCCACTAAAAAACGGGAGTGTTTATCAGGCCACGTTTAGCGTAATCTCGCCTCCCGAGGCACTCGCGTAATTAGGGTCGCCTCTACCCCCGCAGCCGCCCTCCGTCGTGCATACGCGTACGCCTACGCGCCCTCCCCCTCTCGCGCCTTCTCAAAGCCTCGGCTAATTTCCAACGTCGCCTCTCCTTTACTTCTCCGGGCCTTCTTGCCATTGCGACGCCTATCTCCGTCCCTCGTCCTCGCGCTCGCGCGTTACTCTTGTCTGAGCTCTAATTTAGATTGGAAGCAAACGTGGCCGAACCGCCCCAGAGGGTGCGCGCAGCTTCCACGGGAGAATTTCCACGGCGCCACGGTGCCACTCCATCTTCCGTGTCCCGTTTACCAGCTGTTCGCCCGTTTCCCTCAGCCCCCCTCGCCTTGTCCAACGACGCGGCGTCGCGAACCCTGGCTCCTTTTATTCGTTTCGCGTTCTCCTCCTCGAGGCCCGCCTCGACCCTTATCGCCGCCTACCGGCACCCCTTTCACTAGCAGGAATAGATTACCCTTGACGCTCCATTTATTTGTTCGCCGCGATAACCGGTAGCCAGGGCTAGGCAGGTGTAACGTTCGTTGATTGTCTTGTTTAATGGCTACGCCGCGTTCCTTAACCGTGGCTGGATGTTTGCGCAGCACGGCTTATAATAGCGGAGAGCGTTAAACGGCCGGCCATTTGTTCACGGGTTCCCGGCAAATTATCACGCGATATTTAAGCGGAGAATTATACGCCGCGTTTTAAGAAATCTGCTCGAAAGGGAGGGGGCGAACGGTCTGATTAACGTCCCGCTCGTTCCTTTGCGAGGATTTCGCAGACCAGACGAGGATGCTAGAGGGATGAGCGTTTTCTTCGAGAAAGTGGCAAGTCCAGATGATTTGCATGTGCGACAAGTGTCTCACGCCTAATGCTTCATCGCTGCTTTCATCTTCTCTATCGCTAATTTCCTCGCAAACATCTCGTTTTTCAATTCATCTTCTCAAATCCACTTTTGTAGAGCTTCGAAGCTTAAAATCGGTGAGAGAGGGAAGAACGTTTCGCCCTGAGCCATCAAGGCTACCAAAATGGCGGAGTCGCGGCTTAGACGCGTGCTTTCATTTTCTCTATCGCTAATTTCCTCGCAAACATCTCGTTTTTCAATTCATCTTCTAAAATCCACTTTTGTAGAGCTTCGAAGCTTAAAATCAGCGAGAGAGGGAAGGACGTTTCGCCTTGAGCCATCAAGGCTACCAAAATGGCGGAGTCACGTTGCGGACAGGTCAGAAACGCTATCGTATGAAAACGAGGGGTTCTGCGTTCGAGGACTGCTGTTCCTCCGATGGCGAGGGTTGAAGAATCGCCTCGTAACGAACGAATCACGCGTTGCCCAACGCGGCGGAGGCTGAGCAAAGTCCTTGAAAATTCGCCTTTGGCTCCGTTTCGAATTAAATCGCGTACACGGTGGCCCAGTGAAACTTATAAATGAAATTCGTTAGCCGAACGCGCGGCCCCGGGTTTCGCAACTTTAATTAGCGATCGCGCGGCGGCGGCGGCGGAAAAAAAAAAAAGGGTAAGTCGTTATCGAATCGCCATTGTTCGCGGCCCGTTATACGCGCGTTTGCGGAGAAACACGGCGGTCGTGGAGTTTCGAAATTTTCCGCCGGGTAACGAGCGACGCGCGGTTATTGTGCGACTGCCGTGGAAACATTAGTTTTCTCGGTGTATATAGAATTACTGGGCAGCCCCGGTGTTTTCCACTTCGATCGTATATCACCGACCGCTACGAGTGTCGCGGGCGCAGTTTTATCGGTCGCGTACCTCCACCGGTTCTTTGCCTCTCAAATGAGCGCGCAGCCGATTAATTGCCCCGCGTTTGTGCACTTTTGCACGCTCGCGTACCCGGTATTGGATTTAACCCGCGCCTTTCGAATCGATCGCGCCAACTTCCCACGAATATGTAATTATTACAGCGATTCGAGCTGACGAAGCAATCCATTAATAGATTACCGAAGGATAATGAAATTGTCTTTGTCGGTTAATCGATGATTTAGGTTTTAAATGTTATGCGCGGAATATTTTAGACCGCGGGCGGGACAGAGCCTGCGGATTCAATGAGTCTTTCGCGTGAATGTTTTAAAACGAATCGGTTGTTCAACCTCTGGAATAACATCTCGCTTTAAAAGAGCCGTCTGTCGATTTTGGAAATATCTTCCAATTGGCTTCAATTAATAAATGCCCTGCATTGCTGATGCTTCTACAAATTTTGTATAAATGTTTTCGCGCGAACAGTGATTTGATCATTAAGAATAGATATTGTATTACACTTGCGTATCAATTATTATTCGAACTATCGCACATGGTAGATCGAGTTACTCCATTATCGTTTGGTTCGGAATTAACCGAATTAGAATCGTTATTTTGAAAACGGTGAAGCGCATCGCGACTGAATTATGGATGTACGAAATAAAAGAACATTTCGTTGTTCCAATCAACAAACAAATATATGTCAATCGGGTGTTTCTTTCTGATCGCAAGATGTATAAGACGCGAGTTTAATTTACGAATTAATACCCGAATATTCATAGCGTAGGATATTTATTATTTTAAAATTAAATACAAGGAGATTAAAACGTCTTTATACGTTTTCTCAATAACGCACGATGAATAACTGACTCAATCTGCTTAAAAACATTCACTTGAAAGACTCGCTCACATTCTAGAATATCCCATAACATAAAAATTGAAACTCTTAAATTATTGATTAACAAACAAGCATAGTAAGTTATCAAACAAGGATATTTAAGATTAATATCCTTCGACAGGTGTACGCTTTCGCGTCGTAAAAAAAGGAAAAACGCTCGCGTTAGGCCGTTCAATTCGAGATGAACGACGCGAACAAGCGTGCATTAAACATCGAGGATAACCCGTGCGCGCTTACCTGGCCGGATTCGAGAGAGCAAGAATCGATATCGTCGGGGATGCCCGGGAAAAAGGAAACGGGGGACGAGAATACGTGGAAAATACGTTTTCCATTATCCATTCGTATGCAAATCGAACGAGAATCGTCCGACTGGTCCGTGTCTCCTCGTGGACGCGAGGAGACCTATTTTCAGCCGTTGCCTCGGCAATTTTTTCTAATGGAGTGTCCATTCCACGGGTGGCGCCGCCCCAATATCGTCCGCCTCGGAGCCGAAATCATTTTTCGCGTCGTTCACGCGAAACCAATGTTTTTATTCGATTAACCGAGGAATTATCCGCGCGAACCGTGTATTTCGCGAGCGACACGCATGATTCTCGCCCCTCCGATAATTGATACTCGGATAATGGCCGTTTTCATTAATCGACCGCCCCCATCCGCCCCCGCTCGATGATTCCCCGTTGACGGTCGACGCGAGGCCATCCAGACCCGAGGCTTATTTTCAAAACAACCCCCGGGATTAGCCGTTTCGTCGCACAATCGGCGAATCTGTACGCGAATCACGGGGTGGAAAGCCAGGTGGACGCGTCAACGAGACGCGGTGACGGCTGCTTCCACCCTCTTTTTTTCTGTCGCGCTAATGCGCCTACCTGACAGGTCACAATGCCTCACTCATTTCGTTACCCTGGTCCCGTTCTAAACGTACCAGCGCCCACCAACACGGAAACCGCTTTCGAACTGTTTTAGTACAGATTTCACGCACAGATTTCTCCCTCAACGCTTCGAAACGCAAACATTCGTGGGTAACACTTGCGGGTGATTGAAATCTTCTTAGTTGCGTTTACGAAAAGAAAAATGAAAGCGTTGGTATCTGTAAGTTCTGTACGGGTATAGTCTCCAGAATGGGACTCGAAACTCTTTTGTGCAGCAGGGTATACGTACGAGGAGTACTCGCGGAGAGCTATTTCTGAGAGCATTATGACGGCAAGGGAAGAAACAGAATCACAAAGCGATGGGAGAATTCTCTTCTAATATATGTGTCGCGGGTAATGGGCGGTCCGTATCGAGAGAAATATGGCTTCTTAATGCAGGGAGGAAAGTGAATAGGAAATGAATGTTCGAACCGGCGGGGGTGGCGTTGGATACGTTGCTTGGTAGTTTCATTTCACGTAGAATGATAAGCGATGCCTACGCAGTGTTTTTTAAGAAATATCACCCACTCGACGCGTATAAATTTCGATCGAAAACTTCTGCCCTTTCCTTTTACCAACACACGCGCGGGAAAATCCGGGAAATCCTGCGAATCGTCGGAACGAGCGCAGCGTACGCTCAGAAAAAATAGAAAAACTCGCATCACCGGAAAGTTAATTAAACAAGCTCGCGCCGTTTCCGCGAGAACTGATAAACAGCGTTCCCAACAACGAAACAAACAGTGCGCTGACTGTTTCCACGATTGTTGAAACAGGTCGCATTCCTTCGCACTCCTTGAACGGTAATAAAAACCAGCTTCTTGATAGACGACCCTGGAGGGTGTGGCCAGGTCCCGATCCCGTGTACCCTTTTTTCCACCCACAATTTTCGTGAAACGAGAGTGTGGGTCCACCTACGGGCCCCAACAGGGGATATAACACTTTCTTTCAGCCGGTTCGTGGAAGAAATTTCGTGGGTGGCCCGACAGCGGGGTTGTATGCAGATAAGCGCCGTAGGGGCACTTAGAGGTCCCATTAAAACAATCTAGCCGAGTGGCTGGTCTAAAAAAGACTAGGCCAGTCGGGCAGACCCATTGCGCGACGGTCTCCGTACATAAAACAGACCCCACTTGAATCGTTCTCCGCTCGACGATATCAGTTTCTGTTGTAACGCTATATTCCATTTGCTTAATTTACGAGCCCCCGTTTTTACCCCTCCTCGACTCGATCGTCACGAAGCCAGGGAAAGAGCGTGGAAAGAAAAAAAAAAAGGTAAAGAAGAAAAGGCCGATTATTCGTCGAGATTGGGCCGAGTTCAACGCCCACTCACGAGTCTAATAACGAGTCAATTCCGGTGGAGAAATGTTTTTACCATACATCGCTCGTATTCGCGGAACGTTCGAAACTATTCGGTTGGAATGGAACATGAATGCTCGATGCTGGGGCTGTAATTATTTTATACCCTTCGATCGGTTCGAAGTAAACCGGTTCGCGTTCCCTATGGTCGCGTATCGAACGCGTGGCAGAGATTTTTTTTACCTCGTCGAATAGGAACCTTTCAAATCGTTGCGCGCGCGCGTGTACGTGCGAACGACGGATGAAGATGATATATTATACTCTATGGACACGCGCGTGAACGTATATACGCGCGCGAGTAACGCGGAGAGCTTACGATATTCCCCTTGCGTTATCGCGAGCCCCATCTCGAGGCAGCGACATATTTCAAGATTTGTTATCTTTAATGCCGTGTCGTGTGCAAGAACGTGAGTCGGCGCTTAGGCTTAAGCAAAGAGGGTGCAACCGCGGGGGTTGCGCGGCGCGGAACCGGACGCTTCTCTTAGCAACGTTTCCGATTTCGCGTCGAAAATCGCTGGAGATCTTTCAATTTTTCAGCAAAACACCGTAGTCGCGTGTGCGTAATTGGATGCCCGCCTCGATCCGCGCCTCGTTGCTACTTTCCAGCGAGTTCACCCTTGGAAAGCACGCGGAGGGTGCGCGAAATCGCTGCGATCGACCGTTCTGTTTCGATTCGCACGGCGAAGGTCGACGATGCGCGAACCACAGCGACGAAGGAAGACGCGCGACGTCTGCGACGAGACGCGCGTTCGTAAAACAGTTCTTCCTCGACGGATAGCTCGGTACATAGCTCCTCCGTGTAAACCAATCAGATCGAATAACAATCCGTGCAAACACATCCGGCGAATTTTCGACGCGCGGAGGTGCTTCGCTCGTCCCAGTTTGCGTTCGAATTTCTGCGATCCGCGCCGGAATCTATTACTGTTTTCGCACCCTCGTGAAATCTCGCGCACCCTCATCCCCCTCTTCGGTCATCCCCTGTACACGCGCGCACGCAACGCTTTCGTCTAGCTAGAAATCGTACCGTAATAATCCACGAGTCGCGCGTTCTATTTTCCGTATTCCAAAGTGGAGAGAGAATTTTTTGCAGCGCGCGCGCGAATCCGACGGACGCGCGATACTCACTGGAATAAAATTGAAACATTACGTGTCATCTAGCGCGACTGCAATCACGAGCTTATTTATCGCTTTAATTGCCTCTGAATCAACAAGCTTCGAAATTACGATTTTTCGAGCGGTTGGCGTTTGCGGGGTTCCCGGCGCGTTTCGACGAAAAATTGCCGAACGCGGACGGAAAAACACGCCGCGACCAATGGCGGGACGAAATGTAAAAATCATTTGCGCGTAAAGAATCCACGCGATCGCGCGTTCGTTTAAAAAATTGCGTTTAAATAGTGCAATAGCGGCCGAGGTACGTTTCGAGGGCCGATTTCAGAGCGAAACGCGAATTTTAAATATTTACGCGTACCGCATAAAAGCGAGACACGGAAAAGCTGGATCGCGAATAGCGTCTACGGTTTTACAGCTTCGACAAATATACCGTTTCGACGATATTTGAATAATTGATAATTCCGTCAACGAGAACCAAAAATAATACATTCCCAGTGGCAAATCTACAAATTTGCTGGACAGGTTACGGAAGTATGTTCAGCGATTCTTCTGGCGCGAGTCGAAGAAATCGTGGAACCGCTGCGTTTTATTCGACGCCCGTGGAAACAGGTTGCGATTTTGACTCGCGTGCGCCACCTGCTCCGAATGAAAACGTTTCCTGCCTGCGTCGATCCGGATCGAACCGCCCCGCGTCGCTGGTAGAGAGTCGAGATTTCTCTCGAGATGGCGATACAGCACGTAGAGGTGGGTACACGTCGCGACGTCGTGTCGCGAATTTTCCTCGCCGAGGATTTAGCATAATTCCGTTGGCTGTGCGCCTCCGTCGGGTTCCGGAGCGAGGCCAGCAGCCTAGCCGTGGCTGAAGACCGCCACGCGAGAACGGTGAGACGAAGCTGACGGTGGTGCTGGTGGTGGTAGAGATGACAGCGTTTCCACCAGCTTCCCCCTTTCCCTCTGCCCCTGTTTCCCGGTTGCACACTCGAGGCATGCCTGCTCCGACAGCGTGTGGGTCCATTTGGTTCACAGGGTCGCCATGGTAACCTCGACCACCCTCTTTTTCCTTTCTGCCTCCCGTTCCTGTCCTCTCCGGCTCTCTTCTTCCCTCTTTCACCTTCCGCAGCCCGTTCCGCGCGCTCCTCCGTCGCTTATTCCGCGCCTCTCACCCCAACCACCCCCTTCTTTCCTAGCCTAGACACCGTTTACCGTCGCGTCGCGCCCCGTCCTCCGCCAGTAGGCTAAAGGGTTGATGGCTCCTTGGACGACGACGTGAATAAAAATTACAACCGTCACCTTCGTCCTCGCGCGCTAACCTGAGAGGCGCCGCAGCGTAGGCGGAAGGGAAACGAGTTCATCCACGGCTTCGCGTAACCAGCGTATCGCGCGGAGACGGAATTTCAGAATACGCGTTCAGAGAACGAAGCGAAGGGCGCCACCGCGAAACGCTCGCCACCACGGAATCGATCAAACGGCTCTAATTGCCCCGACGTTGTTTAACTTTCGAATTTCTCACGGGAGGGTCCGAGATTTTACTCCAGCGAGGCCCCTTCGCCCCCTCTCGGACCCGCGATTCCGAATATTCGATGCGCGACGCTAATTGTAAGTGCAGACGGTGCAACATTCGCAGACTAATCAAGTTTACGGGCTCAGCCCCTCGGCTCGTTCCTCCTGGTCCACTTATCGGGCCTGCGCTTCCGCCCTCGCCAGCTCGACAGCACCGATGGGCTGTTTCGCGAAATTGATCCAATTTCCGTAACGGTTAGGGCAACGGGCGACGCGAAACTCGCGTTTTAATCATGCGTTCGCTGGGCGAAGTTACGTCCGCGTTTCTTCGATGGACGGGAAACGCGTACGCGTCGAACGCACGCGTTCGCGCGCGGTTAAGCGGAATTCGAGCCGTCGATCGCGCGCGACAACCGTCAATTTGAAGTCAACGTACAGATTTAGCCGCTTCAATGTTTAACGCGAGCACCCGGCAAGATTCTCTCGATTCTAGGGTTCAACGTCGAGAGTTCGATCGGAAAGTAGTCGCTTTTGTGGATACGTAATGCGAAAACCCGAGCGTTTCTTAGCGTTTTCGAGCTGTTCGACGCGTTGGAAATACTTCTGAAAACTAAACCTATTAATCGGTAAATCAACTTCCGTTCAACTCGTTTCACAATGGACACTTTGCTCTTCGCAGCGAGAGGCAGTCTCGTCACACCTGAAGCGATAAAAGAAAATCGTCCACCGCTTATTGATTATATTCCACGAATTTGAAACAAGTTTAAAAGATATCGACGAGGAACCGAGTGGTCGTGGCTATCGAAGTCGTCTCCGTACGACGGAAAGTTTATCCGGTTAACAGGTTAAGGAAACTTCGGTGCGCTCGAGGAACTGAAGGGATACACGCGGACGAGGTCGTCGTGATTAAATAATAAAGTGGAATCATCGAGAGCGGCCGGTCAATTTCTCAGACGGTTCTTCCAACGGCAGGTAAGCTGCTGTCTGGGGAATAAAAATGTCATAAGCCGAAGTGAATCGATAGGAGGACGCGAGAACGTCAGCCGGAGAGAAAGACGACGGGTCGTGGGGAGTCGAAGGAGACCGTGGTGGGTGAAAGGGGTGCCAGGGGGCGGATAGTTGTAACGAGAGAAAGAGCAGAGCCCTGGGCACGCTGGTAGTCGCGGCGCAAGAAACGCTGCTACTAGAGAAATGAATTCGAAAAGGGGGTTATCCTCGCTTGCTGCCTATAGACCCGCAGCCTATCGATCCGAGCATTATTGCTGCAGGAAGCAGCGACCTCAAATTCAACCATCTGTGCCGAGAGAACACGATCATTCATATTTCATCGCGAGGTGGTTGCACCGTCGTTACCAGCGCCGATGCAGCCCTGATACAGTCCGCGCGCGCTACCCTCTCGCGCTCAGCCGTCCGTTTCCTCCTCGCGGCGCTTCTTCGTCATCAACCCCCTCCCGCCTGCGGGCGGTCGTTACGCGTTTACTCGGTCACAGCTGCTTGCATTCGCGTGCACGCACCCGGCTATTTCCTCGGCTTTCTTTCAACGCGGAACAGACTCGAAAATAGGTCGACCGTCCTACTCATCCACCCTTTCGACCATTGTCGTCGCGAGCGACGATTCCATCGACGCGCGCCGCCGGTTCGCGGAATCTCTCCTCTGTTCTCCTCCCGTCTGCTCGTAGAAACGATTTTGCCAATCGTGTCATTTAAGCGTCCGATAATCTTCTCTAACTTTCTACTCGCGACATTGCTGTCGTCGGCTAATTAATATCGCGAATCGAGCACTCTGCGCTTTCAATCATTTCGCGAAGGCAATATGAGAACAGAAAACAGCATGGAGAACTATACGAGAATAGGAACATTTAAACCGACGTTTGATTAATTGGTTCGTAACGGGATTCTTGCACTGGCGGACCGAATTTGGCTGAGCAGCGAGCGCTACCGATCAGATTGCACGGTTCGATTGGTCGACGGAATTAGCCGCGCATCGATGGGTGCGCAGTTGTCGCGGATGGAGTTATCGCAGGGTGAACTAAGAGCGTCCATGGACGCTGCATTATTCATGTGGGTGACGCCGATCCTGATGAGACCGGTTCCATTTTCGACCGCCCCGCGCTTAGAGGATCGGCTCTGCGCGGCTCGATTTTCGGAAGGCATCGCCTCTGTGAGTCGCATGGTGGTCCTAGGAACGAAAGGTCGCGCGTGATCCCTGCGAGTCGATCGGTCGTTCGCGCATCTGTCGAACCGCGTTAATAATTAAGCGATGCGTCATCGAGCAGACCAGAAACAGTAGCGCGGTCTGTAGAAGATGTGTGGCGGTCCTCAGATGGTCCTATTGCTAAAATTTCAGTTACAACTATCCGCCCCCTCTGATGAATATGTGTGGCGGTCCTCAGCACTAGGGGGACAGTACACTCGTTAGTTTCTCGCGAGTACTCCATGTCTTACTCTGTTTCTATATAATAGAAATTCTGAGCTATCCCTACCATCCCAGCGTCTAAGGCAGGGATGAGTCCACTAGCAGGCCCAGGACCAAACGTTCTTCCCTCTCTTTTTCCTTCCTACCCTCTCTCACGTTCTCTTTACATCGCAACGATTGAAACAGGTGTTCAGCCCACCAACAGACGCTTCAGTTGCTGTGTTAATATTGAAATTTTAGCAATAGTTTCTATGTCAATATTGCAATTTTAGCAATAGTTGTGTGGAGGTCCTCGCCACTAGGGGGACAGCACACTCGTCAGTTTCCTGCGAGCACTCCATGTCCTACTCCGTTTCTATATAATAGAAATTCTGACCTATCCTTACCATCCTTACCATCCCAACGTCTAAGGCAGAGTCTGCTAGGTAGCTAGGACTAATGAGTCCACTAGCAGGCCCAGGACGAAACGTTCTTCCCTCTCTTTTTCCTTCCTACCCTCTCTCGCGTTCTCCTTTACAGTACAGTATATCGAAGCAGGCGTTTAGCCCACCAACACAAGAGCTTCATATGTAATTCCCTAAACGCGAACCTCGATCACGCTTTAAATTCCAATTTCTTTGCGCGTGATCGACGAAGCGACGCAGATCGGACGACGGATAACACCGATTGCCTTTGGCCCCAATTAATCGGGATCTCACCTCTATCGTGCATCGGCCGAATTCACCCGCTGGCGAACTCGAAGCTCGCCTAACGATAATTCAACGGCGAGCCGATTAACCGATCCGTTCGAGTATTCTTATCGCCTTAAGCCTAGCGACGATCTGCGGAATCGATCGTGACAGTAGTCAGGAGGGCGAGCACGGAGATCGCGAAGCTACGAGAGAGGAGGCGGTCGCGCGGAGCGGACCTAATTCCGCGCGGGATTTGCTAATCCAGGGTTGCGGAGTCGGTCATTATTTGGTGTCGCGTGATCCCGGGGGGTGAAGCAGCACACGGGGCCGTGCGCCGCACCGCAGAACGCGCTGTATTTATCCCCCGATATATCACCCAAACCCCTAAACACCACGGAAAAGCCCATCTGACCGAAACTGGCTGCGCGCGCGCGCGCACGCACAGCGTCACCACGAAAGCCTGCTGCTAAATACTTTCGCAGCTACGCGGACGCGGCAAACTCGAACCTGTCCCGCTGCGAAATTCACCGGCCTCCGCGCGGTTCACTCTCGTTTTCAAATATTTATCGGTCGCCGAGATGCGAAACGCTTTGCAACTTTGATACGCGCCGGATCGGTGGTTCGTTTCGTTCTTCGACCACCGTTACGCTCGCCTAGTAAAGGTCGAGACGCAGGAGGGTGATCGAGACCGACTTTAATTTAATTTTCCTCGAAATTTCCGCGAGCTTTCTCCGGAATCTCGTTCACATCCTGTCGATCGATGGTCGATAAGCAGTGACAGGATCTCGAGTGACTCTCTCTCGAGAGTCTGGATTGGGAGGACGGTTAACTGTTGCCTCGCGTCGCGGCCACCCGTTAAACGGGGAAGCAATCCCATCGTTTTTAAACAGCGGACGAATGACCGGGGCAGGGACGATTTCCGCGGGCGGATAGGCATGTCGGTGGCACTGGGGATTAAAATTGGAAGGAGCGGAAAAATTCCTGTCCCGGAGCGTATCTACGTGCAGGCCAATAGGTATCGATCCCGGTGACTCAATTCAGCGTACACGACTCTCGACGGGGTGAGTTATATACCGCAGCCCGCCGCCACGGTAGAGTAACCTCCCTTGTACACGGTTCGAAGCGTGTGTGCTTGTGAAAACACCGATATCGTTATTTATGTATCGCGCCGATGGTAAAGGCATTGCCTATATATCTCATCCCCCAAATGCCCCTCTCCGTCTCGCTCTCTCCGCCTCTATCATCCCCCTGGCGTTCGCCACTGCCGGAGCAGACTGTTCCCGTCCTCCTTCTCTCTACCCAGCGCTGGATCTCCGGGAAATGTAGCCGCGTTCCGGGATTTTCGCGCGATATCTTTCGTCCCCTTTAACGGCCAGATGCCCGTCGAGGTTTCGTCGTTTAAGTAACGCGAAAACGCGGGGCGAGAGTCTAGTCGTGTTGGACTAGCAGCACTGTTTAGTCATTTGCGAAAGTCTGGAGAAACCAGACGGAATGAACCTGAACGTCTCCAGCCGCGACTGTTGGAAGATAGTTGACTCGACGAGGAGAAGAAACGTCCGCCAAAAGTTGTGTACGACAACTAGGACAAACGAGTATCAGTTACTACACGTGGAAAGTATCGCGTTTCTTTCTGGATTCGAGTGGGAAGTCAACTCGACGGAGGAACTTTCGCGCTTTCCTTGCCTTCGTATCTTCAGCCATTTTCTTGTTCGTCAGACGCGGGCAAGGCAGCCGCGAACTTCGATGGCCCGCGGCTACGCCGCGCGAGATATTGTTTTAAGGCTGCAATTCCTTCATCGCGAGCATCAACGGCAGATAAATCCACAACCGTGTCTTTTTCCTCCTTTTCATTCGCGATAATTCCACTCCTCTTTTGTCAAGCACGCTACCGCTTTTCATTCCTCATTGCGTTCGCGGTTCTCCATTTTCCACCATCCTCGTCCTTTTCAACCCTTCGAGCGAACATTCTACACCGACACAAATTTTCGATTACGTACCGCGCGAAAATTGCGAGTAAATAAAAAAAAACAAATCCTCGTTGCTTACGATAAAAGAAACGACGACGAGTTAACAAAGTTAGCGTGTAGAATAAAACTAAGATAAGAAGTTAAAACTGAAATATGGTTCTCGATAATCCTTCTTTCTCGAGTCGTTTGAGGGAAAACTAACGTAAATCGTGCGAAAGGTTTTTACCCACCATCGTTGCATTTCCAACAAAAAATGTGCTGCAAAAATAACAGCCGTTCATACATGGCCAGCGAGCTTTTGAAGTGCTTCGATATTAACGGCGAATCCATCACCAATCTCGAGCGTCGCGCGGGATAAATCAAGGGAAATCGGTGATTTCGTTTCCCGTTCCATCGTCCCTATTTTTCCACCCCCTTTCCTCTATTTTTCTCTGTATTTCTCTCTCATTTTATCAACGATCGCGCTGAGAGAGCGCAAACATTGGAAGGGTATTAAAACTGGTCTAATTGACACCGATAGGGAAATTTCGCTGTCCCAGTTACAATTGCTAGAACGGCCAATGTAATTGACGTGTTTGTCTGGGGTAGAAAAAAAAACGGGAAAAGGAAGGAGAAAAATAGCAACAACGATCCCCGCGATCAATTTACCGAGCTACTCGATCTCTTTCATATTTTGTCGTGATTTCAATCGATTGTGTCGCGGAACGTCCTGCAGATTGGTTCGCGGAGCATCGAAGCCGTTTGATTCGCAATTATTGTCGTTCGAGAGGTTGATTCCACGATGGGAGAGGAAAAAATTGTGTCATCGATTTAACCGTGGTCCGGTACGTCGATGTCTGCAAGGATTATATCGCTCTTTTCAGATGTTGATCCAAACGATATTACAGGTATTGTCAAACGAACGCGATGGCTTTTTGACGCAGAGCGACGTTACTGACGCGTTGTACCGGAGAGCAGAAAATTTGTAATAAAAAAAAAAGACAGAAATTTTCAACGCATCTACGTTCGCTATTGTTACGGATAATCGAATTACCTTTAATATAAACTCGTTTTTCCATTATTCCCTTTGGACTAAAAATTCTAAACGCGAGCTCGTTCGCGTCAACAGTCGCGTTTCCAATAAACACAATTTACCAATTCATCAACGTTCTCCTGCGATAACTTTACAAACAGATGTATCGACAATTAGTTATTCAGGGTTTATCAAACGCTCCAACAACAAAGGCCACGATTGAACGCTGCGAGGGGAGGCCGCGATAATTTAATCGTTCCTCGTTTCCTGATTTTTACGTCGTCGAGTAATTAAAATGGAATACACGTTCCATCGGATCCATTGTCTCGAGTCGATGCTCGCGACCAATTCCCATCGAGCGTGAACAAAATTGGCGGCGAACAGGGGGCGCAAGGAAAACACGGACGAAATCACGGGATTATCCTGAAACGCGTTAAGGTAATTGACTCCGTCGAGACTCGAAAATATCGACGTCCTCGTTGGCCGGGTGTTTTCTTTAATTTCACGACTGTTGTTTCCAGCCGTGGCGCTGGCTGGTTGGCACCGCGGAGGAAGATATCACCGGAAGTGACGCGCGTGAGAGTAGCACGGGTGGAGCGAGTCAGCCGAGGAGCTTGTTTTCCTACTCTACGCGGACGTACGCGACGGAGATTTATTAACCGTGTCTCCCCGCGAGGGAAACGGGCTGCGAGCCGAACTAGCGCCGGAGAATAAACAATAAATTCAGGTTTAAGAAAACAGGACGAGAAAGGAACGGCGGACGGGTCCTGGTGGGGACCACGGGTCGGTGAGCGTAATTGGACCCGGCGCTGCCACCTCCGCCACTGCCCGCCAACCTTAATCCTAACGTGCTTAAGGTGATTTGTGATGCCGGAACGAAGGCTTTAAAGACTCGCTCGTTATCTGACCGTTCCCGTGAACGCACTGAATCACCGAGGATCGCGCCAACGCCGCTCGAAGCCGCGCCACCGCAGCTCGGAAATCGGAAATTTTCCGAGCTACCCCCTAAGAGGGCAACCGCGAGCCGAGTTCCTCGACGTTCCCCAACCGGAGGGCGATGCTGCGGTGGCTCGGACAAGGATAAGTTGGCCGAGCTCTTCCTCGCGGAAGCCTTTCGAACACCTGTCCGACCGAGAGTAAAACTATCGCCGGTTTACTTTCGGATATACTGCAATTGATCGCACCGCGGACGATAATTAATCACGGACCCGGGGGATCGTGCTTTTAAACGAATCTGCTTGATCTCTCTCGATTACGATCGCCTCTACGCCTGTCGTTCGTTCGCCGCGCGGACTCCTTTAATTCTACGATGAACGGCGCGCGCTGGGCTTGTTTAGGGGCTGCGCGAATTTAATAAGAGCAAACGAAAGTGGAAGATACAGCGGCCATCTCGAGTGTAATTTATAAAATGGCGGTACCATTCTCTTGGTGGATGGCGCGACACTTTCGCGCAATAGTTCGCTCGGGAGAATAGACGGAGGGAAGACAAAAGGTGGGAAAAAGGAGGCGGAATATCGCGGCGTCGCGATCCTCCCGAGATAAACCTTGAAATATTAATATCGGTGCATAATGAACGAGGACCCTGCAGAGGTTGGGACCCCTTCATAAATTTTTAATTGAACGAAGACCGTCCCCTTCGATTGGTAGAGTGGAATCCGCCGCGGCTGCGACTTATCCACCCTTCACCCCAATAACCTCAACGCTTTTGATAATTTAATCAGCGGTACATTACTCGGGCACCAATCACGATACCCGTGAGCCGGACTTTCAATCTGGCTACGTAACGATATCTCCTCCAGCGCTTCCGTAATATTTCATTTATCGTTCGACCGATAACTTCGTCGTCCAGCTCCGTTCGATTCGACTCTCTCGCACCAGGATTCAGTTTCCCCGCGGCAATCGAATCGCTGCCACCCTTTAGGCCGCAAGATCGAATCGTTCATACGTCATTTTTCCGACACGCGTTGTCAACTGAGCTTACGAACCAAAAAAAAAAGAAAAAAAAGAAAAAAAAACGGTCCGATAAATGCTCTCTAATACCCGATTTTCTGGGTGATTATCGACTTCACCAGCGCGAGTATTTGACCACAGTAATCTGAAAAAATCTCTCATTTTTTAAAACGAAAGCTCTATATCTACGGGTCGTGAGCACACCGTGAATTCGTACCGGAATCAAACGCATGGGATAATCGGTCAAATACATCCGAGCGATACGGATTACATTTCGAAGATTAAAGCTATCGACTATACTGTGCGAGATGAATCAACTATTTTTTCTTTACGTTGCGTTTACATGCCTCGCTCGTCGAATGGATCAGCCTCCCGTTCAAATTATTCGCCTATAGAGCGGATATCGAACATGAAACATCGAGCAGCAACGAGCTGGCTGAAATTTCGAATACGTTGGCAACGAGCAACGAGCGTTCGTTACCAACGTCCCTCCGCGGACGTTGTAACCCCTGACGCGAGCCCCGAGCAACCCTCTTACCCGGAATTCCCTGACGAACGTACGAAACGCGCGACAAGCGCGTTCCTTCCGACACTGCTCGTACAACGTTCCACGTGTCGCGCTCGGACATCGATATGGGTGTGCGACGTCGTTGGCGTCGAACAACCTAAATGAAAATCGGTACGACGCGATTAATCAGTGATTCGTTAAATCCGTCGCGATGGCTCGGTAAAGTCCCAGGGGATTTCTAGTCGCCGTCGAAACTCAGGCCAGGGGGCAGGAAAGTAGCGGAAGAGCGCTGAAAAGAGACAACTGGAGGCCGCCAGCGAAGGGTGCCAGAGGGAGAGGGCTGAGGGTTTGGCCAGAGGGCGTAGCACGGGTTGCGCTAGGCTATACATTACGAGCTTTAGTGGGGTTTAGCCGTCGCTACATACCGTGTCGTGGTCATCATCCCCCGGACCGTCTATACGCGCGACCACACGCATATGCACGCGCGTACAAGTTTGCGCTCGGGGTGTCGTCCCGAAATTAATGTACTTGCCGCGCTCCTTTGACGGACCTCGCTCTGGGCAGCTAGAAATAATTCGAATAAAAATACCATCAAAAGCCTCCCTCTCCCCGTTAATTCCCGAGTACAAACGTTATTTACTGGCACGCAGCTGGAGCGAACGTCCGCGGTGTTTGCGGCTACCAGCGTCGCTGATTTAATCGCGGTTTTGCGATTCAAATTTCGTATTAGCAAAATATAGAGATCTCCGTTGGAAAAGAACACGAAGTTTCGCGATAATGGCAGAAGATATCGCGGAGGACAGCTTTCGAACGTAATTCGTGCGAAACGTATCGCGCCTGATGCGCATCGGCCATGATTATTCTGGATCCCTGGGACACGTGCGTCCGTAATGAAAAAGCAGTCGTCTGGAGCCGCGTCGAGCAGTCTGGTGCACACGCTGCGCGAACGTCGCGGCACGAATTCGTCGATGCACCAAAGCATGCGCGCGAACGTTGGCTGTGCAGGACTGCGACTTCGTACGAGGGACAACTCGAACGCCACGGGAACAATTTTGCCTCGAGCCGCATTGTCCTCTCGATGTCCGACCGCGTGCGTTAATGTCTGTCGACTTCATCAGGTGCCACGCTATTGCGGATTAATTTAAGCCAACTTCGAGGTGGATTCGCTTACCTTTAGAGTCGCCATTGCACTTTTTCAAAGAAGCTGCACGGATCGACGACTGTCATCGTTAAGGGAAGGAAAAGGTTGACGGATCAATTAAACCACAGCACCTGTCACATTTTCTGCTCGGTACGAATCGTGTTATAGAACGTTTCAACGCGAGTTACCGTAGCCTGGCGCTCGATATTTCTTCGCTAACGTAATCATTACATAGCCTGCCTTGGACAGGTGGCGTCCACGGCTAGGGTTTATACCACTTAAAAATAAGAAAAGTTATTTTCTGCCAAGCGGGGAAACTTTCTCGTGGAAAGTTCGACTCGGGAAGAAAGTATTGTTCCAGGATTAGTAGCTCGAAAAACTGTATCATCGATGGAAGTTTGCTTCGTGACAATTGTGCGAAATTCTTTTCATACCTGAACCGACTACCTACCACACGCCTGCCCGAACGATTTCTCACTTTCTGCTGCAGAAATCGATCGTCGAAAACGGCGGAAACGGTTCGTCGAGCTGTTGAAAATTAATTTAATCTTCCAATTCTCGAATTTTGTTCAAAAATTTTAATTAAAATTGGCAATCGCAAGTAGACGCAGGATTACTGCGCTCTTTTGAGACGACGCGAAAGCAGCTGGGTGCTGATCGAACGTGTTTTCGTTTATTCATACCCGGAGCGTACCAGGGGCAAGTCACAGTTCGATCACATCCGCTTCGCATTCATCATCCTCAATTTAGGTAATTCCAGAGCGTCTTCGCGTCGACTCGATTACCCATCACCGACCCTTTCATCGTTCCCAATCATTTTTCCTCGCCCTACGAACGCTTACTCCACGTCCACCCACGTCGGATCGCGTTAGATCGCATTTCCACGAGCCATTGTAATAATTACGCTCGTATTACTGCAAGGGTCTTTTCCCTCACGCTGCTCGCGTTATTTTTCCCTCGCTGTAATAGATAAGAACGAACGGATAAAGATATTTGTCGCGAACAGACGCGCATCGGAAGTGAAACAAGGCTCCTGTTTCATAGTCGACCGTTAACTAATTTTCGCAGCCTAATTTTCATAAAAGGTCCGCGCAGACGAGCTCTCGTTTGCAGTGCAATTCATCAGCGATAAACTCGCTCGATGGTCGCAATTTAGACAGATAAATTTAGTCGAACGTGACTGCAGCTTTAAAGGAAACGAGGGTGCTCCGACCCAGAAAGCGGGAAACAAAGAAACGAAGAGAATACCTTCGCCGTGCAATCTCGCTAGACCGCCCCCGCTATTACCCTGATTGCATTTTTAAACGCGACCGTCCTCCACGCGTGTACATCACCTCAGCGCCATTCTTTCTCACCTCCTGTTCGCCTCTCGTCTCGATGCCTACGATCTGTTGTTTCCCCTCGGTCTGACGCTCACCCTTCGACTTTACGCGTAGCTACTCTCTTTCCTTCGCGGACGAGCCACTTGGACGGAAAGACTCTATCGATACCCTGTCGCCCTTTTATTTTTCCCAGGTCGTCGTGAAAAGCAGAGCATACCGTTCCACGGTTACAGGATTCTCCTCTCTTCTCGTAGAGGAAGAGATGGAGGAGGTGCTGGGGAAAACAAGTGTTTTCAGCCAGTAATGGAGATCGGAGAAGGAGGATGTCGGTCACTGTTGCGAGCCCAAGGCGGAGAGTTAAGCCGTCCGATTACATTCAGGATCGATGGTGTCGAAATGAATATTTACCAAGCAGCAGGATGTCTTTGTCGACGTGCTTCGACGGTCTGAATCGCGGCCAGGGAATTTCAATGCTCGACGCGTGACGCGATGAGCGGGCCATTCGTATTTGCAATTTTCGAAGGATCTCCGTGCTTTCGTGTGATTAACTTTGCTCTCGAGCAGTGATCGATACGTCTATTCTTCGCTTTCTTAAACCGGCTATGAATAATAATAGCGTTACAAACTCTAATCTCCAAATGGAGTTTATGTTAAGAAGAGATTAATCCTCGACACGTGCGATGGGAACACGTTCGCGCAGTTGGTAGAAAACTGAAGAAGAAGTCGCTTACTGGAATGAAAAACGACGGACACTTCACGATTCCCGCGATTCTAAAAAAAAAAAGAAGGCTCCATAACGCACGCCACGAAAATCGTGATAAATCGGGAGCGAAAAGGAAAGCTCCCAGCTAATTACCGGCACGGAACGCAAGCGGCAAGGTTAAGTCGCCCCGTCCGATATTCCTCGAACATGCGATTCAAAGGGGTGGGTCTACAAGTTAATGACACGTCCGCGAACGATGTAATTGGCTCGGCTTCAATTAATCAATTCGTGCCCACTGTTTGTACGTACGAATGCGGCGATTAATCCGCGAGGAAATCCGCGCGACACCAAAATGGAGTCGTCGAGTCCGCCTCTCGACCGTCGAACGAAGAAGGGGTGCGATTGAACCGGACGCTGCCAGCCACGAGGACGCGAATAACGCTCGACGAGCGTTAGAGAATCGAAGAATGCATAAATACGTAGGCACACGCGGACTACATTTGCATGTCGATGGTATCGGCGATGGCTGGGTCGACGACCGGCCGGTTAAGTATTTTTAATAGGCGGCCGGAGACCAAAGGAGCGCCTGCGTTCTCGTATTCACCGATCCGCTCTCTCTCTCTCTCCGTATCAAGAGCAATTGATTGCCACCGGTACCGGGAAGTTAATCGCTGTCATTTGTCGTTGTTCTCGGTCCGTCCCGCCAGGCGAATACCGTTCAATCGTCTCGAGACGATTGGATACGTCGCCGTGAATCATCCGCGAACATCCTGGCGCTGTCTTCGACCGATCGACCGAACCTCCGCCCGAGTTTCTTTCGTCGGATGGAACGCGACTGCTCCTCTTGCCTCGAAGGCTTCCTCCTCGTTTAATTGCAATTGGCGCGCGTAAATACGCGCGATTACGAACCGTTTCGCGTTCTTCTCGCGTCGCGTTTTCCGAAAAACCGCGGCTCGTAACGCGGAAGCGGGCGGAGGCAAGCGTTGGCGCGGTGAAAATGGAGGGTGACGGAGGAACGAGCCCGGAACGATGGTTCGTTACGAGTTTCGAGCGACGCGCGGAACGAGGCGGCTCGATTTTATTGGTAACTCGGGCGGGTTTTGAACGCGGACAAGAGGCCTAATGGCGAGGCTCCGCGCTCGATGCTCGAACGAGCTAACACCAGCCCGGGCTACTATCGCCATATCCAGCTGAATTTCGCCTTTCTATTCCGCAGCGGCGAGCGTCGCCCGGCCGGGTCATTATTTTTCGCCCAACTATTTTCGTAGCTGCCAACGGCACGTGTGACACGCTACCCCCGGGCACGATACGCGCCTCGCGTTTGTTCCCATTTAAATGCCACCGATAGGTCGCTAGCCGCCTCTAACGCGTCCCGTTCCCTTTCGAAATTTCCAATTTAATTTGCGGTCCTACCGCCGCGCGCGTCATTATCGTCCGCTCGAGCCGAGTTTCACTCTGTACTCTTTGATCCGCGCGCTCACGATCGCGCATTTTGCGAGACCGATCGCTGCGCTTCTGATCGTAAGCGAAAGAATGATTTACACGATTGCTATTGGCTTTCTCCTAATTTGCGAGGTCGACGACGCGAGACTGTACGCGACGATGGAAAGATAATTAACCTTCGCTCGCGAACTAAAAGTTTACGGTCGCGGAATTAGTTCAGCCGCGAGAACTAGAAACGAATGTTTGATAGGAATAGATAGCTTGCCACTAGAGCGATGAGACATAGATAGATGTATTGATACATCGATAAGCAGGGACGATAAAAGTTGCAAGGCAGAGTCACTCGGGTACGTAACTCTGATCGCGCTCGCGTAGCGTTTTAAAGCATTAACGGACAAGCACAATTTTTAATTCACGAATGTCAATTTTTAATTCGCTGGGATCGTCCGCGTTTATTGAATTTGTCAGATTTCGCGGTACTTGAAAAATTCAAGCGCCACGCGGAGAATGAAAAATAACGTCGCTCATTTCCCCGGCTAATGGAATAAATTATGCAATTTATCGCGCGGTAAATCAATCCATTTCGCGAGCGCACTCGAAAATAGAATAACACCGCGCGGAACTTTCGAAAATCTTCAAAGGCTGATCAAAGTTTGCCGACTTGGAGGCAGGAAATTATCAGCCGGTAATTTTCCGCCACGCTAATGAAATTCGCATCAATTATACTGAAAGGGGTGGTCTTCTAACCTATACGCGACGATGTTTCGCGTACTCTGCAAAGCTCAAAGTTCGAAGGTCACCGAGTGCCATTAAAAATGCTGATAACCCGCGCGGTTGCTTTTAAATTCCGCCTTAAGTGGTTCACGCGAGTTACGACTTATCGCACGGCGACTGGTACGATTAGCGATGGGCTCAGACCGACGGAATTGCGCCCAAGTTACGTCGTAACTTTCTAACAAGTTCGCCACAGGCTTGAATCGTTTCGACGGCTAAGACGTAGAACGGGTCTGGAAGCGATTCAGTCGATCGCGAGTCCACCGTCTTGTACGATCATAAATCGTAATTGTACGAGTTCTTTATGCTGCTCGCGGATGTTAAACAGAAGCGTTTCCTTCGGCAGGCAGGCGATCATTTTAATCGTTCTTTTCTCCAGGCTTTTTAATATTATCGCGTCGTCGCGTGAGTTTCTTACGTGACCGAATGGCCGCGCTAAAGAAGCTTCTACGAACTTGTCCACTCGACGGTCACCAGGCTGACGTTTCTTGTAACTCGACTGTTAAGAGCTCGCTTCTAAACAAATTTGCTTTGCGCGGACGGTGATCAATTTTGTTGTCCTCGAGGTGAAACACTTGGTTCTCGTTGGAATGTGTACGGTGCGCATATGCATACATATATATATATATATATTGTATCGAGGTCAAGTGCCGTAGTATCACCAGCCTGAGGCATTTGCGTGAAATTTAAATGCGTGGAGAGGTCGTCCACGATGCGGCGCGAGGGTGAAACGAGCCATCGTCGAGATATCAACGATTTTCATTCTCGCGAAAAATAACGGATCGTTCGCTCATTTTATTCCGTTAAAAAAGTTTCAAGTACGCTGTACAGAGTTTGGAATGGAAATTCGCTACGTTCGTACGGGTTGGAAACGGTGTTTAAAACATCATATATCTCACTAAGCAATGTCACTTGAGCAGATAATCATCGAATTATTACGAGGCATGTATATTAAACCTACTCGTGAATTGCCCGGAAGCGCGACCTCCCAATCGCAATATGCGCTACGTATTATACATATGCAAGAGGCGATTGCAACCTTTCAAAGAAATCGCAAAGATCATCGTACCCGAGCGCGTTTCATTTCCTAGCTTCAATTTTTACGTACACGATCCGAATAGCAACGTTACTGTTCGCCATTTCGGTTCAAAATATCGATTGAATAAAATACGCTGAGAGAGAGAGAGAGAAAGAGACAGAGAAGGACAACGGCATTGCACAAACAAACGTGAATATCGATAGAAAATGCGGGAAAAAATATTCGCGACGCAGTTATACCGGGAGTTTAATTAAGAAAGGGTCGTTCGTCAACCTCCAGCGTACGACGTCGAACGGAGCGGTCATCCCGTGGGCGTGGTGGGGAGGCAAGAAACATCGAAAGAGCGCGCGATTGCCGATAAACAGAAAACCGGGACACGATCGAGTGGGTCGCGGGAACAACAATAAAAACAGACAACGCGTCGCAGTGTCGCGAAAGAAAAGGAGGTACGCGTGAAAGTAAAAACACTCACCCAATTGGTACATTTACGATCCTCGAACGTACGTCGTCGATCGGCTCTTCTCGGTCATCGTACAAGCGCACGGCACTAATTAAGACTCTTAAATCACCATCGTGACGATCATCTCTGGGTGTCGAGGTCGTCCTGCTGGCGACGCGCGTCGTCCGTCGGTCGATCGGTCGTGTTCTGCGATCGCCTCTGGGATCCGTCAGATATCCAAGGACAGCCGTATCCTGCCGCTCGATGGCACACAACACACGCACGATGTCGCACGGCAATGTCCCGCACTATCGTCTCGTCCTCTCGCTGGTGCGACTCGCTCGCGTCGGAGGAACGGTACCCTGGCGAGCGATCGCGAGGGGCTATGCGGACGTCCGCGAAAAGGGTCGTCGAACCCGCGTCGATACGCAGGGGTTGGTTGCACAGTTCGTGGCCGAGGCGAGAGGCGTAGCCGGGTGTTCGTGTCTATCGTGCGGTACGTTCGTCTGGAAACGGTGGGGTCACTGCGCGAGCGACAATCAGTTAAAGGGACACAGATCCTCACGATTACGTGGGAACGCGGTGGCTCGCGTTCGGGAGCTGGCAATGCACTGACTGGCTTCCCGGTTCGACCCGAGTTCGCGGCGGTTACACTTCTGTGTCGCGCATGCGTGCGACACCGCGGGGACATTGCGCCGTCGTCGTCATCGGCCGTCACACTGACATCGTCGTCGTCGTCGTCGTCGTCGTCGTCGACGTCGACGACGACGTCCCCGTCCTGGCTCGTGCTCCTCGCCGGCATTGTTACCCCTTCGTCCCTGTTTACCCTCCGCCACCGTCCGCGCACCGCGTGCACCTATACGCCAGGCGGCGGTACACGCGAACCTACTTTCGCGTTTCATCCCCTAAATCGGCACTTGGTGCCCCCGAGGACGCTCGCAGCGGCGCTACCGAGAAAGGCTGGGGAGGAAGAAGAGGTGTCGGCTTCTCGCGTCGAATACCCTCTTCTCCGGGTCGGTTCGAGGACGTAACGCGAGGACTGCCGCCGGCTAGTAGATTAGGTACGCTCGTAACGGGGCGCTTACGGTGCGGGCTACTCCAGAGCGGCACGCGCGTCGCCAGGGAACGCGGGACGTGAAATTAAGTTCGATTAGGTTTTATTTCATTAGACGACTGCGCGACACAGTGGGCGTGCGTTCGAGTTGGTCTCGTTCGAACGGAATACTTTATTCGCGCGGAATTATTGGAAATCTCTGTTGTCGTTACGAACGTTATCGAATTATTTCGTGGATTCACGGTCAGACGTTCGGTATCTCGCTCCATTAGAGTCATAATGCACGGTATGCGATCCCAGCGGAGATAAAACCGAAGAGAAACATAGACGAATGATCCCCGCGGTGAAAATAAACTATCAGATTGACGGACAAACGGAATTACTTCCAGACGCGGCAACAGCATCGATGGTTACTGGTGGAATGTCGTACTCGTGCGAGAAAATGGCAATTGTTATCGGAAAATAGCAACGAAGATGCATGTTTATAAAAATCTCGCGTTCGCCCTGAATCGCGTCGCGCAATTAGCAAATTAAACCGAACGCTGCGACCGCGAGGGCGCGCGGAGGCACGCTAAACAGAAACCATTACACGGTCCCATTGTCGGGCACCGTACAATGAACGTGGCACAACCAATTGACTCCTTTGGGCTGTAACGAGCGGCCGCGGCGAGTTAAGTCCCGATTCGACGGCCGTTCGAGGCGCGTTCGAGGCGCGTTCGAGGCGCGTTCGAGGGAAATTTACGGAACGTCCGATCGGGAAAAGTATATTTAGCGGGTTCCAATTAAGTGCGAGCCGGCGAAGGTTAAGCAGGCGTGAACGGGGAGGACTCTCGGCTGTTGGTTCCTCTCCATCTACCGGGGGAATCGAGCCAGCCGAGGGCATCCTCCGCTGTAATCCTTAATTGGTTCGCGTGATTCATTCGGTCCATTCATCGTTGCTAAACTGTTCTCCGAAGGAGGAGTCGTCCTCGCCCCGAGCGACAGAACGGAGCACGCCACCCGTTCGCCGCCGTTCGCCAGTCGTTCGCCAACCGTTCGCCCGCCTTTCCCTTTTCCCTACCGCGCTGTTCGTTCTTATCGCGTTCCCTCTATCTCTCGCCCTGGGTCCCGCTCGAATACGCGAGAGGTGCTCGCTATCGCGTGGAGCGCCGGAACGAGCTACCGGTAGCCTGTCTGTCTGTAGTTATAACGTGCGATCAGATAAACAAACGCGGCTTTAACTCCAGCTGACATAATCGGTCGTGTTCAGGTGAGGGGGACGCGCGAGTCGTCGGGTCCGAGGGAAGAAGAAGCAGCCAGGAGACGGAAGATACGGAAGGGAAGATCGACGACTGGGCGGAGGAGGAATTCGAGGGTACGCGTCGAAGGTGAGAGGGAACGGACGCATGGACGGAGAGGTCGCGGCGTGTCTACGAGGAAGGCTTTCGTGGGGTCATTTCGTGCAATGATGGCTCGAGAACGATGATTGCCTGGATCAGGGGAGGTGCACGGTGAAAGGACGCGGCCAATTTGGGACGATCAGATATTGCCTACGTTCGTTGTTCTTTGAACGGACCTTGAACGACAAGGGAGGTAAAGAAATGGAGGAATCTTGGGAGGGGTGGACAGATGTCTATCGTGATTATTCACGTTTTAGATTTTCGTGCTGTTCGATGTGCAAGGGAGAGTATTTCTGAAATCCTGTAACCCTTTCGCGAAGAATGGACGACGTGTCGATCTCGAGAGTCGATTTATTTAACGGCGGATAAATTATTCGAGCGCGTTCGCGCTATTTAGAAAGAGTTTACGGCTGCTTCCGCTGGAAACTCTCACCCGCTTATATACAAAATGTTGTTCCAATATTGATTCTTGTCGTTCGTGATATTTCATTCGAAGGTGAATGTAAATTGTTTTATTACGCGGGAACAAGAATATTTATAAACCGTGCCGCTGACACTCAATACCATTGTACAGCATAAGTAACGAGAGAGCTTCGGAAACATTTTATCGGAGATTGCTGCAGGTAACTTCATTTTAAAAGTGTTCCATCGCTTCGAGTTACAGGAAGAGCATTTTTTTTTTCTCTCGCTCCCCCGGCCTTTCCACCCCGTACAAAAGGAAACGATGTTTCGTGCGCTCGAATGCTACGATATTACGCTTTAATTCCTACACCTCTGTAATCGATATCGCGTTTGCCCATGCATTCTCGATCCCTCGAATATAGGACAGACTCTGGCAAGTTCGTAACAATTTTAGAATCCTTCTTATAAAAGATTCGCTTATTTTGGAAACGAATCCAGAATGCAACCAGCGTTTTGACTCCTTCGCGATGACTCTGGTGTGCGACGTTCCTTCCTAGCCTGTCGCATGTGCGCGTATTTTTACCAGCCGATTATTTATTATTCCAGACTGTAATTATTATTTACAGTCTGAACAGTTAGTTCATCTAAAATAGCCGTAGGAATTGAAAAGTTTAATTTATTTATAAGTGAAGAAAATACACCTTTCGTTGCTGTTCTTAAACTAAACTCGCGATCTACACACATTTATCGAACATTCTCGATTATTGCATTCCTCATGCATAAAATTCGAGAACATTCACAATCACTCGACAACATTCGCAATCGCACCTCCACAATTAAATAAACGTTCGCACCTCGTCCGCTTTAAACAATAGAAAGTTCTGGGATAGTCGCTAACCAATCAAAAATCCACAGAGTCGCGCGTTATCCTGATATTCCGTGCACTTTTCGAAAAGTATCACGTGGCTACTATCCAAGGATCGCTCACGCCTCGTCGAACGCAGCGACGATAAAACCTGGCTTTGTCTCCTCATCAAAATACACTTCTGATCCCCGATTGAATGTACAAAGAAATTTCCATCGCGCTGCCCCCGCCCATCGAGCGGATCCGCGGCACCCTCTTCCGCGCGCGAACAAGAAACGAATCCGAGGAGGCGACAGTAGGCGAGCAGAAACGTTTCCATCGCGGTAGTCGAACGGCAGAAGACGAAGACGAGGAGGGGAGTACGGGCTTCCGGGTGTGCGCACCTAACCGGAAATGCTCGACGAGAAAGATCTAAGATTCCGCGAGGGGGGGGGGGGCTCGCGGAAGGGTGAATAATAACGTTTGAAATTCGAGACGCGGAATAAAATGACGTCGCGGACGAGAGGCGCTCGTATCGAGGCGGGGGTGGGCGCTCTGTGGATGGGGAAGGAAGCTGGGCGTGGGCGGGGGTGCAGAGGGCAAAGAAGACAAGGGATGGGACGCGGGAGGCACGAGTCGGAGGATATATCCGCGTGTGTAGCCGGGGCGAAGCGGAGGGATGCGAGAAAGGGCGTCAGGAAGGAAGGGCTTCTAGGCTTCGTTCAATAAAACGGAATATCTAATAAGGAACAAATGCAGCGAAGGAAAGAATGGAGGAATAGAGGGCGGGGTCTCTGGCGTAGTTCGTTTGCCAGAGAGAAAGAGAGGAGAGCGGAGGAGGCTTTGAGGCTCCTATCCACGCTCTATTTCTCTCCTTCTGTCGTGCTCGAACGCCGAGTCATGTCGTAGAGGAGAGGATGATCCTCGTAAGAATCGTAGGTGTGCCGATATTTATATGATTGTTCCGTATGAAAGGGAAAGGGAGCGCGGCGATATTAAATCTCGAATTCGTTGCGTGGAAAAAGCGATCCTTCGCCGTTCGTGCGAGCAGAGATCGACCGATCGAATTTCAGGGTGGCCCGTGAAAAATATTCTGAAAAACGCGGAAATATTCGAGCCGCTCGAAAAATATTGCCAGCGCGTATCGCGTAATCGCAATGAAATAATTCCGTCTCCGATGAATATTTCAATTCTCCGTCCTATCGTTTCCAAGCAGTGCCCTACTTGCCCGTCCATTCTACCCGACCAGACGTCGAAGCAGAGGCACAAAAGGTAGCGCGCGCCTCATCATTTCACGGGATACGCATGGAAAGATCCAGCGGGGCACTTCGATTTCGATTTACATATGCATCTCTAAGTGCCATTATCGTTCTTTTGTATCGTGCACGGATTTAAATAAAGCAATCTACGAATATGTAAATATGAAAGCGTTCCTAGAACGGTGACAACTTCCACCCATGCATTTCCATACATGCACATTCATTCGACATCGATCTTGCCCCGAGCAGAAAACTCCCCGAAGTTCCCTTATCTCGTCTACGCTCCGGTTAAGAAAAAAAAAGAGAGAGAAAGAGAGAGATTGAATTATTCAATAAGAGTCGAAGAGGAGGAAGAAGAAGAAAAAGAAGGAGCCTTCGTCGAAGGTACAATGAATAGCGGAGCAGGTTCATCGAGGAGATCAAACGACGTCGAGAAAATGTTACGAACGATTAGCGTCGCACCGGAAATGGTCGAAGAAGGGGGGAGGAAACGCTGCGGGGCGAAACCACGTAACACCCCCTGCAACGTAATACACGAGCCATTGACGCGAACCGCGAGGGAAAGTTGTCGAATATTTAAGTTGTCTCGGATGATCCTGAAAGAAACGAGAAAGGGAATTCGCGCGTATAGGGCGCGACATCTTTCTCTCGCAATCAGTTGACGGGGGCCGACGTTATCGCGCGGAGAGGAGATGGTTTGGGGGTGTTGGAAAGCGTACGGAATAAAAGTTCTACTTGGAGGCGCGTGTAGGAGATGGATGGGCACGGTTTGAGGGACGCGCAAAGGGTACACGACATCGTTTGTACCTACGTTCTGCTTTCGGTCGTGTCCCGCTTCTGCGCGTGTGTACGTCTCGTCGTATTCGAGGGATGTGTTTGGACGGAGCTTTCGAACGGAAGCTTGGAAGCCACGAAACGGTCAGCCTCGCCTTCCGCTGTTTGAGAAGCGAATGGATGCTTTCTGGGAACGTTCAGGCTCGCGTCGAAATATCGCAAGCGACAGTTTCTATCCATAATTGCTAATTACAAAGAAGAGAAACCGGCGCGTCCACGGTGGGTCCCTGATTTACGCGGTAACAATGTGCTTACGGTGTACCGTAAGTAATGCACCTTAATGGCGACCGACTGTGTGTATAATTGAATTATTCACTTGAACCCTCGGGCAAAGTTTTGCGGCATCGCGAGATTTATAGGTAAATTAAAGGGTAAAATAAAGGAGCTCGTTTCTTGCCGCTGCCCAAATTACGTTGGCACAGGAAACGTTCCTCCTCGGGGTAAACTGGCCCCGCTTCCTGGTGTCCCGAGTCGTTTCCTCTCGTAGCACCACGTGACAAAACAACAGCCGCGACGTTCATTAATTTAATGTCAGGGGATTACCTCGAATAAACAGATAAAACTTTCGAAAGACCCTGCTCTCTTCCCTTAATGACGCGCGAGTTCGGAAATTTGCCCTGAACATCCACTCGACGTAATACTCGCGCACCTACGAACTTTCATTCGCGCTTTTCACGTCGAATACGATTAGCCAACGGAACGAGGTTTTCGTTACGCGATCGTTACTCGTGGACGCGCGTATGCGATTGTACGCGACGGGTATCCACGAGGAACAGTGAAACAGGCGAAATAGCGGGCAAAGAGCGTTCACCACCGGGCGCGAATAATACAGCAATTTCTGCGCGTTCGGCTAACCGGTGATCGAAGACGAAGAACATCTCCTGGAGGGCGGTTTCAATCCTTTGAGGTCTTTTGATTCCTATCTCGTAGCTACGCCTCGGTTCTCCGCTTATATCGCGACGGGGGCCAATGGCCTGGAATAAAACCAGGACAATCGGGGAAAGAAAGTAGAAGGGGTTGTGGTGGCTGCGGGGCGGAAGAGAACGCGCGACCGCCTCGCGAGAGAGCAGAGGATAACAGCTGTCGCGGTGGGGCCCGGAGGGTGGCACGACGAGGGCTGCGGGGGGATTTCCTCGAGCTCTCGACAAGTTTTCTGCAATCGGTTCGTTTGATGCGGATTCGCCGTCCGTCCCCGCCTGGCTGCGACCGAATCGAAGGCCCCACGCGAACTTGCGATACTTCACGGGCGGAGGAAACCCGGGCAGAGGAGAGGCGCAACCGCGGCCTAAACGAGAACTACCAGCCGGAAAAGAGACGGAGGAAAGAACGATGAAAACGACTCCTCTCTCGTCTTAAGTCAGTACGCTGCCAGGGAGGAAAGGAACCGTGTGGAAAGTTGGCCCAGGACTTGAATGTTTACCGCGAGTTGGTTCGAATCGAAAGTCTCCGTCCCCGCCACGCCGCGGCCGAGGCATCCTCCTCGTTTGTTAACTCGCTAAGAAATTGCCCCTGGAATTACGTAAAGAAACGCTAATTAAAAACTGGAAACTACCCAACGGATCCGGCGTCTGTCGCTTTCCGGATCCCAGGGCCGATTATCGATTGCCCGCTCGCTCTATGCAGACTGACCTCGAACGCGACCAACCTCTTTCGACTCATTCTACTCTATACTCTCACTCTCGTCTTCTGTCGCTTCGAAATTATTTTAGGGGTACGTCGCGTAACATACGTACGCATGTTTGCGGCCCACCGTTCGAAATGATTCGACGTTCTTACGTCGCAACGATCGCTTCTATCCCCAAAGACAAACGAAAGAACAGTCGACTGGGCACGGCATTCTATTTCGCCCTTTGCCGTATGAACGGTTTCGCGGTTCCGCAGCCGGCGTCGTCGCAAATATTTACCCGCCTCGAAGACGAAAGACACGCGGCCCTGCGGAACGATCGGAAGATAGCTGGCGTGCATGTGCGACGAGCGGAAAAGAGGAAAGAGGCCGGAGTTACTTCGTCAGAATACCAAATACCCATTTCGACTCGCCTGACCACCCTCGAATCAGACCGCGACTCGCAAAGGACTTTTGAAACTACCCCAAACGGGGCTCGCCCCCCACCTTCCATCGAACATTTCCAGCCATCTCCCCCATTTTTTCCCTCGCCCTCGCGATTGCGCATTCGACCGTGCGAACGACAAACAGGTACACACGTATACTCCTCCATTTCCAATAGCCTTTCGCGTTCCGCTGACAGAACTAGCCGAATTCCAATAACATCTCACCGGGTCTTGGACGCGGGCCTAACTCGTGACGCTAATAAAAATACGTCGAACACAGTACGAGGAATAATTACCGCACACGCGTGTCTCGATGGTCGCGAAAGGGTTGAGAGCGTTGCGCAGAGGCGAACTCGAAAGTGAGCAGCGCGCAAGCTTATGAAAAAAGAAGGCTCGCGAGGGAAAATCGAACGTGGGACGTGGCTGAAATTTCTTGCAAACTTACGAACGACTCTGGGTCGTGTAAAACGAAGTGGAGAAGAGAAAAAGCGTCGTCGAGTTGTGCTATAGCCGCGAAAGGGTTGAGAGCGTTGCGCAGAGGCGAACTCGAAAATGAGCAACGAGTGAGCCTTATGAAAAAAGAAGGCTCGCGAGGGAAAATCGAACGTGGGACGTGGCTGAAATTTCTTGCAAACCCACGAACGACTCTGGGTCGTGTAAAACGAAGTGGGGAAGAGAAAAAGCGTCGTCGAGTTGTGCTATAGCCGCGAAAGGGTTGAGAGCGTTGCGCAGAGACGAACTCGAAAGTGAGCAGCGCGCAACCTTATAAAAAAAGAAGGCTCGCGAGGGAAAATCGAACGTGGGACGTGGCTGAAATTTCTTGCAAACCTACGAACGACTCTGGGTCGTGTAAAACGAAGTGAAGAAGAGAAAAAGCGTCGTCGAGTTGTGCTATAGCCGCGAAAGGGTTGAGAGCGTTGCGCAGAGGCGAACTCGAAAGTGAGCAGCGCGCAAGCTTATGAAAAAAGAAGGCTCGCGAGGGAAAATCGAATGTGGGACGTGGCTGAAATTTTTTGCAAACCCACAAACGACTCTGGGTCGTGTAAAACGAAGTGAAGAAGAGAAAAAGCGTCGTCGAGTTGTGCTATAACCGCACAGCCTGAGCGTGCATCCCCGAGGGACTCGTGGAAAAATAATGCGGCACGAATGAGTCTGGATCATGATAAGATTATGAAACACTGATTCCATTAATGGTGCAACGTCGGTAACGCGTTAAACACTTTCATCGACGTGCAGGAAGAACGTTCGATCGTGAAAGTGGCGCTGCAATGGCGGTCATCGTGCTTCGAGTAAAGACCTCAACCCTTTTACTTTATGGAACCCGTTCAACTCGTTCCGCGGCGATTAATTTAGCACGTAAGCACGCTCGCTGCTTGTAAAAAGATTCGCCACCGTTTTTATCGTCTCCTCCCGTAGCAGCGTGTACGCGTTGTTAAACAGAACAGCGAGAAGTCCGACGGTGCGGAAAGTTTCGGTGCGATCGGTGTTTCCGAAAGTGTCGAGCGATAAAATCGGGTCTGAGGAATGGCGGGCGCGTTAAGTGGACTAATCGGGAACTTCTTGACAGGCGGTTCTGGATCTATCGGTGTGCGGAAAGGATCGAGCTATCGGTAAACTTGAGCGCTGGATATCGCGGCGGAGGGTGGCCACGGAGTAGCTTATTCTCGTCGCAGGGGTTTATTCGTACACACGAGCACGCGGAACGGTAGTTAGCGCGGTTTATTCTAAAGGTGGTCGAGGGTGGACGGGGATGCGTCTTGCGTGAGTTAGGGTTGACCGAGCTGAATAATGCATCGAGCTACCTCTGACCTGTTCTCTCCCCGTGTTCTCGCTGGCTACGCACGTATGAACCGCGCGCACACGCGCGCACACGCGCGCGCGCGCCTCCGCTGCCACCAGTGTGCGCTCTTGTCTCTGTTTGCTCGCCAATTTCGTATACGCGCTCGAAACGAGCCACCCTCCTGCCTCTGTGTGCTCCACCTTTACGCAGCCCACGGTGCACCGTACTTTACGACTTCGTTAAGTCGATGAAAAACATCGATGATTTTCCTCTGCGAGTTTCCGCTTCGTTTGTTCCCGTGTTTACTGCAGCCTACGATTTCAATATCTGGTCTTTCTCGTTACTTTATTAGTCGGTGAGGTTGGAGAAGCGATGCTGGCTCGATTGTTAAACGAGGAAGCGTAATTATAACCCGTTCGTACGTCGTTTGGTGACGCGTTCAATTTTTCAGGTTCAGCGGTTTGGATTCGAGCCGGCCAACAATGGTGTCCATATTTGATGAAGCTGATCTGCCAATAGTATGGCATTTTTAATGGCTATGTAAGTAATCGATTAGTTATCTTCCGTGGGATTGACGGTGAATTAATATTGGATGACTGTCGATTCGGTGGAACGCTTCCACGAAGCGATTGGTATTTGTGTATCATTTGTAAAGATAATATCATGGATAATTTGTGTCTATTTCTGCTCGATATTCAAAAATGCATAACACAGTACTCGTTGTATATTTCATTCGCTTTAGAATGTATGCTAGAATATTCGGGATACGTGAAAAAGTGATTAGAACGTCGGATTCCGTACGGACTGTGGCTTGAATCAATTATACGAGTTCGATAATTGATTGGAAAAGTCAGAACGCTATCAAAACGAAGGATAAAATGGACTCACCGTTCGTATACGCGCTTACACGAGTGTACTCACCTGAAACAGATAAAAGAGAGAAGAATGTCAGTTCGTGCAACGCAATGGCGTTTAGTTTCGCACGCTCGTCCATCGAACGCGACGAAATCCCTGGCGAGGGCCAGGGATGTTCCATTTTTAATTACGAACTAAAAACACAGCCTAGCAATAACGAAAGGCGGAGGAAAGGCGTTCGCTCGAGCGAGAGGAAAAGGCGAGGAGAAGGAAGTTTACGTTTCCACCGTGCACTCGGGACAGTGCTCCCGATTCCTTTGTCTAGGCATTCTCGTTTCTCATTCCTACAGGTTTCATCTGGATTATGGCGACGTACGAGACGTCAGGCACTCTCATTTTCGTTCCTCGCCAGTTCGAATTTGTCGAACGGTTATGAAGCGTCGTCTGAAAGGCAATTTTGCCGCCCTCCTCTTCCACCCCTGGCGTTTTACACTTTTTTATTCCCATCTCCTCGGCGAAATAAGACGGCAGCAAAATATATAGACAATATCGCAGATTGTTCGCGGAATCTCTCGCCAGCCCTTCCCCTTAAGACGCCTCGGGAGTAATAACAATGGCTACCGTTGCAGCAGAAAATCGTCACTCGTTCTACGTCCCCGTACATATTCGCGAAATTGTAATATTTACATCTGGTAACTGGATTTTCCGTAATTCACCAAACGAGCGTATTTTTAATCACCCCTCTCGTTAAGGCCGCGTATCGTCCCGCCGGTTTTTAAAAAGGCACGACGCTCGCATCGGGTTCTCGTATCCTTTCGGCCGTGTTCAATTAGTTAAAACGCGTTTCGTACATTTCCGAGCGCGGGGTAATTCGACGGCTCCACGGAATACGGGAGATTGCCTTAACTACTCTCGTTACTTTGCACTCGCGGCTCACGCTGGAAACACGTCCAGTCGAGATTAGAGCAACTGCGGTTCAATTACTATGAGCAAGAGCTTATCTTCGCCGGGGAGTTTGTCTCTCGTAGGCGGCTTAACGGAAGCTTGACAAGCAACTCCTATCAACGTTGTATCTTGTTGTACCCTGGCCTCTGCACTGAAATTGTCGTAGGCGTTTCTGAATTTTCGCAACACCTTTCGCCTTACCCCCGAGGGCCTTCCGGTGGCGCGCTTCATGGAATTATATCCACGTTTTAACCTCTCGTTCCGCGACAGCGGCGGGAATTTGTAAGGTGCTTAGAAGATCGGGAGGGAAGCTCGGATTGGTCGGGTGGAACTCGGTTATTACGAGTCCCCCGTCCAATTTCGTTTCGATCCAATGCGATTTCGGTTCCGTCGTTCGAGAGGATGTCCCTGATCAAAGGGAAGACTGTCGCGGAAGTTCGAAAGAGCGTCAATTTTTCCGCGAGTTAAACGACCCCTCTCCGTCTAAACTGGCACGTAATCGGGTTGCGAAAATTCGGAAAGCAGGTTTCCAATCTTAAACGTTATAAATTATCCCAACGATGTTTCAGTGAAGTTCCCGCCACAACGGAAAGCAACTTCGAAGGAAAAAGTTGGGGACGATCGATCGCAGGGAAGCGGAGGCTGAATAATAACGAATCAAGGAGGGTGGCGACGAAGTATTTACGTTCCGATGACCGATTCATCCTCCGCTCGTCCATTATGCAGATTCGCGGGGGTGCACGGAGCGCGAAACCGCATCAGCGAAATGAATTTTGCCGAATGTAAAATAATCGTGGCAAATTGGGCTGCGGCGTTACGATGGATCGTGGCTCGAGGAGCCACTTTCTGGCAGACGGGGACGAGCCTCGATGGCCACCCTTCCGCGAGAGGGGAAGAGGAAAAGGGTCCTCCACCTCCCCGTGGCGTTCGCTGCCAAGAAAATCCTGTTATTAATAGACGTAAGCAGCGATAATTGCCACGAGGGTATCTCGTTTATGTTATACGAGGTTATGCAATGCTCGCTGCCCGTGGAACTATGTTTCGCGTTAATTATCGGTAACGATCGTAATTTCTCATTGAAAACAGGAAACGAACCCCCTTGTCGGTCGTTCCTGCGTGTCGTTTTACTCGGTTTACACCGTTTCCTCGGAGAACTCGAAACGACGTAATATACCTCCCTCGACGCTATTTTTTCCCCCTCCCTCCCTCATTTTTACTGCCAATTTAGCGATATCATTTTTCGCGGAAAGGAAGCTGAATTAAAGTTTAATCAAAGTTTAATTTGGTTAAAGTTTTTCGAGGCACGAAAAGTGCGCGGAAATACATAAGGAGATTTCGAAACGCGTCCTCGCGGATTAACCGTACAAAAGCTTGACGATCACGCGAGAGAGTTAATTATTTAATTACCGATCTCTCCCTGGCTGTGTAGATTTCATAAATCCCATAGAAATCCGAGATGAAAGCCATCGGAAAACCGTCGCTTACTCTTTTATAATCCTTCGACCGACGCGCGATAATAACGGGTGGCTACGGACGAATTCGATGAGCCGCGCATTAGCCGCCATCGATACGCTCGCGCCCCTCGACTCGCAGAACTTCGAAATTCGTCCCAAGGAAAAGGATTATATTTTTTAAACAAACGTAGCTCGTCGCCTCTCGATGCTCGCTAAAATTTCGTCCTTTTTTCCCTCGCAATTATGCGAATGGAACGCAGGAGTGGCGGCGCATTAGCCGCCATCGATACGCTCGCGCTCCTCGACTCGCAGAAACCGAACGATCGCGCGAAACTCGTCCCAAGGAAAGGGATTATATTTTTTAAACAAACGTAGCTCGTCGCCTCTCGAAGCTCGCTAAAATTTCGTCCTTTTTTCCCTCGCAATTATGCGAATGGAACGCAGGAGTGTACACACGCGAAGGCGGCGCGTTCCGAGCGGATATATGAATCCTCCGTACTTTGCTACAACCCCACCGCCCGTGCATGTGTACATAAACTCAGCCGCGGCTCGGGCTCAGCCGTGTATATTTTAGCGTCTGTGAATAATCAGCAATCAGCAGTAGCTGCGGCAATGGCGGCGGTAACAAATTGCACGTGTACACACACAAACTAGGCATGCAAATTCGAGAACCGACGGCTCGACTTTGCCCGAACGCCAGCCTACGAGCGGACGTCCCTTTCGGGCTAACGAGTCATGAAACCGCCGCAGAGAATCGACGTATTGCACCTCGGGGACCAGGGCAGGAGATATTCCATGGATGGAACAGGAACGCGCCCTTCCACGCGTCAAGGCGGACGAATTTTCGTTGTTTCATCCACGACGGTCCGGTCAAATTTCTTTTTTCTCGCCCCGCGCGCGCAGTTTTATTTGCAATTTTCCGGCGAAACGAACAGAAGCGTGGGTTCGATAGGTTTCTTTTTTTCCGATATCTGTAGTCTCGTTGACCATTCGCGTCAGTTATTAGCGAGGCGGAAAGAAGAGGGACGATTTGTGCCGTTTCTTGAGCGAGTTTCAACGATCGCGCGCCTCGTTTGTAGCGAGTATGCGGATCACTCTGTTAAACGAACACACGTGCCCGTCATAAATCATAGAGCAGCACGGTTTTTCTTTCGCCCAGCTCGATTGTGAATAAACGTCGGCCATCAACGGCGCGCAACGTCCCAGCCCTTTTCTCGAGGGTCTGGCTGCGATCGTTTCTCATGGCCCAGGTAGGTAATTGACAGGCTCCTACTCCCCTTCCAGCCACGAGAATAATTGGTGATGCTATCGAGATGTCTCGTATACGAATCGTGGGCTCGCTGGACGAAACGCGTTCTTCCAGCTTGAGGAATGGTCCCGGATCCGTTTGCCTCGTAGGCGTCGATCGGTTCTGCTTCGATCTGATTTCGAGGACACGGACGAACGCCACAGCCTGTGTCTCGTAGCTCGCATCCGCTAGTTCGGGCCTACGAGTTTACGGTACGCGTTTCCCTTTTCGCTCACGATTACACCAAGGATGCCCACGAAGAGTCGAGGACCCTCGAGGAAACCACGCGTGACGAATACGAAAGAATTATCGATACGTTCCACGGCTACACGAAGGAGATCGTAGCCTCTGAGCAACCAAGACGCGAGAGAGTTGTAACGACGTTCGAAAACCATTCGTGGAGGCACGTGGGTCCCGTCGTAACCTTTACGGTTAGAACGTCCCCCTTTAGTATACGTACTCTAACTGAATCGTCAGATGGTAATCTGCGTGGATTACTCGAACTTCGAGAACGTATATTCGATCGTGGCTGGGAAGGCTGTTATCGATGCAGGGGGATCCGAGTGATCAGATAGCCGGAGTTATCGTTGGCGGAGGTATTGCTCCAAGATTGTTTCTCGGCATACTAGGAATAACTTTCGTGGCGCAGCGGTGATCTCCGCCGGATAGTTCGGTCTGCGAGCGTTTTTGGAGGCACTTTTACAGCCACGCGGAAATCGAGGGAATCGGACTGCTGGCGCAGGTGCGCGAACCGATTGTGACAGCCTGGTCGCGGAGTATCGGTACCGTCGAAGCGATGGCCGCGTCGGAAGATTGCCTCTCGCGTGTTATTTTAACTGTTCGCACTTTCGCAACGGTATTCGCAGCGGTAGAAAACGCTCGCGAGCAAATAAAACAAGCCGAGGGAGGGGAAAAGGAAATAACTTGGAACGCAAGACGCGGCCGCGGCGCGTAACGAGTCGTTCGCGCTTCTGGCATCGGTAAACGTAGGAGCAGGTAATAAGTGGAATTTTCTCCGAGATGAGACGAGGCGGGGTAAACTCTCCAACTTCGCCCCGAACTCCTCTCCGCTTATTCGACGAACGCTGCGATAACCAGATACCGGTGTTATACGTTCCGTCCTGAATTTTGGCAGCCGCGAAAGTCGCGAGTCCGCCTCTAGCCGAAAACTGATTCCGATTCGGTGAAATCCCATTCGCAAAGCCGTACAAGAGGCAACTTAATTCCGGGGCACGGTAGACTCGTGCCAAGTCCATCATTCCGCGATTATCCACGTCGGGGAAATGTTATCTCGGTTATTTCGAAGACGACAGTCACCGGGTTCCCCCTTTCTTCTCCCGTCCTCGAAGTCACCGCGCGCAAAAAGGTTGCGAAGTCTGAGGTGGAAAGGCGGCGTGTTATATCCCCGGTTCGAGAGGAGTAGTCGGCCTTCTTCAACGTCTCGTCTCCTATCGCGCGTCTCTCTCCCCCTTGGCCGCTCTTTCCACGGATATAGGCGCAGCTGTAGATGTTCTCAGGACGCGGAAGACGCGCGGAAGAGGAGGCGACACGAGGGGACAACGAAATTGAAATGGCGAAAGCGGATCACAGAATAGGTTGGCTTAACAGGGGTGGCGCTGGAGCAGGTCGCCGGACGAGGGGGCTAATCCGTGCAGCTACAGCACTGCGCGGCGGATCGTGTACACGCGCGCCTCTTCTAGCTGAAAATTAATTTTAAATTTTAACACCGCCCGGCTGCTGATCAATATTGTCTATGAAAACGCCGGCCAGAGCGGGAACGTCTGAGCCTGCAGTTAACTCGGGGATTAGGCGCGACGCGTGCGGCGCTGGATTAATCGCGGAAAAATTTGTTGGCTCGCCTCTCCGTAAATAAATAACCGTGGCTGATCGCTCGCGGCAGAAATCGCGTCGTTTGCTTATCGAGCGCACGCGCTCTGTTCACACGCGCGCCTGATTAAACGATAATCGCCTCGACGCGACGTCACCGCTCCTATTCGATTATGAGAGAACGGTCCTTCCTCATAATGGAATTGCCTTGTTCCGGGTGGTAGTTGCTCGTGACGGACGGAAAAGAGAGCAACGCTGGCGCGCCAGGCATTCGAAGCTGAACGGGAACGAAACGAGAGGGGGGAGGGGGTGAAGAAACTTTTCAGCCCCTCTTTTTTCGTACGCTCGCGGATTCGAGTCGATCGCGACGCGAATAATTCGCGAACAACCGTGCCTCTGTCCTTGCTTCCGCCGCGCAGAGACGCGCGATGTTACATTTTTCCATCGAGATGTTTCGCGTAGTTTGGCGATGATTTGAAAAACAAGCAGCAGACGCGACGGAAACGCGACGGAAACGCGACGGAAACGCGACGGAAACGCGACGGATCGAAAGGAAACGGAAGGGAGAACTAGGAGGAATCGAGAGGAAGGATCAGCACGGAAAAAAAGAAGCGGAAAGCACTAGGTGCCTCGGATGGTTTAAAGCATCAAGCGTAGGAACGGTTCCGGAAAGAGACGTCGCTGTTCGATGCTTCCTCCTTCGTCACATTTCCAGATTTTTTTTTTTTATCGTTCGTCTCGCACCTCGTCCCCGTTCGCACGGCTACGTGCACGCGGACATGCGTGTACACGTGCACATTTAAACGTGTATACGTACAGTGCGAGGAGCAGCGGTGGGATGCGAAATAGAAGAGTACAGGAGAGAAACTTTAGGGTTCCGCCATCAAGGCAGCCTCTCTATAAGCAACTGCACCGTGCCAGACCAGCCGAGCCGGTCGTTGCAACGACTGCATCGTATTTATTTCAGCTCCTAATGAGTTTGCAGGGCGCTTCGCGTACGCATACCTAAATGCTTTGGGCCAAGATGAAAACCCGCGCATTTATGGCAGACTGACTGGTTGGCTGGTTCGCCCTGGCGCCTGCGGCACCGGCGAGGGATGAGAAACGGTCTAAAGCTTTCGCTACGCGGAAGGAATCGGTGCATACGTTGCCTTTTCGGCGTTTTCTACGTGGAGTTTCTCTTTTCCATGCTCCACGCTCCAAGTACCGTCTACACTTCGAGTTAAGGGGGTTGGCGGCCCGACCAGACATTTCACCCTCGCTCTCCCTCTCCTTCACCCTTCGCTACTGCCACCCTTCCCTCGCTTTTTCTTCCCTCGTTTTTCCTCTCTTTTTCTATTTCCTGACCGTTCCCGTCTCTGTCGCTTCGCCAGGTAGAGAAACGTCCACGTCTATTTCTTCCCCGTTCCAACCACCTGCCCCACCCCGCCGCTCGTCCCGTTCCTCCTTTTTCGCAGTGCTTTAAACACAGGAAGAAACGAGGCTGTTAAAATGTTCCGCCATGCACAATTTATTATAGGCTGCGAATGGTAAGCGCGCCGGCTCTCGTCTCAAAGTCAAGGGAAAAAGGAACGCGGCTTAATATTTTCTGTGCTGGAGAACCGCGAAAAGCGGCCGCCAGCGTCTTCCAAGGAAAGGAGACCTCACCCTTTTACCCACCGTCTCCCTCCCTACGACCATCCTCGTCCCTCCATGCATTTCCCGTCGTTGGCCTTCCTCACTTCCACCGCCTTCTTTTTCTTCGTGTCGCTCTTTTGTTCCCTCCTTTCATTACTTTTTCTCTTTCCCTCGGCACAGTCGCCACCGCGAGGACAGAGGAAAACTAAATTACCAGCCCGCGATGAAATAAATCGAAGAGAGCAACGACTACTTTCTCTTATTTATTTTATCCTTAAATATGCATGAGAATCGTTTCCGCCGGGTCCGTGTTCCGTCTCGATTAACGGACCGTTTCTTCCTTGTTCGCGTGCAACTTTCTCGACGCATTTTATTATTGCTGGGAATAACATGAATAATTATCAACGCGAGGTATCGAACGTTGGAAATTGATATCGCTCGAGCATCGATTTCGCGCGAGCGAAAGAAAGCTCGTTTAATTTCCCTCGACAATTCACGCGGGCCCAATCGGCGTGCTCGAGGGTGGTTTATAGAAATTTCGCTGGCCACTGCGGACAGAAGGCACCTTACGCAACGCGTGGAACAACATCGCACCCCTTTCGAACATGTTGATCGACTTCGAAGGACCGAAGATCCTGTTTACGTTTAATCAGCTTACGATTAAACCTCTTTAAGGACTTAAGCCCGGCTTTCATAGCGTGGAATTATCACGCAAGGTCAACTACCTGCTCGCTCATGGTAATCGCATACAATGCGGTAGTTTTCGTAAACCGCCTGCCTAAAGCAAGCTCCACGGACCTCCCGATGCGATACCATTGCCAGCCGCATCGAACAATCGTTCGCGTACGATATCATTGGAGAATAATGGCGTCCACTTCCTGTTCAGGCTTTAAGACTGCTCGCGCGATGAGTTTACCATGGAATAACAACTCCTCTGTACCACAACAATACCAGTTTCAACGAAGCTACTTTTAGAAGCAGTACTTTCGTGATCATTGATTCACGATAATGGCGAAACGGCACCACCGTTGCATCGCAGTAGGACGTATTGCCACCCTGCGACGGTTTATCATCATTATCGCGCGTTAATGTCCCCTCTCATCGAGCAATCCCATTGTAAATAATCAAAACGAATTGGTATACATTTACTCGTAAAACATTCGCGTTTTCGCAGGATTGAAGCGCGTTGCTTCGAGTCGCTGTGAGCGTGAGAGAGAAGCGATTGGAAGAAAAGAGAGGGAAGAGCCTGTTTCATCCTGAGCTTATTAATGGTTTCATCGATGGGGTTGCCTGGAAACTCGTAAAACATTCGCGTTTTCGCAGGATTGAAGCGCGTTGCTTCGAGTCGCTGTGAGCGTGAGAGAGAAGGGATTGGAAGAAAAGAGAGGGAAGAGCCTGTTTCGTCCTGAGCTTATTAATGGTCTCATCAATGGGGTTGCCTGGAAGACTCTGTGTTGGACGCGAGGATGTTAGGGACAGGTCGGCAAATTCTATATATAGAAACGGAAACGGAAATGAGCGTTTGCGGGAAATGGCGAACGTCGCTGTCCCTCTAGTGGCGGGTGTTGAAGGACCGCCAGTGGATTACATTTTCTAGCTTCGCGTCCGTATAAAGTGATAACTGGAATTATTTATTTCCCCGTTCCATGATGCATCAAACAAATAGCGCAGCATTTCACCGAATACTTTGCACGATGAATAAATCAGACGCCGTTGTCGCCAGCAAATTTCGAGGCCACCAATCGCAACACGCTCGTCGTTCGTTTCGCAGACGGAACAGCCGTGTCGCAGTTTCCTCGGGAACTTGATTTCATCGCGGCGAGAGCGTCTCCCTGCGAGGATCAGAGCGGATAGACGGCGGAAAAAGTGGTCCAGGGTACCCAGAAGCCACCCCCGTTCTAAGCGATCAAAGCGTGAAAATCCGCTAACCGAATCCGCGCAAAGTCAGTTTACCAAATTCCGGGGTATCAAACGAAGAAGACATCCGTGGGCGTTTGCTGACGAGCTAGATGGGATCCGTCTGTTCGGTTCTCCCTGGCACCGTGTTTACTCTCAGGCGTTCGTTATCGCTCGTTAATTGAGCCCTTGACGCGGCTAGCATTCGCGCGAAGGGTACAGTCATCGCTTCGCGACTTCCTTTCTCACCGTCCCCCGTCCCACCTTCTCGCTTCGCGCACCCCTATCGCGCGTCTGTCGATTTCGCGCCTTTAGCCAGACGCGCTCGCGCTGCCGATGCCAGCGGCGGAGGCTGCGGAGCGTGCCAGCGACGGAGCGCGTTGCTCATTTACTTTGCCTCCTCGCCTCGTGGGCGCGGATTTAATTACGGGATTCGCGGGCGCTGGTTAGGGCGCGCGACGCCTCGCGCTGGCATTCATTTTATTCCGTTTCGCCGTGCCTCCGGGAAAATCAACAGGGCGAGAGGCACCGCCTTTGTTCAACGGATCCTCGCTTTAGGTAATTTCGAATGCGCGCGAGCCTCGAGTGTCCGCGGGTGCGACGCGACTGGCGGTCGTCGAGTTTAAATAAGCGGGCGAGCGAGTAAACGCGAACGCGCGCGATTTAATGGGGGGGAATACGGGGCGAATCGGGGACGGCGATCGCAAATGGACTCGACGTCGCTTCGCGGCGATAAAGATTGCGAATGGGGGCTGGGAACGCGGCGGAAAGATAGGAGTAAACGACACGATAACTTCCACGCGTACATTCGGCACGGTGCTCGAGTACGAGTCGACGCTCTGACCCGAAGTTCGACGAGAGTTAACGGGCTCCTCGAGCAGCCATTCCCGATGATTGATCGTTTTCGCAGGGACAGGGACTCGGTTCCGCTTGCACAAAGGATTCGTCCCGACGAATAATGCCTAGCGGAGTGTTTCCACTGGGTGACTGCTGATCGTTTCATCGGGATCGATTCCCTAACGCGATGTCGAACAAAATTGAAGATCGCGGATAAGGTCTCTTCGAGGTTCCTTAAATACGATAAACGCGCGCCAACGCAGTGCAAACAGAGGCAGAAGGAGAGCTTGAGAACGTCGCTGAAAAATCCTAGAACTTAGCCTGCGTGTTCAAGGTGTTCAGTAAATGATAAAAAATATCACGAAGTTCCGTGTTTGCGATTTTATTTGTTTCGCTTGCCAGGACTCCTGTGCTAGGACTGGTCGTCCTGGCACGACGCTTCTTACCGTTTTTTGGATTTTACGTCGGAGCCAATCGTTGGCGTAGTTGACCCTAATGCCACCGCCTTCTTTAGGGAAGGGTGGCGGTGTCCTAGGTAGGAGACCATATTTGGTCATGTAGCGAGATTTCCGCATGTGCCATCGAAGCCGCCATGCTCGGAAAATATTAAAAGCTTCCTAAAAAATGGCTTGCTTATCGCGCATACCATAAACCGTGCTAGCTATTCGTAACGAAGGCCTCCTATTGCGCCTCGTTGCTAGCCGCTACACCGTTAAATCTCGCAAAGTCCGAAAATACGCGAGCGCAACGTCGCAAAGAGACTCGCGATCGCTGCGAGATGATCACAGTCGGGAATCGCTTGGTAATGATCATCGGAAATCCTCCCTACGCCCCCTGAAAATGTCCTTTCCGGTGTCGTTCGCGACGGCAATCGACGCGCGTCCCCCGTCGAGACGAGGGAGATACGCGGCTGCGAACAGAAGCGGATGGCGGATAGGTGAGCACAGATTTCGTATCAGAAAGCGATGATGCAGCGGCGATGCACGGTGAAAAATGACGGGCTCCGAAGGAAGTCACCGGAATGAAATGCGTGGATTGGTTTAGCCCCGAGCGTCTGCCACGGAACTGGTATAGACAGGGGATGATGGATTACCAGGCATCGACGCTTCAGCGCCTCGCCCCCATCTTCCGTTTCCCTTTGATCCGCGTCGCTCTGATTTCGTCGCGCTCGCTCGTTTTTTCCTCTCTACTCTTTTTGTTACATAAACACGATACGGACCTCTTGGCGACATTTGAGCGACGCCACGCGTTATTTCGCTCGCCGCGCAACTGCGCCTCGAAACAGTCGAACGATGGCAACAGTCGAGGTATTTGTTGCGCGAGCAACGAAATGTAACGAAGAAGTCTCTTTTCCGTTTTCATGGAATATTATATGTTACATTTTAGTGGAAAATAAACGAACGGGCGAAGGTTCCGCGAAATAAGGCAAACAAATTTCGCGCCTGCACGCTACGCGAATGCAAATGAGATTCCCAGGTCCCAATTACGCGAGTAATTAACGATTTCCGTCAAACAACGAGGTCTGCGGCACGGAGAACAATGGTTTCACCAATCAACTGTCTGACAGAAAGCGGACTACGGAATGGTGCGTCTCCACGCTGCTACAATTCTCCATGTCGGCGCGTTACGCGCGCCGCGAGTGTGCGCGTCCGTCGAAAATTGTGCGAGGGAAATGACGTTTGATAACGCGCCTCGATATCTATTGTCCGTCAAGCCGCCGGAACGGAATTAAAGGCAAACCGTCAGCCAGCGTGTTTTCTCGTTTTACGAAAGTTGAACTTCAGATCAACGCGCGCCTTGTTGCTTTGAAACTTTTGTTAAAATAGTGATCACCTGCTCTCGCGTTACGTTCATTAATTAAGCTATTTATCTCTTATATACGTTGCTCTGCTTCCGCCATATTTCCAGCGCGAGTAACGACGCGTCGAACGTAACGAATGGACGAGCAACTACAAATTTAGTGTCTCAAATGTTAGTCTTGCGTTAATTAGCCGAAACGCTAATATATAAACCGAAGGTAATCCGTTAAACCGATAAAAACGGTAGCATTTCGAAGTAAATTCGCCTCGCCATTGTTCCACGGTTCATAAATAAATACATCCAAGTAGCAAATAATAGAGATATATGGATAACTTTCAGTGGTTGAACCTTGCTGGGCTCGTACGCGCGCGAATCGATCGCCGACAGAGGAGGGCACCCTCTTGTGCAGATGCTCCTCGCCGGAACAATCCACAGGGTCGCTCATAAATTCGAGAACTCTGCTCGCGGACGTTCATTTTGACATGGCCGACTAAACGCGACGTCGTGGCGAGATCCGTGTCTCGCGAAATACGCGTTGGTTCCTCGCTCACCCCTACCTTTCCGCCATTTAATCCGCTAAGAAATTCAAGGATTCCTCCCCTCATAAAATCTGACATTCGACTTTTCATTGCCGACATCGACCTCCCCCGCCGCAGTTTCTGATCGTTCTTCCATTAAAACAGTTTTCCACGTTCGCGTTCATATCCTCTCGAGGGTGGCCCGCATTGAACGACGCAAGTGCTTCAAAGAGAGGAGCTCGATCTTTTCCCGCGAAACTGGTCATTGTGCCCTGTTTTGTCTGCGTTTTGTTCATTCAACGAACGCTTACGCGGGACGATAGGCACGCGACCGCGTCGAGAGTCTGCGTATCGTAATTGCTAGGGCGAGTTTGTACGTACAGTCAGTGGTCGAATGGGTGGTTCCTCGAGAGGAGACGCTTTCGAAACTTGAAATTTGCATCGAACATCTGCAGCCAGTTCACGAGCAAGCGAGCAAACAGAGATATCGACGACGAATTTGCCCGCATCGGGGGATACGCAAATTTCTTTGCCCCCCCTCAATTCGTCTCTGCGATATCGAACGGTCGCCCGTGCATTATCCTTTGAAGGATTTCCGTGGTAAATACCAGGAAACGGAACGCTCCGCTCGCCTTCCTCCACCCGCGTTCACGTTTACCTTCGCATTTGGCGCCGCTTCCGATCGTTTTGATCGTTCATCCTCAAAAATAGTCGGGCACGCGTTGCCAAGGGTGGCGGCGGCTATCACGATCGAGTCCTCTCTGACCGTGGCCTTTGCAAGAGTGGCCGCTTTGACGTTATCCTGGCCGAGCGAGCCGGGGTTATCTCGTGGAAGCGACTTTGAAGGCTCGCGCGCGTGTAAATAGGCGTCCCGAATAAACGATGACGCCGTCGGCAGGAAGAGGGAAAAAAGACGGACGAGGCCAGGGGGTGGCGCTGGGCGTTTCGAGGATATCGCCGCTTCGCCTTTTGTGCCACGGGATACCGGGGGCCACTTCGGCTTATGCGGGGTGCTCGACGGTGAAAAACCGTCGCTTATCTACGACTTTCCAATATGCTAACGAAAAACTCTATCCCACACAACGGGGGAGCTGTTTCGCCCTTGAACCTCGTCGCGTCCAGGGTGCTTTTAGCTAGCCGAGTCGACGATGATTTTAGGAAACGCTACCAACACAGCGGTCGCTGGTAAGAAAAGTGGCTCGATAAGCATTCTAAGGACAGCTATTCTTCCATGGTTACCCGTCCGCGCGGGAAATCAGCAGAATAAGCGCAATTAAACGGCAGGTAAAGCAAACGATGCGAAAGAGAACTCGAGGACCCGAGCTCTCCGTGTCGCCGAGCTGAGAAACCGCCGTTCGAATTCCGCCAATTACTAATTGACAAGTTTATTTCTCGTCGTTAAAGCGGGGAAAGCGCAGGCAGATACGAAACTTTCGTATCTGGCCGCAATTACGATTGATAAGTTGCCAAACGATTTCCCACCCTCGTTCTCGCCCGCATCCTTCGATCTCTCCGTTTCGTCGGCAGACGCGATCCACCCTGCTCTCTCGCCGTCGCTCCAAGCTTTCTCCCGTTCTTTTATTCCGGACCGACTGGCAACTTTTCCCGTTACTCTTCGGAAAGTTGGCCCCGACGTTCGACCGCTAGGAAGCGTCCAAGATTTCGTTAAAGAAATTCTAACGACGCGTGCGTGCGATGTTTGCGTAGCCACGCGATCTAACGGCAACCTCGATCGATAGATATGCAATGAAATTTCACGCACATGCGTCGAACAATGGAATCTAAGCGTTATTTATTAAAGATTTGCATAAATTTTCACGATTATTAACCCTTTCCACCCCTCTGAGAGGACATCAGCATCGATTAGCGATTACTTTATGAGAAATGCATGTTTCCCTCAAGTTTTCTATCAAAATGGAAACTTCCTGTTGCTGGGAGACAACAGCAATGGAAACTATCGGTGAAATATTGCTATTTCGGCAATCGTTTCTATCGCTAACGTCCGAGGATCAGCCAAGTGCAAAAGGTTAAAACTAAAACAGAACCCTGAATCTAAATTTACACCTAGACTCGTATCTACGAATAATCCATACTCTAGTTTAACATTTTATACACGTGACACACTTGGCTTTCCAACCTTACCCACTTTGCATATTTGTATTTGTTTGTATAATGCACGCGTTCCACAGTTTCTCGTAAAATGAACATGCGCCCACAGTCTGGTAATAGCAGCACACCAATAAGCCATACATACCGTAGTAGGATCGTATCAATAACCCACGCATACCACGGTAATATTATAGCAATAACCCATACATAACTTGGGACAGCGTCCCGCCAATAACCCGTACGTACCATAGCAACGTCACACAGACAGCCTACACGCCAAACTGTACTGTCAGCTATCAAAAATAATTTCTACAAATTCGAAAACCGTCCAGCGGAATCGATCGATCCGAGGTCGCGTTCCTACGCAATTCGAACTCGCGGAATCCGATCGAATTCGTCGGGAATTATCTTCACTCGAGGCGCTCGATGAGCCGCGAAGTGCTGCGGATGCGGAACTTTCGAAAGTGTAGTTTCGCGAATTTCTCGACGAGGATGGCGGGGGTGAAACGGCGACGACGGAGGGGTGGAAGAAGCCCGCTCGCGGGAGCGAGCTGAGGGTTGCGAGGACGCTCGCGCGCCGAATTCACGAAGCGATCCATCAGGATAAGTAGTCCCGCGCGCACGGACGAGCCAGACGAAGGATAGAGGCGAGCGCGAGATAACGCGAGGCACGTAAACTCTCGTCTGCTCGCAGCGCGAACGCGGCCTCGTCGCGCGCGGATATAATAATGTTTCCCCGCCGGAAGTTCCGTTGGCAAGCGGGTAGCAATTTGCCGCCGATCGCGTCGATGCTCGCGCGCCTTTCGTCGAATTATCGCGGTATTGGCAAACGAAGAAACTTCCCCCGCTTGGCTTCGCTTATTGGTTAATCGCTGCTCGACTATACTCGCGGTGGGTCCTTTGTGCGACGCGTCGACGAAAGTCGTCAATTTCCGTCTCGATTGGTATCGACAATGCGAGATAGCTGATTCCCTACTTTGTTTAAGACAATTGTTCGTTGATTATAAATACTTCGAGACTGGGCTAAGGTGGTGTCGAATCGATGCTGAGTGATCGAGAAGGAAAACTTGAAATGGGCGTGCGTAGAACGTGAGCCACGCGGATTCGTTAATCGCAAATTTTTGGTGACCAAGCGTTAGGAAAGGTAGACGGACCTATGGATGATTGTAGACGATTGAAGCGGTTGTAAAACGTCAAGGTTAGGTCCTTAGCTAGAATCTGACTCGCGAGCCACGTTGGTCATTCTTTCCACTTGCTTGAGATGGTCGCAAACTTGGTAACAGTCAATTTGACTTGCTCAGCGTTACCGCGCGCAACTTTCTTCCCTGGAACCCGCGCGCACGAACCGTTTATTGATTCGTTACGTTACCAAGACTTTAATTGATTGCTTACGAGAAAGCAAAGTTCCCCGGATTGCTCGGCTGTAATGGAATTCAGTCTTCCGACATGACGCTGCGGAATAGGAAAGGGAATAATGTAACGCGTTCGACGCGATCGGAGTTTCGCAATTTTCTGATAATTGGCTACGAGTTCTCGCGCGAGCGTCGAATCATCGACGCGATGGCTCCCCGAATGATCTTCGGATATTCTTCCCCGGCTCGTTACCGACAGAAGGAAATTCGGGCGCACGCTGCATGCTATTGACACAACTGTCAATAAATATCGACGCGGCTGACAACCGTGATACGCGCTAGGAAAAGATCGTGATTCAGCGTGGCGGTCGTGGTGCCATAGAGCACAAGAAGAACCGTGTGTGGTGATCCAGGAAAGACGAATTCAAACGTACACCGTGTAAATAGCTTCATTTGCGAATCTCTCCAATTTCCATCGAATCGAACCGCGAGTCCACGCGTCGCCATTGTTCCCACGCAAGAAGTACCATCGTGCCCCACGTTCTTAGAAGGCACGGGACATGGGAGAACGACGTCGTTAGGAGCCATATATAGAAACCGGAGTACAGGTGCTCCACGTGTACAATGGTACCAAGGCTGCTCCTCGAAAGAGTTACCATGACGAAAAAAATTTAGTCTCAAGGGGGAGATTCTTCCACCTCCCTGCATCTGTTACACCGCGCAACCCTCCCAACCGATCCTCGACCTACACGTTCTATTCATTAACGGTTGGAAAAAGAGAAACCGCACGTTCGGACACTCTCGCGAGCCGCATCGAGCACCTACTTACGCGCGTACGAGGTAATTATCGGCGCGTTTACTCGCGTGTCGTAACGCGGTACCAGAGGCGTCCATATATGGCCGCTGGAGTACAGGTGGCCACACGCACGGCCACAATTATGGTCCCAAGGCTGTTCTCGGAAAGAGTTACAGATTTATTTCGAGATTCCGCGAGCAGCTGTAGCCGCGGCAGCTGACACGAGCGATCGGTTCGTGGTTGGTGCGCCAGCAGGATGCCCACGGCGAGCGTATCGACGCGTCCTTGTTCCCGCGAATTCCTCGGGAAACGAAACACTTGCCTCGATAAAGTTGCGTTCCCGCGGGTTCAGCGAGCCTGCCCGCCGTGCAACTGCCGCCAAGCGACGGGAAAGGGATGCTGTTAGCGGGCATTCTCGTCGAATAAGCGCCCGCGTAGGCGTACCGTGACAATCACGGGAAAGAATGCAGAAAATGCAACAGCGCCGTGTACGGCCGCTCGGAGGCCGCCATTGTTCGCGGACCGTTCTCCCAGCGAGTTACTTCGGTGCTTGGACGGTGGATGATTTTGACTTCGCTCGATGACAGAGGGGGTGGACAAATTCTAGCCATTTTGTACAACGGAAACAATGGGTCTAGCTGGCTGATGGTTCGCGAGCCTTTTTTTTTTTAAGCTCTTCCTTTTCAGTATCACGCTCGAATTGCATCGCGTATTGTTATTCGTTGAGGAATCGTAGATTAAGTGGATCGAGGTTTGCTTCGAGAATTTCGCATAAACGAATGTAGAACGTAGAACGCGCAGGTTCAAAGTATCGTAGGTCGTTCGATGGCGCAAGGGTAGATTTCTAATCAGGGATAATTATGCCAGCGCTGGGAAGAAATACGCGTATCTCGCGTTAATGTCCATCAAGTCAAGGTGCTGAGTTGGCGTTCTGTCGGAGTTCTCGCAGGGTCAGACGCTTCAACAAGCTGTCAAGCGCACACGTTATTCCGCGAGGCTATCCCACGTTTAGGTTAACGATTCAAACTTAAGCCGGGCGCAAGCTGACGTCGCAATTTGACTTTTCGAGAATTCCCCCTCGAGTTATTAGATTCCAAGCGACTCGTTTTATCGTCCCCCCTCCACGTGGCGGATTGTTTTACGATCATTTAGCGCCGTCCTCGAGACGGATCAATTAACGGCGGAATAAAATTTATAGCGGAATAATCAACAGACGTTATATATTACGCGTCGATATAATTTTATAGCGCGCGGCGAGTTTAAATTTCGATAATTTTCAAACTGTACAACTCCGCGAAGCGAATCATTAAATCGCGAGCCTCTCTCTATATATATATATCGCCGCCCCATAAAACGGAACGTCACCAAATAAAGCGAGACACCGGTGCGGTCGGACGTGCAACGAGTCTAGTACCAGCGCCGCAATTTCTGGCACGTTTATTACGTCTTAAGCGGAAATGCAGCCGAGGGAAATGGAATTTTCGTGGCCCCGTTAAATACCGTACACGCCAACCTGTCACGGATTGTACCCGGCAGACACTGATTCAAGGCTGGTCATTTGGTAATCCCGCCTTGTTATACGAGCGTTCGCGTTCGTAAAACCGCCAGCGGAGGGAATTGCAGCGAGGATTACGTGACATCTTACGTTGCCCTCGCGTTGCATACGTATTCGCGACGTACTGCATTATCGATAGCCGCGCGCGAGGCCTCGTTTCCGAGGGAAATCATCTCGAAAATGATCCTCGGGTTCGTAACGGTATCGACTCGCATCGAGGCTCGTCGTATCTTGAACTGAACGCATCATTTAATAAACGGTGGGGCGAGACGAACGAGCAATCGGGGCTGTAAAAGTCACGAGAGCCCGCGATATTTGGTGACATTTATCGTTATCCCTTTACGAGGAGTTATCACTGGGGCGGCGTAACGACGCATCGACTTTTAATGCCGTATCAACGAAATTTACGAGTCGCATTCGTCAAACGAAACACGACGCTCGCTCGCCGGAGATTAGATCGTTTCTACCCGCCACGAATAATCGGATTACGAGTGAAAAAGTTTCGTGTTTCGTGGGCCCAAGGTGGCCTGGCTCTCTCTCTCTCTCTTACTCTCTCTCTCGTTAGCTGGGAACGACATCAGATTCTCGCCCCGTTTCGCGACGCGACTATTTCCATGTAAAGCGTTCCAGAAGCGGCCGCAATTTTTCTTTCTTCGTTGATGTACGATCAGCCGTTAGAAACACGGTCCGTAGTCTAATGGAGAAAAAGCGACGGAGTCGTTAACAAGTAGCGCCGAACGCGTGGCCGCACTTCGGAGGGTTGACGAAAAATGTGGCGGGTCGCGCGGGTCGAGCAACGTTCGCGCCCCATTCGCGCGTAAATGGGGTCTGGGTCTGCGCGGAAGTTCGACCAGCTAATGCCACTTTGTTGTTTAGAATGCTCGAGTGCAGCTATTCGCGGTACGTACAGCTCGTAATCGCGATGCGTCTTGTTTCAACTGCGGTTCGCGTAATCGGACAACTCCGCGTTAAACTTGCATCGCGTGGATTATACCGAATGTAATTGTTAATTTAGCACACGATTCTCTACTTAATCGCGGCAGGGGGAATTAACTATACGTACGCGAATCGAGGTTCTCGGCTGAAGAAGGAGCAAGCTCGAAGAATTGAAGTCGATGAGACTCGCGCGATCTTGTTACCGATAAACGCGTAGCAGGTTGGAAAACAAGCCTCGTCGCTGGGACGTGGAATCGAACGCCGTTTCGAATATCGTTTACAGAGTGGCTGATATGAAACGAGGGTAGCTGTAGCGAGTCTACGCGAGTTATACCTGCGCCCAGACTCTCCTCCCGTTTTTTATTTCCTCTACCTGCTCCTCGATTTGCTCTTTTTTCCGCGTCTCGCCGCGGCGGCTCTCTCGCAACGCGTCGCCATTTTTTCGACGTCCTTTTCGCCCCGCGCGCACTCGTCGGTCTCGTTACGATCGCTTAAGTGGAGGCGACGATGGAAATTAATCGCGCCCGCTGCGGGTAATGAAGTTTTCAAGCGGTTGGCTGCTCGAGACTGGGCGGAAATGTTTCCTGTCAGCCACGCGAGCGAGCGACCGTGCCCTTTTCGACAACCACCGGGACCAGAGGCGCGTGCATCTCGAGGCTGATGCACTTTGACCCAACGTATCCTTTCAATTCTTCAGACTTCTCGTCTATCGTCGTTCGATCGCGTTTTAAGCTTTCCTTCGACGAAAACGACGCTCGCGTTCGATATTTGCGTCTTCAATGGACCCTCAAAATGGTTGCTCCGGAGAACGCGGCTAATGTTCTTCGCGTTGGCGTACAGGATCATCGAATGCGATCAAAGGGATTGAAAATTCCGCGCGGATCATCGATTCGAACGAGTTCCACGAGGTCCACGGTCGCCGCGATACACTTTATTATTACTCAGCCGAGCGTCGATCGAGTCTTCGTAAAGTCGCTTGTAACGCGGTCGTAACCTGGCACCCTCTCGGTCGTATAAAGCTAACCTCACGACCAAACATCCTCAGCGTATCCGTGGATACTTTATTTTTCATCGATACCTTCGACTTTATCGCCCCGTCGTTAAAATAAAAATCGCACGCCAACTCCGAAAACGTCCGGAGCGTTATTTACATCCCCCGTCCGGCAGTTCCGACGAAATTAAATAATTCCTACGGCCGTAACCGCGCCGCGGCTGGGCAACATCAAATTTCACGCGCTCCACTTTCGCCCCTGTTTAGCCGCGCGTTCCGCTTACGCCGCGCGTAACTTTATGAGCGTTATAAAAAACGATTTCGATTCGTTTGTAGGCAGCAGATAAATTTTCCTGGGCCGCCAGCGGCCGAGGGCGGCTTCCATCGTGGAAGATTGCCCCACGATGGCGGATCGAGCTTGTTCTCTCACCTCGCTCGATATTTCCGTTCTCCGCGCGAGAACTGCGAGAGATTTCACTGTCGATCGAGCGTTTCCTCGATCGAATCGTTAATCTTCAACGTACCTTCGTCTGTTAGGAAAATTTTCTAGACTAAATACGACGCAGCTACGCTTCTTTCGACGCCATGTTGGTTGCGCTCGAGTTGCGCGTGGCTGTCGCTAAAATTTCACTGTACAAGGGAACGAGAGAACAGAGAAACGTCGAACGTCGCAGCTTGGTATCGCGGGGGTTGAAATAATTCAGCCAGGTGACTGGCGCGCGGCAGAGTCGCCATGTTTTTCACCCCTCTCCGTTCTAGGGAAGAAATTGCGAAGAGGGTCGACTGATGGGCTGGCCTGCACCAGGTGTTGCGACAGTTACTTTTAAAGGGGGTTACTTTCGAGGTTACTGCCGCGAACTGTACTATAGTTCTCCACGAATGTACGCGCACTTCGCCACCCTCGCAACTCCCTCGGAAATTATTATACGATGCAGTTCCGCGGCCGTCCCATCTTCCGCTCAACGTTTTCTTAATAGCCGAACGAAACGCTGGCTGGGCCCGCAAAAATACGGGAATAACCGCGCCTTCTATCGGCGATAGGGTTCAGGGTAACTGTGCTACGGCTTTTAGAGCACCGCGGTAAAAGGAAGTGCACGTAGCCTTGTAATATTCGGTTTAAAACAACGTGATTCCGTTTCTTTCTTATAGCTTGCGTCTCGCGCTAGCAAAGTTTCGCCCCTCGAAAATGCCAGCTCGTCCAGCGAACAGTGCCACGCGTTTCCTCTTCGTCCATCGCAACATCGTAAAAGTAACCCACGATACGTGTCCCGTGCAAATATGTGCGATTAATTTCGATGTAACGAAAAATAACGGGGACGGGAAAACATCGAGAGAATTCAGGGATTAAAAATATTTTGCTTCGCTCTGATTACGGACTTACCAATACGTCGACTTCGCAGGTATCGCTGTCGGCGCTAAAACGCGGTAGCCGGGTTTTTTATTAAATTCCACGCGTAAAGCCGAATATTTTTGACGGTATCGAGCGCGCGGCGTTAAAATTGGATGAAGCTAACCTGAGAAAAAAAAATGTTCCCGGTCCCGCCTGTTTCGCCAGACGCGTACAAAACGCGTTCGCTGCGGCGTCTTTCGAGCATTTATTACGACTAATCGAGTGTCCTCGTGCCGTGAACCTTATCGCTCGAATATCGTCTGAGACGGTCGAAAGAACGCTTCCAGTGCACTGGATCTAACAACTCGGTCTATTCGATGTCGAGAACAAGAGGCCAGGAGAACGTTGGGAGCCTGGCATGCAATATGCATGTAAGATGTTTCGCTTTGAACAACCCTATATAGCCGTGTCTCTTCCCTCCAATTTCCACGGAGAGGTCGAGGGACGAAGGGACAGGGGGAAGGGAAGAAGAGAGAGAGAGAGAGAGAGAGAAGGGGCGCGCTATTCATCGCGGGCACTCTGAAAAATTTAGTTCCGCCTAACGAGTGTAAGCTGAACAGATGAGGTCATACCTGGCAGTTTTTTTTCGTTCGCGACGAAAAGATACGCGCTATCGTCTGCCAGTTTCCAGGGTGGACGTGTTCGTCCTCGCGCTTCGAGTTCACGGTCGTCGATATTTAATCTTCAGTCGATCGCGTCCTTCGAGGCAATCGCGAAAGCGGTCGGTAAAAAATTTACTTCGCGTGCAATTTTCTAATAGATTTTCCTGTCACGCGTTTACTTGTTGGACGACAGCGGTGGTTTTCATCTGACTGGCATTTATCAAATATGAAAGAGCAGGTATACTTGACCTGGCAACGACACAGTTTAAGTATAGCCTTCAGCGTAGTTGCCACTGGTCGTAATAGTATTTGCACTGGTATTTAGGTTGTAGCTACCTTAATGGATCTTTCTTGGCCATTAGTCATTCTGCTCTTTTTATTCGTTAATCAGTGGCGGAATAAATCTTTTAAATTTTAAACGATCGCATAATAAATGGCCATAGTAGCAATTGCCGCTATATTTAGCATGCAGTCGGTCACGATGCGATTCGAACGAAGAATTCCAGCTCTTATTGGAGTCTGGTATACCTAAAGATTCGAACGTACTCTCTTGGTGTCTGTTCATGGTAGGCTGGCCGCAAGAACGAATCCGATTGGTCGTTAATCCCACGGCTTTTCCCAGGGATTCACGCTTTTCCCCCCTCATTCAGGATGAATTCGTCAGTAATTGGGTATAAATCACCGAGCCTTGCCGTAGGATCTTGTGCTGCCTTTGTACTCGTTAGATCATTAGGAGACATTACGTTCGTCGTGTTGGATAACAATCGAACAGAGAAGAAACCGTCTGACGGATACATCTGCTTTCTTCGTGAATGAAATACGATTACTTATAGGTTTTCTTATGATTCCTCGTCATTTATCGCTCTTAATTACCTGCAACACGTGGCACTAACCTGGAATCACCAAACTGGAATTTTTATGGCTACGCTTCACACAGAGTTTAACGCCACCTTATATATACTTCACAGATGTCTATCTCTGACTTTAGTGCCTTTCGAAAACTCGTAAACTAGTACCAGACGACTGTGTTTCCCTCAGATTTGTGCGTGGACGATTTCCACGGTATTACGAAAAATAATTCTTATCCCGCAACAAGTAGTTTTTAACGAACGCGAATTATCTTTCGCAACCCCGTTAAAATCGTGCAAACGTAGAGAATATAATATCAGCGATAAAGGGAGGCGTTCGTTCTGACAATACGCAGGGCTTATAAGATTTCCACGTGAGATGTAAATCGTCAAAAAAAAAAAAGGGGAGAGAGAGACAGAGGGTAGATTATATTAAAGTTGAAAACATTATTTTAATCCGGACTAGTCGCGCAATCAGTACACGGATAACGCTTCTTCGCTCTTCTCGTTTCCAACGGTCCTTGTTCCACTAGAAAATACATACGCGTTGGAAAAAGACAAATTGTCTACGGGAAATAACGATTAATCCTCTCCGCTTGAATCTTTCTTTCGAACGAGCTTCTTTTTGCCCAGCGACTAATGGATCTCCTTTCCCGAAACCTTTTCGGCTTCGCGCTCGTCTCGCCAGCTCGAGCATGAGAAAATAAAAACGGAAACCTCGCGGAATCGAGGGAAGTGTCAATTATTCGGACGTCGATTAATGGAGACGTTGATTACCCGAAGACACGTTACCCGAAAGGGCAATAATAGCGCAGAAGGACGATTTAAATACATCAATCACGGTTTTAGACGACTATCAACGTCGTTCAAAATCACCCAGACGAGCCAAATGCGTCGCACAAGACTTCGCTTTCAATATTTTACGGGACATAATCGCGCAGAGTTTAGAATAATCGTCGTTCCATCGTATGAACAACGTGTATTCGGAATTTCGGATTTTATTTCGTCTCGAGGCAACGGTTCTCCCGCCAAAAAGGAGATTTTATGCTGAATACTTTCGAAATCTAATTTGCTGCTCGATGCGTCAGAGAAACAGCAAATTTCGAGCAGCGATCCTTTCCGCGAACAAGGATTTCACTCGAAAATTATAATTTACCGCCCCATCTAATTTAAATCCATCGTACATAGCAAACTCGAAACGAAATCTTTCATCAAAAGTTATCTTCGAAAACTGGAGTCGTCCTCAAAGGCGTTTCAGAATATTCCAGTTTATTAACGACAGTTGACCTAGTTTTGCTGCACGTCAGAGAGCCGAGGATATTTCAGAATTTCAATTTATACTTCGCTCCATCCAGGAGCCCGAACAATACGCGTCTCGAGTCTTAGATATGAAATTTCTCGTCGAAATTTTTCCAACCAGAACCGAGAGACAGACATCGAAGACCCCGCGAACATCGATTTCCCGATTGATCAAAGAGTCTGATCCGAGAATCCGACCAATCTCGAACGAGATCCTTCTTCGCGTTCTCATTCGCAGATTCCACAATCAGCAACCTTATTACGCGAAATGGAAAACGGTAGCAAGGTGACAAGACAATCGCTCGAAAACCTCGAGCGTGAAAGTGCTATTAAGGTTTCTCGATCCAGCTTGTAAAAATCTCGCAGGCCAGGTGCATCGTTCGTGCGAGTATGTAAATCATGGCCGCCCCGAGGCGCGTGTCCGAGCTGTCCTTTCCCTCTCTGCTCGACTTATCGTTCGCATTAACGCGCGCCGCGTCGAGGCGAAGGGCAGGGTCGCGACCCGCGGCTATTAAACTCGAAAACGCATATTTTCAGCTTTCGTAACAGTCCCTAGGGCGACGGATCGCCGGCGCGCGCTTCTTCCACGGTTTGTTGCCGTTCCTGTTTCGCGTGGAGCCACGGGGCGCGTCCAACGGGGGGTCCCACGGGCCACACGCGCTCAAAGACACCGATCCTGGGCCCCAGCCGTCGTCAGCCCGGACCCTCGACCCATCCCCTCGTTGCTCGACAACCGTTTACCTGGTGGACGTACATACTTAGTTACAAGCTACGCTGGGACGCCTCCTTCCTCGACTCGCGCTCGTCTGGGACGTCCGAGAGCTTTTTCGTTTCGAGGCTTTAATCTTGATCGATCGGTACACGTAGTCACGGGTGTTCTCCGCGGCGATCGTTAAATATTCGTCCCTCCCTTTCTCTCTCCGTCGACTCGGCACGTGGTCGAGGGAGGGCCAACGAACTGTAAATCTGGAGCCAAGATTCGACTCGAGCATTGGCGTCTGCTCCTCCTCTCTTAGGATGGTCTTGGTCCTTTGGCTGCGCGAGCGTGGAAATAAAATCGCGTTTGCGTTCAACGATCGGATGTTGACATCGAACGTTCGAGATAGCATCGTAGTGCTTCGAGAAGGAACGCGTTCCTTTTTAAGAGAAAGGAACTTTAATTACACCACAGGGTGTTTAGGAAGAACCAGTTCGTCTACGATAATTTATCAACCCCTTTTTCAGAGAACGGAACTTTAATCATTATACAAACGGAATAAACGAGCACTCGACACTGGACCGCGTGACACGGAGAACGCGCAGCTAGTAAATAAAAATTCGCACCCCGCCGTGGCGACGAAGCTCGTCGAAAACGAGTCGTCAAACAGCCCCCCGGAAACTCGGTAACAGGGTCAAACGGAGCGGGCAATAATTCACCGAGCCGTCCCGTCCCGTCACTTTTGTCCATCGAAATAATTTCGCGCGCGATCGCGCGTCTCGCGAAACGCGGGCCGCGCCCCGCGCGAAACAGCCCCCGAGCGTCGACGCGCGCCAGCATTGTTCGAAACAGACGGGACATGACGTAACTGCTTGAGCCTAGCAGCCGAGGGACGGATTTTCGCGACGCGACGCGACGCACGCCAATCAAGAACGCTGAATTTCGCGTTCGACGGTAATTACGAGATGCCCACCGGTTCTCTTCTATATTCCCACACCCCTTCCTACCCTCTCCTCCTTCACCCCCGTTCGCGCGCTGCTGGCTCGCGCGCTGCTCGTGACACAATTCATTCGTTAACTGCGTGAAATAATAATTATTATCCCCGCTGGTAGCCCCGAGCGATGGCCGCGATCCATTCAGCTCGGCGGCGGGGGTAAATAGGGCGCGTGGCGGGGGACGAAGCGGGACAGGGCGGAATGATATTTTATGCAGCGGGACAATCGCTTTGAAAATTGATAAATCGCTCGTTCCTCGTTTGTCGTCGGACGGACGGCCGGACGGACCGTGGATGGGACGATGGTTCGCAGGGGCGGGCATTGATCGGGTGAAACGCGTTGAAATATTTCGGAATAAATCGGGAACTAATGAGTCACGCCGTGCCCGTACCTCGCGATAATCATAATTCCGCGTCGTCACGTCTCCCTTTCTCCCCTGATCGATCGATCGATCCCCGTTCCCACGGAGATTCGCGAACCCGCGGAAGAATGGTCGTTCGCGTTGCGAGGCAGACGGGTCGTGGTAATAATGGCGGTGATGTAAAAACATGTTAATTTTAAATATACCCGGCTCCGCGCGATATTAATTCGCATAATACCTGTTAAAGGATAATAATACCTGCCGGAATAATACCGATCGTTATTTCGATACCGCGGATAATACGCGGCTAATCACATTATAATACAATCCTTTATAGAACGGCGCGATTATAATTGTAATTCGGGAAGATCAGCGGCGGTGGTCAATAATATTCGAAGGAATTAATTGCGAACAGATACGCATGAAATATTTGCCGATATCCTATCCCTATTACATACGCGGCAATAGAACGGGAAACCTTTAAAACGTCACTGTTGCCAGTCTTACGATGCGCCATTTCGCATCGAATAAATCAGAGCGAGGTCACCGTCGAGCGCGCGGCGAATTTCACCTGGTTATCGGTCTGGTCGATTCCATAAATGGCTGCGATGGAAAATGACGGGGGTGAAAAAATTGGGGAAAAAATTCTGAATCAATTAGGATCGATCGCAGCGGTAATTTTTGTCCACCAGCAGGGGTCAGGAATTTCGTTGATGGCGGAACGGTCATGGTACTCGTAATTTCGTTTTGGAATTTCATCGACGTCGATTAACCCACATACGGCCCGGGGGCAGCGCGAGGCAGCAGCCGAAACTTGGGCAATTTATTCAGCAGTTTCCGGAACACAGGCCGCGGTACAACGAACGGTGGGCAGATTTTCGTTTCGCGCCTCGTTAAGGCCAATCGTACGGCTCTTTCCACCGCGAACTTCGTTCTAACCTCGCTGGTCCTCGCGTTCGAGCGGTGTTGTCCGCCGCCAAATTGGTCACGTTTTCTTCCCGAATTCCGCTTGCGAGTTTAATCGGAACGAAACGCGACGTAGTTGGCGCGGAATTGCCAGCGGCGGCAGGAATTCAAGATTTTTCCTTCATTAGCGGCGAAACGTTCCGGCACGAAATCCGTTTTAGGGGTTGCCGCGCGCGGAATATTCCGATCGGGACCAGGAGCGCGCAGCCGGACGAATATTCCCTCGAATTCGAGCGATAAAAATCGCGAAACGTCGGGGGCCAGCCGAGTGAATTGCCGCGTTTCGAAATTTGATTTCGCCCCGGCAATTTTCGGTAGACGTAGCCAGATATGAAATCGCGTTACTAACGGATAGATTACCAAGAAAGTGCTCTCCGTGAGCGTACATTTTTACCTTCCGCGTGTTACATTCTCAAAACATTTCGCGCGCACTCCTCTCGACGATTATTTTATTATCGAGATTCGCACGCGCTTACAGTCGAAGGGGATGAACGGCTCGCAACAACGGAAGTCCGATTACAGGGAAATGGCGCGCGCGCTGCCATCCCCTTTGTCGCAGCTCCTTCCACCGTGCGCCGACAATCGGGCACGGTATTCCGCCAATAAAGAAGCAGCTTGATAGAATTCATGGCGTTCGGCTGGTCCCGCAATTTGTTACGTTTCAGCATCGCCGTGGCCGTTTTCCACGGTTCGTTTGACCGATTCACAACAGCCGGATGACCATACGCCGCCAGCCGAGAGCCGCATTTATGCGCCGAACCGAATCGCCCGTAAGGCGGTGCTTGCCAATCCTCTTCCATCGGGACGATGTGGAAAGCGTGAACGTACGCGCGAGCGGATACACCCGTGCACGATGGATAAAGATCTTTTCAACGGCGGCGACGCAGCGGTGCGCGCCCGTGTTTTTTGGCACCGATCCCAAACTGCCTCTGGTCTAGACGTCTACGGGCTCTCGAGCCGCGTCTTGCATTTTTGATCGATTCAATTAATTCCCCTCCGGGGCTGGGCGGTGTCTTCGTAATCGATTCCCTTTTTCGATTCGAGTTCGACGACTGTCCCTCGATGTTCGACCGGCGCTGGTTGCTCGAACCGTTTCCGATATGAAGGGACGTTAGAAAGTTTCTGACCCGCGCGTTCGATGGAGTTCGATTAGCTGAATTAAATACTACAAACTTCTGGTCACTCGTGTTTTTTGTTTCGACCCTTTTGGTGCGACTCTGGTTCTACGACTGACGTCGATCGTTGTCCCTTTTGCATCGTTGTACACTGTGATTGGTAAACGCCAATCGTTGATTTACTCGATCTTTGGACACTGCTTTCTTAGGGAAGAGTAGTGGTGTGTTTTTTGTTTCGACCCTTTTGGTGCGACTCTGGTTCTACGACTGACGTCGATCGTCGACCCTTTTGCATCGTTGTGCACTGTGATTGGTAAACGCCAGTCGTTGATTTACTCGATCTTTGGACACTGCTTTCTTAGGGAAGAGTAGTGGTGTATTTTTTGTTTCGACCCTTTTGGTGCGACTCTGGTTCTACGACTGACGTGGATCGTCGACCCTTTTGCATCGTTGTGCACTGTGATTGGTAAACGCCAGTCGTTGATTTACTCGATCTTTGGACTGCTTTCTTAGGGAACAGTGGTGGTGTGCTTTTTGTCGTCAGCTTATTTGGCAATGCAGCGAGATTTCGAATGGTCGAGGGTCGCTCCCCAGTTTCTGGTGTCCACATGTGCTACCGCGGTCGTTGGGAAAAGTTAATTAAAAAAACCTTAAATGGTATCCCAAAAATAACTCAACCCTTTGCGGTCCTTTGTCGAGTGCGACTCGACATCGCTAAATAAGAAAAAGAAGCAAATATAAATTACAACAAAGTTTTAGAGTTGTTCTGGAGCTTGCAAGTAACAGTCGAGGAATTCTTCTGCAACTGACAACATTTTCAAGTAAATTTCAAATAAATTTCAAATGAAACACTTGGAATATGTTGTAGAAAACACTACAACAGGGAGTTGTTAGCTACTGAACTACTAAATTGAAAAATAATTCGGACTGCAAAGGGTTGATTGAAAGGTCTCCCATCGCATTTCGTCGCCAGCCGCTACAAATATAGCGGACGAGAGGATGTACGAACTTTTGAGGAACTTTGTGCGATTCGATAACACTCTTGGCGCGATTTGAATGCGAAGGAAAGGTTCTCGCTGTACAGCGAGTCCGTACAGCGACTGTGATCGCGAAACCTCGCGTCTCCATCTGCCACGGTTTCGCAATCGAACGTAGGTTTCGATTTCCGCGCGAATTTCCATACTTCTCAGCCGTGATGGCGGCTCGTCGAACGACAGACGAGGCCGTTCACGAGCTACCCATCATCGTTTGGCTACGACCGCGTAATAACATGGCATTGTTGCGCGGCAGGTAGCCAGGAAATTGGCGGTTTCCAAGTCCGGAAAGCCCCTTACGATTATTATCGAAGCGTCGACGAGCGAACGATTGGTGCACGGTTTACGCGGCTCGTGCCTCTCGCCTCCGTTTTCCAGGTGCTTTCTCCCGCCGCCTCTGTCACACTTGCCTCGTTGTTTAACGGGGGTGGCCACACGCGCGCCGCTTTGTCGACGGTGAACGCACGCGGGCACACGCGCCATGGAGAACCGGCACGCGCCACAAGGGTGCCGTTTAACCATCACTGTCAACGACAGCCCGGTTTGTGTAATGATCCCTCGATGAATTGGTCAACGGGAGCCTTTGCCCTTCGACGCGCTTCCGGCGCAGAAATGTTTCTTTGTGCGACGCGTAACGACGCGGTCCTTGAAAGGGACGCGTCGATTGCCGTGACGATCGAAAGAAGACGGTGCGTGGAGTAACCCTGATAAATTGGCTGCTTTTCTTTAATTCATCCTTCTCAGTCAGAAAGGTGCGCAGGGCGTAGGAGTATCGTGTACGATACGGACGTAATTATTCAGCACACATCAAGACGCACCGTGACAGGCAGAACAGTAATAAAAGGGTCGAATTAAATCAGCTGCTTCACGTGCAACGCGACGTTATTAATCCCGGGTATCGCCGGATTGGACGCAAAGGGCGTGCGCTAACGAGCCAGGGATCTCGCCGCTTCGAAATGCACCGGGTCCGATCCGACGCGCGATATTATTCGTCGCAACCCCCTTTTACGCACGGGTTTAAATGGCGGTGTCCAGCTGAGTCACGGTCAAAGTCAGACAGGCGCGCGATAGCCGCGGGGCGGAGGGTAACACGAACGACGACAGAGGCATCCGGTTCCGGCGCGGTCCCGCGCGGCGACCGGTTTGTCCCGCGAGCAGGAAAAATCTTCGTTAATTAACTCCCGCGCGTTTCCGCCTCGGCTGGCTGCGCCAACACTGATCGATACAACAATGCGAACGACAACGTCCCATTCTGCTTCCGCCCTTTTCGCGGGGAACCTATATTATCCGCCGTGGGAGATTCATTAGGCGGCGTTGAATCGCGCGCCGCCATTTTCCACCCGCTCGAAGTGCAGGGGCGCGTTGGTAACACGCTGGTATCGTTTGGTACAATGCTTTCTGTAGCCGAGTGGACGTTTAATTGTAACGAACGGCCACTGTATAATGTCAGCCAGCTATTTTTCTACGAGATTACAGCCCTTGAACGGTCCCAGCCGATCGCCAGCGTAGTCGCGTTACACTTTTTCCTGCCTTTGTATCAATGTTTTCAATCGAAGCAGCGACCAGTTGTTATTTCAAGTTTCGAATAGCTTCCTGTTGACTTTTATTTAATTAAACCGTTTCAATACTAAACATAACGGTCAAAGTTATTTCTGTCCTTCGGTGTTTCAAAGTTCGCGCGCACGATTGCCAAAATCGTCTGCCCACAGTTCGCGTGCGATGGAATTCCATTGACTCGAGATAATTTTCCAGTGGTATCCGAGGATGGCTTTTTAATTACGCATCGAACTCGAATATTTATTAATTCGTTCAGGTTTACGGTGTTATCCGAGCTGGAAAATATTTGTAGCTGTAAGGGGCGAGGGGGTGTTAACGATTTATTGGTTCAATGGCGTACCTATCGGGGCTGTTAAAAGTAAAGCGAATTTTACGGCCTTTTTAGGTGCACGGGAAGACAAAAATTCAATTTTACGACCAAACTATCGCTCCAAGTATAATGGCTCGTAACAACTTTTTACACGTTTTATTACGCGTATCGAGTAAGAAAGGGGTAATATCTCAATGCCTCGCTGCCCGCCACTTTCGTTCCAAATATTTTCATTCAATCGTTACGTACGCTTTAAGCAGAGAACGCGCGTGTTCGGGTATTCCGTTTCACGAGCTATTTCCATTGTTTTCGCAATTAAAATTGTACAAACAGAATTTCCGCTTTGTCGCGGAAGTAGGTGAACTCCGTGTGGCTTTGCAGGGTATCAGTTATCCCGTTCGCAATGTATTTATGACGGATAACGATTCCCCTAATTATCGCTAATTAACCATTAAGAAAATACATTTCCATAGATATGAATAAAAGAGCACGATATGGTCTGTGCGAATTCTATCCGAAACGCGCGTCTGCGTTAAGCTTGGCGAGTTCGATAAAGCCGAGAGGATCGATCGACCATTGGTAACAAATGCTTTCATTACGTCCGATGTAGTTTATCGGAAAATGTATGAGGCCACGTTCCTTGGAACAACGCTGGAAGAAAAGAGGAAAGCAGCCTCGCGGCCGGTAACTCAATTATAACCTGTTCAGCAAACTTCTGTTACTACTTAGTCATCGGTCACGGAGTTTAAGTACCGGTTTATTAACTCGATTTCGTTCGCTTGTAAACATTTATTCTCGTTTCACTGGCTCGACTCGCTAACCGAGGGCAAACAGCGTTTTACGATCTCCGTTCTTTCATTTGCGATTAGCACGCGCCTCCTGGCGATCTCGCGGAAGCCTGTCGTCGATTCCTGTTAAGCGACGAGCGAAATTATCATTTCCCCGACTTTAAATAATCAGAGCCGCGATTAGACGTAAGCGTTTGGAAAAATAGAGGCAAGAAGAATCGGACAGCACGATTCGTTCCTCTCTCTCTCTCAGATGTTTACGTAGCGACGATTCAAACGCGAGGCTTCGTTTCGATCGAGCGTCTTGGAATAAACGCGAACGGGGAGATCCATCCGGCTCGACTTAACGAGGATTCATTTATTTCGACCTCGGCGAGGGACTCGGCTCCCGGTCGCTGTATTTATTCTGAGGAGTTACGGCTAATGCCATTAACTGGGAAGCTCTTGCATTTAATCGTGGGACGAGTATGGTAATACGCTTCCCTTATTTATATACCGAAAAATCGGCTTCAACGCGTCCCGAATCCACGTTACCTCGTTCCGTAACGGTCAAGATGAAAAATTCCATCTGCGCCCAGGACGATCCATCATCCGCGTTCCTCTGGATCTCTGTCGATTTGTCACGGTTTCTTTTTAATCGTGGCGCGCTCGCGCGCGTTCTCGCGAGATTTCTTATTAAATTATTGCGACAGCTACATCCATTCAAACGGACGTTCCACCACCGCGTCTAGCTTCTGGGGCGATCAATTCAGTGTTTACCTGCCGTTACGGTTACTCGCGTCATTTGATAGTGTTTCGAAAATTCGATTCGAGCTCGAGGATGGAGAACTGTCGCCAACGCGCTGCTCGTCGGCTAAAAAATCGACGATGCCACCGACCAGACGGCGGGAAATCGGTAATTCGCTCGCCTTTAATTAATGCCAGCCATTTTAATATCCCAGCCATGTGACAGCGATCACGTAATTATCGCTGCGATCCCCGATGCGGCGCGTGGAAATTAAAGCGTGCCGACGACAGCCTAGGCGCAGTTTAACGGCGTTGCACCCTCCCACCAACGCGTATCGTGCAACGTTAGTCAACTCGTAATCTCACTTATCTTCTGTTATTACGCCCGCTAAGCCGTCGTTGCCTCGAAACGCGTCGCGAAAAAAAAGGTTCGCCATAAAAAAGGGAAAAGGAAAGAAATCGGGAAAGGGTTGAAATACGAAGTCGAGGAAACAATTTCGACGCGCCTCTCGGTACCGCGCACCGCGGTCTTCTTTTACCATCTAATTAGCCAGTAATCGGAGGGCTGAACTGGCAGCAAACTATTCTCATTACCCGCGATAATCCGTTTCTAAAGGTTCAGGCATCCTGCGATTAATAGAGAAGCTGAGATAGTGGCGCATAGACGAGGATTAGGAAGTTCCAAAGGCACGGAGACCTCGTTGCAGTTTCGAGCTACGACTCTTCTCCTGCCACGGTCCTCGTACACCCTCGCAATTCGCGTTCGCGCGCAAGATGGCCACGAGAAGCCAATCTGCCCCTCAATTTTTCCCAGCCACCCTCTGAACGCTGCGCCATCGCGCGTGCTGTATATTAAACGCGTTCAGCTTCTAAAATTGAAGAGTGGCTGCCCAGCGAGATACCCAGACCGCCCTCCGCCATCTCGAACCCCGTTTTCTCGAGGTCCTCGGGTCGAAAAGTTGGAGAACCGAAGGCGCAGAGGGCCGACGAGCGAGTTCGGTGTCGATTTCCTCGGGGACGAGCCGAGACGTCGTTCACCGACCCCGTCGAACAAAAGAAACGTATTTACAACCGCGCAGGGAGGGACGCGAGGAATCTCGGTAGCGTCGTTAACGGCTCTCGCGGAAATATTACCGCGTCGATTCCGCGCGGATATTGCGTTACGCCGCGCGCGGGTATCGCTTTTCCCGCGGGAGCAACGCGGGACGCGCGCGAACGACGCGATTGATACGCATCTTGCTGAAGTAAGGAAATCCTGCGGGGAGCCATTACGGGGCTCCCTTCGCTCCTGTCCATCGCATTATACTGGCGACTGCTCAAGATTGCGGTTCAGCGTAGGTGGTTCGCGTGTTATACGTTTTGCCAGAGCATACTGTTGCTCGAAGCGATTGGACTTGGTTTTTCTTTCTTTTCATTTTGAGTCGCTTGGTAAGAAACTTCGACAACAATTGACGTTCGTGAGTGTGGCGGTCCTCGCCACTAGGGAGAGAGAACACTCGTCAGTTTCTCGCGAGTACTCCATGTTTAGAGAAATAGAAATTCTGACCTATCTCTACCATCCCAGCGTCTAAGGCAGGAATGAGTCCACTAGCAGGCTCAGGACGAAACGTTCTTCCCTTTCTTTTTCCTTCCTACCCTCTCTCACGTCCTCTTTACAGTGGCAATAATTGAAGCAGGCGTTCAGCTCACCAACACACGCTTCAATTGCTATGTTAATATTGAAATTTTAACAATAGTTGTGTGGCGGTCCTCGCCACTAGGGGGACAGCACACTCCATGTCCTACACCGTTTCTATATAATAGAAATTCTGACCTATCCCTACCATCCCAGCGTCTAAGGCACAATTCCGCCATTTTGGTAGCCTTATCGATGAGTCCACTAGCAGGCCCAGGACGAAACGTTCTTTCCTCCCTTTTTCCTTCCTACCCTCTCTCACGTTCTCTTTACAGCACAGCATAATGAAGCAGGCGTTCAGCCCACAAACACACGCTTCAGTTGCTATGTTAATATTGAAATTTTAGCAATAGTTGTGTGGCGGTCCTCGCCACTAGGGAGAGAGCACACTCGTCAGTTTCTCGCGAATACTCCATGTCTTACTCCGTTTCTATATAATAGAAATTCTGATCTATCCCTACCATCCCAGCGTCTAAGGCAGGGATGAGTCCTCCAGCAGGCCCAGGACGAAACGTTATTATTCCCTCCCTTTTTCCTTCCTACCCTCTCTCACGTTCTCTTTACAGCGAAACAATTGAAGCAGGGGTGTTCAGTCCACCAACACACACACGCTTCACGAGTATCAAAGTCCAAAGAATTTTTTAAATTTCACTCGAAAAGATAATATAGATATCGTACAACTGAAAAGTTGGAAGAGAAAAGCGAACATCGACAGTTTTAAATTTTTTATCGAACGCAATTACCACTTTACACGCGGATATCCGATGTTCAGCATCCGCTTTGCATTCAAACCCGCGTATATAGCGTATCGAAGGCATTCACGCGCGATGAAACCTCTTTTCCTTATTCCACCAGCGAGTATAAACTATTCACGAACGACGATGGCTGAATATAGAAACCACTTATTGGATCCGCGAATGTGCGCGAACTCTCGCGCCCCTCGAATTAATCTCGCCACTGTGTCGCCGCGAGGAGTGCTCCCTTTTTTCCTTTTAATTAAGCGATTCAATTAATTCGAGCGTGTCTCGCCTGTGTTTAAAATATTGTTATTACTGTGCGAGGTGTACTTAATTAACTCCATTACTCGAAACGCCTCTGTCAGCGTCCGGAATCGCGGGTAAGCGCTTCCCATTAGGATTATGCGAGTTCGCGTTCCACTCGCACCATTTTAGTATTTCGCATCGAGGTGAAACGGATACTTTTTCATTTATAAATTATGAGTCACCTCGTCCCAATACGCGTGGCAAGGTACAAAAAATGTTCTCGAAACTCAAATATTTAATCTCGTCGTTAATTCGGTCTGATTTTCAGCAAACGCGCGACGCGTACGGGTAATAAACGCGCGCGAAGCGTATGAAAACGCGTCTATCGAGTCACCAGCGGCAACAAGGGCTGCGAGACGGAGAAAGAAGGCGCGCGGGTAAAAGGCGGTCGGACGGGGCTGAAACAGGGCTCTCCCTGGTGGTAATTGTCACTGTTGCTCCGCCATTTTCATCAGAAGCCGAGAGCAAAGCACCCTGAAAGCTCTACAAATTGCGCTCAGCTCCCGTCCCCGCTCGCCAGCCGTGCCTATAAATTTTCATTATTTTATAGTCAACGCCTCGTTTATATCCGCAACAAGCGCGAACGCGATGGCAGGTGTCTGGGCGAAAGAAAGGCGGAGGATTCGGTCGGTTGAAACAAAGAAAGTGAACGGGGAGATGCAGAGGAGATAGAGGCGAGCAGGGTGAAGGGCACGATGGGCAGAGGGAGGGAGGGATGAGGGAGACGTAGTGGATGGGAGCGTGGAAAGGGGAGGGAATGGAAGGCCTCGAAGAACGAGGCACGGTTTCCCTACCTACGTACACCTTTGTCACTTTCGCTCGTTCGATCCCCGTCTTCTCCCTTCTATGTGCTCGCCTTAAAGAATGCCTTTTAAATCGCCGCTGTTCCCTGTCCCTCTTAATTTTCGTCGAGGAAACGGCATCCACCGCTCCCCGTTCGAAACCCTTTGTACGAGTCGCGAATAACTGGGAATTATACCCGCGTTCTATCCTTGGCTGGTTCCTGGACGACGAAGATAAGCTCCCAATTTGGAACGCACCGGCTGAACATAATAATGGATATTTTAGTAATGGAAGGATGGAGTTTCAGATCGTTACTAGAACCGATGTATGACCTGAATTTCATCTGGACCGAAATCTACCGATATCCGTGAGCGTGTCAGCTTGTCACAGATCGGATTAAAAAAACTTGCAGCGTTCGATCGTGCCTTCGATTCCACCGTAAGATTTCAACGTCACGATTAACCATTCCGCGGTCGTAAACTAATTAATGCCCGGAATAGCCGTGGGATATGGCTCGAACTACAGATTTTCTGCTCCTCGAATAATTTACATCCACCTACTTTCAATAATTGAACGCTTCAACGCAGTAGGAGCTACGCTTATTAATCGACCGCTTATAATTGCCGGCAGTCATGCTCGATTTCTTCGTAGTGGGGAGAGTTAGAGCACCAAGTTGCGTGCACCCCCCAAGGTGCTACCGCTAATGGGGTGGTACGTCGACGTTTGATCAGTCCACCACGAGATCTATCGATCCACCTTCTTCCATTTCGCTCGATACCGCGCACTCGTTTCTCCTCTCATTAACGCGATCAACGAAATAACCGTTCAGCCTGCAGACGACAGAATGGTAAACGCTCGAAATTAGGGTCGCTGCTGTATTGCGGTCGACGCTTTTCAGACGTTCCTCGCAAGCTGGCTAACGATGTAAATTCTCGGAATTAACAAGTGTAATAATTATGAAAGCAAGTATAATCTTTATAGAATCATACAAATGGGGTGGAATGGGAAAGGACGCGGTCAATTCGTGACGAAGCCTCGCGGGTCAAAGATGATTTGCAGACATAAGACGATGGCCTGCAGAACTGTGATTATTATTAGCGTTAAGTTTACGGTTGACTTTGGCTGTGGTGCGAGTGAGAGGTTTGAGGATGATGGTGTCCGAAGTTAGTCTAGTTTCTATATCGTTTTCGTCAAAACCTGCCAATCCCACACGATGTTTCATGCAAAATAAAATTCGAATCCATAGAATCCACAGTTCCCAGCGCGGTGTTTATTAATTTCCCAACGAAACGGAATAAGTTGGCCGTGGGTGAGACTCGATTACCTCGACGTCCTACGAGACAAAGCTCTTCCTGGTCGCAGTAAAATTGTTTCCCTATCGGTCAGCCACGGGACGGTGAACGCGGAGTGTAAAGGTCGACCGAGCGGGAACTCGCGCGGAGGAGTGGAACGATGCACGATACTGCGCGCGGCCACCCATGCACTCCAATTTATTACTGTTGCTTAGACGAAAAATCGTACGAGCCGATCGGACGCTCTGGGAACGACTCGAGACCGGACGTGGCGTCTTATGCTCTCCAATGGTATCCTTCGATCGTCATCGCGGACTGAATTCGTGCTTCCTCCTCCGCATTTTTTCAGGCTATCGAGAACGATGATCGATATCGGTCCTCGAGGGTGGCGGAGAACCGCGCGTGGGCGTTGAACGCTGAAAGAAACCACCGCGAAGGGGATGCATAGGGTCGGTTACTAATATCCTACGGCCGAAATCGTTGTTCCCGCACCCGTAGTGAAATATCGCCGTCGAAGGCCTGAAATTAAAGTAACCAAACGGGGTATCCTCCCCCCTGGGGCGAGTTCGAATACACGGATCGAGCCTTCGCTTTACAAGCTCATAATTTCGTTACAGCGTTCAACCGCGATGATATAAGTCCGCTTTGGATGCAGATCGTGGTATCCTTTGGAGGATTAGAATGTCGACTGGCGCACGCTCGCAATTAAAAATACGCTCGTCACTGGTGAATGCTTGTAAAGTGTATTCGAAATGCGCGATGGAAATTGTGCGTTTGTATTTGATTTTTCTTGAGATTACGCAGGCACGTGTAAGCCGAGAAGTTTGCAACTTCGCGAGAAATATACGAAACTTCAAATATGTTCGTTACTGGTGAATGCGTGTAAAGTGTATTCGAAATGCGCGAAGGAAATTGTGTAGCTTATATTTGACTTTTCTTGAGATTATACAGGCATATATAAGCCGAGAAGTTCCTAACTTTGCGAAAAATATATAAAACTTGTCCGCGACATGGATTCTCGCACCACCTGTTCATATTTCTCGACTCCCCCTTATCCTGTTCCAACTTCCGCTTCATCGTGCCCCGCGGCCATCGAAGGTAATAACGAAATTTGTTTTCTTACCTTCTTCGCTCGCCGTGGCTCCCCTCGACGCTTTCCTCTCCCCATTACAGTCGGGTCTAGCGTCTTAAAAATCCTGTCTACAACGATCTCCGCTGTTTCTCACGGCTTTAATACCGTATTTCCCGATGACTCGTAAATTGCACCCATCGACACGGGTTCTTGCAACATCGTATCGGAAACCTCGAGCTGGATGGTTTTAAATGTTGACCGCAATCAGACTGAGAAACAAAATCTGACCAAACCTTCCGCAAGTACGCGTTTCTTTCCAGTGCGCTCTGAAATCCCTCGTTTCCTCTATTTTCGCCTGCAATACGCGTAATTAATCTTCGACTCCTTTCCAAGGGGTTAACAAACCTCGATAGATCAGACATATTCTGACACATTGCACCTTTGTCAGTCACGTATTCGAACGCGAGACGATCGCGTCGTAACGTCGCACCCTTTGGTACGCGACACGAGTATCCGTTCACCCCGTTCCAGGTAAGCACCAGCTTCCCAGTGGCTTTCGCCTCGATCCCTCCCCCCCGCAGTCGAGCCATTCTTTCGTTATTTCAGCCCGTATTCGCGACTTCTCGCGGCTTTTCCCGTCGCGGCCGGTTTTCCCCGATTGCCAGCGCAGGGATCGCGAACGTGCGACGAATACCGTCGATAATGCTATTGCATTTTGAATTTAGCGCCCCGCGGGTCGACCCTCGGCCCCGTCGGGCTTTTACGCGCTTTGCATGAACGTTTAAGAACTTCGCAGACGCATAAAGACCGCCGTTGAAGTATTGAAACGGCCGCGGCGTTATTGTCCGCGCCATTCCGCGTGCCAACGTGTATCTTGGCGTTCGAGGCTGTTGTCCTTTCCAGCTCGATAAAGCGTAACGGCCCCTTGGTCGAAATTGACGGCCAACGCAGGGCAGGACGACGCATCTTCGTCGAGGAGTTACGGCTCTCTTTCGATGGGCGTATCGTTCACTCGGTCGCGAGGCGATCGTTTTCGAGTTTACGGCGCGGATTTAAGGGTGGTTCGAGGGACGGTAAAATAGGCGTCGAGCGTAAGGGAAGTGGTAACATGGACGCGCAGTCGGACAGGAGTAAACATTTTCCAGCGCGGCGCTCTTTAATAATTTGAGTAAAGGCACCCGAGTCCGTGGGCGAGAGGATTGCCACGGAACGATATTACTTTACGTCGCGAGTTTCAATAACTCTTTAAGCACTCGTGTCGCTGGCACCTTTTTGTTCCCATTGTTCCACTTGGTAAACGTGGCCCACGGTGTGTTAAATATGATTAAGATATTCAGAAAATAAGGTCAGCGCTTTAAAAGCGGTTCCAGCGAGCGTTCGCCGTGTGTACGCGAAGTTGCGGCCGTGTTCTTGCGCGAGGGTGGGTGTGTTGCGGAAACGGGGTGGGAATAGAAAGCGTGCAGAGCATCGAGGGAGTTTTTAGAGCGTGCGTTTAAAAGAAAAAGCGGCGGCGCGAGCGCGGCAGAATGTTCTAATTGTGAGGGAAGTAATTATTCTATTTGTAGTTATTTTGTTACTGCTCTATTAAATTTTTTACCGCCATTTCTAAAACTCCTCCAGAAGAGCGAGAGAAAGAGAAGAGTTTACGCGTAGAACTGGAATACGTGAAAAGCTCGTTTCCGTGCAAAACTCCCATCAGTGAGTGGAAATTACGATTTCAAGAACCATTGGTTCGCTAACGAAAATTCATATCTACCCGTACAGATTCGATAAAACTCGCGGAAAAATGTTGCGCACTCGAAGCGAAACGTCGGATGTTCGCACCGCTTGGAACGATTATATCGAGCAAGCGGTACGAAGACAGAATATTTAATCGAACGCCATGCAACATGCAAACTACTGTTTTTAAGCTTTCGCTACTTGGAGTGCTGTCGAGATGGCGTTGAAAATTCTAGTCGAAACTTCCCGTCTCGAGATTCCTCGTTCCTGTTTTCCGTCCACTCCTCGCTTTTTCTTTCGAGGTATAAACGCGAGAGTCCACGGGCTCGCTCGCTAATCGACAAAAATAAGGCGCGGTGTCGTTGGAGACAAAAAATGCTCACCGCGTAATTCAGGGGCAAGAGAATCAGCAGGAACGTTTATTTCACGATAAAACACTCTCGACGTGGTCGCTGGCGCTGTAGACGGTCGCGGAGATCGCTCGGACGAGCGTGTTTGCCAGGCGAGAAGGAGGAAATAAATATTTGCATGGTCGCCAAAGACGAGTGACAGAAGAGCCGGAATAAAGAGCAGGGAATACTCCTTGGATTCCTCTCCAGAGACGCCGGGGGAAGACTGCTCCGTGCCATTTGTCTCAACTCGGAGGCGATCAAATTAAACTCCGTGTCCCGCTGCGTCCCGCTCATAAAAGCACTCGGATCCCGTGATTTTAAGAGGCGAGTAAAAGGGCAAAGAAATTCGATGGCACGTGTGTGTCCTCGGCCGGAAGGATGAGGGAGAGTTGCGGGAAACAGACAGTGGAGTCTGCGAGCTGGCAGACGGGTCGTTCGGAGGTTTGAAACGAAGCTCAGCCAGTTCCGCTCTCTTCGAACGAATTGCGAGGTCCACGGGGTCGGCGGAATGCGTAGGTATCCTTGGAAAACATCAAAGCTACGTTCCGAACGATTGAAATTGTTTCCCGACTGCGCCGGAAAAGATCCTCCCGTGCTTGTGGCTGACTGGCTCCGCGAATATCCAGCTAGATCCCCGGCTGAACCGTTGTCCTTCCGTCAGGACCAATTCTTCGATTGTCTTTCGCAGACAACAAATTACATTCCGACACGTGTGTATCCCCTTCGCTGATTTCCCCTCCGCGCCAGCCCCGTTCGATTCTCTTCAGAGCGCGCTGCCACGCGTCCCCTGGCGCCCTTTTTCCGGGACCGTCTGCGATCGCCTTCGAAATTTCTTCGTAAACTCCTTACCTAGCCTGCTTCCCGCTTGGTTCGACGAGTCGACCGAATTGATTAGCCAACTGTGGGAGAAAGGATTTTTTTCAATCGACTCTCCCGTTCCGCCGATTTCCGCAATGCAGCGAAGGAACGATTAAATTTCCCGAGCCCGTGACTCCGATTGTACATTCAACCATCGTCGAAGCGTAGCCTGGGCATCGAAGGAGTCGCGCGGGCCAGGCTACGAGAGGGTGGCCCTGTTTGCTTTATTTCCAGCGGAACTCGAGCAAATACCTGACCGTGTTTCCAAGCAACAACGGCTGATTGTCTCCGGTTATTTTTACCTCCCCTTTGACGAGGTTCACGAGACGCGGGTCGATCCTCGTCGATCGCCAGAGGAAGGATCGGCCCGCGAACATCGCGCAATCGGCTGGGCGACGCTGGATCGGCGGAAGAAGCCTCGAACGGCCGCGACGACGAACTCTACGAATCACGTTATCGCGAAAAAGTAATTTGGTTCCATGCTAATAGGCTCCCCCTTACCTCGTGTCCTCCTTCCTTCCTCTCTCCCTCCGCCACGGCTCCCTCCCTGAATAATGCATAGGCTGAACTTGAGTGTGATAACGCAGCGAGAGCCTCAGAATAGAGCTCCTCTCGATTATTGACGGAGAAAGGAAGAACATCATTTCCCACTTAGCGTAATATTAAGGGAGATTCGGGTAGCTCTCTATTTTCTGCCCGATCGTCGCCGTTCCGAACGCTCAAGGACAAGCAAATCGCCGATTCAAACTCCACGATTGCTCGACGTGATTGACGTAACAGGTTTCCGGCCGATTTTCCATCTGAAATGGCATACACTCCGTTATCGAATCGGCGAGACGAGCCGCTTGAAACGTGTCTTATTAAATAGAATCCTCGTTAACACCCGGGGAGATGGAAAAAATGCTTTCGCGGAGAGATTCTCTAGCTCGACGTAGCGCGCGCGACTCTTCGAATGGCCGACTCGCAAAGCGGGGCCCGTCAAAGCTCCCGACGCTGAAATCAACGCGACCCCGTGCAAAATGTGCATACATACATGGTAAAAGATCGGACTCTGCAGGGTCGAAACGAAGTTTCGCGCGCGACGCGGATGGAAATCAGGCTGGTAATTCGTAAATAAGCAAAGGAAGGCACCTCCGGGTCTCCGCGACGCGATCGAGGGCGAACGGAAGAGGGGAGAGCTGAAGTTTCATCGAAAATCGAAATCAACCTTAAGGAAATTCCCCTGGGTGCAGAAGTTACTCGCGACACCGGCAGTTGAGCGTGTCCGGGACGGTGGGAAGAAAAGAGGGTGGAACGGACGAGCGTCGCGAAGAAGGGGCTGGTTACCCGACCGTGACTGCCGCGTTTCGATACTTTATCGCGTCCCTGGCGATCCTTGGGAAAAGGAAACCGACGTGTCTGGTCGCGTTTCATTGATTCGCTATAAATTTCTCCGCCGATTATCGGAAATATTCGACGTCGATTGTGAACGGTAGCTTCGTCGAGGAGAAAGTAGAGCGAACGATTTAATTACCGTTAAATCGGGACGCGTGCGAATGCGAGGAAACTGTGCACAGTCGACGACAAGATGGTCCAATATTCTTAGCCGTTCTAAACGCAGCTCATCTACCATTCCAATCCAGCCGCCCTAAGCGCGATCCCGCGTTATGAACCTCTGCAGGACGTTGCACCGCGGCGCTTATGTAGGTCAATCGTGATGGGGTGAATAAAAGAAGGCTGGAATTCGCGCGGCTGCTCTTATTGCGTCGCTGACCCCATAATAAAAGGCAACGCGGTCGACCATCGCCAGGCATTACAAGTTTTCCCCGATTATTTCGCGCCTCGTCCTCCGCGTAACTCGGTCGAAGACTCTGCGCCTCGTTGCACCCCGACTTTTAAACGCTGGCGCATTCAAAATGGAAGGCAGCGACTTCGCAAGGGATGCGCTGGTTTCGATGCAATTTCTTTGGTCGCGCGATAGACAATAATCAGCTATCAGCCGGTAGAACGGCTAACTAGTAGCCAACTATTCTCGTTACTCGCGATAATCCGGTTTCAAAGGATGGGGTGTACTCTACGGGTTACCGTGCAACGAAGGGTAACCGGCCACAGTGGTGTTTCGAAGCTTGGGAACTTCCTGCGGGTTTCAAGGTATTTTCTTCCTCTTCCCGTGGTTTCCTGATTGGGTTGCTCAATTTTGGCGAATCCAGCGCTCGCTACCATCGCCATATCTCCGCCTCTCATGCGAAATCGCGTTTAAAATTCGGACGCGTCGAGCCAGTTCGTGGATCGACGAGGCGCGCGAAAAATCGCTGCTCGAGAATACGGGACTCGGAGGATCGGTGGGAAAACTGGCTGCGAAAACCAGCGGCGACGAATCCCCGCGGAAGCCGCAGCCGAATCGATTAAGAAGGGAAACAGAGGGGGAGCTCGATCCGCGGGTTCATCGAAAATTCTCGTTCCCGGAAACCAGGCGCCCTTCAGACGACGCGGCCAAGATTACTCTGTCTTCGAGACTCGCGCGTAGCCGACGAAGGGTTACCCCGTATTTAATTAAACTGTTACTTCCCATTGATTGCCAAACTTGGGGCCCGAGGCCGCTCAGGCTGGGAAGATTATCGAAGTTCCACGCGTTCCCGTTTCGGCCCTATCGAGAGCAATCTTGCGAAGTTCGCGATGGCGCCGCCCAACGCTCCCGTTGCTGGCACCCGTTTTATTATCGGGCACTAATATATCCATTTGTACCGTCGATAAAAAGGGAGAACGGAACGCGAGGGACAACGCCAGGGCGCTCGACGCCCACGCGAGAAACGTCTCTTATTGAGGGGAAATGCCAGCGCCTTTCAGCGATGAAAGCGGAGGAAGATTCTAGGTTATCTCGTTCTCTTCTTATGGGACGGCGCCGTTTTTAGAAAGAGAGATATCGAATTGTGTCCCAGCGTAATTAACACGGTCACTAGTCATCTCCAAGAAGCTATTCCTTATTATATCTAACGTAAAACAATTTGAAAGACGAATTTAGCCGTAGGCGGTAATAATAAGCAGCCGTTTTGCTGGAATTCCTGGTTTCCATTGTTATAGTCGAGGTGCTCCTTAAGTTGGGGGGTGAATTTGTCCAGCTGTCACTAGCAAAAAAAGGGCGTCTCGTCTCGAAACGTGGCTCCATCGTGATTGAGGAGGTACTCGAAAATGCAGGAGCTTCCAGCGTATCGATATCGTAACGAGAAAACGTAACGAGTTGCGTTTAGTTTGTAGATAATCTAAGTTTACGTCAGGATCTTGACAGCAATATAACGAGTAGTTAGTAAGCGGTTCGAAGGTGCTTTCGGCTTATACGTCTAAGAGAAAGTAGGCTAATCCACATATTGCTTTAATCCTATTACCCAGATACGATTCGGTTTATCGAACATCGGTGCGCTGACAATTTACGGGATGGTTGTTAATCGGAACACGAGAAACGTTTATCCGAAAGAGCTACATCGACGCGATCCCCGTCGCGCGGTTCATTTGACGTCGAATTTATGGTACGCTCGCAGGATCGGTGGTTACCTTTGTGACATTAATACAGGAACGTGGATTAAGAGATCCTCGAGACGAGGTTGGCCTCAGCTTTAATCTCTCGATGTATCTGGCCACGTAAGAGGAGGATCGGTAAAACCGTGCTCACCAGTTCCTTGTTTTCCGTGTCTCAGTCGCAGGGCACAGAGAATCGTTTCGTAAACCCTAACGGCGCCTCTTGTCGAGGTAACGAAACGTTGGGCCGCGACAAATCGGTCGCGACGCCTCGATGGGACAGATCTCCAAGGGCCCCAAGCGGCGGCCGTGGATTAAGTCGCGTGCGGGGGCGAAAGTTTCGACTCGCAGCTGACGAGAATGCGACGAGTTGCGTGTAGGCGTAGCCAGCCCCGCGAGCGCCGTTTTCTCTCGAGAAGAAGAACTTCCGTGACGTCCCCCGGCGAACCGCCAGAAGACAGCACGGTGCACCCTGTCGATCGTCGGAGGGGTTGCGTTGGCGCACGAGCGAGCGAGCGAGAGGGAGTTTCATTTAAGTTAGAAATTGCTTCTTCCGCAACGATGATGGGCCGCAAATTGGGCGCGAAACGGAACCCCGGACGGGAAGAACGTGTAAGAGCGTGGCGAGGAGTCGAGTGGAGAGAGAGAGAGAGAGAGAGAGGGTGAGGAGGGAAGAGATTGCAGGGGGTGTTAAGCAGCAGACGCGCGGAAACGAGACGTCAAATGATATATTGATTTTTATTCACCGGCTGAAGTCGAAGATTGTTCGAGGGTTGATGCGCGATGTGTTTGGCTCGCGTGTCGCCAGTTTTGATCGCGAAATGATTCTTTCGATGGTGCTGCTTGGAACGCCGCGAAGGCGTTCGCGATAAGATCGAACGGATCGTTGACAAAGCTCTCGATGATGAAACTCGTTGAAACAGCGCGAACTGTTCGAAAGACTCCCGGAGGGTTGGCGCTCGTTAATTTAGAGTGGCGAAGACGAAACTCGATAGTCTTGGCCTGCTTTTTCGAAGTTGTTTCCCTTCTGAAACATAAATCACGCGCTGGGCTCTGTCATCGACGATCGATCTTCGCCGTCCATAAAAATAAAATCGTAACTCCGGTCGCTTTCGAGTGATAAATACAAAATGAACGCACGGGAGAGAGATAACTCCGAGCGTAACCGCGGCCACTGAAATTCGTCCCGCACGGTAGCTTTTTATTTTCATCCGAACGGTTTCAATTTAAGAGAAACCCTTCGTCTGGAACGTGTGCGACTTTTTGATTTACCGCGGGCTGACGAAGTGTACGCCTCTAGAAATCGTGAAACGGATTACGTGTACAAGTTTGATAGTGCTCGTGATTCATGACGGTCAAGCCCGGCGGTAGAGGGTTTTTACGAGTATCACATTTCACGTGGCTCGATCTAAGTAATAAGAAAGAGCGAAACTCGAAGCTGTACGATACGAGTTACCCAGGAAATTGATGAATCTCGCGAAAATTCCGTCGTTCCTTCGAATCAACGAGAAGCGCGACGCTTCGAAGTCGAAGAAAAGATAGCCGAGAGCAGCCATCGGTCGGTGAATTTCCCTCTGGAGAAACCGTCGAGCGAATAGCGGGAGGCGAGGTGAAATATTTTTAATACTCGCTCCTTGGACGGTGTTTTCGACGCATACCGATAGGATCGTTTTCTCGCCTGGTCGCGCCAAGTTTTGACAGAAACTATTCGCTAATAGTCTGCGATATGTGGACGACTGGTATGTAACGTATAATGCCGACGGAGAAAAGAGAAGTTCCCGTGGCGCAGTGCTCGTGGAATTCAAGGCAGCCGAACTTGAGGGTAGTGGTTGAGATGCGGAATGCGTAGGTGGGGATAGAACGGTACCAGTTTGTCCGTTCCTTTCTCGGACAAAGGAAAAGCCTGGGAAACGAATCGCGGGTGTCTTCGGCTGCTGGTCGTATACAAACATTTCTCAGCCGAACTCTAGCATAAGAATTGTGCCGCTATGCGTTATAATATATTCGACTCGCCATTGGTAAAACCGAGTATCCAAGAAAACGCGAAGACTTTGAAGCGCGTTGCTTCGAGGAAGAAAAAAGAAGGAAGAACGTTTCGTTTTGGGCCTGTTAGTGGACTCATCGATAAGGTGGAGCCTGCCTGCAGAAGTGGAGGCGGAAACGAGCGCTTGCGGGAAATGGTGAATGCTGCTGTCCCTCTAGTGGCGAGTGTCGAAGGCTCGCCACAGCTTCAAGCGTTGGTCCTTCCTACATCCAACAGTATCCAAGTACAATATCTGCTTCCCACCGCGTAAATCCACTCGCCTGATCACGATCCACGCGACTGAACCGTAAAATCAATCGAGAAAATTCTAATTGCTCCCTTTCAGCCGGGTGTCCTTGTTACCAGCGTCTCTCGAGGAGGCGACGCAGGATAATCGCTGGCTCGAACTCGAGGACGCGACGAGGAGGCCAGAGATCAACGGGGGCTTCCGGAATTAAGGTTCAAAGAGAAGAAAGCAATATTGCGCGCTCTCGGAGAGGGTGACAGGGTGGGAGTAATTATCAACGAGACGATAATTCGTAAAGGGGAAAGGCGGGCGCGCGCGCGCGCGAGGGTGTTCGTAATGAAGCGCGGTTTTCCTTGCGTGTCGGGGGCGAGTCGAAGGTCGGAAACGACGTGGATTAGAGCGCGCGACCGGAATTTCGCGGGGAAATCCATTCCCGCGCCGGAACCATGACCGACCCCGGAGAGCTTTCAACGAATGAATACCCGAACGAGCCGGGGTAGGGGGATTACTTCCGTCTCATTAGCGTGGGCCAGGATTCCGCGCGGGCGAGATCGAGGAATTCGTCACGCCTGCCGACTATATACACCCACGAAAATCCTAATTTATTCCCAGCGATGAAAACCTCCCGCCAGACGATGGTTAACCCTTGATGACGACGCCGCCCGAATTTATTCCGTTCCGGGGTAGCGGATCGCCAGAGTGCGGGCTGAATCATTCGTCGACACTGGTAATTCATAACTCGCGAGGATATTTACGAACGAAGGATCGGATGTTTTCCGATTCGAAGCGGTTAACGATGTCTGGAAGAAGTAGCTTTCGCCAGTAACGTAGTAGAAGCACGCTTGACGAATGTAAACAAAGACGAGGACGTAAGATCGAAACGTTTGCGTCGGGCACGCGAGACACGGAGAGCGACGAACTGCGCATCGACGGCTGTATTTAGTAATTGCACAATACGCGGGGAGAGTATTAGTTGAACGGGCAGTTTGGAACGTACATCCAGTAATTTCACACCTATTGGTAAGGGTGCGTGTAGAAATTAGATATCCATTGATGATAGCGCATGTAGTAATTATACATACGCCGATGATAGTGGATGTGGTAATTGCATACCTTCCAGGAACGGAACAGGCCCTAATTTACGCGTGGTCCTCGCTGGTAGCAATACTTGTTAGGGATAACGGTGGCATTGCGGTGTTCCGTGGACGCGAAACGGACTGGAACGTGGACGAATGACGCTGAGAATTGCACGCGCGGCTCTTTCGTTCGATTAATTTTTTATTCGATCAGACGAACGCCTCGATTTCTCGACCTGAGAAAGACCATCGACTCTTTCGACGAACCACGAATCGACGATGGACGCTGCCGTAAATCCGCGACAGTTCGACGCACATGGCGCGGGACGCTCGATGCAATTGCGGGAGGCGCACCCTCAGCCGCGGATGACGCGGTGCTTTCCACTGTCATGCTAATCCGACGCGGGACGTAATTGCCGATTTATGCGCGGCAACGCTGGCCCCGGAGCATAATGCGTGCACAATGTGTCCCGGGGGTCGGAATTACTTATCCCACGAAGAAGGAAATCGCGCCGGTTTGATGGATGATGCGAGGCCTCGCGATCCCCTCCCGCCAGCGTCCCGCGGTCCGCCATTTTCCCGCGGAACGAACGCGCGCTCGTCACGCTAGCGTAGAACGAAATTCACCGGATAGTCCCCCTGTCCCCCTCTCTCCCTGTCGTCGAGTCGACGCGGAGAAAAAGAGTCATTCTGATTCAGCTGAAATCTTAATGGAGTATCGAGAACCGCGGCGGAGAACGTCTATTATGAACCTCGCCTGTTTCCCATTACGGTCAATAAAAGGGGAGAGATCCAGACCACGTTTCCTTTTTTTTTTCTCTCTCGTTTTCCTTTTTTTTCGTTTCGCGTCGGTGACGGATAGAGGAAGAGGGCAAAGCGAGGGAGGAAAGGACCGAGCGACTGGCTACGCTGACGTCATTTTAGTCTGCGATCCATTCTCGCGCGACGCGGGGAACATTTCCATTTAGATGCTCATCTCGCGGAAAAGATTCCACGGGGATATATCACGGTAACGTTACGTCTCCTTTCGTTCGGTGAGACCGTAGATGGTATCTTCGAAATAAACGATCACGGTTAAACGTTCTGCTCGCAATACGAGCCATTAACGCGCATCCACGCTAATATCCTGGCTCCTCGCGAGCGGCGGACGCGAGCAAGATGTCGGCGGCTTAATAGATTCCGAACCGACACCCGGTTGGAGAACTCGTTGACGCAGACGGCGCGATTCGAACCGGAGTACCGTGATCCGTTGAAACGGGACAGGATTGACGATAAGCGCGCAACGAAGAGCTCGCGAAACGTTGTACTTTGCCGCTTTGGCTCTGGCCAAAATTCAGGCAAATCGCGCAGTCCTCCCTGTTCGTCTCTAAAACCTCGCGAGCCACTCCATCATCGTTTCGTCGAAAAGTCTAGCCGTACCGTTCCTCGCCGGGAGCAACACGAACACCGTGCACGCTCGAATCTTACCGAAAAGCTCGCCCTCGCCCACTGTTTTCGTTGGATCTCGATCAATCTTCGTTAAAACAACCGCGTACCCGCTCGATGAACCGCGCGTCCTCTTGCTCGCTCGTTTCCGTCTGCCGTTGCGTAGCTGCAAACACCGTCCAGCCAAGTTGTCGCAGTAAGTTGCACGCTAAATGGGCCGATTGACTCGTCTCGCGTCACCTTCCGCCCGTGATAAATACCTTTCACGCGCAACTGTCCGGCGAACGACTCGGCCAGAGGGTTTCCAGGTGTTACGCTGGACGAGAGGCTGACGCTGGTCGGAATGGACGGGCCCAGAGCTAACGTTCCGCACACCCACGGAGCGATACGTCATCGCTGACAAGCCGGTGTGCCGATAACCTCCGTCTCCGACAAACCCCCGTGTGTGGCCTCACACCTCATCGCGGGGACGGCCATCCATCATGTTTGAGTAATGTTGGGACACGGTTTCGCGTTATTGCGAATGACCGACCGCGGCGAGCAACGTTCCTACGCCACGGCTCGATTATCCTCGAAGACGACGCCGAGCCTTTATTAGAACGGAGAGCATTATCGATTCGAGGGCGGCGGGTGAAACGCGGCGAGCCTATCGCGCGCGCGGACTACGTCGCGGCGCAGATTTCGCGCGAGAACCCCGACGAGAAGATGGATGCCTCGAGGAGAATCGTCGACGCGATAACATTCTTAGTCACTCACCTTTGTGGACGAGGAGGGCGGAGTCGCGGGCAACGGCGATCAGTTCGCTATCGGTGAGCGTCTCGTCGGACGCGTTGTCGGAGGTCGGCGTGTCGCTGAGGCCAGCGCCGCTGCTGGGCATGTGATAGAGCGGGTGCTCTTGTTGCTGCTGGTAGACACGCTGTTTATACTGGCTGGCGTTGTAGTGATTCAGGTGCGATTGCGTGCTCTGGTGGTTGTTTTGAGGATAGGCGGCCGCGCGGGCTCGCAGGCGTGGCGAATTTTCCTCACCCTCGCTGCCGCTTAAACTATAGGCCGGGTGGAGCCGTCCCTTGCCTGGAACAATCGTCGAAACGTTCCCGTAAACACCCTTGTCCGCTGACAAAGTCGAGGCGCGCGTATCGACGCGACACCGTGACGGGGTTGCGTGGAAAAGAAGGGCGAGGGAGCCCTCGTTAACCCCTTAGGAGTCAAGGTTCGTCAAGTTTGCTCGACGATTGAGCAGGTCGAGCTTCCGACGCGTCCCTTCGGGTGTCGCGTTCGCGCGTTTTTTTAATACATCGTTATCAAGGCTCAATTAAATATGAACGCGCTAGCTTGGCTTTGACCTTCGTCGATGACTCGTACTCTGATTTATACATCGTTGCAAGTTTTGCAACGTTCGCACTGAAAGTGGATCACGCCATGAATAATAATGCGCCAATATATTTGCTGATGGAGTTTCAAATTTACTCCGTTCTCCAGGGCTTGGTTCAAATCTGTCCCACGCGTCACGTTTTACAAGTGGAGGGAGTCTGTTTCACCCCGTGTAACAAAATTCCTTTCTTATTCCAAGGTGTACCTTGAAAAAGAAGACGAACGAGCCCGATACTTGCCTGGAATTCGATCCCGTTATTTCGTTCACGATAATTGAAAGCGCGGAAAATGCGACTGAATTTCTCCGGTCAACGTTGAGGTGGAATATGGCGGCTGGGGTGCTGGTGCACAGTAACGAGAGACATCCACCAGTGGGATGCAGGCCATCCGTGGCATTAGAAGGGAACACCGCACCGACGGTGTCCATTTACCAAAGACGCAGGGAACGCGGGCCAGTATTAAGGGCCCGGAGGGTTTCGCCCAGAAGGTGGGAAAACAATTCTAACGTCACGCACACTTGGACAAACACAGAGGGAAATGCGAGACTTCCGGCTGGGTCCAGCCACGCTCTAGACCAGAGGGAGACCTCCGTCCGGATCGGAAAATATTCCTCCCGAAGATTCCACCGTGGCCATCGCGTCGCGCGATGTCGTCATCGCGGCTCTTTCCCCTCGAGACGACTGGTACGCGTGTATACGTTCCTCGAGCGGACTCTGCGCGAGATCTGTCCCGCGTTTTTGCCGCGAAAACCGAGTCAAACCTCCGCGACGAGAGAAGACTAATCGATCCCACGGGTGACCGCGAGTTGTCATCGCTCGGAGGACGCGTCCCAAAGCGGAGCAGATGTTGTTAGGCGACGAGCGAGCAGGAAAACCGGTTTTTGACCGCGTTAAAGACCCGCAGCGGTGGTTGCGGAGGAAAAGAGGGAAAAGAGGAAGAAGGCGAAGCGCCGAGTTTTCAGGGTAAATCGCGCGAGAACTATGATCGATGCCTGACCAGCGTTCACCTCCGACTTTGCTCGCCTTCCGTCGTATCAACTGACCGTGCTATCGAGACATCGATAGCTCGAGCCACGCGGTTTTCTTTCGCTTCTTCGTCCGTCGATCGGACGATGCCACCCTGAGGGACGTCGATGCGCGTACCTGTCGACAAAAACGGACAGATTTGTTGCCGCTTAATCGAAGCGGACGACGCCAGCCAGTGAAGGTCATCGATTTCTTTCGAGCGTCCCCGCGAGCGACCACGCATTATCGGGGCGACGCTGAAAAATCGTTTGAACTGCAATCACCGCGGCGCGGGAAGGATAGCGGGACCGAGTTGAAAGGGAAGTTAAACGAGATTAGGCGTGCCCATCAGTGATGAGTTGCTCGACCATTCAATTATGGTCTGCGTGTAATGCATCGAATTTGCGTTCCCCTGGCAAGCTTTCGAATCATTTTTTTTTTTCATTCTTCCTCCTCCTCCGACGGCCACCGTAAAAGGGGGCGAATAGATCATGAAGCGGCATCGACGATCGTTTGTAACTAGATTTCGACGCGCGCACCGTTAATGCATGCGATCTATTAGCAGGAGTATCAAGTTAACTCGCCGCTAATCGAATCATTCGGTTCATTGCTGCGTTACATCTTTCGTTTTGCCTTTTTCCTTCCCGCGACCTTTCCTCGTCCAGCTGGCCTTCCTTTTAGCCCCCATTTTCCGTTCTCCTACTTCGTTTCCCGCGTCACGTTCAATTAACTTATCGATCTCGCAACGCCTTGGCGATTTTATTCGCAACAGGCGGACAGCTTCGTCGGGCGATCGAAAATCTTTCTCTCCGTCGAGATCGCGCGTAACTTTCGAAAAGCGAAGAGACGGCGCGATGGCGCCGCGTCTGGTAACGGGTCGAGCAGTTTAACCGCGCGAACGGCTCTCGCGAATCGAATAAAATCGAACGACATCGGCGAGAGACGCGTCGCCTTGGCGGCGCGAAATTGGATTCGTTTAATTCGAATCGAACAGGCGAATCAGAGCGGACAAAAGAGTTGGGAGGCGTCGGGACGAGCGTGGGAAGGCGGTTCGTAGACGAGGCGTGAAACGATCTCTTCCGCGCGTATACTCGTCGACGGAACACTTTGTATTTTCCGGGGCGCGCTGGATTCTCGTCGAATTTCACGTATGCATAATACATTATCGAGTTACCATGGGGGAATATTGTGGCCACCATAGAGACTCCCGCGATCATATATCCAGCGTTTATACGCGCACGTGCGTGAAGGCTTGTAAATTTCTTCGTAACCTCGAACGTGGATTGCGTTAACCCACATAATTCCATCATCGTTCCCATGATACCGCAACAACGCGCGCGCCAACGCGAGAATCTATAATTCCATTAACGCGGCCTGAACAATAGTATTTCGTTAACGCGACGCGGAAATGATTGTTATCGATTTCGGTCTCGCGGCCGGTCGCGCCGCGGACAAGTCAATTCCGATCATGAGCGGCTCTAAAGATCGTTTCGTACCGACTGTTCGACATCGATTCGTTCGAGGAATCGTTCGATAAAATACGTATCAGTTCCTTGCCGTATCTTTCGTCGCATCGAATCGAGCGCGACGCGTTTCGAAAAAATTCATTTCCCATATCGCGTGCAACAAATAAATTCCCCGCCAAAGATTGTATTTCCACTGAAATTTATGCGAACCTTCCGCGTTCTCCTTCCATTATTCTCTGACCCGGCCCAATTAATCGCGTTAATAAAATATATTGGCTATCGACAGGCGGCCATCGAAGATCGCGCGCTCAGCTCCGACTCCTCCGCTTAAACATATTTCAATATATCCCGACGTGCGCGCGATTTTTCAATGTTATGGAGGTACGACAGTTTCGGGCCATCGAATAAATTGCCTGCGGCGAAAAAATTGTTCTCCAACAACGGAAAACTTTCCCGGTTCGCTGATATACGACCTACTCCCGCGGTTTCAACGCGCTTCAGACTCATTTAGCCCTGCCCTCCTCCAAGTAATTCCACTTTCGAGCGAAACGACGCTCCGCGTTGCGGATTTCTCGACGGCAAAGTGTTTTTATTTTTAATTATAACGTAGGTAAATAAATGCCGTTCCAAGTACACCTTCGACCTACGATTTCACGCCGCTCGTTTGCACCTCTGCGCACTCGCGTGGGTGCTGTTCCACGACCAAATGTCGTGACGTCGTGTATCGCGTCGATTGCGACACGCGATCAAGAATGGAAAGTCGAATGTTTGCTGGCCGCCTTCCGAATCACCGTAAATAACCGCGAGCTTTGCGCCTTCGAACGTGAACGCAAGCTTCTCGCGACGAAAGGGGATGATATCGCGCGATAAGCCACTTAGGCGAAAAAGAAAGCAGCAAATAGGAGCCGAACGCCAGTGAAAGATCACTAAAACCGACATCGTCGAGACTCTCGGACAATTCCTCGTCAACGCGAGCGTCGAATCCATTTCCCGACGCGTCCAGCGCCGCTTCCGGCGAACGGGGGATGAAACGCAACGCGCCCTACGCGTCCCCATAAACTTCTCTAATTTCGACGCGTATTATTTGTGCCGGAGATAGCGCGCGGATTATTACCGCCTCGACGCTGGGAACCACTTGGCGAGATGGGAATAGCCGCGCTGGCCCAGCGTCGTGAATGACGCGCGTTGTACGTGCCTGTTCCCCGTTTCTCGTGACACCACGAAATAACGCCGCCAGTCGATACCGATATATCGATATATCGCCTGATTATCTAATGCCGTATTTGCCCGGGGAGGGTGCGGAGTCGTGGAACAACCCCGTCCAACTGTGCGGCGCTACGACGCGTCGCGACATAGCGCGATCGATTTTGCTCGCCAAGCCTCCGAGCGAATAGCCGCGACTTGACGGGGTTACGAGGTGAACGAGTTCCGCCGCGTTCCCCATTCTCTTCGGACCGTGGACACGTTATTCGAGGTTATATCACAGGTAAAAAGATTGCGTGGCAAATGGAACAATGGAGGACCCTCCTCATCGGGGAAATTGGACGAGAAACCACCTCTTTTTGGGGAGGTTTATCGGTTCAGATCCGTCAATGGGGCGCCAATGCGACTGTTGCGGGCAATTTGGAGTGAAAATATGTCGGCGCGCGTATATACACGAAGATTGATACGCCAGAGTACGCGAAGCGTGATAACGCGCGCCGTTGTTGCCTCGCGTATCGATGAAAACTATTAGCCGATTATTCGCACCTCATTGATGGATGAATATCCGCGAACGGGAGCATCCCCTAACAAAAAACGAATAAAACGGACGCTGGGTTACTTCAAAGGATCGGATCAGCTTAGTCAGAGATCACTGTGTTTTCAAGTCAAATAGCCTGACAAGAGGCGGAGCTTGGAAAGCTCGTGGATGACACCTCTCGAGCAACTGTTCAACTTTTGTAACGAACAGAACCGTAAGAAAAACACCGAGGAACGCGGCGCGGAACTTTTCAAAGGGAAATCGAAGAGCGAACGGCGACGTTTAACGATTTTATTTCGCGCGTTAATCCGTACACGTTTAATCTATCAGACTTTCCTCGTAGCGAAGGAAATTTTTCCAGTAAATATCCTCTTCCGCGTAGTCCTAACCGAATAAGTTATCGGAAATCGATAGACTCGCCTCGTAACTCTTTCTCTTTCGTTCCGTTTCCCTCGGTTCGCCCGGGGTCAGTCGACTCCATCTTTTTTTCACTCCGATACAATCCTCCCTTCCGTTAAAAACCGGGTACGGTCACCGAACGTCGCTCGGTGAACTTTTCCAAGGCACACGTGGCTTCGCCACGGAAGGATACCTTCGCGCGTCTGGAATCCAGACACGCGTTCCTGCTCGTCGACGATTTTTCTCACGAAACCGGCCTCGCTCCTTTGGCCCGCCGCGATCGTGCCCACTTAACGAGATCGGGAATAAACACCAGCGTGGCGATGCTCGAGGAGAGCAGGTGGTACAAATCGATGGCATTGGCTGCGGGCCATCCGGCCAATTATCCCCCAAGACTTATGCGACCTCGAAGGACCTCGCGCGCGCGCGCGCGCGAGCGAGCGGGGCTGCGCGTGCCAGCACGCATGCACGCTTCCTGCAGACGCTGTGCCACCTAACCGGTTCCGTGAAAAGGAGAATCGTTGGACGTGCTCGAGGAGATCGTGCGCGACAAACTGGTGAGAGTCGGATGGGCGAACGAAGAGGCCAGCTCGTGCTCGCGAGGAAGCGTAAAACTGCGGAATATTCCCTCCCGCGAGGACCTCGAGGGGAGGAAAAAGGCACGGGGTGTCGTAAAATTCGAAATTATACCGTTCGACTTTAACGGCGGACGCGTTGGCGTCGAATTTCCGCTGATACTCTTCACGGTCGCTGGACGAGGCGGCGACGAGCGCGGGAAACAAGAAGGATCGTAGCATCGACGCGGCTCGCCAAGAAAATGGACGGCCCCGATGAGTTGTTCTGGACGCATCCTTGCCGTGAAATCGAATCGTAAAAAGACCCCGGGTTGCGCTCGAATTAATGAAATTCCCAAGGCAGACGCGGTTCCTGTGATTTTTATATCGCCAGACGCGCTCGTAAAGCGATCTTCGCGGTTCGATGGGCGGGACATGGGACTTCTTGTTGGAGCGTCCGTGGTACGGCGCGTGGAGTAGAACTGGGGTCCAAATAATTCGAATTGAAATGAGAATTGAAATAATTCAAGGGTGACTGTAAACCCCGCGACTGAGACAATACGATTATTAATATTCACGCGTCGTCGTGTCGAAAAGGAAGCAGTTCCGTGAAAGTCTCGAAATTTCAGTTCGCTTACGACGCGTGACCGAACGCATGACTAATCCCACTGACTAATCTTCGCCGAAAGAGCGTTTAATGCCTCGTAAATACGTGAGAACACGCGAAACCGTCGCTCGTAAACGAGGAGTCACGTTTTTCGATGGCGCACGATTTCTCGTCCACGAATATGCCCGGCTGGGTACGTCGCGGCACGACATTTACGGAATATTTCAACGGACCTGGGGACCTTTTACGAGCGCCCAGGATCTCGGTTACGTCACGTCGAGCTCCTCTTCGTGGCGATTAGTTCGACCGCGGCCCTCGATCGAGCGTTTCATCGAATCTGGTCGCGGCGCGCGAATGGCGTTCGCATTTTCAAGACCAGTCGGAGAGGGGTGGCGTTTCAGCCGCGGTTCGAGAAAAACCGCGCATCGCTCGTGGTCTTGGACGGGTCGCCATGTAAGGAGTAACGTTTGATGTCCGTCCGCTGACGGGTGTTTAGAGGGAATTATAGGTTTCTTGCCAAGCGTAGCTATGGCGTTCACCTGGACGAGCGTCGGCTGTGCAACGCGTGCTTCGAATATCGATCTAGAGTCAACGGTCGGACAAGTAGGTGTACGATCGCAGCTATCCACCGTTCTCTGATAAACCGATGCGCTCGATTTCTTGTCCCCTGTAATACCGCGGGAAAATATCTCCGCGCGTCGATCGAAAATATCCTTGCACGATGGCTCTCGAAACGAATTCCGCGAATTAGAGAACGTCTCCTTTCATTTTTTATTCAGCAAAGACTAGAATAGACTCGGTTGGAAGGTTGAACTCACTTATTGAACAGCGGAGATGAAACACGTCTCAATGTTAAATGTGTAAAAATTACCACGATCTTGAAATTATTCATCGATTCTGCGAATCTCTCACCTCTATTAATACATTTTTCTATATTTATCATAGAGACTTGCATACGTTACGTTTGCTATAATCGGTCGTGTGATTAACTAGTCGCGGCTCGATCTGAAGAGGAATACCAGACTCTTTCAATCCACGAGTCATCAAAGCGAACGATTCTTTCATTGAGATTGTATAAAAAAGGTGATGAATAGAAGGCTCGAAAAACACTCGTTTCGTCCAGGACGTACAGAAGCGAAGTTCTCTCCAGCGGCTCAAGGTTGATAAAGTTAAGCTCGAACCATTTGCACGCGGGGTTAATTAGCGTGCACAGATAACGAGTTGGCGAAGGATCGATCACCCAACGTAAAATTATCGCGCACGCGGCTCGCGGTATTCTTTTTTTTTCTTTTAACGCAATTTTCCTTGGCGTTCGTAACAAGTTGAATAAACCATCGAGGGTGCAACTATGCGCAAAGTTGCAGGCTCGCGTCGATGTGTAACAGGTCAGCGGTGCATTAGCACACTTTTACGATAAGTAGAAACATCGATCTTTCGCAACTACGCTCCAATCCGTGTCCGCTATGTACGCAATGCAAGTTTAATCGAGCGCGCCACGAACGCGCTGGTTATTGTTGGACTGGTGAAAGAATCGTTTCGTGATTACCGCCTTCGACTGCAGTTTCAAAGTTACGCGAGTCCGTCGTTTCGCGTGATAAATATTAAACGACAATCGCGGCGTATCTACATTAGCTCACCTGCTGTATTACGAGTGAAAACGGGACAGAATTACTGAATTTCAGTAGTATTGTACCGAGCAATCGAAGATTTCCACGAACATCGAGCGAACGCAACGCTATCGCTGAACGAAGGGTAGCTAGCGAACAGAGCATCCGAGATGCGCGCCTAATAAGAGGTCCAAGCAAATTACCGCAATTATCCTTGGTATTTTTCCAGTGTCGTTACTCGCACTATCGGCCAGTCAGCTTGAACTCGCTCATCTATGCGATTACTGTTATTACTGCCGCTGTGGCGGTGGTATAAATATCCGAGACGGATGCACGAAAGCCTCGTGAACGTAACTTATTAACGTGACTTTAACGCGATAAGTAGAGAGTTATCGATCATATTACGATAGCCGCAGGGGTGGGTCTCGCGCGGTCACGTACAGGGTGTAACCGAAACAGGCGTTGGTAATAAACCTCTCCGTCTGAAATGAACAAAACGTGCCCGATTCGACTCGATTTTCGTACGTCGTTTTCGTCGAATTCGAACGAATTTCGAACCTCACCCTCGCGACGATTTTTTACATACGGTTCATATTTTATGCCAGCGGAGCACGTGAACCCATGAACCGCCGGAAGGCTCGGCTAGGCTGACAAACTGCGAAACGATTTTCGCGTTACGCCGTAAATTTCTGCTCGATCGGCCGCGTTCTCCGTGTTTCGCGGCGCGCGTGATCGATGGCCCAATGGATGCGCCCGCGCGCTAAACGGGCTGCAGCGCAGCCAAGCTCAGCCGTTTGTTTTAGCTGGCCACGGCTTTCATAAGCTCCTCTGCGGTCGATCGCGAGATTAAAAAAACAAACGCCGTCAGTTTAGCCCTGTCCCACCCGTGGCCTTGAGTGACCTTTCCGCGAGCCATCCACCTCGAGGATTCTCTAGGTTACCGTGACGAGAAAGACGACAGAGTCGATGTTCGACGCTGCCAGACGAATTTAGAGCGTTTCGTCCTGGGCGACGACATTTTGAAGTTCATCGAATGAAGTCGATGGAGAATCGTAACCAATCTAACCTTGTAACGCAAAGTACGAGATATCTAGCAGTTGGCGATGAGTTAAAGAGGGTGAAACTGATTTTTCGCAGCTGTGCGTCTGTACTTTGCTCGCACTGTGGCGATAAAAACGAGTCTCCATTAAAATCTGTTCGAAAGAATTATTAACGAGAAGGCACGAACGATTGTCAGAAGCGTTTAGCAGACACTTCCCTGCGCTAAACGAAGCTAAACGGTTTCGCCTACTTGGAATCTACATGTCCGTTCTCGGTGGCGTCGCAGCTATAAATCGTGGCGATTCTTTCGCGCGATGTTCGGAAGACATTTATTAAGAGAAACGAGAACGCGCGGGGTCTGTAAAGGGTTACGTTGCGATGATCAACGCTGCCCGCGGTCGCGCGGCTGTTTTCCGCTAATTATTAAGAAAATAAATCGCCGCCACCATCGACAGTCGCGCGTCTCACCCCTGGAGGGTGGAAGCGTGGCTCGAGCCCGCGGAAGGGTCGCGGAGAACGCGAAGTCGTACGTTATCGGTAACGCAATTTGTGGGACGCGTAATGTTGCCTTTATGCGGCGGTGCGCAGGGCGACGAGCGTGTGCGTGGCCGCGTTACGCGCCAGCCGTGATAAAGGCGTCTGCGCAGATAGATAAACGTTCGTTCCATCCTCCGTTAATTACCCGCTGCGTTATTTATCGCGCGTTCGTGCGCGTATGATGCAAGGGACCCTGCGAATTTACGCGACCCGGTACAAATCGTCCGCCGCGTTACTTTCGCGGCGCTCCCCGCAGCCGACGCGATCCGTCGAGCCTCGAACTGGTTAATATCTACGCGATTCCCTCGTTTAGGCTTCTGTTGGGTCGACGCGAGTTACGCGAAGCGGAACTCTGCGTATCAGTAGCCGGATTCGATGCGGTTTTGAAAGCGTCACCCCACCGGTTGATTTGTAGAGGCGCGTTTATTGCACCCCGTTAGACCCAGTCGGATGATCCTTCTTTGACTCCGCGGATGTTTCATGGAATTTAACGAAGACGACTCGACTGACGATGCCAAAGCGACTGGTTCTTCTGTAATCCCCTGTAAATGCCGCCCCGTTGATCGTTAGCCAGCGGACAGCTTCAAAGAACGCTCGGGGTTTATTGAGTCGGTGACCGCATCGATTGGCAATCGTCGATGGTTGGCTAATTGCTGCGACCGAGTCGATGGACGATATTAATTAGAAGAGTTCCACTCGAACGATGCTATTAATTAAACCTGTCGTTATAGTAAGCGTTATTAATTGAATCGACGAGACGGGACCGCGTCGTCGCGTTAGACACCGGGTAACTCGAAAATCGGATCTTCCAGTCCCGCTGATACCGATAGAAAATCCAATCAACGCCACTCTTAGGCATCGAAATCGTGTACATTGTCCCTCCTACTCGTTCACTGCGAAATAAAATTAGCCAGGGGTTATCTAAAATTTGACTTAATCGTACCGGGGATCGCGACGGGGGGTGGAGGGTAAATTTGCGAACAGCAATTACAATTCGATCGAACCGCGGTCGCAATTAGGAAACTTGCTCGGACGATAATGTACATAAATATCAAGTTTTCCGTGGCTACCAATAGCAATTCCCTGGAATCCAATAACGCACCATCGCTTTATCGGTAACTGTATTTTCGATGCCCCTAAAATGTCCACTTTCTTTTAATCAAACAATTAATAACGCGTTGACGTCGACAGTGCACACCCGCAGGATTAATTACGGGGATACGAGCACCGCAAAGACCACCATCGAGATGCCTTTCCCTCGACGCGAGCGCAACAAGAACTGCCGTCGGTGTTACCCGGTCGTCCGGTGAAACGCGTTCTATGCATACCTGCGGTGTTACGCTGGTGCCGGTAGATTTATGCGTCGATACTATATAATTTCCGCGTTCATATTTCAGCGCGGGTTAATAATGCAGCGGAATTATCACTCACCGCTGCGCGATCAATTATGCGGCGTCGGTGCGCGGGGCAGAAAGTCGGCCCTCCGTTTCGAAATCGAAAGCACCAGATAAGAACGCACGCGGGGCGAACAGCCGCGCAGTGATTTAACGACACGACCGACAGAGGCGATCCGAATCACCCGCTGACGCATAAATCACACCGTTGGAATTTTCAATTAGCTCCCGCGGCACGATCTTCCGACGATCGTCGGAAAAATCGAGATAGCTAGGCGGCACGTCGACCGATAAGGAGGATTAGGACCACCGAGAGCCCTTGATGGCCGCACGGACCGAGCGTTCACGGTGGTCACGTGATCTACTCGAGTCCCTGTTTCGACGCGTGTGAACCAGCGCGCGGAGACTCGTCGAATGTTGAAAACTCGGCTGAAAAACTGCGCTGGGATAAGTTCATCCCGCGCAACCCCTCGAAGGGGACGTCCTAATGCGGAGGATCAAGCGCTTCTAGCTAAACGCGACGCGTACACGCGGCCAATTGCGAATAAAACGGTGCGCGGACGATAAATTGACGCGCGTATCGACTATAAAAATGGCGAATAATTCGCGGCGCAGAAAATCCCAGTTTTGATGGGCCGTTAAGCTCCGATTACGCGTGGCAAAGCGAGAAATTCACGCGGCGTTTCATGGCTGCCATTTGACCGTGATCAGAGATTTCGTGCACGAACGGATGGAATGTTAAGAGTGCGCGATGAGTCAGAGACAAAGGATGATTCGGGACGGGCGGCGACGTGCCCGTGGTACACATATTTGCCTATTGTAAGGGTATTTATTAACGCGCGTACGAAATGGAACCGGGACGGGGCATGAATTATTCATCCGGCCGTTTCGAACTTCTCTGTTGGATTAATCGCGGCATTGTACCCGAAGTCTGACCGAAAAATTCGCCTCGTACATGGGAGCGCGGGACGAGATGATGTATAGAGGCGGCTTTACGCGCGAACGGCTAAATTTTATTCCGCGGACAACCAGCCAAATAACGCGCGACACCTACGGCTTTAATTCATGCCGCGCGCTTTATGTTTCGCCGCGCTATTATTACAGAGACGATCTTACATCTTTTCGAATAAAATAAAGGGGATTCCGTAATATTTGCGCAACGGAGGATATTACACGGTGGTCACGTGATCTACTCGAGTCCCTGTTTCGACGCGTGTGAACCAGCGCGCGGAGACTCGTCGAATGTTGAAAACTCTGCTAAAAAACTGCGCTGGGATAAGTTCATCCCGCGTAATCCCTCGAAGGGGACGTCCTAGTGCGAAGGATCAAGCACTTTTAGCTAAACGCGACGCGTACACCCGGCCAATTGCGAATAAAACGGTCGTGATGGCCGCAAATTGTGGCGTTTCTATGAATATTTTAAACGAACTTCGACATCCGGGTCGCTGGAAAAGTAAATACTGTTTGAGCACGCGTCGCGATGTGGCTGATTCGGTCAAGCCAACGAAGGACGTAAATCTTCGTCGCGATCTTTTTCGTCACCGCGACTGCGTGTGCCTTAATACTGATTAAGGTAGTAGGGGAATATTGTAGGGTGTGAATGATTTTGCAATGCGTGACTTTGCGTGTGCAGGAATAAAATGTAATTTAGAATATTCGAGAATATTCCAAAAGAATGTATAAGTATTACGTGTGACTTTGTGTGCGTGAAAACATAAGACGAAATTGAGAATATTCTCGAACATTAATTATTCGAGAATATTCCAAACTTTGTGCAAAAGAGTATTAGTGTGTGTGTATGTGAGTGTCTGGAAAAACAAGGGAATGAATGGAAAAGAATCTAGAATGTGTGCGCGGCGAGAGTTAGAGTTAAAGAAGACATCAGCGTCATCTATTAAACCTACTTTCTACAATTACGCTTGTTCTTCGTCAAAATCTTCTGATCCCACAATATGTAGACAAGTTTTGCTCGAACTTTTAACAAATAACAAATATATTTGAACGTTGAAACAAGTTACAAAAATACTGAGTTTGGCGATGATTCTCTGAAGTGTGTCTGATGGTATTTTTCTTAGTAATGTCGCGAGCTGTGTAGATGGAATGTTTTATAATGAGTTTCTGTGGAGGTGTGGCAAGTAGGTAAGACACAGAATTTGGTTTTTGGGGATCAGGAGGGAACCAGGAAGGGATTAAGGGTTGCAGGTCAGCGACGAGTGGCGAGTGGAGCAGGCAATAAAACAATTGCAGTTTAAGGGGTCATTTACTGGAAACTAATTTTTCAGATTTATGATGAAGCGACATCCTATTGATTTATGGGTTTATTGCTGCTCGGTTGGGATTTTTTACGGATTTGTAAAATTAGGGATACGGAAGTCAGATGTTTTTATGGTTTGAATTATGATAAGTGTTTGAAATATGGTTGACGATTTGACTTATGGCGGTGTAAATTAGTGCAAAATGTTTGTCGCTAGACAAATACCGAAACCGAGTACGCGAATTCTTGTTCGACGCACAGTGGATCGTCGCGAAGCAACGGTAGCGTTTTTCGTTTCGAGTTTAACAAAAATTATAAACGTTTTCAACCCTGGCGTCGTCCTCTCTTACTCCCTCGGTTAAACGTTCGACGTTCGAACCGCTCGTCCACCATTTTGCTCGATGCTTTCTATTCACCCCGGAAATATCACAATACTAAATGCCTGGCCTGGCGCACGAGTAAATAAGGGACGGCTAGCGTCGCTCCCTGCTCGTGTTTTAACGCACCTGTCGGCGACGCTTGTTTGGACAGCGTTACACCGCGACCATAACTGTTTTTCCTCGTCGCCATGCTGAAATGGAACGCGCGAGTGTCGTTTATTTGCTCTGGAAAAATTACAGACAGCTTTCGTACGGATTTCGAGGGTGAACCGTGGTCAGGAACCGTGGGCGAAGGAGCCAGTTGAAAATCTACGCGAGGCGGTCAGTTGCAAGCGAGACTTTTCCTCGTGAAACGATATTATTCTTTTGTTACGGCGAAATACTCGCGTCTAGATCGTCTGTAGACTATTAACAAAGCGACGTTCGAAATTTCGCGCGAACGATCCCATTCGAAGTCAATTGCGCGACTGATCGCGAGAGGACAAACGGTGGATCCTGAGATTAAATTGCGGATGGGAAAAATTTGGGTCGCGCGCTCATTTCGGTGTACAGGTTGAATGCGACGGGGGGGAAGAGGGTGTTCGCACGTAATGAGACTGAAATGAGATGGGAGATGAGAATACTTTCGTGAATGCCGCCGTGCTCTCGCTTGATGGAGTTGTAGCGAAAGCAAAGATTGAACGGTTGATAATACGAAATTAATGGGCAAACTGTAAATGAACATTCGGATCTATTTTCGTACAACGGTTGACCTCGCTCTTGCGCGATAAATCATAATAACCTTCGAGATATATAAATGTCTCTCATACCTGATTTATCCAACCGTTCACGTGGCAAACGTTTCTTTCTTCACGAAATGGACGTCGACGATTTAAAAATTCCCGCGATCGATGCGTCGAAAAATTCCAGCTGAGATACGAATGAATTTTTTACCATTTCGCCCGGGACTCGAGAAATAATTCCCAAGACGGTGAACCGCGCCTATTTAATTAAGGGGCGGATCCGATCGTAATGAATTTCGCATCTCGATGCGATCGTGGAATTTCCGGGCCCGTTGAGCGGCAGCAGGGCGGAAATTGCGGGCGCTTCTATCGTCAAATTTCTGAAGTCGAGGAAACTTCGTGCACGCCGTTCACCTGCACAAGGCGCGTTTATACGAGCGCGCATAACCGATACATAGAGAGGCAGAGCCGGTTTTACGGGTTATATACACGGTTTGTCCTGGTTGAAAGGGGGCAGATATCAGGGCTGGGGTGGGATCGTTATCCAGCGAATGCAGCGGAGACTTAGCGACGAATTAGCGTGTGTATCTACCGCTAAACCGTCGTTTGCCGAATTACTCGTCTTTATTCCCGCCTCGTTAACCGTCCCGATGCTTTTCCAAGCACAGTTTCACGTTTCGCTATTTCCCGGTGAACGTCGAAACTCGCGTCAATGCGCTCCCGTTTAAGGACTCGAATAATTGCGCGCGAATAACGTCGAGAATTATTGCGACGAAGGTTTTAATGGGACGAAATGCGTAAGTTCCGCGCGGAAGGCTTACGAAGTGGATCGAAACGAACGGGGCGTTCTTCGAGGCCAAAAAAAGAGGAGGAACATTAGAGAGGAATTTCTTCCGGAACTGCCCGCGTCCTATCAATCATGTTTTACACCTCGCGCTATCCAGCGCTGCCGCCAAACTCGGCATTAAGTCGAGACAACTTCCCAACGGTTGCCCTCGAAGCGTCGCAAAGTACCCCTTTAAACCGATCACTTTCCACTAGAACTTTCCCCGAAATCGACGAAAATTCTGCCGCGCGAGCGTTCACGCGAGCAGGGCCAATGGATCGTGAAGAACGAAGGAAAGTTGCCCGCGCGTTTTCGACGCAATCTCCATCGCTGGCGACGGGCTAAATCCGTTCCTCGTCGCGCGCGCGCGTAAACCACGTCTGTCTACGAACTCCATGGAACTCCACGGATGATCCGCGTACATCATCCACCGCGTACCGCACGGACAGGTGTCCGCAGACAAGTCCACGCACGCCACTACCCTCTCGGTTTCGAAGCGGACACCGCGCGTCCTTTGTACGCACCCCATCCATCGGTAATCCGGTTCGTCTAAGGCGCGTGTTGTTGCGAGCCTTCGGATTTAGCGGATCTCCGGCAGGGCTGACCGTTAGTTACGCGGGCCTCGGCTATCCAGACATAAATTTCTGTATCAGACAATGGGTAATTGTGCGCGACCCACCCTCGACGAGCGTTCGCGTGTGCGGGCCGTGGTAGGCGCCTGCGGGTGCGCGCGACCTACCTGTCCAGGGCTTCCCTCGAACGACGGCCAACCAGGGCTGTTTGCGTCGAGCCTGTTCGAGAGGAGCCGCAACAGCCCCGCCGCAGACAGCCAGAAGTGCGAGCGGGCGTTGCTCTTATTGTTAAATGCCAGATCTACCGTGTAGATAGTACAGTCTGTGAGTTACGTCCAGCCCGTTCCTCCGTCGAATTCTCTACCCTCGTGTGCCTGTTCGCCAGCTTCCTGACCTCCTGGTCGGACGGACCAGTGTTCGCCAGAAGCTGTTCCGACTGAACTGGCTGAATTGTTTCGCCTCGTTCCGAATTCTCCTTGCTGGATCGCGATATCGGGCGACGCGAAAGAAGCGGTCGATCGAAGGGAAGCAGAGGAAGCCTGCCTCCGAACGATCGACGCGAGATCGATAATCGACGCTTCGGTCGATTGGCGCGATTCGCGATGCCTGGCGCGCGACACGTACGAAGAAGAGGGACGTTATTCCGTTCGAATCGAACGAAGCGGCTCGTATTTCAGAACTGGATCACGCGTCCTGTGTATCGCGCTGAACCGCGAGTCGGTCACTCGATGATGTTCCCGGGGAAAGGTATCGAAATTCGATCGGCAAAGGATCGCGCGTCCTGGGGACGGGCGAATGAAGTTATTCGCGGATAACTAGATTTTTCTCGATGGCATCGCGCGGCCCGTTCAATTGGAAAGCGATACAGAGAGACGGAAACAAAAGCGGCGGGACTCGTTTGTATCTCGTTGTACCTTCGCCCGGAATTTTCGGAATGCTCGACCGGATACGCGACCTAATATCAACGCGTTAACCGTTCCGCCCGTTTCGGTGTGCTGCGATCGCGTCCGATCGGAGCCGCAAGCATTCGATCGACGCGGGAACGATTTCCGTTCCGTGCTGCGGGAATACCGTGGAAAAAAACGATGCCAGCGTCGCTACGCGGCCCCGTCGAGTTCGCAGGAAGAACGAACGTTCGTTGGGGCCGTTCTTCCGAACGGGATCGTCGAAGGTGTCCCCGCGAGCGGCGCGTAATTACGCGGGCCAGATTTGAATGTCAAAGGGGGCTCCGCGAAACTCGAATCTCACGGTCCCCTGAAATCTCCGTACCCGGCGATATCAGAGCCGCGCGCTCTGGCTTCGGGCTTTTACCCACGGAGAAATTCGAAAACGCGGAGAATAGGGTGGCGCGGCCCGTTATTGTCGACGTGCGCGGATAACTTCCGGGACTGTGAAATTGAACGGAATAACGCGCGAGCACCGGACGGTTCCCTTTGTCCCGGCGGATTCTGCAGCGTCCCCCTTTTACCCGTGTCCAGTGCTGCCCGTAGTTTCGTCGCTCCGCGGCAATTACCATATTCCTCGCGTTGTCGCGTTTAATATTGCGTTACGGCCGCGCGTGGAAAGCCGCTGGTGGTTCTCGCCAGCCCACGAACCGCGTTCTTGGACCACCGTTGGTAATTCCGCGCCGCGTTACGTCGCCGTCGACGCGAGCCCGCAGGAATTAGATCGCGAGACGATCAAAGTTACGACGCCATTACCATCGATGCCCGGCAACGGCCGCGCAGGACGCGTTAATGGTAATTGCATCGATGGATGCCCATCCGTGTTAACTTACTGCGAGACCCGCTGCTGGGTCACTTTGATGATTGCTGGACGACGTAGTGCACGCGAGCGCATGGTTTCCGATTGATGGCGCCGCTGGAATGCACCGTACCTGCCTACCGATGCTTATCTCGTGCAATCTTGGCGTGGACTACGAATCGGATTGGTTTATCGGACTGCGCACGATGGGGTTAAATGGAGGACGGGGAGGTTTCGAGGATAAACTCGGGTATAAATTCCTTAAGACTCCTCTCTGTCTTTTGCGTGTCCGCTAACCTTTGTGCTGAAGCGTGTGGTTGATGGGCTGAACGCCCGCTTTAATTATTGTCGCTGTAAAGAGAACGTGGAAAAGAGAGGGAAGTCCTGGGCCTGCTATTGGACTCATTAGTCCTAGCTATCTAGCAAACCCTGCCTTAAATGCTGAGATGGTAGGAATAGGTCAGAATTTCTATTATATAGAAACGGAGTAGGACATGGAGTGTGCTGTCCCCCTAGTGGCGAGGACCGCCACACAACTATTGCTAGAATTGCAATATTGACATAGAAACTATTGCTAAAATTGCAATATTAACATAGCAACTGAAGCGTGTATTGGTGGGTTGAACGCTTGTTTCAATCGTTGCGCTGAAAAAGAGAACCTGAGAGAGGGTAGGAAGGAAAAAGAGAGGGAATAACGTTTCGTCCTGGGCCTGCTAGTGGACTCATTAGTCCTAGCTACCTAGTAGATCCTGCCTTAGACATTGGGATGGTAGGGATAGGTCAGAATTTCTATTATATTGTAAAGGGAACGTGAGAGAGGGTAGGAAGGAAAAAGAGAGGGAAGAACGTTTCGTCCTGAGCCTGCTAGGTAGCCTTACTGATGAGTCCTCTAGGAGACCCTGCCTTAGACGCTGGGATGGTAGGGATAGGTCAGAATTTCTATTGTATAGAAACGATGTAGGACATGAAGTGTGCTGTCCCCCAGTGGCGAGGACCGCCACAGTACCTTAACTCGCTTACCCTCGACCGTATAAATATTAGCCAGTTTTCGCTATAGCCCTCAGATTATTTTAGTCGCTACTTGCGCGTGGACCAACTTGTGTCCAAATAAACCTCTGAAGTTTCTCAATACGCGTCGCATTTGATTCCTTCGACTTTATTGAACCTGGAATCCAACAGTAGCTCGATTGGTAGAAATACAGAAGACACGTGATTAAAACACCTCTATCATTTCCTTGATACCACTTCTTCTTTTTACGCGCATTAACCAACGGTCCGCGCGTTCTATATATCCGGTTTCGTAATCAAATACGCATACAGCGGACCAGGACGAGAGGGGACTCGGTTAACAACTCGAGTCCACCCTTTACAACCTCGAGACCATTGTTTCGTAGTCCGCGGACAAGAAAGTCGTGTTCGTTACGCCGGATAAAGATGATACGCGACATCGACCACACGTAACGCGACACTCGTACATCATACATATTAACCGACGTTGTTCGCGATGTTGGACAAATTAGTACCGCGTTCTTGTCGCGTCCTACGCTGCCCCGTATCGTTTTGCCGCCGCTTTTTGCCCTCGCCGCGACGCTCCACCCGTTTGCGTTCCACCTGCGCCGGGAAATTCATCGCGACATTCCGAAACGCGCCTCGCTACGACGGGATCAACGCTGCAACTGGCGATAAAACACGAATCGAGCAGAAATAAAATTTTCCAAAAAACAGAATTCGAAATAAAATGCCAATTATCAACGTAGCAGCAAAAATGAATCTTGCGTTAAGAAATAGAATCCTGTATACAAACAGTGAAACAAGCCTATTGGTTCGAGCGAGCAATCATCTGTTGACACCCAAGGACCTGAAAGAGAAGCACGCGCAGACTTTGCGTCGTCACTTTCTATCAAGCGATACCCAGATTTCCCGTAGAGTGTCCTCACTTTTCGCATATCTCTCGAGGCGAACGAACATCCTTTCGAGTCCCTGAATAAAGAAGAATTGAAAGAAACTTTTATTTCACGCGCCCATCTCCAACGTAGGTCCGTCCAGTCGATCTTGCTCGAAGGCCGCGAGAGTAATCCGGGCCTGTAAATTCTGGTAAACGCGTCCAATTGGCCAGGCCCGTAAAAAGAAATAGGAGGGAGATAAACATGCCCGCCGAAAGGTGTGCTAAATGGTCGTGCAAGGTGAGATGTTAAAGATCGGGAGCGGGCCGTGGTAACGAGTACGGGCGCGCGAACGCGGCCCAGATCGAGCGGAATAAGAGGGAGGGAACGGCGTTAGGTCGTTACTTGCCAGGATGAGCCCGAGAGTTGCCCTCCCGCGGGAGTCGTACCCGAGCTAACGGCTCCCCAGGAATAGATACGTATTCCAGCGTAGCCGGGGCTGCCAGGGCAGTTTCCTTCGAGTCCCCGCCGCTTTCCTTCGGGTGCCTGGTTAGGGCTTACGCGAAAGTATCGCCTGGACGCTGAATGGCGCACGTCCCGTGCCAATGGCGCCATCGTTGCAACCTTTTAGCCGGCCTCGCGACCCTTTCTAACAATAAGGACGAAGTAACTGCCCGCTCGCACCGACGAGCTGATCTGCCTGGAGGAGCCGTCGATTTATTCGCGAGCGCCCTACAGGACACGTTCCCGGGACCATCCGGAGTCCAGTACGTGTTTACGACGCGGCCATAAATGATTATGATCGACCATTCCGCGACCCCGCTCATTGATTTCGTTTTATACTTCGTGACTCACCACGTGACCGGCTAACGAGCTCGAAAGCCTCCTTCGATCGCGCGAGTTCCTTTGAAATCGTTCCCTTCGATCGGTTAACTATCGACGGACATTAATTTCCGCTAAATTCACACAGCTGGTTATACGGCAAATATAAACGTAGATTTAATGGCGCTGCAAATATTTAGACGATCGCGCGCGCACTGAAACAACGAACGTCCAAACGATTGGCAAACTTCAAAAATCAAACGCGGGACAGCGAGCGATTACAAGCGTCGCGCGTCTACTTTCGAGTGATAAGCTTCGCGCGAAAACGTTCTGCGCGGAGATTCGTTAATAAACTAAACGTTCAGGATACGTATATATAAACCTGGCGGAAGAGGAATTTTTTCGTACTCGTGCACAGCCAACGCACGCGTTTCATCTCGATAATTAATCGTAGCTGCTCTAACCGCGAAACGAAACTCGAGCGGAATGACCGCGCGGAGAAAAACCACCCCCGCGATCGTCGCGTCGTCTCAGTCGGATGAGCAAGCCTCGACGAATAAACGAATTACCGGGTGGCCATCAGAATTCCACCGCGTAAGATTTTCCAATACCCTTACCGCGACTCGAGCGGTGATTGAGTAAGCATATTAATCAACGCGGGGGTTTTCGCGAAATTATCCATCAGCGATCGAGGCTGACGAGAGACAAGCAATCGATCATCGGCGGTCGGGCAGCGGCCGTGGCCAAGAGTCGTCGTTCTCTCAAGCCTGATAACGATCGACCTATCACCCTCGCCCCGTTTCCGGTGCTCGCCCGTCCCGTCCGTACAACGGATTATGAAAAGGAAATCCGACGCGCGCGGTCGTCCATCCAATCAGATCTACAAATAGGAATTAACGTTAAGCCTCGCGCAAACAATGCCCAGGCCCGATTGATTGACTTTTTGCTTCCATCGCGAGGCCCCCTTCGAACCCCCGTTCTGATTGCACCAGCAGCCTCGTCGCTCCGCGTGCACGCTCGTAACTACGCGCACCCTGTGGCAACGCAGCCGCCACCCTCGCGCGGTCGCGAGGAGACCCAACCAGGGATCCTGCACCGGTTAGTGCGGTAGGGCGTGATAATCCTCGCGGAGAACGAGATCGCGCCCCCATTCGACGAGATTCTCCCTCGGAGGAGCCACTCACTTCCGTCGGTCCTTCTTATCGGATTATTGCCGTGGAAGTCTGACGATTGAAAGGTACGCGCGTGCCAGTTGTCCGGCCTGAATTCGGATAGGACGGTTCGATAGGTATCGGAAATAATGAAAACCGGATTAGAATTGTGCGCGATGCTTCCGTGCGACGAGTGCGCCATTGTTGGCGGAGGGGTTATCTCTTCGATTCTGCCGATCGGGAGATCGAAATTTTTCCACGTACCCCTTTTTGAAACGAAACCAAACGTTCCATTATACCTGGCGATATAATTAAACGATAACAAAGATAACGCTCGATTCGCAGTTCAATCAACAAGTCCGTTATTAGATTATATCGCGGCGAGCGGGACGTTGCGCCGCGGTGTACGTTTCATCTAATTTTGATTGTCCAATAAATCAATTTGCATAATGCGCTTGTCGCAAGACGCGAACGTTAACTACGCGACAGGTTAATTAGCTGTTCATTAAACGAAATTTCTACGGTAACGAGGTTCACGCGGAATCATCGGTTTCGTTTTATCGCCGACATCGTTAGCCTTTCCGCTGACTTCCTCGTTGTCGTTGTCCGGGATTTTCCCGTCGCTGATGCCGATAATCGAACGCCTCGCTGCGCGTACCCCAATTTAACTCGCTCGTTATAAACACGGCCATGAATCCGGCGTAGATCGTCGTAAAATCTGTACCCGAGGCCGAGAACGAATCGCGCGCGCGCGTAACCTCTGCCCGCGCGTATCGAACAATTGACCGATTAATTTCCCGTAACGATTCGAATTAACTGCTGTGAACCGTCGGCCGTCCAAGCGTTCCGCTCGCCAATAAATGATATTTAATCCTTTAACGCACTCGACGAGTTAACGCGGGAACGCGATACCGCTAGAAACGAGTGCCGTTCAACGCCCCGTTATTTCATTTCGCGCGTGCGAATATCGATATCGCCGTAATTGCCGCGATCATCAACCGACTCGCGGCAGGCTGGAGCTATGTTGCCGCCATAAAGTTGCTGGTCGACGCCTGGGAACGCGAGCGCGCGGTCGGACATGGGAAAGGGGCAGTCAGATTTATTTGTTTAATTCCGAATCGACGGTGTTAATAAAGGTTCCTTGACTCTCGCGGCGGAAAGAGTTAAATGGAAGGGAATTCGGGGGTTTAGACGTATTCAGGCGGCGGTGGATGGGACGGGGGTTGCCGCGGCAGCGGCCGATAGAATTCGTTCACGCGCGTCGACGCAATCGGACAATGGAGCGATTAACTTGCGTCGGCGGGCCTGTTGTTTATCGTGCGGGCATTATTTGCCCGGCGGCAATCGCACGCTTAAATTATTCGTCGCGGGACGACGAGCCGGGGCAGACTTTACATTGCTTTAATCGTTCGCCAATAATTCGACAGCTATTCGAAGCGCGGGGGAGCCGCTCAATCCCCCGGCTATGGGGCCGACCGCGTCGCTTCTACGAGCTCGCATAAAGCCGCTCCCATCCGATCCGAACCGGCTTTTCGCCGCGAATTATGCCTACGCGTTTCGTTCGTACGATTGTCGTTGTTGCTCGATAATTGCCGCCCGTCGAAAGGAGCGTACGCGTTACCCGCGCGACCAGTTAATGCGCTGGTTACGCTTCCTGTAGCCAGCCACGGAAAGTAGTAACAATGACGGACGATGGAGGAGTTTCCGCGGAAGGTTTGTCGAGTGCTCGAACGAAATTACCGCAGGCGATTTCGATCGTCTGGCTGAACGCGACGCGGTAGCAAAATTGCCGCGCGAGCTTTGGGAATTATCTCCCCGTTCGTCGCAATTCCGCGCTTCAAGGGTCGCGTCGATCGATCCAGTCGCGGACGTTTGATTTTCCATGCGACTGCTTACGTGGCTAACGACTCTCCGCGGAATCGCATGAATCGATCGGCGGGTTTATCTTTTTCTTCCGTGTGTTCGAGCGATTTAAGAAGAGCCACCTGCCGCACAGGTGGTTGCAAACGTCGCGACGACTTTTGTTCCGACGGAATAGCTTCGTCCTGGATCGCCCATGGGGCCACGCTAAATAATTCCTTTTACGGCACGCCTCCGAGGATTATGGCGGCGGCTGGGCCGCCGCTTAATTATTCATGGCCGCGGCTCGGGGATGCGCGACGATCGGTAGCTTCTCGTTAGCCTCGGCCACACGCTGTTGCCTTTTTACGCGGCCATCTTTTGCGCCTCGCTCTGTCGTGGCCCTAGATGCGCGTAAATCGACGGGCAACTCGTTAAATGGGGAACAACGAGCCACGATTCGCTCGCGAGGAAGATACGCGAGACGCTGAATGAACGCGACTCGTCGAGTTCGAGGGTGCGGAGGAGCACCCTCAGCGAGAGGGAAGGGCGCCCTTAGACGCGCGCGGGTCCGCATAAACGGAAGCTACGAATTCGTCGGGCGTGAGCGGGCAAGTTTGGCAATTCGCTCGTAACGTAGTGCCAATAATAAATTTGTAAAATAAACAGCCGCTGGTCCGGAGTAGGGAGCCTGGCTGGGTTGCAACGGCGGGCTGCATAATTGGAGTCGTTCGTTTAACTTTCGAACAGTTGGCGCGCGGGCTCGCGAAACTTTCCCGATGCTGTCGGGGAAAGAAAAGAGAGGAAGCAGAAACGGAAAAGGGCGCACGGGGGAAGAGGGGGTGGACCGTGAAGTTCCGACCTGGGAAACGTGAAAGCTTCCCTGTACCGCAAAACGTTCGCGAGCTTTCGTCCGCGCTGTCGCGAGCGACGTTGACGCGTAAATGTAATCCGTCCATCGACGGTGCAGCAGCCTTTAATCGCGTCTCGTAATTCTCGCGTCCCCTTAACGAGATTTTAATCGCGGAACAAGGGGGAAACGATGGGCTGATTGGCTCCCGCGATGTTTGAGGAGCATCGCGATATGGGAATCGCGTTGGTTGCGAGGACGTCGAGTTCTTATTGTAAGGGTGAGATCGACGAGAGCCGCCAGCGGGTTGTTCGGTAATTTTTATTCCGACCGGATGTAAAATGATGCGATAAGTTGAAGATGAGAAACTTTGGTAACAGCGATTCATTTTCATCGGAGACGGCAAACTCGCGGAAAGAAGAGATTCCCGGTACGGAAATTTCGATATCGTTGGCGTGTAACCGTTATAATTAATGAAATATTATTTGCAAGGTATACTTCGTTGTAATTGAAACTTTTTCGCTCCGAGTCTCGGCTACCGGCACTGGGAAACGGCGTCTGTCGTATAGGATTACCGTACTTTCTCACAGAAATATAATATCGTGCAGTATTATTTTTAATTATTCCTACTCTTTGCCATTATTATCGACGTTCCGCCTTTTGTAATCAGTTACTATTAAGTTACATTTAGAGAATAATGATAGGAACGATGGAAGAGTTCAGATGGGCTAACGAACGACGTTCGTGCGCAGAGGGTTGGTGATAAGCGATACGAGAAAGCGTGCGTGAGTTTCAAGGAGTAACTCGAATCAGCGTACACGCGTGCGTACGGTCTTTATTATCGCGCGTGCCAAGGTAACGGCGTTTCACCTCTACCCTGGTAATTCGTTGATCGATCACGGAGATTTCCCACCCTGCGACGCGCCAACGCGTCCATCGAATTCCAGTTCCCTCGTACGCGCCACGGAGACCAGGAAAAATCGCGGAACGACGAAAGAAACGAGAGACCGCCGTTCCTCTTCCTCGAGGTTCCACGAAACGGTACGTAGTCGCGTAAATGAGAAGTCGCCGGGCGTTATCTGTGCGTTTAATCGTCTCTGGATAGAAACGCAGAGGAAATCCGGCGCGTGTCTCACGGTATCAGTTGAACCAGCACCCACGCGCGCCAGCACCGGCTCCCAGTTGCCACGATACTCCTTCCCTTTTCCTCCAGGGTCCTTCCTCCCGGGTTCTCTCTGTCGGTACTTCACCGTATCCAGCTTTCAGTTTCCACCCCCGCCCTATCATGACAAGTGGGTATTTCCACCAGGCGGAGGTATACCGCTTGCGTTTTCGTCCATATTCCCGGCCCGAATACGTACATATATACACGATACATAGGCGCATACACGCACGGGTACCGTCGTCCCCGTTTCTCTTTTTCCGCCAGCAATTCCGCCTCTATACCCGAGTTTCCGCTCGGCCGTAGAACAGAATCAGAGCCGGCGAGCGAAGCCATTTCTTTTATCTGCTTATCCTTATCCACAGCTGCTTAAAACCCGTCTAGCTACCCCTCTCCCACCATCGCTCGTTCGCTCGCGTCCCCTTCTGCACACCTTCGGCAACGTTTCCAGCGTCGACCAGTCGCGCTCCTTCCGCCCCTGCAGCTAGTTTCCATTCTCATTAGTACGGAGCTTCATGCACAATGCAGTCGGCCGCATTCCATCCGAGTGTCTCTCCTATGTCTGCCACCTTCCAAGGTGGAGGCCGTTTCTTTCGGAGGTGCTGCTCTTTCCGCACCATCGCATAGTTCTCACGGAACTCTCCCAGCACCTCGTCTCAGACGCCGTGGTTGGATGGCCTGAATAACGCCTCAGACGTTCCTCCGCGAACGCTCCGTCGCGACGCTTCTCCGGAAACGCGCGACGAGACAGTCCGCTTTAACGCCTCGTCCTCGAACGCGCTCGCTTCGCTGGAATTGTGGATCGCTGGTTTTAAGCGAATCATCGAATTTTTGTCAAGAGTAACGAACGTTCCTTCCGCGACCCCCGTCTCGATAGATTGGATATGAAAAATCGAGTTCGATTTGTAATCGGAGCGAAAGGAATTAAATCGAAATAGGAGCGGTGGATAATCGAAACATGTACAAAAACGGAAGCAAAAAAATGGAGAGGAAAATAGGAACCGGTGCGGGAAGTATCAAACGCGTAGATCGAAGTAGAAAGTTCGAATTACAAAAAAGCGAGAGGGAAATGGTGGAAAAAAAAGGAAGATACCGATCGACCATCGGTTTCGTCTCGTATAGAGATTAATTACTATCGGGCAATTGCTGGTAGACGTGAAAGAGATTCATCGAACATATTCGTAGCACATTCGATAACGACGATTCATGATGAAGTCCGCTACATTGCGGTGGAAAAGTTTTTCCATGAATGGAGCCAATTTATTGAATGGTTAGTTACCGTGTGTTCGTCCCTTCTATTTCTCGTTTTAATCCTTTTTTTTCGCGGCCGTTCCCGTCCGTATACCGTGATTTTTGTTTTATCTCCTCCACTTTCCTCTGAATTCGCTCTTTTATGATTCCTGGGCGACGAAAAAAGGGGAAGCGCCGACCAAAATCGTCCACGCGTCCTCGCAATCGAGGTTTCGTTAGTCGCGGCCATCTTGGATTCATAAGTAATAAGACGTCCACTGGCGTGCACGCGGAGACCACCGTCGCGGACGAGGAAGCGACGTTAATGGAGGAATCGAAAAAGGCGGCTGGTTAAGAAGACTAGACGTATAGATTAATAAATCCGCAGATGGTTGCTCGAGGACGTTGGGCCAACAATTGACCGGATACCGCGATTTTTGTTTTATCTCCTCCACTTTCCTCTGAATTCGCTCTTTTATGATTCCTGGGCAACGAAAAAGGGGAAACACCGACCAAAATCGTCCACGCGTCCTCGCAATCGAGGTCTCGTTAGTCGCGGCCATCTTGGATTCATAAGTAATAAGACGTCCACTGGCGTGCACGCGGAGACCACCGTCGCGGACGAGGAAGCGACGTTAATGGAGGAATCGAAAAAGGCGGCTGGTTAAGAAGGCTAGACGTATAGATTAATAAATCCGCAGATGGGTGCGCGAGGACGCTGGACCAGCAATTGGCCGGGACGATGAGCCGGCGAGGATTCTGGAGGGCGAAAGGAACGCCTCGTGGAGGCAGTCGCACGGAGATCTACCGTCGGCCGCGGAATAATCCCCGAAACCCAATTATATTTTACTGCGACTCGACTCCGACTTCCATCCCTGCTCCCTGAACCGCAGAGAAACGAAGACGAACGAGCGCCGTTTAGGCGATGAAATACGGATTAGCCGTTATAACTGGAAATTGCCACTACCGCCCCTCCCCGTCCACGCTCCGCCACTCTTTTCTCCTCCCGGTTCGCCCCGCTGTCTGCTTTCCCTCCTTCTCGCCTTTCCTCCTCGCGTTTACCGCGGTTCCGCTTCGTTTGTCCCTCGGAGATCACCTCTTCCAGGATAATTACATCGATAGTTGACGCGGATAACGCCAACGGCGCGAGTAGCGTTTGGAATCGAGTGGGATCGGCAAACAGAGCCGCGCGGGAGTCGAGCTTCGAGTTCCCTATTTCTTTGGCAATTTCTGGATCGGATCGAAGTCGTTGGAACTGCAATTTTGCGCGTTCGTTCAACCCTTCCGGGTGGACATCGCGAGTCCAGCGTATCGCTCGGGTGTTCGAGAATCGATCAGTAATTACGGGGGTTAAACCGGTTCCACCGCAATTTCTTTCGAGATATGCATGTTTCCCTGAAGTTTTCCATTGAAATGGAAATCTTCCGTTGCCGATAGATCGCCAGCAATAACTCTCTATTGCTAACGCCCGGGAAGGCGCCGAGTGCGAAGGGTTGAAATCGAGGAACGATATTTTCCGGGGGCGATCGTTAACGTCCGCGTGAGAAATATTCACGGCTACCGCGAAGAATCTGTTATAAGCCACGAAGATCTTCGAAAGAATAGAAAAATATTGGCTTAGAGCGTCTGTATGTGGGTCAGGGATTCCTTAGGCGGTGTATTCGAGGCATACCTCGGCTCTATTCCACGATCGCCTTATCCCAGCGCGCTCAATTATTAAAAAATTCCCTCCTTTTCCTTCTCTATGGTTCAATATCATGGAAATTACTTGTCTTGCTGTCCAAAGCCTCGAATCTCAATATCAAAGACACGATTTCTTTATTGAAACCCGACAAAGAAGTTCGGCCGCGCGCAGGGCCCAGAGGGGGGGGGGGGGCAATTAAATTCAGCATAGATTTCATTAAGTTCAAATAAATAGCCGGCCGCGCTGAATCCATGAATAAACCCCCCTCGATACGCCCCTCGCGGATTTCCGGTGAAAACAATTTCGTTACAATTTTTTGCGGTCTCCGCGACAAAGGTGGACGATGTTTTATTCAACCGCGCCTCGATTACGCCCCTTTACAACGATCGCGGGCGAAACCATATCGCGACCCAATACGTCGACCGAGATCCGTCCTTCGAGCGAGCGCGTAAATATTTGAACACACACACACCCCCCCGTCCCCGTAGGAGGTCTCCAGCGTACGCAACCGGGGTTAATCACGCGGTGTATCCACGCAAATGTCTCTAACCCAGTGACACGAAACAGAAGAAGAGGCGGAAACGAGGGGCGAAAACGGGCTGGTCATCGCGTGCACCCATCGCTGCTGGCGAGTTCACCCAGTCAGTCGGACCGATTCCGGGGCGCAACAGCGACTGGGTGCACGCGGGACGCTCTAGCCGCGTATTCCCCGACGAGAAATCGGCGAAAAAGTTGGAGGAGCGTTGCACGCGCTGGCTACGCGGCATTACAAGGTTTGCCGTATTGATCGCGAAGGGGCGCCGCGCGCAACGTTCAGTTTTCGGGCATCTCCGACGATCTTCGTGGAATAACCTCACCCTGGCCCTTGATGTCTGTATCCTCCGCGACCCTGCCAGCTGGTACCCCCCGTCGCGACGCGTGGTCCCCGATCATTTCCGTCGTTATTGTGAAAATCAAGCGGAACCGACACGATTCCGCCGTGGAATGGTTCAGTGTCGACGACGAGGTCGCTGGGCGCAGCGATCCGAGTTGGGGGATGCGAGAGCGTCGAAGGATCGTGGATGGACAATTCGACGCTGATAATTATTGGGTTTTACGCAGCTCGATTCGAAAGGTTTCCATCGCGCAGCGAGAATCAATTCGTCGCTACGGTGTCAAAGGGGTGCGTAACCGTCCCCCTCGACGAGTGGGCTCGCTTCTTTACTGCTTTCACCCTCGAGGAATCCGATCTTCTTCGTTTCCTTTTTTTTTTTTTTTAAATCCGAGTAATCGAAGGAACAGCGAGGCATTAATTTCTGAAATTTCAGCCCCGCCGAGTACGGCGCGTAACGAAAGCACGAGAACGAAACGAAAGAACGTTAAGAACGGGTCGGTTCTCGAGTTCGATGGGAACTTAACGAGCGGCGCTGCCTCCTAAAGCATAACGAGTGCCTCCTCACTCGACGAGATCAGAGGGGAATAAGAGACACCGCTCAAATTGGATTTTAATTTGAATTAATCTTCCTTTATGGACGGCAGCGCGGCGGTAAAGCCTGAAAGGGGCGAGAGAGATTACGGCAGTTACATCGCGAATACATTGATTATCGTCTTTGTTTCCACGCTCGGACTATCTTACACCGCTTACGATGAGACCTTTCGACCGGCGTTTAATATTTATTTCATTACGCGCAAGCGGATCGAGTGCTCTCGCGATTCTCATTCAAATTTCATATTCGAGTGTCTACGGTTCAATGCTGGTAAATTGATACGAGTGGAAAGTAATGCGGAAGCAAGCTTCCCAAAAATCGAATCGACGCAGGGTGTTACGCGCGTCTCTGTAATGGAAATTTTACGAGACGATTGTAATAGAAAATTAAGAATAATTTGCAGTTTTACTTCAGATCTCGTCGAGCACTTTATACGATTCTTGCATTTTATTTGTCCCTCTTTCGCAGTAACGTAAATTCGCCATTTGCCTCGAACCTCCACCATCCAACTTTGTCCTCTTGATAATACAAGTTGCCCTCGCTCTGCTGTAATTTTCTTTTGCATCCCTCAAGGACGGGACTTCGCTGGGAACTTTCACCCAGTTCGTTATTTTAAATTACGCTGTCGCGCATCACCTTCTCGTTCGAATTTTTCGACTGTATTTTCGTACATCGCGTACATTTAATGATATATTTGGTGGGCCAGCCCCGAATCGTCCGCGAATTTCTCCGCGTCGATAACCGTACTCGACGATTCTCTGGTCTTGCAAAATTCCCGAAAACAATTCGAATTGTTAACGCGACCGTTTCGATGCTTCAAAACGAATTAACGCGGAGCTTGTAATCGCGGGGGCGGAAATGAAAAATTCGCCATTGTTACCCGCAATCGCGAGAACGCAATTCCATTTCGTACCACTTTAATCGGCGGGAACAATGAATTCTCTAAATTCGGACTACGCGATTCGCGTAACCGTAGTTTAGCGTGGAAGATCGTCCTAGAGTACGCTCGAGTAACTTCCTCTTGCGCGCAGTAGGTTCGTTTCCTATTTTTACGCGCTTCTTTCTCTCCTGCCTCGTATCCTCTCGCAGATGAAGGGAAAAAATTGCAGGCGAACGACGCGAGGAGGATCCACTCGACCCGAATTTTCCATATTTCCCAGCAGGAAGCGCGGTACTTCCGACAGCAGGCGCAATATTTTCCTAGATTATCCGCGAACGAAGGTGTCCAACATTTCGCCTTCGTCGTCCCGCGTCTGATTAACCAATCGCGTCGTCGTGATTGCAAAAAGGAATTAAGAAATCGCGTTGTTCGATCGATAAGGCCGAACGAACCAATTTATCATTGCATTCCGCGACGAAACATTCCGTAATTGGCTACGAAATACTCTCAGCGAAATCGTATCGCGCGTGTACACGCGTTTACATTTTACTTATCGCGCAATTATCATAAATCGGCGATTTCACGGCGCTTTGCCCGCCCGCGGACACTATCGACTTTTATCCGCGGTTATTTACCGATACTTCACGCGATAATCCTTTATCGGGAGTCGCAAATCGCGCGATCCGGCCAGAGCTGCTTAATAAACACGCTTCTTTCGCGGATTTCATTTTAATCGGGGGACAAATTACGGGCTCGCGTTCGATTTTAATAATAATTCCCCGTTTTTCGGAAATCGTCCGCGAGCGGTTCGATTTCACAGTCCCGTTCACAGACGTATCGATCCTCGCGGATTCGAGGGTTGAACAGCGAGGCGGGTAACTCGGACCAGGCGCCAGCGACTTCTCTTTTCCTCTTGCGCGTGCACGCGCGCGCGCGCGCGCGTTGATTTGCAGCTTTTAAGAGGATCGCGTAAATACAACAAAATCGCGCGGTCGAATTTAACGGCGATGTTTTATCAGCCTCGCATAATTGTCCGCGAATGGTATCGCGGCGCGGCGCGTATAATCGCGCGACGCCACTCGTATCGCGTTGCGAGCGCCGCTAAATTTTAACGACCGTTTCCGTCGATCCCGTTCACGCAATTATCGCCGCGCGTTTGCGTTCAACTCTGTGCTCGTCGCGAATTATTTCCCCGCGTTGCGAATTCGTTACGGTTGTCCCAAAAATAAAAAAAAAAAACATAAAAGAGCAGCGAAAGTTCGACGCATTGACTTTTCATTTCTGTATTCGACTCGAATCCTGCTGTTTTCCCCGCGTTGCGACGTTAAACGTATCGACCCGTCAGAATTTTCAGTGGACGAGATATTGGCGCGTCGTACGAACGACTCGCGGTTGAAACGACGATGTGTAATTAAAGGTGGAAACGGGGCTGGGTAAAGACGAAAAAAAAAAAAAAGGGACATCAGGAGAAAGCACACAATTTATGTTAATTAACGGCTCTGCTCTCTGCTCGCTACCACGTCGGATGGGAGCGACACGTCGTTTTGCTCCGCTGAAAAGTCGCTCGGCGTATTTCGTCGCGTATTGCAAAAGCGTGGCTGCGCCCTTTGATCACCCTCTGCGTACGGTTCCCATTATGGAACACTTTGCGGCGGTGACAAGTTCGAAAAAACAGAAATTCTAATAAATACCAGGACCAAGGGGAAAGCAATAAAGTGTTGCACTGTGGAGACCTTTTACCGGGATTTCTATTCCGTCGTAGTAATTAACGAGTCTCGGAAAAACGGGGACTTTGATCGATCATGCTCCCTGAGGAGCGAATAAAAGATGTCCGACCCGGCGGAAATTTCTTTTGTTCCTACCGATCGCTTTCCTTGTGGTACCAGGTGCTCTCGCACCTAGCGAACACGCGCAACGCGTCATCAAATTCGTTATTTATTGAATTATAAAATAAACTCGGTGAGGATTGGTCGAGTTCTTTGCATCCACGAGCGTTTCGTCGCTTCGAGTCGCTGCGAGTCGCTGCGAGTGCCAGAGAGAAGCGATAGGAAGAAAAGAAAGGGGAGAAAGTTTCGTCCTGGGCCTGCTAGTGGACTCACCCAGTAAGAAGACATGGAGATGTTAGAAACAAGTCGGAAAATTCTATATAGCTGTCCCTCTAGTGGCGGGTGTTGGAGGACCGCCACAATGGTCTCAGCTTAGCATTTCGAATGATCGAGGGCGGAAAGAAAGAAGAACGCAGAAACGTAGCTTATTAAAAATTAGATCCGTCTTCAGGAACTAGTAAAAAGATAAGGTCTTGTGTCCATTCGTTTATCAGGGACGATAGCACCGAACGACGGAAGTCTGCCGCGAGATAGCCCGGAATAGAACGATGAAGTATAACGAGAACGAAAGATATCGCACGGTTGGTAATCATTTCATAACGAAGCTGTTTGTTGGATAAGAAGATAAGCAGATAAGAAACCACTCTGATGATAGAGGAATTCCTAGTAGGCACCGAATTACCAAAGCGATCCATCGAACGTTTTCTGAAATTCACACGCGCGCGGCTATCGCTTGGTCCACGCTTCCGGTCCCGCTTAATCTGTCCGCGCAGGCGCCAGCGCGTTTCATCCGCGACCGTGCACGCGCGTTCGAGTTTCCATGTTTCCTTTCCCAGGGAACGGAGAGGCCTCGAAACGTCTGTAATCCCGTCAACGGATGGAAATCCTTCGCGGGAGACCCTCCCGCTGTCTTATCTCGTCACGCCTGCACCTTACGCGATGCAAATCTCCTCCCGCATCGCGCAACGAGGGCTGGCAGCCTCGCAGAGCGAGGATTTTAAATTGATGGGACCACCTATCCCGCTCCCGCGTCTACGCCGCGGCACCGACGACTGAATTGCTTGATGGATGTTCCCAGCGACGAGTGCGACCTTCCTCTTCGCCATAGAAACCCAGCGAGTGTTATCGATTCGCGAAAGATGCGTGCGACCAGAGCTACATCGACGAGGAACTTTCTTCGTGGCTCGAACGATTTAATTGATTCGGATCGACGGATCCTCGGGACGAAAACAGTAGCGATTGCCCGTCTATTTCGTCGAGGGGAGCGTAGACCCGCGAATGGTCGCGAAGAAGAGGCGGGAACGCGGCGAAATGCTAACGCGGCCTTTAGCTCGATGAATATTTCAGCGAGCCAAAACCCCGAAGCCGCTTTCCAATATTCCGGCATCCATTTTCGTTCTTTATCCGCGGCGGAATTTTCTCAGACCTCCCCGCCCCCTTGACGACGTCGTAGCGTCGAGGAGGAATCGAGACGTCCGCTCGAGAGGCACCAAACGAAACCGACAACGCGAGGAGAAGTTAAAAGCGAATTTATGCGTGCGATGCGAGAAACAAACGACAAGCGTGAAAACACTAGAGAATCGACGAGCGAACGTGGGAACTGAACGTAATCGAGGAACAAAGATCGAGTTAATTCGTTTAGAACCAGGATTCCTGCGAAAAGCCTCCGTCGAATTCGATTTCATCGAGCAAATCGCATCGTTCGACGCACTCTCGCGGTTAACTTATTCCCTTAGCGCCCCTCGAGCGCCCTACTCTCACCCTGGTCGCCGCTGGCGGCCATCCAGAGGAAGGAGTCGTTGATAAAGCGGCGACGAGCCGCGTTCGGTCAGCCCTGTTACGATCGTTGCGTTTACGTGCATCGTACCGGATACCTGCACCATCCCACGTCCATGTTGGTACGCGTGTGTAGGGACACAAACGCCGTCGGTTCAGCGCGCATTTGCCTCGCGGCTCGATATGGGTAACGCCCGGCGAATTCACTTTTGGTGGGAATTTATGTTTTCGCCAGCGGCGCAAAACGGCTCGCTCGCGTCGGACAGCTATCCGCGAGAGAATTTCGCGCGAGGGCGAACGCGAGGGAATCGACGAGCGTGGGAGAGACCATGGCTGGCGAACGGTTGGCGAAATTTCGCTGGCCAAAGCGCCGCTCCGTCGCTCGCAAGGCGCCGTTCGAGGATTCGTGCGACTCGAACAATCGGCTACTTTCGCAATCGAAGCAGTTAAATCGAGCTACTTTATCCCTCGCTGGTCCGTGGAACGCAATCGCGGTTGAGTTATCGACGAGGGAAAAGTAAAACGAAAGCTCGCGGCTTCCTACGCTAATTAACCGCGCATTCTTCCTATTACGTAATCCGCAATGATTAAGCGACCGTGATAACAAGTCTTCCCAAGTTCCTTCTCGTTTAAACTTCCAAGCACGCGGCGCATTCGAATATATATCCGGCGTAAAATGGCGCGGAGATGGCGGCTGGTGCGCTTCGGCGACGCTCCACCTTTGTGCGCGCTCACTCGCGCTGTATTGTAATACGTTCGCGTGATTCGCCATTGTAGATTCGCGCGCCAATTAAGCGGGACAATGCGCCGCTTAAACTTGAAGCAGACGCGTAATATTAAATATCGTTCCATCGGATCGCGACCAATTGCGCTTAAACGTTCCCCACGGTGGGAGCTAAAAATAATTAGCATTCTTTTCCGCCGAAAATCGAGGGGGGCTCCGATTAACAGAACGATCCGCGTTACACCCTCCGTTTTATCGGGCACCAAGCGATAAACATAAAGTTTAATTGAACGCGGATCGGACCGGTCGTTCCCCTTTAAATCTCGAAATCGCGAGCCCCGCCCGCCCCCTCGTATTTTTTTTTTTTTTTATAGATCGAGAGCCGATGGCTATCGGATTTTACGCTAAAACAAATGCATCGGCCCCGGTAATCTCGAAACTGTCCTTCTGCCGGCTCAATTTATTTTACAGTTTTGCTGTTCCTTTTTTTTTTTTTTCGTTCGTTTCTATCTTCGATTCCGTTACCCCCATTGCTTCGTCCCCTTTCCCCTTCTCTAATCGCGCTTTTTAGTTGACTTTCGTCCCTCGCGACGAGAAAAAACGTATCCCACGTTCTTCCGTGTTCGATCATCCGAAAGAATACAACGGAGAAAGCCAGGTTCGATTCGGTTCGCGAAGACGAAACGGATGCCAAGATGAAGGAGCGTTCGTCGATCCACGGCGATTCGTCGGAACCGACGCGACTCGCGGCGGAAAGTAACGAGGTTGACTTTTTTGTCGCAAGTAATAACGCTAAATGGAGTGGCTTGCGTAATATCCCCTGGTGAATCCCTTTGAGATTTCGCATCGTGATTCGATACGTTGGCCGCAGAGACGGGTTACCCGGCGCTACCGTCGACCAAGGATTCATGATACTCAACGTTACGACAGTCGGATGAAAGATTCATCGAATGACCGGGAAAGTACTTCCCGAGGTGGGGTCAATCTTTCAACCTGCCAGCTCGCGAGAGGCCAGAGAGGCGCACGTGCATTTATACACACGTACGACCACGCGAGACGCTTTAAGGATACCATAAAAATCACATCGGTGGCCGGTTTAAAAATCCATAAACCTCGCGCGCGTCTTGTCCGATCGCAACTGGACATCTCTCCCGTCTCGCAGCGTCGCGATTGAATCGGATGCCGGAAGAAACCGGCGAACTCCATCCGAAAAAGGAAATAATCGCGCAACGACGTGTCGCAGCGGTCGTCGACGACTTTTCCGCGAAATGCGCGACACGTAATCGCGCCTTTAAACGGTCGTTGAGACGAAACGAGCTACCAGATTTGTGGGAAAAACGACGCGAAAGAACGACTCGTCATCACCTTCCACCTTTAGTCACGAAACAGCCAGAATAAAGGCGATTAAAGATAAACGTTCTTAAACGTTCGTTCCGCGCATCTCACCCGCCGCGTATCCATCCTCCGATGGATGGTTAGCGTGATTATACGCACAATACCAGTGCTTCATCCTCTTTCATCGTCCGCTTACCGCCGATTCGAGCCATTTCCCTCGCCTGCACGTTCGACCATCGACGTCTGCCGACCTTTTAGCGTAGGGACACCGCGTACAAGCGCGCGTACACCCACACACTGCCACCAATAGCCTCTGTCCCTCGGGACAGATGGACGAACCCGTTACCACGCGCCGCCGCCGCTGACCAGTCGGCGTTTCGGAGCGGCGCGGTCCATTTTCCACTTGGATATCGCCTAATAATTTCGGGGATTTTCACCCTAATCCTTTAATGTCCTTACTCACGGGCAACGGGCAAATCGAATATCCCTGGCCTGGGCCGTACGCGAAACCGCCCGTCCGTGTCACGCATCGCTTCCCGTGAGCGCGCGATCGCGCCAACCGATACCGATTATATCGCTCGTTACGAATCCGGGTGTACAACTGGCGGGGGTAAACCGCCCTCGAACGACGTGCCTCGGATAACTCGAAATTCGAACGATCGTTGGACGGGCCAGCGGTGGTGGATATCTTTTTATTCCCCGTGCCGCGGCGCAAGATATGCGCGGCGGATCGTTAATCGGGGATTTCGTTGAAAAAATGTCGGCCATTGCGAGGGATCGCGCGGCAGCTCCAAAGCGCTTCCTTCCTTTATTTTCCTCTATTTTTTTCAGCCGCTTTTTTTTACCCCGTGATGGTTTTAGTTGAATTTTTAGCGCTGTTTGTCGCCCGTTTGCGGGGGCTTTTGGTTTACGAGGCGAGGGCGTTGGAAAGGATGTGTTCTCGCGAAAGACTCGCGATATCTCTGATTCTGTATCCGTTCGATAATGTTAATCAACTCGATCTGGTAACGGCAGATACCGTTGATCCGTTTCAATATTTCACCCCCAAATTTTCCAGCATCGACCGTACGCGATCAACAGCGTCCTCGATATTTGTCACCATCGACGACATTATTGATCACCGTGGAGTTGCTTAATCAATTTTTAATTACAGAACGTGCCACGCTATTCGTGACGCTCGCGGTGGCGAGGGAACTTTTGGGTCCGACCATCGTCAGCCCTTGACGCCGAGGACCGTAGCCAACCGCGTTCGCGTTGGAGCCTGTTAAATTTACGACCTCGTAATCATCTGCTGATCCACGACCCGGGCTCGGCCCACCGTCCACCTCTGACCACCCATATTTTCTATCCCGAGTATCCAATGTTCATTGTTCGTCGGGGACCTGTAGCGCGCGTGCAACCGCGTTCAACGACGAAACACGAGCGAACGATGAAGCGAGACGCCGTTTGAAAAGGGTTCCACGTGGAGGCGCATGAAGAAGGGCCTGCCACCGCCTGCGTTTAATTCGTTTCGCACCTTCTGGCTCGGTAAATCGGGAGACGAATGGCTCGAGCGTTGAAATTCGCTACAACCCGCGCGCCATTTAATTCGTCGAATCCTTATTTGTGTCGTCCGTTCCTTTTCTTCGTTCGAGGCATCGAATTTTTCTCGCGAGTCACGAAAAACGTTCATTCGATCGTCAATCTAATCTAAATCCGATCATTTTGTAATCGTAACACGGATGGGAGGAATGGTGGCGCGTAAATCGCGGGAAACGATTTTTCATAATCGTCGACGCGCGCTTCCAGCGACGGTGACGATTATGAATCGTCGATAATGCCCTTTTAATTCCCGATTAATAAACATTCCGATCCGGGTAGGTACATTTATTTGAATCGAATCTCGATTATCGGAAATTTAATTAATTCGCCGCTGCGGTGGTAATAGATTTCGTGTAATCGACTTACGCGACTTCAAGGGTACAGCGAATTTCGCGATATCACGCTTTGCGCATTTTGCGCGTCCGTCTATGAATATTTACCGCGAACCAGCGAAATTTTCCGCCCATCGTTCGCGTCGTTGTCTCCAGTCGTCGCGTAAACAGGCTACGAATTTCATTTCTAAACAATCTCGACGATCTCTCCTCCCGTTGCGAGTCGCGTTCGATGATCGAGGGGACCGAGAAATAATTGCTGAAAACGGTAAAAGGAGGAGCGACGCATCGACCATAGTCACCGTCGTTCTGTCACCCGTGCGACAAAACTGGCGGCAGTGTTATCGAGTTTATTACGATCCACTTGTTCGCGTAGCGAGTTCCATTTGAGCGCGAGCACGCGCGTGTACAGGGCCATTGTTCGCGGGAATAATACAGGCTTTGTTTATCGCCGTACGAACGAGAATTTATATTTGTAATGTTCGCCACTTGTATTCGTTTCACTCGCAGGCATTAGGATCGGTTTAACTTGGCCCCGTCGCGCTGATCGATTTATTAAACGGAGACGCGTGCAAGAGTGGACGACGCGTTAACGAAACGCGATGTCCTCGTCGAAAAGCAAGCACCAGTCGAGACGGGTGATCGCGAGACAAGAGGACAAAGGTTGCCACGGTGGTTCCGCGTTAATCAGCCGCGAGGAGGTTGAAAACTTCCCTGTCGGAGGCCGCATCCGGCGCTCGCGCCGCGTAAAACTCCGTCTGAATACGCAAAGGCGTCTAACAGGGTGTAACGACAGGCTGAAAGGGAGAAACGGTTAAAACAATACGGCGAGGTGTCGAGGGAGCAGGCAAGCTGGAAATCGCGCCGTAACGTGTAAACGAGAGAGATTCGTCGCGTCTCGCAGCCAGTCGGGGAGGAAGACGACGCAGGGTGAAATCCGTTTTCACTTTTCGTTCTGAATCCCAATGCCGGCTGCTCGAGGAGCGAACGAACGGAACGGGTGCTGGGCGAACGGTGACCATCGCACCGCCAGTCGACATGCAAATGCGCCATCCGCCCTTCGCTTTTCCACCCTCGTTCTTCGTCCCCGCGACGCCTCCTCCCGAGAGACGCGGCTTCTTCGCCGCTTTGTTCTCCCATCTTCCGTGCGCGCGATCAGAACAGTTCGAGATCCGAGTTTGCAAATGATTCGTGAGGGTTACGTGAAATTTCTGCGATCGCCACCCTTTGCGCGGGTCGAATTAAGGTAACGCAACGTCACATTGTCGAGTAAATCCTTGCGTAACGCGCGGAACAGAGGGTAGACGAAGCTTGCGCGGGTGGAAAAAGTCAGAGGGAGAGAATGGAATTCGACTGGAGTGGTTGGTACACCCAGTGAGTCGTCGAGTGCTCGGTTATGCCACTTACGCTTTGATCCGCGCACCCGTGCGCGCACAATGCACGCTGTTCGACGATGATCGTCCCGTATCCCGTCTAACCAGTTCGGTTCGAATATCAGGCGATCGTTCTCGCGGGTGAATAATTCCAATAAACGAATGAACATTTTTTTTTTTTTTTATTAGCCGCCATCGAAGTGTATCAAACTCAAAATTCATCGTATTTACATACTCCGCGTTGTTGAAATTAGGTAAGAGCCGCGTTTAATAACAATAGTTCGCGTGCAATTTATTCAGATTGCTTAATCACAGACATGAATAAATATGAGCCGATGTTTATGCAAAAATGTAAATTCTACCGGTTGTAGAGCAAATGTTGCTCTTTCGACATCCCATTGCGCTCCCATTAAACGCGTTAAATATCGAGGGGGGTGGGGGTTAAAAAAGCACTTCTCGATGACGCGCTCGCTGCTCGACTCGCAGGCAACTCGTTATCTTGTTTCGCGTTTAGCAAAGTCGGGGACGTTGCCAGGGGAGGAGAAGATTACAATAACCGTGAAACGCGATTGGTATTTATTCCACACCTACGGCCTCGCGGGGGTCTGATCAAGATTTGTGTCAAATGAGGTTCCGCCTGGCCGAGATTTGTTTCAAATTAGTTTCTGTCTACTTCAACTGAGATCTACGCCGCGTCGTCTATGGCCTTTTCGGCGGCCCTATGAAACTTTCCGCAATTTCCCGCACAATAGACGGCACAATGGACCGTGGCGTCGAAATAGGTCAGGCGAAACCTATTATGTATGTAATTACTAGTTACCAAGGTAGATACGGAAATTCGCTGGTTTTAATAATAGGAATTGTTCATTAAAATGACATACTAAAGTGTAAATTCCGCGCCCCCCCTGTCCAATACGTTGTTTCGATTAACGCTCGCGAATGAAAAATGCCCCGCCAGACATAATTGATTACGTTGCACCGCTACCCTCGCTTCTTCACCGCGCAAATGAATCGCCTAGCGACAAGGTACGAGCTTCGATGCAATTGGCTCGCATCAGCCAATTCTAACCTGCCTCTAATTACCGTTAATCGACTTCAATTACATCTGTAGCAAATCACTCGCAAATATCGTTGGTATAATTCGATCAGTGCCATCCTTAATCCCGCGATAAAAGACGCGCTGCAAATCTGTTTGAAGCGCGCTCAACGTTGACGCATCGGTGCGCAACGATCGGTAATTACGAACGTAATTAACCGCGCGTCTGCAACCATTTCGCGCAAAGGACTCGATGAACAGATCGAAGTAGAATTTACCACTCGCGTGCTGGGGTGTTTGTCGTACGCGGTTCGCTGGGGATGAAAGAAGGTCCTGCCGCGCGCGACGCGGCTCGTAAATTTCGCGGGACGTTGGAAATGCGCGCAACGCTCTTAATTTTATCAAAATAAATCTCGCGCGAGGCATTGGAATTCCATTTTCGATCGACGTCCGCGGAAACTTGGCGAAATTGAAAACGAACCAGAAACATTCGTACAAATGCACGCGCATCCACGCCTTCAAGTGCACAAGCGTTTCTGTTCCATAATAGATGCATACGGTTCCATTTGAAACAAAAACTCGGTACGATTGAAACCTCTGTAAATTCGAATTCCTTCCGCCTCGTCGAGCAAGTTTCATCTGAAAAATTCCTTTCGCGTTATCAATGGCGGCGGAATAACGGGCGCGCGGGAGCTGTCAAACCGTGCGTACGCGAAACAAATCGCCGCACGGAACAGGCGCGTATCGATCCCGGAACCTGGAATCGATGAGTCACGCCGGGTCGAGTTAAGAAACAAATGGCCCTTATTCCACGGAGCTATTGCTCTCGCGAACTATCTTAATTCCTCGTCGTCCAATTAAGGCTTCCTACGAAGACGACCAGCCGGCTCTGGACGGGCCTCGTCGAATTATATGGGCCATTGCTGATCTTTATGGCGGGGAAGAAAGTTTCTGTATCCAGGGGACCGTGCTCAACGGTATGTGTCTTTATTAGTCCGTCCGAGCGGTTTATTCGATCCTGCAGACGCGGACGGGCAAAACAATCTTCCAGACTGATCATTTTGCGCGAGCTTATCGTCCGTTCCAAGTACCAGGGGGAGGGGCTAATAAATGAATCCACCGACAGCGTTTTACTAATTGCGGTTCGATACGCGCGATAAATCTCTCCTCGATAGCTCGTGTTTATCGTAATCGTAATTACCAGGAGATTTAAAACTTGACTCGCCTCTGTTTCTCGCGGTGATCGGTTAATGAAGCCTTAATGGTTCTCGTAGCAGGTTCTTTATATTAGCTCGTTCATGCACGTTAAGTGTAAATCAGGATGCGGAGCGGCGCATCGATTGGAGGTCGACGCTGTTTGCTCGCGTGCTACCGGAATTAGCCTCAGCAACCGCTTTTCCGTGGCGAGATCGGCGCGCCACGGGGGCGTTCTTCCGCGTAAAATCGAGCGTGTGCGTACACTGGAGGATGGCTGGTCGCGGCTGCCCGCGTGTGAGCGCGGTGTACGCGGTTCGTCGCGTGTAATTGCGCTCGTAAATGCTGCTAGCCGATGCATCTAGTCAAAGAACACCTCGAAATCGGATCTTTTCGGGGAGCTTCTGCGTGGAATTGGGATCCGTCGATTGCTGAACGAATGGCAGTCGAATAGAGACACCGGAAGATTGCGCTGTCGCTGGCTGAAAACGCAGTATTCGCGATTAATCCGTTGGAGAGTTGCGCCGCGAAAGTATTCAGGAGGAGCAACCCTCGTCCTACGGTTTGCAGGATGCTACGCGTGCCTTCCTCGTCAGTCGCAGTCTTCTCTGGTTTTCGCCTGACGCGGTCCGATACGCGAGCCTCGATAGAATTTCGGAATTCAGCCCGCGCGTCTCGCAGACCGCCGATCCTATCGATCGAATTTACGAGGCACGCTGTCGATCTCGTTGGGTCCGCGTCCTTCCCCTCCTTACCACCGTGGAAAGGAACAAAGGGCGCGTTTGTGTCTTACGGACGATAGATTCGGTCGCGGGGCTGAAAGAGTTCCGGCTGAGATAGCCAATGTATTAATAAGACGATGGCGTTGTTCGGTTCCTGGGAGGCTCCCTCGATAAGGAAACGATGGACGAAGGGATATCGAGGGTTTTAATTAACCAGCAGTGATTTATCGACAGGGCAGAAGAAACGTGGAGGTTCTCGGAAATAAATTCGGCTGATTTTGTTGATGGAAAACCGAATACTCTCCGAAGAAGGGCTCGTCGCATCCGTCGCGTCGGTTAATTCCCAGCGCACGCGGAGGAACGAGCTTCGATCCAGCCTGTAAAGCGCGTCATGAAGCGTGACTGATCAAACGAGGCGGCGATGTATCGCGCGCGCGAGCAATTAATTTCCTCCATTTATTATCCGGCCGCCCCCTCGATCGGTGTCCCGTAAAAAAGGACGGACAAAGGAGGAACGGGTCGAGCGTACCACGTGGTTCGTTCGTCGAGCTGAAAGGAGACGGCGCGAGCGTAACGGGGGTTGCACGGGGTGCGCGCGGTCGTAAAGGGTGGCTCGCGCGTTCCGACGGCTCGTGTCTCGTAACCTGTGCGCAGGGTGCTGCGTGACGTCACTGATGACTTATGGCGGTCATAAATCAACCCATTGAATTTCACAGTGTCGATATTTCGTTGCCACCCCCGCGAGCGAGCGAGCGCGCTCATCCCACTCGATTCTCCGGGCCGATCACCCCTGGGGAGCAAGCTTCACGAGGAGAAGAGGGAAAAAAACTGGCTCGATTCACGTGGAACGGCCGTGGAACGGATAATCGCGCTGCTGGACGAAACTCTTCCACGGAAAGGGATTCGTGACCGGAGGACTGCTTTTACGACGCGCAGCTCGCGTGTCCGCTTGATTTGTCGCGCGAATCTTCTCGATTGTTTGACCGCGACTCTGCGACGGTACGCGAGCGAGTGTGTAATTAAGGGTGACGCGGTTCCCGGAATTTTTTTAAGGGTCCTTTTAGAGCCCTGAATTAACGGGGGTGGCGTAAGTGCCGGACGATGTAAGAAACTTTGTCGAGCCTATTTATCAAAGTCGCGGCCATTCAGCGTATACCTATCCGGAATCATTATCTCCATCAATCACCATCCCCGATTCGTATCGCAATCGATTTCGCGTTGACGCTCATCAATATTCACGCGCGCCAGCTTCCAGAATCTAGCCCAATTTACAGGATACAACGAAACAAAGCCGTTCGATGAACGAAGAATTATGGTTGGTATCGATGGAAACGTTGGAGGAAGCCTCGCCTCGTCGAGAGGGCGCGATTCTAATTGGGAATTAGGAGAAATTAGAGAACGATCGAAATTTTACGCGAGTATCCCGATACTACGAAAAGTTTCGGGACGCTCCAGGATATCCTTAGGTATAACGGGAAGCAGGCTACTCAACGGAGCAGTGGGCTATCGGGTTTGCGGTGTAACCGGACCTAGAAGCTACACGAGCTAATCCCCTCCCTCTCTTTCCCGCCCATTATCATTCTCTCGCTTTCCCTCTCCCTCGTTCCCCGACCCCGCTCCCTCTTATTTTCCAAGATTTCCCCAGATGCTCATTGCCCTCTTCCCTAACGCCAACTCGTTCCCAACTTCCGAGAGGGAGAGTTTATCCTCTTTTTTTCTTCTTTCCCGCTTCTTTACCTCCCCCTCGTTTTCTCACTCGCGATGCTTCCGGTCGCTGGAGCATCTTATCCTCCGCTCTCGCGCGAGCGGAAAATCGCTGCGGAATCCGGCTTCGCGGGTCGCGCGAACGATCGAGGGGGTCGATTCGTCCCGTTTCGGGGGTTGCGATTCCGGAAGGGACGATCGTCGTCGATGAAAATCGTCGCTCGAGGTTGCTCGTCAATTATTTACGACGCCAGGAATTTTCGCGTCCCCACAATCCGAGGATGGCACTCGGAGTTTCCGAGACTCGTAGACGCGTATACCTAGTGTCTCAAGATTTATGGAGATCTCGCGGATCCTCGAGGTTCCAAGGTTTCGGTGATTTGCCGAGTCGTGAGTTCCGTTGGTTTCGGAGTGGTCCGAATGGTTCTAGTGGTCTGAAGGGTTATACCCTTCCAGCCTCGTAAGGGTCTTGCTGATTCTAGGAGCTCCAGGGATCCTAAGGGTGATTCGAGGGGTCCTGGAGTTCCGTTGGAGCTACGTTCGCGTCCTTGACACTGAAATAACCGAGAGCTCCCCCTCCCCCAGAAAGTAATTGATTTCTGATTTCCACGTACAGGTGGGCGCGCTTAAACGCGCCACCGGAATCCATCGAAATGATCTCTCCCCTAACGATTCGTCAGCCACGCTGCGGCCACGACCACCCAATTTAAGAAGCGCGTGCAACGTTTCGATCGGGACTATCCGAACAAAAGTTCGACCGTTCGCAGCGGGAACGAGAACACGGCCGCACGTGCCGATTACACGCGTTTCAGCGTTATTTACGCGCTCGCATCGCGCCTCATTATCCAGGGCGTTGAAATTAGTACCCGTCACGGGAAGCAACGCGCCATAAGTAATTTTATGGTGTCATTAGCGAGATTCCTCGTGGCCCCGATTACAACCAATTTTCCGCCGTTCGTAATTCAAGGCGCCATTAACGACCCGGAATGTACGAATCAACCGAATTCGTTCCGGATTAACGAAACGCCAGTTCCTCCGCGTTTCAAGGCCCGCCTTCGACCCCCTTCGCGCGCGCCACTACTTGGTAACGCGGCGCAGAATTTACATCCGGCGAAGCTGATTCATCGGGACGCAATTAGCGGGCTCGAAGATGTTTGCGCTCGCAACGAGAGGATACAGTTTACGTCGCCCTTCTCTTTCGTATCGACCGACTAAGTAGGGCGCATAGTCGAACGACTTATCGAGTTATTAACCACCGCACGTGTGTATTATCCACGCATACACTCCTGGATGCGTTCTCCACGCACCCTCCGCGACGCTGCTGCAAACTTTCTCAACTCTACGCGGTAGACGTTGGCTTGGCATTAGCGAGTGAATGCAGTCTGCGAATTGGTTCCCCGTTAATCTGTCGCGGTGAGGCCCCGTTTCTATTTATTGCTCGTCGAATAATTCCTCGATTCGATTCGATAAACGCACGACTACAGGCTTTTATACTACAGTTTACGGCACTTTGGATCGGAGCTACTCGCGGCAACTTTTTCTGACGATCGTAACAAGTCTTCGTACGCTTTGAACGCGACCCTTAAGAACCGGAAGGAACATTCTTAGGACGGATCGCTCGCATATGCTGTCGATCGTTCTCGATCGTCTCGGAAAACAGTCCGTCGTGGAAGAAATTCGGAAACTCGAGACACCAGTTACCTGAATGTCGCGAAATCGACGAAATCGCTCGAAGACGACGCGGTTAAGCTCGCCGGAAGCGTCGGTGGTCCCGGATAATTCGCGGCGGCGCGCGACGTTTCCCGAACGCGCTCGAGGATCCGGCGTGGCCTAAATGCGGCTCGCGCGCTGGAATTTTCACACGCTCGAGAGCCCAGAAACAAAGAGGAGTCTCCAGGATTACGGTGGCTTCGAACCAAGCCGGGCTGGGTGCTCGGGGTTACAAAAGGGACGCGAGAAGGGGTGACAATGTCTCGCGAGCCTCGCGCGCATTGTGCCGTCTCTTCGACCCCTTCCACGGCTCTATCCCCCCTCCCTCTATCGGCCCCGTCCTCCCACTCGAGCCGACACACTTCTGCAGACAGCGCGAGAAGAGATCTCGCAGAGATCCTGAAGGGATTCCGAGAGCAGAGAGTATGGATGCCAAGGACTCTCTAGCCGAGACGTTCCGTCCCTCTTCTCCTCGTAATCGCGCGGTCTCTGCCTCTATCTTCGACTATCTCGCCTCCCTTTCCTCTCCGCGTCCCAACCTCTCTTACTCCTGCGACATCCACCGCCCCCGTCGCGTTCCCTCTTTTTCTCTCATTTAACTTAAGATTGGATTGCAGATTACACATAGTACCATCCCCCCCTCTCACCGCTTTCCTTCTTAACTTCGGTTCAACGCACCTCTACCCTCCTCTCTATTCTTTCTACTCGCCCCTCCGTCCTCCCCAAGCTCGCTGGACGGCCAGCCCTTTCCCCGTCGGCGTTGCCCTTTATTATTTCTTTCATTCTCCCTTTTTTCTTCGTTCCCGTTTTATAAACCTATCCGCGGACGAACTCAACTACCGAAGTGAAATAGCGCAGGAAATGAGAATCTGCCATTGGCTTGGGGGGGGGTGAAATTAGTCCGCGGACCTTCAGTCGCTCGTTATTTCTCGCCTTTCATTAAGAACGTTCCTTTATTAAGACGAAAACGACGCCTGGCGAATTGTCCGTCGCGCGAAACGGGTCGTGTGTTTTATATTAAAGAATGGTGTCACGGCATTGTCTCTCGTTGCCGCTTCGAACACGCTCGAACGTTTCTGTGTCTTCCAGTGAAATTACCGTCGAGAAACCATTGAACGATAGACCTCTCGACGTTCTCAGAACAACCGAGCAACGCGTCGCGAACGAATCGCAGTTTGACTGAGCGAGATTATCGTTACTGCATCGAGGTGAAAGGGAACGGTGCGCGACTGGGATCGTTGTCGTGACCATAACCGTTTCGGGAACAGCTCGAGGAAACAACGAACCGTACGTGGACCGCGATGCGACGCGTGGAACGTAGAAATATGGCCGTCGTCCACGGAGAACGAACTCGATGGGAACGAAAGTGGCTCGACGGTGTATCGCGGAACGAGATGGAGCGAAAATCTCGCGTGTCCCGCGACCGCAAAAACCAGCTACATCGAACTGGAATTAAAGCCATTCGTCAAAATCACGGTCCCTGTAAAATATTTACTGAAAACCATCGGCTTAGTTCGAGACGCGGTTGACGTCCTACGCGTTCCGTTCGACGGGAATAGTTTGATTAAATTAAGGTAATACCCATCGAGTGGGATCGAAATGGAGTATCGTAAAAAAATGCTCGAACATTGGACCAGCTGGAAGCATAATAAAAAGTTTAAAGAAACGTTTAAACAGTCTTAATAGGTAATCACGTATGCTCGTCCTGCAAAGTCAACGATTCAATTACACGCAGGAACTGCGTTCAACATGGCGTGGCGCGTAAGCTCAGCCATTTGTAATACCTCGCGAAGAGCTTACCGACATTTGTTGGTAATGGACCGGATAAGTAGATAAGCAAATGTTAGAAGACTTGCCATGCATCGCAGGAATTCTATGCGAACGCATACGGGTACCCACGTCGCGCCTTCGCTGTTATTGTTCGCGTGTCCCATGGATTTTCAAAGTCGTTCTCCACGTTAAATTTTCTCAAAAGCTTTCTCCGGAAGCCACTTCCACCCCAGGACGATCCGATGACGATGAATCACCGTCGCGAAGGCACGAAGAGCCGCGGTCAAAGGTCAGCGCGATGCATTAACAAGAAACTGTCACCGGAAACGGACGCGCTTCTCTATCGAACGTTCTTAGCGCGGTGGCGCTCATCCCTTTCGATTAACATTTTAAGCTCCCACGGACGCGACGACCGCGACGTCGCCGTGGCACGACGCGCACGGATTAGGATTCTAATTACGATTACCGTCGACATCGGGTCCCGTTGACAGGTCCGTCCAGGCGTGTTTGCCCTTCCGTGACATCTGTCGATTCAGGGCGGTGCGCGCACACGACACGAGAAGAAAGGAGGGTGGAAATGAGGGAACCAGACGCGGATCGAGAAGGTGAGGGACAGAATGAAAACGGAGGAGCCACGGGACGGTATCGATGGGTGCAATGCGACGGGGAGCGTTTGGTACCCGAGTAGAGATGGGAGCAAGTTAAATACGTACTCGCTTCCGGTACAAAAGCGCAGCATCGTCGAGTCGAAACGTTACTCGCGAGGAGCGTCGTTTAATCGCGAGGCGGTTGGATCGCGTTCGCTGATCGAGGATCGGTTATCAGCTCGCCAGGCAGCTCGATTCGAACGTCGAGGCACTGCCTGCGGTGCGCTCGATCCCATCGCTACCAGCGAGGGGTTGCGGATCGAGGGATCGGGTAAATGAAAAGCAGTAAGCCGAGGCGCGTTTAGGGGTCCGACGGTGTTTGAATAAGGCACGTGACCGGTTCCTCGCGCGGTCCACGCCAGCTGCGAAAAGGCTCTCCTCTCGTCCTTTCCGTTGCGTCCCGATTTCACCCTGTTTACCCCCGCAATCATATCGGCAAATACGGCGCACAATTAAAGGCAATATAACGCGACCGCTCTTGACATGTGCATCGGCACGAAAAATACACCGACCCGGGGGCGGACGATATTGTCCCCGCGTACGCGCACGCCGCGTATTAATTGAATTGTCATTTCACGGGGGTGGCTCGCATTAACGGGCGCAGCCGCGCGGGATCAGCGAGCCGCTCCGTTAACGCGACTGTAACAGTCGACTCGAAAGTTCGGGGTTTTATTCAATTTTCCAACGCCCCGTCCCAGGCAAAGGTGGGAGGGTTGCGCGATAATCTCGCGTTAAGGCAGTGCGTGATTAAAGGGATGCCGGTGTGTCTGATAATTCCGCGTAATTATATGGAGGACGGGGTGCCGTTGCGGTGGATGAGGATTAAGGCGCGCGTCTTTGTCAATTTAGGCTTCGGCTACGCGGCTGGTCTCCCGCGGTGTTACGCTAAATTCCTGTCGAGTAATTTCCGAAAAATGTCGACTCGCGTCGTTCCGTAACGAACGAAGTTCCGCGACTCGAAAGTTACATACGTTACATACTCGCGGTATATATTCGAGGCAAGGCTGCGGCAACAAATTTCACTCCTGCTCTCTAACGATTATAACCGTGTCTCGACAAATCGTCGACTCGATCTCTCTCCCCTTTCCGACATCCATTCGCTTATCAACAACTCGTACGTCCCTGCAACGCTTATAGAATGAAACGGTACGCCTCGAGGAGCCGACGCCTGGAATTCACTGGTTCGAGCCTGGGCTTTCCCGCCCTTTTCTCTCTTTTTTCGATTCTCCCGCATCGCAATTGTACGTTTCGCCAGAAGGGGCTGGCTGGGCGGATAGGTAGAGGAGAGATCGAAGCGGCGCGAAGAAAAAAGGAAAGGGAACGACGGCAGCGAGGGAAGAAGGTAAGGAATTCGCTTTACGATTATAGAACACGTAGTCGCAGCGACGTAAAACCTCGGTGGTGGCACAAAGCGGTCGTAGTTTACAGATAGCAGAGGGTTATTTGTGGTAGCTGCTTCGTGGCCAGGGCAAAAGGAAACCGACGAGCGAACCCTTTCCTTTCTGCGCTCCCTGCTCCTCCTCTTTCGTCTTCGTTTCGTCCTCTCCAGCGCCAACGCGTCGCGTCATTTCGCGTCATTGACGCGCGGAGACACCCTCCGCCATTACTCGAATGCTGAATTAGACGTGGCCCTCGTTTCAGACGTAGCCACGCGTGCAACTTTTGTCGTCCCCGTTCCAATTCATCAATTAGATCGCCGTTTCCCAACTGGTGTTCCACAAATAAATACCAAGTGTTCCATGAAGAGTTATGAAACCGAGGAAAAGTGTTCTGCGATGAGAAAAGTTTGGTAAACACTGAATTGCGCTTTGCCATTTGTATCCGCTATTACAATATTTGGGACGTTTAAGTACTTTCGAGTGTGTACCGAGAGAGACAGTTTCAGAGAACGATATTTCATGTTCCAAATGAATGTTGTATTCCGACAAAATGTTATTAGTTTCGAAACACGTATCCGCATATCGCAGAATTTGTTCGAAGCGACGACAAACGAACAGTATTTTCTTTCTACATTTGTCACCATCGTTACGCGGCAGCCGAGTGAAATTAACAAAGTTCTATGAGGATGATACGCCGATCCGTTCCGACCTACCATCTTCGTTCTCCCCATTGTTTATCTTGCATCAACATTCTATTTACCGTGGTGCTTTCGCACAAATATTTCCACTAACAAAAGCCATTTGAAATAATTATCGAACGTGTGCGTGCGCGCGAATTAATGATCGTATAATGATACGCTCACCTTTATGACCTCCGCCTGATGTTTGCGAATTAGTGATTTATGGATGTTATCCACTTTCATTTAAACGATGCGCGCGATAATCAAACGATCCCTTATCGAGGTCACCGTGCTCCATCGCGATACCAACTTTGTCCATTCGAATATTTCCGCCGCGTGCTGTTATTCTAAATAAAAATGCATCGCACTTCCGCCCTTCGAGATTCGCGAATAAGGACGCGAATCGAAACGGCGAAAAGTCTTTCCGTCATTAATTAGAACGACGCGCCACACACGTGTCCGCTGTTGGCCAGGGATCCTGCTGTCTTTGAAGGACCGCTGCAATTAAGCGAAATCAAATAAAACATAGCGCACGCGTGCGCGCGGACACGCGTCGCTGTATAAATTGTCGTATGTAAATAAATATGAATACACATGTGTGTACGTATATGCAGCGGATCGTGTAACCGCTTTACACCCGGCTTAACAGTCGATGGTTATAAGTCGCGGGTAAATATTGTGCCGGTAAACAGCGCCGGATCCGAGAGGCCTCAGGGTTCGGTAGCAACGAGTCGAAAGGGGTTGAACGGCGGTTTGCACGTGCCACTATTTACCTAGCGAAATGTGAAAAGTGAGGGGGGGTGGCGGATTACGTGTGCCTCGAAAAGGCTACGGAGCACCTTATTTTTCGCTATCGGTTACATCCAACCCCTCGTACGACCCTATTCTTACGCCACTGTCGCGAAGAATTTTCGATAAGTCTATGACGACCATCGTGGTCGCGTTGCACCCCGTGGCGCGCAGCGAAAACGCGCACTTAACCCTCGAAGCGACGAGACGAGAGACGATAAACAAAAGCTTGGTGCACTCGACTTTCTCGTCGTCCTCGAGGGCCAAGAAGGACGTTTTCTGGGAATTTGAGGAGTGACATTGAAAACGATAGCGAGGGAAAGCATCCGAGCAGCAGACACGTCCGTGAATCGTATCAATCAATTTTCTTTCAAATGATATTTGTCGTTGTTATCGTAGACCACGATCGCACTTTATTTAATTCACCGCGTCGCCTCACCAAGAGTCTCGCAAAGTTCCCAGGGAATTTTTTCACGACGTAACTTCGAAGCGTCGTTTTGCAGCCGAAATTCAGGGAACAGACGGAAACGAGTAGGATTCGAACGAGGTTCTTTCGGAGCAATCAGTCGACAGCGGTCCTAATTGAACGCAAGGGGCTCGAGGGTCGAGGCAAATTCGGTTGGCGTAAGTAGTTATAACAAGGATTGGGATTCCTTCGATATATCCTCGGTGACTACTCAAACAGTTTGGCAAGCGTGACATAGTTCCATTGAAGCAGGGATGAAGCGACGGTGCCCGAAGGAAGCGCCGTCTCCGTCTGGCCGACTTGGACTGCATATAAACGGGGTCTGCACGGCAAATATGCTCTCCTAGTTAGCGTCGCCACAAACATTGATACGTGGACCTAGTCGCAGAAGCGAGTAAGGAGTTCAGTTGCCAAGAGGAGAATTCATCGTGCCACCGCTAGCGGTTCTCAAGTATTCCGTCCCTGGAACTGCGGATCCGTCTGGTTAATCACGTAACAGTCGCAATTCGAGTGTATATAGGTATACGTTCGCGTGCTCGAAAGTCAGTCTACCAATAAGCTAATTGAATAGCGGAATGGTACTGAAGTATCCGCAACGGTGTCCTCGGTCTTGAATAATTGCCTCCCTTCGCTGGTGGGTGAAAGATTTTGAATGCCGCTGAAGCGACATTAATGAACGATCGTGTCACACGTCTCGATCGACTAATTGTTCTTTTTCAGCTCCTTTCAAACAGGTGCCGCTCGCGACTTCGAGCGAACCCGAGATCCGATATAAATACATATATTAGTGTCTCATTGTGAGTGCATTTCAGCAGAGCAATCGCAATTATTTTCTCGCAAGAACCACCTTTATCGATCGCTATTCTAGAAAAGAGATCGCAAGAAATACAATAATTATCGAAACAGAACACTGCGCCGATATAATTAAATATCGAAATTGCTTCGCGCGTACAATTTCCTTGGGCTTTTCCCGGTACGCGAAACAAGGAATATCAATGTTCCGCTCGTACATTCGCGGTGGGAACTGTTTAATTAGATATAGCTGTTTATTCTAAACTCGATGTAGCAGTGATAACAATTACCCAGCTTCTGTTACTCCAGTATTTACGTACCGCGCGCGAACCGCGATGTAGATTTTGACTATAATTATTGCATTAAACGTTCATTGAACGTGCGCTAATATGTTCGAAGCGTTCGCTGGAACAATTACGTCCGCGAGTTAACCGCGTCTTTTCGAGGACGCTATCGCTGACGTTTATCGCGGATCGTTAAGGGATCGCTGGGAAACGCGTGACATCGTCGACGGGTCGCGGTTTACCTTTACAATTTTCCACGGAATACCTCGAGGGCATACCTGCGCGAGATTTTCGTGCATTCCGAGCGGAAGGTCGCGCAACCCTCGACGCGCGCGAACGCGAAGAACCGCGAGGCCATGAATGTCGCGTGACGCGCGCATTCCCTCGAAAGGTCCTTTATCAGCGACTGTGAGCTTCCATCGGACAATCGGAAATATCGAGTTCCGATTCCAGCGATGCGTCCGCGTTTACAGCCTCTCGCCAATTATTTTCGTACGATTCGAGTTTACGCGCGCCGTCGTTGTCGCGTTCGAAACCCCGTCGACTAAAAACGAGGAGCCCCGTAGAAGGCGTGGGACCCCAGTCGCTCTATAAATCTGCTCACGCTCGCGCTCTCAGCACGGCGGCGTACGTATTCCGCGTAGATAGGTACGATAAGATCGTAGCAGCTTCGCGAGACGTTTCGAAAAATAAATGACGGGGAAAAATATTCCCTGCGATATAGGAACCGATCAAATTCCTTCAGGAAATTGCCTGTGATATTACGATGGTCTCGCGCCCCTCTTCACCCTCTACCCCTACCCTCTTTGCCCGCCCTCCTCGCTCTGAACCGCCACGCAGGTTTCTTCCTCCAACGCGGACGATCCCGTCGTCCCCAGGAGAATCCGTACCAGCCTTAAGCTGGGGTTAGTTCCTTAGCTTCCGGCCAATCCCCGAACTGCATTATTGTCGACGTCCCGTTAGCCCTTGTCCTGGTTGTCCTCATCCTCGTCGTTGACTCCGTCGTTCCCGCGTCATCCATTCCGACTTTTTCCTTCGCCAAGCTTCTCGAGGCGGGAAACGGCGGTCGCGACGAAGTCGAAAATTTCCACGCTTTCGCGCGATTTGCATGGGAATAAAGTTCGTTCCGCGCGACGCTGGCTTCCGGTTGAGGCGGCAGCGCCTAGATTTCCGAGCTCGCGTTCAAATTTCTATGCGGATTTCGTTCGAGACGTACACGCGAAGCGTGCATCGAACAAATATCCCCTGCTGCGCTTTTCTCCTCCGCCACGGATGGGAAAGTTTCATCCTATCAGTCGTCGCGCGGACGTGTGCCACCGCTTCGTTGAAAGTTTTCAACAACGTCGACTAATTTCTGATAAAAAAGCAACGCGCGGACAACGGGTTCGATTATAGGAACGACGTAAGTGGTCGCTCGAGCGGCGATATTTCGAGCCGACAGGCGTCCGCGTTTCGAGATTAAGCGGATTCGCGGGACGCGAGTGCAGAATGGACGATGAGAAGAAATAATGAATCAGCGCTTGCTCGATCGTATAAGTGAGTGATAAAGTTCGGTTCACGATCCGAACTTTAAGAATTTCAGGTAGCGCGTTAAATTAATCAAGAATTATGGGACGGGTTTCCGCGTGAGATATTACGTGAATTTATTATGTATTTTTGGTCGCGTCGGTTTGCAAACGCGCGAACTTGCCGGAAAGTTTACTGGAAGTCCGCGAAGTACGAAGTTGATGTTATAGAGTCTCAAAAGTACCATAGTCTCCGAGTTGCTCGAAACTTACAAGCCACAAAGTAATTCTAAGTGACTCTAACTGATTCCGTAGCTACGAATAACTGTGGTATTCATGAGTAACGGTGATTACGAGTAACTAGACGGTCCGCGGCTATTCGAAGCGAAGTCTGAAAGGGCCTGTAACAATTTACAAGCATCGAGATACGCGTGTATCCAAAGAGAAACCTATGCAACAATACACCCGTTGAGAACTCTAGCTTCAACGTCGCTGGTTGCATACGCGATTGCCATCGCGACTCTTATCCCACGAAACGGAATTAAAACAAATAAACCCACGCGACGCTCGCGCGAAGGACGACCAACGTGAAACGTCGAACGCCTCTTAATTCGAAGCCAACGAGAGCCACTTCGATGAACAGCTCGCCCCTCGCTCGGGCAGCTCGAACTTGGCTGGTCCGCGTCGAAGTTAAGAAAACAAAGCGGACGCCGTTCGAAAGCCATAAAGCATGGCAGCCGAGTCACATCCGGCGCATAAATCTCGCGGGGGTTGCGCCAGCGCGCGTGGGACGAAGGGTAAGGCGAGCGTGACAGCGCGGCACGCACCGTGAACGCCGCGACAAACGCGCGCCACCCTGCCAGCTAGACCGGAGGACAACCAGTTAATGGTCATTAGCGAGTCGCGGCAGTTTTAAATCTTCCGCCGGCTGGCAGAAGGGGCGCGCGACCCCTATCGACCCCCCGAAAAAAGAGAGGCGCGTACCTCGCCTCTGCAAATTACCCTCGACACCCCCTTCGCCCCTCGAACGGGCTGGTTATTACGTAATGCGACGTTCAATGTAAGGGAGCGCCATACGCGAGAGCCTGCCAATTATTCGCGTACCCCAGCCCCGCCCTGGCGTCCGCCACCCTACTCGCGCACAATGTGGATCCTGGAAATGGGTCGCAGCCTTTGTATCCTTCCGATTTTTCGCGACCGCCGTCGTTATGATTCTGATTCAGTTTTTTTTTACGAAGGGTGTCCCCCCCATAGCACGTCTCGCGTGGTTTCTCGTATCGATCGGAGGAACGATCGGTCTTTAATCTCGCGAACGTTGAGTTTCCGTTGGAAAACACGAGAAACGTGTTTCAGGGTTGATATAACCGAGCGATTGAAATCCACCGGGACGGGACATCGAGAGGGCGAAAGTGGGCCGTAGAAATGGCGGGGACTGGCTGTCGAGGGGCTCGGTTTTCGGTCAAAAATGTTCGCCCTGCAACTATCACCGGGAAGCGTAATAACGCGTGTGGGGGGCGACGAGTGGCTAATAACTATTGGACCGCGGACAGCGATACGCAGCGTTGTGTAATGCATCAACGGGCAGTAATTAAAAGCTGTTTCGCAGTGTCGTAATGGCGGGCCGCGTTACGATGATCGTCGCGTTGGCTATAAATCCTGCCGTAGTTGGATTGGCTTTTTTTTTTGTTTTGTTTACGCCTGCGGCTGGAAACGAGCAGCATCCCCTCGCGGTGTACGCGCGTCTCGTGCAAAAAAGCGAAACGCGCGGCTGATCGTTTCGAAAATGGCCACCGTCGTTCGCAGAGACACTTTTCGTCCGCTCGCGTTTCGACTAAACTTCGACAACGACTTTCGACCACGTTGGGAACAGAGCAGCCGACAGGCGAAGCGTTCTAGCTAAGAAGAGCTGGAACACTGGCTGCCGATTTTCCAGCTCGACGACGCCCGTTAAACGGCAGAACGGCTGCAGAGTGTCTCGAGGAATGCGTTAAACAGCCAACGCGTCCACCGTCCCGACGATTAATCCTTTCATCGTGCAACGCGGAGCAGTCTCCGCTGCGAACAGCCGGCTGCGCTTAATCCGACGGACTTTCGGGATCCCGGATTTCGGCGGGGTCCTACGGGCTTCGAGCGTCATCCTGCCCGAGTTAGTCTCCTTCGAGTCACTCGACGATACGGATTTCTGCCGAATTATCGGGACCTCGCGTCGAAGTATTAAGCGCGGGACACGTGCACTGGAAATTAACGAGGCGAACGCGAGCCGGGAGTTCCCGTTGACTTTCGTAGATATGAATTTCAGGAGTCGAGGGGAACGGTCCCGTGAACCCTGAACTGATTTGTTTAGCGAATTACACTCGGTCGTTCAGAACGACGGGCACGTTTGCCAGTCAAATTTCCGCTCTCTTAAAGTGGATGCGCCGGAGCTTCGAAGCTTCCAGCGAGTTGTCTCGATTACGGATTACGCGAAAGACGTGGGAAGGTTCCTTAACGATTAAGGCGGCTACCGCGGAGCTCATTAACCGGTGGCACCTTCCGCTGACCCGAAGATTGTCCGTAGGGCAATTATGCAGTCGAAGCGTCACCGCGGTTACCGAATTAAGCCGGGCTACACCCGATTCTGGTTACCGTGCGCGTGGCACGGTATTTATTTTGGGCCAGGGCAATTAGTTTGTTTCAGCGGGACAGCGAAGGGTTGCAGTTCCTAACGGCTGGCCGTGTGCGACCTGTACACGTACACGAGCGAAGCGGTAGCCGGATCGTAGCGGTGTACGCGTTTCCAGCGGGATGTTCCTCGTGTTTGGCGAAGGCGCCGGTTTTACGAAGTCGGCGTTAATTGCCTCCGAGGCCACCCTCCGCTCTACGGTAATTCAGGCATAAATACATGAAATTACTTTCCCTTATTTAGGGGCTCATTAAGCGGATCTATTGTTATTGCCGGCGGAGCGAAACTTTTCTGCGTGAACGCGGTCCGAATGCGTTCGTCGGAGGGCGCGTGGGACACCGGGAGCCGCCATTTTGGATAACGCGCGCGTATTCACGAAACGAAGCTCCGTTTCGACGTGAAATCGGGGAAATTATATTTAACGGGCAGCTGTTTAACAGGATACTCGCGTGTGGTTTCACCCTTCCAGCTGCCAATATGATTAGAGAGAAGAATAACGTGCCCCCGGAAGGAATACGTTTTACTAGAAAAACGATCGATTCGAGAACAGGGAAACGAAACATCTGGCCTCGCGTCGTCGCGGTATCTATAGCCACCCTTGGTCTGCTCCTCGCGTTGTATATTCAAGTGTTTAATCTCACTTTGTAGGAGAACGCGAACGGCTTCCGCGGTCGCCTCAAGAGCTGTACACCGTCCTCCCCGCTTGGAAAAATAATAACACCCGTGGTCCTCTTGGAATCCACCCGCCTTCCCGCTTCGTCGCGTTTTAAGGCGCGATAAACGAACAAGTTACACGCGCGGACGTCAACGCTCGTTTATAAATTCCGACGCGAACGCGATTCAATTATTATCGCGGATCGTGCTAGCTAGCCGCGAACGGCTACCGCAACGTTATTGCGACATTACCGATTTACAGCCAAAATCGAAACGACATCGCGTTAACCTGGTCGTAAAATACGGTGAACGCTTGACGGGTTGTAACCGTCGACGTTTACCATCGACGCGGGTTCGAAGCGAACAATCGCGGCTGTTCATAGCAGGGAGTTGGTCTCGAGAAAGCGGATCGGACGGGGACAATAACTGGACCCCTCTCTCAACCTTGCAGGATACGTTCGACTAACTAATAGCGATAAGTACGAATGCGTCTACACCGCAGAGGGTAAACCGGTGGTCCAGCTGATTAGCGCAGGGTAAGCACTTGGGTTGGATTTAGTTGGTAATGCGAAGATACGCGTTACGTGTTCACTCATGCCTTTACGTAAAATCCGCTCGCAGAGTGGTGTGGCCCCGCGTTTAATGCGGATTCCGCGATTTTCCTCGTTAGGTTCGCGGCGAAGGCGCGTCCACGATTAGTCACGCTGGGCGAAGTAACCTCGCCGGTGATTTGGTGGATCAATTAACATCGCGGTGCGATTCCTTCGAGTCGAGGGATAAAATCCAGGGGGGGGACGTTAACGCGCGAGAGCGGATATTTTTTTTATCGTCGATCCGCGCTCACGGAAAGTTTCCCTCTCGATTACGGAACAAACCGAGCGCGCACCGCGAAATGAACTCCGATATCCCGCTAAACGATACTTTCGCCAGCCGCGTCTCATTTCTCGAATGAATAACGTATCCAGCGATCGAGTGGAACGCGGCAAATAGCGTCTCTCATAATGAACGGCCGCAATTTGTCCGATATACCGGTACCGGCGACGCGTCGTGCGCCCGCGTTCCATTGAACGTGCACGTAAATAAAATGGCAATAGCTTGAATAGCCGGAATATCGAAACATTTTTCTCTTCTGTTCTCTCTCGTTTCTTTTTTCCCTTTTTTTTCTCTCTCTCTCCACTTCGCCCCCGTCGATTCCCAGAGCGGAGCTCTGCGGTGGCGTCTCTGCTCGTTTCGCGATCGCTCGAACGGACCCTCTCTCCCTCTCTCTGGCCGAGGGAAACGCGTGGAGTGTACACCGACACGGGAGTTACAACTAGCTCGAAACAATTCCGACGACTTTTGATGGTGTTGGATATTAAATTTCGTTTGCGTCTCCCAGTTTTATTGGATTACGGATAACCAGCCGGGACACGGTACGGCACTCGAGCGTGCGCCAGGGCTGCCCACCCTCTAAGTACTCGGTGCGCCAGCACGTCTGCATCGGCACGTAACGCTCGGTTCGTCGAGTGCCGGGACGGTGGTATGGCGTAGCAGCAGGTGAACGGTGGAAAGGGCCGGGCTGTTTGCACGAAAATTAAATTCATAACGATAAAATCCTTTGCGATCCAAACGCGCGGCAGCGCGCTGAATATACGATACTGTTCGAGCGGAAGCGAGGGAGGGAGGGAGGGAGAGAGAGAGAGGGAGAGAGGGAGAATGAGTCTCTGATTCCTGACGACCGCCATCGACATTCAACCGGGACGCAATCAGCCAAACTCACGAGAAGCATCGGGTCTCCGCCGGTTTGTACCGCGGCTGGCGGAGTCAAGCACTGACTGAGTAGCCATTAAACGCGCCATTGAAATTCCCTGCCCTTACCTCGGTCACGAATATGCGCGACGAACGTACTGCGAGCGGATGAAAAAGGCCGGGGCAATGCCTGAAAGGGATCGCTGTGTTTCTCTCTTTGTATCTTTGAATTCGTTTGCCCGGGGCCTTTGACTAGCGCGGGTGTTGTTCGACGTAATGCAGATTTCTGATTAATTACCGGGCCGCGTTGCTCGCCGTAGACTGCTTTGAAACCAGTCTTAATGTTTATGAACCGGGAGGGGAAAGAGCGGGGAAAAAATGCACGCGCTCGCGAACATTCGGCTGCCGCGGGAAGCGAAAGACAGCGGCGAAAATTGCGCGTCCCGACGCTGGTGACGTTATCGATCACCGCTAGCCGTAGCTAATGCCATAAAAGTGCGTCATTGAATGTCTGCCGGGTACCGGACGAGATTTATCTCCCCGGTTGGATTTTTCCGCGCAGCCGTGTAAATCAGGGGCGCGGTAGATTGCGAGGACCGGGAACGAATCACGGGATTCCAATGATGAAGTAACAAGTAAATAGAGGCGAGTTCGTTTATTGACGAGGGAGTCGATTGCGCGGCTATTACACACTCGCACTTGGCACACACGTCGATACAGAGGCTGATGCACCGCGCGGAGAGCACAAACGGCAGCCTCGGTAGCACACAAAGGGACCAAGTGGAAGAAAGACAGGCTCGTCTGTATACAGACGCATTGACCCGGACCATCGAATGATCCAACGACAGACCCTATCCACCTCCATCCCTTCGTCTACCTCGCGCCGCCCACGAGTCGAGCGTGATCCAGCGAAAAGGAGAGGGTGAAAAAGCGAGCCTTCCTTATTCAAACGACCTCCAATGGGAGCCTCGTCGCCGCTGCTGCCGATCTATCGACGCGTACCGCTAAACCGATCGTTAGCGAGATTACATTCCGCGATATCGATGCTTCGCGGAAAGAGCTCGCCCCGGAAGTTCGTCGAAGTCATATCGCGGATGAGTTTCTGATCAATCCGGCACGAACGGGTCGGGCCAGCGCACGGTTCAAAGCGAACCCTCCTTATTCAAAGTGCCGCGGCGAGGCCCGCGAGGAAAAAGGGGTGCAGCGGAAGAATTCATTGAGTCATTAAATTGAATCAAACGCGGTTGCGATCTCGCGTACAGCCGGGTACGCGTTTCCGGTGCGCGGAACGTCGACGAAAGCGAACAGCGGAGATTTGAATGGGGCGGGAAAAAAAATTCTATCGGCTATTCACCGTGGCCGCCCTGCTCCAATTTGGCGGCTGGGTCCGTTAAATAACTGTCATTGGTGGATTTTCTTTTTGAAAAAACGCGATTGAAATGCCAACGGGGGTTTTAATTAATTAAACAATGGAATCCGCGGCCTCCTACTTTCGCTTCCGTTTTCGACGAGGCTCGTCGCGAGTGGAGACGCGTATTGTCCGGCCTCGAGTTTCCGTGGAACGCGATAAAATTTCGCTGCGATCGTTTATTCGTGGACGTCCGCGATTCGCGCGTACGCAAACACCGCGGTGCTAATCAAAGCTTCCGTCCGGTACTTCGCGAATCCTTCCATCCCTTAAATTTACAATCGCGTCGATTTCCACCGTATTTTCACTCGACGGGTTGGGATGGTAAAAAATTTGAAAAAATATGCGCTTATCGAGTACCGTTGGGAAGGGACGGAGTGGTAACAATTTTCCGGCAAAGTCTTGTAAATAAATCGTCGAGGGTGTACGTCTCTGGAAAGAGACGGGGGGTGGGTGAACAAAAAAAAAAAAGGATATTCAATCAATAACAATGAAACGCGTCTGACTTTCGGAACCGCAGGAGTCCATGGAAGTCGTATCGCAGTTGCGACTCGTATTGATGAAAAACGATGGTCGGCCAATTGAAATGGCAAATATTTTTATTGCTCCTGTTTCCGGGTCTCGTTCGCGCTGAAAATACTATTTCATCCGCTAACTCGGCGCAGGAGGGCCAGCGTCGCGTCCCATTGATCCCCGTCATTCCATTACAATATCATTGCCCCTGCGCTCGCGGAGGCATCGAATGATCTCTTCCATTGTCGCCGTAAGAGGATACGGCCTCGACGAGTCGCGGAGGGTGCTTCGCGAAAATTGAATGCCTCGATTTTATCCGTTTACGCGTCAGCGCCTGATCGCCGCCGCGTTCACCGATCGGAAGAGAACAGAGGATCGTCCGCGCGACAAAACATCGAAATGTAATTCTTTCGTTTAATACCAGGCAAAGCAGCACGAATCGAACGCGCGCGGCGATTAAAAGAGCCAAGGAAATCGTTCGATTACAGGTTTAGGGGCGAACAGCCGTCGATTAATTTTTATTCAATCTCCCGTTGCCTCGATTTTCGCGTATCGAACCCAGCACGGTTGCTCCGTTTAATCGATTCTCCATCTCTTTGTTTCGCCGCCGCTGGCCGCGGCGTCATAATTGCCGGTAGGTCATTTTTCACCGGCAGTTTCGCGCCGTGCTGCTCTGCAACAGTGGCCGAAAGAACAAGGGTGATTGATGACGTTGTTTTTTTTTTTCATTGTTTCATAAATCCGGATCCTCGTTTGTCGATTAACCGGTAACGGCGCGTCGTTCTGTAGGAGGCTCGATCTCGCAGTTTCTGGTCCCGAGCGGATACACCCCCGCTGACGATCCTCCGATCAAAAAGAATACGAGATCTCCACTAATTACTCGCTGCCAGCTTCGTATCCCCGTCAGCGAGTGTTTTTCGACGACCAAGGAGGATCTTCCGACGGCTCTTCTTTACGATCTCGCGATCCAGGGGCTGCTTTTTAACCCTTCCTCCGCCATTACGAGCGGCTATATCGCGCGGAAGCTCGGTCGATGCACCGACAACGCTAATTTATTTCTCTGTATTCATCGATCGACTGCCGTCCAGTTTAACGGGGTAAGTAACGACGTTCGATCGGCGTATTTCGTTAACGAACGGCCGTTCTCGATGCGAAACCCGCGCCAAACGCGAAATAAAACTGAAAACGCGGCCAGGAGGCGTCGATCGGCCGGGTAAAAATGAATGAAAATATTGTCAGCGGTATAATGAATCGAGTGAAAAATTGCCTGTCAATTTGTCGGCAAGCACAATGGAAGTAATTAGTGGGCGAATGCGTTGGTATTAAATTGAATTGTAACAGGCGCCCCCGTTAAATGGGACGCCTGTAATTTCATCATTGCCGTTACGCATTCAAATAGCAGCCGGTGAATTTGTATTCGTTAAACAATTTCCCGAAATCCCGCAGGCACGATTCTGTCCGCGCGAACGGAAGAAACGTCGACTCTAACGTTTTAATTAAACAATGCGCTTCGGAACTCCTCGATACTCTCGCCGCCATTCCGCCACGCGGACTCGTAAGATCCGCGCGTTATTAAAACGAGTGCCAACTTCGTTCCGCCTCAAAACTGTCGGCGTCACTTGCTGTTACACGCAGGCCAAAGTTACGCCGATAAACAGCAGCTTGCGCGCCGAGTTACGACTCGAAAATCCGTGCGCGCCCAAAATTACAAGAAGCTCGAGCTTTTCGAAAATACGGCCAACCAGTTGACCGCGTTTCGCAACAGCCAGCCTCGATCGTGAAAATTGCAGACCCGATGCAAGTTAATTAGAAACGCAGAACGTCGAAGACGGTTTTCACTTTTTACTCCCGTCGAAAATATTTGAATTAACTTGGAGAACGGTCATTCGACGACGTTAAATGGAATAAAGAACCAGAGGGAAACACAAACGCGTGACATTGAATGTCAACCACTGACCGCGAGGTTGATTCTAGCTTCGAATTAAACGTGGCCATCTTACTAAGCGTGTCAATCGACGACCTTTGCGCGTTAGGGTTGCCGGTTAATTTGCATACACCCTGTCTATTACGCGGTAGGCTTTCTCTTTGTGCTACTCTTGTGCAGCGCTGGACTCGCGAGGTTTCCCCCATGCGTAATGGACCGAGACAACGGGTATCCTTTGTACGGATATCGTTCGACTAATTGATCGATACGACATTGCAATGGTTTCGATGCAGTCGAACGTTACTTCGAACTTCGAACTGAGCGAAGTTCCGCGGCGTCGAGCTGCTCGTCGACAACGGTGAGAACGAAAACAGAGGGCAGAGATCGCGTGGCTAATGATTCAACGAAATGAAAGTTCACGGGAGAAGAAAGAAACAAATACGAAAGATAAATCTGCAAATGCGCCGTCTGCTCGTTAAAAAAGTCGCGATATAAATGAGTGCTCGCGATTTACCGTTTAATCGTACGAAAAATATCGCCGTTTAATGCGTATCGTGATTTTAGAACCGATATTAAACGGCGCCAGCGGTGTTCGCCGCTCGTTCCCAGACGTTTTATTTGGTTTCCGTTTCATTCGAATCCGCGCGCGACGGTTCCATCGCGTTATCCGATATTTTAGACCGCGCGCAAATAAAGCAAACCATTCACCGTTCCCTGCGCCCACCCCGCGTACTCTTTTAAGGTTAAATATTTCATAACCGCGCTGCGCCGCGAAAATTGTTCTCCTCTCCCTTCCTGATTGAATTGTAAACGAGCAAAGAAAGTTATCGATTCGTTCGGATGCGTACAGGTCCGTCCTCCTGTAAGAACGTCCGCCAGCCCAGCAGTCTTTTCTTTCTTTTTCGTTCTGCTTATTCCTCGTGGTTCCTCGTACCGCAGTTTTGCTTTTACGCGTTCCACGATCCGTACATCGGACGTTACCATCGACGCGAGATCAGAACGTTCAGTCGTGGCCCTTTATAGCTGGAATCGGACTCGAGAAAGCGGATTGGACGGGGACAATAACTCGAGCCCTCTCTCGACCTCGCAGGATGCACTTGGCTAATTAATCGCGATAAGTACGAATGCGTCTACGCCGCAGGGTAAACTGGCGGTTCGGCTGATTAGCGTGGGGTAAGCGCTTCGATTGGATTTAGTTGGTAATGCGAAGATACGTGTTACGCGTCGACTCATCCCTCAGCGTAAAATCCGCTCGCACAACGCGGTGTGAAATATCCTCGCTGGTAATTTCGTAAATTAATTTACACGTATCGAGCGATTCGATCCCTTCGAGTCGAGGGAAGAATCGAGGGCGACGCGAGGGGGTGGGTTTTCTATCGACGACTCGCGACGTTTCCCTCTCGATCGGCGTATCTCTTTATATCCGTACAGGCTGACTCAAACGGGGCTGTTCCACTTAACACTAGGTTTACCATGAGAAAAATATAAACTGAGCTATCTATTATGAAGTTAAAGTAGAAAAAACAAACAGCATTAAAATTACATTAGTTGTTTTTTATTTCTGATGTTTCAAAACGGGAACAGTGCGTGTTCCGTGTTAAACAAAAGATGATCCGTTCATGGTAATAAAATACTGAATTTCTTTTTTTTTTCTTTAATTTTGTTAAAATGTTGATGCTGGAAATATTGCAATTAAGACAATCGGTCATCGAATACGAATTTTTAGATTGGTTTCGTATAATATAAACTGAGCTATTTATTATGAAGTTAAAGTAGAAAAAACAAACCTCATTAAAATTACATCAGTTGTAATAATTAGTTTTTATTATTTTGCTTTTTATTTTTGATGTTTTAACGTAAAGTTTAAATTCACGTCCCACGGGAACAATGCGTGTTCCGTGTTAAACAAAAGATGATCCGTTCATGGCAATAAAATACTGAATTTCTTTTTTTTTCTTTAATTCGCTGGAAATATTGTAATTAAAACAATCGGTCATCGAATACGATGAATTTTTAGATTGGTTTCGTATATACGTGTATATATATATTTTTTTTATGCAGTTATATACACAATGCAATTACAAAGAGCATAGAGCAGTATTATAAAAAAAAAAAACCGTGATATTCGCTGCGTGTACGCGGGTTAGAAACGTTTACAAAACCGTGGACGCGCGCAATTTTCCTGCCTCCATTTTTCATGCGTTTAAACATTCCGTTCAACTATTTGTTTTCCTGTTATAACAACGCTTTTCGTCGCTTCTATTTTATTAACGCGCTAGTTGTATTTTCATATTTTCGTTACACCGTATCCAATTACTCCACTCGCCCGTGGGTCTCGAAAATGACCGCCTGGCATTGTTTAAATCGTCCCATTGTTTCGAATTTGGACCATCCCCTGCGAAATTTCGAAAATTTCGCCCCCCATTGAACCGCGTCGCCTTGAAACGCCCAGCCGCGCGCGGTTTCTGAGGCGTCCTGTAGGCGACGCGAGTCTCCAGCGAGGCAAGAGTAGTTCCCGCTCTTTATACAAATTGCGTAATTTATATTCCGCCACGGGGGTGCTACATCGTCCACTATCCGGCGCGAAATTTTTTTCATCACGCTGGAGCGCGCGGCATCTCCGCTTGCTGGGCGCGGCGAGGGGAGAACGCTCGAAAAATTCCCACCGTGGCCGACAGCTCGCGTCTTAATAATCCGTAACCCAGTTTTAGGCGCGTCTAAGCGGACGACGCGAAGTCCCGAAGGAATCTGGGTTTACTACTCAGAGGAACGTTGAACACCGTCACGGTTGAATTACTTCGACTCGTCGGAATACCTCGAATGGCTGCGAATTGTCCCAGTTTTATGCACTTTCCCTGCAACGCTGTACAATTTCAATGAATTCCGCGCCGAGTTTTCGAGTATGGATTTCAGAGGCGTTCGAACAAGTGTCCGAGTAATTAGAATTATTTGGATTCCTCGGGGTTATTTATAATTTCGAACTCTTCCAACTGGACGCTCGATATTTCGAGACGTCTCGAGATCGGACGCGAGGCTATTGATTTGCCTGGATCTCGAGGTTAATTTGTCCAGTTGATTAAAACTCGCGCGTATGTCACGCGACGATGAATAATACGCGCGAAGATTTATGGTCGCATCGCGCGATTGCGTTATCGCGAAGTTTCATCTAATTGACTTTTAAAAATAGCTACAAGCCTCGTTCCGATTAGCGGAATTACTTAATCCAAATCGCTGGATTCGAGAAGTAATTTGCAGTCACTTTACTAATGCGAATCAATTATTTACCCGACTTGAAATATCTCTCAAACTTCCCACCTTCGTCTTCATTAATCAAATTGCTCGACTCCGAGTCGTTTGAATTCCAGTAACGCGAAACCACGCTGCTAACGTGATCCTATTATTTTACTCCGTTGATTTCGACGTTGATTTCGACCAATTAAGCAAAGAGTCCTCGAAAAATTTGAAAGCGAACTCGCTTCGCAAAAGCTGTACCCACTCGAAGCGAATGAATTTTTAATCCTTTGCACTCGGATATCCTCTCTGGGAGAACAAAGGAATTGGTTGGTGGTTAAATTTATTCCACCGCTTTTCGAGAAATGCATGTTTCCCTCAAGTTTTCTATTGAAAGGGAAATTTTCTGTTGCTCGCAAACGTCAGCAATAGAAACTATTGCTATTTTATCAAATTAGGCAAGATTTAGGAAAGAGTCGAGTGCGAAGGGTTAAATAACCTCCACGAGAACGTACCAAAACCGGAAGGAGCAACGCGTCGTCGTTGATTTCCTCCACGAATCGCTGGATATTCGATCGCGTAGCTGCTCGCGGAACGTAGATCCAGGGAGAGCCTAGAAGAGTGGACAGCGAGGCGAAATAACACGAGAAGCGACAGGGAAAATAGAGAAAGCGAACGATTCGATCGAATAAAAATTTGCGAGGAACGTACGCGCAATGGCGACTGTTATGGAAGCTAAAAGTTACGGGGAATCATCGAAGCCTTCGCGTTCCTACGCTCGTAAAAGATATCCGATATTACCGTCCGTTTCAGTCGAGCCTGCGGTTCGCTACGAAATTCGCCAGAAAAGAAGCGAACTGACAGAGAGAAGGGTTGCATCCACGATAGTTCGATTCGTGGCGCGTGAATCGAAGCGTACCGCGTTGCATCGCGAATACTTTTCGCGGATCGCCAGTGTACGTATCCAAGGAAATATATTCTAAGGCTGCTTCGTGGCAATTTTAATATCAACTCGTAATAGTGGATCACTTACTCTACGATGTCCAATAAGCGCTTGAACGTACCTGAAACAGAGAAGAGGAACATCGAGTTACGAGTATTCTGTATTGTAAGCTGTGATTTTATTGCGTGCGATTGGGTATGCGTGGAAAGATGTGATATGTGAATACTCTAAACTGTGTGTATAAGAGTATGCGTATACGTGCATGCGAGCGCCTGGAGAAAAAGGGAACGCATGGAAATCCAGGCGAAAGAATCGAAAAAATGCGTGTGAGGAGCGCGAAAGGCAGTTGAAAAAAAGCAGCCGTGTAGCAAGTATAATAAAATGAACCTATCGATTCTTCGCCAAAATCTTTTAATCTCGCAATACGTCGTTTGTTGATAAAGAAAAATACCAGCGCTACGACGGAAGCGAGCCTCTCGAATCGATAATAAGAATCAACGGTACTTTCAACCAACGTTCATACTCGGCCATCGTTGAACATCTCATTTTAGAAACATCCAGCGAAACTTTTGCTTCAGCCGCGTCAGTGGAATAGGTACTCTGAAATGTAAATTGCAACAGAGAAGTTCCGAGAACGATTGGTCGTCCGAGGACGCTACTATTTCATTAAACTCGCCTTAATATCTCTCTCGGCTTACGGATTCCGTTCCCTCGCTCGCTCCCAGCCTTCCTCTTTTCCCTTTAGCGTTTGTTGCCTTCAATTATTAACGAAAGCATTATTCCAGCGCGTCGCCCGTCAGAAAACTAGACCCTGTCCTCCTTACCGCCAGCGTAATAATCCAATTTGCGCCGCCGGAGAGGAAATCGGCCGCGGAATAAGAAATTTACAGAGAGGAAGAATTTTTTAATTAGCGCGTTGCCTGGTCCCGCCGTGAAAATTCCCGCGTTGATCCCCGTTACGGACGCGACGCGTCGCGAAACCAACGAAAGCTGCGAACATTCGCACCCTAACCCTTTGCACTCTGCGCCTTCCCAGGCGTTATTGCCAAAATATCGCTGCTCCAGCGATAGTTTCCATCGTTAACGTGTCCCAGTAATGGAAAATGTTCGTTTCAGTAGAGAACCTCGAGGGAACAAGTTTAACTCCCGTAATCACCGATCGATGCTGATGTCCCCTCGAATGGGACATCCGCGTGGAAAGAGTGGAAAACCATACGCTGGACCTTTCCTACGCTGCTTGTAGCCTTTGAGATTTTTAAGGAACGACACGAAACTAGCGGAAATCCACGAGCAAATTGCAAGACGGGGAATCTTTCTCGCCGCGAGCGTCGTCGTTAATGTTATATGAGGTATGAATTCGCCACCGCCTTTCTCCCCAGCGCTCGAAATCCTTCATTCCGCGTGACGTTCGACCGCGTGAAGGAGAACGAGACGACGCAACGGATAATCGAGCCTACCGCGGTTTGCTTCCTCGCGTTGTTCGCCTCGACCGCTCATCGAGGGGAGCGTGAACGAAAAAATCTGCATACATCGCACCCAGGGCGCTCGTAGATTTCTTCCGCCGCGTCTCCTCGGCGCGAGAACGATCCTCTGGTTTAACGACGGGGGCTGATTTCGACGCCGGAGGAACGTCGCCGTTGGAGGGCGAGCGGGACGCCTCGCAGCGTCCTCCCGTTAAAGGTAGTCAACGAAGTTTCGTCTTGGTAGTCAAGCAAGAGTCCCCCGTCTGCATTTCTCTACCGGAGGCTACGCCGTCATAATGAACAATTAATATGCAAACAGCGATTACTTGATTCCAAGTTAGGCGGTACGTTTTAATGGGTTATTCGCGAAAGGCTGGATCGGTAGAGCTCGCGTGCACGCGTGTCCCTCCCCGTTCGAGTTTCCCCGTAAACGGGACCGTTCTTTCGTACAGCCCTCGCAGCGGACGACTCTTTTAATTTCGGCGAATTTCAATTCAGAAATGTTAAGCGTCGAGCGGGAAAGGCGATCGTCCCGCGCGATCGATCGCGGGAGGGAACGCGTTACTCGTTAAAAATAATTAACCACGCGAACGCGAACGGATCGATCTCTATCCTTTTCCTCGAGTCGTTTTTAATATAATTCCGCCTCGTTAATAAAAGCGTCGCGGTTCGAACTCGACGAGTCGATAAATCGATGACGAACCGTGGCCACCCCCCGTAGTCGCGTCGAGACGGGCTGCTCGGTTTCTATTACCTCAGAAATTAATAAAGCACCACGAGAATACAGATTCTCGGTAAACGCAGTCTACATTGACAATATTCCTCATTAAAAGCCACGACGTCGGGGCTCGTTGCTCGAAGGGCACAGTGCTATTATTGTATTCATGAGAAAGCTCCTTCTTATCGTGCCTCCCTCCCTCTTCCACCCACCCCCCCACGTCGAATATCCAACCCCGAGACACCCAGACACTATTCTTTCCCGGCTCCGTGTCCTCCGGGCCTGTACAAAAACGCAATTAGATGTCCAACGAAGATGGGTATCGATTAAGTATGCAAGAGTCACCGAGGAATCGACCGTGAAATTGGCCCGATTGTTTTGAATTGCGAAGGGTGAACGGACCGCGCGGGAGCCTGGATCCACGCGTAATATCGAGGGCTGGTTAATGGCGGACGGGGCGCGGATATATTTCCTCCGCGTCTGATTCGTCCGGGTCCGTTCTTGCGATTTTACCATCGAAACGTTCACCGTCCCCTTTTTTGGGCGGTTCGATAAGGTTCCGTTTAGATTAGCCGATAACAGCGACGATCCCAAGGATGCTCTTACCTTTTACTGGCGCGATCGTCCAGTTCGCGTGGATTCGTACCGCGCGTCGAGATAAAATCGGTAAGCTAAGCAAGCGCGCGCCCCTCGCGCGGCCGTAAACGTAGCCAATAAATTAGCCGGTGCTTTTAGCGCGGAACAGTGATTTTCGACCATTATTCCGCGATATACTGGCGCCTGCACTGCAGTGCCCCATAGAATAGCGGCAGATAAGAATCGCTATACAAGCAGGAACAGTGCAGGCAATGCATCGTCACTATTCACAGCAATATCGCGCGAGATTTATTCCTAGACGCGTGGGTACCGTTCCGCTTTCGAACGGCAACAAAATCGCGAACGAAAAACGGAGATAATCGAAATCCACGATGCCCGTATCGAGGGGCAGATCCGAACGCGTTCTAATTCGCGGTGAAATTCGGGTCGACGCTTCGTGGCCACGCGCGTTCAACGAAGCCAGAGCGATCGAGCCTCGTTGCGAAATTTCGCCGGAAACTTTCGGCCATCGCCAGGCGCCGGGCATAAACGATGCTGTTTAAAGCGCCTGCGAGAGTAACAACGATATTAAGCCATCCGTTCGCGACGCGATGGAAGGGGGATTGAAAACGAATTTTATCAGCTATACGCATCGCCGTGGCGGGCGTAATTCAGGAAAATTGGAAACAACCCTTCTCGCCGGCAGTGAAGTTAGGGGATTTCGTAGGAGTGAACGCGCGCCGCTCTTCAGGCACTTCGTATGGAAGGTTTTAATAGCCAATCTGCGGGGCGCTGAAACGATCTTTTATAGCTCGACACACTGCCAGACCCGCGTCGACGTCGGTGTGTTCTCCGCGCGGTTTAATTCAAGGGTGTTCGAACCGTCTCCCGACGGTTTCGCCCACCACGTGTCGCGACGGTTGCTTACGTGTACCATCGATCGTCTAGACGAATTTTTTAAACGTATGCAGAGATATTTTTATATGCTATTTATTCAAATTAAATATAATGTGGCGGTCCTCGCCATTAAGGGGAAGACACACTCCATGTCCTACACCGTTTCTATATAATAGAAATTCTGATCTATCCCTACTATCCCAGCGTCTAAGGCAGGGATGAATCCACTAGCAGGCCCAGGACGAAACGTTCTTCCCTCTTTTTTTCCTTCTCACCCTCTTTCACGTTCACTTTACAGCGCAACGATTGAAGCAGGCGTTCAGCCCACCAACACGAGCTTCAATAATAACAAACTGAGGAAGAAACTGAACATAAACTAGAACCAAGAAACCAAAACTATCGCTTTACGTCTTTGCGCGAACAACTGTCGCCACGAACACCTTCGAAAAAAGCGCGTCCTTAAATATTAAAATTATTTATCGCGTTAAATATCGTTCGAACCTCTTGTCGTGGGTGAAAAGGGGTAAAAACTGAAGGGAATCAGCCGAAAGATCGTTAATTTCACAGACAGCTACCCGTTCCTTCGGCTCGCTGGTACACGGGCCAGGATTAAACGACGTTCTCGAGACTGATAACGAACCGAGCGTGGAAAATGGAAATGAAATGTCGTTTCAAATAACTGCCGCGACTCCACGGTACACCGTTCAGTGCTGTGTAAACGATCGTGGCTCGCGATGAATTTTTCAGCGTGTAAACAACTTGATGACCATTACAGCCACGCGGTTGGAAAGTATGTTATGCAAATTTGCCGAGCATGTGATACGACTACGCCGACGAAACGTCGATACGACAGGCGGACGAGGAGCCGGTTTTTCATATTCTCTTAGGAAAACGAACGAACGGTCCGCGTTGTAAAAAAACGAGGTAGCTATTGATTTTTCCCGTTTCAAAGGAAGTGGCCAAAAGGAATTGACGTTTACGAAAAAAGGAACTTAACTCTTCCGAGTGATAAACGTCGCCATTGCAACGTGGTTATGGAATCTTTTCTTTTTGCAACGCGCATCCATCCAGGAGTCGACGAGAGGAAAAACGTAACGAGCGAGCGACGCGGAGGCTGATTTCGTCCCTTCGATTTCACCGAATCGCGGTCGCCCCCCGCAAGATTTCAGCCCTGGGGGCGAAGGTATCCGAACGGGTGCGAACGAAGGCACTGAACCGGCTGGGCCACCTTCGAGATCGTTGCGCGAACGTAGCGACGCGTGAAATGGCGCGAAGGGTGGACGACGAAGCAACAGAATTTCGAGGGTGGCAATTATTAGCCGTGCCGATTTCGTTCTGGGCCCGCTCGCTCGGATATTGCGCGTCTCGCCTGAGGCGATCTTCGAAGGGTGCCACGCGGAACACCAAGAACACCGACGATTATTAATCATCGTTTCGGGAGACACGGTATCGACCACCCTGATTCACTTAAGAAAGAGAATATTTCGATACGTTAAACGGCAGCTTCGAGAGCACGTTAAACATTCCTCGAAACGTGATTCGATATTTATAGACTCGATAGTACAGGTATAGAAATCCGAGGGAACGTGGAAGATGGAGGGCGGACGATAGAGCGGCGGATCATGGCAATAGTATAGGATAAAAAGAAAGAAATTGGAACACGTCGATTGTAATACCGTGCAATCGTTCGTGTCAATATCGGAGAACGTATCGCCGTTAGTGGCACGATATCCAGAAAAAGTTCACGGAATTCAGCTACTTTCATATTTTTCTCATTGCTCGCGTAACCCTTTTCCTTCGTCCTGGACCCCGCTGTTTTATCTTCTTACACGATCGAGACGCAGATGATGGGGGAACAGGGCGGAAACCCTCGTCTTTCCACTGTTCGTCGGTCATAGCCTAATCCAGCCGGCTTAACCGTCCGACTTTACGTATCCTACGGAATTAGAGGATAAAGATTATTAAGTGACGGGTCGAAGGGGTCTTTCGAAACGAAGGGACAGCCGGAAAATCCTGGCTGACGTCCCGTGAGATTTCCTTTTCCACGTTCAGCGGAGGAGCCCAGGCAGCGACGTGCTCCCGTTCGAACGAAAATTTCTCATCGAAGGAGAAGACGGGCTGCCACTTTCGAATCGGGACGGACGTCAGAGGGCCTATTTAAATATTCTTTGGATCACGAACAGGGTGGGGAATACTCTCTCTTCTGTGGTTCGGAAACGATTTCCTGGGACGATATCGGTTTTAGCGTTCCGTGACGTTTAACGCGAGAATAGCTCTTTCTTGACACACTTTCGCGGTTCCTTTGACGTTCCGCGTCCAAGCGGCGATGAACGTTCGATCAGAGAATGTTGATAATGTTGTGGCGGTCCTCGCCATTAGGAGGACAGCACACTCGTCAGTTTCTCGCGAGCACTTCATGTCCTACTTCGTTTCTATATAATAGAAACTCTGACCTATCCCTACCATCCCAGCGTCTAAGGCACAAGTCCGCCATTTTGGTAGCCTTATCGATGAGTCCTCTAGCAGGCCCAGAACGAAACGTTCTTCCCTCTCTTTTTCCTTCCTAACCTCTCTCACGTTCTCTTTACAGCGCAACGATTGAAGCAGGCGTTCAGCAAAGTAACACACGCTTCAGTTGCTATGTTAATATTGAAATTTTAGCAATAGTTTCTATGTCAATATTGCAATTCTAGCAATAGTTGTGTGGCGGTCCTCGCCACTAGGGGGACGGCACACTCCATGTCCTACACCGTTTCTATATAATAGAAATTCTGACCTATCCCTACCATCCCAGCGTCTAAGGCACAATTCCACCATTTTGGTAGCCTTATTGATGAGTCCCCTAGCAGGCCCAGGACGAAACGTTCTTCCCTCTCTTTTTCGTCCCTACCCTTTCTCACGTTCTCTTTACAGCGCAACGATTGAAGCAGGCGTTCAGCCCACCAACACACGCTTCAGCTGCTATGTTAATATTGAAATTTTAGCAATAGTTTCTATGTCAATATTGCAATTCTAGCAATAGTTGTGTGGCGGTCCTCGCCACTAGGGGGACGGCACACTCCATGTCCTACACCGTTTCTATATAATAGAAATTCTGACCTATCCCTACCATCCCAGCGTCTAAGGCACAAGTTCGCCATTTTGGTAGCCTTATCGATGAGTCCTCTAGCAGGTCCAGAACGAAACGTTCTTCCCTCTCTTTTTCCTTCCTACCCTCTCTCACGTTCTCTTTACAGCGCAACGATTGAAGCAGGCATTCAGCCCAGTAACACACGCTTCAGTTGCTATGTTAATATTGAAATTTTAGCAATAGTTTCTATGTCAATATCCCTACCATCCCAGCGTCTAAGGCACAATTCCGCCATTTTGGTAGCCTTACCGATTTCGTCCACTAGCAGGCCCAGGACGAAACGTTCTTCCCTCTCTTTTTCCTTCCTATCCTCTCTCACGCACACATAACAGCCCAACTATCGTTTAGCCCAGCATCGAGGAGCTTCAATGTTACCAAAAGCTAGCCTCGTGAAACGCGCGCGGATTTTTGCGGCATAAAAACGACTTGCGTTGCCACGATTGACGAGCGCCATCGTAGTCGAAGCCGCAGTTTACGCGAGCCGCGTTCAGATTCGTTTAACAGCGACGACGATTAGCGAGTCGTTCGCAGCGCTTCGTTCCTCCTCGTAAAGCGAGAAACAGACACCGTCGGGGTGAAATTATGGCCGGTACGAATTAACCGGACGTTAAACGGGAGACGCGGAGTTTCGTTTGACGAAATCCGTAAACACGTTAGGGAAGTTGCGACGAATTACACGTTCCCGGGGAAAGTTCACGGTAACTCGATCCCCTGTATCACCCTTTGGGGAAGTTAGCCGCGCGACACGTAAGTCCTGCCGCGTCACGTAATCGTACAGTGATCATGTTAATCGGATAGCCGATGAACCGAGTCAAACTTTGGTTACCGCGTCGAGGCTTGATCATCCGACTCGGCTAACGACCAACTCGCGTTAACCTTCTTTCCGCCCCTCGCGTTTCCTGGAGGCCGCGAAACGCGAAAATGCTCGTCTCACTTTTACAAGCTGCCCCATTTCCTTTCGCAACGTAGCTACGTTCGCGACGTACAGGTTCGTTCGCAGCAGGAAGGCGCAGCACTTCCAGAAGGGTCGATGGCGGTCCAAGGTAAGGGAGGGAAAGAGCGGAAAGTACGACGAATCCGTGGACGCGCAGGAGCAACGAGGACAGCGCGGATGCTGAGAAACTGGTAAACTTTCGTGGAACATAACCGTTATCGTAAAGCAATGACGAAGTGGCGCTTCCAGTTTCGCGTGCAGGCAAATTTGTCTATTCAACCTCGTTTCGGTACGACCTCCCACACACGAGACGCAGTTCGCCGGAGTTAGACATTTTTCGGATGGATTGCTTCCTCTCGTTTGCATTCGAAGGACGTGGAATATTACAGCTCTCGCGCGCGTAATAAATTACTCGAGGCACCGAGGAAACAGTCGACTGGACCGACGAGACGAAAGAAAAAGGGGAACCTGACGAACCCAACGACGTTCGCGCGCGCTTCGATAAAGTCGCTCGGATTTTCCTAGCAAAGGGGCAGCTCGAGCGTCGTCTCGAAAGGGATCCCTTTCAATTTCGAGGCTCTTTGAGCGACAGGAAAGCGGGGCGATCGAGCGAATCTCATCGAACCGACCGATAACGAGCGTTTCTCGCGTCAGAACTCGAAAACGCTCGCCCCGTTCCACGAGATCGTCGCTGGTGGTTGTCCCGACAGAGATCTCCCGGCGATAACCACGGAGCAGAATCGGAGGAGAGTGTATACGTGACCTTCCGACGCGACGACGAACGCGGTGCCGTCGAAGGAGAAGAACGTATCCACGGTCCCTGGGGAACGTCGCTCCGCTAACCCAGTGAAAGTTTCGTCGACGGATAAATTGACAGATTACCTCGCAGCTGCTCGTCTCCGTCGAGAACTACTCCTCCGTTGATGGTCTCCGCTTTGGCGAAGAAGACTGATGCGACTTTGTCGCCTCGAACCGCGACGTCGCCCCATTTTCTTTGCGAATGGCTGACAAAGTCTGCCGCGTTCACCTGCGCCAACAGATTCGGGGCGCGCGATTCGCCGACGTATCTTCGATCTTTCCTCGTCTTTCGAGTCTTGATCGACGCGTTCGGATCTTGGTCTCGGGGTCTCGTGGTTACGGAATCTCTTTCAGGAGGCGTACGATCAGTTTTTAGGACGCTCGAGCCGACGGGTTCCATTCAGATCGCGTTAAGATAATTTGTTGGGCAAATATCGTGTATTTACCTTTTATTCGTGCCGTTTCGCGTCTGTTTGCGCTAGAAAAATGGTAGTTTTGATAAACGCTCGGCGAAACGGGGTAATTTCAAAAGGAAAACATCAATTTTCCCGCGACGCGCTTAAACAACGCTGGTTGCATTATCTTAAAGGCGAGTATCTCGAGGAGATCCCGGGTATAACATCGCGGAGAATACGAAGAGAAACGGGACGACTGATCCTGTCACCGGGCCAGCTGATAAATCGTTCCCCGTGCCTGCGTTCGTCCGCTTTGCCCGTGCCAAACTCCGCGCGTTGTCATTTTTAAACAGATAACAAATGATGCTTACAATGAAGCGCATTCAAAACGCATAACCAGCTCGCGCAGCGATCGCTCAAGGCGTTTCAACGTTTTATTTTTCGCGGACGGAACGCGTTGGCGCGCAGGATCCCTCCATCTTCGCTCGTTCGCCAGCGAGCAACAGCGATATCCTTTCATCCGGATAATTTATGAACGGTCGCGACCATTGTATACACGCTGTTTATTGGAGACTGCAGAAAAACTCGATTCCGCCTTTCGACGCTCGAATTTAATAAGGCGGATACAAAGCGCGTCGTTGAACGCGTATTAACGCGGCGCACCCCCGCTCCGCCATTTTTCATCCGCCTCTAATCCGAATTTCGCTCTGCTCGCGAGGAAGATAACTACGATCGATTGTCGCTCAACGAAACGCACGCCGCGTCTGGCGTCGCGCACGATTTTCCCCGTCTGCAAATCAGCGCCGCGGCGAAACGTCGTTCTTTCCCGTTCGCTTCGTCGGATATCCCCCCAGTCCGTCCGAAGCAATCGCCTGGTCTCTCTCAAAGTAAGACAGTGCGCCGTCGTCGGGTCTCGATTCAAATGGGCTCAGCGTATCGCGATCGCGCGTATCAGCTTCTGTTTCCACGACGTACGACTCCGTTCCCCATGAATAACGCATTTCCCCGGGAAATCGATATGCAGATTGCCAGGCGTACCTGCCGCGTCGCCCCCTTTCGCCCTCCTCGCCCCTCCGCGTTCGTCTCCGCGCGGTCCACGCGGATTTGGGTCACCGGAAAGCGCGCATCCCTCTTTTCTCCGGCGTCGCGGATCCATCGATCGCTCGAAGGACGAGTCGTACCCTCTTCTTGGCGATCGAGAGCCGAAACGAGCGCGCTGCGACGTCGCGCGGACACGCTCTTCGAGGCTGCACCGCGCGAGGATCGATAAGCGACGGGCCGACCAAGTGCTCGTCGCAGCCGCGGACTCGACGGACAGTGAACTCGTGTAATCACGATGGTTACTCGGGCAGCAGACAGCGTTAACGTTTCAGAAGCAACGGGATTCCCCGGATTACACCGCTCTTCACTTTTCCCCATTTATAATAAGACTGATCCCCTTGGATGGCCGGACGGGAATCTCCTAAAGTTTTAATTACTCCCGCGTGGCCGCTAACGCGCCTCTTTTTTCCATCAACGTTTCCCAGCGACGATTCCGTGACGCGTAGCTACTAAATCCGTGAAACTTGATAACGTTTAAAAGGGTCCGCGGCGGGGCGGGGCGAATTCCTTTGAGTAATTAACGTATCCCTAAGCGGGGCGACGGGAGACGCGGAATGGGGGTGCGCGAGGGGGTTGGGATCTGGACACGCCGCGAACCAGATTCCGTTTTGCATCGTAAACGGGGTTTCTTGTCCGTTGGTGAATAAACGGCCGCGTAATCCGACCGGAAGTCTAGCGCCGCGCGGTTTTACGCGCCACCCCGACGACAACACCCTCCGCGTTGTAACGCGCCCGGAAATGGGTCAGAGTTTTAGCGGCCGCTGTTCCACGATCGCGTTCAACGTATGCTCGACATTGTTCAGCGAATGCGATGCGAGAGAGCTGCTCGCCAGCCGTTCGCTGGGAATCTTCGTGGTCCGTGGATTCGCGAGATGATTTTGTCAAAGCGATTCGTAACGCACTCGCGACGGAAATTGCACGCTCCTCGTGATGATATTTCGCTAGTGAAGGGATGCGATAAAGTCTTTAGTCCGCGTGTTCGTGGCGTTCAGTCGGGTGAACGTAACAAAGTTTCGGTTACTAGGGTTCTTTGTCTCGATGTTTTCGATGCGACGCCACTTCTGAGACTGAGTCCTCTGACGAGAGACGAACGATGAACGCGAACCCAAACAGGCAGACGAAAGAGGAGTAGAATAGTGGACGCCGTGTTTCTTTTCGTTTTACTCACCATGCTTAGCAAAGTATTCAAATGTTACGCTGCCTTCAAACATCGAGAACTACACTCGCGAGAAGAAAGGGGAGGATCGAAGACATACCCATCGAAACCATCTATAGAGACGAGTCGTTAACTTCCATAATGCGATCGCCAGAGCGTTTCCCAGGGGTGGGCACGATGCGTCTCGGTGGAAAACGTTGAAACAGAAAAATCGACGCGCAGCTAGCTGCCCCCCTTCAACCTCTGTCGCGATCTTATTCGTCGGACAGCTCGTTTATTCTGAAGAACTCGAGAGCCCGGCTGTGAGTCCAATTAAAAATCACGGGGTCATTTATTTACGCTTGGGATACAATCGAGCTTGAACAAGGCAGCCGCGCTGGGGTAAGAGGGGGGAGGGTGGAGGGCGTCGGAGGGTAGACGGGGTGGGTAGGTGTAAATAATGGTCAAGCGGCCAGAAAGGTCGGACACTGCGAAAGAGGGTGGACGGCAAAGAGAAATTAAGGCGAAAACCAACGGGAGGGTAATGAGCGAACAAAAAAGGGGTAGAAAGAACGAGCGGCCAGCGGTGGATGGGCGAGCACGACTTGTTTTCGATGCAAAAAATTGCCGAGGGACCGAACTAGTTCACAAACTTTTCTGCTGGATATTTCTTTTTTTTTTTTTTTACTTTTGTTTTCTTTTTTTTTCGTTCGTTCCTCGCGATTCAATTATCGCGATCGATTGTTCCATCGGGATGGCCGCCTTGCAGTCACCGGTTACTTTTATTTCGAATTAAAATCGGTCCGTCGTTAACGAACGAATGACATTACAGGTTGAAAGTATTATCGAGCGATTCTTTTTTCTATAATTGAACGTGATTTTTGTTGATCCGTTTCCTTTTCTCCTTTTCTCTTATGTGCCATTCGAGTAATTTGGGATGCCACGTGGATTTGAAGGGAAAGTAGTTGCTCTGAAATTGGGTGAACACGATATCTAATAATCCAAAAGTTACATAAAAATAAACGTTATACTATTTGCGACGATAACGATAAAGCGTTTATTTTTTTGTAGCATTTAAGCAATTAATTTGTTCTTTTTCCAAAATAAATCCCCCGAACGGTAAAGTTGAACTTTATTTAACCACGAATCGATACAATGTTAATTAAAAAATTCAAACCCGTTTCGAACCGATAAGTCAATACGCAATCCATTTATTACTTCCTCGTACCATACCAATTTTTTATTTTTTTTTTTTTATTAAATTTCATGAATAAATAACGCGCGCAAATTACTTGGACGCAACTCGCGACCTTCCCCCGTGGCACGTTCGCGCTTAATACCTACGAGCGTGATTAAACAGCCCTTTTTTTCCCTCTCCCTCTTCCTTCCGCCCCCGTCGGAGGAACGATCGAACGTGCGGCACCCGAATCGTGTGCATTAATTCAAGGAACGCTGAAAGCCCACGTGACGATGAGTAGGTAGAAAGGACGGATTAGTCGACTGCGGCAGGAGCAAATGTGCACGACACTCGTTCGATAAGAAGTCTCGTAACGTGACCTGTCGCGAGGCCTGACGCCATTTAAATTTCATCGCGTAGCACCTGAACTGCACCCACCTCGACCCTGGGCCACGCGAATCGCCACCGTGTCTCGCTCTTTTCGTTAGTTTTGCAAAAGCGAGAAGCGTCGATTTCCGCTTTTAATCGACACGATGTTAACGCTGTTGGTCGATTGGAAGGAGCTGTGGAATGTGGAAAGTTTCTCGTAGTTGCCTCCTCGCAGCTCTACGTATTTACAGACAAATATGTAAAGTTTGAATTCTCCCGCGTAGATTTGAAAGAAGGTCCGTTATTACACACGGCGATGGCTCTCGCGGAAAGTTTCGCTATAAAACAGTGCACCGTAGACACGGTTCAGTTTCTGGATGACTTTTATTCGTAGTAGAAATTGCTCGGTTAGATCAAGTTTTCTACTTTGCGCGTCTGTCTAACCGGAGTTTAGATTCGTTACGTTTCCAACGTGAAGTTCAAAGATGCTCAAAGATGAATAATGCATATAGATTTAAATAGACTAGCTGGCGCAAGTTCCACGCCTGTTTGCTGTGTAAATCACCGCAAACGTTGGTCACGCGAACGTGTAAATTGGAACGTACCATAAAAAGATGGATCATGTCGCTTTGCTTCCGCATAGAAATCGCAGAAAGTAGATTAAAATACATATTATTCATTATCGCGAGTTGCACCCGCGTTTGCTAAAGTCGCGCTTCCATATAGCAATTGCAGAAGGGAAAGCAAATTACGTATCAGTCGTTATACACCCAATCGCGCACCCTGTATCGTGGCAATAGGAACGACGACTCGAAGCAGAGGGAGGGAACATTACCCAAGATTAAACGCGCGATGGCCGTCGCGTCCCAGTCGTCCCTTATTCCCTCCAATTACACCTGATTTAGGCAACGTTACGGTTAACTAAGCCCGAGCAAAAAGCGGGTGTGCTCGCGCAACGTGCCCCGAAACGGACGGGACGAACGAAGAAGCCTGCGGTGTCCGTAGGTGGGTTAACGTTCGCCAGAAGCTGCCTCCGCCAAGAAACCCGGAGGCGTGCTCGAGGGCCTCTATTGAATTAACTCCATTCACCAAATTGCTCTCGCATTATGCTGGATCACGCCTGAGCTAAGTTCCACCCCTCCGAGCGTGCGGTCTCTCTGTCACAAACGCCGTCGACGAAGACAAAGTCCTACGTACGATTGAAATTCGCGGCCCGTTTTACGGGGCACACGCGGACGTGGCCAGGCGGCCATCATCCCCCTCTGTAATTCATCAAAGACCGCAACGGGGGCGGCGGGAGGCGGCGCGCATCCCCGTCCCACCGATTTTCCATCGTCGACGAAAATTTTACTCACAGATAAGAACTCGCCCGACGCTGAAAGGATTACGCCGTTATGCGGCGCTTGTTCAAATTTAAATTCACCTCTATCTCCCCCACAGCCCCCGCCTCTTTGCGCGGCCCGCGTTTTCCTTTCAGTTTTTCAGCTTCTCGCGCTGTCCGACCGACGCAACGGTTACTCGATGATTCTATTAATTCATTAGCGGTGACTTCGAGTTGGCCGGATCGTGTGATTTTGAAAACGCCGTGAATAATTGCGACGCTCTTCCGGTTCGAACAGCGGACGTTATCCCTCCGACGCGGAAATATCGAGGAGTCTCGAAATTTCGCCGCGCTCCACGCGCTCGTGTTTCTTATATTTTATTTTCATACCTCGCACGTTCTTCTATTTACCACAGACATCGTCCCGTACGTAGAGCGTCGTAGCCAGGAGGGAAACACGAGGACAGAAATCTGGAGTCGGGGAGAAGCGAGAGAGGACACACTCGGCAATTTCTTCGGAGGCTACCGCGTTCTGGTACAGTTGTGAGTAAACGAACGATAAATTTGCTCCGGAGAATAAAAATAAAAGAAGAATCCCACCCCGTCGATGCACAATACCTCTATCCTCTGATTTCTTTCACGTCCACGACTGTCCACCGTTCGACAACCGTGTCGGTGGTGATCGAATCCAATTTCCGCTATCGATTCGCGTGCCGTCGTTCGATTTCGCGCGACACTCTCACCCCCTGAAGATCCCCACGGCGAACGAGTATAATAATTCGCTAAAAATGCTCGCGCGAGCAGCTTTAATTTCCAGCGAGCGCGCAAATGAATCCAGCGATAGACATCTCCCTCGACCGCGTTGACCCTCTTTCCGGGACGCATTAAGTCGCAACGGCAGTCCTAATTATCGATTGCGCGGCAGCCGTCGTCCCAGATTTCACAAGTGTTTCTCGCCCTGCACAATTTCTTTCCCACCCTTCATCACCCGGGTCTTTTCACGACCAGCGAGCGCGCGACAAGATAAACCGCGATCCGCGCGGCTACGCTCGCCTATTTACTCCCGCGGCGCTTTGATTAAAAAAGGAGGACCGCGAAATTCCTTCGGCGACGGGCGTCGAGGTGGCCGAGCGCGCGGCGCCCGTGGATTTTTTTAATTAAAAACCAACGGGAACGCTCGCGGAGGACATAGAACATTCGACGACTCGAGCAATCGTGAGCGACGATCTTTCAACGAGACCGGGGCAAATGGAGGATAGAAGACAGAAGAGGGTGAAACCAGGTCGGAAACAACCGGGCGACGTTGCATTCTTTCGGCGAACAACGCGCGAGCGAGCGACGGCCTCCTGGTGGAATTACGAGGAGAGAACAGAAACAGCGGCAACGGAACGACGGAAATCTCGTTACGGTAGGCAACATTATCCTTTATCCGCGGTAGAACGAAACGAGACGGTGGGGGTGGAAGGTATCCGCATTATAACGCGTGTGCCAGCTCTCGGTTCGCCTTCTTCTATATTTTCCTCTGTTTTTTCTTTTTTTTTTTTTTTCACGGGAAGCCAACGGGGCCGCGTGTTTCATGGTTCCCTCCTCGCTCGGAAAGATGAATGGAGTTAACCCGCTTTGTTAATATCGTTACGGGTAATGGATTGTACGGGCTAATAGACAACGGCGGTGCTTTCTTATTTACAATCATCCTCCGCTATCGCGTCGCATCGGACGCTCTTTTTTCCCCACGGCGTATACTTATTTTGCACGTCAACGTCGAACGCGGAGATTAGATCGGTTTTTTTGGGGGGTGGAAAACAGAGGCTCGACAATGATCGCGACGATTCTTGCTTTCTTCTTTGCGCGGTGATGCATGGGTTTACCCGTATTTTTGCGCTGAAAAAAAGGAAACAGGAGACGCGGAGAAGAGCCGCGGTAAATCGAGGATCGTTCGAAGCTGATCAACGAACGATGATAGCCCGCATTAGCGGAGGCAGTTTCGTCGGCGACGCTGCTGTCGACGGCAGATTTTTGGTGCGGATGCGTTATGGGTCAGTCCGGCGGTGGACAGTTACGTGGACGTGAACAATCGATGTTGGCCATCAGTTGCAGTTTGCGCGGGGCAGTTATACTCGGGACAATTGTTATTGACAAATCGTAATGCTGGTCATCAGTCATGGCGGGGACAGGAGGCTCGTAGCGGGCTGCGCGTTTATACGCCTCCCGCGCGCATGGACGCTCGAGCGTCCGTTTCCTACCCCCGATGACTCCAGGTGGACCGCGTCAATCTCCCGATGGAGGATATGCGGATGTTGCGTCGCTCCGTGCGAAGGATTTGCATGCGATCAGCAGGGGATGTTACCCGATATACGCTTGATATCGGCTGGTATTACTTATCTTGTAATCCTTATCTATGCGAGCCACTCTTGAGAGTGTACGAGGGTGAATAATATCACGAAGAATTGACCGTGTTACAACGGGTTGAACGATAGATTGGAACGCTAGAGAGAGAAATCTAACTGAAAATCGAACTGAAGCGGTCGAATTCACAACTCGATTCTCCACCCCCGACAGACTGCGTAATACCGAACTTTCAACCCCATTTTCCCCGTACAAAAACACGCTTCGACGTCGAAGACAGATCGGGGCGAACCAAGTTACTGGCCCCCGTAACGGTTCCCGTTTTAATTAGCCGTCGCTAGAGACGCGCCCTCGGTCCCGCCTTATCAGATACAGACGGCGTCGCGCGCGAATAAAACGCAGCGTCGCAGCGGGCCCAGCCTCGTCCTCGGCATGAAAATCACGTCGCGGCCCGGAAAAGCGACGGTCGAACGCTGGCGTACGCGCTCGTTCGGAATCGACCCGCGCGAGAGCCCAGGCTGACGCATAAGACCGAGCGAACGCCACCCTCGTCGGCCAAGATGACTCCGAGGCGAGGTTCGACGCTGGCTTTCGGGGTCGGGATATCGCATTATTCCCGGCTGAATGGGGTAAATCAGGATCTCGTAGAGTTTCGACGTGGAATCGACGGCGCTCTCTCGGATCGCTGGTGCCGGGGTGAACGAGGATTGGTTGCCAGCGGCTGCCTTGGGAATTCAATTATAGCAACGGAACAATGGCAACCGCGCCGGTAATGAATGGACCGTCGCCGAGAGGTCAACGGATTACATGGTATTTACAATACATAAATGGGATGGCTGTCGAGAGGATCGTTAAATCCTCGCCCGAGGTACCCGGGGAACTTTATTCCGACCCCGGACATCGTCGGAGTTCTCGGTTCTCCGTAGCGGAGGAAAAGGGGAAAGGAAAAAGGGTGGAAAATACGGGAGGGAGAAGGGTTGCGCGAAAAACGGCGTCGTCGATTTGTGAGAGAAGACGACGGAAGGCGAGCGCCTGAAACGACGGTGGAACGAAAGGATTAACTTTTAGCTCGGATCGTGGTGTGAACTTTGCGATCGAGATTTGCGGCGAAAGTGGTGATCCGAGTAAACATCGGTTTCACAGAGGCTGCCGGGGGAAAAAATTGACAAAGAAACAACCCCTTTGGCACGGTCGAGGACGAGTTTCGTAATTACGTTACCGATGACGCGAGGGGTGGCGGGAGGCTGAAGCACGAGGGAGGCTCGTGGCTCTCTCGCTCTGTCGGCCATGCGTTTAGGAACAGCGATGGGTTCCGTCAATAACCTCTTTAAAAGAGACTAAATTCATTATTTGCCTTCTATTCGGTACGCTGGCGCGCGTCCCGTTTCCCTGGATCTCCTTTTATACCCGGCTAAAGGAAGTTTCGATCGCGCGGGGTTACCCTCGAAGGGTCGCGAGAGCGGCAACTCGATCCAATATTCCAAATCGAGATGTACTATTGATCGCGCGTTACCGTGGCTAGACGCTCCTCCTCTTTCTCTCCACCCCCGTCGAACCAAGCGGCGATACTTTTCGAAAATCCCGATACCTCCGTTACCACTGAAGGAGTTAATGATAAAGCCACTCGATGCAACGTCGATAACAAACGTTCCCTTAACAATAACTTTCTATTCAACCTTCCTTCCGACTTACACGCTCCGTGCATATCGTCCAACGATCCACTTAATTTGCATACCTAGCCACACGATCCTCCCGCATCTTCGCGTAACGACCACGAAACGAAAGGAAAAGAAGCCGGATACCGGTGCTGCGCGCGCCAGAGAAACGGATAACGCATTTGCATGTGAATGTCCGTACGCCAGCATAGGTGGGATTCTGTAGCGGGCAGGTAGGAGGAAGGCAACGTCTCGACCGTCAAATATGGGAACAATTATGGGGTGCCAGAGGGGGCCAGGGGAAAACATCTCGACGACGCTAACCGCACGTGTCTTCTCACCCCAGGAACCGACCCCGGTGTTCGAACGTCGCCTGGGCGTAGCGCGCGCGATCCTTCTACAATTAAAAACTCGTTTTCGGTTTACGTAGACCGACCACCTCGAGGGTCGCGGCGGGTCTTTCGCATAATGGCTTCGAGGGCGAAATGAAATTCTTCGGGGACCCGCGACGGCGCTGCATCGCGTCATCAGCTGGCGGTATTAAAAAAGAGGTCCGCGCGATCGTTTCGAGCGACCGTTTATACGGGATTTGAAAATTCGAACGCGCGATACCGAAATTATTGCCACACCGTAGCTATCCGCATTGCGGTGCAACGGGCCGAATTGTTTCTGCGATATTTAAATAATTCGATATTTATTGCACGATCGTATTGTTAGAGAAGATTATATCGGCGTGTATACGGGAACAAACGGTGTAAACACGAAATCATTTAATTCGCGACCGTATTGTATTATTTAAAACGGAGAGCTCGAAATAATCCGTATTTTGCATTGATTAATTTACACGCTCCTTCGAAATTTGAAAGCGCGATCGGGGAATACCGGACACGCGGAAAAGCTCTCGAATTTTATATCTCCTACCGCGAATGGCTGGCGAAGAGAAAAGCGCGAATTTGTATTTCACCGTATCGACGCGTCGTCGATATGAATTTCGTGCGAGCCACTCCGCTATCGATAAATACGAAACGGACGTTCGTCGAACGGGTTACGAGCGCGCTTGATTTTATTCATTTCTCGCGAGGCAGACCCAGCAGCTTTCGACCTACGACTGGGCTCGACGATAGACTTCTCTGGAGGAGCTTGCTAGCCGCGAACGGAAACGCGGACGTCTGGTCGAAGCCAGGAGAAATGATTTCTTTCAGCGGTCGGGAGGAGTCGGACACGTCTACGTCGAGTCGTTTCCCCTCGTTAAGGGATTCCGTGTGGCTCGTTGGAGGGGTGAAAAGGTGGAGGCGGGCGTGCGGATTGCGGAAGCAGTCGCGAGCGTTTTCGCGCTTCGCAGCCGCAGAGCAGTTCCGAGTTGCCATTCGGAGCACGTAGATTGCTAACCTAACTTGTTTAGCGGTTTTAGCGGTATTTGATTAGTTGAGTGAATTTCCGAACTGTTTCAGACCGCTCGAGCTGGCTTCGAGCGGAGCTCGAGATCGGACGACGACAAACCTTCGACGAATTTTCCACGTACACAGAGCCATCCGTGTCTGGCTGGTCCGCGCTTCTGCACGTATTTAGACAGGGGACACGTATCAACGCCGCGTTTCGCTCGATTCCGTCGGAAATTGTAGACCGGTCCCATTGTAATTTCGCGGTTCCGTATGGCTTACCTTGAGAGTAGTTCATGTCCTTCTATCATGCACCTCGATGGTCACTCCTGGCTGGAGTCACGATCGCACGGATACAGCTTGTCACCTGAAAGAAAGATCGGTTCAGAAAATTGATTCGATCGCGTGACAGATCAAAGTCGATATCGTGCACAGCCCTTATTCTTGCGAAAAGTATTCGAAAGTATCGGCGGAATATAAAAATATCCCGAAGCTCGTCCAATTTTCGCAAAATAGAAACTATTTCGGTACTGTCGTTCGGTTCTCTGTTTTTATCCGTTCAGATTAAAACCTCTCAACGATTGAACTCCACCGCGTGAATTCTAAATCGAAAGCTTTTCGATTAATCGCGAATGTCTATATTAAAAGTGACTCTTGGCTTCGTTTGCTCGACAAATTCGCGGAACCATAACTTCTCGATGGCGCGGCTTATCGTTAGCACCCGAGTGTACGTACGCCGCTATCGATCGGTTTTCGTTCTCCACTCGTCTCATCTCCTCGTCCACGCTGCTGTCTTCCGGCTTTAAACGTCGATTGAAAAATCGAACCACCCAGCGAGGGTACGCGCAGCCACGCAGACCCGCTCGGCTTCCCCTCAATGGCGGCAATATACGAGAGACCCTTATTGGCTAGCTGAACCAGCACCACCGCAAACGACGTGTCCATCTGGCGAGTTAATTAGCGACTTATGAAAGGAATCGCAGCGTTGCCACCGATAGCTACCTATATCGGGCTATTTTACTCCTTCCGCCTTTGGTTCGAGCGTTCATTTAGCGTTACGACGGCAAGGCGATTATTGAATTTCACGGGAGCGTATTTAACAGCGAGCGATACACCCTCGGACGTAACCGTTATCGGCGCAACGCATATTTAACGGGAACCATTCGCGTCGCGGGGATGCGACGGCCGCGGAAGACAATCAGAAGAAAGTGGCGGAGGTTGTCTCAGCAAATACCATTTAGAAGAACACCAACGGACCGGCTGGTAATCGAAGAACGCGTTCGCGTCCAGGCTGGTCGAAATAATTGAATAACGTCCGCCCTTTTACGGCGGCGACGCGATATAATGGGAGAGTTCACCCATGGCCGCGATTCGGTACGCTCGAGACGAATCGATACGGGACGGATCGTGAATCGGATGCGAGAACAGACGAGAACATCCGCCTCGTCAACGCGTACGGCGGTCGCAAATTTTCTTCCCTCTCTTAGGCTCTTCTGGGCAGAGTCGATCGGTTTTCACGGAGGCACCGCGGGGAGATGGTAACGATCGCATACGCGATGCAAGGGTGAATTCGTTCGAGATGAATTCAGGGAAGGCGGGCAGGATTCTATACCCGGGAACCTGTTCGCGGCGATACGAGCGAATATGGTCGGTGGCCATTTGCAGGATAAAAGGCTGGAGAAGATCGGTACGCGAGGTATGTAGGCTACGGCGTTGGCCAGTCTCCCGACATCGACGTGGCTGAATCGCGAACCGGAGATGCCCGGTGGATCGAGGGAAAAATTGAATTATCATAAAGAAATTGCGTCCGAATATTTCGTCCGGTTTCTATTGAATGCCAACGAGTAGATGAGAGGAGAAGGGCGCTGGTAGACTGCCTCCAATATCGGCCGCGGGCGGCGTGTGCGCGTGCGAGAGAATTGCGTTGGGAATTTTAAGAATCGAGGATCCACCGTCTCAGGCGATGGGAACCGGCGCCGTAGGTGTCTGGTTCGGTTCGTACGTGCGTAACCGTTCCATCGAGATCGTAGTCGAAGGGGGTGCGCGAGAAGAAGAATTGGCCAGGAGCTCGCTCTTTGAACCCTTTCGAGATGCCAGTTGCTACTCGAATTGCTCCTGCATGGCCGGCAATAAGGGCGAACGAGCGAAAGGCGAAAAGGTGAGCGCTGAAAGAGCAACCTGCGATTCAATTGTCGCGTATCCCTCGTTAAACTCCCGTTCCCTTTTCCTCCGTGCCTCGATTTACCGGTTATCTCCTCGAGTGGCCGGTCCTTTATCGACTTTCATCCGTTCGATCGTCGACCAGGCTGTATACGTCTGGTTCGTTAGTTCGCGGTTACCGCGAGACGTCTCGCAGAGACGTACAAAAAGATCGATACCGTGGCTCGCGTCTCGGTAAAGAGTTTTCGCGAGGACGGTCGCTGGGCGGCAAATTTTCTTCCCACCCTGGCGATATCGAGGTGACGCTCAGACGCGCATATCGATACATCGCTTAATTTTAACGACGCCACAGGCGTATATAATCTAAACTCAATACGTCGAAGCATGCACGCGCGTTCGTAAGCACCATACGATCCGATGCTGGGATACCGGCATCAAATCCCCGGCATGGCCATTATACGCTCATTTCAGGTTAATACTTGGCCGATGTTGGTACATTGAACTAACGACCGACACCGGTCGGACATTAAAGTTGAGCACCCCTGCGCTCCATCGTTGCGGACCACATTGTCCGCCCTTATTCGCCAACTTGCCGAGCAAATTATCCCGAGGATTTCGCCGGGGATATCGACAGCGTCTGGCATTCGTGGAAACCGCGGAGGAACATTCTGCTTGCGCCCTCGGCTGCTTTCTCGTTCCTGAGAACTGTCCTGACCCCCGTCGTTTCAATTTTGCATCTTGCTTCCAGACGACAAATTATTCGAAACAAGTCTACGACGTTCGCGCGGGATTATTTCGCGTCGGTCACGTTTGAGATTTTTCACGGTTGCAAAAGGAACGATCGAACGAAACGACGTGCGTACACATGCTCGTATGTTACATTAGTAAATTATTGGCGAAGAAGCAGATAATGACGAGCTGTCGGTTGATAGTGAGAACTGTCACGAAGCAGACGCATCAGATAATAGTAATACCAGTGATTTCTTTTATTTTAATATGAAAATTAAAACCAGAAAAAAAGCCAAAAGGGGCTTTTCTTTCAGAATTCTCATTCAGAGGACGAAGAGTTTTCTATCTTAAAGAAGCTCGATCGCTTCAACGGGTCATATTTATATGAAAATTATAAAAGCAGCGAGTATTTAGGAAATTAAAGTGCGACTTTGATTGATCGAATGTTGACGATACTGTCGCAGTTTCGCGCGAATCGAACGCTCGTCTCGTTCACCCCTCGTCCAAAAAAGAGCCGATCGACTCCCCAATTACATCGCGCCGCCCCGTCCGAAACTTTCGTCCCCCAACCCTAGGATTGGGGCGAAACTTTTTCGAAAATTACACGACCCGCGTCGATCGTTCGTCTCCTTCCGCGAGCCTGCGTGCCCTGCTCGTGGAAACGCGAGGGACGTCGAAACTTCCGCGGGGAACTTTCAGTTCGAGTCCGAAAACGCGTCTTGTCCGTCGACGGAAAAAGAGCAGAGCACGACGAAGACGAGCAAGCATCGCGCAGCCGGGTATTTTCTCATGAACGATCGAACGAAGGGCGAAGTTTCTCCTCGAGCTGAACGCGTGAAATTTTCGAAGAATGGAAAAATTCGTTAGAACGTGCGGAATGTGGCCAACAGAACAAAAGACTGGTTAAACGAACGATTGATTTTCGATCATTTTCTACACACTTTGTCTCGCCACGCTGTGCAGCGTAACGGCTGTCGACAGGCGACCCGTATTTCCGTCTGTGCCTAATTTGTAATTTAATTTCGGCGATTCCTGTCTCGTCCTCGACCAACCCGCTGTTTTATTGGCACACGTGTGCTCGATAGTGCTCGTATGAGTCATTGTCGACGCGTTAAGCAACCGCGCGTAAAAGCAGGACGTCGCGTGGACACTCTGTGCGACACTTTTACGAGGACGTGCGATTCGTCGGGACGCGCTTTACGCGCAAACGTCGCGATGCGAATTTGCGAGTCAGAGGTCGAACGATGGTGACTTATGAATCCGTTTATTGACTCTTTCGTGATGGAAGACTCTTTACTTACGACGCATTTAACCGCTTCCCGTTCTGAAACAACGTTTCCGTCACTGTTAATCTATTGGTTTTCGTAGTGAATTTAAATCGATTTAAAGAGTTTGTAAGAATTTATAAATATTTATGGTTCCAATGTTTAAATAAATTTATCGAACGGTAAACCAAATAATGTAATTGGGGGAAAAAATGAAATACGTTTTCTTTGAACGAAATTTTTTGCGATTTGTGTATCGCATTGACACCTAGTTAGCCACGTGCGGTAGCTGATCAAACAGTTTCCCTTCTCAAAGTGTTGCCACCCTGCGTAAATATGCGCTTCCCGTATATCAAACATGCTTTCCTTTGCGGACTTACTCAGGTTCCCGATTCGAAAGGGTTAATAGAAGATTTACTTTTTTATCAGAGCAAACAGTCGAGTGCTCCGCGTTAGATTACTTTTACGTATTTTCAGATTGCCTCCGTTTGTCGGATTAACGCGAATCGAGCAGAAAATTCGTTGGTGTTAATTAACGTAGAGAAAACGGCGCCACGATTCTACCTAATAACCAATGAAATCGAATTTATCCAGCACTCAGCGTACGTCAAAGAATCGTTCCGCGACGCCATCGATGGTGCCACGTTTCGCGTATATTTCACGATACCTGCGATATATAGATATACGCAAGCATTTCTCCTTGCATTCGCAGAAAAAGGGATCTCCAATCTCGAATATGAAACGAGAATTTCATTTCCCTCCGCCTGGCGAAGGAGCTGACGTAAGCGGTGGGTTCTTGACGAGAGAAATTAAAAGCGTTCCGTTGATCCCATTAATCTTGAGATGATAAAACGATTAGCGATCCTAATGGAAAGAGATGTCGAGGAGACGGAGAGGTGCTCCGTGTTCGAGAACCGGACGGATGAAAAATTCTCGAGACGAGGGCCAGGGGACCGTGGGATATCGACGAAATAATAGTATTCCGTCGTGAATTAAAATGGCTTCGCGAACGGAAAGAAGAAAATAAAATTGGACATCCGATCCCGTAAGCACGAAATATATGCGCGCGTCTCGTCTAATTGGCTGTAGCCTTTGGTAAAGAGCGAAGAAATGTCTTCGAGACGGGGAAGATTAGATTCTAATATAAAATTACGAGAGGGAGAACAGTCTGGCGTGCTGCGAGCAACGAAAAGTGCGCGTTCGCGTCGAGGCGACGACTTTCAGGATCGTCCTCGAGTAATCTGGATGGATTTTTGGAAATTGCTGGGGCTTGCCGCGGATACAGTTTTGTCATCGAGTCGCGTCAGGGGCGTACAGCTGTACATCGCGAGGACGCATTAAGAATGCACCCCGACCTCGATATCAATGACCCATGGTTAGGGTTGGCGACGTTAATGGCGGCTACCGTCCAAGATCCGACCCCTGAAGCGTCTTATATTCAATTCAACGCAGCCGCTAATTCACCGCTGCGCATATTCAATCATTTCGAGGTATAATGTCTTTATTCGCAATCACGTCTGCTTCGAGGAATAGTAGACGCCGACGGACAGCCTCGAGTCGAAGGCAATTTTTCCGAATCCTTTCTAGCGGACGAACGAACGCGTTGCGAGAATCTCAAGTCGAAGCTAAGGTCATCTGCGCGACCATTGAAATTGGTCGGTCGGAATTGTCGTTCAATTAACCGTCGAATAGGACCGCGTTATTTTAGCGATCGACTCGATGTTACAGTTCGTTGTAATTACAATTAATTTCGAAATCACGTGGCAGCGTTATCAACGTAGGGCGTTTCTAGTTGGAACAATATTGACGCGAAATCTTCGTTCAATGCAGCTCGATGATATTCGAGATCCGTTAAGTTAATATTCGATACCTCTCGTCGTCGTTTATAAACAAATGCGATTGAATTACGCGGCCACGCTTTGACGAAACGAGGTTGCGGAGTGTTGTTAAAAAGCGATACAAGCGGATCGTTCGTTCGAATTTGCGCGCGGTATCCGCAGCTGTGAAATACGTTTAGGCCAAGACGAGTTTACGTCCCGTCAGAGTGATCTAAAACCTTTTTCATAGTACTCAGCTTCCATCTAGCCCCGTAATACATTAAATGTACCGCGAGCTTTCAGCAACGGAGCGCGACGCTCTGTCATCGCGCACCACGACAATGATCGTCGATATATTTTCGCGAAGATTATCCCCTTTGCGGATACTTTTTCCCCGCCGTTGGGTCGATCCTGCCAGCCTCCAAAAATGGTCCAACGATTTACCTCCGAAGAAAGGGCGGGACCGAATAGACTCGAGGAGAGAATTTTGCTTCGCCTTCCTTTGCCAGATTTCCTCCGATTTCTCTTTCTTATTGGCCATTTCTATTTCAGCCGAGCCGACGATTAAAATAGCGTAGATAAATTATTATCGGCACCTATAGAGTCTACGAATCGTGGCAACTTAATTCCCGGGACGATTACGTAACGTCAGCTGTGTATCGATTCGGTTTCGATCGTGTTTGTAATCGTGTTTGCATACGTTTTACCCGGCACGCGGTTAAATTGCGAGTCTATAGATTCATTTGTTAGTTAGCTATTGTTGAAACAACAAAGACCTGCGTGTGAACTATGTCAGGTGAATGGCAATGCGTCCAGCGGTGGTGCGCTCCACGCGAGAGCCCTTCCGATCGAAAGGTCGATCGCTCGCTCGGATGTTCCCGTTTATTTGCTCGAATTAGTCCCTTGGAAGCCTTCGAGGATAAAGAATTCACCGAAGATTCGGAAAACGAGCCTCTCGGCTATTTCTGGTAATGGAATTTCCAATTCGACATCGGTCATCGATTCCACTGATTATATATTTTCCCAGATGCACTCCTCGCTCGCTCTGGCTCGCTGGTTCGCTCACTGGCGACCTCCGTCCCATTTTTCACCCCTTTTCACCCTCTTCCGCTAATTCCGTCTCGTTCTTTATCCCCAAGTAACTCGCTCGTTCCTTCCGTCCCTCTCGCAGCCCCGTATCATCCCGATCCCGTCACAGTTTCCAGCTCATTTCCTCGTTCGCTGGCGCTCGCACGTGCCGCACGAGTCGTATATTCCGAGTCGACTGCTCGCAATACGAGCGCCACCCTTTTGTCCCGGCGAGGACGGCGTCGCGTCGCGAGGCTCGACGCGGAGGACGCGGCGGCACCGTTCGTCCGACGGAATACTAATCCGGAATCGCAGATTTACAGGTTCTTAATTTCGTAGCCGGCTTTATAAATTGGAACGGCGTGACGCGTTGCCGCGCGCTGAACGTAATGCAACGACGACCCTCCCCCGGCTCTTTGTTCGCCCACCCCAATCGCTGTTCCTTCTTATTCCGTGCTTTGTCCCGCGTCGCAGGGAATACTAATGGCCACGGCAGTGTGCTAATAAAAATTGTAGCCGAGGATTCGTGACCGTGGCGTAAACGAGCCCCGTGTCAACTTATTTGTCTTCGGTCCTCGCCTCGTGATTTCGCGTCCGTGATTCTCAGCGTTCGTTATTGAAAGCTTCCAGCGATTCCCAGGAAATACTACCGGTTAAACGATCTAGGGATATTTCGGGTGGATAATCGCGTAACCGTGACTCCTGCCCGTTCATCCTCCATTCGTCACGGTTCGAGGGACGACATCACCGGGTCAGCGACACGACGAGCGAGCACGACGACGAAATTGATTAGATTTCGCTCGCCGTTTAATCAAACGGCGCTTTTAAGTGCCATTAAATCCACGATGGAAATTAGCACGCCGCGAGCTCATGGCTTAACCTCGTTACAAGTGCCTCGTTACGTCCCGTAATGCGACCCTCTCGATGCGCGATGCCGTATTTGCCGATGGTTTACGATCGACTCCTCGTAGATTTTTAATCAAGCGGCGTATCTTTCGCGAGACCTGCGCTCGGGACTTGTCGATCGATGAGGCGCGCGCGAACAACTTTTCGCAATTTTTTCGCTCCCTTTGCGTAATTTCGTTGCGAGACTAACGCGGAAAACCGCGCGGAGTCACGGTCAAACGATTTACGCGTAGACGTTACTTTCCATGAAAACTTTCTCAATTTCATTCAGGCGTGCCGCATAGGTTAACCAGAGCTAGGTAATATCGAGTTACCTCGTTAGATTGGGATCCACCCTGGTCGGGATCAGAAATTATCCCTCGACTCGCGTCGCTAAAAGTTATCAACCGAACTTGGAACGTTCGCCTCGTTTTTCACGCGTTCAGAACGCACCGGCGTACTAAATTTCGCGCGTAATTTGCGTCGCGGAACCGCTTAAGCAGCCCCACGGTGCACGCGGCGGGGGAAAGTTGCTCGAAAACGTATCCGCGCGAGCGCGGTATCCCTCAACGACGTCGTTTATTATTTACGGCGGGGCCGCACAAATATCCTCGAAATCCTTGTTCCCAGGGCTTAGTTAGAGGAACGATTTCTCCGCGCTTGCTCAATTATTTCAGCCCATTCGCGACTGCATACGTACGCTGCGGAGTGATGGATGACGCGCTACGAAACCCTCCCTTGGACGTACCTCCCTCGCGCTCTACCCTGCTCTCTCTTTCCCCTATTCCGCCACCCACCCCCTCGTACCCTCGCGTGACTCTCCCTTGCCACGGGAGATGCCGCTTGAATAATTACCCCCACGGTGTACTAAACTCCGGTCTGGCTACGTGAAATCCGAGCAGTGAATTCGCCAGACCGCGGCGGCGGCGGCGGCGGCGGTACTTTAAGGCTAGACCGTGCAGGTGCTTTAAGGGCGAGCTTCTAATTAATACGTCGGGAGCGACGGGTTCTGGCCGGGGTCTGCGAATTTTGCTGCGTTAATACAAAGCGGACTTCCGCGCGAGGCAACAGCCAAAGGGTTCGACAATCAAAGGGCGAAGAATTCGAGGCGCACGGTCCGCTGTTCTTACGTGCCCTGGGACGTTGTCGCGCCGTTTTCGATCGATATCGCGCGACAGTCGGCTGGGAAGCATCGAGAATTCGCGTTCCCTTCGTTTTTAACGAATTCGAAACTCCCTTCCGCAGATACTTCCAGCTCGGACAGGGTGCGCGCGCGAGGCGCGCCGCGGCGCCCGTCGCGTTTCTGCGAGGGAGGACGTGATGCACGAGCGCGATAATTTTCCCGAAGGCGTCGAGGCGCTTTCCACGGGCCACTGACCCAAGACAATTCCGAACGCGGCCGTGGAATTTAATCGGGGACAGCGGAGACGTCGGGGCAGCGGTGTCGGCCGATAAACCGAGCAAGAGAGTGGATACGTAAAGACGGCGGAAGACTGGAACGGACGAGGCCGGACGCGGACGAAGGGTGGATCAGCGGGTCCTCAGATTTCCCCAGCGATTGTCTCACCGAGTCTCGCGGAGTCTCGTCAGGCCATTCATCGGCGACGTGCCGAGACTTCGAGTCCCAGAGGTCTCCGCGAGCCGTCCACCCGTGCCTCGTCCTCGATGGGGCCACGGACGTGTAGAAACGAACCAGGCTTGCTCCGTCTTAACGCTGTCGACCGTTCGACGATTTATCGACGCCGTTCGCCGCGTTAAAGATATTCCAAGCACCCGCGAGCCGCGCCACGCCGCGAGGATCGCGTTCGTTGCTTCTGGCGCGTCGTTCCGCCAGTCTGATCCGCTCGTTTTGTTTCGCTCGCCCTCTCCAGCGATACGCAAACGGGCACTTTTTCACCAGCCCAACCCGCTGCTTTCCACCTTGTTACCCGTTCTCTGAAATCGACGATAGGGTCGCCGATAACGGTGATTGAAAAAAGGCTCGCGCGCGAAATCGAGTTTCGAGGCAGTGGGGTACTACCCCTGGTAACGGGACGCGCTCGTCACGCGTACAGATCGATCCCTTCGGCTATCGATCCTCGTCGAGCGCAGCCTCGACCGCGGAGATGGACGCGCGACCTACGTCGTCGCCGCTCGACGCACGCATCAACAATCGAATCGTCTTGCTGCACGCCTTTTTGAAGCCTCTCTCCTCGACGCTCGTTTACGCGCGAACGATTGAAATTGCCGAGAACGATGTAGCATTATGGTCCCGCTAACGACTCTCAGCAGCGCTTGTCCGTGGAGCGGCGAGACGAACGGAGATGGCGGACCACAGTGACGCGAAACGTTGGCAAATTTTAGCGGGGATATACAGAAAAGTGTATTATTCAGGACGGGGGAGAAAAAGGGGCGGGAAAAGTTGTCTGGACGGTGCAGGCAGCGCGCGTAACTATTCGAGGCGGACGCAACTTCCCTCGGGGATAAATAATTCGCCCCGCCGTTGGATGAAACGACGTCGGCCCGTTATGTGCAGTATACATTAGCCAGACAATTGCCGATGCGTCAACTTTGCCCGATAATCGATCCGGGGACATTTCATTATTCAGAAAGTTGCGCGAACTCGTTCGGTCCTGACCCAGAAAGTGCTCGTTACAACGGGTAGACGGGGATGGGTTTTGCTCCTATGACTTTCAATGAATGAAAACGTTTCCGCGAGGACTCCCGCCCGCCCAGCCGACCCGCTCGTCCGTTCGTGGACGAAACGAGCTAAGTTTCGAGCCGAAATCCGCAATATCGCGTCTCCAACGAACCGTAAAACTGCGCTTTACCGTTTAATACGACTTAGCCCCGTCTCGATCGACTCGTCGCCGGGTGATCTCGTCGTCAGATGCCACTTTGGCTGGCATCCGCCAAGGATTATAACGCGAACCCTGTGGTTGGCTCGCGTGGAAGCTCGACCAACAACCTTTGGTCCTTCTGCAGGGGTATCTTGTTTCGCCGCTTCGAATCGATTAAGGGAACCCTTCGAAGCATCGTTCAACTCCTCGTCGACCAGCGTAACCAATTTTAATCGAAATTTCCGCAACGCAAGAACAATAAGCGCGGCTGGAGAACGTTCGCGAGGAACAAACGAACGCGGGCGGTTCCATTCGATTTACATTTGTTTGCTCGGGGTAAAGAGTAACGAATGGCGGGGAACAAAGCCGCGAAAGCCTTCCGCGGGTATTTAAATTTCCTTCCTACGATCCACGCGAAGACTTACACGCGCGTAACTTCCCCGCGGAAAGGTTAAATACAGCGCGCAGTAAGATTCTTTAAGGTGAAACTTAAATTAAACTGAACCGGCTACGTGGCCCGTTTCATGAATATTCCCAGCGGTCGCTTATACTAGCTCTTGCCTGCCGAGCGAAATTGTCGTCGATGCCATTGTCGCTGCGATTTTGAAGAAAGCGCAGGTGGAGGAGGAGGAGGAACGGAATAACTTGGCGCGACGAGTTTGGAAGCGGTATTAAAAATTTTGTTACACGGAGAGCTGGCCGGAATGGTAACGAGAGAAAGAGAAACAGCACCGGACGGTAATAAAGAAGGGAAAGGAAGCGAGGGCGGAGACACGACGGTACATTGTTTCGGTATCGCAGCTTCGGCTCGCGGAACTTGGAATACGTTCGCGATGTAATAAAAGTTGGTCGTCGAACTTTTTAAACAACGAAAGCGCGGCAAGGAAAAATGGGACGAACCGTGTCGCGTTACTTGAATATCAAGTGTAGAAATGTAACGCGGAGGGACGTAATAACGAAAAGTTGATTAATTGAAATACAGATTCCACCGCGAAATGTTTGGAATTCGTTCGTTCCGTTTCGAATATCGACGCGAATGGAATCGTTTAACTCGAATAGAACGTACTTATCGTCGTCTCAAAGAAGCTGCAATAGTTCAATTCCATGCAAATCTCCAGGGGTGTCCCCTGCACACCCCATTTCGAACGTCCGTTATCGGCGCGGGTCTATTTTACGATCGACTCGAATACCTTTCTTCACAGGCGAAGTGAGAAAGAATTTCGTTTCACACGTAACACGTGCATGTGTGCTGGAAAAGTATCGCTCGCTGGACGCGAACCTCGATTATTTTTAAGACGACCAGCTTCATCCATTACCATCTTTGCGCGTTGCCCTACCAAGCGTGTAATGCTGTGGCCAGGTATGAGGCTGGCGCCAACCCCAGCACCAAATCAATTAGGACCAAATCTTGATTCGCGATAAAATGTTTTCTCACGCAACAAGACGACTATCCGTAAAATACGCCTCCATTCTGAAATCAACCACGTGCTGGAATTCTAAAATATGAGAGGAGATCAGTTTTACCAAGAACGTGGAACAGTTTGCTGCACGTCTACGGACTGTTTTTCCTGTAACAAGTGACGTTTCAATCAAGGAACGCGGACCAAACCGATCCAGAGGAGGCGAACGATAAAGGGATGCACGTGGCCAAGTATGTAGCTGGCGCCAACCCTCGTCGCGCCACCCCAGCACCAAGTCAATTAAAACCAAATCTTAATTCGCGATAAAATGTTTTCTCACGCAACAGAACGACTATCCGTAGAATACGCCTCCATTCTGAAACCAACCACGTGCTGGAATTCTAAAATATGAGAGGAGATCAGTTTTAGCAAGAACGTGGAACAGTTTGTTGCACGTCTACGGACTGTTTTTCCCGGTAAACTCCCAGTTTCTCTGCAACAAGCGACGTTTCAATCAAGGGACGCGGACCAAGTCGATCCAGAGGAGACGAACGATCGCGGAGAAGACAACGTCCGTCGCTCGGACGAACGGATAACGCCGATGTCGGCCGGCTTCGAGGCGCCGTTATCAAAGCGGACGCTGGGCAAGCGTGTTGACTATGAATTTTGAAGCCGCGCGGCGCAAACCGCAGCTGGCCCGGTGAATTCGTCAACGGAGGAGCCCGGGTGAAATTCGTGTTGAACGCGGTGCAGACGGGGCGCGCGCGGAACGACCAAATTTGCATTCTTGACCGCAAATAGCGGCAGAGGGCCGAGGCAGAGGGATGCCCGCGCGGCGTGGCAAGGAGACGCAGCTAAACTGGCACAAACGAGCTAATTTGCTCTCGTTAGCGCGACTGCGTGCAGCGTCCTCGTTATGACCGGCGGCGTGTTAATTACACTTACACGTTGTCCGAACGGGGAGATAATGCATCCGGTCATCCAAGGTACCCCGCGCCGGTACGTATACCTGCGGATGAGGAATGGAAACGGTGGAGCGCCGAGTTGTCCTCGGTTTTCCCGCCTCGACGAGCGTTTTCGCGCGAACGATCGTTCGGGAAAAATGCGACAGCGCCTAATAAAACTGGTTCAGCGGGTGAAGGGTGGCAGGTGAGGACAATAACGAGATGACGAAGTACGCGAGAGGGTGGACGAAACAGTAGGGCGATGCATCGAAGAGGAAGCGAGCGGAGGAGAAACGGGTAGAATGGAAGAGGACGATGAGGTAGCGATTCCACGTGAGTAAATACGTATAGATATAGCTGTCGACGCGCCAGATGCTGGCCACGACCGATGGGAATGTAAAACTGTGACAACCTCCTGGAATAGAGTCCCCGAATAAAATGCAACTAAATCCTCCGCTGTGAAACTCCAGGCCTAAGAGACTAGCACGCGTTGCCACCGTTGTGTCTTATATGAGATAAGGCGTCGACGAGAATTTATCCGGGTACGGAATAATGGAAATTAGGATAGACACTACGCGTTCCACGCGTTTTGGGGTTTTCTAGAAATTTTCATGTACGCGTGCAATTTCGTAGGCGAGGAGACGACTTTGCTGAACATTCGTTGATACTCTACACCCGATAACTGCACCTCTTTTGCATTTAATTGTAGAACTCGAGGCAACTTCGTAGTTAAAACGCAGAACAAATGGAAGGCGTTAGCTGTTAACGACGCGGAATGCAAATTTCCTCGTAGGAGAAAGAATAGCTCGGCGAACAATATTATACTTCCCAGTTCTTCGTACTTCCTCACGATATCGCGTTAAGCCTCTGCCGTATTTCATTTCCCTACAGTTCCCAGCTTTGTCGTGAGATATTGCGGTTGCTAAATGGATTCATCAGCATTACGGTGTCAGTCTGAGCGCGGTTCAACCCCCGAAGATGGTTCATCCTCTTCATCCTCTTCCGCCAGCCGTCTCGTATCTTCGTCGATACGTGCGCCTCATCCCCTTCCTGTCGCTTCCGACTGCGTTCAACTAGGCTGCGTTCTCGTATTCTTTCTGACGGAAGAGTATCGATTTCTTGCATAAATTCGTTCGAGTTGAATCGCGTCAAGAAAAATGGTTAATTTCTGTTTGATATACGGCAGGGAATGATTTATCTCGAGTCGCGCGCCTCGACGCAGCCCGGCTGGTTCCGTTCGCGTAAAGGAATTCAGCAATTTCCACGCGAATCCACCGACGATATTTATTGCCACCCTGCAGGTACGCATTCGGAGCACAATATGGTACGCGTTGTTGTACGGTGTGTCGCCATCATTTATTACACTTTTAACGACCGGGCTGTTCCGCGCGCCCACGGTCATCGCTTTCCCGTTTGAGGAGCTCGCAAACGGGTGAAACGTTGGACTGGCGTGCGCGAGCACACGCGTACACGCTATTAAACGTCTCGTTAACCCGTGGCAACCCAGTCGCGCGACTTTGTCCCGTCGAATAATGCCATTCGAATTTAGTCTTCCGTGGTCCGCGCGCGCTGCAGACGCTTCAAAGATGCTGAAATAAAAACGCTTTCGCGCGGAGCCGCGCGTGCACACGACTCGCTCCACGCGTTCCATGCAAATTGCACGAGAAAAGAGAACGCGAACAAGATCGCGCCGCGAGGCTTTCGAGACTGGTTAGTCCGCGCTCCTCTACGCAGACTTCTTTCTGTTCGCTATTGCGTCCGCAAATTTCGCAAATTAACGCCTCTAATTGAACATCAGCGCTGCTCGCGAATAGCATCGCCTGGTTTTCGAACCGATCTATAAGACAGCGCGTTCATTTACGAAAGCAGAGAATCGCGTGCATTCGATCCCAATGAACGTAGATTCGTCGTTTATCTCTGGCCTGTTCAACAGCCAAAAAATAATCGCGCTCCTCTCGTTCCGTGTCGATGCATCGTCGCGGTAACACGGTTAATAGCGTCTCTTTCGCGATACATGCGCGACCTCACCCTCGACCTGCGCGCGGTATAATGGAGTGATCTCTCGAACGGAACAAGCGAAAACAAAGAGGATACGCGAGAAGGGTGGCCAGCGCGTTCCTGCGTTACCGCGAAGCGCGTTGTCCGCGCGCTGTGCACGCACTGTAAACAGCCTGCACAGGAAAGGCTGAAAACGATCAGCGATTGGTCGATGGAAATTGGACCTGGTTTGCTTTGGTGTCTTAAGTGTTGAGCAAAGCGTGCCGCGCTCGCATTGCTCCGCTCGATGGCTAGAATGCAGTTTCAGAGGGCAACGCGAGGGGTTGGATCTTTTGCAGAGCCGAGTGAATCGCGTATCTTGCATCCGATACGAGAGAGATCGTTGGTCGATTCGAGTTGGACGTTTGGAGACAATACTTCTGAATTGATGTCGACCTCTTCCGGAACGGTCTCGAAAGTATCCATAAATCCTACAAAATCGAGCTGATTTATGCGCGAGATGAAATGTAATAGAAGATAATACAAGCAGTGCTTTCCATTTTATGCGCTTTTCTAACCGAAAGCGTGACAGAACGTATAAAATGTTATATCCAAGCAGAGAAGAACGTTCCAACCACCAAGTTACTCGCGCAGAGTGTCGAAGTAACGTTAGTACTAAAATATTATTGAATATTATAAACTTTCTATAAATGTTTCACTTTTAAGCTCATAGCGTGGGATTATGTCGCTTCTTAATTTGTTCTTTCAAAGAAGACGAACATTTCTGTTCAGTGCGCACGAATAAATAGTTTTTCTATTTTGCGCTTCAAGCGTTGTTTGTTAATTTTAATATGTTTGATTGCAATGTATGACTAGTTGTGAACTATACTGTTTTGAATGTGTTTAAAGAATGTGTAAGCCTGAAGAGTCAGGGTGGACTGTCTGATTAGAATTCTGATGTTCTGTGCGATTCCCATTAAATATAAACCATCTGATGGGAGTGGCTTAAGAGGCCAAGACAAACGGATTCGTTGATTGCAATGTTACGAATTTTGATGAGGGAAGCGGACGTCAAAACTGATTGGTTGCATAGAATCGTTAGAGAAATGGATAAAAATGACCACCCTCGAGGTACCAAGTGCACCCTCGAGTGACGCGCACGGAAATTCCGCGTGTTTTAAGCGTCGACCGTAACAGGTGAGCACTTTATGACGCACCTTGACCTGAAAGTTGCTTAGGTTGGATATAAAATGGTCACAGAAAGTATCGATGGCCTCATAAGCTTATCGCTGTTACGGGTCAGATTAGAGTTTCTTCTAGAGATTCTAATCTGTTTTATTATTATATTATGTTTATTGTTGACATAACAATTTCCATTCGTGACGTACAAGGTACATCCGTGAGCCCAGCGTCGAAGTCGATCGAAGGTGCGCAGTTTGGGCGAGCTGAACCGGTGGCTCCGCGTAGCATCGAGCGATCGTTCGATCGAGCATTGTTAATTCCTCAATTATCCCGGTGTGGCCAAATCGAATCCCTATTTATTAATTAACGCCGCGATGGGCGCATCGGCTCGCAGCCCCGTGCGCGCCTGGCAGCGTAACGACACGTATTTTCGAGGGAAATTCGGCTGACGCGCCGTACGCGGCGCGCATTGGGAATCGGGAGTCACTCGAATTCGACCACCGTCGAACGATTGCCTGGTAATGTCCGCGTGTAACGCGATGGCCCCACGGGTCGCCATGGGACCTCGATACCAGCGTTGTCCGGGCGTCGCCGCGCGGCTGCCTATTATGCGCGCCGCGACGCGCCGCGCCGCGCCGCTCGAGCCGGGGGAACCGCCGCGTAAACGAGTTACATCGTTACCGAACGGGTTAATTGTAATATTTACTGGACTCGACGCGACGCGCACGGTTCCCCGGCTGCTGGGGACATTCGGCTGATATAGTGCCGCGTGGTAATCCGATTCGCAGCCCAGAGTCTACGAGCCGATCTGCATGCATCATAATTAGCATTCGTCTGGGAAAAACCGGCGGTATTCAGGGGGAATTCGAGGAGGCGCGATCGGTAGGAGGTTCTAATGGACTATCGATGTCCCCTCGGTGTAGGAAACGAGCCTGACCGCAATTAGATTCGCGCGATAAAAATTGCAGGGGCCAAAGAGGTGCGTCGCGTCCGATCGGAAACGAAAGTGCGCGTGCAAACGTTTTGCAGCCATTTCTGACCCGGTTAATTGCAACGTTGATCGCGCGCGCGCGATCAACCCGGAAACGTCTTCCTAATTACGCAGCTCGAAACATCGGACCGTTAATATGCTGGTACATGCTGGTCCGGTAAAACAATAGGTCCGTACGACGTATCCAGTGACGCGTGCACACGCGCGTCGTCCGCAGCCATGTTGGAGAACGCGCGTGTACCGCAGTCTGCGTTTGATCGTTTAATATTTCAGCGGACGGCACCGCCACCCGTTTCTGGTCGCGCACAGCCGATCGTTCGCGTCGTCGATTCCCACGAGCTTATTGAAACTGTTACGGATCGAAAAGGCCCGGGTCTCTTCCTCTTTTTCATCCACGAATAATGCATTCGCCGCGCGGCGTCGAAGCGTTACCGCGGCCCTGAAAAATGCACGCCGTTGCTCCTCGCACGGGGTGATGCCGTGCGAAATCATGGCGTTTCGGGGGTTACCAGAAGGCGCGCCATTCCCAGAGCATTGTTACGAGCGATCGTGCGCGCGGTAAATTCGCCCATGAAACTTCTACGATGCTTTTACGACTCGTTTTCGACTGCTCGCCTCGCGACTCCGAAGACAGGCCTGAATCTATCGCGTGGTACTTTCGCTCTAACCTGTTTGATTTGATCGCGTTTAACGAGTGGAATCGAATGGGACGGGAAGCAACGCGTGCGAAGTTGAAATCGATTTTCAAATATTTGCTCGAAACGGGAGGAAAGATAATTTACGATCGATAGAAAGACGGAATTCGTGGAAACTTCTCGTGTCGCGTTGTCAGGTTTTAGATCGCTGGATACTATCAGCGAGTGTAATAATTTGAACCACATCTTTGGTCGTATCTACGCGGCCATGCGAGGCACTCGACAACACGGTAATGCACGTGTTAGCGGTGTTTTAGATCGCGCAGAGGTGGAGCATAAATTCACGTACGCGTGGTTAATTCTCGGCGTCGGGAACGAGCGACGATAAAGCGAAGCGTATTAACTTTAAGAAGGCCCATAAATTAAACGAACACGCAGAATCGCGAGGCGTGCGAGTCCGTTCGTAGCCGAGACGAGATTTTCGAAGCTCGTACAGGGTTGCTTTGGTATTTCCGAAATAATAAATAGTTTCGTATCGATCGATTTGTCTGAAGCAAGAGCGGCGCGCAGCAACGTCGAGTGGATACGAAAGAATGGGCACGAATCCAAAAAAAGATATCGCACAGGATGCAGGATCGTGATTTCAACGTTAATCGAGCATTTCGCCGGCCGCGTGCCACCCAAGTCGAGTGCTGGAATGGGCAACATATGTTTGCAATAGCGAGCAGCAGACTGTTTCGCGCGTCGCGATTAATCTTACATGCGTTCCGCGAATTTCGTCTCGCTGGGAGACGTCGTCGACGGGGCGGTGAAACGCGCGGAAACTGGCAGCCATCGGCGCGAGGGAGGATCGCGAAGAAAAATCATCATCCTGATAAAAGGCTGGCTGAATATCCCCAAGTACAATGAGAGGGGAACAATATTCTTCCCTGTTCGTCTGTCTGAAGCTCGCTTCCGCGCCCCTTGCTTTTCGCACCCTTCCTTCTATTTCGACCGCGAGAGGCCTCGCTGCGGCTGATTGAAATGCGTCTGACAAACGATGCGGTTTCTGGACAACAAACGTTCTAATCCCGTTGCGTGCGAGCCGAGTTTAACGCGGAGCTGTTAGATTTTCCTCGGGGTTCAGACTAATTAACAGCGACGAAGTGTTCGCGGAGGATCGCGCGCTGATCGAGGTCAAAGCGGAGACTCGAAGCGGGGCGATCTATCAATGCTGCGCCGGACGATTAATCAAAATCATTTCACCCACCCTCGACGCTTCGCCTACTTTTATTCTTATTAATTGCAGTTAGCTGCATAGGTGGCTAGTCGAGATGGACAACGACAGCCACCTGTACATCGTCCGCTTGGACCCGTTAAATAGGAGCGCGCGAGATGGATGAACGCCGTTCGCGTTGCCTCGCGCGCACGCAGATGATCGTCGTCCCCGTCGGTGAAAGAGGAGGAAGAGCATAATTTGTCAGGTGCTGACGCTAAGCTGCTAACTTTCTCGGTATAACGTCATCGTGTGTCTCGCGAAGCTCCGCTGTCTGATCGTTTTACCCGCTCCATGAAAATCACGATTAAACCGAGCATTCTGTCAGCCTAATAAAATCTGCGACACCGCTTCGACGCCGATCTCGACGATGATTAATCGCGGTGAATCGATCGTGGGAAGCTGCGTTTCTCCTGCATTTATCTCGTTCGCGTTCAGTCACGTTTGCCTCCAAATGGTACGAACGACTCCGCGGCGGCTAGCGACTAAGGCAGAATGGAAGACCTTTCGCTAAAAACAGTTAGCACGGTTTACGCGCGACGATCAAGTTAGTTTTGAGGTACCGTTTTAAGCATGGAGTAATTAACTTTTCCCAACGACCTCGGTAGCACGCGCGGACGCCATAAACCGGAGATTCTCGAAGAGTCTCGGAGGAAATCTCGTTACATTACCAAATATGGTAAAAACGGGAAGCGTCTCTCGCCATAGACGCCATCGCTCTTCCCTAGAAGGCACAGGACAAGGCGTGTCGAAAGGTCGAGAAAATGAGTCTGAAAAAGACACTCATAGCGAGAAGTCCAGTCGTTTAGCCGAGTCGGTTCGAGCAGGCAACGTCGAACGAGGCTCCTCGAGACAGTCCAGACTTCGCTCTTTACACGCGTATCCCTTCGACTTCGACAACGAACGATCTTCTTTAATCGCGATCGACGATGGACCGCAAGATTCGATAGGCATTGAATCCTTCGTAGGATTCCAATAACTCCGGGAAAAGGACGTGCATGCACGGGTCTAATACTTTCCTCTTCGCTCGGCGAATTCCTCGTACGATCGGAAGCGTAAACGAGCCGCCAGTTTCAAATGAACCCTGCGGAGCGTGAAAAAGTTAATCGACCCCCATCTCCATCTTTTTTTCCATCCTCCGTTACGTCCCGTTTCCCACGGCTCCTCCTTATTAAGGAAGTCAGCCCAGGAAGCTGCGCCCTGCGGAATGCGAGGAAGAATTCCGAAATTGGGATTGCATTTGGCCGTCCGCGAGGCGATCGGTGGCCAGAGAAAGTAAGTTCGCGGGGCAGGAAGGAAAAGAGAGCGTGGAAATCGACGGGTGCGACAGTTGGCAACTGTTCCGCGGTTATTGGAAGCGTATAAACAGTCCACTCGTTCGCTCGTCACGTGCTAAGCTGTCGAGGAATTATCGGAGAGCGCATAGCGAGCGAGTTACGCGAACGATTGGCCAAACGACTGTCGGATAGCTTGCGAGGGCGCGCGACTATGCATTACCATTTTTCTTCCTCCCTCTCCCTATCCTTTTCATGCTTCGTAAGTTCTGGCTCGTTACAACGTGCTTCCACGCACCTGGCGATCGCGGAAATTAAGAACCCTCGATTATTTATAACAACCAGCCCCGCTGTCTAAATTTTTATTAACTTCCGTCGAGCTGGCTCCTTCCGGGCAGTGCCTCGACAAATTTCAACGACCACCCACTGCGTCTCGCGACGCTCTTCCCACCCACCGTTTCCGATTTCTCGAGCAGAGCGTCGACGCGTTCTGTCGCAGACTTAAATTCTCCGTCGAAGCTTCTCGCGCGTTTCGATGAGACTCCGTCGAAACGCGGACGAAGTTCTCGGATACGCGAGGCAAGAGCGCCAATTGGGGCCATTTCGAGTTACCCTGTCCATCCTGTCGGTTGTAACGTTCGCGCGTTTCCGCGCAATAAACCGGGAAATTGGGTCAACAGCTCGGCCAGCGTAGTCAGCTGGCGTTTATATTCCGTCTTAGTGGATTCGATCCGCGGGTTCGACGAATACCCATGCACGAGCGCGCTCGCCGCGTAACACTTTGACCGTTCTTGGGATTCGGAGTTGAGGAAACTCGTCCCCGGGCCTGTGATTACAGCTAAATCGTTGACGGCACCGGCTGGCTGGTAACGAAGTCGGTGCCAAATTACCAACAATGCCGAGAACCAGGGAACCGCTTTCCCAGCCAACCTAAACAAGCGGAGCGTAAAGTTAGCAACTTTCCCGACGCAGACTCGCTTTGTCGCTACCTTCGCCCAACAGCACGGACGGAAGACGACGTGCTGGACTCGGTCTATATGAATGAATTAACTGGCGGCCGTTCAGCATCGATGCTAATACGATGTAGTAACGAACAACTGGGTTAATCGGGCGAGCGAGCCTCCGAGAAGGAATAATTTACCGTTCGTCAGACGAAACGAACGTGAAATTTCGTGGAGCTGTGGTTCCAGCGCTACGCAGCAAACGGAAACAAAAATTGTTTCCCATTCGTTCGATGGCTCGTATGAAAGAAGAAGGAAGCAGAACGAGGGAGGAAGACAGCGAGAAACGAAGGAACGAGTGTTCGAGCTGAATGTTCTCTAAAGTTTATGCGTAGGGAGGGAACGCATGATGTCTAGCGACAAACATCTTACACTAATTCACACCGCCATAAGTGAAATCGTCAACCACATTTCAAACCGTAAAAACATCCGACTTCCTAATTTTTCCAAATCCGTAAAAATTCCCAACCGACACGTAGCAGCAATAAACCCATAAATCAATAGGATGTCGCTTCATCATAAATCTGAAAAATTAGTTTCCAGTAAATGACCCCTTAAACTGCAATTGGTTTATTGTCTGCTCCACTCGCCACTCGTCGCTGACCTGCCACCCTTAATCCCTTCCTGGTTCCCTCCTGATCCCCAAAAACCAAATTCTGTGTCTTACCTACTTGTCACACCCTTGACCACTCCTCCACAGAAACTCATTATAAAACATTCCATCTACTCATCTCGCGACACTACTAAGAAAAACACCATCAGACACACTTCAAACAATCATCACTAAACTCAGTATTTTTGTAACTTATTCAACGTTCAAATATATTTATTATTTGTTAAAAGTTCTAGCAAAACTTGTCTACGTATTCCCCTACTACCTTAATCGGTACTAGGGCGCACACAGTCGCGATGACGAAAAGGATCGTAGCGAAGATTTACGCCCTTCGTTGGCTCGACAGAAACAGGAATCAGCCACATCGCGACGCGTGCTCGAACACATGGAAATCCGGCAGAAGGAGTCGAGAATGCATAAAAGTATACTTTCTTCGATGATAAATAAAGCGAAGCTATCAATTGCTGCAAGAATCAAGAAGCACTTGGCGATCTCTCGATGTCTGATCGAGGGCTGAGATCGTTCGACTCCGTTTAACCGGTTCGATCGGTACGCTCGTGGTTGCTGGACACGCCGATGGACGCAGCCACTCCCTCGTGGGACCGCGGCACTCTTCCCCGTGTAGACAGCGTCCACTACAATTTCCGGAATTGTAACCTTACTTCCTTCTCCCTGTTTCTTGAACGCGTCCCCCAGCGCGTCGCGTCTTCGCGAGAGTCCCGTGAGATCGATGCGTTCGCTTCGAGATACTCGCGTTAGCCCAGTTTCCGGAACGGCGCTCGACCATAAAGACAGATAAGAAGGGCGAAGTTTCGCGCGGATAAAAACTTGGAACGGCCTGGATCCGCGAGCGGCTCGAATCCGTAAATTCTCATAATGCCCGCGACAGGGTACGCGTAATCAGAGTTATCAGCGAGCTCGCTGGTGGCAGCGTGGAATCGCGGTAAAGCAAAGATTAGAAAACGGAACTGCGAGGCCGACTAATCGATTCGTTTCGCGTAGCTTGTTGACTGAGAGCGATACCATTAGGGAGCATGGTTGGCTCCGAGATGAGGTATACGAGACATTCTCTATGGATACAATAGTAATTAGTGTTATCTTCAGTCAACAAGATTGCAAGCCAGAACTCGCGGCAGAGGGAAACAGATAATACAACCGGAGGAGATTGTTTCCAACCCGAATTCCTGCGGGTTGCCCTCGGTGTCTAACGCTCGGCTAATATCCTGTGTCCAAAATCTAACGTCGAATCTCGCCGTTTAGACGTCGGCGAGGACGTCAATTCCACCCTCGCGCAGACTAGTTCCGAATGATTTGGGTTGTCCAGATGGATGGGAGGCAACGTCGAAAGGAAAAAGGATTCCTCCTAACGACCCGTTGCGTTAAGACCTGTCAGGGGGGCAGATGAGATCGTATCCCACGCGTTCTGCTATTGCAATCTCCGATTACGTAATCGTTGTACGTGGGAAAATAGAAAATATTCTCCAAAAGCTCGGAGCAACTGTACATACGTCACAGAACACAGAATTTTGTTAAAGCATCGCGGTTGACGCTCCCGAGGGACACAAAGCTGCACACGTCCCTCCCTCTAACCGTTCCCAGTTAAATTTTAATTAAAACTTCTGAACCGCGTTAATTAGAAAAATAATGCGCGTCCCCCGTTTGAGCCGCGTCACTTTTTTTTTTTTTCTCCGGTTACATCGTAACCACGGTCGTTCGTGAAAATACATTTCAGCGAATGTATTTGTCGGGATGGAGATCTGCTGCTCGTGCCGTCCGTTTCGCGGGGAAACTGGACGGATGCGAAGGCGAAGGCGTTGCGGATAGCCCAGCCGTGTTCTCATTTGCCTGAAATTCCACGTAGACATCAACGTGCGAGGCTTGGTCGCGGTGATATCCGTGCTTCGAGAGGGATAAGACCGTTCACTTCGTTGGGAGATTTTCGACAAACTTTCCTTCCACGCAACTTCCGCTACTTCCCACTGTCTTATATTCCCGTCGATCCTATAAGCTAACTTCCCGCGAACTGTACTTAAAACGTGATTTCCCGCGCCGTTGTATTTTCCAACGGTGTAATCAAAAGTACGCAACTTGTAAACTAGGTTACACACCGTATACTTACGGGGAACCGTGCAAGTTTTCCGTTCCTATCGACCAGCTAGAAATCAAACTCCCCTCCTTAACCGCTTACCTTTCTCCTCTCCGTTTCGTTCGATTCTTCTTCGCGAATTTTTACGAATCTCTATCGAAAAGCAGACCTCGCGTTCGAGAGTAGACAGACATCTTCATTTGAGATCAATTTTTGGGACGACGTTTCGCGTGGACTTTTACGATCGGTTCTATATTCCATTTCGAGTTATCCGCGCGTGTCTTCCATAAAAATAAAAAAAAATCACGATCGAAACTGTTGAAAAAAGGAAAAACTATAAAGGACCATCGTAAACCATTCGACATCGAGCGATCGAAGTCGCTCCTAACCGAAAACTCGCTGCAATGGCCGCAATAAAAAGGGAGATACTCATACTCGAAGGGGACGAATGGGTAAGCATTTTTTTAACCGATTAAAGGCGTTACGGTTGAAAGGGGCAAAAGGGAGGCCATCGAGAGGAGGAAGAATTTTCCTTTGGAACGTTACCTTATTCAGAAAGTCCTTCCAGCGGAGAGGTTTACCCGAGAGTGACTCTTTTCTTTACAACCGGGATCATCGACTCAAAGGGCAGAAAAGTCAAATTGCCTATAGCGGATGAAGGAGGGGCGGGTCCTCTTCCGTTTCTTACGACTCTCACTTCGCTGAACCAAGGGACGACGCACCCTTTGCGTCCCCGGCAAGTCGCGTCGCGGCTTTCCGCGGGGGAGCGATCTCAAAGAGCGCGGAGTCTTCTTTAAATAATTTTGTCCCACGCGGCGCAAGATTTTATTAGAATCGCAGACGCAAAGCACGTTTTCCTCCCTCCCTCTCTCTCTCTCTCTCTCTCTCTCTCTCGCTACTCGTTCCCTTCTTTATTCCGTTAAATTGATCGTAACTCGACGGCGAAAGGAACTTCTGCTCCTCGATTACGTATCTCTCCAAACGTGTCCGCGGACTGACGCAAGGAATTTACGCGTACCGTTGCCGCGTTACGATTCGCTCTCGAAATTGTTCTCCGCGTCGTTCCACCTTTACTCCGCTCGCTTTAATATTTTAGTTTCTGGTCCCGAGAAAAAAATCGCGAGCAGGCCAACTGGTTGCTCGAGCAAAAATTCGACGCTTGGTTCTCGCGTTAAACGGAGGTAAATTTTTGTACCAACGACTCTGGAACGTTATCACGCTGCTCCTCGCGTAATCGAAATTTTACGGATAATGGCGGATAGTGGTCTATGGACGGGGTAAAAATGAGTTACGAAACTCGGTAACACTTGCCGGCTATAACGGAAGATAATAGGGTGCCATTAGGGCTTAACGTGTTCCACGGTGTACACGCATACCCTGGTAACGTTTGCGCGGCTGCTTAGAACACGGCTTACGAACCTGATACAACCTAATTATCGTACGTCGCGCGGGAGACCCCGTCTAACCTGTTATTTTCAACCGATAGCGCGGGACTAATGTAATTATACATCCATTCCGCTTTTGATGCGGTTTTAATCCGTTTCGCTACGCCATCGCCCCGTCCTCGCGTCGTTCACGTGCTCCACGCGACCCCTAAGTTCGAACGGAGCAACCAACTTCCGCCGATGGCTGCTCTTTCGAACGCAACTCGCGTGTTCGAACGCGGCGGAAAAATCTCAAACGAGAACGAATCGCGTTCGATTCCGTAGAAATTGGATTCTTACGATTAGCGCACGCGTGCGAGCCCCCTTTCTCAATCTCCGTCCGTTCCCCTTATTTTTGCTCGCTGAATCCCGTAACTCTCACCGCGACGATAAAACGAAACGAGACGCGGTCGTTCCTTTTAATTACCATTAACGCGTTCCATCAACGCGAACACCGAGTAGCGTACCTCGCGTTTCCGTATACGCGCGCGCATCGAGAACGTTGCAGTATTTGCTCGTCGAGTGCGGTCGAAACCGCGGCGCGCAGTTGCAGCGGAATATCGGTCTCGGTTGAACTCGATCGAGCGCGGTTCTTGGAAAAAAAAAAAAGAACCTGGCCAAGACCGTGCACGCGTTCGTTTGAATTATATTAACGAGTATCGGTTTTAATTTCGTTCGTGGATGAAAGGAACGTCCGACGAGGGTCGCGGCGAAAAGAATCCCTTCCGTGGCTGGTTCGCGCGATTAAACTTTGCCGAGGGAGAGAGGCCTTCCTCGAACGAGGGAAGTTCGTCGAACCGTGGCTGTCTTTAACCCGTACGAATCGTGACGCTTACCGGTGCTAACGAGTCCCCTCTCGAAGGGCGGCCCGTAAGAGCGACTCGGTAACGATCGTTTATCTAAGTACTCGGACGTAAGTTTCAGCAAATTGACGCGGGAAAGAGGAAACAGGCGGGAAAGGTGGCGGGGACGGGCGGGCGGGCGAAAGAATGCAATAATAGAAAAGGCGTGTACGTCTTTCAAGTGTCAAAGTGGCCGAGGGCAGCGCGAGCTCGCAATTATCCTTGGATTCTCGTTAAGACGGAGGATAGATGTTTCACGTTGGAGTCGGCCAACGAGCGGCCTCTCATTAAGGGCTCTTAAAAACACCTAACTCGGGCCCGGGACTCTCGTTTCAGTCACGATTATCGTCTCCTTTGAATTCGGGCTCCGAGTTATCGAGGATTCGGAAGCTTTCGCGTTTTTCTCCCGTCCTTTCTTCCACCGCTCCGCCCTCTCGTTTCCTTCTCCTTTAATTCTTTTCCTCCCGGTCCTATCTTCCTTTTTTTAACGACTGGTACTTAGCCGAGGATGAACAGCGCCGGGATAAGATCGATTTTATTATAGGAACGAAGCTCGAACCGGTGCTCGCTCGGGTACGCGGGATTTTACGATGATTACCGCGTGCCCGAAAAATACAGTGGGAAAGGAAACAAACGGAGGTTGTTACGACTCGACGGTCACAAATCTTCGATTAACGAGCGTTCTGACAAGATCGAATCGATCGACAGGTGAAAAGCGACCAAGGGAATATATCCTTGGACAGAGCTGTTATTCGTAATTGACTTATTTAAGGGTAATTTACGGTCACTGCCTACGAACGCGTCAGGTACGAAGGATCAAACGAGAAACGAATCGAGTATCAGCGAATATCGACGATTTCCTAGTAACATTTTCGCGGCAACGAGCTGCAATCGAAGCGTTCGATTTCAATTAATTGTAAGACAAAGATTTCGAATAAAGACATTCGTCGATACGTTCGATCGTTTTAGCGGTGCCAATTACGCGAGGTGCGCGGTGTCCAATTAGAGCCGATAATCAGGGTCTCATCGCGCGTCGCGTCGAAGAAGCCAAGAGTTCACGGAGGGCCGTAATCGAATAAAGAATTGCATCCGTCGTCCTCCATGGGAGGAGCGAAAACCCTTGAGCTAAGAACCCGACGCGACAGCTGCTCCCTTTGTGGAGTCGGTCTTGTTTAAGGGCCGATTTACACAGGTATTAGCGTGTAATGGGAACTAACTAGGCCCTCGCCCGTTCCTTTTATCAAGCCCAACGGCAATTTAGCGCGGCCAAGGCTGGCTGAAATCGATGGCGGACGTCCGAACAGAGGACGTCCCTCTTTCTTCTCGCCCGCAGCCTAAAAGTATAGAACCACCCAGAATTATTTTCTTAGAAGATCGTCTCTACAATGAAGATGGCTCTGAACACCTTCCGCGCGATAAGACGCGCATCGCGTCCGTAACACGCGTCAAAACCAGCACCAAACGCGACATAATTAATACCAACGATCAACCAGAGTCGGACGGAGACCACCCGCGGCTGGTTCGCGCCATCATCCCCGCCTCGAGCCTCGTCTGCCCGACCGGACCTCGACGAAGTCAAACTCATCTTTAATCCACGAAATCGTTTACGTCCTAGGCGAACGGTACGTGGAAGGAAAGGGATACTCGGTCGCATTTTTCTCCCGGGTCCTATCTACGATCTTGGCGCCGGTAGCCACCGGGACGGAAGGTGAAGCGTGATCGAACGGAAAGGGGAGGCAGAGGATGAGGAGGAGGAGGAAGAACCAACAGCAGCGGCGGCGGCGGTGGCTGAGAGGCAAGAAGAAGCGAGGAAGCTCTTGGTCCGCGACTGGAGACGAAGGGGATCCTAGAAGAAATTACTCGCTCGAAAGACGACAAGGGAACCAGCGGGGAGGGGGAGGGCGGTGAATGGAGAGGACGGAGAGGCGGAGGAAGACGGTCTCGTAAAGTAACGGCGCTACAGTGAATCGTCTCCTCTATAAAAATTACCCTCAGGCCTGTGGGCGAAGCCGGCACGATGGCCGTTGTGGATTGGATTGAACGTATCCGTCTTTCCTCACGGGAACTGTCCACGCGGACCGCCGGTCTCCGGGCGAGCTCGCCATTTAATAACGATCCCTTTGTTGCGACGCGAGCACACGATTACGACCGCCGCCGTCGCGACGTTCTCGTCCTACGCTGCGCCGTCCTCGAGTAATGAGAAGCTGGCCCGAGGGACGCCGCGCCCGGTCTCCTTTGCGCGAGGATCGCCGATTGGTGCGCCGGATCGGCTCGACGAGTGCCTCTCCCTGGCAAATTTCTCGCGTCCTCCCGCAATTATTCACGATGAGACGACGCGGTGAAAGCGCGCGAGATTAAAGTGCCACGGTGACGATAAAGGCGGCCCAGCTGTCGAAAAAGTTAACCAGCCGGATCAGCCGGGAAGGAAGCGCGACGCGAGGCTGAGAAATCGAGGGGATCACGTTCGCCCCGAAAATCGCAGCCAGAGGAGGAACCTTGTAACTTCCACTTTACCCGCGCCATCTGCTCGACCGGTATTTCATCCACACGCGCGCGAGCGCACCGCCATGAAACGCATCCCCGACGGATGTATAGATCTGATTGGCGAGATTTAACGAGAAGAAACCCGCGGCACGGATAAGATTCATAGAGGTGATCTAACACGAGGGAGCAGAGACGTGGTAGACCGTGGATGCCTCTTCTCGTTTTCGTTTCTCTTTCTTTTTTTTTTCTTCTTTTTTTCTTACTTCTTCTTCTTCTTCTTCTCCTCTACCCTCGTCCTCTCTACGGTGGACGTGAGTAATGAGCAGAGGGCGAGAGGCGGGCGTGGCCCCAGCAGACGTTCCTCAGACCTCGAAAATCTTATCGGCACGAATACACGCCTGATTCGAGATTAAAGAGCAGGGTTTCGTCGAAGCTGAAACGAGGATTACCGATCGGAGAGCGATGGCGACGCGAGGACTCGTAGGCCACGCGAACGGCCGAGTCCCGTCCCTTTCAAAGCGATTTCGAGCGATCACCAGCTCGATCTATCCGGCGAAAGTAATTAACAGACGTTTCGAACGAGCCGCGGGATTAAGAGCGCCGATTGTCTTCGCGATCGGTGTTCAGTGTCGCCGCCGCGGGAAGATGATCGACGTTCGAATCCATTATCTGCCTGTCACGTCGAATCGAGCCCATGGATTTCCCCTGTCGAACGGTTTTATTTCGCTAAACCACGGATTCTGATAAAAAATAATAACGCGCGAACGAATGCGCGACCGCTGTTGAAATTTCGATGAACCGAGTGCAGCTTCGATCGTACGAGTTTTATTTCCTCCGTACTTTCATCGAGTCGAACGTAGATATTAAATAATAGAAAAAATTCCAAGCTAGACCGAGAAATTGATTGCGCGGTGGTTAGCGAGCTTCGCGAAAATCTTACGCGGTTTCGTTAAAATACCAGCACCGAAAACATGCCGCGAAATGAATCGAACGTTTCGTAATTTCGCGTTGCTGCCTGGCACGGATTGTTCTTTCTTCCGTCCCAGTTGTTGAAACGGGGAATTGCAGCAAACAGTCGAGCACTGTGAAACGTATCGAATAAAATATGAGTAGGTACAGAGACGCGCGGTGTCTCAACCGTCGCGAGCAAGGGTTGCATTAGTCCTCTCGTTTCACCCTCGATTACGCGCGCCACGTTTACATTGCGTTTCGCTATTATCGAGGAAAAACGCGCGATTGACCCTTAAACGTTCGCGCATGCACAGCTTGCGAGCAATGATTATTCGTCCGCAACTTTTTTGGCAAATATGCGTATCGACGATTCCTCGCTCACGTTGTCCAAGATCGCGATGTCGCATCGATCTGCGAACGCGAGCGCTCGGAAGGAATTCGATCGCGGTGCGGTCGATGAAAATTCCACGTTCAACTTCAGGTGCGCAGTGGCTGGCGAATCGGGCCGCGGAAATCTCGGTATAAATTATAGCGAGCTCCCGTTGAAAAAATAAAGCGATCCAGCTTCGGAGGGACGAGCGTACGTAGGAAGGAAAGCAAGAAAGTATTGGCCTCTGACCATATCGGGGAATCTCGGGCGAGCCTCGAGTAACCTTTACTATTCCCCTAGGTTATCGATCTCCGTGGACTCGTCCCACTTTATTTTATAAACCTTATTTAGAATTAACGACGGAGAGGCAGAAACTGCGAGGCTGGTTTCGCTGGTGAACAATTATTCCTCCCATTACCAGTCGTTCCTCGCCCGTTTCTGTATTTACTGCCAATCGATATAATATCTTGTTATCGGTCGACTCGTTCGCCCGTCTTCCTTCCCCCGTTTCTACGCAGCGACGAAAAGAGGGTCCGACGGAGAAGAGAGCCGATTACGGATTGATTTTCTATACCCGCTCCCAGCGAGACGAAGACGCGTTCATCGGTAAATATTAATGCGACTTGATAATAGCGATTGCCAGGAAGAAGCGGAGCATCGAGTTTCAGTGCAATTTAAGAGAGCGACGAGCAATTTCAACCACGCTGACGCTCCCGTTTTATCTGCCGCGAAATACGCAGGTATTCCGGATAAATCGGTTAGTTTGGGTGGCCGCTACTTAGGCCAGCTAACGGGTCGCGTAAAAATGACGTCTTATCCAAGGAATCGCAGGTTCCTATCTGCACGAGGGCGCGCGGTACGTCGCTGAATCGAAGTTATCGCTGGTACGAAGAAAACGCCGCTTTTAATATCCCCGTATCAGGTCGATCTGAACTGTTCGGCGTCCCGCAGGGAGAATACAGCCCTCCCTGCCCTTTCCTTACCGAATGAACTATGCCTTCCAGAGGAACTTTGTTTCCCGCGATAACATTCCACGGTCAAAGGGTTCTCTGTCTCTTCGTCCCGATTACGATCGCCCTTTGCCGCTACCACCGTCCTCCTCCACCCTTGCCGCCTCCTTATCTCGACGCGATTCACGACCCGGATCGAGGGACAGAAGCGCGAGTATCGCGTGAGTCTTTGATTTCGTTACGCTGGCCATCAGATAGCCGGTTGGACGCGACACGACCGCCCTCGACCCGCGGATTCTTGCGGGGACGTTTCCGTTTCGCTGGACAGCCACGATTAAACTAATAGAAACGTGCAACGGGACGTGGACGACGCGTCGCAAGCGGAGGATTCCCTTTTACCTTTCGATTTTAACCCTCTCGCTACCAGAGAAGAGAAGGAGAAACGTTCAACACGGATCGTACGATACCAATTGTAAATCGAGCAAAAATGTCTGACGCATACACGCGACCACGGGCTCCGATAACAAACCGATGTGTCACGTATACTACGTGACGGCTGGTTGCGAGAGGGTTAAGAAAGGTTCAAAGGGTGGTTACTCGTTCGTGACCTCGCGATTGGCTCGTAGAACAGAGTCGAGTGTTCAGCTGGTCGCGTTGGTAAGCTCCAAGTAAGTTTGCATCTCTTCGATAGCATTGAATTTAAAGGAAGCCAGATGGAACCGAACGCGGATACGTCGAAAGTTTAATTCGATATTAATTAGTTCGCGTTGGCAGGGTTCGAAGATCCCAGCAATTTATTGGAGTACGATAATGGGACGGTCCTACGTTCAGGCTAAGCCAGCGAAGAGGATCAACGATCGTAACTGTCGGCATTGTTCCAGCTTTAGGGCGCAATGTATCATTTCCAGGCAGACGTGCTCGCGCGCGTGATTCCGTTCTCGGCGCCGATCGAACGTAGCGTGCACCGTTAAAGATCGTGACGGAGATGGCATTTGTCATTCGACGTTCGACGCTTTCCGACCAGCCGTGAATAGACAGCTCCGCACAGCCGCGCAATTCCGCGTCCTTTGTCGAGCCTTCTCCTTTTGGACGGAACTCGGTTACGAACACCTCCGAGCCGCGTCGTTATTTCTGCAATTAAGAAACCCGAGTAGAGACTCGCGGAACACGCGAATCCCAACGAGACGAATATCGAGGTTTCGAGAACGTCCAGGCTAAAAGCAAGAAACCCACCCTCGTACGCTAACGAGAGCCCCCGCGACTGCTCTTTTCCCGCCATCGTCTCTCTCGCTTTTTGCTTTTCATCCCCTTCTCCTTACGTCTCGTCGAGTGCGGTGCTCTCCGTGTCTGCGCATCGGTTCGGAATTCACGGCTGAGCTTTCGTCGCTGGCTCGCACCGTCATCACCGCCGCTCGCGATAATGAGGACACCTCGAGCCGCTAACAAGACGAGTGTCGCACCGTTTGTTGCGCTCGGCAGCGTCCTCGGCCCCGTCGTCTTTCTTCCGACGAATATCGTAATCGCGGCCAACCGCGAATCCGCTTGGTGGACGCGAACCAACGAAAACGCGGCCACGAGTGCGTCTCGCCTCCTGGAGAACGGAGCGCGTCGAGTTGCCTGCTGGGAGGAAAGGCAACGAGGAGACAGCTCCCGTGGCGTCGCCTCGCGGAAATCGCGATCGAGGCACGTAGGTCCGAAGAGACGCCACGATCCCTGCTCGTTGTGCCTCCGCGAGAAACGAGGCATTTTCGAACTGTCGAGTCTCTAAACTCGACTTCGAATCAGCCGAGAAACGTCATCGAGAGAGAGAGCTTCAGTTTCCAGCTCCATTTTCGATTTCGCGAGATGGAAGCTACGAACGAACAAAGTCTACGATAAAGTCCTGAAGCTACCTGATCCGATAAACCCCCGTTCTCTTTCTACGCTCTGCCCCATCCCTCGTACGGATCGCATTAATTCTTAAACGGACTTCGTTAAGACGCGTGCACGCGACCAGTCGACGTCTAATCTCCGATTGAATGAACGGAAAAACGATACCACGCCTGTTAACGTATCAATAGACGAGTATTCGCGAACGAGCAGCATCAATATGCATGTAAGCCGACGTTCCACGGGGCTTCGTCGTCCAGCTTACTCGGAGGGCTGTAACGTCCCTCTGGCAGCGATAAGAATTAGGGATGGGTCAGGGGATATCATAATACTCGTAAAGCCGTGGGACGTATTAAGAGGATCGTATCGTTCCGTAAGACGTTATAGCTCGATCCGGAAGGCGAGAAGGTTGCTCGTGTCGAGCAACGCTACAGCGAGCAAGCTTGACAGAGCTTGACAGCTGGTAGAACGGTGGACGTGGCCGCCAACTGACGGCTCGTCGCCTCTAACGCGATAAAGGGTGTCGTATCTACTCGTGTAGCTGACTCGATTAAATGCCACCAATGTCTCCTTATTTTCAGCCACGGGAGGATTCGCAGATGAACCTAAAAATACCCCGCGGAAGCGTTCCAGATAAAGGACGGTAAATCATTTAGCGTCCCTAATTAACCGACGCAATTAATCCCCGTCGCTTCTTCCGTTTCACGAAACACCGCCAGGAGATTCACGATGCTGATCGAAATTGGGGGCTGGGGAAGGGTTGGGAAAGAATTCGAACAAAAAAGGAGGCACGGTTCCATGCATGAATTAGGTTCGCTGCGAGAAACCAGGCGGTCGTATTAGAACCATAAATGTTTTCAGTTCGCGTTCGACTTTGGTATCCACCAGCTGATTTGAATATGGTAATGAGGCGTGGGCTAATTCGAATTGTAAGCTTAATTAGAAGCCGGAACGGTTGTGAAACAGTTTAAAATATCCGACTGTTCAACGGTGACCGTGTTCGAGCCGTGGTGGCCTCGTCCGCTTCTATCCCTCTTGCTTTTTTCCCTCCCTTTCTTTTTTTCCTTTTAGCACACCGGTTTACAGAGAGGAGGAAAGGAGAATGCCGCTCATCCGTCATCGTTAGCATTTCATTCAACCGTAGCCGGTCGAGCGGAAGTTGCCGTTGACTTTGAGAGCTGTGTAAACTGGGTGAGCAAACAGACGCTTTATGGCCGGCCAATAATACCATCGTCTTCGCCGTTGCATGTGTACGCGCATGGAAATGCGCGCATATTTCAAATTGTTATGTAAAGCAGGTAAAATTGATTCAAGCCCCGTGAGATTCTCTTCTTTATCGACGTGAAATGTATGTAGAAATAACCTGCACCGAAGTTCTGTTACACCTTTCGACAGAGCTACCTTCTGCGTTCTTTAAACGCGAAAGTTCACCCTCGACGCTATGAATCTGATCGGAAATCTAGTTTATATTTAGTTTTGTTCTCTTTGGTATTCCGTTATGAGCGCAGAGCGTGCGAAGAACCATGGCCAACTGCTATCAGCGAAGAAACAAAAGTCAGAGAGCAGACGTTTGTGTATTAATCGTTCGTTAAAGCGTTCCAAACGGTTACTAGTAATTTCCTTTCTCGACACTTGGGAGAATCAGCCGCCGCCATATCGGCGCGGAGAGAATGGTGGATGCTCTCGACGACACGGAAGGTGAATTCGGACGGCGAGATCGCGGGCCACCAGTGAAAAATGGGGATACGCAGACGGAGTCGCGCGGAAGTTGACGCATTGCGGGTGGAAAATATGGGTCGTCCGCGATTATGTCGGATACGTGTGCGGGCGAACGCCAGGGTGGACTCCATCGGTCAGAGTTGAAGAGGGACAGTGGACGCGGCCGCTGTACCTCGCATGTATCTCGCGTATAACTAATGCCCGCGTATATCAACCATTCGATTCGGTCCGCGTGTTTTTAGCGACGCGACGCGTATCTGCGAGCACGGGCCGCGTTTTCCATTCGAGCGACGTCCACGCGCCGCGACTGTTCCGCCCGCGATCTCGCATGACTCGCGTGACTCCCGTGATGGATCCAACGAGGCCAAATGGACGACAGCGCGCGGTGAAGTGACAGATCGCTGAGCGGAACGAGACGAATAGATATTGGCGGGGAGAATCTAGTCTTGAAAACTGTGAAAATAGCGCCACGCAACTGTGCGGGGCGGCTGAAAGGCGTGGAAAAAAAGGGAAAATTAACGAACGCCTCCTATAATTAGTAGCGGCGCGGACGGTGGGGTTTAAGCGGAAAGAAACGGTTTCCCGCTTTGTATCGGCCCGTTTTACGCACGCCGTAGGTGGTCCGCCCGCGGCGGGACCAACGCCGAAGAACGTCAAGAGGGCATCGCGCTTGTTAGCGGTACGGACTTCCACCGGCTAATTGGTATTCCTCCGGGCGAGAAGTGTCAGCCTTTGACTGATTCTATTTCGAGTTGGTTGCGGTCTTTTGAAGTACCACCGTGTGTTTACATTCTGGAGGGAATCGCAGGCGGGCAAAGTGGCTGACCAAGGTGTGCAGCCGGACAATGCGCCGTTGCTCGAGTGCGCTGGCTCTCCCAGCGACCGGTTCCGTCCTGGGACCCTCGAGTCTAATCGGTCAACGGGCAGCGACGTCGCGACGCCTGCGAGGCTTCTTCTCGCGAGCTGTCGCGAAACGCGTCCTCTTCCGTTCTTCCTTTTTCAACCGCCATCATCCCTTTGTCTCCTCCCGTCGCCGTACCCTCCTTACTCGACGCCTCTGCATCCAGCGTGATGGCGCGTTCATTTTTAACGCGTCGGGGTTTTGCATTTTCCCGAGTGGATTTCGCGTTCACCTCTCGCCCCGGATGAGACGCGCGTACGTGCCATTTCGAGGAACAAACGCAGAAAATGGGCGTCCAGGTGATGTTACGTCCTCCAGTGTCATTCATCTCCTCACGAGCTGTCGTCGTAATCACTCCTGTCCCTCGTTCGTCCTCCCAACCCTTCCGCGACGCCTACGAACCGTTTTCGTTACGGCTGTCGTTCTCGTCGCGACGTTCGAAGGAAGGTGCATCGATCGAGGCCTGGCTGTCGTTACAGGTGTACGTTCGTCAAACACGTGTCAAGCGTGGGCGACGAGCACGGACGAAGCACTGGTGAAACCTGTCCCAGATCGATAGACGAATCGAGTTCCGTGGGTAAATAGAAAGGAACAACAGGGACGTGTATCATACTTTACATTTTATGGGTTACGATAAGATACGGGACTTTATCTGGATTGAAATGTAGCAATGGTTAATACGTTGATGCTGGATTAGATAGGCAGTAAAATGTGGATCGTGATAACGCGGACGAGATTCGTTGGCAAATGATTCGATTAATTTGTGTCGCAGCAATTCACTGCTTCGTTATTGGTATTAAGAAAATGTTTGGCATTCAAGTAAGTCGTAACTGAAATAATTCCGAGTATCGTGGACCGTTCTTCGGAGAAAATTGCGAGTGACGAGGGAGAATGAATTGGTATCTCGCTATCGCGAGATGAATTCTAACGTAGCGGTCCATCTTGGTACGTACTTTGTCATAATCGTTCTGCAACGATCGTTAGTACGATTTCGCCGGGAATCGCGATTTAAAGGCGTTTCGTAGCTGAAAATTTCGCGAGTGACGTTCGACGGGACGAGAACTTCATTAATATCGACAAATTTATGCAGATTTGCTGATTCGTATAATGTTCCCCGATAAAACGAATACGCGAAATTATTATCTCGCACAGCGGAAAGCCGACCGCGTTTTGCATAACGTCACATAATATCCCGGAAGTAGCGTTACGAAGCGACGCGAACGAAATTCGATTGAACCGCGAACAGGTGCTAATTACCAGAGCCTGACACGCGAAAGTCCATCGCTGTCAGCGAGAAGATTAAACGCCTACGTGAGCGAAGTAGCCGTGTCACGCGAAAACGCGCGTTCATTCAATATTTATGACGATTTATCCCTTGATAGGAATTCGTAATGTCGGTAGATTCATACGGAACGTGGCGCAGATCCGTACACACGTACACGTACACGAGGCGTTCAACAGGTTGACGTCGCGCAATAAAAACTTTAAACGGTCGATGGTTCTTTAAACATCGCCGCGGACGTTAGGTAAGAACGATGTTCCCCGTTATCTAAAACAAGGTCGAAGCAATGGAAAATCCTTTCGAGAGGTAATTTGCGAGGCGACGAGTTCGATCGATACGATATCTACATATTTCGCGCTGCACTTTCCAACTGCTAACTAATTTATTTACTCAGATTTCTCTGTCCAGAGATGCGGGCACGCGCAAATAACCGCCGACGACACGCTCTTTTGTTCAGTTTTCCAAGTAATTACCGTTCGAAATTGACGCAATTACCGACGACACACGTGGAATCTCTTTGAACGCTGTTACGAGCACAGATAAGCACCCAAGTGACAGTCGATCGACAACTTTTCGAGCGAACGCGACTCCACGAACGCTTTTCTCCGACGCCTCGTTTTCGCTACCAGAATCTGAACGCAGCGAGGCGATCGCGCGATCGATACGATATCTACATATTTCGCGCTGCACTTTCCAACTGCTAACTAATTTATTTACTCAGATTTCTCTGTCCAGAGATGCGGGCACGCGCAAATAACCGCCGACGACACGCTCTTTTGTTCAGTTTTCCAAGTAATTACCGTTCGAAATTGACGCAATTACCGACGACACACGTGGAATCTCTTTGAACGCTGTTACGAGCACAGATAAGCACCCAAGTGACAGTCGATCGAGTGACAACTTTTCGAGCGAACGCGACTCCGCGAACGCTTCTCTCCGACGCCTCGTTTTCGCGACCAGAATCTGAACGCAGCGAGGCGATCGCGCGATCGATACGATATCTACATATTTCGCGCTGCACTTTCCAACTACTAACTAATTTATTTACTCAGATTTCTCTGTCCAGAGTTGTGGGCACGCGCAAATAACCACCGACGACACGCTCTTTTGTTCAGTTTTCCAAGTAATTACCGTTCGAAATTGACGCAATTACCGACGACACACGTGGAATCTCTTTGAACGCTGTTACGAGCACAGATAAGCACCCAAGTGACAGTCGATCGGCAACTTTTCGAGCGAACGCGACTCCACGAACGCTTTTCTCCGACGCCTCGCTTTCGCTACCAGAATCTGAACGCAGCGAGGCGATCGCGCGATCGATACTCGAGGCTGGCGTCGATTTTGGGAACAAACGAGCAGCACCGGTCCCGTACGTCGCGTCACGTGTAATCCGGTCCTTGTACAGCGATCGACGCAGCGAGCACGTACAAGATATCCGCGGAGGAGGAACCGGGAGCACCCAACCGCGATCCGGCTACGTTGTTAACGATAATTCGATAGTCGTCGTCGAACCGTCGCGTCGGATGCACGGTCGAACGCGATCGAATCGATGCGGAAAGAGACGAGCAACGACGACAGGAGAACGTGATGCTTGTCAACGCGATCGGCTAGCGACTGAGGGTTGAAATTCTTCTGGTTCGAACCTGAAAACCGGCAGAGGGGGACGGAAAGATGGGTAAGCGAGCAATAAATATCTTTTATCGTTCGCTGTTACGCAAACCGGCTGCTAAATATTCAAGAACCGATTTAAGCGTCGCGTATCGCGTTAACGTTGCGGGAAGTGATTTTAATAGCTTGTACGATTATTTATTTCCACGGGAACGGAGCGATCGACTTAACTTGGAGAGGTTGGATTTCGCGAGAGAATCAATTTAAAATTCCTGTTCGATTGAACCAGGCCAACTCGAAAGCGGTATGAAAAAGCGAAATCTAACCTCTCCTGGTAAAGTCCCTCCAGTTTTCAACTTGAACGTCGATGCAAATCGAGTTGGTTTCCCTCTGCTCCGTTTGTTTCCAGCGATTAAACTGGAGATCGTCAGGTTCCTCTTCGCCATAATGCTCTGCATCGCGAACATGATCATCTACGGCCTGAAGGTGAACATCGCCACGGCCATCGTCGGCATGGTGAAAGCCGCGAAGCCTGGCGACGCGCAACAAATCGCCACGGTGTACGAGTGCGATTTCCCCGTGGTGGAGGGCACCGTGGTCGACATAGACGGTCCATTCGACTGGTCCACGACGGAGCAAGGACTCGTCGTCAGCATTTACTTCGCTGGCTACCTTGTAGGGATGTTCCCGTCCGGATACTTTGCCGATCGGTTAGTGAAACTTCGAAGCCGTCCACGGAAACGTTGACGCGCGTCTCGTCGAAAGCGTCGACTTAACGAGACGATAAACGCGATCGTTCGTGGAATCGAGACGCATTGTACAAATTCGGGTATCGCGCGTTACGTTCTCGTCCGATCGAAGAACGCAAGCATTTGCTTTCATTCACATTTTCCATCGATCGATAAGCCTTCTCGTATCTGTTTACGTTCCCCAGCTTCAACACGAAGAACGTTCTGCTGTTCTGCGTGCTGGCGAACGGCCTGCTGACGTTGCTGGTGCCAGCAGCCGCGCACGTGCTGGTGGTGCTTTACATCGTGCGGTTCTTAACCGGGCTGGTGAGCGCGGCGAATCTGCCCGTGGTGAACGTGCTCGTCGGCAAATGGGTGGTTTACGAGGAGAAGAGCACGTGGGTCGCCATCATTTACGCGGGCACGTCGCTGGGCACGGTGGTGTCCATCTTCTCGTCCGGCATGATACTCGACTGCATAGGCTGGGAGGCGGTCTTCTACATACACGGGACGCTGCCGTTCATCTGGTGCGTGGTCTTCTACTTGTTCTTCGCGGACAACCCGGAGACGCAGCAGTACATCACGGAGAGCGAACGGCTGTACATCGTTAACTCGTACGGGCACAGAGCGCCGGAGTCCGCGGAGATGGCGGTGCCGTGGAAGTCGATCTTCACCTCGGTGCCGTTCCTCGCGTTGATCTACACGAACACGTTCGGCAATTTCTGCTGGTACTTCTTGCTCACCCAGCTGCCGCTCTACATGAACAAGATACTCAGATTCGACATCAAGTCGGTAAGCGGGCCGTTCGATCTCGTTCGTCGAGCCGTGTCGCCTCCGGTTTTTCAAGCGCCACGTTTCTGTCGATCACGCAGAACGCCACGCTGAGCTGCTTGCCGTATCTGTTGAACGCGATAATGAATCCGATACTCGGCAAGATACTCGACTGGGGCAGGCAGCACAACTACTGGACGCAAACCTCCGGACGGAAGACCGCGGTGTTCATAAGTGAGGCCTGGTATCGACCCTTTGCACTCGGATGTCCCCTCTGAGGGGACATCAGAATTGATTTACGACTGAACTTATTCTATCCGCAGCTTTTTGGGAAATGTAGCAATAGAAACTATCACTAACCATTGCCAAATTATTGCTATTTCAGCAATATTTCTAGCTTCTAACGCCAAATTTCCAGGAAGGAGCAGAGTGCAAAGGGTTAATTTACGAAAATTAACTTTCCATGCCGCGATGAAAAACGTTCGTCGTTCGTTTTCCAGGCTGTATACCGCCGAGCGTGTGCCTCCTCGTGATAGCGTACATCGGCTGCGACCGAACGACGTCCACGGTGTTATTAATAGCGAGCATCGTGCTGTGCGGTGCCATTTTTGTCGGGCACCTACTTAATCAGAACGATCTGGCGCCCAACTATGCGGGGATCTTAATGGGTATCACGAATACTCCGGGGACACTCTCGGCGTTCATTCTGCCCGCGTTGGTAGGAGCGCTTATGGAGGAAGGGGTGAGTAACGCGACACGTCGATCGAGATGGACCGCGAGTACGATTCGTACGTTCTTCACATGGAACGCAGAATTTAATCAGAGAATTGTCGAGGGTATCAGTGATTTATCTTGGGATTAAATTTATCTGTAAGACGTCGTCTTATCGCTGAAGCGTTCGGGGACTGAAAGAGACCCTGACTCACTTTTTTTGTTTCCTTCTCCTTGACTTTTAAGTATCGTCTGCGGCTGGACTCTGAGACGTGGATATTCGTTAACGTTGTACGCTTAATTAGGAATATTCTCGTCTATTGTGCACTGATTTTCTTCGTTTCCAACGCAGCATACAATGCAACGATGGAGGTACGTCTTCTGGATAAACATTATTGCCCAGATATCAGCGTTCATCGTGTTCGTGACGTTTGGATCCGGAGAGATTCAGCAGTGGAACTACGAGGCGGAAGAATGAGGAGCTTCGACGTTTCGATCGGATGAAAAAATCATCTTCGCCTCTATTTTCCTTTCTGTTCTACCACAGCTTGCGCTAGACGCGGCTGACTATTGTTGCGTCCCTCTATTTAATAACAATTACCTGAAAGAGAATGATCTGTAGGATTTGTAAATCGTTAACGAAACTGTTGTCATTTAGAGAAATTTTATGCGACACTTTAATGTACGTATACTTTTGTACGCATTTTGATGGAATAATTACTAGCGATAAACTGCTTGTTGCGTTGAATATCTGCGGGGGCTTGAAACGGTAACGCGTAAAAGCGCAAAGCTGGGAAACGTGCTGCGCCCTTTCGAAATCGCGCGAGATTAAAATAATGACCACTCGTCGTTATAAATAATTCGCTACCGTGGAAAACTTTTAAAGATCACGCGAGCGTACAAAGGTCCGTCTCTATTGGGCCACGCTAATTAGAACCGCGGGACCACCCGTAATGGCCGACCAATTAAACGGCGATCCGGCAGAAAAATCTGTCTTATCCCAATTAGATCGCGACGGTCCGCGAAAGGCGCGCTCAAAAAGGGACGGTCAAAGCGCAACTGCGGAACGCTAACGAACAATATTTATGGCGGCTGAAATATCACGTTCCTAATCTATTTCGGTGCCGTTCCAGTGTGATTACAGCTCGCTCATTTCCTCCCTCGCTGCGCCAGACGGATATCAAAGCGGCGTCTCGAGGAAAGTGTCCGCCGCGTATTTCGCGGCGAGAAACCTCGCGAGCGTTCTTCTGGCCGCGGAAATTGAAGCAATTGCTGTTTCTCGCGAGCACCCTCGGCCATCGACTCCAGCCTAACAGCGCAATCTCCGCCTCGTCCTCGAGGAAGCAACGCGCGATGTAACGCGGACGTTCCGACCTGCTCGAATCCAAAGTAAAAGCAAACTCGAAGCGTATACAAAGTGCGAAGGAAACGATCGACGCGATCGATCAAACCGTGGACAGCGTGAAAGACTGGAGAACCGCTCGTTCCGTCACCGCCCAACGAATCCAGTCTCAGCCGCGTTATTTTAACCGAGGCGTGCCGAAAATTAGCCATCGACGAAACAAGATCGGCGTCGAAAAATGACGACGGGCCACCGTACGCTACCGACGATCCGTCGAAGAGGGCTATTAATCAAGCGTAATTAAGCCCGCGGCGAGCCCTCCGCAGAGGGATCGAGACGTCGACTCGTTCGCCAGGACTTGCCAGAAGTAGACTTGCTCGCGCGTCGCTCGACGCCACGGTTAATCAATCCTGGAGCTCGTTACAGCCGAGCTCCGTCGGAGTAACGTCGTCGCATCCGCCGCGCGGCGTCGAAACGGCGAGGATTGTTAATCTGGCGCAGCTCAAGCGCGTAACGCTCGCCGCGAAGGAATCGCAGCTGGGTTTACTCTGCGAGACGAAGCACGATGTCGAATCGTTCGCTGTTATTTTCCGTGGGAATTGTGTTTTCCTGGCGACTCGCGTTTCAGTTGTAATCCTGGCGCGGATGCGCCAAGAGGACCTCTCACGCGGGTAGCCGAGGACTTTTCGATAGCCAGCTACGCGGTTTTCTCGATCGAGAATGCGAGGTATTGTGTTTCGTTTGCGTTGTTTTACGGTAAAGCTTCACCGATTTTTGCAGGATCTTCGAGCTGCGCGAGAAAATAGGAATGGAAACGAACAGCAGACTTTTGACTTCAAACTGTTCGAGTTATGTATGAACTGTTAATTAAGATTAGGAACAGATATATCGGATAAGTGGAACAGTTTCGCTTGCGTTGTTTTACGGTAAAACTTTCCCGATTTTTGCAGGATCTTTGAGCTGCGCGAGGAAATAGGGATGGAAACGAACCGCAGACTTTTGACTTCAAACTGTTCGAGTTATGTATGGACTGTTAATTAAAATTAGGACCAGATATATCGGATAAGTGGAACAATTTCGCTTGCGTTATTTTATGGTAAAGCTTCACCGATTTTTGCAGGATCTTCGAGCTGCGCGAGGAAATAGGGACGAAAACGAACCTCAGACTTTTGACGTCAAACTGTTCGAGTTATGTATGGACTATTAATTAAAATTAGGAACAGATATATCGGATAAGTGGAACAGTTTCGCTTGTGTTGTTTTACGGTAAAACTTTCCCGATTTTTGCAGGATCTTCGAGCTGCGCGAGGAAATAGAGACGAAAACGAACCTCAGACTTTTGACGTCAAACTGTTCGAGTTATGTATGAACTGTTAATTAAAATTAGGAACAGATATATCGGATAAGTAGAACAGTTTCGTTTGCGTTATTTTACGATAAAGCTTTACCGATTTTTCCAGGATCTTCGAGCTGTGCGAGGAAATAGGGACGACAACGAACCGCTGTCAAACTGTTCGAGTTATGTAAGGCTGTTAATTAAAATTAGGAACAGATATATCGGATAAGTAGAACAGTTTCGCTTTGGTTGGAATAAAATTAGTCCCACGTAACTCGCCACGAACGCCGTGTCGTCACTCGTGCATATTCGCGGGCGCAAGGTCGGAATGAACCCGTAGTTTTCGCCACCTTGAACCCCGAGGCTGCCGTTCGTGCCGCTTCGTTCCCCTAGAGACCTTCGGGAGACACATTTGCAGCACCAGACCGCACCGTTATTACTAGCGATAAATCGCCACCTTTAATAAGAGCTCGCATGACGTTCCAGACGGAAGCCAGAGACGCCGGCGTCGGGGCCAACGTCGACCAGCGCGGGGAAAGAATCGCGATATTGAACCTGAACCGAGCGCCATGAATTCAGGACAGTTCGCTCGCGGATGGTATTTTGATTTCAACGCTCGCGACGAAGGGGTTGCTTTGAAAAATTTCATAATATCGCTGCGAGTCGGACGTTCCTCGATCGTTTCAAATAAATTTACCAACAACTGTTTGTAACACCTTGATGAGCTATCGTTGCACGACCAACCCTCTGGTAACATTGACAACGCGATATAATCCTCCTCAACACTGATCCCATCGCAAACATCTCAATCATAGTTCCGAAATTCCATCTCTCGTAGCCTCCTGTATCCGCTTATTCGTCTTGTCCCCTGCCCTTTGTCTGTTCGCTAACCTTTGTACCTTAACGTACTCACCCTCGACCGTATAAACACTAAGCTGTTTTCGCTATAGCGCTCAGTGTACTGTAGTCGCTACTGGCGCGCCGAACTTGTATCTAAATGAACCTCTAAAGTCTCTTAATACGTGTTGCATTTGATTCCTTCGACTCTGTTCCTTCGAACCGGAATCTAGTGCTGTTAATACACAACTGTCGTAGTAATTGGCAAGACGTCCGCTTCTTGACAGTTCTCATTATCGATTAACCCAGCTTTTGGTTTTCGGTCGCCTGGTGAACCACCACCAGAGGACTGTTCCCTCGCCAATACCAATTGGTCAGGCTTTCAAGACCACGATAGGGTGTAATTATTGAAACAGTTAATTTGCTGAAACTTGGTAGAAGGACGGCAAGGCACTATATGGGAAAGAGGATGCTCGCGTCGAGAAAGAGGTTATCGATTGTTCTTCGACGTGTTCGTCCAGACACGAATCTGGGTCGACGATATCAAAGGATGAATTGGACGCGTGGAACAAGTGAAAATGCAGCAGCTAACAGCCGTGGCCTGGCTTCGCCCTTCGAAGCTTTTCCACCGCAAATCCCTTTTAGCCGTGAGACCGAGGAGCTATTAAGGTCTCGACATGCCACGTGTCTGCACTCGAATGCACCGCGCGATTTCCAGGGTGTAAATGTACCAGCGATATTTCCGCCCGTTTTCTACGTTTACTGAACGCACCGACGAGAATCCCCGTCGCAATCAATGGTACATTAGCGCGCGGATGATAATCGCGTTTCAACACCCGCGCGGTTCGACTATAGCAACGCGGGAACACATAAATTTGTAATTCGACGATGTATCGTTCGACGCTGGTGTCGTCTATTCCTGCTCACGCTCTCCTCGCAGTTATTACGTCGGTTGAAACGAACAAATCCTGACACGGTTTCTGCTCGGATTCTGAATTCAGAAACGCGCGACGTTTTACTCGCTTCAAACATGGCGGTCTACGAATAAAGAGACGCGCAATGATTTTTAACGCGAAGGCGGTATTTTTTTCACGAAAAAAGGCACAGATTTGTTACGACCAAACGTTTCGCGCAACAAACCACGTTTAAGTCCGAAATTAATGCAACGAATAAATTATGCGCGCGCTTGTAAAGAGATAACGTATTGCCGGCTGTATATCTGCGACCATTATCTTCCGTATTACAACATGGAACGTAACAAATGAACAGCTGTAACTATTATTTACCGTACATTCCCTCCGCACTTTTCGCGTGCAAATAATTGTTATTCACCTACGCTTGGAATAATTACCCCGTACCACCTTTTTATACCGTCCTTTAAATACCTGTCCGCGGCACTCGGAGAGTTACTATAAAAAGCACTGGACCACCGACAAAATTAAAGACAATGTAACTATTCGAGGTAATAAAACCAAAGAGTCTCTCGACTCGAAACACAGATCATGGAAACCGCAGATCCTAAACCTTATGGCTCGCAAATGGACTTTCCTAATGAAACTAACTTTCATTAGGACAATAACGACTCCTCGAGATCATTGCTGAACCGGATGAAGAATCAACGGAAGTAGAACAATACGGAAATAGAAATGGAAGTGGCGCAGGGATCTTTAGAAAATTAAAAACGATTTTTGTCAAAGTCGTTAGGAAAGATAGATAGATAGGAGCTATAGATGGTTATGGATGAAGCTCAGTGCGGAACAGTAACGATAATAGTCTCTCGTGATAAATAAAATGTCGAACCCACGCAGCGTCGCTTAAATGCGAATTCCGTCCTGCATCGATCGAAATGCACCACGAAACGTCGCCAACCTGCGAGCCTTTGTCTTCGTAAACTACGTAGAACGACGCGTCCGAATCGCTATGCATCGTTAACGTCGAACTGGGTCACCGTGAACGAACGAGGGACGCTCGACCTCGCGGATCGGCCAAACTGTTCGAGATCATTTCCTCGGCGCTTTCCACCGGCAGAAAAACGCGGACAGAGGCTGGGGGCGGAAGGGAACGGGAAAAAGCGACGGCGGGGCAGGTCGACTATCCGGTCCCCGGCAATTCACCGGAGCTCGACGAGGAATCCGATATGCCTCGGTCGAGGACGCGATCCGGGCGAAGCAGAAACTCGGTCACCCTGTTTCCAATTGACTGACCGTAGAAACGACCCCCCTCGCACCCCCGCGTCGCGATTCTCCGCGGACCAGGGGCCGCATTATGCGAACTTCCTGCGGATTAGTTGTCGCCAAGTTTAATATTTCACCCAGGTGAGCCCCGACGCGCGACGAGCCGACCGCGGCGCGACCCCCGCCGCGTTCAGACTAAAGGGGAAAACACGCGGTCCAGCTCGCTCGATGCGGTTCATTCGACAGAATTGAATACAGCGTGGACAGTGTAGATTACCGATGGATCGGACCGCTCGATCGAACTGCGACACCGCACTCTCGCGGAATTCGAACGGCGTCCTCTCGTGCTACTAAGTTGAAAAGAATTGCAGGGCATCGAGGCCCGTCGTTGCCCGTTCGCGCTTTATCATTATTTCAATTGCGCTCGAGAGGGTGCACCGTTTGGATGGGATCGTCGTTTCCTCGCCTCTCTCCTCCGCCGTTGACCACCCCTTCCGACGCGACCGCGCGGCACCCTTGAAATCCGTTGGCATATTGCGCATGCATAATTGAACGTGTTCAAACAAATAACAAAGTTTTCGCATGCTGATGAGAACGACGCTGCCGCGTCCGGATTTCGGCTGCCACCGACTGCCACTGACATATTTTCATTTGACACGCGGGGACGGCTAACCCGCCGCCCCGACGCTCCGCGGGAACTCGCGAACGTTCGCGATCGATCCGGGGTTGTCGTCGCGGGTGACGTCGTCGAAGACGTTTCGCGTGCGAGCGTCTTCGAAAGCTAGTCGGAGTTGTTGCGTCGAAACGCGACGTTCGTCTTTTCGCTGTGTCGATATCGGCGCGGAAAATATTCAGCTTTTGACTGGCAAATGAGTCGCCGCGTTTCAACGCTCGTGTCCCCATCCCACTCCGCGAACTCTGTTCCCTGCGATTTTTCCTCCATTTTCCACAAGTGAAAAGTTGCCGTTTTGAGTCCATCGACGGGAATGGGAAAAGTTACACAGGCCCTATTGAAACCACTCGATACGATACGGATCGCGTCCCGGCTTCGGTCACCGGAAACAACGAATACCATCGCGCGCCTAACCAGAAGGAGAGCTCGCTGAATGCGATATGCGTTGAAAAAGCGCACTGCTGTCGTTGCACACCGCTTTTGTTATTCTTCTATGACATCGCGTACGCGTTTTGCAAAAATCGACGACTGCTTATGTAAATTTAAGTACCGCGGCGTCACTTTGCAGCCTGGTGCTAATAAGTAAACGGTTCGTAGCAGACAGAGAGCGAATAAACGTTATCTCGACGTTTCAGCGAGATGAAGAGCTCAGTTTAACACGTTGACTGCCACGTCACCCATATTCGGGTGACAGTAAAGTTTCTGATCGGGCCGCGTCACCCGTATTGGGGTGACGCTTATTTGGCTACTTGCGAAGGATATTCGTATGTGTTTAAAAAGATATTTCGCTGAGGAAGTAACAAAACTATTGAATATTAATTAATATAAACTATATTTATTAATATAAACTTAAATTTAAAATGGTTTATTAAAAAAACTATATAGAATGTAAAACTTTAAAACATTTTATACAAAGTTGAGGCTGGTCGGGACAACTTGGACAATAAGTTGTTGTTTTTTTTACATTCTTTCTTGTGTCTGATCGGCCCATTCGACGACTTTTATCTGCATAACATTGTTTGCATGCGCGTCTAATGCTTTCTCCGGAATCATTTTTCCGAACGGCGATATTGTGTTGACTCTGACGACGTCCAGGATTTATTATATTTTCAGTCAACCCTAATAATTTTGAAGCTAATAATTCCCTAAATCTTCTAATATTTACATTCTTTTTTGTTGCAATTTTGTCTCCGGTCTCCTCGCTTCGAGGGTCAAGTATGTCTTTCCGCCTTGCACCACGGGGTGCACCACGACGGGGTGGTCGCAACAAGTCAAACTAATCCTGTACAACAATGGCGAGATGAGAAATAAATGCGAAGTAACGAAAACATATGGACGAGCACGATACCATGGAAACGAAAGAAGCGAGAGATTATTCTTGCGCACAGCGGTACGCGTGGCCTGAAGGAGATTTTACTGGAAACACGCGTGGCAGTCAACGTGTTAAACACGGTGGATTCGAGTAATTAATCGCGCGAGCGCAACCGAATCCTCTATCGACGAATTAACGAGGCGCTACGGAGCGCGATTAGCCGGGTGCAAATTACTCGTAACCCATGGTGTAAAAGACTGACCGCGGCTCGAAAGGGGATTCAAATTTCACGTCTGGTCTCATCCCACGTACGATCCGATCTGGCCGCGCTGTCGGCACGCGAGAAAGCTCCAGAATTTTACGAAGCATAATTACAGGCACGCGCGTATCCGGCTATTTTTTCCGGACGGCAGCGGCCAACTTCCGGTCGAGCGACGCGATAACCGTTTACGGGGCTCGCGTGATCGTTTCGCGCTCCTTCTACTCTCTCCCGCCACGGGGTGCATCGGTAAAAATGATCCACGACCGCCGCGACGAGATTATCCGACGGCGTTGGCCGATGAAAATTCACGCGCGAATCGAATTCGCGACCCTTAAACATTTCAGCGGTCCCGTTCGATTAATGGACGTGGATGGAGTCTCGTTACGCTCCTCGACGTACGCGAGAACCTGCTCGCGTGGTCGTCCAGCGACAAACGAACGACGCCTCTCCTCGACTAAGTCTGAAAAGCGATTTTTAACGCGGCGGCCGCACGCGTTTTAACGAGAGAACGCGTTGCCGCTGCTCGGTTTATTAACGTCCAAAGTGAGCGCACTCTTCGTGCGTTACACAATGCTCGATGAAAAGCCGAACTCCTACGTAGCCACGTACGGGCGCGCGGTATTTGCCAGGCTGGCTGGCAATTTGCCTAGGCGTACCGTGGTCCCGCTCCAAGTATGAATAATAATGACGCTGGATACGTGAATTATGAGACGATTATCTACAGCGAGGGGCGCGTTGGTTATTGCACACTGGCTCGCGGTACCAGCGACAATCGATCCACCCGGCTGCTCGATATCGCGCCTCGGCTTTACGCCACTTTCAACCAGATTTAACGAACCGCCACGGCGATACGCTCGCGAGAAGGCTCGCGTTTTTCCGTTGAAAGTTGTTTGATTCGCAGCAGGCGGTAAAAGCGACTGAACTACCGCCACGTTTGCTCGCCCCGTTACTGGCAATTATACGCGGCGTCGTAATGAGTTGCGAACATATTTGCCGCGGGAACGTTGTTGCGCGTCAATAGTATGAAATTATGACGAGATGCGGAATTTTGCGATTCATGGTTTGGGATAGAGGGAGAGGAGACTGGAGGTGCGATGTTGCGCGGGGCAAGGCTCGGTTTAAACGTTCGCACACGCGTTTTTATAGTTGCGAGTAAATGCGCGTATTCTGTGAAAAAAATGTGGAAAAAATTGAACGCGAGGTGTCGCGGAAGATTTCGAAGGTCTTCGTCGTGGATGCATTAATTTTTCTGCGCGTTTTAGTACGGAAGCTTTCCAACTGTGGCGCCAGCTGATGGACTTAACCCTCTCGAAAGCTGATAGAGTCGCACCGATGAAATTCCAGCACGCTTTTCCATCCGTATTGTAAAACAGTTAGGAATGCGTGTGTATTTAAAACGAAAAATGCGTCGTTTAAATTATTTACGCGGATGTCTCGTCGCTGTTCGTCGAATTTGAATTCGCTGCTGCTGCAAGAAGAAAGGGCGCGTTTTCGCCTATTCTAAATTGGCTTTTTAATATTTTGCATATCAGTAACTTATGCTACCGTCAGCGGAATCCTTGTTAGTTGTTTCAACGAGTTTAGTATGCAAATTGACATAAAGGGTGCGCGCGCGCGGGATGTAACTCAAGTGCGGAACACGGGGATAATGAGGGGTACGTTTTACCCTCGGGGGTAGTACGTTTTACACCCGAGCCGCTTACGTATCCGTCCAATCCTAAAAATCGTCGCTATATGCGTGAACATTACCATTGAAATTGTCGAGGGTCCACCGCCTTTTTTTATTCGTACTTACGTACGTTCGTTTCCGGAAGAGCCACTGACGACGAAACACCCTTCGTTTCACTGCGGAATAAACGAAATATCGAACGTTTGCGTACTTGCCGGAGGAAAGTTTCATCAAAATTTTATTCCCTTCCTTGGAAAGGCATATCAGCGGCATTAACAGCTTTTACGCCCTTTTAACTATTCAACGCTTATTACAGCCGCTCGAGTCTTAATTTACGCGCGAAATACGAAAAGCCGCGCGAGAAAAGCCCATTCGTCGCGTGCGAAAAAATGATCGTAGATAGCGTTTGTTAAATTTATCGCCCGGTCGGAAGTGGAGTTGTTAGAAGAATTTTTCCAGCGCGAGAAACTAGCGTTGTTTCGAGTGGATTTTCGCTTGTTTATCAAATTTATTTGACCGGCTGAAACATCGAGGATTAAAGAATTCATTATTGTTATGGGTTCGCGTTTGTTACTCCACGTTCTCGAGGCTCCGCTGGAATTAGTCTATTTATTTTACGGCGTCATAGGTTGTTTTTTATTGGGTAATTATGCAAACTGCAGCGGAGGGCAGGCCGCTCGTACAAACGCTTCAGTATTTTTTGGTTTTACGGTATAACCAGACGCGGTTGCTTAGGCGGCGCGGGATAAATGTGATAAAATTTGCCCGAGGAAAGATCCGCCCGTAAAACTCGCGCTCGAATAATTAGTCTCCCTCGATTCTGCTTGGACGTTCTTCTTCAACAAATCCGACATTTGTTACCCGCGTTTAATTATTTTTCTCGCGCGTACGGCGAACGAAAAAAACAAGAAAAATCCACAGTGAGGAAATACAGTGTTCTAGCAAAATGTTTCAAGAGGGATTGAATGTTTCTTTATCATTTCTCTCATAAAAGGAAACGCAGCGCGCTAAAACGTATCGCGTTGCCTCGCTATCCCCTAAATTGCTCCGCGATAAAACTGAGAACGAAAATTACGGTTTCTGCGACGCGCGTGAAAATCAGAAACGAATTTTGACGCGCGAGATATAATATTTCCAGCTGTTTTCTACATATTTCTCAAAGTTTCCGCGAGCATGTGCGCGCGCGCGCGCGCGTCGAGAAACGCTCTTGGATGAAAGAAAATACCGAACTCGCTCCACGACCGAGGCGGGCGAGTGCCACGGATATTTCTCCAACTATTTCTCAATCGTCGACGCGTCGACGTTTTCCGGAAGCGAATTCTTCGCAACGACGGTCGATCCAACAACCGTCGACGCCGGAAAGCCGCGTCTCTCGTCACAATTACTAAACCGCTGGCAGGAAATAATCTCTCTCTCTTTGTCCGCGCGGTATCTCGAAACGGCGCGATATTAATTCACCGCGATTAATCACCGGAATTTAGAGAAACAAGCGAGGGTGGCGCGAACCACCGTTAGAAGGGAATGGGGATGGCAAACATTAAACCGCACGGGGGGTGGGAGCGATAATTCGTAAGTGAGCAATTTCGCGCGTTTACAAAATGAACGTTCCACTTCGAAACTTCGATATTCACACGTCGAGACCGATATGTCGGTTATAAATCGATTACAAACGAAATTGGAATAGCAGGAAATCAGTGATTATCGACTGCCAGTTGACTTGGCTTCTCGAAGTCTCGCGAAGGGTAGTTTCGAGCGTCCGAAACAACCCTTACGATCGCGGTTCGAACGATGCAAGGTCCTGGCTCTATTTTATCGCGAAGCAAACACCGATCGAGAGCAGAGGGCTAACAGGAATTTATAAAGAGGTGAAACGGATCGGTCCATTAGTCAGACCGAATCAGGGTCAGGACCAGAACTGTCGTTTAATCGAGCAGAAATACACGACGCAGCTAGTGATTCGACCTAATGAGCAATTAGTAACGGAGTTGCCCGACGCTCTACGCGAAACAGCAACAAACCTGGCCAGCGCATACATCACGTGCCCAATCCCGGTGTCTTTGGAGATTTACCGTCTCGTTTCGCGTGAATATCTTTCGAAAGCAATCCGTAAATCCCTCTCTCGGTTTCATCGTGCAAAGACAAGTCAGCTCCCGAGCAGAGATTAACTCGCGTTACGTCGCATAAAATTGTTCCGACGATTCGTTTCTAGGCTGTTCGAGAAAAAAATTTAATCAGTTCTTTCGACGGACGAGCCCTTTGTAGGATTTATATTTCGCGCAAATTATCCCAACTCTGACGCTGTTATCGTGTTTCCAAACGAAACGCGTGCACGAATTTGAATTCACCGCGCGAATGAAGCAATTGATATTTTACTTTCGCGGTATGCATTCTCGCAGCCGAGAACACGCTCTGGACGGGGTAAATCTGGTTCTTTGCAATGAAGGTAATCGCGCGAGTTAGCGGAGCAACGTTAAGTAAGCTTTTTACGATCACCTCACGTGTCGCGAGCTCCTTCGCGATATTAGGTTAAACGGCGGTTAACTTATGCTGTGATTTGGGATAACGACTGCTCGCGGTGATTAACAAACGGATTTATCACCGCGAGGCATGCGCCCGCGTTTCGACGCGCCTTTTCTTTGTTTTCTTTTCCGAAACAACGAAAGCTTTCCGCGCTCGCGTGACGTCTCCTTTCGAAATGGACAGTCTGATTTTCGATCGATCGCCCCCTCGTCGTAGGAATTGTAAAACAACGGACGAAACACGGTTACCACCTTTCAATAACGGAACGTTCCCTTGTCAGTCATCCGGAAGTTACATCGCAGAAAAGAAACTTGTTAGACGTCTACCGCGGGCAGCCATAAACCGCATCCGTTCTTTGTACGCCGCGAAGTCGAGAGACGTCTTTTACCACGAGCTTTATCTACACTCCCGTTCTGTGCTCGGGGCTTTTCTTTCCGCTGTATCGGCGGAAAAATCGAACACGATGGATGCTTCGTGCTCAATAGCGCATGGAACAATGTCACTCGGAGCAACTGGTAACCTTTCGTAAAACTGACAGCCGGTAATAGTCCCTTTTTCTCTCGCGAAATCCCCTTGGAGCTCGCAATCGACCTCCGCCTGTTTACCACGGTTCTTCCGAGTACAACGGTGCGACCAAAAAAAAAAGAAGAAAAAGAAGAAAAAAAAGAGAAAATGAGAATAAAAACTTCTCGTCCTTAGCTGACCTCGCGGTAACCTTTCTACCCTCGTCGCTTTGGGTGGCGCGCGAGGGTGAATCGGCGTGTGCAGCCGTGCGCGAAAATAAGGCAGAGCCAAAGATCGCGATAACAGCCGATCTGCGGATCCGACTGGAACAATAGTTTGGGCTTTGTTGATTAAATGTCAACGGAAGGCAGGGCCAGGCGCCTGCAGCTTCTCCAGCCGTTTACAGGATGAGTCCGCTGGCCGGTGCGCCCTGCACCTGACGTCGCAAGGGTTGTGGACGAAACGAACGACGGCTGGCGGAGGGGGAGGTGTAGGGGAAAAAGACGAACAGGAACGGGGAGTAAGGTCGGGCTAATTGGATGTCGGAGGCGCAATCTCGCGGTCTCCATTTGTCATTCGAGAACGCGGGAGGCGATTCATCCTTTTGCCTTCTTCCCATTTCCACTATTTCTCGAGCCTCACCCTTATAATTCCTCTCGCGCACGCTACATCTTTCCGTGAATTCGACGATCGCACTGTTTTCGCGTGAATCGGAGTCTCTTCTATCGGATCGTTGTCGAGACTGTCGAAACGAAACGTTGAAGTCGCGCTCGTGTCTAATCGGGAAATAAGGGTGAAAGAGGGAGAGAGTGAGAGAGAGAGGGGAGGACCAACGAAACGAAACGGTAAAGAGCTGCTCTCCGCGATGTGCGATGATACCCAGTCCGATAACAACTGAATCGGGAACGTCATTACAGGCGAAGTTTACTCGGCTAACTATCCTCGTGGTAATTACGGTCAATAACGCGGAGAATACGGAGAAAACGGACGTCGGTTAATTCCGTTTTTTGCCAAGTTCGCGTCTTGACTGTCGTCGGAGCAAGCTTTCGAAATGAACGTGTTATATAAATAAATGTTCACCGAGCAGAAGGGAGCCGAGGAGAACCGTAAAGGCTGCGAAGGCTGTACAGAATCATAACGGTTTGAAATGCTACGTACATTGATGACAAATGGCAGGCGAACAGAGAGCAAAAAGGCGTCCTGTGCGCGCAACGTACCTGGAACAAACAGAGAGGAACGAAATTAGCGGTAACTACAGCTGCAAACATAGAGAAAATTCGAGCTCGGGACGGTCTTAATTACGTAGCGCGCGCGCAGTTTTGTTGACGATTAAATATGCAACCTTCGTAGCCGAGATCAAAGGTAAACGCGTACCGTTAGACGTATCAGAGATTTCATCAACAGGAAAGTTGAATCGGAACTGGGTCAATTGTGAGGGAGGTCGTGACGACGAAAGGGTGGAACACGCGAGATCAAAAGTAATTCCATTCAGAGTTTGTGCTCGATTCTTTTGAAACGAATTTAATAATAATAATACGGCTGTCGTTAAAGAGCGTAAACGCGTCGTAAGCGAAATTAACGATAGACGTAATCCTTTTTAATAAAGAATTTTTCATTTCGAGAAACGTATTAATTGGTCCGCCGAGCGAATACTTTTTTTATGCCCGCCGATATGAAAAACCACGATTAATGAAGTGACGATAATTCAATTCTCCCGCAATTATGGCTGAGTACAGCGCTCGAACATCAAACGTTGACTGCGTAATTAATAGCACGTATTCGAATCAATTTTATCAATCATCCAGACGGGGACAGTCATACAAAGTACTAACGAGCTTACAGAATGGTTGATGCGTTAGCGGCAAAATCAATATTGATGAATGGATCAATGGTGACGGAGATAGTATTATTAGCCGGCCATTATATTACAGTGAATGAACCTTCGCCAACTAATCAAGGCTTCCGTATTGAATACGCGTCGACGATATTCCATGAATAATTCCATTTGAATCTTTTTTTCATACTCGAATTACCGAAGAAGTGGCTTTTCAAAGTGGAGTTAAAAACGAAAAATACCGTTCAATTATTCACGGCTAGACGGAATAACGCAGTACGAAATTAATTATAAATATTCAGTTTCCAGCGAGTTGATATCGACGTTCGAATTACCCTCATCCCGCATTTTTAATCGAACGACGTGTCGTTTAAAGTCGCGAGTACGAAGGCGTTCGAACGATTTATAGAGCGAAGAACAAGAATCTGATACGCATGAACCGGTAATTAGTGTGGCAAGTTTTAACAAACACGAGAATCGAGCATCACTATCTGGTAACAACTTGCATAAATAACGAAAAGTTACGCGCACATGTACGAGGCGTGAGTGGCGGAGGAACGCAACTAGAACGCGGAAGTTTCGTAATTTTGCAACCAAGGCTCATAACAGGCGAGTGGAGCCACGAAAATATGTAAACAGCCCTGTAACCGCATCGCGCTTATGATAATACCGAATCTACGCGCATTAGTATAGCCATAGCTGGAGCAAGTGTTACGAATCGAGCCAACTGCGGCAGGGAAAAAAATCAACCCTCTAATTTAACATTTTCAACTTGCCGATTTCTCAACGATTTGCTACTGTTGATAAACGTTAGTCACAGAAACTATTTTATAGGCAACAGAAAATTTCCATTCAGATGGAAAACATTCGAGTGATATATCGATGACTCGCGATGTCCCCTTAATAAAGGGGACGTTCGAGTGCAAAGCCTTGACTGTTCACCATCGACGCTAATTCCTGCGGAATCGACCGCGACGCGATTCTCGACGCGTCAACTCGCACCACCGAGATGCAACAAAATGCGGCAGCCACGGGGGTGAAAGAAAATTCCCGCGACACCAGCATCCAGCAGAGGCCGAAACGATACGTGCGCGGTGCCATGGTTCTTTTATTAAGGCCGACGAAGGTGGAGAAACGCGGCTCGGCACAATCGCTCCCCCGTTAAGGGCGCGTATGCGACGAGCAGAAAACTCGACGGAGACGACAGCCGACACAGGTGCGTCGCAGACATCTGTCATTTCTCTCCTGGCCGCGTCGCGGCGAGGAAGAACGCGATTCCTTCCGGCGATACGCGCCCGTTTCTTCCTTTCTCCGTTCCGTCGCGTTCTCGCGAGATTGGAAACGCATCGATCGCCGATCGATCAGCGCGACCGGGCTGCGAACGTGTCTTCCGGCTGTAAGAAACGCCTCGCGCGTTCTCGCGGTCTGGGTTAGAGATTCAGCCGCGACGATACGCGATTACTTCTTCGTGGCGCCGTGAACCGCGCGACGGATTGAAATTTCCGTTGCGTCGGATAATTCTCGGGCCATCTTGCGAAACTTGCACCGCGTAATCGAATACGCATCCTCGTCGAATCGTGAGCAGGTTCGATCGAATAGGCGTGGATGAGGAGGAAGGATCGCACGTTAGAAGAATTCGATAACCCCCGACGTACGACTCCTGACGGAGGGGATGATCGCAGCCTCGACATTCCTCGCTGAAGTAATTCCCGAGATTTAACGAAGGGAACCCTGGCGGATTATTGATAGCGGATGAACGGGTAACGCGGAGCGGAATCGAGGAGCCTGAGAGGCGCTGCGCGTTCTGTAACGGTGTTGGAAGCTGGCGGAAGCTCGAGTTTGCAGAGATAAGGGAGGGTGGCTCGTCGGAAGAAAGTCGTCTGCGCCCGTTGCCGGGCGCGTGGCTGTCGCGGTTGTCTGTGTTACCAGAGAAGTCGCGCGAGAGATTAAGTTGCCACTGATAAAGAGGGGGTGGCGGCTGTGGCGATGGACCACGGGGTGGGTCGAGGGAGGAGCGACGTTGGAAGAAAGCGAAAGGAGAAGAGAGGTAGAGGGAGGTAGAGGGCGGAGGGGTGGACGAAGGAAAAGAAAAGGAATAAGAAAGAGTTTCCCCTACGGGTCTAAAATCCGGAATAAGAAGTTCCGGGCTGTTCGAGGCTGCGGGCTGTTGGTAGGTGATAGCAAGCTGAACGTGAAAAGGGGTGGCGGGGAAGGAGAGGAGCGAAAAGCTTCCAAGGAGTACGTCTGTGCGTGCGACGTGTGTGTACGTGTCAAGAGAGAAAGAGCGAGAGAAAGGGGGGAAGAAGGAGGAGGAGATAAATCGAGCACCCGGGGCCACCAGATAAAAGTCACTAACAAGTAACAAAGGTTTCGCCTCCGGCTGGAGAGGGATGGAACGAGAAGCGGGCGGAAGGGAGCGAGCAAGAGACGAAAGAGTGGGCTACATATTGGTTCCAGCATCTTTCGTCCGTGTTGGTCCTCCGAGGCTTTTGTTCTCCCCGGCTCGTCCATCCCCGCGTACTCCCTCGGACTTGGCCCGCGTCCTCTTTGCTCCTTTCTATAGAAACCAACGACCGCTTCAATTGTTTCTCGCCGCACCGCCGTCTCTACCTTCGCGGACAACTCGAAAATCTCCGGCCAAGGTTACTCGATTCACCGTCGGTCCCTCGTGTTCGCCAACGCTGTTAGAACAATCTTTCCACCCTCTCCTCTTCCTCTCGACGAGCGTCGCAGCCATTCGGAAACGTATCCGGCAGCTCGTAAGCTAAACTTTATCGCGTCGTCTGCGCGTTACGCTCGCCCCTTTCGATCCTCGATGCCCCGTTTCGGCGCTTCGCTCGTCTCTCCGCGACGTGTCCGTTCTCGTTCTTGCGAAAGCGGGACGGCAGTGCGTCGAATACCGTCGCGACGGTTCTCAAATTCGATGCTCGACGCTTGTAAAATTCCGCGCGGGCTCGTAAAAAACATTCTACGCGAAACGCACGGCGACAATCGAATTTCCTCGGCCACGTTCGACCGTCCCCGCCTCATTCGTAATTCGCTGTGCCCGCGCATTTACAGCCGCGAAACGAACGGGCAGCGACGGCGGCGAGGAAAAGTTCGCCGCGGTCGAGGCGGACCGATCGAGGAGGAGGATCGTTTGTTATGCGCGACTGGCGGCCAACTGAACTAAAATTGCGATAGAAACAAGGGTTGCCCAGGCGGCGGGGAAAGGGAAATAAAATAAAACGAAGGCGGGGAAAGCATAAACTCGGGGAAGAAACTCGGGCCTGCGAGGAATAAAAAGGAGCGACCTTAACTTATCGCGCCTCCGGCGAAATCGCGGCGCTTGTATCTACGGACTCGGCGACAAAACGTTACTCTGTTCGAATAATATTTTATTCTACCCCGCCGCTGTTACCGGGAGCGCAGCTTGAATACGTAACCGCGGTTTGATTAGAATATCGAGCATGCTCGCGTACGGAGCAACGAACGGCCGGGACGTACCATCGATTTATCGTTCCCTCGAAATCTGAACTCGATTCCTCGTGAATTTATACGGACAACTTTCGCAGCCGCGGTGTCCTCGGTCGTCGATCGAACAAAATCCTGTGGACGATCATAGCGCTCGATGCGACGGCCAACGTCACTGGCAGAAACGTTTCCGCTTTACGGTGAACGCCGCGCAACCCGGAGATTAAAAGAGGGCCACGTCTAAGCCGCAAGGTCGCCGGAACGAGGATGTTACGAGGGCGATATCAACTTATCCGTAACCTAGAGGCAAGGTGGCCGTGGCGACCTTCCATCGGTTCGACGGTTGCCTCGACTTCCTCTCGTCTCCGCCGAGCCGATACCCGACCTTGATTGAAAAGCAGATGACGCGGAATAAGGAGTTTCCCGGTGGGAGGGAGCGGGGCTGGTCCAGAGAAAATGTCTTCTACCCTTGGGGCTCTCCAATTTCTCAGAAACGCGGAATCTATTTCATTCCCCTGGCTCAGCCGTCGGATGGAGGTAAAGACGAAGGCACCCGAAGGGGAGGAAACGCGAGGGAGAGAAAGGCAATTTCTCGATCGAATATTCCCCAACTAGAATATCTATGCGCGTTTCTGTCAATTGGTCGCTGAGTTGTCCCGTAACGAGCGTCGTTATCTAGTTACCCCTCGTTCCGTTCTTCCGCCCCGCGCGAAGAGGTTCTCGCGAGACGAGGCAGGTGGTTGAGGCTGGGAACGGGCATAAAGTAGGATTTTCTGGTGTTACACGAGCTCTTGGTACGAGCAACTTCAGAGGGATGGCTACGGAGAGTAACGTCCGGCTCGTGTGGTGCGTGCGTCGAACAAATTCTGACCGTGATCGCGACGCGACGAGTGAACCAGTCCAGGCCTGGTCACGTACGGCCTTTATGCGAGGAGCCACTTACTCCTTGCCTCGAAATCACCCCGCCTGTCAAACGGGCGAACCCTTTCTCGCGGTTCTATCGAAAAAAATGGCGAGATGGCGACGCGTCTCTCTCGACGCGCGGCGTCGAGCTCCCCAGGGGCAGCTTATTTCGACGAGTTACGCGCAACGTAACTGGTGGCGAGAATTTGCGATCGGGAAATCTGAACTTTTCGAATTTCAATGCTTCGCAGCGTATTTGAACGAGGACAAAACCGATCTCTGATATTCGCGCAGGTCCTCGATAATATTTCCACATATAAAACCGATAAACTTGTCGGACAAGCTATTGAAACGTACATTAACAACCTTGCCAGGCTGAAAGCTACTGACCCAGGGTCAGGTTGGGTCAGGTTAAGTGGGCAACAAAGGAAACCTACATTCGTTCGACGCGCACAAAGACCTATATCCGAGGAATTCGCAGTATTTTCCGCGGCGAAAGTATTCGCATAATTGTCCCAACTTTTTCGAGCCGCCAGAGGCGCGCGAGTATCCAACTCGAGAACGGGCTGAACGTCACAGTGGGAAAAAATGGTGGATAATTAATTAAAAATTCTTCCAGTTGGCTCGCGGAAATAATCTCGCGAAATAAATGGAAACGTGTCAAAGGCGATGCTCTCCTCGAAAATGAAATCCTTTTACGACCATTGATGCGATTCGAAACTCGTGGCGAGGCTCCAACGAAAGCTGGGACGACAAAAAATATGAACGCCCGTCCACCGATACGGTTCCCGAATGCTTTCGAAAAGCGTACGAGCGGAGCCGAACGTGGAACTGGGTCATCAATGGCGATGGGAAATTGCAGGCAGTGTTACTGGAATTTAAGGTAGCTCGTAGCCGTCCAAAGGGTGGCAGGTTTTCCGCGAGGTACGGGTCAGCCGCTGTAAAACGCTCAAGAACAACGCGAGCGCGTTGAAAATTCATGGCGAAGAGGGTCGCGTGAATATACATGCAGAGATACATATGTAGGAGGCGGCGCGTTGTTGGACACGAACGATGAAATACAAACGGAATTCCTACGGCAAGGTTAGGACCAGGAGTCTGGAGCCTGGGCACACTGCGAGGAATTCAACGATAACCCCCGCTGATGCCGCGTTTCTGTCGCAAGTCTGCTAATACGAATCGTCGTCTCGAGCTGTCGTTAACGTCGACGGTTCCGGAGCTTTCGAACGTTTCGAGGCGACCACTCGAACGGTGGCGCCGAAATTTTCGCCAATTTATATCAGCAATTTCCAGAGCAAGCTGGATAAGAAGATTGGCCATTAGCGAGGGAGCCCTTCAGAGGTGAAGTAAAAAGAAAAAAAAAAAGATGCAACGTCGGTGGTCCAAAGGGGGTGCTTAAAGGACGCGAGGCGGGACGGTTCGAAAAGGGGGCCAGAGCTCCGTGGTATCTCGGCCGTGCGAAGGACGCGTCGTTACTCTTCATCTACGGAATGGCCTTTAATAGCGATGACGGTGAAATATCGCGGCAGGATTTCACGGGTGTAGGAGGCGAGGGTGCGGTGGTGCCCCGGCTATTATTTCGTCGGAGCCGCTTGACAAACGATTACGCGGGCGCCACTTTCGCGAAAAACTAAGAAAACACTCTCGCTAAATCATAAGCAGCCATTACCAGAGGCGCGTCCGTCTCCCGTGTAATATACAGGGGCCTAGGCGGTTGGTTCGAGGAGCACCGCGCGTCTGGGTTCGTTTACCCCTTTTTTCCCCTTTTCTCTCGCTGGCTCTTCCCGCCGGTAACCTTTCCTCGCGCGATTTGTCAAGTTCAAAGGATCGCGGCCCGGTGTTTATCTTCCGCCTAATGTTCCCTCTTATTCCGCGCTCGCTGATACCCGCGCCCGATGAATCTTTCAGGAGGCGAGAAGAGATGGCCCATCGGCGAGCGCCAGCGGCAAATGGCGGCTGCGATCGTCGACGGAACTTCCGAGCTGAACTGCGAACGAGCGCTGCTTTCGCGGCGAACGTATCTGAACGCGTCCGTTACACGCGCACCAAAATGGCGGTGACGCTCTGGCGCGTTAACGAAGAACGCTTGGCCAGATAACGCGGCATTGAGTAGGAAACGGAAGAGGACAGGAGGACCGCGTCTCTCGCAGCGGTCGCTCGGAAGGGAAGAAGCAGATTTCACGTCCAGTTAGCGCGTTCCGAGCTTTTGCTACGTAGTTTATGCCAGTTTAACACGATTCACGGATAATGACGGGGTCGTGGCCTCGTATCCACTTGGTCAGTTTAATGCTCGCGCCGAGTCACGCAACGACGCGTCACGCAACTGGCGAACAAACTTTCCCTCTCCGGCCATCCACCTATCCGCGTAATTGTCACGGCATCCAGCTCCTTAATTATTGTCTACCGAACCCCGTCGGCGAGATATCGTGCGTAATCGGTGAGAAAAGAGTCTTCGAGGCAGAACGGTTACGTGCGCGTCCCAACGACGATCGTACCGTGAGATATCCGACGTTCGCATTGAACGGATCGCCATCCCCGCAGAAGACACCCCGTGAAACGGACCCGTAACACTGACGATGACGCGGAGAAAATCCGCTTTGCTTGCACACTGAAACTGTTAATCACCGCGAATCTCTCGGCTATTACGTTCCGTGGTTTGACGCGTCTGAATGGGACAGAGCTGGTTTTCTGATCAAGAGGGAAACCTCTTAAACGGTTTAGGACCGTACAGTAGACGCGTGCCGCGTCGACTAGCCGATCCGCACAGCGTTGAATGAAACCGCGAGGAAATCACGAGAAGTAAATAAAGACGAGAGCGACGTTTCCGTTTAAATGCACAACTGTCGCGGACAGTTTCCGTTTGATTAAAAAGACGAGCTCGAAACAAAGTTGGCCGACATAAATTTCGAACGAGCTTTTTACCACTCATACGTATGACCACAAATGGAGGCGAATTTATAACGGCAACGGAATAAGCGATGAGTCCGCGATCGTTGATGTACACGAGGAATGCAATTTCCTCGCAATTTATCCAGCTGGCTCGCGTCCTCTTTTTAACAACCGCAAGAGGCGGTAGGTGAAAGAATTGCGGCGGGACGTCAGTCAGGACCGTTAAAACAGCGGTTGCGGTGGTACGAATATAAAACAAAGATCGCCACGCGATACAGGACGCATGCCTTGCACGGAATGAACCATAAAAACCTCGTAAAATCGTCCTCCCGGTTACGCTCCCGTGGCAGTTACTCCATTTGCGACCACCAGATTCTTTTTCCCCGCTGACCGTCTGCGGATCCCTCTATGAATTCTCTTTCTCTTTGTTGTCTGGTTTCGCAAATTATTTACAACGTACACGCGGTCCACCGATGCGAGAACGAGGATCCGCGCCACAATTACGTTTCATCCGCGATGTCGCTGTTATTTACGTTCCCTAACTCGACCGTTTAATCTGTCCTCGAATCTTTCAACGGGGAAGCTACGTAAGCTTCGTTCGGAAGATTTTCGAAGACAGTTCGCGTTATTAATCGTGCGTAGAACGCGAGCAACGCGCCAATAAAGCAAGGAAACAGCACCAAGGGAATCCCTCATCTGGGGACACTTGGCTCGTAAATTTTATGCAAAAGGCAGGATGTCACGAGCCTCTTTGACATCCTGTCACGTAACTCACCGTTGTTTAAGAACAATACTGCCACTCGGTCGGGGGACACCCCTTATTTATTAAGCGGCCCTCGAATATGCTTGTAACTATTTTTAGATTAAGATCTGGGTGCGTATATCGACGATCGGAAATTGAACGTCGCGCTGTCAACGGGTTGCCATCGTGGTCGCCGCGGAATAACAATTTCCCTCGAAACGTACGAAAGGAACGGTTTTACGGCGCTTCCGACCAATCCGTGGGTCACGTTTCGGAAACTTTTTAAGCGCGGCCACTGAACGAAAAAAAAAAAAAAAAAAAAGAAAGAAAAACGCGCCATTCGTTCGACTTTAATCGACGAAACGATGCACCGCGATTTGGTTATGAAACTGGAAGACCGAATTGCGCAGGAAGTAAAACCAGATTCGGTAATAATTTCTCACGATAGACGATCCGAGCTTTTACGATACCGAGTTAACATCTGAGAGACCAATTTCATCCGCGCTCGTAAATGTACTCGTTCCACGATATCTTGCTGCCGTCGACGAGGATAGCCATCGTCCAGCAGACGTTTGACAAACGAAAGATTCATAACGACCGAATCCACGCTTAGTCGGACGCAATTTGCTTTTACTCCATTCAGTCGGACGGGTCAAGTCAAGTTTCAACCCTCCCTCGCGACGATCCGACTCTCGAAACGGTTCAAATCTGTCTGCGCGGTTCGATCGTCGAGACGTCGATGAATTTCGCGAAATTGAGTCGCGAATCAAGTCCACGGCGTTTACCAATCGCGAACGGACGTTCAAAGTGGTTGTTTGCCCGTGATAAAATCCGTACGCGTACCTTTTTTTACTCCGCGGTTAATTCAATCTCGATCGGGATAATTTAATCGGTCGTGCAGTTTCTGGATTACATACGTCGAGAGGGGAGGGCATCAAAGAGCGCGACGCAGCTCCATTGATTAATTACGAACGGTTGGCTAAGAGGAGGGCAGGAATATCGTTTGATTTCGTCCCCCTCAAAGAAACTTTGCCCCGCGTAACGTTGTTGTTCCAAGCTCTCGATCGGGAAAGGGGGATCCTCGAAACGAGTGGCAAAAAATGGAAAATCGGGACGCGAGAAAGACGTCGCAAAGGAAATCCGTTACCGTGCAGAGGAAAAAGGTCAAGAGTTGCTTCGAAACGAGCCTTCCGTTCGAATAAAGTGTTCCTCGCGGTTACACAGATGCGTGCACATACGGAGTTAGCGGCGGAGAAGTAAGTTTCCTTAATTAAGGAACACACGGACGGTGGAAATGGAACTTTGCTTTCGATCGTCGAACAAAGCTAACGAAAATCGAGTAATTAGCGACAAGCTTGCATCCCCTCGTAATTATTGCAACGGGAAAACCATCGGATATCGCTGTTAACCACAGAGAGAGGAACGAGTCCGTCGTTCCTGGAAGGTGTTTCTCAAAAACGAATCGTTTTTAAGTGGCGCGCGAAGGGAGGAAAGCAACGCGACTAAAGTACAGTCGACGCAATTGCATCGAAATATTTAAACATTCCCAGACACCTCGTTAAAACGCTTGAAATCCTGTCGCTCGCCCTTTGTGAAATTTATTTATTTCCAACCGTTTCGCCGTTGTTTCCAAATCGCGCGAAAGGGATATCGCAAAAGTCCCTTTATTTTCTTTAAATGGACCACCCCTCGGCGCTCCGCAGCCATCCGCGGCGTATTAATCGGTACGCCGCTCGGAGATAGAGCGAAGCAAAGCCAACCCATTTTCCTAATTGGTCGACAAACAACTTCCGATAACCGCCAGAGCATCGTTCCAATTCTTCCTCGTAGCCGAGGAACGAGCGCAGCTTCTCACAGCGACGCGGGCGAATAAAATAAAACGACGCGGGTGCAACGGGGGAAACAGACAGAACTGAGAAAGTCCGGGGATTAAAGGGAAGGGTGGAGAAAAACGGTGGAACGGTTCCTCTTGTTCTCGTCCGTCCGTCCGAGGAACAAACGATCGCGAATCTACAATCTTTTAAAAGTCAGCATACGGTCGTCGTTCCCTTCCCGAAGCTAATTTCATTTTCCTTCGAAAAAAAAAAAAAGAGAAAAAAACGTTCACCTTCGATTATGATATTACGCTCGAAAAGTGCAATTACTTTCCTCTCGACTCGACGTTTAAGCCAGCAAATTTTCACAGATTTACGACGGGAATAGTAAAACCAGGAGCAGAGCAAAACGATAAATGCCACGGGACAAAACACGTTTTATCGTGCCTTTTACGTCCACTCGATGCTTCGCAAACGCACACAGTCGATGGAGCAACCATCGTTACGTTTTTTCGCGACGTTCTCTACTTTCGCTCGGAACACTCTTCTAACAATTTCGTCGACAATATTTGCCGGAAGAAGCGAACGAGCGCGGACTTTGCATCTGCCTGCATTCCCATTGCTGTTAATTCCCTCGCATTTTCCGCGCTGCGTAAACAGATTCCCGTATAATGGAAATTTCGGATAAGCTGCATTCCGATAATCGATACTTTGCCACCAGCACCGTTTTGCACGCGCGACTAACAATATAGCTTTTTTTTATTAAAATTATACCACGTTCGTGTCCCTGCCACAATTTCGACGATCCCGTTGCGAAGGAATGCAAATTATCGTTTCACTCTGTCCCCTTGTTTTTTTCCCTTTGCGAATACCAATTCTGTACTTTTAATTAACAATGTAACACGCAACCTGGTATTTAAAAAAAAAAAAGGAAAGAGAAACAGTTTCACGTCGATCGGAGAGAAGAAAGCTTGTAATTGCGACAAAAAACATCGTGTCGTCGCAAATCGTGGCCGCGAAGTGGGTCGACGGGTCGGTTTACGTTTTCACAGACGAGGTTTCAGCTTTTCCGTCGGTCGAGCAGCGTTTAAAATTGCACATTGTATGACACGAAATGTGCGGATTTATTTTCCGCGACCTCGCCAGTTTTACAACTCGTTCGAGCCACACGGAACGGTGCCGAGCGGATTGCGGTGCGCTCTGCAAACGACGTTCACATTTTTGTTCCCCCGTTCGCGTCGAAAATTTCGACTCCCCCGCGTAACGCGAATATTTAATCGAGAACTCTTCGAGAACTTTTTCAAATTTCCCTGAAATTTCTCTCTTTCGCTTGCCCCTCACCTGCGGTTCGTTCGGAATGGCGCGATCGAACGACACGATAAACTGGATTAACCAACAAACTAATTCGACGCTTCCGTCGTGAATCGTACGTGGCCAGCGTACGCGTGAAGTCGAAAGGGCGACGCGTGTGGGCGACGCGCGTCGCCACTCGACGGTGCACCCACTGGTCGCGCTTCCGGGACGAAAACGGCGTCGTTTCGAACTCACCTCTCGTGGATGGAAGTAGTAACGTGGAAAACGAACTTTCCCGCGACGAAGCGTCGCGGTTTGTTCACGCGACACCGTGCAACCGGAGTGCGACGCGTGGGCGTGTTCTCATTGAACGTTACGTGCATGATAACGAAGGTGGGTGAGGCGTCGCGTCACGTAGAGCACTCGTCGACCGATACGCCCGCACGCATCGTTGCCCTTCGAGGCCGCGGCCACGACGAAATGACCATCGTTGGTCTTCTCGGAACCATTATCTCCCGAGGACTATGAAACCGCAAGTGACGCGCGTTTCACGGAAGTTCGCGCGATTTTGTACGCCGAATGAAACGTGTCCCCTGTCTTTTGTCGATCGTTTGAAGCAACGAATCGCGAGAGAAAAAGATTTTTTTGAAAAACTGTCGTTCCAACGGAATAAGAAGGTGATGGCGAAAATTCGTTTCGCGAGACGTGGATAAAGAGGAATAACGATCGCGCGAAATTAGTATGGCAGGCGGGAAGCACGGTGAATTTTTTGTAACGATATCAGCGAACTTTACATGCATCAATCGTCGTTTAAACATCCGTCGCTTCCTGCGAGTGAATCGCAGCCTCCAGCGAGAGTCTTGATAAAACCGCTGTCAGTCATCGTTAGCAAGGAACCACGGCCAATATTGCGACTCCATTGTTGCCTCGTTAAGGCAATTGTTTATCATATTAGTCGAGCTGCGCGCTCCTTTCCCATGGGCGCCTCGATATACTCCTAAGACGCGTTTCTTCCTGGCCAGACAGAGATTTAATGAAAAACGGACGCGAACGACCGACGACCGTATCGTTGATCGACGCTACTAGCGTGTCGCTTCGGACACCTGTTTCGATCGTTCGAGTTCCGCTGTAACAAACGCGTCCTATTCTATTTCATCGTATCAAATATCCGCGGACCACGCGTAATTCCGTCGAGCTTTTAAACGAGATATTTGCACCGCTCTGTATGGTATTTCCAGCGAAATTGGTTGTATAAACGCGGCCCGTTGAATGGTGTTTCGGTAACGAAAGTGCAGCCTTCAACGCCGCGTGCACCGCGAAATTATGCTACATTCAACAAGAAAACTGGTCCCCGCCGATGAAACGCGTTGCAAAATGTGGGGCGTGTTTATTTTCTCGTTCCGGTGTGGCGTTCGAAAAAGCTCGTTTACTATAGAAATCATTTCCCGAACCGGCCTCTCGAGCATTACGCGGTGTTTCGCGGTGTTACGCTTTCCCGCGAGCTGTCGCGGGACCAATGGATCGCGGGAAATCGCAATTTACTAGCGTCTCAACGATTTTAAAGCGTGTAACGGTTAGCAACGAGGCACAATAGGAGGCCTTCGCTACGAATAGCTAGCACGGTTTATGGTATGCGCGATAAGCAAACCATTTTTGAGGAAGCTTTTAATATTTTCCGAGCATGAAGTAATTAAAATAATTTCTCGGACGCCATGAACCGAGGATTTCCGAACGACGCAGGTATCAGGCCCAGCGGAAGTCTCGCTACACGACCAAATATGGTAATTTGCAAAAAGACCGTCTCCTACCTAGGACACCACCACCCTTCCCTAAAGAAGGCAGTGGCGCAGGGTCAACTACGCCAACGATTGGCTCCGACGTAAAATCCAAAAAATGGTAAGAAGCGTCGAGCCAGGACGATCAGTCTTAGCACAAGACTCCTGGCAAGCGAAACAAATAAAATCGCAAACACGGAACTTCGTGATATTTGATGAGAACAGGCTAAGTTCCAGTCACCACATCCCTTCGCGCCGTTAAAAAAGAGAGAAACGCCCTTTCGTTCGCGGATACAGATATCGTATCTACTTTGCGAGCCGCTAAACAGTTTTCGTGTCATGGCAATCGAGAATAATAAACCACTGATCCCGGTTGCGATGCGAAGCGCCACCCTTCGTAACTGCATAAATTATTAACTGCTGCTCGGTATCTCTTACCGCAGCTTTCTAATCTCCGTCCAAAGTAATTGCTCGCTTGCCCAGCCAATTATTACGACTTGTTGACTGTTTCCGAAATTATAGCGGTAATTAATTATGGGAAACTCGGTGGAGGATATTAATAGACACGCGGAACATTGCGCTTCGAGATCTTAATCGATGGAATTAGTCGCGAGGGAATTAAGACGATTGATTGACGTTAATTAACTAATAAAATCAAGTGTGAAAAGTGTTTCGCTACACAAGCACCGACGAACGTAATACGATTTTCGTTTTAAACGCATCGAAAGTCGGGGGAAATGTAACGCCGTTCAAAAGGGAGCCACCCAATGTGGCAGCAAAGGAAAAAAAAATCATTATTATTATATCCCGTGTGCGTTAAGCGGACACACATCGAAACGTTACGCGTCCATCGAGATGGATAAATTTTTCACGTCCACGGAAAGCTATTAACGAAATAATTATATTTTTGATGATCTGTCAAAGACATCGCTCGCTGCCGGTAACACGTGCCACTCGCCACGGCGTCAAAGTTATTTAAAATATGATAAAAGCGTATTCGAGATGGCATGTGCCTACGAAAGGAGGAATAATGAAAAATTTGCGTACGCGTAATGAGCTTACAACGCGATATGAATTCGATTTAACGTTCCTCCCGATAACGTTCAAACGTTCCCAGTATAAAAGCCCGTTTCGTATTTGAGATATTTCACACGTTCCGCGCTACACGAATTTTCTTTGTAAATACAATTAACAAACGAATCAGAAGGTAAAAATTAAATTCCGCCCCGGCTTTGTCAGAGATTAAGTTTATCGCGTAAAAGATAAATTCAACGTTCTGGCTTTCATGAATACTTAATAACGTTTCATTACTGAAATTCTTTCCCGGATTTTTATATTTCCCATCCCTTAATCGGATTTCGTCACTTTCCCATTTGGCGCGCGCTACCTTTGCGCCGTGGAATTCTGCTTTCTATTAACCGCGGGACGCTTTCACCGTTTCCACCATAAAACCCGCAAACGGACCTATGCGTGACAACCCCGCTTCCTTCGAACAATTTCATTACTTCCACACCCACGCTCGAAAAATTTATTTTACGATGCACCAATTATGTACAGCTGTACGTTGAAATATTCATGAGACTTGTCGCGCGTTTTCTCGAAGCGAACGAAAGCTATTAAAATTCCCGTACAGCCTGGCCATTCGTCAGACGCGAGGACCGGAATAATCGTTCCTCGAAATTTGTCTTGGCGACGACGTCGACCGGAAGGAAAGAGAGAGGCGCAGGGGGTGGCGGTCGATCGATCGGTAATTAGCAGCCGATCGACGTAATAATCAACTCCGCGTACCGCTCCTCTGACAGCCTCTTTGTTACTCGTCGAACGATCCGCGGAATTTGCGAAAGAATATGCCAGATGCTTTAATCTTCGTCGTTCGCTTTTGGACGAATTTTCGGAAGTGCAGAGAACGGTGCGCGTACGCGGCGCAAGCTTTGACGAAGCCACGCGGTGACGAGAACTGGTGCATAGCGTTGTTCGAAGCTGGCTCGCGTCATAACAGATAAATTGATTTGCAGAGAATAACGCGTGGTCAGCGCACGCGTTATCGTACCACGAATTTCTCCCATCGTCACGGATCATTCGCGGAACAACGGCTAGTGGCTATTCCAAGTCGAATAATAGCTCGCGGGATACTGGACGATCATAATAATTGCACACGCGTCACCGTCCAACTGACGTCCGAGATTTACGAATCAATTATGCGATTAGCCGGCCGTTTGCGTTCCACCGCGACGATCATCGCGATCAGCTTTGTCGTTCCAGCCAGTCGTCGTTTTTAATCAAACGGGTGTCCTAGCACTTTCGAACGCTGCTACGCGTTACAATTGTTATTACACGCCGCGTTAAGCTTCAAGTCCGCGTCCTTGACCGCTGAGGCGGCGGTTTATGGCGGATTTACGACGTCGTCGAGTGACACGACGCTGGCCTATTTCCCTAAAATAGCGTTTTGTTCAAGAAAGACCGAGTAGCCTTGTCGCTAGTTTTCAAGACGCGAACGAGAAATTCGTTGTAGCGAAGAAAATAGCTATTTTATAAAACTTCCAATATTGTTGTGTGACTGAATATTGATTATTCGAGAATATTCCAAACTTTGTGCAGAAGAGCGTGCGTGCGCGCGTACGCGAGTGCCTGGGGAAACAAAGGGATGTGGAGCAACGAGAAGCGAACTTCCTTCGATTACAAGTAAATTGAACCTACCAATTCGTACGATATCGAAGTAAACGAAACGATGATCGATTAAATCGGAATATTTCACGGCCGCCTCTGTTGTCGGAGAAATCTCCATAGAGGGAATTCACCGGCAACGAGCGAGGGTACGGAGCGTAATTGCGTCGATCGCGCGTAACTTATCCCGAACGAGGTTACGGGACGGCGGCATTACAACGATGCGATTAGACGTAATCAAGTACGTCCACCCATGGTTCGAAGAGGCCAGATAGAACCGTCCAACGGCACGACTACATCAAACGGCTGAAACGGGAATGCCTATTAAACGTGGCGATGCATCATCCACTAATTGCACCGTTAATAATTTGTCCCAGCGATCGTTGACAGTCAAAGGTCCCGGTTTCGAACGTGTCACCGAACAAAATGACCGAACGTCGACTCGATCGGTCATCCTCCTCCCGTCCCCTATTTTTTTGTTTTTTTTTTTTCCTTTTTTTTTCCCCTCCCCCCAATGGACCTTTCGACGCGACGAAAGCAATAAAAGGAGACAAAAGTGCGCGCGTCCAGCAACCGGGAACGATTTGAGTGCATAGAGAGTCGCGTGGAACGCGATGATTTACTTGCCGCTGAAGAGACGAATATCCGCGGCCGGTGAAATGGACGTGGAGCAAAAATGCCGCGTAATAAACGTCTCGCGTTAAACACGCTCGCCTATTTCATCGGGATGAATTATTGCCAGGCACCGTGTTACGGGCTGTAACGCGTAAGTCACCCACCAGATACACGCGTATCGGACCTAACCGCCACGCGGGGTTGTTAAGGCGGTGTTTACGAGCGATTATCAAGTTCAATTACGGCGTTATCGATCCTGGTGAACGGCGCGAATTCGATCGGACCGATTCGAGCGCGAGCGACAACCAAGGACGGAACGAAGCATCCGAAACAAGGTTCTCGTTGGCTGCGAAATCGCGTGAGACAAGCGAATCATAATTACGAACACGTTTCCACGGTTACAAGGGGAACCGTTCGTTTTATTCCGAAGGAATGCGAGTGCTCCCGGCGCATTGTTAGCGGAGTATTCGGGTAATTGCAGGCCGCCTTCCTTCGCTCGCCACATTGTAATTTCCAAGAAACTTTTAACGACCTTTTAAGCTATAAATCTCGCCGGATTAGTGTCCCAGTAAACGCGGCGGAGTTTGTTCGATGTACCGGAGAAGTTTATTAGCACGGCGTAAACTTGCTGCGAACTACCGAACCGTTAAGGATAATCTTCAATTTGTCGCAAATGATATTGTCGTGGCGCGGCATATTGATTAAGGTCGAAGATCTCCCTCGAAAGCCGCCCCATACAAAATGGATAACGATTGCGCGCCCCCTCGTAAACTGGTTACATAATCGCGGGATGGAGAATAATGGAAAATTAAAATGCGACACCGCGTTTGCACGCGATTCCCGATAATTCATGGCAATTCTCGCTCGTCGCACCGATTCGACGCGTCGCTCGATCGCCAACGTGTCTCGCAGGATTATCCGCCGACGCAACGCCGCGGCGTCTCCTTTTTCCTATCCGCCGCTATTCACCTCCTCGAGCTCCTCGCGCGCGGCTTTGACCTCGCTCAGATTCCTCCGACGTTCCAAGCTACGCGAAGCGAAAGGGTAAACTTCAGGGACGAAACTTCCGGAAGTCGGACTAGCCGAGCACACTGCAGGCTTCGAGCAAATGCTCGACGGCTTTATCGGGAATCCAGCAAGTTGGAACGGGACGCAACGTATCGTGAGAGTATTCGACTTTCCCTTCCGTACGCCCAACCCCCGACAGCCCTCCTCGAGGCCCACCATCGAGCCAGACCCCCGAACGCGGCCCAACTCCTCAGACGACGGTGGTCTCGATTGATTTTTCGTAGTAGCTGCCTCCCGCTGAATTACGCACCGCCCCCCCCCCCCGACTTCAGCCGCGACTTGTCGAGTTTGCGAGATCGGCATCGCTGCCATCGATGAACGCGCGCCACAATTCTCGCGTTATCCGATCTTCGTCGCCCGATCGATCGATCGAAACGTGGAATTCGGTGCAACGGTTTAGAAAGTTACTCGATGAAACCGCGAAAACTGTATCCCGCAAATCCTCATTCCAAATGGTAAACGGTATCGAGCGCGAAAAAAAACTACCCCCGTCCACTGCAGTTCGGTAAAATACACCATCATTGCCGGGAAACGAAATGTCATTCGCCGCCTCGTAAAAGTGCCGGTGGCAATTTCCGGAAAAATCGAGGGCCAATTTTCTATCGGCGGATCGGAGGATGGAAACTAACGCGCGACGAAAATTAGTCGCGCTATGATACGGTTGTTTATGGAGGCGGCTCGATAGAGGCTCGAAACAGGTGTCGCCCAAATACGAACGAAAAATCGTGATGGAATCGCTATGCGAACGCTCTTCGTTCCCTTTTTTAACCGTTCTCTCTCTCTCTATATATATATTTCTCTCTCGTGCACGCGCTCTTTCGCTACCTTCGTCCCGCTCGAGCTTTTGTGAAAGCTACTCGACGATCGACCAGTGGCCAATATTGGTGAACCTGGATGTAATAAACCCTCAGGCGTCGCACAGATCATCTCTGTAGCGGCCGTTATTGAGGCAATGTTATATGACATGGCGTGTCTCTGCATACGCACCGCGCAAAATCGGAAGGCAAACGTGGCTCGAGAGTCCACACGCGGGCGAGAAACGGCCTGGCCGTCGTTTGTCTCGACGAACAACCGATAGCTTTATGGCGAACGGTTTGCGACGCACACGCTCGCTGCTCAAGACAGCGCATACTTTACGGCTCCTGGACTGCGGTTCGCGGAGCTGCTCTTTCGTTCGTTGTTGTGAAAATTCGATATTGCGACTCGTCTCGGTCAATCGCGATTCACTCGTCGAAATTTGACACGACAAATTATTCGTTACCGTATTTATTGGATTATTCTCGTTACTTGATACACGAAATACTGAATCGCATTCGATTTAACGAATTTAAGCTTCGAACGAAATATAGATGGGCAACTTTTGAAACTTCCGATCTCCTTTTAATGAATTTCGATAGAGTTTCATATTCGTATGAATTAGTTTGATCCGCGGATTGAAATTGAATCAAGTTAAGTAAAAATGAACACGATTCAATTAAATTTGAAAAGGAAATAGGTACTCGTTTCGCAGGGGTTTAAATTCAGAATTCTGGCTTACGTCGTTAACTTCCGAATATATCAAATATTCGAATGGCTTTCTGATAAAGTTCGATCATTATTACGCGCGCTTAACTTCCCGTTTCGAACGATCGTGCGATATTAAAGCAGCACATTCGCGGAAACTTTAATAATTATTTTCTGTTTGAAAACGGCACGGATGGCTCCCGCAAGGCTCAACGATGATACCCATAAGAATTCCGTTATCCAATATTTCCGTGGCCACTCCAATAAAAACTGTCCGTAATACATTATTTTATTCCTCGGAGTAACAGAAACGACCCAGACTACGGTCGAACGATTGTACGCTATCGCAAATGTTAAATAACGTGGAGATGGAAAAAATTTTAATTTAAAACCGCGGCAGAGGCCAAAAAATAGCACGTGGAAACGTTCAGCGGAAACGATCTAGCATTTCATTTACGTACATGTCGAACGTTTAAACAAATTAAAATATTAAACGAAGCACGTGATGTTTTACGCGGCAGGCAAAGAGAATAAAAGTGAATAATGTAATATAATATAATTATCGCTGAATAACATCGAGTAAAACAAAAAGTTAAAATGTACTTTCACGCGTTGCACCGTGCATCCGCGCGAACTATCTGTTTCACACATATCACTTTTTCGCACGGAAAGTGAACCGCTTCTGTTCCACCCTTTTTCGCGTAACAAATATCCTGTAAACTCACGTTGAATAATAAACTAAATCAGCAAACTGCGTTCCGCGGAACGCTGGTATTCCACGAACAATTACCAAGCGCTCCGCAAAAAATTATGAAATCGCGATTGTCCGCTTACACGCGTTTCACGCGATTTTAAAACAACCCTCGAAAGGAACTACAACTAAGAACCGCATCAAATTTGCTCCAGCGTTCCTTAAAGATTGTACAACTTAAAAGTTTGGCAAAACACCGAACTAAATCGTCGCTGTAGAAATTTGTGAACTCGACAAACAACGGAATAATTTCGCTCGATCATTTTTCCATCTCGCGTGCCGGTATTATCCGAGATTTACGTGATACTTACCAGAGAATCGCCGTCAGCTCGACACGTCGTCGCATTAATGCGGGAAATGGAAGGCCGCGCGCAGTGTCTGTGAAATATTTATAACGAAGCAGAGTCCCTTCCGTCGAGGGAAGATGTTTACAGGGGAAACAACGAACAAAACTCCCGCCCCCGCTTTCTCGCTCGGCGAATAATAAATCTCGTGGAATTTTTCTACGCTCGATATCGAGGACTCATGAACCATTCATCGCGCAGCACTTTCGATCGATCGATCCGACCGTATCGACAGGGTGACGCGTGTGCACGCAACCGGACGAGCTCTCTCACGGTTTCGTGATAAACTTTTGTACCTTCCTGGAAACTTCTGGCTCTGCGATTCTTGGGAGCAATTCTTCAAGGTCAGGGTACGTGACGCCGACTGTCGAAACTTCAAGTGTTATCGAAACTGTTCGCTAATTCTTCAAGTTCGTCCAAGTTCTCCGCGCACCACGATTCTCGCGTTTGTGCTCTACCTTTGCTCCAGTCCTCTCGTTCTAGCCAAGTTCGACCACGTCATCCCCGACGCTCTAACGCGGTATTTCGAGGTTTATCGAAGAGTCGACTATATAGAGGGGTTCGATAACATCGAGCCAGAGTGCTGGGAAAACCAAGCGAAGAGCGACAGGAAAGCAAGAGGGAGAACTCGCGTGCTCGGCCGTTCGGTACGGAGAGCAGCGAGACGATGCACTTGACGCGTAGTGTTTACTCGGTGTCGTGTCACCGACCAGCACCAAGCTCCACGGTTCCCAAAGATTTTCCTCGCCTCGAACGGAGCTTCGACGATCGACCAAATAAATTACTCTTTCGAAACTGTCGCCTCGATGCGCGTCGATTCGTATATACCGATCCGCACAAGAGTACAACAGTTCATCGATCCCGATTGAGAATTGTCAGAGGGTCGAAACAGTGTCCAGCAAACGTCACTTTTCTTAGAGGGGACGATTCCTCCACCTTTCCAGTGGATATCTGAGGGGCGTCGTTTATGCTGCCGAATGGATGGGAAAATCGTTTCACGATCGATGCAACGTCGTGAGACGAGCGACGAAAGCGATGGGCAACGCTCGCAAGGTACGTGGCGAGAGCATGGATCGCGACGAAGGAGGAAGCCCGACGAAGGTCCAAGTGCGATTCGCGGGGTCCTCCGGACTCGACTGACGGCACGAGCGGGGCCACAGAGGTGGATTGCGCGAAACGGGGTGCCGGTGGGGCGCGATACCACCCCGAAGACGGAGGAAGCGCGACGGAGAACGAGGTCGCGGCCGAGTGGAAGCGAGACGAGGCGACAGCCGGACGCGCCGTCGCCTTGACGCTGTTTCCACGATACCCTGGCCTCCGCCGCTTCGAGGCACGCTCCGGCCGAAACGGGACGACGTCGACGGTGGAATGCAAAGGCCTGGGTAGACTCGTCGACGGGAAAAAGAAGACGGGGCTAGCCGAAAGAAATAAGTGGAAATCGGTGTAGATTGCCCTGGCGGCTGGCACGATTGCACGGGCCGATACACCGCGCTATTTTCTCGCCCCGCACTCGCCCGCTGCTCCTTCTCGTTCCTTGGTCTACGCGTTAAATCGCATATCCGCGACACGGAACCTCGATTCCAGATTCGTCGAATGCATCTGCAGCCGGTCGCTCTGGGGGATAGAAAGTTTAATGACACGTTGCCGTTCGGGTAGAAATAGACGAGGCGTCGCACTACTCGCGCCGCGCGACAGGTATAACTAAATTTCACTTGGATGATCGTCGAATTTCCGTTTATTTTTGTATCCGTGGCAGCGCAGAGATCCATACCCTTAACGGGTTGCAGTTACTCGCGTTATCGATTTGTTTCAGCCTGAAATTAAACGGGAACGTGGCTTCCCTTGATAGCTTGGCAAAGGGTAATTTCGTTATCGGCATTAATCGTAGCGATTTCTCGGTACTTTTGCTTCTCGAATATATTCCTGAGCAATAGGGATCGGTAATCGCCTTTCACACTGGATATTAAATATCTCGTCTTAACGGGTGCATTGAACCGGAAAGATTGAACTTGCGGGGTCGGGAGAAGTTAAGAAGGTCATTAGAATTTCACGGAAAGAAGTTGGGAAGACAGCGCGGTGTCGAAGATGTTCCAGCGTCGATCCTCCCTCTCTACTCCCATTTTCTTACCGGGTCACCGTACTTTTTAATTCAGGTGTAACTTATTAGACTTTGAAAGTTCCTACAGCCGCGTTAAGCGAGACGTTTCATTTCATCCAAAGTAAACTGTTGCCTCTTTCTGCCAGCGACAAAGTTGCACGCGGTAAAACACCTCGTGTATCAATTGGTGTCGCAGACCATCGCACCCGACCTCTATCGAGAGCAAACATGCAGAAGTGTTGCAGAATTGGTCACTTTGACGCGCACCAGCGCAACGTAATGGACCATAACCTAGAATCTGTTGCAGCAGCAGCAGCAGCGTTCCAAATGCTCGATCGAAAATTATTTCCCCTCGGCACGTTCCGGTATTCGTTCGTTTGGGTGGCACGCTAAGAAGCTACTCGTTAAGATGGCTGAAACGCGAGCAGCAAACTCTCGACCCCGTGGGCCAAGGATTCCCGAACGCTAATATCCGGAATTTACGATTCCTTTCCTCGATGGTCCACCGTTTCTCAAAGCTACGGGGTGAGAATTCGCCAGCGCTCGTGCCGAAGGGAAAGCGAGTAGAACGGAAGCGGAACGGACAGGGTAATTAATTTTATCGGCATCGAAAGAAGAATCGCAGTTTCGTCGAGGATTTAGTGGCAGTCTCGAGGAAGGCACGGTCGGTTGCCCCTGCGGCTCCTATCTGTTCCGCGCAGCGCCCTCGTCGGCGCCCCGCGTCCACTGGCGTCCCCATTAGCGAGCGCGACGACGAAAAGGGAGAAATTAAAGCGAAAATAAAGCAGCAAGCGAATAAAAACGAAAAGCGTCGCTACCCCCGTTCGTCGGTGTTGCAACGTTGAGTCAGGCTGGAGCACAACAGCTGCGCGCACGAGCCACTGAAACAGTTTCATTTACCTACCCGTAATTTCATAGTCGCCCTTTTCCTCGCCGGGCTGTCCCTTCGCGTTCCTTCACCTTTATGCCCGCGCACGTTCAGCCTCTACGACCCTGGTAACGAGCCCTCTAACACGGTTTTTCTTTATTTCTCGCCAGCACCTTTAGTACCCAGAATTTTGTCCAATTTTTTCAAACGTTTCCCATCGTTTCCTGGCCCTTTCGCCGCGTCGCACGGTCCACCAAGTGTCCGTTTTATCGCAACCCTCGACGGAAGCGGAATCCACGGTCGAGGAGGGCGTGTCGGTCCCTCGTAATTCGATTCCGCGAGGCGCAAACGTCGGTGCACACGAGGGCTCTCGCGATTTCGTCTGAATTCAGTTAGACGGGGATGTGCATCAACCTGATAACGAAGTGTACAGGCGCGGGCCTGTTCGCTTGACGAGGTTCTTACGTGGTTTTTTACAGTCTGGAGGATTCCGTTTCCCCGCTACGGAGGACCTTGTCGCTACGCGGCGACGTAATGCGCGTAAAGTGACTTCGTTCTCGTTCATTTTCCGGGGCTCCCAATGTAATCTGAATGTACGCCACTTAAATGAACGTTTTTAACCAATAATGCTTCGCTTTCTTTTCTCTTTTTTTTCTTTTTTTTTACCAGAAATATGCGTTAAACTACTCAGCACCAAGGTCTTAACTTCTTGTCCCTCGAAGTACCAGCATGTCGCATCGCTCTCGGAGATTTAAAATCGTCTCTTAAATTCCACTCGACTCTTCACGGACGAGAGTGTGAAATGACGCATCATAACAGAGATAAGGTAAAGTAAACTGTTGTTCGACCTCCAACTCTGACGAAGTTCGTCTGAACGGAAAGCTTCGTGTAATTCTTACCGGCACAAAGAAGGATCGCAAAGTTTGTTCTGCTCGAAACAAACCAGGCGAAAGACACGAGACGACCTATTATTGCGATACATGTCCAGATAAGCCAAGAACGCATCTTGGTCAGTGCTTTAGAAATTATCATAATTTTTTCGAAATATCGTACACATTCGCAAAATTCGCCTCGTCCTGCTGCCTGACCCGGCGGAAAAAGCTCGTCGCCCGCAAACGGTTGAGAGAAAGGAATCGGGCGGGTTCGAAGCGTCGCGAGAACAACGAGGAAAAGGGAACGGGATACGGAAGGGCGGTGCGGTGTTCGAGAAAACATTTTGATTTGCTCCCGCGTACGAGCGCAAGCGCAACCGTGCACGTGAACATAAATAAGAAGTTGCCAGGGTGCAAGGAGGGCGTGCGTGCCCGCGCGCGGCATCAGATGCATCCACCAGCCGTATTTCTCGGGGAATCTCTTCTAGGTACCAACATACCTATCCGCCTCGCCTACAGCGTAGGAAACCGGGCAGAGTGGCTTGTTCGTGACAGCTGGAAAATAAATATTTGCACGTATTTTAACGATTAGTCCGCCATAAGCGACGCGAGACGACGACCCCCGGAGACGTCTCAGCGTAGCTTCCTCAACCTTCCTGGCACCGTCTCCGCCCTCGACCGCTCTCTCACCGACGTCTCACCGACCAGTTTACTCCACGGACGATATTGAAAGAGCCGAGAGCATAACTCGCGGCTGCACGCGTGTCCACAGCCTGGCTGTCCCCTTTTCTTCTCGCACGAGCCTCGTTACAACTCGAACGTCACGTCGGACGTGAAAGCTCCGTTCAATTTCGAGATTTATCGCGCTGCTTTAGGGATATCGAGTATCTGCTCTTCTTTTATTCACGAGCGCTGGTAAACGTTTTTCAGCGAACGCTTTGCGTTCCTCGCCGAGCAATCGAAACGGATTACGAAATAGTCGAACGACTCGCGTATTACGAGTCATTAGCTGTGCTGTAAATTCTGTTGGAGATAAACGCGCGTGGACAAAATCTGGTTCGAAAAGTCGAGCGTTCGCGAACTTGGAGTGCTGCTTATGCCTCCGCGCGTAAGCCACTCTCGAAAAGCTCCCGTGATTTGCAACGCGGTGGACGCCTCGACGAGTGAATCGCGCGAGCATCGAGCTCGCCTTCGAGTGTAAATTTATTTATCACGCGGATCGATGAAATCGGACAATCGCGACGGCATTTATTACCGCTCCGTCGGCAAACGGGACTCCGCTTAGCGCGAGTTTCATCGAAACATCGTATCGCTGTTTGCTCGGTTCTCAGACAGCGTTGTTATTCATCGATACCACGGTTTTCGTCGAGCAGCTTTCGCAGCCGATCGGAAGAGCTTAAAAGCTTTCGAAACGTGATTTCCACGCCACTTATAAAAACGTGCGGCGCGGATAAGACAACGCGAACGATGCAGCTCGATGCAGGAAAAGGGAAAGAAAAACACACGATCCTCGCTATCGTCGAGCGTGACGGATTCGCGCAACCATTGTCAGCTCTCCTTGGTAATCGCGGCTCGGACGGAAAATACACGCTCGGCTCGTGAGGCCACCCACTAATTTACACCGCCATAAGTGAAATCGTTAACCATATTTCAAACGTAGCAGCAATAAACCCATAAATCAATAGGATGTCGCTTCATCATAAATCTGAAAAATTAGTTTCCAGCAAATGACCCCTTAAACTGCAATTGTTTTATTGCCTGCTCCACTCGCCACTCGTCGCTGACCTGCAACCCTTAATCCCTTCCTGGTTCCCTCCTGATCCCCAAAATCCAAATTCTGTGTCTTACCTACTTGCCACACCCTTGACTAAGAAAAACACCATCAGACACACTTCAGAGAATTATCGCCAAACTCAGTATCTTTGTAACTTGTTCAACGTTAAAATATATTTATTATTTGTTAAAAGTTCTGGCAAAGCTCGTCTACGTATTCCCCTACTACCTTAATCGGTATTAGGGCGCACATAGTCAATAGTAACGAAGATTTACGCCCTTCGTTGGCTTGACCGAAACGGGAATCAGCTACATCGCGACGCGTGCTCGAACAACCCCCGACGCGGTTTCACCGCGCCTCGTCCAGCGCGAATCGTCACGAACGCGGGGAACGTAGCCGCGGACCGAATTGAATCTCCGCGAAATCCCGGTAGGCGTCCCGTGTTCCCCGTTGCAACGTTGCTCCAGTTGACATTTCAGATTTTCCAGCCAGGCATTAGCATGCGCCGAGAATCGCGTTTCGTCGATGCGTGTCACGTCGCCGGCACGGGGCGTCGGATTCCTGCGACGCCGCCCTTTAAAGGGTGACACGTTACGCCGTTTAGCCAGTCCCTCGCCCAGCACCCGGTGAGAACAGAGATCTCCTGCTAAATCTATAAGCGATTGTCCACGGTCCCGTCGATCTCGCGCGTCGAACGAAAGTTGTTTTAAACCAGAAACAACCGAGACTGCTCGCGTCGACGAAGAGCCTCGACAAAGAGCCGATAATTGTTTCTGAATAATTGATAGAAAAAAAAAAAAAGGAACCACGTACTCGCGCAGTGGTCGAAGCGGTGACAAAGGCAGCAACGGAGCGCAATAAAGGCTTCCAGGCACGGACAGATTACGATTGGGTTTCGCTCGGCGGAAGGAAGAAGCGGAATGTATTTCCGATCTAATAACTTTTCACCCCACGTCGGAATTACATGTTTCGTGTACGTTCGAACGCGAGGGTAATCTTTTGCGTTCTTTAATCCACTTTAATTCGCGTTCCACCCTTTCAAATATTACCGAGAGGCAAAAACGAACTGTGACGTGGTGGTAATCGAGTTCGCGTACGAGCGCCGCGTTCGCCCTCAGGAACGAATAAAACATTCCTCTCCACTCCGGGTGAATTGGGTCACGGAAATTAGCGGACAATTGGGTTCCAACTTGCACTTTTCGATACCGCGATTAATCGAGTTTCGACCGTCGAGATTTATCGGCACGATTATTTAGAATCTGGGTGAGGCCGAGTGCGTTTAACCGCGGCGTTATTCCGGGGAGTGCCTCGAAATTATTAATCGCTCCAAGTTCAGCCTCGTTTGGAAAAATATGGGTAGTCGCGTCCGCGAAGGAGCGCGGAGAGAAAAACGACGACGTATCGCGCGAGCAAACATCATAAACCGGCTTAACTTTGTCGATTGCGTATTATGCAAACAATTTTCGAAAGTTCCGCGGGCGGACGACGGGAATAAAGGCGGGGTGAGGAGGGGAAATGATATCGCGGTGGTTGAAGGGGGCGGAAAAAAGGTAAGTCTGTCAGCGCGCGGCGTTATTCCGCTCTGAAAGTTTGCTCGGTTCGATCCACCTAAGTTTCATTTCGCACTAGACAGTAAGTGTACACAGAAGTGAAAAAGCAACCGTATATACGTTTCATCGTCGAGTCTGAAACGATTCTCGAGATATCAACTACCGCGAGAGCGCTATTTATAAAGGGGCGTCTCGCGCAGTTTCGTGGAGCTCGAAGACCAGTCTGTATCCGCTCGACTCTCCCTCTTTTCGTCCCGTACGTACGCGTTGTACATTTATACGTTATCGAGCAAAGCTGATTAATCTCGAGGCGCGCTGTCGCGCGTTCGAATCGTCGCGCAAACGCGCCACGCGAAATCATGGAAATAATACGTTTCCCTCTTTCCGTTTTCGTCGAACAGCAACGCCTCGAAGCTCTTTTTTTCCTACGACGCAGATAGGCTCGCAAAACTGTCCCGTTTGTAACGTAGTCGGTGTTGCACTGTTTAAATAAGTAAATGCTCGGAGGCAGCGAGTGTATCGCCACTCATGTTAAACCCAGTTTCGTCGGAACTCTCTTTTTCCCGTCTGTGATTTAAATATTCAGCCTGGTGAATAATGCACGCCAGAGAGGCTAAAACTCTATGAACGGATTCAGCCGGTACGCTCGAAATCGTAGGCGCGGAAGTGCGGAGGAATTATTCAGAATATCATTCCAGCTTCCACGATTTTGTTCCGCATTGTTTCGTTCGAACAGCGCGTCGCGTATCATCGGCCCGCCGTGCGTAATTAAAGACACCCCCGACGAATAAATCCCGCGAATCGATCGTTGATCGTTCCTCGAACGAGTACGAGAAACGTTTCGCGAGATTCCACCGTCCGCGTCCGTGTCTTTTGCTCATCTTTACGCGGGGCTCCGGGTTTCTGAAATTCACCGGGAATCCACTTGATCCCGTATATCTCTGTCAACGCGCAAGATGGACGCGATGTTCCCCTAAAGGCAGAATTGGCATCCGCAGGTAGCGAGGCGTCCGCTCGGAGCCCAATAAGAAGGTAACTCCGTAGCGGGAAGTTTCTATATCTAGGCTCGTAACATCGCGATAAATTCCATTAGCAGAATTTACCGCGCATCTAAACCACCGAGAGAAGACCTTAAATCAGTGGAAACAGCGTCTCTCAGCCGGCGCTTTCCGCTCCTCCGTTATTCTCGAGCCCTCCCTCGCAGTTCCGCGCGACTCCTCCGAATAATCTTTTTCTCCCCGGCCGGCTGCTCCAACTTACGCATTAATAATACAGACCGTGGCGTCGTTCGTGGCACGCATCGCGCGGCGGAAAGTAGATTAAACGTTGCGTCTGAAATCCTCTTACAGGCCAGTCGATGGTAATTAATGGGGGACGGGGGAGTGGAAGAAGCGAGGCGAAGGAACCGGTGAAAGTCCCTGGCGAACGTCGTGGCAACGTACGAGGGGCTCGTCCGTCAAGTTCCCAGAAGGGGATGCGCTCGGGGCTGGAAAAAGATACGCGAACGCTGGTAAATAATACGATAAAAGCTCCGGTAACCCGAGGTAGTTTCAACTGCGCTTAGCCAGGGAAATTTGTAAACCAAGTAACGGCCGATAATCTCGACGTGGGTTACAGTTTTCGCGTGCGCGAGGACAGTTCTTCCGGCCGCCCCCGACCAGAGACTAACGACGTCCTCGCCCACCTTATCTGCTCGGTCACGTACACCCAGCCGACGATCGTCCTTCTCCTACGCGGTCCCTTTTCGTTCCGCCGTTCGTTTCTGCCAGCCCACACGGGTGCACCGTCACGGCTGCTCCTTCCGCGGAGGAGGAAAACGCGAGGGGGCGCGCGGGGGTGGATAAGAATCGGCTGGCGTTCCAGGGTTAATTTAGCTTGGTGGGAAGCGCCGTAAATAGGAAACGTCCAGGTGACTTCCGGGGCTCACCCTCGGCCGGGGCAGTGTGGTTGGAAACGTGACTCCGGAACGGGGGTCGACGTCGCCGCCGCATCGACTTCGTCGTCGCCCCTCCCCCGCGCCCCAACTGTCCGAACCGTTCGCGTAGAGGCCAGTGACGTACGATATGGTGTAATCACCTGACCGGCTGATACCCGCATTGCGCAAGCGCCCATCCATAGAATATTCATGCACTGCAGTCTCCTACCTTCCTGCCTTCCGCTACAGCACCTACCCCTATACCTGTCCCGGCTGTCTCTTGCACTCTGTTCCGAGTTGCATCGGTAACGCCGCCATTTCTCTCCGGTTGATTTTCAGCCTCGAGCTCGGTCGAACCTACGCCATCGACCAGGACAATCCCGTGGCGTCGTAAGGGGGTGCGTTTACCCTGGACGCCAAGATAAAGGGCCAGCATCGCGACGCGGACGTTACCAGCGCGGTGGAACCGAGTCGCTGCCGCGTTATTTGGAGCTTTGGTTGGTATCAACGGAGCCCCCGTTAATATTTATCCAGCATTTCTTCCGTCTGCTGCCCGGCTCCTCGTTGCTTTCCACGGTGGCGTTGGTACCGCGAAATGAGCCAGGGTTTCAAGTTTGCGGCGCGATATTACCTTTTAATTTACTTGTTTGCTCGCTATTACGGGCGGATAAGTCCGTACGCGCTTGGAACAGGATCGTAATGGGTCTGTAGATTCCTAGTCGGTTGACGGAGCTGTTTGAAAGGGAACTAAAGCGAGATAATGATTGAAGATCTTGAAATAATTTGATACTTTAGGATCGCGTCAAAGGAGTCTGCCTGCGAGTTTCGCTATTGACTGTATATCGCACTCTACGACTAATTGCGCCCTGAGTGCGCAGACAGGGTACACAAATCACAACAAAGTTGATGCATTAGCGCGACATCGTACCGAATCTTGCTGCTCCCGCGACGAAAGTGTTCCTCTCAAAGTACGACGACGTACGATAAATGGAATTTGAAAACGTTGTTACACAAGAACGAGGAATACGAAAACGATCGCATCGTCTGACCCATTTTTTTTTACGTAAACATTTAATAAAATCGATCAAAGTTCAGAGGTAACGGCTATGAATTTCGGGGCGTTTAATCATCTCGCGAACGGCGCATATGGGACGCGCTTAATTAGATTCTAATGAAAACGAACGATCGCGTTTTTCAAGTTTTATTACTCGAACAAGAGCCAGCTGCTCGCGCCTTCGTTTCATCGCGCGAGACATAAATTAATCGCGACTTGAAGCGGCGGAAACGCGAGAACGCTCTTTTCAATTTCCTATTCGACGCTCTCGCGTCAAGCGCTCGAGCGGGCGGATAATCCAGCAGGTCGCTGTATTTTAAACGGAACGGATGCGCGCAACACGTCGTCGGGGGGTGGCATTGCCGGGGGCATCGGAAGAAACAAACAAACAGACAGGAGCCCTTTAAAAAATGAGCATCGTCTCTTAAATCAACCGAGTTCCAGGGGAAATTGATATTACCGATAAAGCAACGGTTACTCCACTTAATCGACCGTTTATTAAATCACTTAGCACGGCTCGTCGATTTTATATTCCCAGTAAAGGTGCAGCGTAGGTTGGAACGATTTAACAAACACAGTGGTCTCGACGCAACGTGATACGATATTCCCCTTCTCTCCATCCATCCCCTCGTACAAAGTGTTTTTAATTACGATCCGATGTAATCGTTTTGCGACTGAAATAAAAATCGACGAGGAGAATGCATATCGCGCGATAATAATCGTATCATCAGCCTCGTTCCGTCGATTACTTCCTTGTTTCGTTCGCAGTTCGCCTCTTTTCACCCCATTTCTCTTCCACGTTCCGTTTATAGTCCCACTCTCGTCGATGTTTCTACTCTCTCCGTTCCTCTCCGTCGTTTGTCAACCCCCCGACCCACCGCCCTCCCCCTCGTCCCTTCGTCACTGTTCAACGACGGCGTAACAAACGCGAGCACTGCCGCATCCATCATGCGAGCCACTTTGTCACGGCGGGATCAACAGCGCTTAAATTGTATTCGCGATTCGAGAACAGGCCATAAATTCTCATCGCCGCGACGGGCCATCCTCCTTAACGTGTGCCCTGGCGCGTCGTGATTCGACGGCTGTTCACCCTCGCGCGGCGTACTTTTCGCCTGCCACACGCCGTCCAAAGATTTACGCGGCTGCTCTGATTTTCGAAAACCAAGGCGCGCGCTTCCTTTGTCGCCTGCAACGATTTCCCCTGCTCTTTCTTCCACCCTTCAGCGACTCATGCGTTCGCCTATCGTTGTCACACTTGGCAGAGGAGGATCTGTATTATTACAACTCAACATTCTACTTTAAGATGCGGGGTTAAAGCGATTAGACCTTGACTCGAAGGTAACGGCTCCTTGGACGTTATTGTTGCTTCGTTGTGCGACGAGACTGAACAGAATCTTTTGCAGATTCGAACTGCTCTTCTGAAATTTTTCATTCGCTTCGCTGACACGGATTACGGGCAATAATGGAGAAGCGAGCGTTCTGATACGGAGACGCAGATTCTTCGGGCAGCTTCGTGAATATTGCACGCGTTCTGAACAAACTTGCTGCACAGGGTACGCAGGTTGTGTAATACACGAACGTTGCACCCAACTTGAGGAGCTGCTCCGTAATCCTACGGCCTCTGTTTGAAGTCTGCCGCTCTCCTCACGGCGCGCCATTTCTCTCGTCGCGAAAATTCTCAGTTTTTCTTCCAAGCGAGCGTCGATCCGCGGCGGCGAATTATTTCCGCGATCCGGCTCGCGTAAATTCATCTGGCAGCAAACAAGAACGAGAACGGCCCAGCGGAAGGTCTCGCCAATCGATGCCACGCGAAAAACGCCGTAAAACTCCCGAGATGAAGTCGTTGAAATATTTCAGCTGGATCTCTCCGTTTCGTTCGCTTTGGAACGCCACGCGTGACCAAATAAGCCGAGCATCCGGCTAAATCTTCGAAGAGCGAACAGCTCCTCGTATACTTTCCAATTATTCCGTGAAACTGGTGGCGAACCCGCGGCGGTGGTCGTTAAGACGGCCCCGTACCATCGCGCGTACGAAATTGGGCCACGCGTTGATACAACTGCGTGCACGGGCCGTACCTCTCAGGAACGTTTCGCATATATACACAGCGAGGAGTTAGTCGCGTCGTAGTCAGCGCTGAAATACCCGTCGTTAACTAGAGCAATCTGGCTCCAAGTGTACCGGGGACGTAACCACGGGGGAGTCGAGCGTGTCATCTTGGTGCTCGCTCGTGACTTTACGAGCTGCTCGAGTGCTCGATAAATAAACGTTCGTCCGTTCGATCTCCTGCAAACGCTTCCATCGGACGTCTGCGGGAAAGGGAAATTGCGGCATAACCGCTCGACGCGAGAACGAAAGAGTTGCGAAAGAAGGTCCGGAAATGAACGAACAACCGACGTCTATTAAATCGCTGTGTAATTACTTCGCGCGTCGACGTTTGATTAATCCGTATCGATCGAAGCCCGGGCGCGACGCAAGTGGCCGCTTTAGAATGTTACAAAAATCGATATCGTTAAAAGTCAAATTTAATTTGCCACTTAGTCGGATAAACGTATATCGCGGGCCAGTTACGCTGAACGTGTTTCGCAGGCCGCGCCGCTCGGATTTTAACGTTTCAGGGGTGCACACTCAGAAGGCACGATCGAGTTATAGCCACACGTGACTGCGGTCCGGTAGTTACGCAATTAGCGAAATAGCCTTTGCAAATTGAATCCGAACCGCGAGCCAGAGATATCGGGGGAGGAGCGAGTGCGAGCGAGGAGGAGGAAGGAGATGAAAAAAAAAAAAAAAGGGAAGAGAAGAAAGGGTTAACGGTCGCGATATAGAATACGAGCGGGGCGGTTCGAAAGAAACGGCGAAAGAGACCGTTCGCCAGCAGTATTCCCAGCGGTCTTAACTGTTCCCAGATATCGGTGGAATTAACGTCGTCCTTCATTCGAATAGCACGAGGGTTACTTTCGCGTAAGGGTTATTGGTCGTCTGACGAACCGTGAAATACATTTCTATTATACGCGGAGACTGTAATGCGATAATAAAGTTGCGATTGAAGCTTGCAATTAAGAGATTATTAACTCCCCCTTTGATCGAGCGAAACGTGAATTGCCAAATTAGACAGGATAATTAAATGGCTACTTAACGTGCATCGCAACAGTACGTAATTAATCTTTCGAATCGGCAGACGGCGATTAAAATCGGACGCATCGCGATCAAACAACTTCTTCCGCGGTACCTGCTGGAATTAAATAAAATTTCTATCAACGACGTACAATGGGTGACCTTTTTCGTTGCAAACATTTAGCACGATTTATGGCACACGCGCCAATAAAGCCTATTCGCGAGGAAACCTCTTTAGCTAACTTTCTCTAAATATGTTCATGATAAATCTCAGTCGACGACCTCGATAATAAAGACAAACTCCAGAAACCGGGGGTTTCCAAAGGAGTCTCGCAGCCTACGATCGAGCGACCGGAAGCTTGACGAAAGGGGTACACTGCCAAATGTTAATCAAGCAAAGACACCTTCACCGATCGCACTGCCGCCCTTGCAAGGAAACGCGCTAAGGGCTCAAGAAGAGACGGGACCAAAAAGTAAACAAATACGATTGGTACAGAAAAATGTAAGAAAGGCTCTGGCCTCGCGACGGACGTCTCTCAGAAAATCAGTTGGTCCCAGAGAAATCCGTCGTGGCAAATTGAATAAGTAACAAAACGGTCGAGAAAATTTACGTACACTCATTTCCACGAACATCGATCACCCACGAATCACTCGTCGATCGAGTCTACTCCTTCGCGATTATCGATCGAAACGGACGTGTCGATTGGAAGGGTGTGAATTTTACGGACGAATCGGTGGCGGCGATATTGAAAGACAGAGGCGAAGGAACAGTTGGCCATTAATTACAAGATGGAAGGAGGAGGACGGCGGGGATGCGTTCGACTCGGAGGAGCGCGCGACGAAAGTTTCCATCGGTCCCGCGGCGGAGATCCACGGCTGCGAGGGTGTCCCATATGGGAGTTGGTAAGGTGCAAACTCGTAACGGCATTAATATCGAATCACTCGTTCGTTGGCGAAAGTTGCCCGTGCACTTTCCGTACCGGAGAACAGAAAGCTTGGCTGAAAGCTCCGCCGAGTAAATCCCAGCCGATAATTCCGGAAGGAGTTTCAAGCTTTGCCGAGGATTTGTTTTCAAGATCGCTCGCCCCGTCTTTCCTAGTCTGCTCTTCCCCTCGCTTCATCCAGTCGACGCCAGTGAACAGCGTTAACGTTTAATACCGATCGCCGTAATTTCATTAAACCCTTCCGCCGTCAAGCCATCGAGGATCCACCAAGAGACCATCGAGAAAATGTTATCCGTATAAACATCATCTCCAATTACGCGATATCGCTGCTAATTTAATTACACGCCCGATCTATTCTCGGCTCGATTCGGTTCACGGCGTTTCGAGTTGCCGAAATATTTTGGGAGCCTCCAGTTTCGCCGTGAATTCTCGATTGCAAAGGCGATTAGCGGTTGCTCGATTGCCGTTTAATTAAGAAACAGAAATACGAGAGATCCACGAAATTCGAGCAAGCTTAACCTCGTTTCGAGTTGACAGTCGCGGCGATTTTCTATTTGTTACGCTCTCCTCGCCTGTTCAACGTCCATCCGTTAAAATCGAATCACGAGCAAGCTTTGAATTAATCGCGACCGGATCGGAATTAGCGAGGTGCAAAGTTCGCAAGTCGTTCGCATAATTTCTGGCAATCCGGCGATTTTACAAAATTCTCGCGGAAGCGGAGGCGAGCAGGCGAAGAACAAGGAAGAACAGTGGCGCAGTTTATCGCGGAAAGTTTCGCGTTTCGCGTGAACCGTCGCGAACGATGGTATTTCTTTTCCTCGCTGCACGAATCGCCTCTTCGAATAATCGCGGGGAGAACGAACGATCGTTGGTGCGCAACGCGATGCAAGGATAATTATCAACGCCAGTCGTTCCTTTCATCGTCCGCTACAAAAGGCAATCTTTACCGAGCTGTTTAAACAGTAATTGATCGCGGCGAAGTTTGCGACAAGTTGGAGTCCGACTCGTTCGTGGCTCGGACTCCTGGCTGTTTGTATCCGGGCGTCTATAAGCGTGCAAATCGTATTTGAAACCGCGGCCACCGACGCCTCTTTTCCCGTATTCGTAATTACTTGATACATTATTAATAGACGGCTGACTTTACATAAGCTCCGGCGGAAAGTCGGGAAATTTCGAGACGAGAAGTTAAGCAGATTGCCGTGGCTCGGACATTTGCATACCGCGACTTCGCCGACGTCCCTTCCCACCACTGGAGAACCAGTCTCGTGACTTTTAAGAGGCGTATCTCTCGATAATGAAATCGGCACGATCTCGTGGAAACGGAAGCGCGACGGTCGTAACTTCCTTTCCGCGACGATGGAAGGGGGCGGATATTAAAAGTTCCCGGAGAAAGTCGCGCGGACAACGAGACAGCAATTATTGGCGAAATCAATTACAACTATACGGTTCGTTCGGTTTTGGATTCGCCCAAAGCCTTGTTCCTGGACGCGGCAGCTGGATACAGGTCCGCGACGTGAACCGGCTCGTCGGTGGGTAAATGCAGGGAGGCCGTAGGAGTGAGCAATGGATTTTCAAGACTAGAGAGAAGGACAACGAGGCACCGATGCAACTTTGGCGGTAAATTGCAGGTAATTTGCGAGGGAGGTGGCCGACCGAGCAGTTAGCAAGCCAACAACCGCCGTCGGAACAACAGGCCAGCTCGTTCAATGTTCCGTAGTTACCTGAACGTTAGCTCACAAAGGGGTTAAAAGGAGCTAGCCGCGTCCGACTGCGCGCACGGTCCCCATTTGCATCGGACCCGTATGCTCCAACTTCCAGCCCCGGGTCCTAATATTCGACGAAAAATAGCGACTTCGTTGAAACCGACCGCGAACGATCGCGCGGGACGCGAATCACCGTGGTACCTCGAACTGGTACCACGGTTCTCGCGAACGTGCATGCAACCCCATGTCGAGCAACCGTAATATCGAAGCGATTATTATGTGTATCGAAGTTTACAGTGCAAACTACAATTTCCGGAACAATCCTTCGCTCGTACCAACAATACCCGGCCAATGTCCAATACTCGTTTCTCCTGCTGCTCTCTCCAGAGGAAGCTATTCTCGCTGACCTCCACGGGACAAAGTAGGACACTTGAGCCATAAACCACGATGGAGATGATAGAAGAATCGCGCGACGAGGCTCGCGAAGCGAACGGTCGCGATCCTCTGCGATGAAACAGCCCGAGTTATAGCGCGAGGGAAGAGAGGGAGAGCTTTGCCAATTATCCCGAAGGATCGGAGTGAAAAATCGCGTCAGTCTCGAAGACGCGAGGATGAGAATACCGGCGGCGTAATACGAGCTTAGTTGAAAAGCTGAATCGCACTCTTGGGGCAACGCCTCGCTCGTTGCCGCTGGAACCCTTCTGACTTACGAGCAGATTAAGATACTCCCGGCTTCGCGAGAACCGGCCTCCGAACAGCCTGGAGCCGTTCCTCGTCCCGTGAAACGATATCCCAGCGGAGAGCGCTCTAGGAATCCGACGAGATATTATTTTCTGACCTCCTCCAGTTCCGTGTTAATTACAACCAGCGTTCGTGTTATTAAACCGCGCGCAGCCCGTCCCGATTCAATGCCTGCTATGAAATTTTACGACCGAGCAAGCCGCTCCGTTACTTTACCCCTTTGAACGTGCGGCCAGATCGACACCGACTGCTAGCGATTCAATTGTGGGAACGACGCTTTCATCCGATTAATTCGCGCGAGCTTCGATGCGACGCGAGACGCTGGCGACTTGAAAAAGTCAAACGATTCCGGCGCAAAGCGTGCGGTATTCGCCGTTTGCGTACGCGGTACGCGCGCCGTCTCATTATCCAGGAATTAGTCTGTAACGTTTGCGGACTCGTCCGTCCGGTTGACTAATGAACAAGAACCGTGTTCGTTCGCGTTTCTGCGTTCCGCGAAAAGACTTTAGTTAGCCGGATAATGAGCGCGCGGATAACGAACTGTTCCACGGAATTAAAAATTCCCAGAGCCGCGAAATGAGCTGGAACCCGTCCGCGGTCGATTGATCCAGAGTCTACGGGTGCGCGCGTTTATAAATCCCGAGTTGGAGTCGCGTGCTTCCAACCAAACTTTATCGTCCCGATACGACGCTGGGAATAACACCAGCAACGAAGAGCACTCCGTTCGTACAAAAGCTCGTATCAACTCAACCTAGTAGCCGACTTGCTCGGTACTTCAACTTCACTCGGTTTCCGCGGGATTCTTTTCACCAGACGTACAGCTGCACCGTGCAGACGCGCACCCTCGAGCAAAAGTCACGCGAGAGAGAGATAGAGAGAAGGAAGAAGGAAGGATCCGTGAAAACTCGGACTGCAGAATTTCTCGCTGCGGTATCATAAGAACGCCTGCATTTTTGCCCTGGCGAGATTAAGATTTTAATTGTCCGGTTACGGTAATTACAGGGCAAACTTCGTTCCGCGGTAATTTTCCAGCTCTTAAGGGCGCGTGTTTCGCGGTGGTGCACGCGCCTTCAAGAAACCAGCGCGCCTCTTCTTTTCCTCCTCGACGAGGATTTTTCTCGGACAGAACCGGGAATAACGTTCCCGGATTCAACCGCGGAAGTTGATTCGCTCGAACGGAACGAAGAGGATGAATTTCACCGGGAAATGGACGGTTGATGAGCTCAGTGAAATGTGTTAATTTAATCCCGAGTGAAAGTGGCGGTGAACGGGCGCGATCGAGGCTTTATCATTGGGAAATCTAGCGTCCGATAAGACGAGAATAGCGCGAGAGCTATAACAATCGCGTTACGGTATAATTTTAGAAATTCGTTCAAGGATCGCATCGCGCGTCACGATTGTAATATTACAATTTTATTTCCGTTTCGAATGGAAAATATTCAAGGGAACTCTATTAATTAAAAATATTCCGGAAGTCCAAACCTCGAGTTGTCAATCCGCGCGTTCCAAACCCTTCAAAATCATATTAAAATAATGAAAACCGATCTCGAGCCGTCCTAATACTTCCTAATTAGCGTATTGCAATTGGATTCCAAGCGTACGTTCGCCATATCATTCGTTCATGTTTCTCAAGTTATAATATCAAATCATCCCTTACTTTCAACCCAGTATTTCGTTTGGTTCTCCTAATTAACGCATTCGAACATTTCCGAGGAGAATTTGAAACTGGAACGCGACTACCTGTAACGTCGATCGCATCACTGACACGAACCACCATGGTGGGACTCGAAAAGAGTATCGCGATTCGCTCGATCGATCGAGAAGTGACGGGTTTGCGTCGCTGGTTGCGTTAAAGAGCGGCTACGTCGACGAGTTTCCAGTACTTTCGATGGCGAGAGAAGTTGGTAAGCCTTGGGAGTTACGCGTTTCCCCGTGAAACTCGCCCACGAAGCCTACGCGGATGCTGCAACGGGGTTAGCCGGCAACTCCGGCACGCATACACGGGACAAGTTGAATAATGGACATTGTTGTACGAATTAGGCGGAAGGGAAAAGGCCCGCGCTAGCCACGAAACGCCACGAGGGGACTGGTCGGACCTCCGAGTTTAATTAACGGTGTCCGAACAGTCGGTCCGCTCCAAGTATTATTAACTCGTCCCTTGCCAAGTCGACGTCCACCAGTGGATAACGTCCCGAGAATTCGAGGACTCGTCGATCGTCGGAGCGTCACCGTGGCGCGCGAACGGAAAAAGAGAGGAGATTTACATGGTAACGTTGGAATTTCGCCTCCCTTTGCTCCACTTTCGCTGGATCGTGGCACGGAAAAGCTAACGCGGGACGCAGGCTCCCTCGCGCGGAAAAGATCCCGTCGAACGGTTGGAAGAGGCGGAGGCGGGAAAAAGGTTCTCCGCGCCTAGAATTACGATCGGGATCGACCATAAATAAGAAACCGAACGTTTCATATAATTCACTGGATTTCCATACGATGATAAAACGGATGCTTGGACCGAAGCATCGATGATTTATAAGATCTCCGCTGCCCGAGAGCCTTTCCCAGCCACGTACGATTCCCGTCGAGCTGTCCCGAATGTTTGCCCACGATAACGAAATACCGTCCTACCACTCGACGCTTCTGTATCCTCCTCCCTTCCCTCTTCCTTTCTTCTTTCCATTAACGATACGTTCCATCCTGTTCGCGCGTACTCGTTAACGTCGCGTCGAGTCTCGCCACCTTTTCCAAACGCACTTAACTGTATATCAACCCTTTGCACGAAGATATCGCTGTTTTAGCGATAGTTTCTACCACGAACGACTCGCCAGCGATAGAAAATTTCCATTTCGACAGAAAACTTGAGCGAAATATGCATTTCTGAAGAAGCTGCGTCGATTCGAGCGCGAAGGGTTAAACAAGCTTCCCAGGGCTTATCCGATACTTGAGGTTCTCGAAAGATCACTCCTCGCGTTGGCCACGTTATATTAACCGACAGCTCGGCTACTCGAGCGGCAATTAAACATGGCTCGCGTAGAATTCGCAATTTCTCGCGATAAGAGTAATCCCTCCCACGGCCACGGTCTTAGCTATCGTTCTAATTACTTTACGCGATGCTTCTCGTAATTAGGACGCCGACCAAGTTTTAATCGAACAAACGAGATTATTACCTGATTTCCGGCACGATTCATTTAACCGTGCCCGAATGTTTCGCGATCAATTTAGTATTTACCTCGAGAGCGGAGCGGCTGAGTAGCTTGCTCTGTAGCCGAGGACCGAGCGACGCGGTGTAGATTGTTTCCTAAGAGTCCCATCGAACGCCGCGAAACAAGAGCGGCGGTTCGAGGCCGCTCGGTTCGTTCGAAATTAAATTATCTCTTCCCGTCCCCGTCTCTGCCGCGTTCTTCCCCTTCATCGCGTCGTTTCGACCGGAAATTTATTCGACGCCGCGGCGAGCGGACCATTTGTCAAACCGTTTCGAACCCCGTGGCGAGGGACTAAAAATGTCCACGCCGCGAGCTACCTTCGAGACAAAAACCTCGGCTCATCAATCACGCGGCCAAGGTTCGCGTCTTTCCAGCGTGTCAGGGATTGTAAAATACTCCGCGTTCGATTTAAGGAACCGGCGTCGAGCGAAGGTTGTTAACTATTCTTGCGCGCGCGAATACTAATACAGAGCAGACTGTAATTGTTAATTTTACGCTGCGTCGGAATTAAACGACCCAGGAACCCGTTGAACGAAAGAGGGAACGAGAGAGAAACGTCCGAGTCCCTTAATCGCGGCGAAAATCGAAGCTCCACTCGACAGAGAGTGTTTCGATGTAACCGCCCTCCTCCGGCACCGATTAATTCCTATTTATCAGCAAACTCAATTACACGAAATCCAACGGCGTTCGCGCGCGCGTAAAAGCCCGCCGTATCGATCGGCTCGCGCGTACCCGCCGCGGAAGAAAAATGATTCCATTACGGGGCTGATGATCGCGTATGAGAAAAGTACCCGCGACAATAACAGCGCGGCCACAATGGAAGGGCTCGAGGAGGCGCTCGAGGCGTCCATCCATCGTCGCTGCCATCCAACGACCGACGAGCAAAAGGACGCGTCGAGACAATCGAAGCAATTAAAGTCGACAAATAGACCGAACCGACGCGGTTGTACCGCGACGGTTCACAGAGGGGGACGACGGATCAAAAGTCCAACGAAGAAGCCCCTCCGTCCGCCTGGAAGAAACTTCGGCTGTACCGTACGACGATTCAAAACGGTTCAATTAAAAGTTTCCATCGGGCAGTTTCTTCGACGACCAGCCACCGTTCGCCACCGTCCACCCCATTGTTTCTCCAGTGGACGTAAACAACCAAGATCAGGAACGCTCGTGGAGGACTGTCTCGCGTGTCGGCTGCTTCGAACCGTTCAGGCATTCGTGATCCCCAGGTCCGTTCGACGGGCGAACTTCTCGTCGAGCCGCCAACACCCCCGCCGCCGCAACGGATTTCCAATTGACGACTGCATTCCTCCAAGTTCCGCGTCACGTCGATAACAATTATCGGTAGGATGCTTTAATTATCGAGGCTGCTCCCCGTGCTAGCGGGCCAAGTTTCGGTAATCGAACAAACGAACGGGCCGGAAGGCGCGGATTCCAGCCACTCCGGATGCTCCGAGACGTCGGAAGACAGCTCTCTGTTCCAATTTTCCCGGCCAATCGATGGCGCAACGAACATCAAACTTTTACGGTGTTAATTAATATCGGTCGAAGCGGGGTTCGACGCTTCTGACTTACGAATTTCTTCCTGCTCCCTTTGTTCCGCTATTCTCAGCGAGCTATTCGCGAGAGACTTTTTCAGCGTGCAACGAGACGCGTTTACCATCGCGTCGAGTTATCCGAGTAACGATCGGAAAGGGTATCGCTGACGACAGGTACGAACGCGTCGTAGACGAGGCTGAATAAAGGGAAAAGAACGAGAGGAGCGAGGAACGTGGATGGATGAAGCGTGGTGGGCGAGAGACGGTGATGTTAATTAATATCGGGAAGAAAGGGTGGGTCGAGAGAGAGATGAACGAAGGGCTGGGTGTTCCTGACCGAAAACTTTTCACATTTTCCCGCCATCGTGAATCGCCGACGAGTCTTAAGTTCGCGAAACTCTTTCCTCGTTAAACTCTTACCCGGCGTCCCGAGCATCGTCGAATTAACGCGGTTTCGCGATTACATCGGAGTTCGTCGCGTTATTATCAACTCCGTCGAGTGCGAACGAACGAAGACGGCGAGATCGACTCCTGTTTTGATGAAGAATGAACCGAGATTTTCGCGGTGTCATCTGACTTTTGTCTGAACGAAACTAGTTCGAACGGATCCGTGCACTTTTGCGCTTCGTACCAACGGAATGGCGCAGAATCGCGAGAAAGAGCGTTACGAGGGCGGGAACGGTCCTCGCGTTCGATCCACGCTCGCGAGACAAACGCAACTGTACGTTCCGATGTTTATTATAGTTCGGTAACAAGGCAGAAACAGAGCCGGATACACAAGCTACCTGAGAGACATGCCCTGTTACGGTAACGAACCATCAAGAATTCCACCCGCCTCTGTCCCGTGGCACGCGCAAACAGATCCGTATGGCAACACAAATACTCGTTTACATGCCGCACGTTCCATCGACTAAAGTTAGTTTTATAGCGTACCCGTACTCTCGTTCGCTCGTGAAAAACGCCGCGGCGAGTGGACAGTTCTGTCGTTTCCCCTCCGAGTTTACACCCTTGCGAGGAAGCCGCGCCTTATCCGTAATTTTCTAAACGGAAAGTTTTTTCGTTCCGAGTAAGGTACGAAACAAGCGGGACTGGTTATTCGAAAAGAGTAACACCGGCAACGTGCGAGAAGATTTTCGAGATTTACTCGACCGCGTTCCCTTTCGGTGCAAATATTGTGCCGCGCGCGGTATCACGATGCAACGTGCTTAAATATACACGTCCCCGCAATACGCGAGCGAGAGAAGAAATTCCACGCTGGAATGCACATTGCCAGGATGCGCAAGCGTGCATTTTTCGCTTTAATTAAAAAAGGGACGTTCGCCGTTTTCCGCGATACACCCAAGGGTGCTCCTGACGCCAGGCACTGGAATCGTGTCCCAAACGAACGCGATTATTTTTCGGTTTACAGACATTCGGTTGAATGTCAGCTCGTCCCTTGCGCCGCTTCGAACCTACGTCTCATCCTTGACCCTTGGCTACACCCTCGAACCTAAGAAACTATCCCTTCCCAAGCTCCTTGCAAATAATTCAGATTCATTGCAGAGAATTCGACGCTTCACGCTGGACCACGTACCACGTACCTGGTGAATAAAACCTTTCTTTGGAATTTGGAAAACGTTGGACTCATTGCTAATAAAATCGTCAAGAATTGTAAAGAATTCGCTGATTTTTTTTTTAAAACGCTCCTCGTTTCGCCATCGTTCGTCGTACAAGGATATTTAGTAACGCGACTACGGCGCGTTAGCGGCGCGCCTGAAAAGATGTTCGAAATAAAACGAGAACCGGAAACCGCGCGACGCCACCCTCTTTCGCGCGAGGGTGCAACGGACTCGAATAGTCTCCTTTCCGCAGGCATGCAGACATTTATATTACGTTCATTTCCATCTTTTGTTGAAAACTACACAGGGAAAGGGAAAACGAAACGGACAAACAAAACGCAGCGTGGAACACGTCGAGCCGGATTAATGGAAGAGAAATGTACGACTCTCCGCGTGGATTTTATACTCGGATCGTAAAACCGCGCGCGAGTTACTTGTGCGTTTAAACACATTATTTTCCGCCGATAACGGAGGCGAGGGAACGAGAAAATCGCGATCGGATGTTCCAGGCATCGGCGAGCACGCGTGGGTTGCGATCGACGGGGTTTTAAAACGAGCCAGGTGCTGTTTTCGACGAGAATGTACGTCGAGGCCTGCGCGCCGCGACTTTCGTCGCACCTATCGAATAGAAGGTCGGACTCGTGTTCGTCTGCAGACTCTCTGAAAACACGGCTGCATTGTTTCGGACGAGCCCGGAAGGCTTACGCTAATGAGCGAAAGTCCGTCGACTACAATTTATCGCCGCGCAATTTATCTCGCGTAACACGCTGCCGCGTGTTTCCGAGGGAAATTCAGCTCGCAGGATGCGAGAGCCGTTGTCTTCGAAGCACGAGACTCGACGACGAAAGACTCTCTCCGCTTTTCCCGCCGTTTTGTTTGCGCGCGTCAAAGCGTCGTAAGAATATCTGTCGATGGACGAACGCGCCACCCCTTCGCGCGCGTCCTCCCTTCCTCGAAGCCCTCGACTTTGGGGACGGGAGCAGCGGCGAAAAAAGAAAACACGCGCCAGCAGAGGAGGGGAGGAAAAAAGAGGAGTCGCTGGAAAGTCTGTTTGCTTAGGATGCGGCCGAAAAACCGGCCGCTAAAAGCCGCGCGACTCCTCGAAACACTCCCGAGCGGTGTTACGAGTCCGCGTCTGGCCTGGGAAACTGGCGAGATAATGCGCCGTGGCCGTCGCGAATGTCAATATTTTCATTATTTCACGGCCGCGTTCGCGTTTTGGGAAGCTCGATAAATTCCGCTGATTCCCCTCTCGCTACGTTTCAGTGGCCGCGGGGAAGAAAGCGTTCGAACCCCGTGTTTTTTTCGTTCGATCCCTGCGCGGGTATTTTTCTTTCGTCGAAACGACGCGAAGAGGCCATCGGAGAATGCGGGGTATGCGAACGTTCCGTTCTGTCCTTGCAACTCTCGCGTAAGGGGTTGCAAAAGTGGATATACAGCGCAGGATTTCGATAACTCCCAGGTTAGTTGCTGTGATATTGATTCTACTTTGCTTGGTGAGCGAACGTGCATACAAAAGTAAAGCATCGGAATAAAGATGGAAAGTTGATCGCAGCGGAAACGCTGATTCAACTAGTTAAAGCGAACGTTCCGTTCTATTCTTGTAGCTCTCGCGTAAGGGGTTGCAAAAGTGGATATACAGCGGAGGATTTCGATAATTCCGAGGTTAGTTGCTGTGATATTGATTCTCCTCTGCTTGGTGAGCGAACGCGCATGCAAAAGTAAAGCACCGGACTAAAGATGGAAAGTTGATCGCAGCAGAAACGCTGGTTAAACTAGTTAAAACGAACGTTTATTACGAATCGTACTTGATGCACTTGTTACATTTAAGTGGCCGTACAATTCGATTCGCGGAACCGTTAACCGATGGAGGTCTTTCGTTATCCACCGCCAGATGGATTTCTCAGTCGCTACCATAATCTTACGATCTCGCGTAGCAAGAATCGGTGCGCGAACGTAAAACTCGTTACTTTGGAGGTCTGCCACTCTCGACGGACGCGTGTCTCTCAAAATATTTACGCGCGTGTAACGAGGAGCGAGCGGAATAAGGTTTACATACGCGCGGGTACGCGGTCGCGAAATTTCTGCGTCTTCCTCCCTTCGCTTCCTTGGTTCCCGGTAAACATGAATTCCTTGGAAAATCAGAGCCCGGCTGATAATGGAATGACGAAATTCGTTAATTAGTCGGGTCTCGCATAGGCACTCTGCCCGTTGAAATTTTCATTTCAGCCGGCAACGCTGATGTCGCGTTTCGCAAGCACGGCCAGCACGGTGTAACGCGTCCATAATAATTGGCGCTTGCACAGCTTGCAAACGCTCGAATGCGCGCTGAAGTGGCTTGGCGCGGAACACAGCGACCCGCGGAGCAGGTATATTACAAATTGGATATTATACAATTAGTTAGTGATTAAATTAGGCGGCACTCGGTCTCTAACAGCCACGCTGATAGCAGAGTGATACCGAGCCGCGCGCATCCCTTCGAGCAATCAGCCTTTGTGAAACGCTCCCGACAAGCACGCCGTTGTAATTAGAACCGCTAAACGATTTGTTATACGTTTAGGTAATTACATGATATTGTTGCACATATTTTGCTCCCGAGCAAAAACGAGGAGGGCTTTCACGGATGTGATTTAATTACCTCCTCCTTATCTTCCAGAAACCAGCTCTATCGGGACCACGCAATATCGCTGAGCACGTTCGGAACGCCGCGCACGGAGATTCAAAGGTAATATGCGACGAATAAATGAATCTCAAGTGTTCACGGTAACGGAATAATGCCACCGAACATGAATTCTCGAAGAAACTACCCTGTATGTAAGAACGGCAGAAATAACACTCCCGTTGCTTGTTGCGCTCATCTCGATACGTAACAGAAGCGAGAGTATAGTATTCCGAGGAAAGAACTTAAGAGCAAAGTGTGTCTCGTAAGAAGAGCGCTGAAAGAATAGCCGTCACAGGGTTAGATTTCACAATCGTAAACCCAGCGTCTGTATTTTCGTTCGACGATCGATGAAACAATAGCTTAAGAGATGATTCGTAGTCCAGAGCCAAGCTGCTCGCGCTTCGAGATTTATCGTCCGACCGATCGCGAACCGAGCGGACGCGCTTCAGCGACGCGTCTCGTCACGTCCACGCGGCGTGACAAATTTTTTAACGCGCGCGAAAAGTGCCGCGATATTTAATTTCGTTTCAGGTACCCGCAGCCGCGAACGAGGGGATGGGAACGGAGGACGCGGCGATTCGTCACAGGCATATTTCCGCGGAAAATTTATCGAGTCCGATACCAGCGCGTTTCTTTCGCGCCTGGGGAATATTTCAGCCGTTTCAAAGGACGCCACCCCCGCGGCCGTTCAGTCGTCGAGGCCGTTACAACGCGTGCGGGCTGGGTGGCCGATTTTCAGCGTCGATCGTCGACTTGCTCGTTTTCGCCCAGCCGCGTACGAGCGCCCGTGACACGTTGTTCGCGCGTCCGTTTCGCTCGTACGAAAATAGTCGCGAGCCAACGCGTCGAGAGTCCTCCGAGGTTCCAGCGTTTCCGTTTCCCGACGAGCAGGGTGGTCCGTCGCGTCGAAATCATCGCTATCGATGGATCCGTGCTCGCAGATTTCATTCACGACGTTAAGTGCGCGTTGGAACTACGCGGCGTCGAGCCGCGTCCAAATTTTCCAGGAGATTTCTAGATTGAAATCGATCTCCACGGAACGCAACGTCGATGGGAGAAACGATACCCTTTGTTGGTTCATCGCTCGAATTTTTATCTCGTAACGCGCGGTACTGTTCGCGCGTACACGCATTTGAAATAGATTTCAACGTTTCAAGAGGGATAAACGTGTTTATTCTGTTATTCAGCGCGAGCGATTCGATTCGTTTTGAAGTACACGAGGTAAATAAAGCGGATACTTTTAATCTCTCATCCGCTTCCTCTGCAGAGCAATTTTTTTGCGATATTTATTAATCAACGCTCGCTGGTCCCATTATGAATACTAACTTCTGAAAAACAATGCATACGAATCGGTTAATACCTTTCCGGTAATCCTCTTATATTTCCAGGATACCCATGTAGTTTATCAAAATTGTATTCGTTTCATCAAGGATCAATTTTATATTTTCGTAACATTTCCGATTTACATTCCTTACTTTCTTTTTGCGCGAATACAAACGGACAAGCGCTCGAGGGTGTCGCCTGGCTTTCGTCGCCTTGAAGCTGAACGGAAAAGGCAAGACGATAGGAACGCGTAGCGCAGTAGTTCCGCTCGCTAGGTAGCTCCAAATAAATCTCGATGACCGACGCACCGGTTACTTGGCTGCTGATGGATGACGACGAACGATCGTCGCGGATGGCGCGGCGGGGACCATCTGCGAGGGATGATGGGGTGCCCGTCGCCGCGAGTGCCGCGGGGTGGCGCGACAAGTGTGCCGTTTTCCTGCTTCGTTATTTATGGTTGCATTACCGAGAGCGCCGCGGCGTAAGGGCACCGAGTGCGTGAGAGACGCCGCGTGCACGGCTAAAGCACGTATAAAGTGGCGAAGCACATTTTTACGACGCCACGCCGAGCCTTAATCCGCTCCCACGATCGATTTCATCCCTTGCCAAGCCTCGACGCCCGGATGCGCCCCTTTTTTTCCTTCACGCGTGTACCCGTTACCTGCCCTGGAGCTCGCCCGCTTCCATTTCGGACGGCGTTTCGCCCCGAAATTTATCTTTACGACGACCGGTGAAATTCGTTCGCCAAACGAGACTCCGCGCTCGTGAACCCTTGTTTATACGAACGAGCGTTATGGAACGAAGCGACAAGCTGGAATAGACAGTGGGCGTGTTTCGCGTCGATTGGTTTCATTTTCAAACAATATACGGTATTGTTTTTAATTCGAGAAGTAGGTTGTCAGTGGCCTCGCGAGGTGTACTCGAATTTAATTAACCCTTTGCACTCGAACCTCGCCTCCAAGAGAATTCATTGCGAAGGTTCAAAACTTATTCCATTGCAACTTTTCGAAGAACGCGAATTTCCCCAAAGTTTTCTATTGAAATGGGAATTTTCTATTGCTTGGCGATAGTTTCTACTGCTAACTTTTAGCAGCAATAGAAAATTGCTGGCAAACTGTCAACAGTGCAAAGGGTCAACGCCAAGCGTCAAGAAGGAAATCGATCTTTAAGATATACTGGATTTGGCGGCCGTTAGATCTGTACTTTGCGTTAGAGGCGAGAGAACCGACAAACGGTTGACAAGGGCGAAAACGCTCGACTGGGCGTACACAGACGCGGGCTTAATTAAAAGAACCTTCGTTCGCGCGAATCCAAGTGTCGATCAACCTGTTTAATTACTCGCCGACTTTCCTTTTTCATTCGTACCTCCCATTGGGAATGAGAGGAATTTATGCAGCGTCCTCGTTAACATTCATCACCGTCTCCCGCAAGGGGTGAGCGCGGTAATTGCGAATGATTACGAAATGATTAAAACTGACCGAGTTTGTTCCGCGTACGATATGCTAATGAAATATTTCTCTCGCCGCGCATGGAAAAGTACGAATAAAGCGCGAGACCCAGATCTGGTTACCGCGCGATACCAACCATGATGAATTAGAGCAATTTCTTTTTAATCGCGATCGTCTCGCTCTTGCCGACGGTTTCTTTCAACTTTCGCAACGAAACTCGCCACCGACTGCACCCATGCGGTGGCTATTTCAAATGTAAAACTTCCTTCGAACCGAGTCGTTCCTCGCTTCGTTACGGAATTCCTCGCGAGGAATCGTAGGAGGACAGGAAAAACGCGAAGCGGATCTACTGGAACGCGATATTACTCGCGGCGAGTTACTCGAGAGGGATGCAATTTCGAAGTAGAACCTGCGGCAACCCCTTCGAGGATGAGGACACATGTTCACCAGTGTTCTCGCCACGAACGAGAGGAGGGAGGAGAGGATGGTGGCGACGATGGTGGCGCGGTGCTAGTTGGAATAATAAACTCGATCGTTTTCACCCTCGTCGGGACATCCGGTCACGCAGTTGTAGCGGGAGCGCTTCGAGGTGGCGCGGTTTTCGATTATAACCCGGTCACGTTTGGAAAAGTAAGCCCCGCGCGAGCATACCTTCAGCTCCGACGACAGATATACTCCGAGCGTCAACGACGTGACGAACCGCTTCTTACACCGGCTGCTTGTAACTCCTTCCTCTGTGTACCGCGCGTGTATTTGCCGAGGATCAGGATTGAAACTTCGAGGGGAGTCATCCGAAAAGATCCTTGGTTACCGAGAGCACACTGGCCGGAAATTCGGTCGGATGTTGCGAGCTTTCTTTCATTCTTCGCCCTCCGTTCCTCTGTGCGACTCGTCGACGAACGTCGTAAATTCCCGTCTCGATTAGTATCGACACCGTGAGATAGCTGATTCGTTGAAATAGAACACTTATACTTAAAGAAGCGAAGCTGATGGGCTGAACAACCCTGCTTCAATTGTTGCGCTGTAAAGAGAACGTGAGAGAGGGTAGGAAGGAAAAAGAGCTACCTAAGGCTACCTAGCAGACCTTGCCTTAAATGCTGGGATGGTAGGGATAGGTCAGAATTTCTATTATATAGAAACGGTGTAGGACGTGGAGTGTGCTGTCCCCCTAGTGGCGAGGACCTCAACACAACTATTGCTAGAATTGTAATAGTTGACATAGAAACTATTGCTAAAATTTCAATATTAACATAGCAACTGAAGCGTGTGTTGGTGGGCTGAACGCCTGCTTCAATCGAAAAGGAGAGAGAAGAACGTTTCGTCCTGGGCCTGCTAGTGGATTCATAGGTCCTAGCTACCTAGCAGACCCTGCCTTAGACGTTGGGGTGCTAGGAATAGGTCAGAATTTCTATTATATAGAAACGGTGTAGGACATGGAGTGCTCGCAGGAAACTGACGAGTGCGCTGTTCCCCTAATGGCGAGGACCTCCATACAACTATTTCTAGAATTGCAATATTGACATAGAAATTATTGCTAAAATTTCAATATTAACACAGCAACTGAAGCGTCTGTTGTTGGGCTGAACACCTATTTCAATCGTTGCGATGTAAAGAGGACGTGAGAGAGGGTAGGAAGGAAAAAGGGAGGAAAGAACGTTTCGTCCTGGGCCTGCTAGTGGTCTCATCGGTAAGGCTACCAAAATGGCGGAATTGTGCCTTAGACGCTGGGATGGTAGGAATAGGTCAGAATTTCTATTATATAGAAACTGTGCTGTCCCCCAAGTGGCGAGGACCGCCACAGAAGATTTTCGTAATTCTTGCGATGTCTGATCGAGAATCTACAAGACAGACGCACACGCGCGTCGATCGAAAATCAAGGGAGGTCAAGGTGGAAGGTCTCCGTGAATAATTTAATCGGTGAAACCGGCGAGTTACGGTGGAAACAAGGACTACAACAGGCAGGACGGCGAGTTCAAAGTCATCGTTCATTAATTGAACGACAGTTCAATGCGGACAGTTCGACCATTAAGGAACCAACGACAGACACTCGGTGCAAATACGTTAAAGTGGGTATCGTCGACGTGGAACGGATGGCGAATAAACGTCAATGTTATCGGTTCGTGTAAATGGATTCAATATAAATATCGTTACGAAACGGAGCAGTAACCCGTTAAGAATTTATAGCCAACTTTCGCGCAGATTTCTCGCCATGATCCTTGTCTCCCAGGGATGGCTATTCCGAGCGTTTGGTTTCGATTTCACTTACGCTTTAATCGTATCTCCGCGCTGACATGTCGAGGCAGGGTGAGAAAATGAGGAGGAAATTGAAGTTTCTGCGAGCAAGCGCGCAGGTTTCGAACAGCTTTGCCTCGAGTCAGCGAGGTGATGTTACTACCGAGCCATTGGCTTTTACGACAGCGATCGATCGAAAATACATACGTAACGCTGATCAACGTTCGAAATTTTTCAGTTCATTTGGTATCTGGCAACGTGAAGACTTGAAACACTTACGCTCGGTTTCTCTGACACGAACGATCCATCCGCGGTTTCTCCCGAAAGATTGCAAACTTCTTCCTCGCGTCGTGGTGGCGATGAAAGACAGAAAGCCTCGGCGATATTCGAAGGATTCGTTTCGCCGATTTCATTGGACGCGCAGCCCTCGCAATTATGCAAACGCTCGCCAATGACGATGATTCGAATCCGCCGTGAAACGCGAAAACTGCGGCAAAGGGAGAACGGTGGCGGGCGTGGGAATAAATAACGCGTAAAACGCTGACACTTTTGATCGCGCGACGGCGTCCGACGCGTTGCGCGTCCGATCGAAAGCGGCGGAATCGAGTTTGTCGGTGCTACCGTCCGCCATCATCGTTGTCAAACGACGAGCGAGACCGCCTATTTTCGTTCACCCCCGTGGGCCAGCCACGGCGGTCGCTGTATTTACATGTTGCACACAGAGACGGCAAACAAGCGTGCCGCTGATTTAAATAATGTATCGTCAAACAGTGTCCCGGTGACGTCGCTACACCCTTTCATCACCTTACGGAAAATTTCTAGCGCTAAATTTTCGACTCTGAACATTCCATCGCACCTACAAATATTAGTTTAAGTAACCTCAGTTCGTCACCATTACTCATTAGTCATCGTACTTTCGATGCCGGACTCCTCTCACCTTTCAACAAACTCGTAGTCGATCCTTAATTACCTTGAAGCGTCACTGTGTTCAGGCTTCAATAGTTGGGCTGTAATGTGTGCGTGAGGAGAGGGTAGGAAGGAAAAAGAGAGGGAAGAACGTTTCGTCCTGGGCCTGCTAGTGGAGCTCAATAAGGCTACCAAAATGGTGGAATTGTGCCTTAGACGCTGGGATGGAATTTCTATTATATAGAAACGGAGTAGGACATGGAGTGCTCTGACGAGTGCAACTGACGAGTGTGCTGTCCCCCTAGTGGCGAGGACCGACACACAACTATTGCTAGAATTGCAATATTGACATAGAAACTATTGCTAAAATTTCAATATTAACATAGCAACTGAAGCGTGTGTTGGTAGGCTGAACGCCGCTTCATTATGCTGTAAAGAGAACGTGAGAGAGGGTAGGAAAGAAAAAGAGAGGGAAGAACGTTTGGTCCTGGGCCTGCTAGTAGACTCATCCCTGCCTTAGATGCTAGGATGGTAGGGATAGGGCAGAGTTTCTATTATATAGAAACGGAGTAGGACATGGAGTGTGCTGTCCCCCTAGTGGACCCTAGAGGACCGCCACACAACTATTGCTAGAATTGCAATATTGACATAGAAACTATTGCTAAAATTTCATTATTAACATAGCAACTGAAGCGTGTGTTGGTGGGCTGAACGCCTGCTTCAATCGTTGCGCTGTAAAGAGAACGTGAGAGAGGGTAGGAAGGAAAAAGAGCTACCTAAGGCTACCTAGCAGACCTTGCCTTAGACGCTGGGATGGTAGGGATAGGTCCTCGCGGGAAACTGACGAGTGTGTTGTCCCCCTAGTAGCCGATAGATCGATTCGCATTTAAACGAGGAACATAATTAACCAAGATTAATTTACACGCCTGGTCGAGCCTGTCACCGTATCGATCACGCAGCCACGAGACGACTGGTTGGTAAAAAAAATTTGCATCAGGAACGTTCCAACCCTCCCGTTTCTTCGTATGGAGCGCGGTCGCGCACGGGGGGTGGATGCAGCGAAATTGGCCGGGCAAACGGAAGATGAAAGCAGGCGGTAACAATGCGGTTTCCTGTGCCAACAGGGCCGGAACGGCGGAGAGCAGACGAGAGGAGCCCCGCCGGCAAAAAGAATAAGGGGCCGGCATCGGGAGGGAAATTAATATGAAGTAGTGTCATTGTCTGTCGGGTCCGCGCGTCGCCCTGGTGCCGGGAACGGCGTGCAATTCCGCTCGGGACGCAAGGAAAGTTCGAGGGATCCGAGATAACCGTGGATAATGACTTTTTGATTACAAGGCTCGTCGCATACCGAGGACGCATCGGCAGCTCGATCCAATTTGCGTTCAGAGTCGCGCGTAAAAGTGGAAATTAGGGAAACTTTGGAAGGAGTCGCGGGGTTGTTGATACAAAACTGGGCGAGCAATTTTTGCAATGACGAGTCGTAAAACAAGAGGGGTCAAGGTCCATCCAGCAGGTAGACATCGACCGAGACCCTTCCTTTGTATGTTATTTTCGCGTAAATTCGATCGTATTTGGCTATCCGCTGTCCGTAGCAGCGATAACATCCAAGACCAATTAACTTCAATGTCCATAACTACCCCCACCAACTTTCGTTAAATTGCAATAGACGAATCCGCTTCGTCTAACGAAAATAAGACACACCCACAGACTTTTCGTTACAGAATCCAAGTTCATTTCAAAATAGTTCTCAAAAATCTCCAACAGTAAACGCACAGTTCATAACCAAGCTCTAGCATCGAACACGCGTACATTCACAAATGGTTCTCTCTGCCCACGCATTCAATCTCAATAAAATACAGTCCACTAACACCACGCTGTGGCGCAACGTAGACATTTTTCTAACACCATCGAACGCGAAGAAATCTATCCTACACGAGTATCTAATATTAACGTCGATGTCTGAGCCTTGTCGAGAGGATTTCCCTGCAAGCGCGGCCATTTTCCGATAGAATATTTATCTTAAAAGCATCGAAACGTGGCTGCTTCTAATCAAGTTCCCGATCCCCCGGAAAATCTGGTCTCACCGTCCCAATCGGGGCAGCGAACCAATCCAGGCGCGTGCATTCCAATTATCGAAAGGGGCAACGTGTACGGAGAGAATTTCCGCATGTAACAGGGGCATGCCGTGTGCCGGCAATCTACAATTTCGACCATCCGCGCTCACACGCGAACCGTCTACGCGTTCGACCGAGAATTCGAGATTGTAGTCGTCTTTGATGTCGCGGCTACGCGAATTCGTGGTGGTGGCTGATCAACGTGCCGTTGACACTTGGCACACGGCTCGAAATACATCGCTACGACAATGTTTCCAGCGCGTTAATCGGAAATTTTAAGCCCCCGCGATCCGGAACGATTCGTAGCAGCGATCGCGCGAACACGCGAGACGTGGTATCGTGCGATCGTTTCAAAATAAATGTCCCATCGAGAATCCTCGATACCGTGGATTACGCGGGGAGACAGCGTTGCAAGGCGGAGGAATTTCGAAGGAAAGATCGCGAATCCGTTATTTTCGAGCCCGTAGAAACGGGTGGGACCGATGGAATTGCATCGCGCGGCGGGTGATAAATAACCCAGAACAATACCACGCGTCCTGCGATATCGACTCGAGACCTATGCGGTGGACACGTACTTACACAACCCATAAAGCGAGATGATCTGCTTCCCTGGAAGTAACCTTCCCTCCGGAAACTCTGCTCGATTCCGGTTGCACGCAAAATCTATCCGCGATTCGATGGAAATACCGTTCCGATGAAATACTACCTACGGACAGAACCGATGGACTTCCTTCGTTGTTTATTCTGCGTTCCCTTCCTACGAAAAATATATCGTAACGTCATTACTAAATGCAGACGCGATAAACATTGCAGAAAAGCTGGAGCCACGGAGAGATGATACTCGAAAGTGCGAAAACAAGACTAATAGTGCTAAAATTCGCTGGCTTCCGCGATATTCGCGAATATTTGCACCGCGCGGTAACATTATACTAGGAATATTTAATTTACCATTCGCGTGCGGTTGCTTTAATTTAAAAAACGAGCTCGTTTCGATCTAGAGTTACGTATGATCATTAAATTTCTGGATTGCGCTGGAAAATAATTAGAGCCGCGCAACATCGATATGAAAAATTGAACGAAAGAGGCGTGCATCGGATGGAATTGGAGAGGAAACGCGTAGCGCATTTGCCGTTGTTTCCCGCGGAGGTGTCGCAAGAAACTCGACGCGGGAAGTTCGAGAAATGGGCGAAAAAGAAGCGCGCGCGGCACGTAAGAAAAGTAATTGCCAGCAACAGATCATGGGGTCGACTTCATCGCGGCGTGCGCGAGGCATTCGACCATGGCGGACGTAATAAAGTTTCGTTCCACCAGCGGAGATCTTATATGAAATAAAAGTAAATCAGAGCGCCTCTCATCGAGCCGGACCATTAACTTCCGTTTCTTTGCGACGCTGTTCCACGTGAATTATCGACGGCGGAAAAACAATTTGCCACGATCTTTAACGAAGACGCGCCAGAGACGAGCGTTCGTCAGCATTTTAACCGCGGGAACGGAACGATTCGTCGCTTTTGCGATTAGAGAGTTGATTAACGATTAATCAGCAAGTGTACTCGTCCAACGACGAAGAGGACGCAGCACGTGACCGACAGCGAAAGTGCTGTCGACTGCGACTTCCTCGCGGGACATTCAGAAAAGAAAGGAAACGAGAGTGGAAAGATCGTGGAGAAACGGCGAGAGAAACATCGAGCAGTTCCAGCATCGCGGATCGCACGGGCAACTAGGTGTCGCGATGAATTTTTAAGCTTGTACGTATTTTCCGCCGCGTTGGAAACGGACTCGCTGATGTCCATCGTGCCAGAAATGAAATTACCCGTCGGGCAGGCCACCGCTGCGACTTACTTCTTCCTTTACTCTCGGCTGTGTTGAACAGGTGCGACGTTGATGCATGCACTTTGACCGCCGTCTCGCTTTACGGAACGAATGCTCGCTTAACTGTAAGGGACGCGTAGAGAGGAGGCGGGAGAAAAGCGCATTTAAAATGTATAAATAAGAATGAAAAGCATCGGAAACCGGGCGACAGAGGGGTGAACGTTACGCTTCGGACGCTTAGCGTCGCAGTTCCTCGACAAACAACGAACCCGCGAACCCTAACGCGAACGCCGCTACCCTCCTCTCGCTTTTACCTCTACTTAACCAACCGCGCCTCCCTAAATACACTATTAAAACTCCGCAGAATGCGTTTAAACTACGGCATTGAAACGAAACTCTACGCGTATAATAAACCTTTGTCCCCGTCCGCCGTCGACTGAATAGAGGCGGACGTTTACGCGACGAAACGGAATATGTACGCACCACGCGCATACCCCGTGCACGACCACGCTCGTTTCTCCTTCGAATAAAATCGAAACGGTCGCGATCGCTCGTAAATCGACTAATTTTTCCTATCGATCGCGCTTAACATCGACGCTGATGCGCGATTTCTATTCGCAAGAAACGACCAAGCGTCGACGATAATCCCAAACGAATTTTCGCTTCTCTCGAATGTCACGCGAGCTGCATTTTTTTGTTCCTCTTCCTCCGCCGCCAAACTCATCGCCATAAATCACGGGCTGACGCTCGATTCTTTCGCATCGACTCGCGGGCACGTAAACGCGGGAACAAAAACGCAACGCTCGCCCGTACCCACCCGCGATCGTCCATATAATAAGCCAAACTGCTGTATCCCTTGTATCCCTGGCTGCAGCTGCAGATACGCCGTTTATAGAAGCGTTTTGTCAGCTATAAATATCCAGATTTATCTCGATTAACGCGTACACGTGCGAGCGTAGGTCTGCAGAAAAATTAGCCGCGACTATGCCCCATCCTGTTCCACTATCTGCGAATAATTACGTCGGCTACGAGTTCCGGCGATCGGATATCGGCGCCATCGTTACGATTCATACGATCGATTAACCCTTCGCGGTCCTTTGTCGAGCGTGACTCGACATCGCTAAGTTTTAGAGTAGTTTTAGAGTTTGCGAGTAACAGTTGAGGAATTGTCATGCAACTGACAACTTTTTCAAGTAAATTTCAAGTGGATTTCAAACGAAACACTTGAAATAGTAGGCAATTGTTGGCGACTGAGCTACTAAATTGAAGAATAATTCGGACTGCAAAGGGTTAACCTTTTGCGGTCCTTTGTCGAGCGTGACTCGACATCGCTAAATAAGAAAAAGAAGCAAATATAAATTGCAACAAAGTTTTAGAGTTGTTTTAGAGTTTGCAAGTAACAGTCGAGGAATTGTCCAGCAACTGACAACATTTTCAAGTAATTTCAAATGAAACGCTTGAAATAGTAGGGAATTGTCGGCGACTGAACTACTAAATTGAAGAATAATTCGGACTGCAAAGGGTTAACCCTTTGCGGTCCTTGCCGAGCGTGACTCGACATCGCTAAGTTTTAGAGTTTTTTTAGAGTTTACGAGTAACAGTCGAGGAATTGTTACGCAACTGACAACTTTTTCAAGTAAATTTCAAGTGGATTTCAAACGAAACACTTGAAATAGTAGGGAATTGTCGGCGACTGAGCTACTAAATTGAAGAATAATTCGGACTGCAAAGGGTTAACCCTTTGCGGTCCTTTGTCGAGCGTGACTCGACATCGCTAAATAAGAAAAAGAAACAAAGTTTTAGAGTTGTTTTAGAGTTTGCGAGTAACAGTCGAGGAATTGCCATGCAACTGACAATATTTTCAAGTAATTTCAAATGAAACACTTGAAATAGTAGGGAATTGTTGGCGACTGAACTACTAAATTGAAGAATAATTCGGGCTGCAAAGGGTTAATATATTCGCTATTGGGATTAATGAACTCGGTTAAGCCAAGAATCGTCTAGCGATCTCGACGTGGCGATTCGCGTAGAGAACCACGAAATAGGAAGTTAACCCTTTGCACTCGACGACTTTCATCTTCTCTATCCCAAATTTCTTCACGAATGCAATTGATCTCGTCTTGCAACAGTTGAAAATCAATGTCATCTTCACTCGAGCTGATTATACTTTTGAAATCCACTTTCGTGGGGTTTCGAAACATGAAATCAGTTGATAAAAAACTTGAAAGTGGCCGTATGTAAACGCAATGGCCACTGAGAGTCGCCTTTCGAGCGCAAAGGGTTAAAATATCACCGAAATGAAATGAAACCCCGAACGAATCGCTTCTAAGCGCTCCTCTTTTTCGACTCGATTCCGCTCGCTGATCCTGTGGCTGCAATTTTCAGTGTTAATATTGACAATTTAATCGGCGTTCCTTCGGGGTGTTCCCGCGGGGAACCAAGAAATATAAACGATGTTGTTTCCTTTTTTCTTTCGGTCGAGATTCGACGCGCGGTCGGTGGAAGCGTTTATTTTACTCGCCGCGCGCGTATCGGCGAACGTGGCCAAGGTAATCCCGTAAAATCAATTATTCCATGAGGAATATTCTATTGCAGGAATATCGACGAATCATCGATAGAAACGAGCGACTCGATTTAGACCGCGGATCGAAAGAGAAAATTAGATTTACCAAAAATTCCTCTGGTAATCGACACAAACTCGACGTGTTCGGACTCTCGACGTTGATGAAGGCTACTGTTCGAAAGTAAAAAAAACGTGGCAAAAAACTTTTCGAACGCGCGCGTATTCCTATCCGGAAATGTCTAATAACTACGACTGATGTCGAGTTTTTTCAGTATAACTCGAGTTATAATTCGCGAGAATTTCCACGCGAGAGAAACATTATCTCTCTAATTTGAGAAATTGAATTGGAACTTATTCGAGAATATTGCGCAATAAAATCCCTCGTACTCTACATTGATATAAGAAAAAGGTAACGTTAAAAAAGAAAAGCAAAAAGAGACAACTATCTAACTTTATAACTTAGCAAGTTAGCAGTCGGAAGGTAAAAGTAGACGCCTTAAAGGGCTAACAATACCGCATCGGTTTCGAGCGAAATAATTTAAAAAGGCGAACGAGAGATTGCCTGCACGAGGACAGGAGTTTGCATAATCACTCCGCGGACGGTCCTCGGAAGCCCTCCTGGCGAATTGGGAAGCCCCTGGAAATTCGCCGGAGGAGCAAGTTTCTGGGCCATCGGGCGCGACGCTCCGTGGCGGTGGTCATTTAAACGGCGCGCACCACCGCCCCGTCCCATGGACGTTCGTTCATTGTTAAACCCTCGCAATCTCTCGTCCGCAGCCAGATATTTCGACGGGTATGAATGGATTTTTTTCGAGGTCTTCCCGTGCACCGGCTCGGTCCTTTTAACGAGCGGAGAATGGACCGGGCGAAACGTGCTGCGTGCGACTGATAAATCGCGAAACGTAATAGCGCCACGACAGATTGCTACCAGCGACGAGTAATTCCCGCGGACGCGGATATTCGGCGGGTAATTTGCTCGGCACCCGTGGGAATCGGACGCGAAAAGTTCGTCCACCCGTGTTCGAGAGCTGCGCTCGGTTCTTGGATAATTTCGACCGCTACGGTGTTTTTTTTTTTTTTTTTTCTTTTTTCGATCGCTCGAACGATTCCGCGCGAGCTGAGACTGCGAGGAGGCAACGTAACGACTCGTGCAATGCCTGGGGCGCGCTCGAGCGTTCGCGATACACTGGGCGTCCCATAAATCACGCGTTCGCTCGCGCGCGTGCACGAGGCTTACGGAATAATCCGTCGCGCGACGCTGAAAATATCGAAGCCCACTGCGGCGATAAATAATTCAACCCCCTTCTTTTCCGGCGCTTTCTCGCGAGAATCCGCGCGCGCGGTCAAAGGGACGCCGCGACGACTCGTTCGCGGTCGCCTCGCGCCAACAATCGCCATTGTTCGACGTACGGGCGGTGGCGCGGAGAGAAGAACAAGAAGGAGAAGGCATGCGTTCGCGCATAACGATTCTTGGGGTATGCTCGTGGTCAGCCACGGGTCAACAAACGAATATGCTAATCACATCGCAGGGTTAATTAATCTTCCGAGTCAGATGTTCTCAACACCGTCTCCTCTTTATCCGGTGAAGATAATCGCGGGAGATTGGCGACTCGCGGTGACTGGTTGCGGAACTGAACGCTCGATAAGGTGCAGGCGGGTCGTGTAGCGTGTAATCGGGCTCTTCACGCGAAGAAATGCGAATAAACGCGGGCAAGAACGAGTTATCGCTAAAGAATAATATTTATGACAGAGTGTAACGTAGATGAAACGGACGAGGGTGGGAGTTTGAGAAATGGCAGTGATTTAGAGGAAATCAAGTTGGAAAATGCATACGCATACGATCGGATACTTTTCACCTCCCTCGCCAGTGGAATATTTTTTGCAATTGAAACGAACACGGTTTTCTTATCAAAGCAGAACCAGATAACTTTTAACCACAATTCTCTACTCGTGCGAACATCAATCGAGCGGCAACCGAGGCGCGGAGATTCTTAAATATTGAAGTTAGACATCGTAACTCAGCCTTAGACAGTCGCGACGGGTTAGGTCGTCGTCGTCGTCGTCGTCGTAAACAACTCAGGAAAGTTCGATTGTGAAACTTTTCTGGATATAAGACAGCGCGAGTTGTTCCGTCGAAGAAATCCCAATACGCGTTGCGTCGCACGCAACCCCGTCGGAAAACAAATGTCATCGGGCTATTAAAAGTTCCGAATCCCTCTTCAAACGAGAGCACAAATAATCCTTTGACGCTTAAACTTTCACCGCGTTCGAGTCGTCCCGAAAATATTTCCCGCTTCAATTTCGAAAATTTTAATAGCCAGCATGGACCCTTGCCTTAACAGTCGACGAGGGAGCACGCTTCGACGAAATCGCTCGGCAAAAGTCATCCGCAAAGTGGAAACGAGCTGCGAAATATAGAGTAACAGGCGTTTTTCGTTTAGCGCGAGGCCAACAGACGGTTGGTGTAATCGTGCGAGTTGTTTCGTCGAAGAAATCCCAATACGCGTTGCGTCGCACGCAATCCCGTCAGAAAGCAAATGTCATCGGGCTATTAAAAGTTCCGAATCCCTCTTCAAACGAGAGCACAAATAATCCTTTGACGCTTAAACTTTCACCGCGTTCGAGTCGTCCCGAAAATATTTCCCGCTTCAATTTCGAAAATTTTAACAGCCAGCATGGACCCTCGCCTTAACAGTCGACGAGGGAGCACGCTTCGACGAAATCGCTCGGCAAAAGTCATCCGCAAAGTGGAAACGAGCTGCGAAATATAGAGTAACAGACGTTTTTCGTTTAGCGCGGGGCCAACAGACGGCTGGTGTAATCGTAAAACACAACCGGCGGCGTGTTGCGTCCCGGACGTGCATCTCGAATGCAGCTGAGAACGCAGATTGCAGGTGTCAGCGACTCGGTGGTCCAACAGCGAACTTTCGTCAGGCAGTATTTCATAAAAGTCGACGTCGACCACCGCAACGAGCAAGCAAGAGCCGTTGCGAGCCATGCTCGCACAGTTTCACGCTATGCCGGAGCAGCAGCTACTTTATTCAAATTTCATGTAGTACTTTCCGCAGCCTTGCCACGCCATTTTCCGACGATCGACCACTCGACGATCGATATTCAAAAATAAGTACAAAGTCTGACTTCGAAGCTACGATTGGTGTCATGGAATTGCTCATTATCGACGACGCTTTGCGAGAAATGGCGCTTGAAAGGACTGGTTCGTCCGACGACACATCAGCATCTGTTGAATCGTTCGGATCAACGGCGGTTTTCGCTTGTATTTCGCTTGTATTTCGTTCGGTTGTCGACGATAAAGAATGCTCGCGCGAAGGCTGGTACTATTTGCCAAAGGCAGTGGACAAGGGCGATCCGAACGAATGGCCGTCGTAAAGAACGTGGCTCGCGTGTATCCGAAGATACCGGATTTTCGTTACGTCCACAGGCTTGGACGCGAGCCCTCGAGCAAGGATGAAATGTTACCGTAAACTATGCAGAGCTGCAGCTTTCCTTTGCGTTCTCCGCCACGATCTAAAAAGATCTCTACCGTTCCGTTGCTGCGGAGATACGTATTTCAATGTTGAGAAGATTTTATGTACCTACCGTGTCTTTTTCCGGTCTTAGGTTCGCAAGTTGAAGGAAGATCTTGTACTCGGAAAAATATCGGATTTATATCGCTGGGAATGCAAAGTATCGTATTGTTCGAGGAGCATGCTCAACCAACTCGTTAATGCGAGTGAAAAGAGAGTATTCGGACAGCGTACTGGAAAAAATCACCATACTTGATGTAATATACTACACATTTTTGGATACGAAACACGTTGAAGAAAAAAAGTAGACGGAAAATATCCGAGGAAAGACGGTTGCAGACACGCAGCGCTACCTTCGACGCGGACAAGTCACCCCCTCGATCGATAAACGTAAGTTTTATTTCTAAATCAAGGAAGCCTCATTGCGAATTCCAGTGCTCTGCTCGAAACCAAAGTCTTGTTACTAACTCAGTTTGGCTAACGTATTTCTCCCGTTCTTTTCTACCAAAGTGGAACCTTCCTTTTGTACGACTGCACAGGCGGCCAGGTTGCGTGCAACCGAACAATCGTGTCGAGTAAAACTAACATAACGCTTACCTGAATTTTGGTAATTGCGTTATTGAATGCAAGGAAGCTTTCAGGACGCTAAAAAACGGGTAGGAATATTTCTCATATTTCGATCATCCCTTCGCCATGAATCGACCCTGCTCCTTTTCCGCAATGGACGATGAAACAATTTCAGAAGTTTTTCTAAAACGTGGCTTCAACTGATTCGATTCCGGATCGCTCGATTCGGTAATTCGTCGAAAGAAAGAGTTGTAACGATAAAAATCGAAGATTCGAGATGAAAGTCGGGGCGGTTCGCTGCGGAAAGGATTTTTACAGTGGGGCCAAATTCAAGAACCCGAGTCGAAAGTTTACCGGGACCTGGTTCACGGCGAGTAGATTCTATAATGATAAAAATTCAAGAACGGACGAAACTTTTTACCGGGCGAAAGCCAAACTAACCAATCGAGAAGGGTTATGCTAAATCCGAACGATCCGGAGGGCATCCGGTGCGCCTTTCATCGTTTCGAACATAAAATATTCCAATAAGACGGCAGGTCGACGAGCGTCGTAGGAATTCGTGAACGAAACGAGGAAAAGGGGGAGCTACGACAAAGAAAAAGACAAACGGATTAAAGAAGAACACGAGGAATACTTTGCTGGCAGAGAAGTTTGAGAAATAAATTCTTCCTTCGATTATGCTGGAACGTATTTCAACTAATATACTTAACATATGCGTACGTGTGTATGAGCCTTAATCCATTTCTCTCTAAATAAAAATATCCAATTACGAGATGTCGCAAGCGTCCTTATCAAGTAGCCGTACTTTGCGTTACAAGTTCAGATCGATTGCGATTCGTCGCGATAAGTATAAATGAATAAGTATAAATTTCGAATAAAATTTTAGCGCCCAAGGCGAAACGTTCTAAATTCGCCTGGCAACGAACGGGTTGGTAGATAGAGCAAACTGCACAGATGAAAATGCTTTTTGTTTCACGTCGATAGCTCAATTGGTTCCCGAGATACGAGCGTTCGTAGCGCGGCGCTGGAAAAATTCGCGGAGCCCATTGATAAGCCGCGTGACCCACTTCGTTTCCTGGAAGTGCGTACGCGTTACCACGTAACGTAGTAATAGTAATAGTAAAAAGATTGTGAATGAACGTCTGTCACTGACCGGCGCAATCTACTGCCGCTTGCAGCAGTCCAGGGACCGAGCGCGACGAAGAGGTCCGACAGCGCGAGAAAAGGAGAAGCATACATTTTGTTGAAAATTATGATCCGCTTCAACCTTTCATATCTCCGGAACGGAACGTCGTATCGACGCGAAATAAAAACGGGTTCAAAGCGGAAGCTTCGGCGCAGATATCGGTTGTAATTAAACGAGCGTGGCTAGTGTACGTACAAGTTTTATCGTGGTTTCATTTTTCACTTCTCATTACAGTTCCATTCGATCATAATTATTTCTGTTTCCACTAATATTTTTATTTGTTGCTATTCTTAAAACATTTATTTGCTTCGCTAGTGAGCAAGGATCTGTATTCGGTGTTGGTTGGCTTTAAATTAATTAATCGATTCGATGTGACGCGTGAAATGTATGATTTTCTTCTTCTTCTTACAGATCGGTATAAGAAAGGGGATTGTTATCTACCGTGCGATCTTTCACGTTAAACATGAGATTAGAATTCACGGTAGCTCGCGAAGAGTCACGCGCGCTAGTTTCGATTATTTCTTCGGGAGGGAAACAGAAGCGAGTAGAGAAAAATCGAACGCTTGAGATAGCGTGGTCCAAATCTTGATTTCGGTGGTTCCTTCCTTCGTTGCTTTTCGTTTAAGAAACCATTGGATTAACGAAAAGTTGAATCACTTTTTCAAAACTTCCTACATTTTTAATTAAAATATTCTAAACGATTATTGAAAGAGAATTTTCGATGAAAACCATTTCCGTTCCATTCTTCGTGGACGACTCGTAAAATATTCCGTTTGATATTTGTTATTTCCAATAAAAAAGCGATTCTTCCAACCAGGTCACGCGTAATCGAGACTTTATTCCAATTTAAACCATTGGATTAATGAAAAGTTGAATCATTTCTTCAAAACTTCCTACATTTTTAATTAAAATATTCTAAATGATTATTGAAAGAGAATTTTCGATAAAAACCATTTCGGTTCTATTCTTTGTGGACGACTCGTAAAATATTCCGTTTGATATTTGTTATTTCCAATAAAAAAGCGATTCTTCCAACCAGGTCACGCTTAATCGAGACCAATTTAAGAGTTGATCGTGTAAAATAATAAAGAACACGCGAAGAGCGAAGTAAAGAAAATTCTTCATTTTCATCTGTTCGTTTCTAGTCGAATTCCAAGGCAGCTCGATACCTGCCGCTTTATTTTTTCCAATTGTCTGTACAGGTACTTGCAACGTTGATCTTGATAAGGGATAGCCAAGATACAAGAAGCGAATTTCAATCTGCAGTCCTTTGTTTCCCGAATGAAAGGAGTGAAGAGCCTTTCGGACTTTTGCTGATAAGAAGGACGAGCCAATAGAGGATGAGAAAATCCGCCGGATAATAGGAGGCTGATCTTTGAAGAGGAAATAGAAAAGACCGAACTCGGAGGGCAAAGAGCTCCCCCGGATCTATCTTTCATTCGGTAGAAAACTTTTCCCACTGACATTAATTAAATTACCAACGGAGCGATTGTTCGACGCTAGGCGACGGCTAAAGTGAAATAGTATCGGACAATACGACAGAGTAGCTATTGCGACAAAAGAAAGTAGCTGCCTCCTCGTTTACTTGAAATCAATATTGTCGTCGTAAACATTGATCCACGCGGTGGTTCACACAAGAACCGATCCACGATCTCTACAACTCTACCGTTGATTTCTTTTCACCGTGTCGGTTTCATTTACGAAAAGCGACATAAAAACCGCGAAGTTGCAACAAAGTGCCACGCGCGGAGATATCGAAGGTATAAAAATCTTATGGGGACGGTACGCGGGGTGGCATAAAAACGGTGCTCGTTAATCGTCGGAACAGCCACAGCCGGACTATTCGCAACACATAAAACGCCCTCGAGACAGACTTGTCGCGTCAGGCTTTAAACGCGGTTCAACATTCCATAAAACATGGCACTCGTCATGGCTGAAGCATGTTCGGGACCGACCACGCAGTCTGGGTACTCTACGGTGTCAGAGTCATGGGATTATTTATGCGAGCCCTCTTCGCTCGACGGTCGTTCCCTCGCTATTTATTAGCCCTGGGAACGCGGTTACGTTCGGGGACCGAATCCAGAATCGATTTCAACCGTGGCGAGTAGCTCCTTAACTCGCGGTATCGTTACGAACGATGGAACGACTCCCTTCTATTCCCTTTACGTTTCGAGAGCCCTCCCTGTTAACGTAATAATCGCAAATCTACGGGGATACGTAAAGTCTAGCTGGCGGAGAAAAATTTCCGAGCGAACCTGCTCGTCCGCCATCTTCCCCCGTTAGATAAAACAAACGTTCAACAGGTGTTTGTTCGGTTTCGAGTTCTGGCTGACGTCAAATTCGTGACGCGCCGCGACGCCCGCCGGCGCTAATTTATTTTACCCGACAAATGAATTCAAATCGAAATGATCGGCATTCCTGTTTGCAATGACGTTTCAGTCGGTGACAAGAATGTTTTAATTACAGGGCGCGCTGTCAGCACGGATGCTGAGTCCAGGTTAATGCGGTAATTCGCATGCACTTTGACTGCATTCGGTAAACATCGGGGACAAACTCGACAAGCTGGCTCCGTTGTCACAGACTGCTACTCTATACCCCCTTCCCCCTCCCCCCGCTCTTTGCTTGTGCAACGAAATGTTCGATACCAATTCAGAACGTACGCTCGTAGATTTCGTTCGATCGCGGACACGCGAAAGCTAAAGGAATGGATTTTAAAAATGACGACAGATACGCTGGAGGTAATGAAAATCATGAGTTAATTTAATCCCTCTGAAGCGCGTCACCACCGTGTTGGTGGGGCTGAACGCCTGGCTTCAATTATACTGTTGTAAAGAAGAACGTGAGAGGGTGGGAAGGAAAAATAGAGGGAAGAACGTTTCGTCCTGGGCCTGCTAGTGGACTCATCGATAAGGCTACCAAAATGGCGGAATTGTGCCTTAGACGCTGGAATGGAATTTCTATTATATAGAAACGGAGTAGGACATGGAGTAGTGCTCGCGAGAAACTGACAAGTGTGCTATCCCCCTAGTGGCGAGGACCGCCACACAACTATTGCTAAAATTTCAATATTAACATAGCAATTGAAGCGTGTGTTGGTGGACTGAACGCCTGTTTCAATCGTTGCGCTGTAAAGAGAACGTGAGAGAGGGTAGAAAGGAAAAAGAGCTACCTAAGGCTACCTAGCAGACCTTGCCTTAGACGCTGGGATGGTAGGGATAGGTCCTCGCGGGAAACTGACTAGTGTGCTGTCCCCCTAGTGGCGAAGCCCGCCACACCTCTACCCTTCCGTTATCAGCCTTCGTACGTATGTGATGCATCGGTTTGTTATTTTTGGTCAATTTACAAAAGCACGCTGAAACGTGAGAAGCGAGAAAGACGGACACAAATGTTTGCTAACCTGCTGCTGCTGCAAAATCGGATGCTTGCGTTCTACGTGCAAACGGATGCGCGCAACAACTTCACGACTCGCGTAAAAGTGAACCCACTTTACTTACGTAACTTGCTCTACTCTATTGCGAACGCGTGCTGATGAGTGGCGACTTGGTACGAAATTATACAGAATCGAACTGCGGGCAGCTCAAAGCTCTCCGAGACGCGTGGAATTCATTGTAAGCGCGAGGGTAAGCGCATTATCGGGTCCACAATGAACTCGCGTAAAAGTATAACAAGACGTTCGCGTCGATTCGTACAGCTTCCCGGTGGTTGGAAAATCGAGAGGCATTCTCGACGAACGATTCACCGTTACCACGCGGTGGACTCTGTTTGAAAACATCCCCTTACAAGGTACACGTCGCTAAAGAATACAATGCGGCGCGCGGTGCAGGAGACGTACAATTTGAAGGAGAACGCACGCTAGATAGAAACGTCGCTCGAAGCCGTGATACCACAGAGTCGAGTGTGTCAAAGGTATTGTCGTGTAAACAGGTCGCGTGTAAAAACCATCGTTACTCGCTGAACAGACGCTGAATCTTTCCACCTAACTCCACCCCAACCCTTTCACACGTTTACACATATTCACTCTCTCTTACACACACGCGATCACATTCTTCATTGTCTTCATTGTCACAGTTCGATTCGCGTCGTTCGTATACTCGACTACTGTAGACACCCTGCAACTACCCTTAAGCAAGGATAAGATCGAACAAACGTTCCATCAAATAAATTTCATCCTTTCATATTTCTACGTCTGCTTTTAGGTTTATTCATCCGCGTGAAAGATGTTATTGGAATGTCTACGTTCGGTTTACACGGAACTCGATTAAGTTTTGCATCCGTTTACTTGCAGGTATATTCGAGGCGGTGCAAACTTCATTGCTCGTAATTAATTGAAGCGTGCAGCGTTCTAACTGAGTGATCTTATTTCTCTCAGCGGATAATAAGAACGGCTACGGAAATGAGATGTTCGCAACGGTACTCGCGATGGAATATTATTGAATATCAATTTTATTTAAATACGTCGTGGCTTATTCTTAATTGGCAATTAAAGGATCGTTGGGCTGATCGTCGACTAAACTTCTCTCTCTTAAGATTCTCTTTAAACAGTAACGATAACCTATTAACGTTCAATAATAATTACTATTCTCCTGCTAGAAGTAAAAATCAATTAAACTGCCAGCGGCTAGCTGTATTTTCGCATTGAAAAATAATTAAAGCGACAACGCTCGTTACTGCATGAAACGTGTAACGTGAAAAGCGCTTCCCATTCGAGTTTTGTTTTTATAAATTCGATATTTCCCACCGCATTGGCATAGAAAATATTACGTTACTAACAAAAGAGCGCCACGCGAAACTTTTTAATAGAACGTTATTTATTCCATATAATGGATGATCTGTTCCTATCGCGGCGCAAAAATTGCCATTTTTCGCAGCGTTCGCAGGGAAATTATTTTTCGCAAAATTGTATCGCCGGAACAGCCTGAATCAGTCCTGATACCCGACCAGAAATATCCAATTCTCCGGAATCTAATCACGGCGAGGAGGAAAAAAGGATTCGTTTCCGAACGAGAAGGAAGAACGATGAAGAATAACGATGTAATCTCGAGCGGAAGCCAAGGTCATCGATCAGAGACCAACGAGAAACGCCGCGCGTTTCTACCGAAGAAATCCGGGTAGCTTCGAATGGCTCGTAAAGTTTTAACGCCCGGTGGCTCGCGCGGGCGTTCCAGTAAAATAATACGATCGTGCGTTTCTCAAAAGTGGCTTCCCCGTAATCGATTCACCTTCGTGAATTCGTTCGAGCTTTAACGAACAACGGAAGAACTTTGAATCGTAAAAGTCGGCGGTGCGAAGGCGAGAAGGAACGGTCCGCGGCGACGGCGGTCGGAAGTCGAGCCACTTCGCTTTAAAATGGCGTAAATCCCGATGGCGAATCGATCGCGTCGCGAAAACTTTAGTATTTTCCGACGCGGACAGAGGACGTGAAAATTGCGCGTCAAGCTTGTCGATTCTCTTGTACTCACACTTGCTGTTTCGGGAAGGGTTGAAGTCAGCCGCCGTCCAAGTCGCAGTCGTCCATCTTTACTTCGTCGTTGCCAGAGTGCAGAGTATGGAACGGTATTCCACGAAACCACGAAAAATAACGTTGCGCTAATGTCTCGTTAACCATCGTCACGATTTTTATTAGAAGAAGAACAACTTTGCGTGGATTATTCGTCGAATAATCGGAAAGAGAGGCGTACGCGTCGAGAGATGTTGCACGCGATCATCGCAGCGGCGCACTAACTAACGTCGTACGACGTCGTAGACGCGTGTATCGGTAGCACGACCTACGCATAGTTTTGTTTATGCTCGACTCGTCAACACACGCGACTGGACGCGTACTATTCGTTTCGCGACGTACATCGAATCAGTGTTGATCGAGCACAGGAGCGGTCGCGTAAACTGCGACGCGTATCTCTCGCTGCACGATGGCTCCTCGCATCAAACTGCGAACAACCGCGCGCCATTTTGCCGCAAATTATTTCGTCCATCGAGAACACGGATAAATAGAGCTAGCCCACGGTGACAAGTTTTCCAGCGGACGTTCGCCCGAATCGGTGAGTTTAATCCAATTTGTCTATTTGCCTATGTAAACTATTAGAGCGTTTAATTACGGCCGTGAGATGTCGGTTAAAAATAGAATCGCGGTTCCGTGAAACAAACATCGGAATGCAAATCCGGCCAGGTTAGACGAGGGCTGGTCAGAGGGGCTGACAAAGCGATGCAATCACGATCCACGGCGGGTAATTAGTTAGCCGCGCGTACCGACGCTTGATCGCTTTCGATTTTTCTCGGGCGCACCGCGCGTTAATTACCGTCCGCGATCGATAACAGGTTGCTGGCCGCGGGATCACGGCAATGCGTATTCCCCCGTTCACTTTTCACGTTATTTCGTAAACTCGCGGCTACGTCGTCCCGTTTTAGTTTTATCGCGCGTTGATTTAACCCTTTGCACGCGGCTCTAGAAAGAGTAATTAACATTCGAGAATGTTCCAAGCTGTGTGCACGAGAGTATGCGCGCGCGTACGTGCAAGCGTAATAGGAACCTTGAGAATAAGTCGAACCTCCTTCGTCGCTAATCAACTTTTATGTCCCCTCGAAGGGGACGTTTCGAGCGCGAAGGGTTAATATTTGTCTCGACAGTTCGCGTTACACGCGCGAACGTGAATCGTTTCTGAACACGGTTTCTTTTACAAAACTGATGGAGATTACGATAGATTGCGAATTATTCCGTAAAGGTTTCTCGTTCCAACGGCGAAACGTAATTCGTTGACGTAACTGGGACGTCGTTGGGATATGAAAATACGGTGGAGCGAAGGACTTTAGAAAGGAAGAGGGACGATCGTTCGAATATTCGAGTGTCGTCATTTTCCATAGATACGTGTGCGCGGGGCATATCAATTCTTCTGAGATTCTATTGAATTTGTCAGATCCACGGGCACACGCGCGCGTAAGCATAAATTCAGGGTCCGTAATACCCGACATATTTCAGAACGATAGTCGCGTTACGTCTAACACGATGATGCTCCATCGAGATTTAACGTTCACGACGGTCCAAATAAACTTGTCCCTTCCCACTCGATTATTCCAAAGCGTTCAGAAAAACGGACGACGATCCAACTCTAATTAAACGCGTCGGTAGGTTGGACGTGGCGGGTTTATTCCGCGCGCGGTCGCGGGACCAGGGCTAAACTCGCGCGGAGAGCATGAAAAAAGCAAGCGGAAAGGGGATAAATTTTTTAGCGTCCGCGGTCCGAGTCTGGTTACCGGATTAACGGGGAAAGTGGATAAGCTGGGCGTCAAGGGCCGGCAGAGGTGAGGCCAGGCTGAAAAGGGAGAGGGTGGACTACGTACTGCCAATAAAAGCCGGGGTGTCGGTATATCACGTGGCTCTGGCTGCTCGTGTCCAACGATACAGTCCAATATATTACCCAGATAGCCATGCTAATTCAGTTCTAGCTCCCGCCGATTCCCCGGTTGGTCGCCTTTGCCTTGCATGCTCGCCCGTTTGCGCCGTCGGTGTCCCACCCTCCTCTTTGAACCCGTTGTCCGATTCGCCTCGCCTCGTCCTCCTCCAGCGACCATCCCTGCGAATCGCGCGCTCCTCGCACGTATCCGCACGGACACGCGCGCGTGTCCGCCGTTACACGCGCGGAGGATGCGTTTCGTCATTCCAGCGAATCCGAGGATCCTACGCAGAGCTCGCGCTACGTGGCAGGGATTTCGGATGACATTGCATCCTCGTTACCAGGCATTACACGATCCGTTCCGATAAGGCAAGATTACCTGGAGCCGGATCTTTGCTCGAGCGAAAGCCCGATTTACGCGCGCAGCCGATCGAGCCGCCCTGGCGTTTATTATTTCTTATTTGTTTACCGCGGCAGACTTTTCTCACGGCATTTTCGCACGATGAATGCGAGGAACACACGGGAATCGTGGATCCCGCGCCGACAAGCACAAAAGAATATTAGATTCGATCCGACACGGAACTCGATATCGCGTTATTCGTAGGAAATCGAAAATACCATTGCGCGTAGTATTACCTCCTTTCGCACGCGTCTGGAAACGAGACGAAAATATTCGTAACTCGATTTTCAATTCGCGCGTCGGAATATCGGAAAGTCATCTGAAATCGGACGAGCCGTCGCTAGGGGTTCATTTTTTTTTCCCCTTTTTCTGCCGCGTCGCCCCGTCTTCCGCCACACCCCCTCCTTCTTCCCTCGTTTAAGATAATTACCACTCGTAAAGCAACGAAACAGGCACGCGTTACACCTGTCGCCGTCGCGTAAACTGGTTCCGGGTTGGGAGATACAGCCGCGTTTTGCAACGCTCTCAATTAGCTCGACTTCACAGTTCGTTACACCTTTTAAAACCGGTTCCCGGGACTAAATGTTTTCAGTCGAGTCGGCGAATACGCGCGCATAGCCAAACACGAGAAGGGTGAAACGCGGAACAAGTCGAAGGAGGTCCGTTCCTCCAACTACCCCGATTCGAGGTAATTGAATTTTACGTACGACTTTTCGAAATCAGATCCGATCGGTAAGACGACGATTCGAGCGATTTGGAAATGAATGTGACAAACGTAAAAAAGGAACTAGACGAGCGAGCGTGAAAACTGAGTATAATTAGGGAGTAAAGATTCAGTTAATTCGTTTGAAATCGCGATTCCTACGTTACACTATGTATTAAGTTGGAAACTATGAAACGGACGTTTTTTTTATTTATAAAGCTTAAAGGTATTCTTACTTATTTTGTAAAATTTGTTCGTGTTTGTATCCCATTTTTATTTGATTTTTATCCTAAACCAGATAGAAACAAAACGCGATTTACATCTACTCTTCTTGTACGAGTTTAAATTAAATCATACCGCAGCTCGAGCTTCAAGAAATATTAATCAGGCATTCGGAGATGGATCCAGCAATGAAAAAAATGCTCGATATTGGTTCGAAAAATTTCGTTCTGGCAATTTGAGTATCGTCAATGAGCCTCGAGGACCTAATTTGGACCCATATTGATAACGAGGAATTAAGGACGACTGTGGAATCCGATCCACACACAACTAGTCGAACACTTGGGTCTAAACTAGGAACTAGTCGTACAGCTGTGTTAAAACATTTGCGTGCAATAGATAAAGTGAAAAAATTCGATTCATATGCGTCGCACGAATTGACGCAACTGCAGATGATCGCCCGTTTCATAGTTTCCAACCTAATACAAAGTGCCTACGGTTAAAGTACGAGTGGGTTTACGATGAATCTGACAAAGTGAAGATGTGCCCGATTATATGCATTCGGTTGAAGTTGTCGGAGGTGATTGGACTGTTGAGAGTGGAGATTGGAGGCCAGCGATTGGCAACAATTCTAGTCCGAGGGTGTGTCGAGACAGATGAATGGACGAAGGCGAGAGTGGAGAGTGGGAAAAAAGGGAGAGGACGCCGAAAAATGCGGGAAAGTGCAAAAAGAATGGAAAATACGGGTGAAAGCCCGTCATGAATCTATTGGAAACGTCGACGTGGTCACCGTCTGTCTGGTCGATCGCAAGGGTTGTCAAAAGTGGTGAGATTTGATTGAGACATGCCTCCTGATCCCCAAAAACCAAATTCGCAGATTTTCCACCAATAGTGTCTTACCTACTTGCCACACCCTTGACCACTCCTCCACAGAAACTCATTATAAAACATTCCATCTACTCATCTCGCGACACTACTAAGAAAAACATCATCAGACACACTTCAGAGAGTCATCACCAAACTCAGTATTTTGTAACTTGTTCAACGTTAAAATATATATTTATTATTTGTTAAAAGTTCGGGCAAAACTTGTCTACGTATTCCCCTACTACTCTAATCGGTATCAGGTCGCACACAATCGCGGTGACGAAAAAGATCGTAACGAAGATTTACGCCCTTCGTTGGGAATCGCAAAATATACGTTCTTGCGCGTACCATCTAAGTTCTGGTACCCAGATGGTAGACAGAATCAAAGACGCAAAGTGAGCCACGATTTAACTATTTCCACGCGCAGCGAAGGAATCGAATTCGACGGAGCGACGAGTCAAGAGAGTCGCGTCAGACGAAGGACCGATGTAAATCGTTAACGTCGCTGCGTTCCGATTCCATCGCGCAGGAAGTTCTTAATTAAACAGATTGCGTTCCGCGTTCCCTTTGATTCCCGAACGATCGAGCCACCGACGCGCCACCCTCGCAGCGCGACTCCTGGGTGAAAGAGGGCTCGGATGGTAGCGCGGCGAGAGGCCCAGGGGGGACGAAGCTTCGCCTCTTTGGCTCGTGCAAGTATTTTCGTGGAAAAGTTAAATCCGCCGTCCGCGCCGCGTACTCGAGGACTACGTCGAGCGTGCATTATTTCATTAACCGTACTTTTCCTCCGCCATCGTCCTCTCCCTCTGGCCTAGCCGGTTCGCCACCGCCATCGTTGTTACCGCGGGTGCTCTCTCGCCGACGCAGGCCCGGAAGGGTTGGTCAGAGGGTTGCTGATTCGGTGAGAACCGGGGGGCGAAGCTTTGGTTGCGCGCTATTCTAACCGGCTTTTATATTAATTAATTTGTTCAAGGGTTTTAACGACTTATTGCACTTCAATTAACTCATTTTAAATTGCATGATCCGGCGACACGGCCCTGGCCTGACCCGGGAAAATTCGTTCGGTAATAAACTTCGCTCGGCTCGGTCGATCGTCGTCGACCAGGACTCGCGAGGTAGACCGTCGATCAGTTTTTCACCGCCGCGGGCACGCAGGACGAGTAAAATACATATTAGAGTCCGTTAATGAGTCCGTGAAATTCGCGAGATTCCGGAACGGCGTAAAATTGTAATTTGTAATTTTACTCCGCGATACGTAACCGTTCTTGTAAGAGAAGAGGAGGAATTTCCATGTCTACGTTACTGCAAAGAAGTCCCGATCGATGCGAATCTTATTACTTTGCATAATTTTTAATTACTTTTATACGAGAGCATATTAAACGAGACTCGGTGGCTGGTGGATCAATGGATTATCAACGATAAGTAACAACGCGTGGTTTGTGATAATTGTTCGCAGAATTCCGCGAATTAAATAGAATTGGAAAGGAACGCGCGAAACGTTCGAATTTATCTAGCGTAGTACGCGGACGAGGCGGATTTAAAGTTTCAAAGTTACACGCATGGCGCAGCTGATGAGGAAAGCGGAAGAAGCACGGGTACGAAAATTTGCAATTCACGAGGGGAAAAAGATGCGACGCATTTGTTATCTTTACGAGTGGTACTGGCGATTCTTCGAGCAACAACAAAAACGCATTCCATTTCGCCTATTTCATTGGAAGTGCGCGAGAAAGAACGCGAACGTCTGAATTAATTGTAACGCGACCGCCAACTATCGTCGAAAACTTTGTCGCTTCGTTAAATAAAATTACCGTGCACGTTGAAATTATTTTTTAGCGCGCCTCTTGCTTTCGTGGAATTTCGTAGAATAAATGCCAAGTTCCCGTAGCGAAAACTGGCTGCTTTTCTGGACAACCGATTATAAATTCCATTAATAAACGATAAGTAACGAAGTGAAAGGCACAGTGGAAGAGTAAAATGGTTTAAGCTTCCGTATTTTCATAATATATTCCATCTCACATCCTAGCTTTTCTTCCTCTTAATTAGTCTTACCCTTAGCCTTCTTATCTTGCCGCACGCGAATGCGCGCTCACACGCAGCCATTTTTACAAAGGCAGGTAAATCCCCCTTGAGCCGATTTAAGTGTTGCGTTGCAGGTGAAAAGAAAGCGTACGCGGCAATTTGTTTCGAAATTTATGTTTTGGATTCCTGTTGACGCGATTCTCCTCCTTACCAAGCGGAAAAGGAATTACGCAGGCGCTCCAACTGGTGGCAAAACCCGCGCGCGTTGGCCGACGAGACACGTTTCTCCGTGTATAATTGCGAGAGACAAGATGGACGGATTTCGGTGGGGTTGAACGGAAAGTCGAATTCAGGGATCGCGCGACAGGAGACCGCGGCGCTGAGAAAGGGGGCACACGGCGAAGTTTCCACGGGGTTTTCAGAGCGCTCCTGGAACTCGTTCGTAACCGGAGTCCGATCCGGGCCGTAATTACAATTCGAACAAAGTTATGCCGGGCTGGATCGGGCGGGGATGTGTCAAGTATTTAATCAGGGCCGAGTCGAGTCTACGAGAGACAATAGATGGCGAGCGACCAAACCAGCCTACCCCTTCACCCTCGTTTGCCTCCTTCGCCTCCTGCTCGCTGCCTCCGCCATGGCTAGGGGTGCAATTATGTCGACCTCGTTTCAGAACAGCTTCGCTCCTCCTCCCTCCGTCCTATCTCCTTCTACTTTCTCGATCCGTTTCCCTCTCTCCCTCTCTCCCACCCTCTGTTTCTTTTTCCTCCTCGGCTCGCTACGTTTATCTCGTTGATTCCTTCACGACTTTTGTTTATTCGAGCAACAAGCTTCCCGGTAGAGATTCTCTCCTTATGCGCTCGAGTGAATTACGCTCTTCTTCTTTCCGCTTCCTACGACGCCGCCGGGGCCAGCCCCGCGGTAATCGCGTTAGCTCGGGAAATAATCGCTCGGAAGGGGTTGCGTTGCTCTTTCGACAAGGTATTCATAACGTTTCTCTTCTCTTTTTTCGTGGCGCGGCTAGTTGCGCGGGAAATAAAAATCATACGTAAGCGCACTCTTCGTCGATGGCGATCTGACCGCTTACGTTTACAAATTACGGCGATACAAAAGTAAAAATACCGTCCTGGTATTTCGTTCGCGAAGCTCGTTATCCGATAACAAGTGGCATGCTACTCCCAGGTATTCGCGATCTTGATCTATTCGTGTGTCCGTTACGTCTGTTCCTCGAATCACGCGCGATCCCTACAAATTCCCAAGACACACGCAATCCGCCGCGAACGATCCTTCTCCGAAAGGTAAAGCGAGAGAAAGCTGGAATCTTTCGAGCGAACTCGTGTTCGAATAAAGCGACGAGTTCTCGTAAGATCCGTGGATCGCGAACACCCGTTATCGAGTGGTTTGCCAAACGTTATTAATTATTTTTCCGCTCTGACAAATCCGAGCCGGGAAAAAGATTACGTAAATACGAGAAACGCATCGCAAATTAGAGTCGCGAAATTGTCACGAAAACCGGTATCAAATTTATGGACAAACCAAGCCGGAAAATCTAAATCCCTCGTGATTGTCTGTCAATTATTTATGATTGGCGGCAATTTGTCCAATGGAGTATAAGCCCCACCGGGACGGGGGTTTACCGGCTGTCATCCAACGTTTCGTACTGTATTACCCGCTTCTACTCTTCCTAGCCTCGTGTGTCGTTTAATGTAACAGCCACTGAAACTAGAGGCGAAAAGGAAAAAAGAAGAAAAAAAAGAAAACGACTCGCGATACCACCGAGTTCGTACGTACGTGCGTGACAGGTCGTTGTCTCGGTTCCTTTCGAAATACCACGAAACGGAACCCTCCGTGCGTCGAACCTAACAACCCCTTCTCGCTGCAAGTCGAGGCAAAGTAAAGCTGTTCATCGTGGTTCGTTATCGGGAAGAATTCCCGCGTAATGGGACTTGTAATGTCTAACGGGGCGACGTTCCGTCCGTGGCAAGTGTTCGCGTCGCAAAAACGACGCCACGCGTCGCGGAACGAAAGGGGAGCGAGGGACGTCGCGGCTGGAATCCCGTGGAAATATGTCCCGGGCCATTTCAGAGGAGACCCGGAATTCTTTCGACTTCATTCCAGCCGACGATAAGCCACGATATACGAAACGATCCTCGCGTGACGCGGACGCATCGATTCACCCTCGCCGACGATCCAACGTTTCGCTGATGACCGATCGTTGATACGCGTACATTTCTTCGATTGCGATTCGAACTCGAGTGAAATGCTGCTTAATTTTTCTTTGCCAGCCGTTGCTGGGTTCGCGATCGACCGTTTTCTGTACAACAAAAGAACGCGTCGAGAAAGAGATATTTTCACGATAGAACGAAATTGTTTCCGATGAAATAGCCATTCTCCTCTTAATTCCCGGTTTCCCTGTTGTAACTTGATGTCAGCGGGTATCGATATTTACTTTTAGTTCTAGTGGCTCGTAAACGAGATTTATCACGGGAATAACATCGCGTGCCACGTAGAAAGATTGAATTTGCGCGCGTGGACCAGCACCAAAGAGGAATTTACAATCTCGTAAAACGCGTTTGGTTTCACGTAAAAGCACCAGTTAGGAACACTTTGCACGTATTAAATGATAATTAAATTGTTCGCTCGACTATTAATACACAGACTTGGCGATTCGTTAAATCCGTACCACCCGTTTCTTATATTTATCGCGTTGAAATCGCGTTCGTTACCCGATGTCAGCAATTCGTAAGAGGACTTTCGACAACCACTGTCTCCATCCCCGTTGCATCGCGAGAGAGGGTTAAGCTAAACATTTGCTCGCGTCTCCCTCATCGACGTTCGCCCAAGTCGGTACACGGGACTTTCATCGAATAGAAAACGTCGCTACAGCTCGTCTAATCGTCCGTCTTTTCTCTGTCCTATCAGCTGCTTTTTCCATCGTTCTCAGGCTCGCGCGGCACCTTCGTCCTCGTCGCTTTGACACCGCTTCTATTCCTGCGAATGTTTTCATGCTCGCCAATTTCCAGCTCCTTAGTCCTCGCTCGCCTTCCACTGCGCGAGCTAAATAGAACGACAAGCAATTTTCCGATCGCTCGTTCGTGAATCCCTGCGCTCGATAAGCCAATTTTCAACCGGACGAACAGTTAAAAACAGCTCCCTTCCGAATGAATCCATGTACAGTGGTAAATATTTGAACGTTGTCTAGTTGGAGATCCTCTCGCGTGATCCCCATTGTTTTCCCCCGATCCGATATTTTGTCTAAGTAAAACAAATTCCCATTTTCTTGCTGCAAATTTGGAAAACAGGAAACGCTCGCGCGTGCAAACCGGATGCGTATCGTCGGCAAAAAATGAATAAAAATCGCTTACCCCGTAAACAAGTCGATATCGTTCCTTGTCGAATCGAAAAACGTTCGTTATTTATATATTTCTCGCGGGAAGTAAAAAAATTTGTTATTTTACCGTCAGCAAACAGTCCCGTATTTCCATTTCCTTCGTTTCGTATCCTATTTACCTTTCTCCTCGTTACAAAATCCATACAATAACAGCACAACTTTCGCCTTCCCGTACGAAAGGATTATATTTGACGTAATCGAGATGTTTGTTTGTTTTCGTTTTACGCGCGATGCAGAGAAGACGCAAAAAATATCGTTCGAGGTTCTAACTCGATATTCCAAACGAGAGACTCCCGAGCGTTTGGAACTTTCACGAATGCTCGTATCGTCGATATTTTTGATTACGATGCGCATCGACGAATCGACGTTTCTTGAATGGACGAGGGCGTGATAACGCTCGCTCGTTTCGATCGCAGGAACGCTTTCAAACGGATTTACTCGGACGAAATCCGCTGTCGCTGTTCCGCGTGACATCAGCCGATCGGGAAATGAACGGGGAACTGGATCGGTTTTATCGGCCACGGTGTTCAAACAACCGCGCGCGTTCCGGTGTTTACAAATTCATATCAAAGATTGTCTCCGCGGCGCGATATCAGCCGGTAACACTTGTTGCTCTTTCGCGGAACTCCTTACAAAAGATTGATGTTTCTATTTCATATTCAGCGGGCTGCATTCTCATTCATGAATCGCTCGAGGATCTCTACGATCCTCTACGACGCCTTTGAACGCGCTCACCCTCGTCCAACGATCAGACTAAACGATTAATAATAAATGCTCGAGGACTTACCAGCCGCGTAGACGAAACGCGCCGTGTACCAGGCAGGTTGAACGAATCGTCGTGGCCTTCCTCTCCGATTCTTCCACCCTCCGATGTCGTTCACGGTTCCCTCGTCGTGTCGCGTCGTAATCGGTCTCTCGTTGTCCCCAGAGTCTGTTCAGCACAGATCGCACCGCGCTTACTGCGACTTACTGTCTTTCTCTCTCTCTCTCTCTCACACACTCTGTTCTTTCTTCTCGTTACCCACTAGCTTCCCTTGTCCTTCTTTTTTAGTTTCACTCGCCCTTTCGTCGTCCGTGCTCGCCAGAACCACTCAACGGACGCAAAGAGTGGTAGAACGGCGAATGTTCGGCAAAGATTTCACCAATCGAACCTCGCGCGGAACTATTACTTGCAACCCCCTTCCCTCAGACTTGTTCACCAGTTGATCCTCACGGAGTACGCGGTCTGGCACGCGGTACCACGCGATACCAAGCGTTACCAAGCAAGGATCGTCGATTCCAGCGGCTACGGTGAGAACCGTAGAGAACGTGCTCTGACCGGACGAACGGCTCTTACAGGTAGAACGAACGTCACGTGGCAAGAGACGCCGAGCTCGTTGATCGTGGAGACCGATCTTAGGGTGCGCGTTCCTCCACGAAGTCGAAGAACGGATGCATGGGAGCTTGGAACGACTAATCGTCGACGATCGTCTACGGAAGAGGTTTCCTCTCCGGTGTCATCAGCGACCGTGAAGAAGCGACAACGTTTAGCGTTCACGCGCCTCCACTGGTCGCTACCACCAGCAGTCGGGTGCGACCGCTGCGCGTCTCGTCTGTTTGCAATCTGTTGGCAATGTGTTTCTAACTGGAGAAGTGATCGCTCTCCGAGAGGCCACGAAGGACAGGTCCGTTCGCGAACTGTTCGCCAAACGCACTGACGAATCCGGTGGTCGGTGCGCCCTTAATATTGTGCCTCGGCGGACCCGTTTCCCGGATGGGCATGCGCCACCTTCCACCGTTTGGAGGGAGGCTGCTGCTCCGCTGTTCCTGGTACTCGCGGAGGTGGATTCGCCGATGGGAGGGTAGTTGCCAGGGGGTTTCCAGGGCCTCCTTTTGCTCCTCTTTTCGAACTCTTGTCCCGTTTCCGTTTTCCTCTCTCCTTGCCGCCTGCTACCGCCTTCTCGTTAGGATACGCGTCCACCTCCGAATAAAATTTACGCCGCTATCGATAATCAAATTCGCCAAGATCTACGTCCCTCCCCCCGCGGATAAGAAGATCTACCGCGTTCCCAGGAATTTAGCCTCGTAAGTTTCGCTATCGAGGCGGACGCGTACCCCCCCTAATACCCGCCATTGGTTCCTCTGTGAGTATTCAACAACTTTACCTACGTGCATCGTGACAATTTTGTGTGTGCATCGCTGTGGTTTCGTCTTCGCGCGTCTCCTTTTACTTTTCCGTTCTCTTTCGTTTGTTCCTCCCTTTCGGTTTTTGTTTCGATCCGTCAGTGCGATGGGACGCGGCGAAGAGGAGACGCGGAAGAGGGTGGATGTGAGAAGACGCCGGTGGATTCGTCGTTTCGCGTCTCGATTCGTTTAACGTGGTTTAAATTGAATTTACTTCCGGATGAGGACGTGTCTTTGAGCGTCCTCCCTCTTTCAGTGACGGGGCGGGATAGGGGGAGGAATTTAACGAGTTCCTTCGATATGAAACGCCACGGAAGTTTCGCGATTTATTTCGTTGTTTCCGCAAGACGCAAATTCGATAGCCGAGTAACGGGACACTGAAACGAAGTTGAGGAGTAATTACGTCTCGAGCACTTGTTGCTCTTCTTGTTGCTACATTTCTCCTAGTATTCTCCGCGGACACGTTGCACGCTTAAATATTATTGCCTTATTGCGAGCAATTTTTCTACGCGTTTGCGAGATTCTTCGTCCCCGAAACAAGATCCTCTGAAAACGATACGATCGAGCGTTCGATCGTGCGCGTTAATTAAACCATCGTCTCCGTTTCCAATTACCAACTACGAGCCGTCCAAAGATCGACGAGAACTCATCTCTGGCGCAGAGATTGCGAGAAGCGGACGTCAACCGAGGACGCCGCGTGTCCCTCCTCGACCTCGATCGCCGATCGTGGACCAATCCAGGGCCCGATCGAGACGATACTCGTCAGCTGGTGGCGCAGTTGTCGAAGGAACGCGCGCGGAAAACAGCACCGGACTACCGAGAACGAGAAACTCGGTTAACTCGGCAGCTTGATTACGCGCGGCAGGTGTCACGCGCCAAACTTACCAAGTTTCGTCTAACCGCAAGAAATACCTTACGAATTACGAGCCAGAGTCCGCGTCGCGGTTAATTGTATTAATTGTGTATCCGCGACGCGGAAGGGACGCCGCAGACGCTCGTCGTCCGCGCGGAGGATGGCTACGAGACGATACTCGTTTCGCCGCGGTTCTAATTTCTTTGACCGCAACTCCTTCGATTAACCGATGCACCAGAGGTGAACGTAAAAGAGGAGATAGGAAGGAGAAGAGGAAACGTACGCACCAGAGGTGAACGTAAAAGAGAAGAAGAAACGTACGATTTGACGTTCCCACGCATCCAAATGCGAGACGATACAACTGTCTCGATTTGCCTCGCGCGTAAATTTCCTGGGCATAATTCCAGGATAAATCCGCGTATCTCGAGGTTCCATGGTAATATCAAAGGGAATTCTGGGTTAAAATATCGAAGTGCCGTACTTTAAGCCGTATCATCCGGCGGGTCTTCCATCCGATCGTGATTCGCGAGCCGTTGAAAGAAACGTGTATACCCCTTTGACGGCGCGCTCGCGCATCTACGAATTAGCTTTTGACGGTTGCATTTTGTATAATTGCGACCGGCTGCCTGCGATTCGCATAGACGTTTCCGTCCACGATTATTCTTCGCGCCGCGAACCACGCGCAAGATTGCCGCCCTAATCGGTCGACACGCCCGTCCTCGTTCGTTTCTATTCACCTGCTCTGCAAAGAGTCAACGCTGGCAATTTCTCGAGCGATTCTGAAAAAAAAAAAAAAAAACAGTCAAGGTTTCGATTTCGACTCTATTGAGATGCGAGAGCTAGGTTCGTCGAACAAACTCGTCGCTACGGCCCTTGCAATCCTGTAATCGCGGACCCAAGAAAATCTCGAAACGAGAAACGGTCCTTACGCGAAGGATACTTTCTGGGTTACGTCGAACAGACGCGTTGTTCCGTACCGCCAGCTATCGCGGCATAAAATATTTCGACTCAGCGGAATCGTTGATCGAGAGAATTAATTCATCCCCATCGCGATCGTTCAATCTCTACGGATTGCATCTTTCCGCCATCGAGGTTTCGCGGGCGGTGAACAAGCCGCCTCTCTCTCCCTCTCTCTCTACCCCTCTGAAACGAATTTGGCGAGCTCAAGGTTTGATATCATCGAGTCTATGGCCGCGGCCCTGGCTTTTCATCGGATGCGCGTTCCCACGTACCCAGCAATTGATTTAAAAGTAGGATAGGTCATCGATTCGTCGCGGTCTTTCAATCGGGATGGATAAATGAATCGATGGATGAAAGGAGCTCCGACGAATTTCACGTGACTCCGTACTTTTCCCGGAGTATTATCGAGGCACGAAAACCCCCGGGATTACGTTCACCGATTGGAAACGGACATTCGAGGCTCGCGGTCGTCGCCGCTTTTAGCCCTCGACCGAAACACGTCACGGTAATTTCGTCCTGGTTACCATATACCCAATTCGATCGACCGAATTTTATTGAAACTTGACGATCCGGTCCAATTAAGAAAAAAAAAAAAAAAAGAAAAAAAGAAAAAAAACCCGTGGATATCACCGAACGAACGTTACCAGAAACGGAGAACAAATATATCACGGTCGGAACATTCCACGAAGATGAATCCGATTAAATTATAGAGAACGGGAATCAAAGCGAGGTGAATATCGCGCGAAAGGCACCGCCTGGTGGAAAGAGGAAGCCGAGGACGAGGTTTTCATTCAGATCAGACTTGGCGAACGCGGATAGAGGAGCGGAGGCGTTGGAGAACGCGGAGGAGCGAAGGCTAGGGCTCTATTCATCTTTATTCCCAGTGGCTTGGTATTAATTTCGCGATTATTAATTATGGGGGCATTATTAACTCGACCCTCGACAGACTCTCGTGGACGGGGTAAGGTGAGATATAAGCCGAGACGGTTTAAAATGCGATAGGAATGCGCGGGAAACGCTCCTCGCGCGTCGGATGCGACGAAGGTCACGAATGCTGCGTTAATGAGAGGGAAGTTAATCACTCCGACCAGACGATAAAGACGACGCTGCGATAGCGGGAAGGGACACGCGAATTATCCGTTTCAGAGTTTAAAGTGTCGTCCACCTTCTAAATTGCTCGTTTTTATTTCGAATTTATCGAGATACGTAAAAATCGCTCCGTCCTTTGATCTTCTTCGCGAAAACGATTACGTTTACCACGATGAAATACAACGTGTCGGAAGATGGAACGGTATCGTCGACGGAGCTACCCCTCGTCGAAGACTATCGTGGCGTCGAACTAAAGAAATAACTTACCCTGGTCCCCCGTCGTTGGCATCGGAAGAAAAATGCGCTCGCGCTAGACCCGCGATTCGAGGGTACAAAATGGATGATGGAGATATAATTCTAAGAATGCCGACGGAATCTTAAATTACTCGTTTTATGGTAAATTGAAGTAGGCCCGTCTGCGCGAGCCCCTTGTTTGCGGGATGAATTAAAGATCGTCGGTGAACCGAAATTTGTCCTTAGGGTGAAAGTAATATCATACATATATTGAAAGATTTCTGATTTATAAGGAATTGGAATGGTTTCCAGTCCCCTCGAATCAACGACCAACCGCTGAGGCACCTACGCGTTACTCGCAAACTTTACTTATCTCTATATTTCTATGTTCTTCCCCGTTAAAGTTATCCCAAAAATTCCTCCGTTTTCCGTGACCATTGAACAATCTCGGTGCCTGGATCTCGTTCGTACCGCCTTTTCCAGGCCACGGGGGCTTGCGTACTTTCACCCTCCCTCTCCCCACCGTTCCACGAGAGAATCTAATGAATTTAAACCGCCAATAATACGTGTCGCTGGAAGGATAGCGGAAACCCTCCCCAGTGGGAACCCGAAAAGCTGCTGCGAGTGCAGCGTCGTCCCGCTGCTCGCCCTCTATAGATTCGCAGGCACGCACACGCGGACACGCGGAGACAAAAGGGCTGGTAGTACGCAACGGGACCAGAGACATACCAATCGGACGCAGTCACTGTGAAATTAACGAATTTTTCATGATGGCCGCATTAACTGGCTGCTGGTTGGGTCAGCGGAAGCGTCGAACCGTTTATGACAATGATGCAACCGCCCCCCTTGGAATGACAGCGGCACGATCGAACGGGTCCGCGAGTAGTTCGACGGAAAACAACGCGAGGGAAAAAAAAGGGGAGGGCTGCGCACGCTGGGCACGAATCGTACGCGGAATTTTTGCGCGCGTACACCGTGATACGCGATTCACCGAGTGGGTGGATCCGTTCAACGCTCGGAACGGTGTCCAGTTTTTGAAAAATTCTGTTTGCGAGTTTACCATGGGACGTACAAAGCGCTCGCCGTTCTAATTTGTTTACTGGGTTGAAATTTTTTAGTTAGCTGACCGACCGCTCCTTTGAAACTGTTCGAACCTTCGTCGTGTACTACGTGTCGCAACTCGAACGAATATATATATATATTGTTGAGTACCGGGTATATGAAATACCACGGCCAATAAGTATTGGCAGAAAAACAGTTATCTGTCGTGGTAGCAGTTCCGTGGAATCGGAATAGCGGACGTGGTACCGATTCTAACGACAATTGTTAATTGTAAATTCATTAAACCATTTAAAACAGTTATTAATTAATTTAATTCCGTGTTATAACGAGCGAGGAGCGCGCGATGCGCAGCAATATGATATATATCGATGCGATTGAACGAATACCAGCGATCGAAGCTCTGCCACGCGGGGCCACGTTCGAAAGTCGAGGATCTCGAAAAATCGAGAATCGCGCGAGGGTGGAAGAAGGTAGACAATGGCGGAGGGCCGCCAGCAGAATTTCCACCTTTCCGCACCTACGACCGTCGGCCAGGGCTAATCGGATTCGCGAAATTAATTACCTGCATTTGCATAAGCCCCCGTAAACGTTCTTCTTTCCTCTACCCGGCGTCCTCTGGCCGAGCAGCCGAGCGCGGAGGAGTGGTGGACGAATAATTTTCACGGTGAAATTCGTGATTACGTTAACGATATCCATCTTTCTCTCTCTCTCCTCCGTTTCCGTTCGTGGCTCTCGTATCGTCTCCTTTTCCCTCGAATCGATACCTCTACTCCCAGCGCTCTTTGCTACCCTTTTTTCATCTATTTCGACCGCGACCAGCCATCGCGTTACGCCGTTGCGTTTACATCGTCCTCGGACGACATTGTCCTCGTCGTTGCCGTGCCGCGTCGCCGGCTACGAGCGCAGCGCGGCTAACGAGATTTGTCGTCCAGGATAATTAGATTATCCGCGCTCTGGACGAGCGGGGGAATTCACGTAGACGCGGAGACAGGAAAGCGAGGCATCCATACCGCAAGAACGACGACGCCGGCTGTAACGAGCCAAGCATGTGTTTGATAATTCGCTGAAGGGCCAGTCGAAGAGAAAAAGAGAACGCGTTCACCCGGCTACCTACCGCGACTCCGTCCGATGTGTCATGTTCATTACGAGCTACGCAAACGCGCGCAACGTAAACGAAGATATTTTATTCTATTCCTCTGTCCCGTTTAATTATCGCGTTCACGGAGAATCCATTCTTATTATAACTTAACCTCGCGTTTCGACATTCAGAATCGTCCCTCGAATTCCCAGCCAGGGATGAACGGTCGTCCAACGAGGGACGAATCGAACGAACCGCGTCTGTCGTTTTACGACAGGTGAAACAAGAAGCAACTCGAGTCGAATCGAGTCGAACCGAGTCCTAAGCTGTGATTAACGATCGCGGGACAGCAGAAATTGGCGAGCGCAACGGGTGGCGTTGAAACTTGAACGGGACAATCGCAGGCGATACTTGACGACTACGATTCCATTTGCATACACCCGCGATGGCTCTCGCGTTTGTTCTCGCCGCGCGGACAAGCGCGTGTATCGAACGGCGCGCGTAACAAGAGGCTGCCTTATCAACTACCGCTACACGTCCAATCAATTTGCAATGTGACGGCACACGCAGCTTTTGTAGTAATATCTATTATTCGCCGTTCCGTGGCTGTCTCGCGAATCGCACGCGCGATCTCCTCGTAACAATGGCCGCGCGAGTAACTACGGGATACCGTGCTTTTGCCCGAGCCCTTCGCTTTTTGGATCAAAGAGCACGCATTGCACGTAATTTCGCGCTGGTGCCGCGTCAAAGAGTCGTCGTCGAGCCACGATCCCGCCCGCTGCGCGTTGCATTCTCTTGGAAATCTTTAACGAAACGCAGCAGCAACACCCCTCTCGCGAGAATTATCGACGAGGGACGCTCTAAGCGCGCGGATGCGCGGAGTTTCGATTTTCGCGGTATTTTTAAATATCGTTGTGCACACAGCCGTTACATTTTTAATCCGCCTCGACGAGGGCTTGCAGTTTTCATCGCTCGATCGCTGTATAGGTAACGGGGAATCAATCTCGCAGAACTTTCAAAGCGAAATCTCGGTTCTCGATCGCGACTGAGCGCGAAATACGCGAAAGCAACGCTCTTTCCCTCGCCATCGGTATTCCGCGGCGCAGGTGGACGCGTACGAAACGCCGTCTGCTCGAAATAATAACAACGTCGCCCCGCGATTGATTATTCCCAATTATTACCATAATCGACGATACGTTCGCATGGGGACGGTCGCGCTTTACATAATCGCGCGTCGTCGTATAATCGGTCGGGGGTCTCGCGCGAAATTATCTCCAACGGCATTCTATGGAGATGCGACGATTTCAGCAGGCGTAGAAGGAAATCATCCCGTCGCGTAGGTGGGAATACTGCTTATTGTGCCAACTTTCGTTCGTGGTCGTTACAAGTAGGAAGAGTATTATCGAAAAGGACGGGGGCGAGAACGGAGGTGTGCTCGAGTCGTTACGGTATTATCGGACGCGCGTCCGCGTTAACAAAATAAAATCCATTAAAGCAAGATTAAAACGTGCTTGCATGGAAATCGGAATGCTGCGTTCGGATCAATTTTCATCCCTGTAACGCAACGATAAATTAAAATCGTCTCGCTATCGATACCCGCGAGTAACGCGGCACAGCCGTTGAATTTATCGAGAGCATATTGCGTAAACATTGCAATTACGGGCGGGAGATTATTCGTAATTGATAACTCGCGAAATTTAGTTAAACGTCTCGCGGATACGCGATCGTGATTAAACGAAATCGATAGCGTCGATAATTCCTGGTATCGGTGATTAGTATTTAATCGCGCCGGGACGGGAGGCGATAGAAGAAGAGGACCAGCAGGACCGTTTCGGAGGAACGAAAGCAAATGATCGCGGGGACGCGAGAAGAATCGATGGACACAATGCCCCTAATGTACAGTGGATAGCGGAGAGGATCCTCCGGAGCAGCCTAGCGAGCCGACACCATCGAGAGATTGAAAGTCGATTGAATGGCGCCGCCCGACAGCACTGGCAACGGATACACGTCGATTGTACCTGTGAACTTGAATTCCAGACACAATGGACCCGCTGAAACGCGTCATTATTGTCCGATTTCTTTTGGTCTCTCCGGCGTTCTCGAAAGGTCCGCGCGCGGCCGATACGCGGCCATGCGGTATCGATTTTACGCGCGTCGAGATCCACGCTCGTACATCGCGGGACGCGACGCGTGCAATTGATCGCGGGCAGTGCCGCGGCGGAAACTGTCGCGATAACCTCGATTTTCAGCCTCGAGGGACTCGCGTATGCCCTGGCGCGTCAAATTTGACGGGGCGATCGATAACGTCGATGCGATACGTGTTTATCGTTTTTTACAAGGGGCGATCTGCTGCCTCCGCGACGTCGCGTTAATCGACGCTCGCGATCAATCGACGATACCCGTGCAGCCTCGATAATCGGTTCGCATTAGGCGAACGGAGTGCGAGCGACTGCGTGGTCGATTTTATTTCTCGACGCTCGCCTCGAAAGGACCAGGACGCGAGCAGGAGGAAAACCGCGCGGGTTAATTTCGATGATTAATAACCGAGCGCGGTTAAATCGTAACGCGGCTCGTGTGGGCGCAAGGCAGAGCAACGAGACGTCGAGGGCTGGTAGAGACTGACACGATACGAGAGAGGGCGAGGCAAAGGAGGATAAGGGCCATGGAGGTACTCTCGATGAGGGATCTCGCCGTAGGGCACAAAGGGAAAGAGGAGAGGATCATGGCATTGAATGCTGCACCGGCCTTCCTCTGCCGGTTCCGCAGTCGAGCATCTCCCTTTAGTTTATTTTTCCATGCGTAATGAACTCCTCCTCCGCACGGCTGTTCGTCGTTGCATCGATAGGGTCGACCATCCCGCTGCTCGCCACGGACTAAACCCTGTTTCGAAATTCCACGCTATTTCATGTCCGACCGCGTTTCCCTCTACTATTCCCGCTGCTCCCTTTTCCACTTTTGGCGGCCAGCGAGGATATTCGTACCGGCCCGTCTTCCATCCTCGAAACGAACGTTAAGCAGTTTATGCATCGACGGGGATCGCGGAGGAAGCCGATTAGAAAGTTTCGTTCGATACACCGCGTCGGTTTCCGCGCCCGTTAATGGGACATTGGGGCTTGTACGAGTCCTCGAAACGATGCAACTTCGATTCCGTTTGAAAATCGGGGAAATTAGCGGAGCGGAATGCTCGCGGTATAAATAATGCTGCGTTTTTCGCGCGAGGCGCTCGGTTAACGTTCGAGGGGCAAAAGGAAGCTGGAAACGCCGGTACTACGAATCCCCAAGGGGGACCGCCGCGGTGAATCCGAAGCTCCGTTTTATCGCGTATAACGAACGTCACTGCAGCATTAAGCCCTGTTGCCGTTTGCCACGGGTAAGCGATGGCGCCCTCGGCTATTCCGTAATCTGCAATTTTATGCAGGCCTGTCCTAAACGCCCCGCCCGTCGCTGCAAAGAAAGCACAGATTTCGTTGGCCACGCGTAATTGCCAGAGAGAGTTGCGCGAGAATTGCGCGATAATAACCAACGCTGGGAACCAGACGCGGGAGAAGACGGTGCATTTAACGCCGCTCGTTTAGCGTCGCGCGCGCGGAAAACGACGCGTTGCCTCGATGGATCTCGCGAGCGTGAAAAAATCGGTGAAACCTAGAGAAGGATTAGGCGTTAATTTCGCGTTCAACGATTATCGGTTGCGAAGGGTGGACAACAATGGCGAACAACGCCGGTGTCATTGCGAACTCGGTCACGACGAGGATCTCGTGGACGGCGGATTGACAGATGCAAATCCGTTCGCGCACTCGCGACAGGTATTACGTGATTCCACGATGTACGATCGCATTGCTATGCAAGATCGAAGATGCGTCTAATCGATAATCACCGGTCACGTTCGCATGATGAAAGCAGTGCAGCGCGATCGGTTGAAACGCGCGTGACCAATTGACGGCGGGACGTGTGCCGATATAGCAGCACGGGCCTCGTAAATCGAGACAGTGTTTTCTTTAGCATTCTCGCGTCTAACCGATTACGCGATAACTCGCGATGGCGGGGCCGTTGGGGTCTCGAGTTATCCGAGGACCAGCTATAATTTGCTGAGTACGAAGCCGCCCTGTGATCTACTTTCACCAACTTTCCGTTCGATTAACGCCTCCTCCCGCCTCCCGCCTCTCCTTTGTCGACGATGTATCCGTGTACAAATAAGTTTGGAAATTGGCTGAAATTTTAGTTCAACGACGCTTTAATTAACGGCCACGTTTCATCCGCGGAGTGTCACAATTATTTGATTAATCCAAACGAGTCCGCGATAACAGTTTTGTTGTGCTTTTGTTACAATTGGTAACTAGATATTGCCGTCACTGTTAACCATGGATTCGTTCCGCTCCCTTCTCCTCGCTGTCTCTCGCAACAGACTCATTACGTTTGACGTTCCGCCGCTGTCAAGTAAAAGCTAATAACTCGCGTAATCCGATGCGAGGGAAGCTGTCAAACTAGATCCACAAATTCCCATTTGCGCTGGTTACAAAAGGCTGTTGTTAGCGGCGCTCCTGCAGCTGGAACATCGAATTTTCGAACGATTTTTTTTCACGAAACGTAGCGCGGGACGCGAGAAATGAAAGAACGAGCGAACAACGCGCGAACGTTTCCAATTGTGAAGATGTGATCGTAAATTTTCCCGAGTAATTGCGAATGGCGTCTGTGAATCGCGATATTTTCAATTTGAATTCAGAATTTTCTCATCGAATAATATCCGAACAACTTCGACAACGTAGGTTGATTTTTCGACGTTTCTATGCGTTTCCTTACCTTTCTCGTTTCACTGACTGGCTCGAACAAAGATACTGGGGAACCAGGAAACAAAAGTGTTTCAATTACATTTCTCGCACCACGCAGTAGCAAATCTATTTACACGGGAGATACGTCTGCGTCGTCGTTACCATCGTTACCATTTATTATCCAACGGAGCGATTCGTCTTGTCGCGAGCGCGCAATCATTTTTCAGAAGTGCAACGGGACTACTATCCGTCAGAGACGTGTCACAGGGGGTGTGCGCTTTTCTCGAACCGTGATCCGCGTTCGGCTGGAGTCTTCATCGGAGTTTGCCAGCATCTGCGGACCATCTGGTCGTTTTCCGAATCACGGTTCTGCTCGCGGCTTGCGACGCGTGCGCCACCGCGATCAGGTGTTTCAGGAGATCGGCAAGGAGCCTCTGAATCGTTGAAAACACTGATAGCGATGCCTGGAGGCGATCCGCGTCTTCTGCACCGCGAGAAATGGAGCGGAGCGCCGAGCAGGTGCTCCTCGCGCACCGCTTGGGAAATCGCGGTAAAGCCTCTGTCTCTTCTTTCCCCTCTGCGCGGAATCTCGTTCTTTTCCTGCTGGCAATTCCCAGATTCACGCGTCGATCGCGATTCGACCGGCGAGAAGAAAACGTCGCGGCAGGAGAGGCTCTGCTGCCATTTATTATTCGATTAACTTTGCGCGGTGCTCAAAATCGTGCATTCCTACCTTTGCATCTTTCGTATCTGCGACGAGAGTACATTCCACGTCGCTATTGTGGAGTCGTACGATTTTCGCAAAAACTTTGTTATTAATTCATCGAACATTCTCGACGTTCACCTGGATTTTTGGAAATTTGGAGTACTAGAGAATATTTAGACTGGTCGCGAGATCTAAAATATTCACTTGGGAAGCTCGTTCGTCCCGAAAGTTTGCTCCCGTTCGCATTTTAAAATATTCAGCGCATAACATTTAACACCTAGATTATTAGTTAATCGACAAAGATAATTTTGTTATACTTGAATTTTCCATCCTGCGCTCGAGAGCAACGAAATCGAACGATTTGTCGTATAATTAAAATTGTAACTCATGCGTGCGAGCATCGACTCATCGCGCGATGCATTCGACAGCGCGCGCGATCGATTTTCAATCGAAATCGGCCGCGTCATCGACACCTGGGACTCGATAATCGCTAATTAAAAATCTCAACGAAGCTGTACGCCTCCCACGAGGGAGCAGGAACGCGTCGTGCATTTTTTTTCATAAGTTGACCGCGACGCGCGTTTCGTCCTATTTTTTGTCATTTTCTCCCTTTTTCGTTTTTTTTTTTTTTCGCCTTTTTTATTTTCATTGCCCAGATGCAGTTGTCGGGCGCGCGAACGTTCTGGCAGGTGACATCTGCGAGGTTATCGTGTTATTTTTACTGGCGTTGTCGCTGGCGCACAGACGGTGGCATCGTAAATACACAGCCACGGAAAACGCTGGTCCCTTCGAGATACGTATGCGGGGCGAAAGAAAAATGATTCACCCGAAACGTGGCGATGTTGATCTATCTGGCGAAACGGCTGAAACACGTTTACGGAGGATTACTCGAGGATAGAGAACGCGTTTTCGAGAATAAAGTTGCCCGTACCAGGAATTTTGTTCGGCGGGGATCCGCGTATTTAATACTTTCTATTACGGATCCACTAATGGCTCCGTGAAACGCGGAAATCATTTTGTTTCGCGCAAGGAACGAGAGAGTTGCCGGACGATCCGGATTATCCGATGAATAACGATGTTGCAGAGATTCGAAAACGCAACGATCGAGCGCGTTTGTATCGCGAGGCAACGACGTTGCGTCCCGCGGTTACGTCAACGGCATGCGTCTTCGCTTGTACGAGTTTCGTTCCAGCGGATAATCCTTTAAATTTACCGAGGCCCAGGAGATAAAGCACGGTTACCGGATTGCGCTTTTCCACTGGATAAAATGTTCCAGCGGCGTGTCTCAAATTCGCCGCTCCTCTAAAATTCATACGACGCCCCATTGTTTCGTATCTTCGCGCGCGAACTCCCTTATGAATTTTTTAACCGGCCAGACCGTGCCGCTCGTCCACGCGAAATTTGTACCTGTTTATCCGTTGAAAAATAGTAGCTGCGTGCTGCAGTTTCCGCGGGTTCGTTTTCCTAACGAAGACGAATGGCGGACATGAAAGAATAATTCCGGTCGGAACGGCTCAAACCGTCCCCTGTTTAGTAACCGTTGATAACAGCTGTTCCCTAAATGTCTACACGAAACTCTGACCCTCCGCTCCACACTTTTGATCACGATATTAATTGCTCGCGACTCGAGTTCACTTTTCAACCTGTTATACGCGCGCATAGGTGTAAATGGTATCGCGTTCTTTGCACGCTGGTTCCATTTACGATTATTCCTTTCGCATTATTTGACAGCTTCCACGCGACACGCTAAACATCGTACGATACAAAGTAGCCTCGATTCTACGCGAGAGCAACCATCGCGAACTGCACAAAGAGCAAAAGATCGGTTTTATTCGCGTGGAATCGACAAATCGCCTGATGGTCGCGACTCGAGTTCACTTTTTAACCTATATACGCGCGCATAAGTGTAAATGGTGTCGCGTTCTTTGCACGTTTCGGGCTTCCATTAACGATTATTCTTTTCGCATTATTTGACAGCTTCCACGCGACACGCTAAACATCGTACGATACAAAGTAGCCACGATTTTACGCGAGAGCAACCATCGCGAACTGCACAAAGAGCAAAAGATCGGTTCTATTCGCGTGGAATCGACAAATCGCCTGATGGTCGCGACTCGAGTTCACTTTTTAACCTGCTTCGATTCAGCGACTTGCGGAAAGTCTCCTGCGTGAAAAGAAAAATATGCGCGCATAAGTGTAAATGGTGTCGCGTTTTTTGCACTCTTCGTGGTTCCACTTACGATTATTCCTTTCGCATTATTTGACAGCTTGCAGACGACACGCTACACATCGTACGATACAAAGTGGCCAGAATTTACGCGAGAGCAGCCACCGCGAACTGTACAAGGAGCAAAAGATCGGTTTTATTCGCGTGGAAGCGACAAATCGCCTGGTGGTCGCGTTTGCCGCGTCATTCGGCAGAAGCGGACCAATGAACGGGTGGCCATTTGGAAAAAAAGTGGTCCTCGAATTTTGCGACCGCCAGTGGCCAAAAGTGCAGACTTCCAGGCGAACATATGGGACGCAGCAAAAGGCACGCGATCGTGGAACCGGTTACCATCGCCGCGGGTTCGTTCTTTCCGCTAAACGCCGTTTTTAACTCCCTTTCGTGAACACGAAAGCTGCTCTTCCGACTGGACGCCTTCGGTTTCTCTGTAACATTCAAAATGCAAAAGTTCGTGCCCGATTTGAAACCAAATTTTCATGACAAATAGTATTCACTAATCAACAGTGTACTCTCCAACGTTTTACAAGCTTTCCAGTTTCTTCTTGGCCAAAAACCACCGCGTGGTTTTGCCATTCAAACTGTTTTATATACGACGTACGAAAGTACAGTTCTCCTATTTGTTTTGATTGTTTCGACGCAAACGCGGGTCGCCACCGACAAACTTCTTGCTAACGTAGCTTCTCTGGGAAAGTAAATCCGATTCTGGACAGGTTTACGTTACCACAAAAAGAAACGTGACTCGTTCAGAGGTGCCGGTCATTTTATGCAAGGATCGCAGCGACGAACCATCGACGGGTGAACTGGATTCAGAAAATCCCTGGAACGAGGGCGAATACGAAGGGAGAAAAGTAGCGGGGTCTTCGAGGCCGATGCATTATTTATTACCGTGTATGACAAGCATTCTCATGTCAATAAGGTGCCTCGAGGTCATTATCTCGACGTGAGGTTTTCGTGCCCCAGAATGCGTACGAGAGGGAGGACAATGAAATCCGTCGTGCGCGGATTTACGTCACTCGATGATTAGCTTCGATTCAGCGACTTACGGAAAGTCTCCCGCGTGAAAAGAAAAATCCGGTAATTCGGGAATTCGGTTGCAGAAAGCTCTCTCCTAATTCCCCATATCACTCGCGACCCTCCGGGTATTTTTAATATACGCGTACACAGTTTTCATTTGCGTAAAAGGTATCCACGTATCGTCCGAATCGCGGAATGAAAGATGAAAGTATCAACACCGATGAGAGCGCGATTCAAAAAGCTTTTCACCTTTGAAATCGCGATGTTTCCAATCCCCCCAGGGGTGAATCGAGTCGCGTCATCGTTCACGTAAGATCATCCGATTCCATCAACGGCGTCGATCGAATGAAATTGACTTCAACTACGCGAGTGTTACGGCTAATCTGAAAATTGAAATTTCAATCCCGTTCGATGAAATATTTTTTATCCACAAAGAGCTACGCCGATCTAATCTGACAGCCACGCGGCGATATTGGGAAAGATCGTTTCGTCCGATTGCGATTTAAACGAGATACAGTTCCGTTCTACGTCGAAAAATCATCCGGAAGCGAAACAATGGCCGGATTTGGGGAACTTTCCTCTTCCGGGTGGTCCCTCGGCTTGGAATAAATTACTCGAGCGACGTTTTCCATCTGCGGTTCGATCGTCAATATATCAGCGACTTATCCGCGAATTCGTAAGACAGGCGAGGGGAATGAAGCGGGAAAGGGTGAAGTTTCGTGGAACGATCCGACGATTTTCTGCACTGGTGAATGGCGCATCGGCGGGAAACTGTCTGCGCGCGGGAGAAACGCCGATTAAAGTGTCGTTTCGAGTTTTAAACTGCCGCCGGTCCCGGAACGTGTGGCGAATAGTTAGGGAAACGAAAACGTTCCCCCGCCGGTAAATGAAAGCTTTAACGAAGGCATTATGCAGCCGATCGCTGCTAATCGGTAAATGCTTTGAAACGGCGAACTTGACTTTACGAACTTTTTCCCACCCGCGTCCATTACACATTGATTTGTGTCCCCCTTCCTCGACGCTCGGCTACTTTTCGAATCTCCATTTTAACGAAGCCAGCGAGGAACGCGTTGGAAACGGCGAACGCTCGAACGTTCGTCAAAAATTTTTCGAGTCGTGTAATTTATCGTTGCTCGCCTCTTCCCAGGATTTCGATACGCTCTCTCGATCCTCGATTATCCTGTGTGTTTCCAAAGGATTGCAACTCTCGAAAAGAATTAGAATTGAAATTTACTCTAGCGTTCCTCAAGCTTAACTTTACAACTTAAAAAGTGTTTCGCGATGAGAAAAGTGTGGGAAATACTGGCCAATACGGAGCGGCGATGGTAGAAAAATATCGAACATTTTGTAATGGATATATTAATCGACAAAGAAAGAACCGATCGCGCTTCACGATAGTCGATAAAACTCTTTACAAGACTATCCAGCACCTCGAATGTGCGGTTCGGTCGTCGCATGCATATGGATCGATGGTGCTTTCATCGTGTACACAAGTCACGAATAAATATGTATGAGACCGTGTGCATCGAGATTATTCGTTACTACCTCGTTTCCTTCTGTACACCGCTGCTGGTCGCAATTGTCTTCCCGCGCTTGGACGGTGTTCAATTCCATGCAAATTTTGATTATCAATATCACCGCGACTGATATCGAGTTTAGACGATTCCGTTTATTTAGCTTCGCATTTTGGTAACTACGCGCGATCCGACGAGCGTTCTTCGACGTCCAAATAATAATTACACGGTCGCTCGACGTCGCCTGTTCCATTTCGAATTACAAAACTCTGTATCATCTTACGAAAATATGGCGCGCGAGGTAAAAATTCACGAGAGACTTAACAAAGGCGAGCCGATAATTAACACGTCGTCGCGATAAATACAAAACCGCATGAAATAGCGGCGCGTGACGCCACCTTATCCCTTTTTCCTCGGACGCCATTCAAATCCACGTTCCCGTACGCTTTCCGCCATCGTAGCCGAGCTCGTTAATTAAAAATTAATAACAATGATTAATCATCGGCGAGCGTACTCCATTGAAAGAACCGGCGTCGACATGGTAACCGTCAAAGGGATCCGAATGACGAGCAGCTTTTTAATCGCGAGGTAAACGCGTGGCTGTTGCGTTCGACAGGTACGAGACTTCGAGGGAGCTTTCAAGGGTGCGTCCTTTGTACCTGGTAATATTATGTTCCTTTCTTTCGCTCCCTATCGAACCGACTCATCGGGAATTTGGTCGTAATTAAAATAGCAATGACTAAACCTGAATAGTTTCTATATGGTATTCGATGTTTGGTTCGTCTCATCGACGATTGTACCTTCGCTAACTTCACTCGTCGATGAAATCTCGCGTTCGTAATCGCGAGATCGATTGCGAACTTGGCGAAGGAAAATGGCGTGAACGGTACGAGGGTGAAAGTTGGAAGAGGAGACGGTTGTTATGTATTAAGTAGACGACAGCAAGTGGCGGCGGAGTACCCTTTCGATCCAATCGACTCTTATTTCAGCCGGCACAGACTCGTATTTCACCGGGTCGGATGTAAAGCCAATTGAATCTCTTTAGAAAATTACCTACGAGGCGTCTCGCGCGCGTCCGAGAAAAGGTGGCGTAAACGAATTTTGAATGCGATAATCCCCAGTGATTCATTCGCCCCCGCGCAATGTCTACGCGGTGGCGAGCACGTCGCGGGCCTCCGACCTCCGAGGCTGGCTCCGAGGGTAGACCGATCGATTTCAAACGCCTGGGACGGGAGCAACAGAGGCAGAGAAAAGGGTATCGTTGTCTGAACTCTGATTTTAATCCGCTAAAATTCTAACGAATCCGGCGAACTTCCTCGAAAAGCGTTCGCGACGCGAAAAGAAGTCCGTTCGAGGTCGATTCGAACCGGGAACGAAATGTTAACGAAGGATCGCGTGCAACAAAAAGTCTGACAAGCGAATTTCGTCGATCCGGACGTGAAACGAAGAGAACTCGTTCGTCGAAAGCGCGATCGCACGGTTACCCAAAGTAACTGCTCTCACCCCCTCTCTTTTTCCCATGCACTCCACTCTCGGGGAATTATAGAGCGAACGAGCAAATTCCCCGTCATAATTTATGGTTCTACCAGGCCACGACTTGTCGGATAATCCCCCGTACCGGTCGCTCGTCGGCGCTACCCCTTGTTTTCTACTCGCCAACTTCGCGCGGGGGCGGTGCGCGTGCGCGTTACGATATTCGCGCCTTCTTCTAAAAAGCCGAGGTTACCGCAATTTTCACATTTACTTTAAACGAATACAACTTCTTTTAACAAAGATAACAACCAAAATCGGACGTTTCACGCGGTGCAACCTAATACGTCCGATCTTCGTTAAACGATCGTAATTAGCTTCGAGAATGAACAAGAATGCAATTGACCCTCGAAGCGAAGAGATCGAAGACAATAAACATATGTCTCGTCTCGAAACTTTCTCCTCGTCTTCGAGGGTTAAGAACCGCATCTTTCGACAGTGAAACGAGGGGGTGGAAAGTGAAAGCGAAGCGAGGGAAAGAGGCCCTTGCCAAGCTTTCCGCGTCAGATACACACGTTTTACTTATAGATTATATACTCTGCCTTTTTGTCGATTAAACTATTAGGTTACGGAAACGACTTTAATATCCTGTTCACCACGTATCGTTCCCAAAAAGAAAAGAAGAGTCGCGTAGAATAAGATAGGAAACGCGAGAGGGTGTATCGGTTCGATCCCGTGGCGACACTCCGCTAAATCTGATAAACTCGCCTAATTTGAATATCCCGGCTCATTATCAAAACGCGATATCGGTGGCAGCCAAGTGGCTTGGTGCGTGTATCGAAACACGCTTTTAATGCATATAGATTAGATCAATTTATAATAAGCCGGTTTCGCGGTCCCAACGCGCAACCCCCGCCCACGCTGCCCACCATCACGGGTCCACCGCGGTATCGTCGTTGCCTGGTTCACTTTCCTCCCCCCCCCACCGCGTTAAATTTGTATTTATATTTTCCGTTTATTGCTATAATACCGCGGGCATTAACGCTATTTATTGGCCGACCACCAGCGAGCATATGCGCGTACAACGTAACCGCCGTTCGACGACGCGTGCACGCACGTGGCGCCTGGCCATTGATAAAACGTTAAAAGCACCGGCGACGCCGCGCGCGAAATTCCACGGTGATAATAGAAATAGCCGGACGCGGCTCTCGAACCATCCGGTTCATTAACGCATTAATCCGCGACTTTTCGGCGACAGACGTTAATCCCATTAGCTGGACGCATAAATGAATCTCGATTACCGTTCTCGACTTCACCGCGCGCTGTGAAAATCAGCCACCCCCTCCCCAGTCGCCGGTTTTTTCAACGTTCAATCGAAATCAGAACTAAAATAATCGGTATTAATTAACCGAGCGTGCATGAAATGGTATCCTTTATACAGCACGGTTCCGGCAAAATCGAACCGACTCTATTGTCAGTCTTTGTTTTAATGAAGCGCGTGATAACCGCACGCTCGCGATAATATCCAAGAAGCCGTTAGTTTCGAATCAAGGTTTAGTTTTATTCCTTTACCGAGAATCCTTGGTGCCACTGTTCCGTTGTTCAAGTCGAGGCCCTTGTTGCGTTTATTATTTGCTATTAATTTGCGGCCAAAATTAGGACCCGCGGAATTACCGTGTGCGTAATTCGACGGTACACTCGATACCTGCGGATGACCGACGGTTCGAAACATTCGCAACAAACGAATCCACTTGTCCTAACAGAGCAAGACACACCAATTGGACGTTTCGTGTTTGACGGGAAACACACGACAGACCAGAATTGAACAAACGACTCAAATACACGCATCGAACAAACGTTACAAGCTGCTAATATTCGCGCAACACTCGGAAGACAGAGTCCGCGATTATTGGAAGAGCGCTTGGAAAATATACAGTCCACTTCGTACAAACTCAGCTCTCTCTCTCTTTATTAAATTAATGGTCCACGGCCATCGTCAACAAGGAGCACGATACGTGACGTTTTATGTTCGTCAAGGATACCATTCGATTCACGAAGGATTTCGTTTCTCGTTCCCAGTTTTATTCCCTATCTGTTTATCTCTCCTTCCGGTGGTGAATCCGTAGGATGTTCCCGGAGTCGGTGGTATTCCAATTTCCAGGGGCGATGTATCTTCCCAGTTGGCTGGTTGCTCTCGCGAGCAAGACCGTGGGCTTGCCAACTGTAAGTTCATTAACGAACTAAATTACCGTATCCGTTACTTTTATCGTGCCACCGTGAACGTACAGCCGTACCATTCAGCCCGCGAAATCGTTTCTGACGATATTTGGCCCTGTACACGGTTCCACGGACTAACTGCCGCAAACAGAATTTGCGAATATCCCTCCGCCGAAGTAGAGCGCAGTTCCGTGGAGTACGGACACTATTACAATAACTTTCCCGCCGCGTACAAGATCCTCGCTCGTTTTCCGCTTACCGTGCCGCGCGCGCGCGCGCGCGCGTTACACCGTGATTCGTCATTTTTCAACAATCATACAATTTATTACTCGAACGAGAATCGTAGAATTTGATTAACTACGATCCGTTCTCGCCGCGCGGTTCGTTATCGATTTTTCACCAATTTCCGGCAAGAATTTGTTGTTCGACGCGGCGTTATTTAATCGACGTTAACGTTTACGACGCGTATAAATTCGCGCGCGAGAGCCCGATAATAGACATCCCGTTGGTGCGTAACGGGCGCACGGCCGTGTCACATATGGTATACCACCTGCAACTAAACTATTATTTTTAATTTATGTTCTCGATTTACAAAATAACGAAGGTGGAACGCGGCCGCCGGAATAATTAATGCTAAACCGCCGCTACCGTAAAATTATCCGGCCGATAATTTTTGTTGAAACTCACCGTTAAAGCGCGTGTACGCGGATAATCACCCCTGTTTACGCACACGCGCCCCCTCTCATTTTCTTTATCAAGCGTAACGATGCTAATTTCCGCGCGCGCGCACCGCTCCGTTTTTCTTTCACCGCGTCGCTGCCGATTTTTCGTTATCGGATACGCTTTCGTTCTCCCATTGAACGCGGAAAACAATACGCGGAGCGTACAGTCTCATTTAATTATCAGTCGGTCCGTCGTTCGTCCCAACGTTGCTCGACCTTCTCCCAGGTTCGTCGATTCACCTCGATGGAAATTTACCGGGCAAAAATCCACGGTATCCATTATGCGCTCGGCGGACGACCATTTGGCTTCCGAAACTGCGCTCGGAGCCATAAAACGGGACACGGACGCTGCGCTCGGCGTCGGAATCGCGGTCGAAGACTCCCTGCCCGTTAATTGCACAGAGATCGAGGAAGTCTATTTAAATTCACGTTTGCTCGGGCCCGTCCACCCCCTCCCGTTGTCGAGTCTCGTTCTGGATGACCCATAAATTACACCTTTTCTCATTGTTCCGGTAACGAACAGCCCGTCTCTGGATTCCGCTCGCGGCTGCCCGCTTCGCCGTGCGGCAGGTGTTCCCTCGTCTTCCTCCTCGATATCGATCGCGAACGGCGAAAAGAAGAAGAGGGATCCAAGGAACGAGGGGACGGAAGCAGAGGGGTGGGTCTGGGCCGTCGGGCGGATGCCTACTGGTACGTTCCAGCGTGGCCACGTTTCTTCCGCGGCCCCTCGCGGCCCCTCGAACAATGGGCCTATATATCGTGCGGCACATGCGTGCGAAATCGTATTAATTTATCGCGGGGCAATTACAAGGAGCCATATATTAGGCAGACGGCCGGAGCTGCGGGAGGCCCGCGGAACCGTGCGAGAGAAACGAAACTATCCGTCAGAGGGTGGAAATTGGGGGAGAGAGGGAGTGAGAGACGGACGGGTTCGTTTCGATTCGCGGGCTGCCTGAAGCGATAACGCATCTGTCGCTTTCTATTTCAACCCTGCAACCATTGATTTCTCCGCCGGATCGGCTGATAGGTTTCTGCGTGTTTAAGATCAGGCGACGTTCCTTTCTTTCGAGCGACCAGTCCGGTCCGGTTCGCAAGATCCAATTAACCGATCGACTAGATCAGGGTTGGTTGGATCTATACACCGACTCGAGCGAGAAATCTTCGTTCCGGTACCTGTACCGCCATCTCTCGGAGACCGAATGCACCGGCAGTAGACGTAGCGCTAAATATTGACCTCTACTACTTTTGATCATCCGCGTATACGATCTCCTCACCTTCTATCCGTCGAAAGATGAATCGCATCGTTAACCCGTTCGAGACGGCTCGTTCTTTCGGAGACCAACCCCAGAAGCTGAAAGCTTCTGCTCGTTTTCCGCGTATCCGATGGTCCTGGCTTTGGCTCGCTCATTTTCGGGACCAAATAGAGATCAACAGGAAATTTTATGTTTACACGCTTCTAAGATACCTTCTATTTGAAACCAGTACCAGAGAGAGAGAAGAAGTCCATTTGTATCTATCGCGAGACCAGTCGCGGTGATTTGGGCGAGAGCGAGCACGTGTTCGCGAGGGTTGCGGAGAAAATTGAACGGACCTGGCCACGTGCAGTTAGAACTTTGATTTCCTCCTGCTAGCGCGCGAAAGGAACTGGACGAACGAAGACAAAAGGCGAGCAGATCGTAAGAGGAAGGTACGATCGTGGGGGGTGAAAGTGGCGAGGGAGAATGGTACCAGGGAGGCTTGCGCCGCTCCCACATCCATTTGTCTCGTTATAGTTTATCGATACGAGGAGAACGAGTCGAGTCGATGGCGCTGTCTACTCGGGAGCGCGCGATGACACTTTAAAACCACTTGGAACTTCGTGCCGGGCTTGCACGTGAACGAAACGGAAGAGAACGATGGGGGAAATCGAGAAAGGAAGGGACCCTGTAAGAAGCGCGCAGGAAGGTGGACGACTGGGGCGACTGTCTTTTAAGTGTTGAGAATTTATTGGGAAATAATGGAGCGAGTTTGTTCGTAGGTCCTAGGCACCGATAACTCGTCGAGATGGAATTCTCTTCTGGATGTACGGGGCCAGACTCCTTTTTATATATCCTCCATAGAGCAGAACCCTTTGAAGTCTAAATTGACCCTCGATCGACGACCATTACCGAGATCTTTTCCCTCCCCAGCCGCTTACTCCTCCTTCCTTCCGGGATTTCCTATGTTCGTCGTTCGCGCGACAATTGTCAAAGGGCCGACTTCGGAAATTACTGGCCACTATCTTCTAAATCCCACGATAATGCGATTCTACTTTTAACACTCGACTCGGCTGACCAACAGCAATGACATACTTTATCGTGAAACCTTTACACTTGCCGCGTCCGATAACACCTCTGGTCTCGAGCTTTGGGCTTTTAATATCCGTTAATCCTTTCGGATCCGGAATTTGACACGTCCGCAAAAAAAATGCAAAAAAAAATTTATATCCGGGAAGCGTACATTTACACAAAGTCGGCGGCAAAGCTTTGGGGCGAAAAACTACGTGATTAACTAGATGCCAAAGCGATAACGAGTCGCGACAAATTTTAATGATGGGTGTCCCTTTAATATCCGAAAACGAGCAGATATTAACAGCGACAGAAACGCTGTTTGAAAACGGGAAGCGGTTTCCACAGCCGTACAGGTGCGGGTCTCAAGTAAAATGGCTCCCGTCGCGAAGGGAGAATACGTTCAATTCGCAGGGCAACGATCTGCAAAACTCTCTAATTTCTACCATTGTCTGTCGCGCGTACTACGAGCGTTGATTCCGCGACAGAACGAAATCGATTTACCACTCGTCGCAATTTTCTTGTTCGATCTATGGGGTAGATCGACGTGACTGCAAAGTCATGCAATCGTAATTACAACCAGGATTGTCATAGACAATGCAACCGCGGTTAATTAGACAAATACAAACGAACTTTATTGACAGTAGCCCGGTGACGGGGACGAGAGCGGTGCGTAACAATCCGAAAGTGATTACGAGTCGCATTAACCTTCCACAATGGCCGTTTTAATGGCTTCGCCGACGTTTCGTTTGTTGCTATGCATTGTCAGGAGGCATACTTGCGGAGAATTAACTTGTCGCCGTTATCCCGGAAAATAATCAAAATTGTGTGTCAAAATGTCGTCTACACTTTTTCGTACAACATTCGAAGAACGTCAGTAATCCGCAAACGAACTCAAAAAATCGCAGCGTCGAGCGGATGAAGGGTGCTGGTTTAACGGTAGACGCGGTGGCGGCGCGTCGTTCGAAAAAAAGATCCGTTGGGGATTCGCGGGGCAACAATTGGTCCGGGAAACAGAGAACGGGCGCCTTAATCGCGTGTTAACGAAACAGCGCGGTACACAAATCGATTGGAGGGAACGACGACGAGTCGGAGGAACGGTGGGTGGTCGACGGCGATGTAAGCGCGCGCCCTTCTCATCGTGCAGATTCCAATTTGCCGGCCGGCTTGGGACACGTACGCCCGAGGGACCGTTATTTCTAATAGGAGATTTTCAAAAGTTGCATCCGCAACCCTCCTCGTTAAGGGGTCAGTAATTGCGCGCTAGCAACGTGCTAAGATGCTGTCCGCGCCGTGCAGCCTAGCCAGACTTTACGAGGGAATCGTGACGGCTCGGAGGGTGGTAGGCGTGGAGGAATCGCCACGTACCGGCGGCGATCCGAGTGGAGCAGAAAAGAGACGAGGAAAAAGGAACGTTATCACTGGAGATCACGCTAATCTAACGCCTACATCCCCTTTCACGAGTGCGCAGCCCCTCAACTTGATCCGACTTGACTTTTTCTAACGACTCTTCCGCCCCTCGGTCTACCTACGGGTCTATTCTTCGCCCTTTTTCTCCTCTCGCCTTCGTTTTCCTCCCGCGGCGGCGGCGACGACGACGACGACGACGACGACGACTACGTTCGATCCGTGGCTACGAGGACGACTCATCCCCGTAATTATCCGATAAGCGGAAGAGAACGCCCCGTTATCCGGCGGATTGTTGATACATAGGACGATCCTCGGGACGGTTTCCAATTACAAGGCCGGACAAGGGGGAGAATGGCCCAATTCCGTCGTTTTCACCTTCGTCTTGATTTCTGTTCGGCCATTAGACGCCGGGGGTCGACAGACTCGTCTTTCAGGCTCGTCCCTCCGCGAACTCCATTCCGTTGGCTCGATTAAAGAGGCGCGGGAGATGTGACTCGCGGCGATGGGTTCGTTATTGTACAAATAGAACGACAGAGACGAATGGAAATCTCGTCGAGCGTCTCTTCGGATATTCGCGCAGACGTTTCGAGGACGAAGAAAATCCGTTATCGCGGCACCGTAGATGACTGCCGTCAAAGAAGAACGAATTGGCCCCGTAGCACGTCGTAACCGGCGTTTATCGTCCACGATGCTCCAATAATATAAATCCCGCCCGTTATCGGGCCAAATTTATTGGAGGATATTATCGAACGTCGATTATCACGATACCATCGTGACCGTACGTACACGGGCTGTGATCTGGTGGCGCGGACCGCGTCCGGCCGTCCCCACGTGGCCACGTAATACGATTATTTATTGCAAAAGCATTATTTATTGGCCGGCGATCTCTTCGAGCCGGCGATTCGTTATTGTTTCGAACGCTCGGAAATTTCACGGGCTTTCCGCCCTCGCCCCGTGAAATTTCCCACCCACCCGACACGATATCGAGAGGCATCCCTTCCGGCCTGATTTTTCCCCCCAAAATCCGATTCGAACGAACTTACCTGGAGGATATACGTTCACCCTGGTCGCGCCTAGGAGCTGCGTAACGCTGCTCTCAACAACGAACGATAAGACGTGCCGTTCCCGCTTGAAACATTCGCGTGTAAAAAGTAACGTTTGGCGGTAAATCTGTTTAGATTTCCCACGAGAGTTCTAAATAAGTTTAAGTAAGGATAGCATGACTCGCGGACATTTTGGTCGCGCGTAATCACCGGGAATGCAACACGCGACAGCTTAGCGGCTGCACCCTCGCGCGGAAACTTTACGAACCGTTTTTTACGGCCGCGTAAACATTTCGCGAACACCGGGCTATTTTTTACAGCTTCTTCCTACCTTTTCGCCTGTTCGATCGCCAGAGGTGGGTGGGCACGTTCGACGTTCCAAGTTCCTTCGATCTATGAATTTTCCAACCGATCTGGTCTCGGTTCCTCGGACTAACCTCTCCGCCACGATTGAGCCGCGTCTGGCGAGTTCTTTTATCGCTTCCCGAAATATCATCATCATCGAGCTTAATCGCGTAATAAAACGTTTTTGTTCCCCTGTTTGTCTTCGACGCCCCCCCCCCCCACGAGGGTGAAGTTTGCGCGGAGGAAAATAAATAAATCGCCGGTGGCGCACCGCCAAATCTTAGCTTCCGCCATCGTCGTTACGTTCCTTCGGCACCGTGGCCGCCCGACCTTCGACAATTTACCGACGAAAGGCCAAGGATGACACCGAGAACTTTTCCTTTCCAGCCCCCATGGCTCGTCCGTCGACGAGGAAAGTTCGAAACAAACCGATTCCTCCGTGGAAGCCGAAATTTCGATGAAATTTCATGCACCGAGAATTCCACCGGATGAACGACGCCGGAACCGTGGTCGTAGACGCGGTCCCTCGGTTTCTTTTACGATCGATCCAGCAACGGCTCGAGTATCCAGACTCGTCCTGCCTTTGTGCCTTAACTTACCCACCCTCGACCGTGTAAACACCAGGTAGTTTTCGCCATAGCCCTTAGGTTACCGTGTAGCCACTACTTGCGTGCGGAACTCGTGGCTGTAGAAACTTGTAGAGTCTCTTAATACGCTAACTTTAGCCAGGATCCGCGGCTGGATCGATCGCTGATGCGACATCGTTGTCGGCTGTTGAAAAGGTCAGATGGTTAGGGGGTGTAAAAAATTTGAAACGACGCGATTTAAGCGAAGAAAGAACCGTGGCGATACAAAGTGGTAAGGTGCGTGCCGTTTAAGGGCCATTCACCGTTTTAACTCGCGCTCTCTCGCTCGTTAAACCAATGGCCGAGCCCGGAGGCTCCGCGGGGCCACGATCTCGGAATCTCCTCGTTTACGCGACGGTAGCGACCGATGGCGAGAGAAAGCAACCGTGGGCGGGCGATGGCCGCGCTGGCAACTTCGAGGCGAATAAAATCGTAACGCTCGCGCTGTATAGAAGCGCGAAACTGCAATAACGCGAAAGTGATTTTTGCCAGGATTCCCAACGCTATCGAGTCCCACCGCCTCGAGTCTCTCATTTACATTTCAAATTTTAACGATTCCGCTGGCCTAACTTGGAGACCGTTTTGCATGGAGCGGGGTCCAATAATGGAAGACAAGCTACTTGGTTCGCGAAGGGTCCGGCGCGCGAAAATCCTTTCAACGCGCGCCCGCCTCTTACTCCCTTCCTATCGCTATTGCAAGCGTTCTCGATACCGGCGATCAGCTCGCCGTTCAGAGGGAATTGCCATTCCCGACCGTTTCGCTTTATTTAGTTGTTCTTCCCGAGGCTTTTGAATCTCTGTGTACCTCGAAACGGGGCACTTATCGTTAGCGATAAGCCGTCGTTGAAATCATTGCCGGTACAGGGGATATTCGAGGGGCGGGGAGGCACGAGGAGCACTCGTTTCCTTAAATTGGGAGGCTTCTGGTCCGTTTATGACAGGCGTACCTGGGAAACGAAGTCGTAAATAGTATGAAATCCATTTCGTTCGTCGCTGAAGAGGAACAGGAGGCAAAGGGAGGGGAAACTAAAAATATATCCTCGTTCATCGATTTCCGTACGTTTGATCCGTAAACGAGCGTCGAAACCATTTCGATTTCATATTCCATCTAATTTCGAGCGCTTCGGGCATAACATTTTCGACCGATTCCCGACGAATTCGCGCGACGTCCCGACAGGCGGCGGTTTTCGGGTAAAAATCGCAACGGCAGAGAATCGGCAGAGATCCGAATCAATTGGGACGGATCGAATTGATAACGCGGTGGTGGGAAGGGCTGTGTTTCGAGGACGGCTACCCTCAAAGGGACAAGGGCGATCCTCCGGTTGAAACGGATCGGTGGCAGAGCGACGGGTAAAACTGTTGCAATTTATTCAATGCCAAAGTGGAATGGCCGCCGCTCGAGTGCCGCGGGATTGCACTCTATCGGGCCATAACAATTATTAGCGTTGCGACGGCCGGGCATGGAAGTGGCGCAATAATATGCATAGGAAGGCTTACAGCGTTTCCATTACATTAGCCTTCGCGCGCGAGCACGCGGTCGCGTCAAACGATCCGGAAATAAAGCGGAATTGCATATCGGAAACTTGGCTGGCTGGCTGTCGGCCAGCCCGCGGTACCTCCTAATTCTGTCCCTTCGAAAAATCGACGCTTTATTCGTGCCTGGCGCTCGTAAGTTTCGCCCGGGGCACGGCTGCCGGATCGACGAGAAGCAATCTCGAAGTAGACGGGGAATAAAGAGGAATCGGTATGGCTCGTGTGAGCTACGGGGGGATTATTACCGCGCGAACGAAAAACTCGACGCGAACGGTCCCCTCTGTTATTACAGGGAAACGTATCGTTTCCTGGTGCCGCTGGTAGACACTCTCTTCCTCTTTTTAACGCTCCTCGATGAACTTTGGTCGCGCGTACGCCAATCGAAGAACGATCGAATTCGCCGACCAGATTTAATCGCCTGTTTTTCCAGTTAAATAGACCTCGTTAAATATACGAAATGTAACGCGATCGTAGTATCGACGCGAGTCGTTTCGCGGTGCATAAAACGTGCCGTTCGGAACGGCAGATGAACCGGAAATGGCGCTCGCCGCTCGACAATAATTCGCGTTATTACAGGAACGCTCGCGGGGCCGAGTCCTGATCCCGAGCCCAAGAATTATAGACTAATTAATTCGGTGACAGAGCGTGTTTGCGCTTTCGCCGAGCGCGCGCGACTAATTACCAGTTTACGGCGAACCAATGGCACGTTAGGTACAGGCGATTTGTCGGCGTCCCCTCGTTTTAACAGCTTGCATCGACGTTCGTTACGAGTTTGCAATTCTGCGCGACGCGACTCTTTGCCACACCTCGTTGTCGATTAAAAGGGGCAAAATGCAGTTCCAAGGAAAGCAAGAAAAGCGTAATGCCACCGAATGACCAAATTCTTAGCTGACAGCGCTGTTGATTGCAATTTGCGCTCGTTTCTTATTAGGGCAACGAGTATCGCCGTTCCACGATACACGATCGAACCCGGGGAACGTCGATTTCGCGGATGAATCGGGCAGAGTTATGAAAACGCTGTCGGGCACTGGCTACCGGGCTACGCGATGTCTTTCAAAGAAAATCCATTTACCGCAGAGACCAGCTTCTGGGTCGTGTCCAAGATACTCTAATGGTAGCCATTCCTATCGGTCCAATTGCCTCCACCGCCGCTGCTACTGGCAGCAGCCGATTATACCGCCGGGCAGATATCGTTACGTGAAAGAGATGGCAATTGCCGATACACTTTTCAGACGTATTCATAAGCCTCGCGCACGCCTCCGTTCCACGTCGAAATAGTGCGTTCCCCGTTGCCCGCACGGTTATCGATACACGCTTCCGGTTCACGCGCTGCGAGTGTCTCCGCTCCCCTCGTCTCGCGCCAATTACGAATTTCGTCGTCCCTCGCTAGCGCGGTCGGACCAATGAACGATAAAGGGCACAAGTGGCCAGGGTATACCCCGTCTGCCCAACAACGGTCTCGAATCGGAAAGTTCGCGCAGCGAACTCGTACAAAATGCTACCTGCGCACCGGCGCCGAGGAGCGAGTACAATCGGATCGTGCGCGCGGAGTATAATCAAACGGGAGCCATCAACTTAGGCCGTGTGCGGATCCTAATGCCAGGAAATAAGGCTGCGCTGGACAGAGGTGCCTTCGACCCGTGTCGCTTCCTGCGGATGAGACAGAGAGAGAGAGAGAGAGAACCCGTTCGCGACAGCGACGACAGAAACAATTTCACGATAGCAGTTCGACTAATCCTCTTCTCCTCTGTCCTTCGACGCGGACAGCATCCCCTTTCGGTCTCTCATTGTTCCCGTAAGTCCGTAATAGCACAGAACGGACCTTCATTTTTGGCTGGAAGCCTAGCTGGGGACGATTACGCGCGAAAGCACGCGGCTCGTGCGTGTATTTCGCGTCCACGCAACCGCTTCCGCGTTTTCCGTCGCATTGCGTCCACGCAGATCGTCGCAGGAGTTTCGTTGAAGTTTCAGCGGACTACGAGCCCGTACGAACGTCCACCGGAAGCCTTCCACCGTCCATTGTCGACGTCGCGAGCCCCGTAATTTCTAAATGGCGAATTTCGACGATCCCGTTGCGTCGTCGGTCTTCGCGATTACCTCGTCGTCCGTTTCCGAGCGCGATTACTATATAAAATGATTCTCATTATCCATGCGCGGCGCCATTGTTATCCGTCGATCGGAACCAAACGAAGCTCCGCTTCGCTGCGAATCGGCACGAGCGTCGAATTCCGAGCGACTGCATTGTGTCGAGGCCATAAACCAGCCGCTGCGGATCGATCAATTCTTTTTGCGAAACGAAGAGTAGCGGCAGAGGCGCGCGGATTCGGTGCTCGTCGAGGACACAAAGGGTTTACCGTCGTCGGATTCGTTTGTTTCGCACACGTAACAACCGATAACGAGAAATAACGGTGCCGCCCTCCCGCTCACCATCGACTAGCCTCCCTCTTATCTTTCCTACGAGTGGCTCTCTCGTATTATTGTCTCATCTGTGGGTCGGTCAAAGGATAATCGGAGGTTGGAAGCGACAAAGTCCATCCGGTCGGCCGACGATTGTCTCTCTGGCCTCGATACTCGTCCGATTGTGCCCTCACCCCTCTCCCTCCACCCTTCGATCCGGACGTATCCGCGCGGAAAATCCAGACGTCGGAAGGAAAGAAAGGAAGGGCCTTCCACGTGCGCTAACAAGAGACGAACGCGTCTGAAAATAACGAGAAACGTCTGGGAACGATAAACTGCCGCGAATAAAGGGGAATAATTCTTTATCATTAAACGGGCCGATAAGAAGAGTTAAACGGCGCGGCCGCTCTTGCCAGGCGAATTGTTACGCGCGAAGCGGAACAGATATTCGTAATAAAGACGCGGACAAACGACCGAGGAGGAGAGAGCGCGGTGGACAAAGCTCGGTTTATTCGATGCTAATGAGACAACGAACTCCACGCTCCGTGGGAACTAAAATAATTGGCGGGAAATAATTTATAATCGGAATTCGCTTTCGATTCGCTCGGATTGATATGCTCTCCGATTCGTCCGTCTCTCGACGAACACAGATTCCTGCCATTGTAAACGCGGCACAAAGATTTCTGAGCAGAGATTCCTAGAAATGGCCGCGATCGAATACGCTCGAGTCGTGTCCCGATCCTATCGTTGGAAATACCTCCGAGTAGGTACACGTCGAATTGTTGTCGAAAAACGGGGAATTTATCGCTACGTTGACGGCCATCCGACTTATTGTAACGACGGAGGTATTGTACTGTTAAACTCCGCGACCAGTCGATCGTTTGCTGGTCCTCTGCAATTTTCCAGGCCCCCTTCGTTGCGCAGGGCCACGTCCACCGACGATTTCGAAGTAAACGTGGAACCTCCACCCTCTGTCCGTCCGAGTAATAATCTGAAAGCTTGCTTTATTTCCGCAACGCTGGACGAAATATCGTCCTAAACGAAAGGAAAAGGATCGACCGACCAGCTAAAACCTCCACGCGATTGCTTTAATCGTCCGACAATTTTTAAGATATCCCTCTCTTCGCAGCGTGTGGCGTTTCGAGGGACGACTCGTTAATGATTATTCCGTTCGACGAGTACGCGTATATTCGAGCAGACCCGTTAACCCTTTCTAGTAGTTCAGTCGCCAACAACTCCCTACTATTTCAAGCGTTTCATTTGAAATTTACTTTAAATTTACTTAAAAATTCTGTCAGTTGCATGACAAATCCTCGACTGTTACTCGCAAACTCTGAAACAACTCTAAAACTTTGTTGCAATTTACATTTGCTTCCTTTTCTTATTTAGCGATGTCGAGTCGCGCTCGACGAAGGACCGCAAAGGGTTAAATTAAAATCAACAAACGATTATTTCTCCGAACGAAAGCTCTCCGCGCTGTTGTCAGCAGTGGGATTTCCCTCCCACGGATCCTGCTGACTCCTAGTCCGGAAAAACAATCGTTTCCTGATTTTCCCTCTCAACTCTTCCCCTCGACTCGAAATATTAACCGTTTATTCGCATTTCTCTCCGCGCAGCTCCGCTCGAGCCCCTCGAAGAGGTTCGAGTCCTCGCGCGCGCTACAGGTCGGTACCTGGATGATGGAAAATGAAATTGAGCTCGCTTAAAAGCGTTCGAGGTAACCAACTATAATGTAATAACGTCGAAATACACGCGATCGCTCGCTCGCTCGCGTATCAGCCCCGCGGAGCCGGGAAACCACCGGCTCGATCAATTTGTTCGTTCTTGGACGCGTACGGGCGAAAGTAGGTGTCAGAGATTACGAAGTGACGGGTGCGGCGCGGTCTGCCGGAAACAGGACGGGGAGGAGTGTTTCCGCGTCGTCGGTCACGCTGCAACGCTGCCGATCATCCGGAAAACGTCCGAACTCGCGATCGACCCCGGGGAATATTTCATTCGGCGGGAATTTTTCCCTCCTGTTTTCCGTCCCGAGCCAACGCGCGGACCCAATTGTTCTTTGTTCGACCGGCCGACGCCTCGAAAAAAATACGAGTCGACGCCCGGGACGCAAATTGGAATCAGCGGCAGGAGGACGATTCGACCCTTTCGAATCGCGAACCTGATAAATCCGCAAAGAAAAGCGCGTTCGATATACGGGAGGGCGTGTATTCGCGCAGGGACCAACGCTTTGAGACGGGGAACGGTTTGATCAGATATCGCGCGCGGTTAAATAGGTGCCACAATCGAATGGCACAAAGTTTGATGGATTTATTTAAATGTTGGGAATGCGAACGTTTTAGAAGAGTGAGTATGCTATTGGATATTTTATTTCGAGGGATGCGGGTGATTAAACAAACTGCGGGAAAGAAGTAAAAATAAAATTACGCTTTTAAAAAAGCACTGTGCAGGCTGCGCGCAAGAGAAACAAAGAAAGGGCAAACGAAAAAGCTCCTCTAGAGCTCGCACAGGCACGCAGACGCGTGCACATATACATATATTGTTCAAAAAATCCTGTCGATTTATTTAAAAAAGGCCTTACAAAATTTAAATCAACTTTTATTTAAAACGAGAACGAATATATTGACGGTAACGAAAATACTGTTTCAAAACGGGGAGCGATTAAATCAGTTATCGCACGTGGTTAAATAGGTGCCACAATCGAGGGGTGGGTGTCTGTTTAAAGTTTGATCGATTTATTTAAATGTTGGATATGTAAACGTTTAAGAAATGTGAATATGCCATTGGATATTTTATTTCGAGGGATGCGGGTGATTAAACAAACTACAGGAAAGAAGTCAAAATAAAATTACGCTTTAAAAAAGCAATGTGCAGGCTGATCGAACTAAACAAACGACGACCGATTGTGCGCAAGAAAAACAAATAAAAGACAAACGAAAAAGCTCCTTTAGAGCTCGCACAGGCACGCAGACGCGTGCACATATACATATATTGTTCAAAAAATCCTGTCGCTTTATTTAAAAAAGTCCTTACAAAATTTAAATCAACTTTTATTTAAAACGAAAACGAATATATTGACGGTAACGAAAATACTGTTTCAAAACGGAGAGTGGTTAAATCAGCAAGAGGGAGGAACCCTCTGGTTGTTAGCTGCGTCCACCATATTTTTAGTGTCAAACATGGCTTCTGTGAAAAAAATATTACAGTAACCAGATTGAATTCTTTGAGCGGCAAACCTGGTTTTGTTTGGAAAATAAACTTCCATGCAGCCGTTTTAATTAAACGCTCTACACGGCGTATAACACTGTATTTTGTTTACAGTCACAGAGAGCACCAATAAAGTTTGACAGGAAAAATGAAATAGCCTGTAATCATTCTTGCAATAAAAGGGATTGTTATAAAAATGCACGAATAGAAAACAAATAGAAAACGTAGTTTGCTTCTACCTTATCGAGTAGACCGTAAATTCTGAATTTTATTTCAAACACAGCGCGACCGCATAAAACGGAGCTCGAATAGTTACATCGACTGCGACAAAATTTCTACTACGAATTAATCCGATACCACGGAACAGGGGTTCGTTCGACGAAAAGATTACCAGGAGGCGCGCGAATGAACGAACGGTGCCAAAATAATAATTCCGGTTCTTTGCTCCGTATTCAGGCGATATAAATAAGAGCACCGCTCGCATTCGTCATCGCATCGAACCACCCCTACGCGAGGGTCAACCGACGCGGAAGGCCAGACGCGAGCCTGGATACCTTTGAACCGTGAAATCCGAAAGAATCACAGCCCCGACGCGAATCATTTTTACTCCGCTGTCCTTTCCTTATTTTATCGTTAGATTCGCCGCTAGAGTAGGGGGGCGAAAGTGAAAAGGAGCGACGAGGGACCAACGAGCGGGGCTTATCCGTCGCGTAGCAGGCCGAAAGCCTTTCTCGATCCCAGCGTATGTAAACTCGATAAACATCGCCTTCGTCGCTCGAGGGGTCTCTCGAAAGCCGGCCAAACGAGCGCGCGGCTCGGTTGTTTGGTCGAAACTTCTTTTCCAGAGCCGGAACGCCGCTCCCCTGCGTCCCTGTCCGGCTCAACCGAATTAGCCTTGTTTGAATAACTTGACATTTTTGCGCCAAACGCTGACCGTCTAACTCGTTTGCTCGTCGCGGCGTGTTTGAGCAAGTGTCCGGCTGACGCACGCGGTCCGTTCGACGATTAGAAAAGGAGGCGCGTCGCAGTCTGTTCCGCGCGTATGCCGACTTCGAATGATGTTTGCGCTTCGCAACGATGACCGCTGGCAGTTTCCCGGGCACGATCAAAGGAGATACAGAGCCGAGCGTCACCGAGATATGTACTTAGCTGAGCGATGACGACACTGTGTAGCACGCAGTTTAGGTGTACGTCCCGTTTGTGCGTCCCTTAACGACCAGCTAGTTCGCTCGAAGATATTGATTCCCCGCGATGGAGTATCGCAAATATCGCGGGCATCGGCGAATGGTAAACGAAAGAAGGTCACGTCGAGTTGCTCTCGCAATCGTCATCTCGGATCAATCACGGAGTACGGCTAACGTAATCGGAAAGTCCTTTATATCCGGCGAAACTAAGTTCCGAGGCAATTTGTATTCCTCTTTGTAAGGAGTTGGCGGAGCACGAGGAAGAAAGAAAAGGGTGGGACAGGGTGCTGTCGGAGAGGCAGCGACTTTGCATCGCTCGAACCTCGGTTTAGACTGTTTCGTCCTAATATAAAGGAGGGGCTCTCCTCTTCTCCCGTTCCCTCGTTCGTTCTCATCTTGATCTTCCCCCCCGTCCCCTCCGCCCCTCGAACGCCCTTTCCCACCTCACCCCGCTCACCCCGCGCGCTTCTGTTGCTTTACCTGCCTTTTCCCGACCGCCCTCGTCCACAATTCCCTCCAATTCTTTTCTCGAAACAAGTTTGTAAAACGCAATTTCCTCGTAGGTTGACAAGTCATCTAATCGCACGTTGGGACACCGTCTACTGCCTCGCCCGCACCCTTTACTTGTCTTCCTCCTATTCGCGTGCCCCCCTCGACTTCGCTCGGCCTCCGCCAGTGATCGATATCGAACGAATCGTTCTCGCGTTTCTTTGCGAAAGCTCGCGTTCTCGACACGCTTACGAGTCGAGTAAGAGAATGCACGGTATTTAGCGTTCCGTAGCGCGAAACGAATGACCATCGGAACATCGGCTCGAATCGACGTACACGGAAGCGAACGCTCGTGATCTAATTTCCTTCCGCGTCTGATTTACGTTCTCGTTCGTGGAACGATCGGATCGGGCAGAACCGACTTCCCTGGATCCAAGTATAATACCCGTCGGCTCGCGTATACGTTATCGACTGCGTCTCCACTCGGGCCGAACTTGAATTATGCGATTAATCTCCCGGCGAGAATTAGGCCACTGGGATACCCTGGTAACGGACGGCGGTGAAATTTCAGGAAGAATAGGATCGCCGCGATCAGGAACTTCCGTAACGCGGGAACAATAAGATCGAACAGCGGCCTCGTTTGATTAATGGCGGTATTGTGCATCGCGAAAAAGTAACGCGTTCCATTCCGCGCGGAAAGTATCGATTAGGCGCGCTGCCGGATCAATCGAGTCGTTGCTCCGCGTACGCTGGATATCCGGCTTCTGCCGTGTTACGTCATGCCGAACGATGATCTCGCGTTAATTTACATAATTACGAACTTCCCTCACGTGTAACGGTCACGTGGTCGCGCGTGACCAGCGTTTCCTTATGCCAGCGAGCGAATCGCTCGATGGCTGCGAAATCAAGTTCTCACATTCCCGGATTCGCTTTCGTACCGTCCTCACCCTCGTTCCAAATTATTTCACCGCCTCTCGCTTCGTTATGACTCGATTTATAGGACCGTCTCGCAGATTGCATCGATCCCCGGCTAGTTAGAGCTCGTTCGCAGCCCTATCGAGCTTCGCGCCCTATCTGGCCAATCGAAAACACACAGCTGCACCGAAAACAATAGGCTCGTTGCTTAAGAAGACCGCGCGGAACGGCCCGGCTGCGAGACGTTCGCAATGGGGTGAGAACGGGGTGGCGTAGGTGATTTCGCCGATTACCGAACGAATCCGGAGGATCCCTTTCGTACTCTCCTTCCGCGAACAAAGTCAAGTAACAATCCCGAGATTACACCGCTCCCGAAATGAAATTTCATTCATTCCCCTTTCCCAGAGGAGCCGCGCTCGCCCTCGCGCACCGGTCTCTTCCAATTTTCTCTTCGTTTCGAGGAGAACGCCAGGTAGGGATGCGCCACCGGGGAGTTTATCGGGAAGATTTCGTCACGGGACGATATTATTCCGTTTTCCACCCGTCCCAGCGTTCGCCGCGCGTCTTTTTCCCTTCGTTCTCCACCGCCACCGCCTTGGAACCTCCCGTTCCGCTTAAACGACAGCCGCGTGATCAACGCGACCAGCCTACGCGAGATCCGGGAGAACGCTCGGGGAATTCGGCTGTAACGCTTGTCTGCGGTCGACGCGACCTCGCTCCTTTTTATTTCCCCGCGTGCAATTTATTCCTCCCCGGGTGCTCGCTCTTGTTTCTGCCGCTGATTCGAGCGATTCGAACTTGTCGTCGAACACTTCCGGAACGCAATTTTCCGGGACGGATCTTCGAGCCGTCGCGCTGCTGCTCGAAATTTCTTTCGAGACGACGGTTTGCAAGGAACTTTCTCGATTCATCGTGTCGTCAACATGCGTCCGTTGGCTTCAACTTAATCCTTCGAACGATCGCGTGCTCGTACTCTCTCGTATTTCCGATCGATAAATCGGCGATCGATTTACGAAACCGTCCAATGTTCATCTGTTTCAACGCTATTAACGGGTACACTGTGGAAATAGAAACGAAGGTAACCATGTGCACGATCGTCGTGATTTACCGAGGATTATTTCGATCAATCGTGATAACTATTCGGTAACGTTTGCTCCGGATAGACGCAGCGGCGATATCCCCTTGATTAGCATGCCATCGTGGAGAGATGAGCTGCCCTGGTCGCGACGATATAGTTGGTTTTGACGGATCTACAAGCTGCTTCAATCCTCCGATAATTAACGTTACGCGGAACAAACGCTACTGTTAGAACCCCGAAGCTTTGCCAATAACAACAAATCGCGGAAAAAGCAACAGTCGAGCAACTTTTTTTCTCACTTGGACGAGCTTCCAACGTCGACAGGATTCGTAACGATCGAAAGCGAAGCAACGGGATCTCGACGGACATTTAATTAGCAATTTCCATTGACGATAAAAGTATACGGTATCGGCTCGATAGCGGTTGATAGCAGCGGTTATCTCGAACGATTCGCGATATTAGCTCGAGAACGAAAGGGCGCAAACATAAGCTACGCGACAGTTTGTGGTTCACGGAATAGGTTGCTTCCTAATAACGGCAGGAAGTGCGGCATGAGGGCGCAGCTAACGTACATCGGTCTCGTTGCTGCTCGACGCTCCAGGCCGGCGTGACGTAGATAGGAAGCGAACAATAATTGATCGAACCCTCTAAGCTCTGGGTATAAGCTCGTGATCCTGTTATTGCAGATACGCATGGCTAGGACTAGCCGCCGCCGCCTCCATGGCCACGTATCCAAATGCACCTGGGTCTGGGTACAAATTTCTATCGCGTAGCCCGTGTACCCGGGAAAAGATTAATTTTGACGATACGGATCTAACCGGATCGTGGTATTCGAGTGACGATGACGTTGATGGGGACGTGATAATTTGTACACCGCGCAGCAGAATTCTGCTAACGTTTTTAGAAGCGAGAACGGTCCCGCGATTGCTCCTACGTAAGTTACTCGGCAATCCTGTTAACACGCGATCGCAATCTCGAAGGAGCCGACACGTCTGCCGCGTGAATCGAGCGACCTATCCGTTCCTGGCGCGAATTAAGGAGCGCTCGAAGGAGGGGTTGGCGTAAGCCTGTCAAGTTCGGAGGATTCGCAAATTGACGATTTACGGTCGCCAAACAGGACGATAAGCGAATGCCTGCAGGCTTAATGGGCCCCGGGGCCATAAGCGGCGGGGTTCCGACAAGATTTGCATGACAATGCCCTGTCATTACGCGCCCGGCCCAATCAAACGTCGCGCACACGCCGTTTGCTCGGCAAGTGTTTATTACCGATCCGCCATGTAAATGCTACGGACTCCGTGCACGAGCGGACGCGTACGCCCGCCTCACGACCGCATTAGTAATGCCTCTTTCGAACCGAGGAACCCGTCGATCGCAAATTCCGTTACGTATCTACGGGAAGTTGGCCGCCATCGAAATATTGTCCAACGAAATCCACCGATCTCGCTCGTCGGACGTTTTCTTTCGCGCGCCCCGACAACTGGCACCGACGAAACAATTAAATCCCCTTTCTAAGCGTCCTCCGTCGCGAACGTCCCAGGAATTCTTCCATAATCGTCCGATTATCGGCGAACGGTCCCGCAGCCCGTAGAGGAAGGGTGCAGCTGGACTTTAAATTGTCGCGCCCGCCCTCTTTCTCCCGCTTCTCCCTTCGCCTCACCCTGTTAGCCCGGCACCGGGAGCGCGTCGACGCCATTGAGGAACAATAAATGATTATTGTCGAGACTATTACCGGCGGAGTGGCGAGCAGGGCCCATTGGAACTGTTCGGTGGTCAGTTTCTCTCGGTGCATGTGGTCTTGTGTGTACAAGCAGCGCCGCGTATACGTGCCACCATTATTTCTCGTATCTCGCGAGTCCATGCGCAACCCACCCACCAAACCAGTCTACCGCTTCCTTCCTTCCCTTCGGTCTTTCGTTCCCTTTCCCTCCCTCCCTCTCCTCCCTCCTCCCCTCTACTCCGTTTCACCCCTTTTCATTTTCGCCCTGCTTCGCCTCCCCGCCTCGCTCTTCTTTACCTATAAAATACTGCCGATACGAGCAAATAAACCGCGCCAACTTAATTCGACGCCAGGATTTACCGTTAAGAAAGATAAACCGATTTTCGCGGCAGATCGCTGGCGAAAGAATGGATCCGCGGGAGTAATTACCAACAGAGTCGGCTTTTTTCGTTGGCTTGTGATCGGTCGCCCTTGTCAGGTGGTCTCTAACAGCCGCGATGAGACTCAGGGGATGAGAACAGTCGTGTTGTTCAGATTTCAGACGATTGCCTTCTGAAATCAGTAGATTGAAAAGACCCGCTAGATTCTAACGCGATGGACAACTAGCGGTGTTACTTGGATTTCGACGATTCTACATTCTCATGTTTGGCACAAGTAACACATTTTACGTTGACTAGCACGAGCAAACAAAAATAAGCCGCTGGGCTCTTTTCGTACTCAGTTCAGACAAGCGCTATCCCGTTGTTCAGCATTTTTCGACAATGTTTTTTCAATGACCTCTGCGATCCAAACGGTCGAGTAACACCCGTACGTGTTACGAAAATATTGAACGTCGAAGGTGAGAAAAAGTAAAATTTTAGCTAAGCTGGAATGTATCTAAACCAATATATATTTATGTGCGCATGTGTGCGTGAGTGAGGCCTGGAGGGGCTGAGGACGCGTTTGCCTTTTGCTGTATACAATATGTGATACGCCGTTTGCTCCGTTTCGACGAGAAAATATATTTGAATTGGATCTCTTCAACTACGAGCGTGTTCTCGTACATAGATCAAATAAAGTGGCTACTTCGTCCCCGAGGCACGCGTTTTTAGTGGTTGCGAGGCTCTGATTGATCTCGTCACGTTCTACACAATGGAAACGCGTTATCCAACGAACAAAAAAATACAGAGCTCGTTACAAACGTGCGAAAGAATCGAGCCACGTATTTGATTAAACAGTTCTAATGCTTCTCTCGTTGAATACACAAAAGTGGGAAAACTAAAAAGCGACCCATGATTGGAAAATATCCGCGGTCGTTGTTGAAATTCGACGCTGTTCGCCATTTCCCAACGACGAAGCGAACATCCCATATTCCCTTCCGTTCGACTTTTTCGTTCCTCAACTTTCACGTACGTTATTAAATAGAAACGTAAATGTTGCACTTCGGTTACGCAAATTCGTTCCACGGAATAAGCAACAGCCGACGGAATTGTTAGGTTTGAATTAAGTATTCCGAACTTCTGTACTCGAGGGGGGCATTGGCGAAATTAGCATACGACGAGTGGAGTCGTTTAAATGTGAACTAACGGCAGTAGTTCGGCATCTGCATGGTAAAGGGTGAAAGGGTGAATTCGTTTTAAAAGACACTCGAGGAAAACCTTCTGGTAGATATCTGGACAGGCCAATCCAGCCGAAAAAATGTTTCGCCATTTAATAGTCGGAAATCGTGCTAATTTGCATGGGACGATACGCGTCCAGATGGAGCATTATTCGAGTCGATGAGTCAAAAAACGTCTATTATCCAACAGCACGTTTCAAAAGTAATTTATGCAAATCGACGCGGCGCGCAGAGATTCGAGTGGCCCCGATGAGCACGATATCCCCTTTGAGGGAACTCTGCTCGTCGCGAATGTTTGCGATCTATTCGAACCGGATCTACGATACCAAACAGCTGCAACTCCGATAACGGTCGACCGAATTCCAAAGTCGGCAACTTTCCATCGAGCGATCGCTATTTCCGAATCGATATCCCTTTATTCCACTGCGAGCGTCCAGCTAGATAACTGTCCGACGAGCTTCTCGCGAGCGTCTGTGATCAGCCGATCCGCTAACGCCGTTAGATAAAGCCGTTGACGCGTCTCGAAGTTGTTCGCCGGAATTGAAAAGGGTCTCGAAGGGGTCCGTTGATGTCGAAGAAAGCGTACGCTGCGTGGGACGCGAGAAGAACGCGCTCGGCTCCCTGCTACGAGACGAGGACGAAGCGTGTCGAACTCAAAAGGCAAGAGAGGGTTCGACCGAGCCAACGTATAAGAAGATACGTGTACTGGGATAAACGGGGCTGAAGGAGGGAGGTGGCGCGGCTTCGAAGCTCGATTATGCGATATAAAGTTGCCAGAGAGCGAGGGGCTGGATAAGAAAGGAGGGCCAAAGAGAGATGCACCCTCGTTGATTGAGCCGGCACCTTCAACGTGACGCGAACACATGTGCTGGTGGCAACGCTCTGATTGGAAGCCAGATGGGCTCTTCAGCCTCTTACCTTGGCATCGACTCGCCCTCTCTCTCTCTCTCTCTCTCTCTCTCTCTCCGTGTCTCCGCGCTTCTTTTTCCTCGTCGACACCTGAAACACAACCCTCTTTCGCAAAGTGCCTCTCCGTACAGATCCGAGACGAGTCATCGTCGGAGTCGCGACCGTGGCCCCGATCGAGAATTCAAACGAAGCGATTCGGATAAGAGGCTGCGAGACCGCGAATAGATAAACCGAGCCGATTTCCACCGAGCTCGAGGATCCAGGCTTAATACCGCGCGAAAGTAACATTTATTCGGCGTCGCTTCGGTGGATTTAACGCGGTTATCCCCGCGATTGATTGAATCGAATCCCCGGCTCGGAATCCGGGTCATTTCGGTGATGGCAGTTCCTGATCTTAGATCTTAGCGGAAGTCGCGGGGAGACTCGGGGACGCGACCGCGAGGCGTTCGTTTTATTCAAATTCTTGGCGAGTTCCGAGGCGGCACGAAACCACCGAAGCGGCATAAGGTCCGAAGGGGTGCTGCGCGGAGCCTATCTTACGAGGATCATTCGGGAAATTCCGGTATTTTACATTAATAGGATTTGGAAAGTTTCGTTCGCGGTCCCACTAGCGTATTCTTTCCTTACGGAGCCGTCGACACAGTTAGCATACATTAAACGCATCGATTCGGTTGAAACTTCTTGCGCTCCACGGGACTTTCGTTTCGCGCCGCTATCGTCACGCGTCTCGCCTCATCTACATTTCTACGTTTCATCCGACATGGACACGCGTACTACACGCTGGTCCGAGCTTCTACCGAGAAAAGTGTCTCGCGAACTTCGAAATATCGATGAAAATAATCATGTTTTTAATTAACCTCGCTCTTAAGACGCACCAAAGAGTATAAGGTCCTAACTTCGTCTCTTCGTCCCACCAACACACGCTTCAGTTGCTAGGGTAATATTGAAATTTTAGCGATAGTTTCTATGTCAATATTGCAATTCTAGCAATAGTTGTGTGGCGGTCCTCGCCACTAGGGGGACAGCACACTCCATGTCCTACACCGTTTCTATATAATAGAAATTCTGACCTATCTCTACCATCCCAGCGTCTAAGGCAGGGATGAGTCCACTAACAGGCCCAGGACGAAACGTTCTTCCCTCTCTTTTTCCTTCCTACCCTCTCCCACACACTCTTTACAGCACGTCAATAATTGAAGCGGCGTTTAGCCCACCAACCAAGCTTCAAATCCTATGAAAGGTACAGCTTTTCTGAGCTATGTTTCAAGTTTCGAGTCTCCAGCTGATCGTTGATGAAGTTAGTTCAAAATCAATTGCAAAATTTTTACCAAACAGACAAAGTCAAAGAGCGAGTTAATAGAAAGCGTTTTAGACAAGAGAACGACAAGCGTCGAAAAGGAAGTGCGACGAACGCGGAAGAACGAAATTAAATCCCGCACAGAGGAACCAGCGGAGGGGTTGTTTAAACCTTTCAGTCGCAAGTCCCGCTAACAACTGAACGCCGACTAAAAATGAGAAACTTCGTAACGAAGCTTCCGGCGATTTACCACCGTGGCCACCAGATGATTTTGCCGCACTTTATTTGCCCCCGTTGTTCGAAGACGACACCGGGGCTCTGGCCGTGACACTTGGCGCGAAACGGTTTCTTTCGCGCTGCTTTGATCCGAAGGCGGTAATTAGAGCGGCCGGTAAATGGAACGTCCCGGGACGCGCTCGTGGAAAATGGCTGTCAGGGATTTTCTGTCTTCAACAGCGACAGGCTGACGCCTGACTTTGCGCCGCGTCGCGACTCGTTATGGTCCTCGCGCTATTGTCGCAGCCGCGGAAGCTTGTTTCGAAAGCGAAAGCTCCCGAATCTCCTACATCGGACTGGTATAACGAACGAAGCAACGATAGCCCCCCGGGCCGCAGGTAAATCCGATCCTCGAGCGGAAGCCGCGAGTGCCGCGATCAGAGAAACACCTTCCAGTCTCGTTCCATACGTTCACAGGTTGAACGTAAACGGGCTTGTTAGGACGGGTGGGTGGGTTCGAAGGTTTTCACGGGCGTGGAAGATGGAAGCAGGGGCTTGAAGTCAGGAGGACACGAGGGACGGTTCACCGGCTTTACCCGCCGGCAGTCCCCAGAGGTGGCAGTCCTGTTGCAAGCTGAACCTAGTCTGTGGTTGCTGGCTTGTTAGATCCAGTTTGGGGCTGGCACGGTCTGAAGAGGGGATTGACCAGCGGAGGGCGCCACTCTTCAGTAGACCGCAATCGGGTATGCAATTTACGTGGTGTCCGACCTCTGCGACCTTCCACCCATCCCCTCGTCCTGTCAGCCATACTCGTGTGTCCCTCCCCCCGTCCTCGTGCCAGCCAGCTTCTCCCAACGCACACACAGCGTCCGCCGCCTCGTTTCTCCGATCCAGGTTCCTCCAGGATTCGCAGCCGTGTCCGCAAAACGGAGGATCCCAGGTACGAGGCTGTGCGCGCTCGATACGCAACAAACGTGGGAAAACGATGGCACGTGGGGTGGAGCACGGTAGGCAGCCTGAACGTCGCCGGCTACGGGGACGATTGGTCGAGGTGAGCGAGGACGGTCGCGCGGATATGGCTGGAAAAACGAAAGCCGACGGCTGTCGCGAACAGACGCTCCAATGGTAGTTAGGATCGAACCGGTTTCCTCCAACCAGGCCGCGGCGCAGCATTTCTACGCGTAGTTTTCGACCGGCACCGCCGGTAATGACGATCAGGAAATTGGAAGTAGCGGGAAAGATTGAAACGGTCGAGCATAGGAGCCAACAATTTGTCAGAGATCGAGTCGGAAATATTCCGTCGGTTAACACCCTTTTGGTTGACACCCCGCCCATGGCTTTCGTCGTTTTCCTCGTCGTCATGCGTATACCTACCATATATACGCGTGTACTGTACATAACTATGCAGATTGACCGTAAAACGTTGCGCAAAGTTATTTCCGTTGCAATTTCGCTGCTGACATTTGCGCGATATCAAAGTTCTTTTGGGAGAACAATATTACATTCACTCGAAATGTCCGATACAAACGGAATGCAATTAATGATCGGCCAATAAATCTTTCCACGAATACGACGGAGATGAAAATAAAGGTAGCGAGTGAGTTGCAAAATAACTGAACGCTTTCACCCACCGACTCTCTGAATTAATATCAAATTCACGAGGTGATTTAATTACCTCTATTTCCATAATTTTATTACGGTACGACAATGTTCCAAGAATACAGTTGGCGATCGATAAAACGGAGAGTCGCAAGTAATCTGCGACACCAGTTGTTACGGAGGTCTCAAGTTGTTCGACACGTTCCGATGCAAATGTCAGCTGGGGCGTCCCGACCTCGCGTAATGCGCCTTGTTAATCGTCCAATACCAACAGCATAATTCGCTAAATTTACAAGCCTTATCCGAACCGTCGCAATTAATCGTCGAGAATTAGATCGTACCGTCAGTCTGACGTTGCCGTCTTAACGGATCGACGAGTCGAATCTTGATTTCCGCATGGCAAAAATCAGTGCCCCAATTAACGCGACAAACATCCGCCCGCTCGCTCGCAGGCGACGAACGCGACTGTTGCGAGAAACAGACCGGAAAACGTTTTGAAACTGTGCGAACGTTTAACAGAACGATGATAATGTTCGCAATTAAACGTTTCCCTGTTTACTGGATCTCATTCCGAGAAGGCTGTCGAATACCAATCGAACAAAATTGAGTTCGAGCGAAGGGGTCATCGTAAACCTTGTCACCGCGGCGAAGCAGGGAAATTCCTGTCGCGGGGTGAAAACACCCTGACAGGCAAGGGAGAGTAGGAGGCGAATATTTGTGGAAAGCGCCTAATTGACGGAGGAAGAAAAAGCCTACCGACTCGTGAAAGATCAACCTTTTTGTTACCGACGGTGACGATAATCACCGTTTGTTCTCGTGACTTTAGTCGCTCGTTAAATTTTGCGTTTATTTGTAACGTTGGTAGAGCAAAGTATATCTGCTGCTCTTTTAATTGAAGTGCGTCTGCGTTAGGTTTCTCTGGGGGAGAGAGCATTCTGGATCTTCGAAAGGGTTAAAGACTGAACTCTTAACTGTGTATCCTGTACAAATCCTTGGACATCCCTTTTATATTACATCGTATTATCATTTAAAAGTATCGATGAATGGATTAACAGATACCTAAAGTTATCAGATTGGCGCAACGCAGGTAATCGATGTAAATTTCACATAGTTTAGCGCACACTATCACGGTTCAACGTGGATATCAGTAATTTCTTGTGGCATGCACTCGAGGAAACTTTGTAAAACTAATCGCATCACGCAATAAGTAGTACCTAAGAACTAGAAGTAAAAGAAAACTCGATTCATCGGGTTTTTTAAGTTTCTTCCCTCCTTTTTTTTTTTTTTTTGCAAAGTCTGAAGTACTTGACTAACTTGAAATCTTCTTAGACCAAACGAGGGGAAGTAAGGAACAAGAGAAATCCAATTTCAGCGCCCTGGAGCGCAATAACCAAGAAATGTCAAAATGGGGAAAATGCAGGTAACGTTAGAGTAATTCCCTTCTCTCTACTTCGAGCGAACCTTGCGAACTGGATCTTCGATCGATCTCTTCGATCTCTCGTTATTTAAAACGATTGATTCAAATTCAAATTCGTCAAACTGGCGTAGCTTGAAAATATATTTATATTCCACGTTGTCCAACGGATGCTTCAACTTAACCAATACTTTTCGATAACAAAAAGAATGATCGATCCTCCTTTTCAGCATATCGTCGCTCGCATAACTGGCGATGCAAACGGTATCGGAAAGACTGTCGTGGAAAAAGTTGTCAGCCAAGGTGGCAAGGTGGTGTTGACCGACATATCTCGCAACGGAGCCAAAGTTTTCGAGAGTATGGGCGACAAAACTCTGTTCACTTGTAACGATGTAAGTTCAAGCGAAATTATTCTCGAGCACTGCCAAATGGACTTCAGTTACACGCGAAACTGTTAATATCCAACAGGGAAGAATGAAGGCTGTACGCGATAGCACGAAACGCTTGAAAGACAAATTCGGCGGCGTGGACGTGCTGGTTAATTCGACCAGCGTTCTTGGCTCCGAGCCGACATACGATTTCGAGAATAAAAAGGCACGCTCGGTAGATCTGTACAGGTGTCTGTTCGACGCGAACGCGCGGCGCTTGTTCAACGTGACCCTCTTGTTTGATGGCTGGCACGATGGCGGAGAGCAAGCCCGATACGAATACGTGAAGAGGAGTTATTGCTAATCTCTCGAGCATGATGGCGCACGAGAGACCTCGCGTCAGTGCGGAAGTGCGCGTCGTCGCCATATGTCCTGGTTCCTACGACGGTACAAATTTCTAACAATAAAGCGAATAAACGATCGTAGCTGTAAAATAGTAAACCGCGGATTGCACGATTTTGATTCAATTTTAATTCGCCGGAAGAAAGAGAACCCTGGATCGCGATGAAACTGACAACTAAACGGTACGGGACTTGCGAAGAAGTCGCTCGTTCGATTCAAGCTTGCATCGAGAATCCGTTGATAAATGGTACCAATGTAGACACAGACAATGTCGCCATGTTCTCTCGCGAAGTTGCGGGACGAACGACCCTTTCTGGGCTGCTGGCAAACTAAGAATTGACGCGCGCGATCGGACTGGAGGATTCTCGAGCGCGTCGAGCGTACGCGTTGTCATCAACGACGACGCGGAACCGCGCCATCCGCCCGCTTCCTTTCGTACGAAATTTATGTATGGAAATATCCACGCTGGCATTACGCATGTTGAATATCACGACCAGCAGCTGGAGACCCTCCCGTGACGACACTTGGTAGGAAAATATATTTTAGCACTCGCGATGGAAGGTGGCAAGGTGGAAATATGCGCTCGAGCGACCCACCCCCCGTTCTCACTGCCGTTCGTTTCCTCCGGGTCGCCTCGCAGCCGAACCTAAACCCTCTGGAGTCTTCATCGACAGCCCTACAGGCATCGACGACCGCGAGGCACCTTGCTCCCTCATGTTTTATGCACGCGCGATGACAATTTTATGAGCCAGGAACAGATTGTTAGCTGTACTGGAGGAGGGAGGGATGAATCGGTCAGCGACCGTGGAAACCGTGTTTACCTTTCCGTTTTCGTCCGCTCGTATTCCGATCTACGGATGTTTCCGGTGGGTTCTTTAAAAACTGATTTCGCGTGCCGAATTCTGCTGCACGGGAGTGGAATTTATTTAGAAGCTCGACGGAGAGTCCTTTTTTTCAGGACGAGAAACGCGCGAGTGCTGTCGGAAAGAGTGCAGACACTTTCCGTAAAGTAAACGATTTATCGACGATCTTTTATGATTTTCGATCCGACGCTTATCGATACTTAAAGATAAAGGTATGGAAGGGCAGGAAAGGGCGCGTGCGATCGATAAAAAATGATCCATTCCGATTTCATTTTGCATCAGTATACTTTATTCCCAATCACCTTACATTTTTTCAACTACGTTCTTTACTATGATCGATTAAGTGATGGCCAGTCGATTATATGAATCGTTTGAGCGATTCGCACAGGTTGGATGCGTCGATCAGCTTGTTCAAGAAGCTGGCGATGTCCTCGATAACTTTTTCGACAATGCCAACCTTCACGGTGGCGATCTCTTTGAGCAGATTGCCTGGCAACGTGAGCACTTGCTTCAAGGCTGACAGGTCAACACCGCCTTCCTCTACGGATACCTCCACGGATTCGCTGGATTCGCTGGATTCTCTTCTGCCAGATTCGTGGCCTTTACCAGATCCACCTTTGCCAGATTCGTGGCCTTTACCAGATTCGCCTTTGCCAGATTCGTGACCTTTACCAGATTCGTGGGATCCATGATGGTGAGGATATCTAGGATGGTGTGGTCTGCGACCAGATTCTCCGCCTTTGCCGTGTTCACCACTGTGAGAACCTTTGCCTTTGTTGCCTTTCTCTCCAGATTCGTGGTGGGAACCTTTGCCTTTGTTGCCTTTCTCGCCAGATTCGTGGTGGGAACCTTTGCCTTTGTTGCCTTCCTTCTCAGATCCTTTGCCAGAATCTTTGCCAGAAGATCCTTTGTTGCCTTCCTTCTCAGATCCTTTACCAGAATCTTTGCCAGAAGATCCTTTGCTGCCTTCGTTGTTCCTGTTGCCTTCGTTGTTCCTGTTTCCTTCGTTGTTCCTGTTTCCTTCGTTGTTCCTGTTTCCTTCGTTGTTCCTATTTCCTTCGTTGTTCCTGTTGCCTTCGTTGTTCCTGTTGCCTTCGTTGTTCCTGTTTCCTTCGTTGTTCCTGTTTCCTTCGTTGTTCCTGTTTCCTTCGTTGTTCCTGTTTCCTTCGTTGTTCCTGTTTCCTTCGTTGTTCCTGTTTCCTTCGTTGTTCCTGTTGCCTTCGTTGTTTCTGTTGCCTTCGTTAGATCCTTTGCCGGAAGATCCTTTGTTGCCTTCGTTGTTTTTGTTGCCTTCGTTGTTAGATCCTTTGCCGGAAGATCCTTTGTTGCCTTCGTTGTTTTTGTTGCCTTCGTTGTTAGATCCTTTGCCAGCAGATCCTTTGTTGCCTTCGTTGTTAGATCCTTTGCCAGCAGATCCTTTGTTGCCTTCGTTGTTAGATCCTTTGCCGGAAGATCCTTTGTTGCCTTCGTTGTTTTTGTTGCCTTCGTTGTTAGATCCTTTGCCAGCAGATCCTTTGTTGCCTTCGTTGTTAGATCCTTTGCCGGAAGATCCTTTGTTGCCTTCGTTGTTAGATCCTTTGCCGGAAGATCCTTTGTTGCCTTCGTTGTTAGATCCTTTGCCAGCAGATCCTTTGTTGCCTTCGTTGTTTTTGTTCTCAGATCCTTTGTTGTATTGACTTTGGTTGCCTCCATTGCCGGATCCTTGGTTGTCCTGACTGCCAGAGTTTTTGTTGCTTCCATTGTCGGATCCTTGGTTGTCTTGACTGCCAGAGTTTCTGTTGCTTCCATTGTCGGATCCTTGGTTGTCTTTGCTGCCAGAGTTTTGGTTCTGTCCATTGCCAGATCCCTGGTTGTCATTGCTGCCAGAGTTTTGGTTCTGTCCATTGCCGGATCCCTGGTTGTCTTGACTGCCAGAGTTTTTGCTGGTTTCAGTAGTGCTCTTGTTGGATTCGGTGGTGGAGTTCTTGTTGGATTCGCTGCTGGAGTTGTTGTTGGAATTGCTGCTGGAGTTCTTGTTGGATTCGCTGCCAGAGCTGTTACCGGATCCTTGGTTGGTTCCATTTCCGAACTGTTTCTGCCATTCGATGTTGGTCTGTTGGCTGGTCTGGTTACCGGATTGATCGTGGGTCTGTTTCTCCCAGTCGTTGTTGTACTGTTTGGTGGTTTCGTTCTCAGACTTGGTGATGATTTCGGTGCTGGTTCCTACGATGGTCTCAGTGCTGGAGGTTACCACGGTTTCAGTGCTGGAGGTGACGATCGTTTCAGTGCTGGACACGATGCTGGACTCGGTACTGGTGCCTACGATGTTTTCGGTGCTGGTCACTACGTTCGTCTCAGTACTGAACGAAACGTTGCTTCCGTTACCGAACGATTGGCTGTTTTCAAATTCGGTACTGGTCGACACGCTCGATTCAGTGCTGAACGACGAGCTGCTACCGGACGATTCGCTGCTACCAAACTCGGTACTGCTCGATACGCTCGATTCAGTACTGAACGACACATTGTTTCCGTTACCGAACGTCTGGTTGCTCTTAACAGGGATTTTGCTCACTGCGCTTCCACCGTTGATAGCACCGTTGAATTTACCGTTGGCAGTCGCATTGGCAGACAGCGATCTGATGTATCGGTGGGCTTCAGCTTCGAGGATGGCCTGGATGTCTCTACCCTTTCTGTGGTGGCGGTGTTTAGGGCACAAGTGCTCGGTTTTGATCAATTCGCTAATGCGCGATCTGATCTCTTCGACGATCTTCTTTACGAGGACGGCATTGGATTCGCCCAACCTTTGAAGCAAGCTCTTTTGCAAAATGTCCAATTCAACCGATACATCGATAGTTACGCTACCGCTGACTTTGGCGGACGATTTCACGGATGGAGGATGAAGCAAAGATGCACCCTTCTCGATCGCCTCTTTTACCTGTTCGAACGAAAAAAAAAAAAGGAAAATTATATTTCAGCGCTGCCGCGTCTAGAATTTCCGCACGTAGAATAGAAATTCAAAATAGATCAACCGCGTATAGTTGACGAAATTGCACTGAAATGCAATTGCATTTCGTAGAGCAGAAAAACGATGAGTAGAAATTTTGTAAACGATTATAGAAACTTACCCCTGGGATGGACGGGACCGGCAACGGTGGGATGCCTGGTACCTTTGGGATGCCTGGTATCTTTGGGATGCTTGGTACCTTTGGGATGCTTGGTTCCACTGGGGGCTTTGGTACTGGAGGGACTGGAGGACGAGGAGGGAACGCTGGAGGAGCGGGCAGTTCAGGGTGCGGTGGTACACTCGGACCAGGAACTGGTGGCAGATGCAACGGTGGTCTGGGCCCCAGGACCGGTGGGCCCAGGGGCAGGAAGTTGCAGCAAGCGCTGGCTACCAAAAGGAGAAGGCAGAACACTTTGGAGTGCATCTTCGTTGCGAACTGTGCCTTCAACCGGCAAGACGCCGGATATTTATACTGCCCGGATGAATGCTAGCCCAATTGTTAACGATCGATGACAATGAACGGCACAACCTGTCTCCTCCAGATGCACGATACAATGACATATCGTAATTTATTATTATTCCGGCCATAATTTTCACTAACGCAAACAGCGTCGACAATGTGTAACGATTGGAACAATAATTGTTGGCGCTTCTCTGTTACGTCAGCCGCGGCGAACGTAACAGCTTCTCGCGTCCTCTTAGCGCGATAATTGCACAATTATGTTCGTTTATTTTTTTATGATGCAAGAACGATAAGTGTTGTATCAGACGAGATCTCAAATCCCGTTTCGTAATTCTGTCCTTCCTGTTTTCTATCGATCGTCGATATTAGAAGAACCGAAACAAGTGAATTTCGTTTTAACCCCTTGAACTGCGATTTGTTTTCAGCCAGCGCTGCTCTCAAGCGGACAATTTAATTATCTTAGCTCCGAGAGCAGAGATCGAAACTTGCGGTTTTGTTGCTCAAATAATTTGTTATCAGCAAAAGTACATATGAAAAATACATTCTTCGTCTGACTTTTCGTATTCACTCGGCTCGACACTGTCGTTACCACTTTCGCATAAAAAATGTATACGTCGTGCCGTGCACTTACTTTGCCTGTGCGAGAAATTATAAAATTGATAGAAAGAAGAAACGAACGATCGTCGCGAAAAGTCGTCGTCGACGTTGAAGGGAGTGAAAAAAAGAATTGTCGTATCTGAGCCCCGTACGTAATCCGCGGAATATCGTGAATACGGTACGACTTCCAATTTAAATTCTTTCCTGGTAGAGTTTGAGAAGAATTTTCGGGCGACAGGATCCACGGGGGGCGCGGAATTTTGCTCGTGGAAATGAACACGCGGCATCCGGCTCCTGAAAGTTCCCCTTTCGAAAGGTTCACCGATACGTGAACAAAGACGATGCCTCGCGCTCGACATTTTCCCGCCGTTTCGCCAAACAAAAATCCCGCCGACGCTGCCACGGTGCGTGTGCAGTGCAGGAAGAATTCCGCGAATTGCGAATGCTCGACGATGATTGAATCGCGGCGGCAGCCGCACACGTCTCGCGGAATCTCGAGCAGAACGAAACCCACCGTGTCCGACTATCGGCCAAACTCTCAACTATTCCTCAGATCTTCGGCTGGCTAAAAGAGAGCCCATTTCGGAGATGAAAGGACGCCCGCAAGGACAAAGAAAGAAGGGCCTCCTTCAGCGGACTTTGTCCCTGGAATTCAGCCAATTCGTGCAACGTTTCCCTCCGTCTCGCGTCTTTGCATTAGAATCGACGATAAAAGAACGCTTTGTACTTTGTTAATCTCGCAACGGAACGCGCAAGCTCCGTTTCTTTCTTTTTTTTTCCACGATGCGGCATGAATAACAAGTAAAACGTTCTTTCCGCTGTCCTCCTATGTTTAAAACCGAGCGCGCGCTTCGACGCGCGTGCAACAAGATTGATTCTCGCGCATCATCGACGCAACACAGCTTCCTCGTGAACTCCAGGTCCCTCAAAAGATTCTGTTCCTTCGTTCCTCTTAGCCGGCGATTCGAGTCGTACGACTCGCACGTGTCTGCCCGACCCCGTCGACGATGATCGATGTTCGACGTCGCTCCGCGGACGCGTCCACATAAATCAAAAGCCGTTCATACACGCGCCTGCGAACCCTTTCTTCTTCCCGTTGCCTCGTTCAACGCCCCGCGAGACGACGCGTTATAAAAAATCGTCCGTGACAGACGAGGACGTATTAAATACCGAACGGGACGAGTATCAATTGTCGTCCTCGATGCGAGCGAACGGAAGCGCGTGCATCGCATCCCCTAAACTTTCGAGGATGGCATCGCCGCCCTCGACTTTCCTGCCACCTTTCCCTTTCTTTCACCGATTACGCGTCCCCAGACGCTTGTTCATCGCGTATTATTATTCGCTCCCGCGCGAGGGAACCTGCTTCTGACAGTTTCGTCGTCGAAACTGCAATTTTGAAAGACGTAGCGCGTAGAACAGAACAGTGTCTCGTACGAGGAAACATCCTTTCGCGTAGGTCGAGTCGACGGACGCAGGGAATATTAAATATAAAGAAGAGAACGGAAAGGAGAAAGGAAAGTATAGAAGGTACGATTAATCACGCACGATTTTAATAAATGCTTGTATTCTTAAAACCATCTCTCATTGTATCCTACACGGGGGGGCTGCTAGCAGTGGAAAGCGGAAGATTCAGGCTTCTCTTCTTCTCTTTGCGTCTGCATGGTATGTCTTGTCAAGAATGACGTATCGATAGGTACAGAATTGCCGCGAGTACTCGCGTTACTATGGGCCAGCATTCTTCTCCGTGCATACCCTGAAGTATGCCGGAGAAGAAGAGTTCCACGGTGCTTTGTGACATGCATTTTTACAATATTTATGAATAACTGTGAAGTACGAATGGAACTGCAACGGTTCCTACCTGATCGTGCACCAAATTTCACGCGCGAGGTTCTTTTTCGCCTCTTCCTTCCATCGCGACGCTGACGCACGTGCGTGATTGGCAGAAATTCATTTCGCGCGATCTACATGCCGCGGAAATTGCGTGCCAGTCGGCCGTATGTCCTCCTACGGGGACCCTTTGTTTGGATGGCAGCGTTTGTCATCGCGTAGGTGAGCCGTCGTCGCGGTCGCAAACGTAAGACTCGAGTCTGAGTCGACTCTTTGGAGCGCAGGTCTGGCGCGCGCCCATTGTCTCGTTTGGGCGCCATCGCGACGCGGTGAACGCTGGCGAACAGACGCGATCTTTGACACCTCGAAGACGTAGCCATCGTCGCTCTGTACGCGACGAAAAAAAAAAAAAAACGAACGTCCACCGTCGTAATTGACGCGGACTCGTTCGATTGAACTCTCCGGTTGGAATTAAATCAGCGATCGACGGATCCTCGCGAGCTCGCCAGGCTCTGATCCCTGATTGGCGTGAAATTGTAAGATCATTCGTTTCAGCAGAACCGATTCCGCAATCAAATCCTGCAGAGGGGTTGGGGCGGCCGCGCGTTACCATCCCCAATGGCACACAGGGCACGCGGTCCAGGCCGCATGCATCGGCGCTGCAATGTTTGCCGAGCAAACAGACTTTATAACGAGATGAACGCGTGCAGTTTGTTGACGGAAAATATTGAACGATCGTAAGGCTGGACATTGTGTTGGACAAAAGACCGTCCGGTATATGTTCCGTTCGATAGGGGCGAAAGCCGATTCTTCTGGCGACAGAATCCCATCCCTAATTCTCGGGTTCTAAATTAAATTAAACAATTCGAACTAGCTAACACTGTTTCTATACCTGGCATAGGATTGATTCTACCTTCGCCATTTAGCAAGTCTCAGGAGCAATCTGTAAATTACTTGTAGATTAACCCTTTCGCCACCAGCCCTCTCGTATACGTGCTTTCTTATCACTGTCCGTCGTCGCATACATGCGACAGACATTTTTGGTCGATTTACGAAGACACGTTGAAACGCGTCGCGTTTTGAACAGAATCGTTAAGTCATAAAACGGTGAAATGTACGAAGGGTGTGCTGGGTTGCGATAATATTAGATTATTTAGAGTTTGTACAGCGATTGAATTTGATGGCAGGTCGGTTCAGCAGGGCAGGTGAATTAAAAAGTACAACAGTTTGCGAAGCCAAACTATATAATATATAAATGTACTTTGCTCGAAAAATTCAAAAAGAACAACGTATGCCCAATGATTATATAATAATAAAGTAAATATTAGTATATAATAGTAAAGTAAGTATTAGTATAAGTAAAGTAAATATTATAAAATAATGTTTACTTTACTTTTGCTAAATGTTGTAAATATAAAATATATAAAGTCGATTCCAACTGATATGCCATGGCGGACGTTTTCCCCACGAGACCCTGGTAGCAAAAGAGTTGGACCAACAGCGACGCCGCGATCGCAAAGAAGACACCGTAGGAAGGAGTTATCAGAAGATCCGTTCAGAAATGTAAATTAATCAGCGACGGAATCAGGACCGATCCATTTAGCGATGGGACCATCCTCCTGTAACCGAGACCAAACAGTGGCCTCGTAACGAGATAGCATCAGCCGCAATACGCCCTTCATCCGAGCGGAAGAGAAACAAGAGAATAGCATTACCGGGCAAACGTACAAGCATTTTCGAGCGATCGATCGTTACCGAGCGCAGCCGCTTCTGTCGTCGTCAAAAGCGGCAACGACTGTAACCGCGATCGCGTCGATTACCCCGTCTACAAGCCGTAGGTGAAACCCTAAAGTCCAATTAAGCCTGTCCATTCGCGATCCAAAGCCTCGCGCAGAAAATCGGTTCGATTAGTTCAGCGTGTCAACGTAGAAACGAGTATGAATAATTGCGATAAGAAATAGAGAAAGAAATCTATCGATTCGAGAAGCCCAGTCTTTTACGCGCCCGTTTCGACCGCTGGCCAGAACAAACAATCGTTCTCGCGATCGATAGAACACGAACGAGACGCGATCGAGAATTTCCCTCGACTTGTACATGCGCGCGGTGCTCGTGAATTTCCGCGAGGTTAAATCGAGTGGAGGATCCATGGTCGACCTCGGAGGATTTAGACGTGTGATCCGCGATGAAGAGGTCATCGAGGCTCGTGTGGCTGGAATCGCCAGGAGAAAATCAGCCGATGGAGTCGGCAGTTCTCCGTTAGATAGCTTACGGGGCAGTTACCAGGCCGTTACCAGGCCGTTACAATGTCGATGGTGCCACTTGTCTCGAGAGGCTGCTGCAACCTGCTTCAGCCTCCTCGCCCTACCCGAAGGACGCGGGTCATCGTCCCTCTGGCCGCTTCATCAATCGCTCGAGTGACTCCGACATGGCGGCGGCGGCGGCGTTCGACGGCGTTCGACGGCGTTCGACGGCGACCGACTCGGTGTGCACGAGTAATAAAACGTTCGAAATAGACTCGAGCAGGTAGGTCGGAGATTGTTGCCATTACTAAAGAGCTTATTCCGTCGACAGGCGATCGCCTCGATCGGTTTCTTGCATCTCGATGCCACGGGAAAGAAGATGGTGGCCAAGGGATGCGTGCGAGTGGAGACTGCTGCAGTTGGTAGATAAAACAGAGCAGGGCCTGGAGCAGGCTAGATGCAATGGTTCGACCGAGCCGAAGGTCCAAGAGCAGAGAGCTCCTTAAATCACTTGTAATCGTTTCCGACCACTCGCTGTCCAGACCCGTAGGATCAGACAACGCCGGTTTAGACCAACGTGTAAGTAACCTCGTCTCGCCTTTTCGACCTCTTCTTCCCTCCGAGTTTCGCTCGAAACCGTTCGCGGCAACGCCGATCCTCGAGTTTTAATTTACCACCAAACCGCTCCGCTCGCTAAACCGTTCGACGAAACGTTACCGCGATCTTCGCATCGCGACGCGATAATGGAAGGCCGATCAGGCCACGGTGAAACGAACGGTAGTCCGCGGGCCTGACAACATTATCAATGGATTCATCGGGAGCAGGCTCCGCTGTATAATAGAAATCGTAACACCCGCCGCAGGAGATTAATCGTTCGATCGAATCAAATTGCCGATGAGATGTGAAATTCAACGCGTATTCCCTGTTCGAGTTTCCGCGAATAAAGTGTCGTCTTTCGATTCTCGCTGGCGAAGAGGGTGCGAATGGTGGTTGCTTTTCTTTCCTCTTTCGATGAATAATACCGATTATTCGAGAATATTCGATACTTGCAGAACATATGCAGAAGAGTCGATGATAAATAAATCGAAGGTAGCAATTCGTGCGTACGCGTTCGGATACGGAAGATTTTGCGGAAGGCGTCATCCGTGGCCGAGGAGAGGGAAATGAGTTAAACGAGGCTGGTTACCGAGTAGATGGAAGCGAAAAGCGGAGCGATGCGGTGCCAGTGACAGAGTTACGTTGTCGCGTGTAACGAAGCAGATTAGTCACGGTGACAGAAGACTGTAATTTCGCAGGTAAATGACACCGATCGTTGAACCAACGGGCCACACCTCCGCTGCACCTGCCACGTGTCCCTCTATACTTTTTGCGCAACACTCGCCGCCATTTATTACGCTACACCGAATGCATATATACACGTATGTATCGTTAATCGGCTCTCGAGTGAATTAAAACGATAAACGGGCGGATGCTCGATCCGAGGGGGCGGTACTCCGCGATCGAGATACGTAGATTTTTCTCCGCGTCCCGAAGGAATAACGGCGGACGTACACCGTCGCGAATTAGATTTATTTCTGCCGGGAACATAAACGAGCTGGAGAAGTTGCGGAGGGTGTCTCGGTTCGGTGACCACAGCTGATTCAGCTTTACACCCTCGCGATCCCAAACGGCAGTTTATCATGCGTAATAGATCGGGTTGGGGTTGCGAGGACGTACGAAGGCGAGGAGGGCCTTCGCCTTCCGTCGTTAAGATCGCGCGTCCTACGAGGCGGAGATCGATAATTAATTTTAATTGCGAGTTTCAAACGAGAACTCGTCCTGCTGCCTGTCGTTCCTACGTTATCATACGAATTATTTATCATGCGAAACGTGTTTAATCAATAGTCGTTTAATTAATACGAACACCGAATTGTCCGTAACTCGGGTGATCCGCGCAATAGCGGATCGATTATCGCAAAGGCCGGAAGCGCGGTACTCGATTAAATCTGATAAGAGAATCTTGGGAATCGGTGACTGTTCGACAGAGCAATCGTATCGATGATTGGGTCCTTTAACATCGCATCAACGTAATGGATTCGGTCGCAATCCCATCACGGTAGAGATATCAGAGGTGTAGCTTAAAATAAGCAGAAAGTTGGATCGGCCAGACGGAAGTATTGTAATTATGCTAATAGCTTCGGCGCTTCGAGCCCTTCTGTGATGTGGTCTAGTGCCGGACTCGTCCGGGTTGGCTGATCAAACCAACTTTTCCTTCTACTTATTAATATTACCTCGATCCTCCGTCCCTTTTTTTCCCTCTCTCCCAACTCTGCTCCTCCTACCACTTCCTATCTCCTCCTCCGCCTCTTTCGTTACCTTTTCCTTTCCCGCCGGTTCTCGTACGCCAAAGTCTCTATCTTTCCTCTCTACCTTTCGTCGGAGCACGGTTTCGGTTTGCGGGCAAAAGTCTGGAAGATTTCTTCATTACTTATGCTTATGCCCGCAAAGTTACCGCGGGGAAACGCGAAACGACGGCACGGTGCTTGACCAAATAGAAACTAGGATGCGACAGGGGGGGGAGAAAGGTACACACGGAGCGAGGAGAGCGGGGTATTGAGATGTAACGAGGTAAAAATTTTATGCCACGCTCTTTGCTTGCCTCTTCAGACTTCGACGAGCCTACCGTGAACGCAACCCGCGCGAGCGATCTTTCCTTTCCGCGTTTATTGCGGAGACGGAACAGAATCGACCAACGAACGATGTAGACGAAATCGATCGATGCTAGCTCGCGAAAGCTATAAAAACGCGACTCCCGGTAACTCGACGACAGGATCTTTGCTCTGAACTGTTTTTCTTAGAGTACTCGCTGGTCGTGGTCCGAACGCGCCTTTTTTCATAACTTCTCTTCTCTTCTCTTCTCTTTCCTTTCCACGGACCTCGAGGGCGCGAGAAAATAATTCGTCTTCGCACGAATCTTTTATTTCCGACCGCGCGAAGCCTCTTTCGCGCGTACTCTCCGATTAACTGGGACGCGGGAAGAACTCGAGAGTCTGACACCTTCTTCGCGAATCCCTTCAAGTCCCCACGAGTTTCGGATCAACTGGCACGCGTCTAGCTTCCGTACTTTTCTCCCTGACGTTGTACGGCCGCGCCCCGTTGAACTTTACCAAGCAAAATATCGTTGCAAAGTCTCAGAGATTGGGGTAGGATATTATCTAAAGCCAGTCTGCGACCCGTCTATCGGGCCGTACGTCTCGTTGCTCCATCGAATCGAACGGATCTCGAGACTCGCGAGGGGCGCCGGCCAACGGTTGGGACAGGCGAGGGGCGCGCGCGGATCGGCGCGGTTCGAAAGAAGTCGGCTGCCTCCAAAGGAATATTTATCGAGTGGATATTGAAATTGATGGTCGCTACCTCAGACATGCTAATCCGACGAGCGAGCGGATTTCTGATAACGCCCGACGACGGACGGAAGAAATAACAGAAGGGTAATTCAAATCGAAAAAGCGCCCCCAGCGAGATTGCTTATGAGGTTTACTCACGTGCCGCCACGTTTCGTTTCCCGTTCCCCTCTTCCTTCTTCTCCCCCCCCCCTCTCTCTCTCTCTCACTCTCTCGATCGGGACGAAATCATTTCGTCAAGATCGCGGGAGCGATACAGACGCCCATCGCTCGACCCCCCTCAGGCAACAGGTACACCCGCTTTTTCTCGTTCTTCGCCGCGAGAAACTTTAATCCCCAACTTTTTAATCCCGCGACTCGGGAATATTAAACCGCCGTATGTTGAACCGAATTGGTATCGCTGGAAACTCGAGTCGATTGCCCGCGAAACTTAGCCGACATCTTGGACGCGACGCGCGCGCGACAACCCCTTCCGTGGCAAGCCCCGTGCAGCCTCGCGCGGCACGGTTGCTTCGTTAAAAGTACACAACGGCCGTTTATTCGCGAGCAGATTGCGCATCGTCGTCGTAAATAGCTCCGAGCGATTTTATCAGGGGAGAAACGGAGCACCCCCGTGGAGGGGGTTGGCGACGGTGGTGGAGGGAATAAAGGGAGAAGGGAAGAGAACGCTTGTCGCGTTCCTCTCTCCATAAAAGGGTAATATTTCCGTGACGCTATTACACTTACCGGAACGAAGGGGGTGGCGTCCAGGCCCGGTAACTACCCAGTTAACGCAGCGCGCGGGCAACGCAGCCGTAGGCCGCGCAACGTACGCCGGGGACTCCCTACGAAAGGTTATAAAAATTCAATTAAGTCAGCAGTTTTAATTAATTCCGTATTTATATGACGCGATAAACAGAAACTGCCCCCACCCTCCGGTTTCCAGTCGCACGGTAGTTTCGTTTAATCTCCGGCATTGCATGAGCAGGGGTTGGGCAGGCTCGAACTGTCGCGCGGCTAACTGATTTCCGGTGGCGGTTCCTTTCTTTCTTCCTAGCGCCTGGGTTTCCGTTTTCCTGCTTGTTCGTTTCGTTCTTTTGTTGACTCGCGAGAGAACACAGGAAAGTAAGTTAATGGGAGGGAATTAAATTGTTTTTTGTTCCAACAATAGAGTTGCGAGGGCAATGATGTTGAAAATTCATTTCATACATTTCGCATCGAGA